>JALAZF010000041.1:2700000-3950000 GCA_022829125.1 Lathyrus tuberosus | reverse complement strand
AACAGACAAGTCCCTAAAAAGGGTAATCACTTGCTGAAATATTAACTTCCTCGGGGATCTTCAAAGAGATGCGGGTTAGTTAACTTTGAGAAATAATTTCCTCAAATAAAGAGAAACTTTTCGTAAGGATTTTCATCAAACTTCTCACAAGGATTCACTAGGAAGATGCCATTTGATGGAAAATATCTTCATCATACTTCTCTTTGAGACTTCTTCGGAGAGATGCCATGTGATGTAAGAAACTTTAATGTGCTAATAGCTTCAACGGGGATAGACAAACTGCTCGGAAAGAGACTGCCATTTTCTGATTCACTGGGAAACTCCAGGATAAAAAACAAGCTTCTCAAATAAAGAGATTTCCACTTGTTATCAGGTGTGGATTCCGAGGCGGAATAAATTTATCTTGCTGGGGGCAACTTCAATAGTTTCTTTCTAGGGACGTGAACCACCTAAAAGGCGCAAAATAAATGCCCTTTTGATTTTAGAGGTTCAAGTTATCAAAATGGTCAAAGGACCAAATCAATCCATGAATGAACCGGAGAGATATCGTCAAACGAGACGCTAACCAGGGAGGAATGAACTCGAACTGGAGATTTATCCTATCCAAGTGTGGAAAGGAAAACTGAAACAAAACTTCCATGAGGATTAACTCAGTGGGGGAGTTAGAAAGGATATACATTTTCTGCCTATGACTGACCAATCTATGAGAGAGAGGAAACATATCACTTGGGGATAAGCACAACCAAGGTGAATGAGACAAATATTATCAACAAAATGCACTACGAATATGGATATGAATTCAAATATGCATGATATATGTATGATATAAATGTATGTCATGTTTTTATGATGACAAAACAGGTGAAAGAGATATACTGGTGGTGAAATAAACATCACAATATGATCGGGTAATCAGCCAGTTATGGTGAGCATTGGGTCCTCTTTTACCGGAGATATGGGATTATATGTCCGTCATACCAAGGTGTGAACAAATTTAAAGATCTATCATTTTGGAGATACCTTTCAAGGAAAATTACAAGAACATTCGATCCCGTATTTCGAGGTTTAATCGTTCTTGGAGAAACTGTTGATATTCCTCTTCGTGTTTGTAAAGCAAAGGAAAGTAGACACAAGCATTTTAAAAGCAACATTTTTTACTTTTTGTTTCAATAATTTCTATCAAAGTAAAATAAAAATGTTATGTTTACAAGATATAAATGAAACAAAAGTTGCAAGCAAGATGGGCAAAAGCTCAAATTTTATTGATAGAATGGTAACTCGCAAATAGCGTAATTCCATGGATTATTATAAAAATTAAAAAAAAGGATATTTAAAGGGAAAGGGCTACATTAAAATATAACAACCGAATTCTCCCTAACAACTTTGAATTTCCAATGTTCTTTGAACTTAGGCGAAGATGCTTTGATTAGAGAGCTTTTCAATGGACGTGGCTGCTTCAGATAATCCAATCTGGTTTGATGCAGTTACTTACCATATATCCCTAATTTTTTCCTAGATTTCTCTTCCGAGTTTTCAATCTATTGGGATGATATTTTTTATGTCTCTAATTTTTGCTTGGACCGCCCTCTCGGGTTTTCAGTCCATCGAGACACTCTGTTTGCTTTTTGTTAGGCAAAGTAGGATGAGTGAACTCTTCCTCATCCATGGTCATAAGCATTAAAGCACCACCTGAGAAGGCCTTCTTGACAACATATGGGCCGTCATAATTAGGAGTCCACTTGCCCCTAGAATCAGTAAGAAATGATTGAATTTTCTTAAGCACAAGGTTGCCCTCTCTGAATACACGAGGCCGAACCTTCTTGTCAAAAGCCTTCTTCATTCCTTGTTTTTATAGCTGACTGTAACACCCCAAAATTTGCCCTCCCTTTTTTCTAACCTTAATTGGCTTTTGTTTCACATTCATCTACATCTTCCATTAGGTCATAACTCATAATCATACATCGCATTAGTCTTCTAAAACATGGGATCGAGGGTTTTCTTGTTATTAGTATTTGCCCTATGCAGAGGTGATTCAGTCGGTTCCTATTTCAGGTCAAATTGAAGCAAGGTTTTAATTCATATTATCATGAATATCTTCTTATTCAGAGGATTCATCAAAAGCATCGGGTCAGGATTTCTTCGGTGTGAATCAGGGTTTGACTCCTTCTCAGTTCAAGTCATTTCTTCATCAGTGTGCATTCAAGTAAGATTAGGATTCCTTATTCATGGTTGAGTTTATGGACATTTCATCAACTGAGGATCATTGGATATCAAAGTTTTCTTCTATGGTTCCAACTTTATCATTCATGGTCAAGGATTCAAAGTGCTGATATTTTTGTTGATCATGGAAGTCAAGACAGGATATAAAGATGTTGTGGCGGGTTCATGTTGTGGTCAAAGCCATCGATGATATTTGTTGATTATCGTGAAAATTGGGTATTGTGACGCCCCCGATCTACACCCCCAATTAACACGCAATTAAGGCGGTAAAAGAAAATTCAAAAATATTGATCAGAGTATATTTGAAACATCATGGCATAGAAAGGGAGGATCACATCAAAGTAACCAAACATACATATAACATGCAACACCTGCTCATCTAGATATGCAACGTGGGGTAACAATCATAAAGAGGAAACTTCGTTCCTTACACCCACTTTTCAGAAATTAGAATTAAAGCGGAAAGATCTAAAATCTGAATAACACACATACATATAAACTTGGCTGTCATACATCAAGTTATAACTGTACAACCAAAATATAATCATCAGATATACAAAACAATCACAAACGGCCACCCTATGCTACCCGGAGTCACATATCAGAGCCGACCGACCAAAATAATGAAGACGCAACGCTTCACAAAAGAGTACCTCCAGCAATCTAATCTGCAACGCCTCATAGAGCGTTATAAAACAGCAGAAGGGTGAGAAAAACAACCATAATATAATTGCATAAGATTATATATTAACACCGAAATGCACAAATAACATATCCTCACCACCAAGGCACACAGATAAATTATAACAACACACCGTACAATTCACACGTATCAATTACCACTGCACATCAATCATTCACAATACAATCACACATATTCCCTTTCCTTAATCACATTCACAAATTCACACACAATTAATTCATGATTTATGCAATGCACATAGACCGACACAACGACTCTATGCACATGCCATGCGGTACCGACTTCCATTGTCACGTCATGTCACGTCATTAGTCCACTCAGGAACTATTGGAACCATCGCTCGTTACTGAGAATCTCAAGTAACTCCCCGTCGGGCCTACGATGTTCACCCGTCGCTTTAGGTCCTCAGGCATCGCCTCATATTTTCGAGGCACGCGACGTTAAGGATTGCTTTAAGTCTCCAAAGGAGCCCACAATCGTCTATACCCATCGCTTTAAGTCCTCAGGCATCGCCTCATATTTTCGAGGCACACGATGGTATAGCATATTCCCTCAGGAATCAAACCGTCACTCAGGACGTTTCCACAATGCACATTATGATGCTTGGCATACAATGACTCATGACACTCACATTGCATCCATGCACACATTCATAATCATGCATAAATCATCAAATACAACACTTAGCATTTCTTGCCTTTCGGCCACAACAGCATATAAGGCATACATATCCAAAGCACAACATATAGCATAATACATGACAATTATGCATCATTAAAACGACAAAAGTCGACCATTGACACTATTAACATTCACCGACAAAATAAAATCGGCTAACAAATTCTAAACCATCATAATAAGAAAGTACAGCTCAATGGCTTTCCAACGCATCAAACCACGCCTCAAACCGAATCACAGATCAAAGGTTATGCAGAAAACAAAATTACACGAACAGCACTGTTCGCTGGGCGAACCTCCCTCGCGAGCATTCGCTAGCTTCTTCGCTAGGCGAACCCCCTCGCGAGCATTCGCTAGCTACTTCGCTAGGCGAATGTTCCAGCGAACCAACTGTTAGCTAAAAACAGACACAAAGTTCGCTAGGCGAACACTTGGCGAACCAAGTCAGAACCAAAAACACCCAAAGTTCGCTAGGCGAACACTCTAGCGAACCTTCGCTCATGCCTTCGCTAGGCGAATACCCGTAGCGAACCTTCGCTACCATTCGCTGAATTGTTCGCTAGGCGAACCCGCGAAAATCTCACTCGCTGCCACCTTCGTCTCAGGTTCGCTAGGCGAACCAAGGAAAACCCAACATTTTTCTGCGCTGTTTGAAACCCCAAAAGTGATATTTTCCAACCCAACCCATTCCAAATCAACATATTTCAATCAAAACCTATTCTAATCATGTCAACAAGCAAACTACCACCTTTACATCGATTTCCAACCGTTAAACCATCGATTCCCACAATCCGACCTAAAATCAAAAGCTATAAAACACCACCAAAACACATACACACACATACATAACCATACACAAGTATAATATAATCGAGTTTCGCACCCTTACCCGATTTAATTCGATTCTAGAAGTTGATCTTGATGATTTTCACACTTTTTCTCCACTTTTCTCTCTTCTCCTCTTTTCCTCTCTTTTCCCTTCTTTCTTCTTTCTTTCTCTCTATTTTCTCTCCCTTTTCTCTTCTATCTTACTAACTTAGTAAAAATATCTATGAAATGTCTAAAATACCCCCACACTCAAATATCTCATAAACGATCCCAAAACGCGATAAAATATATTCACGACTAAAAATAACACATTTTCACACAAAAGTCGAAATTACAATAAAATAATAATAAAGTAATCAAAAACGACTCAATAAAATAAAATTGGCAAAACGGGGCGTTACAGGTATGGATTAGAAGATCGCTTTGAAGATATGGTTCTTGAAGAAGAGAATTTGGATTGGAATTCATCAATATTGTGAGAAAGGTTCATATGGATTGTTTTGAGTTCAAGTCATCAAGGCAAATAACACGTCACATTTTCACCCCATTTTAAAGCCAATGTCTTAGACCCTCCACAAACCAACCTTCATTATTCCATTGACAGAAATTTTGAACAGAAAACTCAGGTATGGAGGGCAGGGTCATTGGGGCTTTAGCATACGGAACTGGTTATGGTGCATTAAATTGGACATAACCTTCATTAGAAGTGGTCAAAGTTTGTCGGCCTTGCGTTAATTGGGATTGTGATGGACGCACCTATGTAATTGACTGCTACTTGAAGTTGCTTGTTCAGCAATGCTGCATTTACGATACTAGGGGCGGGGTAAAAAGAATCAAAGATGGTGCTTCTCAGGACCAAGTTTTGAATGAGGCTAGTTTGCAAAATTTGCAACGTCAACTTGTGAAGGACTTACGTGATGTCAACACACCAATAATATTGGCCCGCCTTATATGGACTATTGCGGAGCACATAGATATAGAAGGATTGGATCCACTCCTAGCAGACGACCCTGATGATCCTCTTAATGGCATTGTATCTACTATTCATAAGGTTCTTTTCAATGTTGATTCAACTGCAGATACAACAAATAGAGGCCAAGATGTACAGCAGTTCTTATCTGCTCAAAGATTGGGATCACGCCACCCAAGAGCTAAACAGCAGGGTATCATAGCGGTGGAAAAGGATATAGCAGCAGAAAGGAAATTTCATAGCAGAAAATTACAAGGAAAAGCTTATAATACAAAATCCACAACAAAAATTGAATAACAGGAACTAACCACCTTTCTAACAAAAAATTAGAAGAAAATAATACAATAGCAGGGGAATTTTCCACAAGATTCATAGCAGAGAAATCAATAACAGAATTGTAGAAGGAGATCTCTAACAGAATTCAATCACAAATTTACATCAGAAAATTCACAAACTCCTAACAAGCTCTCTCCCTCGAGGCATTCTCTCCTCTCTCAAAAACAAGTCCATAACAGAAACTCTAAAAAACTTCTCATAACAGAATTTTTCTTACAGAGAAAAATCAACACAATCAGAACTTCTTCTCTTCATCATCTTCATTTTTCTATCAATTTCCTCTATCTTCATTCTTCTCTCCTCACTAGAAATTTTTCCTTCACTCTCAGCCGCTCACAATCCTCTTCAATCTTCATTCATGATTTGAGTTCTTGCATCGTTCTTCGTCTTCAATTCACACTTCAGCAAACCTTCTCCAACTCGTAAATTCTTCATCATCGTATCATTCCGAATTCACCTGCAAAACCAGAATTCAAGAACAAAGAACTATAACATCAACAAATGCCACGTACAGATCAACAACGACGTGAAATTCACAACGGAAAAGAGAAGAACAAGAAGCGAATCATACCTGAAACTTCAGTACTGTTATCTTCATCAAAGCTTCGCATCAAGCCAAGGTCTCTTCCTCCATCATGATCATCTCCATCTAAGAGGTTTTTCGATCTCGTTTAAGCTTACTATGGAGATGTTGAGCTCTGATTTGGATTAGGATAGCCTTAGTGCGATGAATTTGTGTTTTGTCAATTCGAATCGTGCGGAGAGGTTTATCACGGTGAGTGCGAGGAGTGTTCCATCGCCGTTGATTTGAGCGGAGAAGAGAGAAACGTTGAGTTTGGTGGCGGATGTCACAAGAAGAGTGAAGCGAATATCATTTAAAGAGGGACAAGAGTGTGTTTTAATGGAAGAAGAAGGAAGATTTGCAGGCGACGAAGTACGAAGAAGAAGGAGAACGGTATGTGAAGTGAACAGATTTAGGGTTTTTCTGCAACCTATTTGTTTCAAGTGAGGTTTGGGCCTCATACGCCATGGGACCATTATCCGCACCTTCCCAGGACATTGTTGCACCCTCCTGCTTGTAATTCGTTTTGAATAAAATAATAAGTTATGAATTATTTAATTTTTGTTTTGTTATTGGAAATTCCTCCTATTTTTGTTTAGTTTTGAATTAATTAGATATTTCTTTTAGAAATTAATATTAGATTTTAATTGAATTTTGATAATCTTGGGTTAGAACTAGGTTTTCATTAGATTTTAATTTTGGATAAATTAGCTTTTTGTTATTAGATCATAACTTTTAGAATTTGCTTTTGTTTTAGAAGTTAACCCTGATTCTAATTGACTTTTAACATTGATTAGTAGTTGATTAATGGTAGATTAATTTTAGTTAGGATGTTGATCCTAGTTGTAATCTCTTTGTAAGTTTTGATTAATCCTGTGGATATTTTGAGTGGACTATTTTTCATAACTGTTTGGACTAATGAGTTGTCTTAGTGCAGATGGTGCTTAGTCCCTGATATCGTTTGGACCACTTCTAGATATTAATTCTGGCTCTCTTGGTTGTTTACTTTTGATGCTAGTTACTTACATCTGATGCTTGTAAAATTCTGACATTGTTTGAACTTGATGTTAGATTCTTGACTACTGGACTTGCTTACTTGTTGGAAGTGCCTGATAGCTTCGAGACTTGAGTTTGTTGCGTGCTTTGAAGAGGCAACAGGCTTTCTCCATTCGGTTCCACTTGTGCACTTATTTAGCATTTTGCTTACCACTTGTGATTGAGTGAGGAGTTTCACTACTAGCTGTATACTTGGCTTGGTGCCCATTCATTGATACTTTGATGTTTTTGTCTTGCTTTTTGCCTTACTTTGTGATGGATGAAGAGTCACTCAACTTCCTTATAGTTGAGATCACGACATCATTTTCATCTTGTGGTTGACGAAGAGTCACTCAACTTCCTCATAGTTGAGATCACGACATCGTCCGTTTCTGTTGTATTTTCTTTCAGTTGAGGACGAGGAGTCACTCAGTTTTGCTGCTTAGCTGAGATCACGACATCATTCATTTTGTGATTGAGTTGTCCTGTGTTTACTTTTGTTTGTTCACATGATCCCTTAAAGTTCCTATCTCCACTTAATTTCTGATTAAGTTGGAGGTAGGAGAGACATTAGGCTCTCAATGCATGCATGACAACATTAGGTAGACTCCCCTCCTGATCCCGACCTTAGGGCCATTTTATATGATAACTTGTAGGACCGAGTTTCCCTTGGACCTTCTGTGTTCCCCTCTCGTCTATTCTCTCGCACCCGTGCGATCGAGATCCTGTTTTCCCATAGTCCCGTGAACTACGGATGCTCTGATTCCTCTTTCCTGTCCGATTAAGGATACATAGGCACGAGATGCGATATCTTGGCGATCACACTAATAACTAACTTCCTTTTTCTCTCGCACCCGTGTGATCGAGACGTTAACCAACCAGTTAATCGAACCTTTTCTCTCGCTCTAGTGCGATCGAGACTCTTTCACCAAACAAACAAAACCGACCCGTAGGTCGAACTACGATTGCTCTGACTTCCTCTCTCCTGTCTGATTGAGGATACGTAGGCAGAAGATGGCGATGTCTTGGCGAGCAACCTTCCCCCCAAAATCCTGTAGTCCTCTGAACTATGTTGACTCTGATTTTCCCACTCCCGATGGAATATGTAGGCCTTGGACGGAGATGTCCTACCGAGTCACCTTTTTCTTTTCTCCCCTCGTTCCGTTTCCATTTAGCATTAGAGCTTTAGATACCTACACCTTTGATTAGAATAACAAGCGTGGATATCATCGAGTACGATGGACGCGAGGGGGTGCTAATACCTTCCTCTCACGTAACCGACTCTCGGACCCAGACTATGGTTGTGATGACCATGTCTTTCCCTTTTCTAGGTTTTATTCGATTGTTTCCTTTCCCTGCGTCGGGATAAATAACGTTTGGTGACGACTCTTCTGTCTTTTCCGCCTGTTGATTTTCGCTGATGCGACAGCTAGCGACTCTGCTGGGGACTCTGATTCCCTAAGCGATTCAATCCTAGTGCCTGTTTGTTTTTGGTTATCGGGTGTTTATCTGTATGCTTTACCTGTTTATTTATGGTTGTTATTGCATGTTTATCGCTTTTATCACATTTACTTGCTTTACATTCATTATTGCCATATATACTGGATTGTGCTGGATTGTTGTTTTCTTTGGTGTGCAGGGTGTTTTGAGAGATAAGCCCATTACCCAGGCTTGAGTATACACATAGGATTTATAGTGGATAGTCGTGTCGCTTGCGTGGTGGTGACCACGTGTAGTGTTCACGAGACCCATAGCCAGACGAGGTTTCTATATGAGATATCCAATACTGCATGTTGATGCAGGTCATTGGATGTTTCCATAGTGAGCTGTTAACTCTGGTGACCATTCCCGAGGACTCAGTTGAGGCACTCCTCCCAAGAGGCGATAATGTCTGACCAGAAATGGAAAACACATTACGCTTCTTGATCCGAGGACCTAAAGCTGGGAACTTGCTATAGGATGACCTTCTTTTTTAGGGGAATTAGTTGAGGCCTCCTCGATTGATGATGATGCCAAACCAGAAATGATGAACGTATCATCATTTCTTGACCTGAGAGTCTATGACACTGAGGATCCTCGGTTTTAGAACCCACGTGTGAGAGAGGCTGGGTGTTTACAAGTTTGTAGGAAACCTTGACCTTCAACCTACCTGGTTTTCTGGTTTTCTTATCAGTGTGGACTTATCAGCCTGGTATTCTGGTATTCTGATTATTCTGTTACTCTGGTATTCTGGTATTCTGATTATTCAAATATTCTGGTATTCCAGTATTTTCTTCAGAGTAGACCTTGTGGACTTATTCACTCATCAGCACAACACTTATTCAGAATACATGGAAGCTTTAATCCCATGTATGTTGCATCCATAACATTGCATTTGCATTTGCATTTGCATTTATGCATCATTTTTCATATCTTTCTCCAGGCCAGAACAGTGAGCTTATCCATCCTTTGTCCTCGACCTGCAGTTGATTTCCCGACTTTCGTATTAGACTTGAATAAGTATTTTGGAAGAATCATGAACTCAGGAGTACAGAATCAGTTTGTGACTAGGGCCGATGTTGAATTGATGAAGAATCAGTTGGATCAACTGGTGGAAGCTATGAAAGCCATGATAAGGGGAGAGGCCAATATTCAGAGAACTTAGAATTTCATTCCACCTCTAGTGAACAATGTTGCTCAAGCTCAGTTTGTGCGAATCCCTGTTGAGGATCCTGTTCCAAAGATGAAACCTAAAGACCAACAAACTGTTGAGTTTATGGAAATATATTGTGTGTTGGACGAGAAGCTTAAAGCCCTAGAGGGTCTTGATACTCTTGATTTGAATGCTTCAAGCATGTGTCTAGTACCTGGCCTTGTAATGCCTCCAAAGTTCAAGACGCCAAAATTTTAGAAGTACAAAGGGGATAGTTGTCCAAAGCAACATTTGGTGATGTTTTGCAGAAGAATTACCTCCTATGTCCACAACGACAAGCTTATGATTCACTGTTTCCAGGACAGTCTGAGTGGGGCATCACTAAGTTGGTATATGCAATTAGAAAGTGGTTGCATCCAATCATGGCCAGACCTAGCCAAGGCCTTTGTGAAGCAATACAGGTATAATCTTGACATGGCTCCCAGCCACATGCAGTTGCAAGGTTTATCTCAAGCGGATAATGAATCATTCAAAGGGTATGCTCAGAGATGGAGAGGGTTAGCCGCTCGTGTTCAACCACCTCTTTTAGATAGAGAATTGGTTGATCTGTTCATGGACACTATGCAAGGCCCATATTTTGATAAGATGATTGGCAATGGGGCATCTAACTTCTCTGACCGGGTAATAGTTAGAGAACGCATTGAGAGCCTGCTCAAGAGTGGAAAGATCCAAGACGCCTCGAACATCTCAACTAGTGAAAGTGCATCAGTTGTCAATTCTCAAGGAGGATGGGAGGAAGAAAATAGTTCCATCTGGGAACATCCGCCACCTTATTCTCAGCGTTCAGGCATATCAACTGTTTAGAGTCAGCAATCTTGTGGATCTTCGTATCAGATGTCATTTTCTCCACAAGGACATTATCTTTCTCCAAATCAGGGACCTCCTCAAAATCAACGGTCATACCGCTGTCAACTGCGTCAGCACGCCCGACAGAGACCAAGGAAGCCAGAGAGGCATTTCACTCAGTTGCCAATGTTATACAGTCAGATACTGCCAGATTTGATCAAAGATGGATTAATAGTGCCAAAGGAATTGAACCCAGTGCCTTTTCCATACCCACCAGGTTTTAATGCCGACGCCCACTGTGACTACCATGCTGAGGCACAAGGGCATTCAACTGAAGACTGTAAAGTGCTCAAGAACAAGGTTCAGACTCTTCTTGACTCCAATATGTTCTCATTCATGCCTCAGGGTATTCAGATCAACGATTCTCCTCCATCCAGTCAGGTGGGTTCATCAGTCCATGTTATGGAAGAAGTCGCTGAGAGCAGTTGGGCATATGATTATCAGACTGACTTTGATGAGCAATTCTGAAGATGGCTAGCTTAGTAGCAAATCAAGCTTGGAAAGCCTAGTTCCCCAAAGCTGGCAATCATTTAGATCATGTCATTTCTTTACATTTGTAGTTTCTTTTCTGAAAAAGTGCAAATTCATTTGTAAAACTTGTTTGTTTTCGATCGATAATGATAATTAAATGAATATGCATGTTTTTATTAAATCCATTCGTGTTCACTCATACTTTCTTATCGATATCATACGCTTGTTTAAGCAGGGTCCGAGGGGAGGATGACGAAATTAAAAGACACAAGCTTTTTGACTCCATGCTTTTGAAATAAAAACCCTATTGATGATGTACAGGCATTGTTTCAAATCCCTAAACACCGGAGATATAAGGAAGATAATCCTTTGTCAACCCCGTTGAGCCTAGTAGTATGAGTTTCTTTCTGAAAACGAAAAACCCCCAATCTTAACCCGGGGTGGGGTAGGCGTCAGTTAATTTGACCGTGCATTCAAATTTCAAATGGAGTGTCCCATTCGAGGATCAATTACATCTATGGTTATCCCTCACCGACCAAGGAATGAGGCAGTTACAACCCTTTCAAACAAGTCAGACAAACCAGTGTCACCCGATTTATTCAAAAGAAAAAGAATCAAAAGAAAAAAAAGAAAGCCCGCTAAGTCGAAATTTGAAAACAAGTGACTTAGGCAAAAGTTAAGGCA
Source organism: Lathyrus tuberosus (assembly GCA_022829125.1). Classification (NCBI taxonomy): domain Eukaryota; kingdom Viridiplantae; phylum Streptophyta; class Magnoliopsida; order Fabales; family Fabaceae; genus Lathyrus; species Lathyrus tuberosus. The sequence continues at coordinate 3,937,975 of JALAZF010000041.1, read as the reverse complement.
TCCCGCTGGACTTCAAAATCGAAATATTCAAAAGAATCAGTCCAGGCAAAAATCAGGGAAATCAAAAACAAAAGAATAAAAAGCGAAAAACAAGAGGAACAAAAAGAAAAATCCTCTAGCAAAGAACAAGTTGAATAACCGCAGACACAAAAGACAAAAGGGGTGACTGTTACTCCGAAAACCGTGTGGGTTCCTTCCATCCTCCTACCATTCATTAACCATTTTGAAAGGTGAACGCCTGTGTCGAATTAGCTAAAAATAAAACAAACCAAAATATAATGTGGCAGTCACCACAAAATGGTGGCAGGTGCCACCTTAATTCATTAAAGCATCAAAAAAGGGGTGGCAGACGCCACTATGAAGCATGGCAGACGCCATGTGTGTTTGGGGAATAGTGGCAGGCGCCACTTCCTCATCAATAAAATGGTGGCAGGCGCCACCTAGAATGCCATGGATTTTTTTTATTTCTTTTTTATTTTCTTCATGGTAAAACCAACAAACACATGACATTATGATCAAAATATTAACATACTAATGAACCTGATAACAACATAGAACAAAAATCATGATATTTTGAAAACAAAAATAAAAAGAAGTGAATGTTACCTAGTGGAGACGGTCCACTGCCTCTTTACTGGTACAAATTCTGGAAAGAAAATGAACGAGCTTCTTGAAGAATAAATGAGGGAGAAAATGAGGAGAGTATTCAGCCTATTTTTAGGGTGAATCTGGTGTGTTGGATACTGAAATGCAATGTCCTATTTATAGGAGAAAAGTGGAGAGGTGAAGGTATGGTCTGATTTTTTCATTTTTCCTTTTCCAAGATTTTCTCGTGCAAGCTGGCTTATTTGAAAAGTCTTTATTTCAGAAATAGGCTCAGAGTAGGTTTTGCTTTTGTGTGCTGAGGAGACGTGAAGCCATGATTTACTGAAAAGTTTTCTTTACTCATGATGAAATGCAACCACTTGTATTAATTTAAATAAGCAAAATAATTTAAATGCAGAAAAGGAAAGGATGGGAATTAGTAATGGCCAACGCCACATTAATTCATGGCAAGTGCCACAAATTAATGTGGCAGGCGCCACTTCTCATTTCTATGGTGTGGCAGGCACTGTGCATTTTGGTGGCAAGTGCCACTAAGTGTGGCAGGCGCCACACTTGGTTTTCTTTTTTTTTCTTTCTCTTTTGCTCTCTTTTTTTCTTTTCTTTTTCTTTTTTTTTTCTTGTTTTTCTTTTTTTCTTTTCTTTCTTTTTATCTTTTTTTCTTTTCTTTTCTACAATATTCAACAAATGCACAAATGCCTTGGTGGTCTTGAAACACATGAGAACTTGGTTTATTATTCTTGTCCTCCTCCTTGTGCCAATCCTGATTTTTAACAAAAGAAACAAACTAGCAAAGATATGGGTTAGTTAACAATGCAAAGACGAATGAACCCTAAATGTAGGTGCAAAAAGTTATGACATCTAAGGGATAAATTTTGGGGTACAACATTTGCCCCTATTTAAATAACTTCACCGGATGACACGAGGAATGAAGTTCCTCGGTACATCAAGGTGAAAGACGTTTAAATATAGCAAACCGAAAATTTTCTCCCATAGATGGAATGCAGATGCTAAGGACAGGCAACAGACGTGCAAATACTAACATGCCATGAACTTCTAGTATGGTGATATGATGTCATGATAGTGCAAAGATGCAGACAAACAAGACACCAAAGATAAAGGTCAAACAAACACAGGTGAGCATTACTGTGGATGGACGAAGGTTAATATCCACAAGGAAGACTCACTGGGATACAGACTAACCAACAAAAGGGACTCACCGGGGAAACTCTGAGGAAACACTAGGGATATACAAATAAAACTGAGGGAAAATCTCAGAGATTCTCACTGGAGATAGGAGCCAGAGAGGTGTTCTCCACTGGGGAAAAGTCCAGGGAGATGGACGACAGGTTTATAGGTGATCGGACGTCACTGGGGGAAATAAAAGCACACTCTTTACTGGCCATGAAACCAGAAAGAATACATGATCTCTACTGGGGGTCAATTTGAAATAAAAGGATAGACTTCAACAAAAGATTTTCTAGGATTTTCTTATACTAAAGAGTTCAAATGGGATCTTCAAGAAAAGCAAGAAAAGACAGAGTGAGGCACATCCGAAAAAACATCAGATGGCAAAAGAAACCAGACATCCAATAATGGCTTTGAATGAAAGGTACAAATCACAATATCTGAGAAGGCATCATATGAAAGTGAACAATCAGGGATCTAAGACAACATTGGATATAAAGAAACCAGTCATCCAATAATGGCTTTGAATGAAAGGCACAAATCACAATATCTGAGAAGGCATCAGATGAGAATAAAAAGTTAAATCTGAGAAGGCATCAGATGAGAATGAGACAAAGGTGAAATCCTAAGAAGGCATTGGATAAAAAGAAACCACAACGTCCAAGAAAGCATTGAACGAATATGAACAAGGAGATACCCAAGAAAGCACTGGATAAAAGGAATCATAATATCCAAGAAAGCATTGGATGAATGTGAACAAAGGTGAAATCCAAGAAAGCATTGGATAAAAGGAATCACATTATCCAAGACAGCATTGAATGACTGTGAACTTTTAGGAAGGGTACTGAAAGTAAAGTCAAATCACTATATTCATGAATGGTATCGAACGATAGTGAGAAAGACATCCAGGAATGGCACTGAATGTAAAGGAGAAAACTTATCCAGGAATGGCACTGAATGAACAGATAAGATTTCCAGGAATGACACTGAATGCAAAGGAGAAAACTCATCCAGGAATGGCACTGAATGAACAGATAAGACTTTCAGGAATGACACTGAAAAGATATCCGAGAAAATTTGATGGGGTTACAGAAGATGGGCAAAGCTTCCAGGAATAACACTGGGAAAATCGAGAGGAATAAGATATCCAGGAATGGCACTGGAGATCACAAGAGATGGACATCCAGGAATGGCACTGGAGTGAGAGAATATAAAGATCCAAGAATAGGACTGGAATGAGAGAAGACAAACATCTATCAACAGGACTAGATGCGCAAGAGAATGACAACATTCAGGAATGGCACTGAATGAAAAGGACATGTAATGTTTTGGTAAGGTAAGACTTGGATAACGACACGACCTCAGGAGAAATGCAAACGAGGATGAAACACTCATGATATGCATATGTATATGAATTATGCATATGATATATGATCAAATGCAAATGTAGATGCTGGCGACACCGCTCGACTCTTTTGGGGAGAAGACAAGATTGGAAGACTGATTCCTCAACACGGGGATCACAGTCATTCTGCCTGGGGACTAGAGATGCTATTGTTGGACACATCTCTGCCACACTGGTAAACTGTATCAAGTGATGCTCTTTGTAGGAAGGATGGAAAGTTGCATGGGGATTATTCAAATTAATTGCCCCAGATTAGCTGACTGTTGTAGATGAACTAATCATTGCTTCAGTTTGTCTGAGTCTTGACATGACTGCTGTGGGGCTCCTAGAAAGCTTGCCTCAGTATGAGTCTTGAAAAATCATCTGGATAAACCAATTCTGAGAAGGACTTGCCCCTGAACAACAACCCTTAAATTAATTCTTCGACAGGATTCGGAAAGAACTTGCCCCTGATAGGATCACCGACCAATTTTCTCAACTGTTTGAAAATTCTTTGAGAGGAAAGCCAGTTTGCAAACAAAAGTATTTGTACATATCATGGTAATTTTTAGAGTTCATGCAACTTTTGAAATCAAAATCATTTTTGGAAGATGCAAAACAAAATGAGTCACTGGTCTGAACACGGCGGTTCAAGACATTTGAAAGTGAAAGGTATGATGCCAAAACAGATGATCTGCAAAGATCTTTGGGAGTCAGTTTACCCAACCTTGCTGTAGTATGCTTTCAAAACAACCTTACCTCAATTAGGTCTTTTTAAGGGTTGTAACGTGAACTGGCTCACGGTTTAAGAAACAAAAGATAAAGGCTCAAAGTTTATTTGTACCCACCCAATCTCCGTGATGAACTTCACTGCTACGCTCAGTTAACTCAGGCTATACATTCAGGTTCCCACAGGCGGGGTATCGAGCTGATGATAGTTGATAATGATTCAGACACCTTTGTAGTCATTACTTCCTTGCAGAATTTGGTTATTCTTTATTGTTGAGGCCTTTTCTTGTCTTTGTTGAGGTTATGAGACCTCTTTTTCTTGATTGTTGTACAAGCCTTTTTTGTATAAGGCAAAGTTTTGGGCTTCCCATCTTTCTTGGCTTTTGCCTTGAAAGGGACTTAGATCATTCTTTGATTAAGGATTTCTCAACGATCCTTCCTTATTTGCTGAGGTTTGAGGAACAGCTTGTACAACACTTACTCACTTGAGTTGAGAGAGCTGACTGGCATCTTGCATGAAGCGCTTGCATTCGAATGCATAACCAAGTTAAACTGAGAACTACCCTGCCCCAAGGTTGAGATTTAAGGGTTTTTTGTGTAAGGAAATAAAACTCCTACTTCTAGGCTCGAAGGGTTAACGAGGGATTATCTTCCTTATTTTTCCGGTGTTTGGGGATTGAAACAATGCCTTACATCCTCGGCAAGGTTTAATCGAAAGCATACCATAGCAATTATGGATATAATGTTTTCATCATCCTCCCCCTAATCTTTGCATGATAAAAAAGAAAGAGGAAAAGAGATAAAATATTTGTAAAAGAAAGCATAAAGATGTAAATAGTGGACAAAATGAATTGAATCAAAAGTTGCAATGCTCATTTCATTAATCATGAAAGTACAAACATAGTTGAAAGCAAACAGCTATTACAAATAAGGAAAATGCAAACAATAAGAAACAAGGCCTAGTGACTAGTTAAACACAAGGATGAGCAGTTCTGTCTTTAAGAAGTAGCTAAGCTGAAGTCGACTGAAGCTTCACTTGATGTGCCCTGGCAGAGGATTTCCCTGTACATTAGGATTGTCCTTAAAGGAGAGGATTTTGTTTCTCATCAGCTCTTGTACTTTAGCCTTCAACGCAAAGCAACCTTCCAAGTTATGGCATGCACCACCTTGATGGTATTCACAATGAAGATCAACCCTATAGCCGGCAGGAAGAGGATTTGGAGGAGGAGGCAAAGGCCTTGTGGTAATCAAACCTTGTTGAACCATACCAGGATAAAGCTCAGTGTATGTTATGGGAATAGGATCAAATTGATTCCTATTACGGTATTGGTTCTGTCCTGTAGCCAGACGTTGAGGCGCTTGAGCTGGCCGTGGAGCAGTAACCACAGGAGTGACAGCGGCGATAATAGGGTGAATAGTATACTGAGGTTGGGGACGAGGCCTTCTCACTTCAACCATTACAGCGTTAATCTGATCTTCCCTTTTCCTCTGAAAGTTCCCATAGGATTTCTTCACAGCATTGGAGGATTCAGCAGCTTTTGACACTTTTCCTTTCTTAAAACCTTCCTCGAGTCTCTGGCCAATAGTAACCAAATCAGTGAAGTTGGAGGAAACACTTCCAATCATCTTTTCCCAATAGAATGGGGACAGAGTATCCATGAACATTCCAGTCAATTCTTTCTCAGCCAAAGGAGGTTCAACTTGGGAAGCCAACTCCCTCCAGCGCTGAGCATACTCCTTAAAAGATTCTTTCTCATGTTGAGTCATGTTTTACAGTTGGCGGCGATCAGGAGCCGTGTCAAGGTTATACTTATACTGCTTCATAAAGGCATTTACAAGATCTTGGAAGCAGTGAATGGAGTTTTGCTCGAGACCCATATGCCATTTGAGTGATGCCCCACTCAAGCTATCCTGAAAACAGTGGATAAGCAGCTTCTGATTTTTGGTATAAGCAGCCATCTTGCGACAACACATGACCAAATGAGCCCTTGGACAAGAATGGCCCTTGTACTTCACAAATTCTGGAGTTTTGAACTTAGCAGGCATAACAAGATCAGACACTAACCACATGTTGTCTGCATCCACATTAAAGAAGTCATTACCCTCCATGGCTTTAAGTCTCTTATCTATGATCTGAAACTGCTCACGGATAACTTCAGGTTCAACAAAGTCTTTACAGTCTTCACCCTGAGCACTGGCAGCATTGTACTCGAAGAGGGGATTCTCAAAGGGAGCTCGAATAGTCTGTGGAACGGTATGGACTGTAGGTCTGGGCTCGGTGAAAACAGGAGCTTGAAATACAGGCATAGCAGTCTGATCAACCATAGCAGTAGATACAAACGGGGGAGAATAGTTGTGTGGCAAACCAAACTCGGGCCAAGTTGGAGGTGGCATTTGAACTGGTGGAGGTTCAACACTTGAAACTTCCTGGATGACAGTTCTTTGGGGAGACTCTCCTCTGGCAATCAAAACTTGAAGCATCTCAGTGAGTTTAGTCATACTTGATTTAAGGTCCTCAATCTCCATTCGGACCTCAGCATTGTGTGCCTCTTGCTCAGACATCTTGGTCTGTAGTTAGCTCTAGTCCGGTATTTGTGTCGAGGAATCAGCTTGACGACTCACAAGTGATACTGGAAGATAGAGACCACTGGAAATGAGTAACTGGACAAACGGACGCATGCAATGAATCATGCAAAGATGCAAATGATATGCAATGCAAACAGGATGCAAAACACATGCAACAGGATCAAGGGTTCGAGATAACATCATGGAGTCTGGGTAAAGAACCAACCACAGGGTGTGTACTAGGGTTTTTGTATCCGTATAACAGGGTTCTAAAAGTTCTCAGAGTCAACGTAAATCTTTCGGATATTATCGGCCTACGTGACTACTCACGCGGGTTAATAATATTCTCAAGATAAACTCGTCTGAGTGTAGTATCACGTATCAACCACTTGGGACTACTCCCTCATAGCCATCGCACTACGTCCTAAAAGGCCAAGTGGGGTGAAGGTAACTACGGTCCTCAGAATCACGGGCTCTCAAATCGGGAAGAGTGACATCAATGCGACTACTCACATCAGACATCAACAATCCCAAAGGGCCTCAACTGAGTGTGGTCATCATATGCCAAAAATTGTTAGGACTACTCCTAACAACCGACTATTGATAACACCACAATCCTATCATATATGCGCTCTCAAGTCCAGGTTAGGACTTATCTCACCACTCAAAGTAACAACCCTGCACACAGAAAAACCCAAGCACAACAGGTATATATACATATATACAAAATGTACAAGTATACAAGCAAGCAAACATATAAATAACACAAAGACAAACAAGGTGGGCTTACCCCTCTTAGGGGAGATGTCCCTAGTGAAGTCACCATTTTTTGTTGCGGTGAGAATCGGATATCAAGCTATTGATTAACTTGAATCACAAATCATGAAATTCACCACCGAGCTTTGATTTATCCAAAGGAAAGGGTAAAGACCGAAAAACCCTAAGTGCGCTATGTAGGAACACAGCTAAGAGATCTAAGGTTCGGGGGTTGGTTATACCTAGGGAAGGTGTTAGCATCCTAGATATCTGTAGTACTCTATAGGAACCTCTTGTTAGTATTTGTGTTATTTGGTATTGCTTGCTAAAGGGAAATGTGCTAAGGTTAAGGTAAAGGCCTAGGGGTTAGTATCTAAGTATGTTCACCAAGACATCGCATCTCATGCCTACGTATCCTGACGGGAATGGAATCAGAGCATTCGTAGTTCCCCTTAATGGGGTGAGGAATTCTTGACTGTGGTCAAGGTTCCAAGGGAAAGTAGGGTGAAAAGCTTGAAGGCAAAGCTTGTGAGGATTGATTATTTAGGAGAAGAGAATAATGGCTATCTCTTGTGAAAGGATTGTGGAGGGTTAGACCTTCGTGAAGGAGAAGAGATTAATGGCTATCTCTTGTGAAGGTTAAAGAAAGGTTTAAGAGTTATAAGAGATTAATGGTTATCTCCTGGGAAGGCTAGGTTAAAAGGGTAATGAGATATCTATGACTTTGCGGTCAATAGAGAGACTTTCCTTTGGAATGGGTGATAATAACTTGTAAACAAGTGTTAAGGGGGATAGAAAATAAGTGAACAATATGAGTACGGCAAAGATAATATTTTCTAAGTTTTGAAATCAGAAACATGTTATTTAGCAACAGAAACCAATGCATACAAATAACAGAATGACGTTGTTCAAGTCATGGAACAAACAAATATTTACATGCCACGTAATACTGAAAAGTTCTCAAAACTCTCTCAAAAACAGTTGGTGATTTATTCATAAAAAGAATCGAGAACCGAACATAAAGTAAAGCATGTTTTTTTTTTGGAAGTCTTTAGAAAGAAAATGGATATTATTATAAGAAAGTGAAATGAAAATAGAACAAACCAAAATATAATGTGGCAGTCGCCGCAAAATGGTGGCAGGTGCCACCTTAATTCATTAAAGCATCAAAAAAGTGGTGGCATGCGCCACTATGAAGCATGGTTGGCGCCATGTGTGTTTGGGGAATAGTGGCGGGCGCCACTTCCTCATCAATAAAATGGTGGCAGGCGCCACCTAGAATGCCATGGATTTTTTTGTTTTCTTTTTTATTTTCTTCATGGTAAAACCAACAAAAACAAGACATTATGATTAAAATATTAACATTCTAATGAACCAGATAACATCATAGAACAATAATCATGGTTTTTTTAAGACAGAAATAAAAAGAAGTGAATGTTACCTAGTGGAGACGGTCCATTGCCTCTTTACTGGTACAAATTCTGGAAAGAAAATGAACGAGCTTCTTGAAGAATAAATGAGGGAGAAAATGAGGAGAGTATTCAACCTATTTTTGGGGTGAATCTGGTGTGTGGATACTGAAATGAAATGTCCTATTTATAGGAGAAAAGTGGAGGGGTGAAGGTATGGTCTGATTTTTTCATTTTGCCTTTTCCAAGATTTTCTCGTGCAAGCTGGCTGGTTTGAAAAGTCTTTATTTCAGAAATAGGCTCAGAGTAGGTTTTGCTTTTGTGTTCTGAGGAGACGTGAAGTCATGCTTTACTGAAAAGTTTTCTTTATTCATGATGAAATGCAACCACTTGTATTAATTTAAATAAGCAAAATAATTTAAATGCAGAAAAGGAAAGGATGGGAATTAGTAATGGCCAACGCCATATTAATTCATGGCAAGTGCCACAAGTTAATGTGGCAGGTGCCACTTCTTAGTGGTGGGTGCCACTTCTCATTTCTATGGTGTGGCAGGCACTGTGCATTTTGGTGGCAAGTGCCACTAAGTGTGGCAGGCGCCACACTTGGTTTTCTTTTTTTTTCTTTTTCTTTTTCTCTACTTTTTTTCTTTTCTTTTTCTTTCTTTTTTATTTTTCTTTTTATTTTTATTTTCTTTCTTTTTTTATTTTTTATTTCTTTTCTTTTCTACAATATTCAACAAATGCACAAATGCCTTGGTGGTCTTGAAACACATGAGAACTTAGTTTATTATTCTTGTCCTCCTCCTTGTGCCAATCCTGATTTTTCACAAAAGAAACAAACTAGCAAAGATACAGGTTAGTTAACAATGCAAAGACGAATGAACCTTAAATGTAAGTGCAAAAAGTTATGACATCTAAGGGTAAACCGTGAACCAGGACACGTTACAACCTTCAAAAGACCTAATTGAAGCAGGGTTGTTTCGAAAGCATACTTCGGTAAAGATCGCGTCAAAGCTGACTCCTAAAATGTTTTTCTTACCATTCATGTTGGTATTGATGTGACATTCTGAATAGTGATTCATTCGCTATATGTTACAACATTTTCCCAGTGAACAGACTCGGATTTCAAAATTGTCATATGCATTGCATCAAAATTATCTTTTCAAAACGAATTGTTTTACTCGTAGGTAAGCACTTGACATCACGAAAGTTTCTGCAATGAAAAGATTGATCAATCTAAAATGCAAAGTGTAACACCCCATTTCTACCCGGCGGATAAGTAATAAAAATCAGAGTTTTCATTTTAAAAATCCTTCAACATAAACAGGATGTCACATTTTCAACAGAAAACAACTTCATATTAATCACAAATAATTCAGATACATAACACTGATTCGGATGAACTGATAACAACCTGAATTATCCTTTTGAAAACAAAACAACTTTTATTAATAAGCGGCTTCACATAATTCAACTTATAATGACATAACCTCATGTCCAACTCAAAACAACTTTGAAACAACAATTCTTTAATAACAACAATTTAAGATTCAACTACTAAGACAATAACAACAAATAAACAACAATCGTTCATCCCCCCCGAGTGCTACGTATCAGAGCAAGACCAACTCGAGCTAACAGCATCTAAGACTTCACATTATACCTCAACTTCTGCAGCTATTCTTGAGTACCTGCTCAGTTACCCATAATAGGTAACATCATTACATAAGGGGTGAGATATCGAATATTATAAACAAAATATGATAATTAATGTACTAGATTAGGATCATACGAATTTCACCGCTTCATAGAACAGTCATGCAACAACTGGAAATAAACAACTTAATAGCAACCCCACTTGTATTGACAACAAATAACAACATATACCAACAACTTATATAAAATGTGCAAATTATAGTAAGAACAACATATATAACAACAGCTCACGACATTAGTAATTTATATCAAGCAACAAGACATAGCAATAACAACTTATAACAAGCAACAACTTCACAACAACGGCAACTTCACAACAACAACGAATCAAGAACAACAGCAACTTCACAACGACTCAAAATGTGACGCAACTATGCACATGCATGTGGTACCATCGGAGTAAAACTCCCAACTTAAACATATGCCAGGTTATCGAGGCATTTCAACAAGGCATAAGCCTTCAACGTGGTGCCATCAAGGCCAACTTAATCAATGCCATCACGGCCAACGTGGTGTGAGCATACAGCCCCGATTCATGAATGCAATGTATGCGACAATTATCAAAGGCATACAATCAACTACATCATCAACAAGAACAACCAGAACAGCAACAACTCAAACAACAACTCAAACATGCATCAATAGCATCAACTTAATCCAACATTGGTCATTCGACCTACAACTTAATCAACAACAACACAACTCAAACAACATTGGTCATTCGACCTACAACTTAATCAACAACAACACAACTCAAACAACATTGGTCATAAGACCTGCAACTTAAATACTTCGCCCGTAAATCGGGACAATACAACTTATCCAACTGTACCTGCAATTCCACTTTTTCAACGTAATTTCAACAAAACAATTCAACAAAAGTCACCTACTAATTTACCCGACTTACCCCGACAATTTTCGTTAAATTCCGGACAACTAAGTTTTTCGCCTAAACCGGCTAAACCGACTAAAACGGCACTATTTTAACTTCTGTCATTTTAATGCCAGTTTATTTCCAAATTCTACTTTCTGTTACGATTTTCTTAAAATCATTTCCAAGCTTCTGCCAAAATTCTGCTCCTGCTACTTGTTCTATTTTCTGTTAACACTGCTACTACTACATTTTCCAGTTTTCTGCTATTTATTTATATCCATGTCAGTACATGAATGCACTACTACTGAATATATCCCTGCTCCTTGTATAATTTGCTGCTGCTAAAATAAAACCTGCTATACTAACTGGATGCTTTTCAATACGTTTATGTATATAGATTCTTGCACCATTTAAAACTACTACATTAATATCTCTTGAATTAACTCATTAAATAGCCTTTTACAAAAGCACAGAAAGATACACTTCATTGGTGCTAAATGTATTTGCAACTAAAGCTTCAAATTAATCCAACAAAGCAAAATTAAACCCACTCCTAAAGAGGACAGCCGTCTCATTCCATAAACAATATATAGACTCCTTTAGTTAAGTGTTAAAATACTATCAGGTCTAATGGATATCATAAAACACTATCTCATTAAATTAAGTAAATAGTTTACTTATGCATTAAACTAAATTGAGTTCAAGTAACAGACATCCACACACCTTAGGAGGCGCCCATCTCAATTCTTGGAGGCCCTCGCCTCCTTCCTTTAATTAAATGAGGCGCTCACCTCCATTGCTCTGAGGTCCCCGCCTCCATTGCTCTGAGGCCCCCGCCTCAATACTTGGAGGCCCTCGCCTCCATCCTTTAATTAAATGGGGGTGCTCACCTCCATTACTTTGAGGCCCCCGCCTCCAATTCCTATTCTTCTTCTTTCTTTAATTTCCTTCAGTATTTCCATAATTTCTCCATCGATTTTACACCAACCCACTATATAACGCAACAACTTATTTTCCTTCGATCAATTATTTCGGCCAACAACGTGGAAGCAACAACATGACAGTTATCTCAACACAAGCTAATTTCCAGCAACGTATCCATAGATATCAGATAAATTTCAGAGACAGCCACGACAAATCAACACAAACAGCAACGATCAATTTTTCTTTTTATAAAAACAAAATATCACCGAAACCACAAACAATTCCATGGCATCAATTTATATAACCTAACCCCCACATAGAAATTATCATAATCCCGTTTATAAGATTCGAACCCACCTTTACCTGGATTTTAACGGCAGTTCGAATTCTCCGGTTCCGGCTGCGCACTTCTCGTAATTCCTCTTCTCCAATCGTGTGCTTCCAACCCTCGTTCCCTTTTTCCCGTTTTCCTTCGTAACTGCCTATCTCTTTCTCCACACAAAACCCTCGTTCTGCATTTCCTTTTCTCACCTTACTGCTACTTCTTTTCTTTTATTTTCCAAATAATCTAATAATAACTAATAATACTATTATTTGATTTAATGGGCCAACTAATCCACACCTCCACATTGCCACATACCACACCACAACTAACCCAAATAAAATAATAATATTATTACTAATATTACTCCTTCAGCATAATCAACTTATTAATTTTTCGATTAACCGACTATTAATCCGACTTTAACTTAATAATTCCGATCAACATATCAAACCAATTAGCCTCTTAAAATAATACCGATAACACTCAATTACTCGATTAATTCTCAAACTTCGTCTAAATCCAATAATAAAACCCTTCACTAATTTAATTAACTAATTAATTAAATTCGGGGCGTTACAACTCTCCCTCACTTAGGACATTTTCGTCCTCAAAAATCTATCCGACACAACAATCCGTAACACAACATTCGTATTTTAATCTTTCGATTTAACAACAACTCAATCACGGTTTAAACCCAATACGTATACTCCGATACTTCAATTACTCTTACATCATGATCGTTACTATTCGCCAACCATTTTAGTAATACCTTGGAAACAATCACCTTACAACATAGTAACAACCTTCACTTGCCTATACTCGACTATACAACATCGCATCATTACCGCAGCAACGTAAACAACACCAAAACACATATACGATCCTTATCTCCATACTCTGAAGGAAACCCACATATAACACAAACAACGGTTCTTAACCTCAACGGCGACAACAACGCGAATACTACCCAAGTGATGCAATTGACAACTAACATCGCAACACAAGAAGTAACCAACTTAAGAATTTTCCGGTTTATGAACCAGAACACAACAACTTAAGAATACCAACTTAAACACAACATCAACGTAACCAAATATCAACATCGGTACAATTCACGTCTGAACAACCGCAATACACTACGCGTTCGTTGCACACTCTGATTACTTTCAAGGTACTAACTCTACTCAGTTGACCTCCAACTTCCAATCATCAGAGTCGACATAATACCAAGGCTTTCGACTTAACTCTTCGGGATCTCCCCGTTAACACCACACATAAATTACAACTTTACTATCTTTTATCAACATAGTTCCCAAAATCACCTTAGGCGCATAACAACATTACAACAACATTTGACACCTGAGTCCACTTAAATTCAACAAGATCAATCATCTTTACCAACCAAAACTCCACTTTTACAAATCAACTTATAATTTAACTTCTTTTAATAATCACAACTCAACCTTCAAATATTCTACGCGTTCTTCCTCTGATTTTACAACAGCTCAAAACATTCGCAACAAACACCAGTTCCAACTCATCCAAACAAATATGGAAGATGCGCTTCATACTCCATACGTACACCTTAAGGCATACTAGCCATTCGCTTCATCACGAACAACGACTCAAGTTATCTAGGACTCGACTGTGAGTCTCCATACTACTCATCAATCAAACACAGCTTCGCGCTGTCATCCTTAAATTCAACTAATATTCTAACACATGAACTTGTATCAGCAAAACAAATAACCTTCAAGCACTTGGCTTGACTTCGACCAATTCAACGTACATACTATACTAGTTGGCACGACACATCCATCCATCAATTATGATTCCGTCTACTATCAACAATGGATTAAGGGTGATCAGTTCCTCAATTTGTCAATAGACAGCCGACAACTATAACGGTGGAATAAATCATCAGTACCCAACCCAATAGCGTACTTCAACTTGTGCCCAAAGTCCGTAAGCATAATGCTCCGCCAACTTTCTAAGGCTTACCAATGCTACTCTTAGTTTCTTTAGTTTCAACTTCGTCAACGATACAAAAACGTCCAAAATCCATTACGCATCCTCTTATGCACATTCATAGTACAACACGACTTTAACTATTTTTCCAATACCGAAGTCGCTACAACATTAAGAACGATCCAATTCAGTTTGCTCCAATTACAACTTTCAACCAAGGTGAAAATTCTTAGCAACACAAATCAACTTTCGCATTTCTCTCAACCTTACCTTTACTTAGCATCATCGTCTTAATCATCCTCATTCAACATAAGTTGCATCTCCAAGCATTCTCCGATACAGTTACATCTTACAAATACCAACACTTTATTCTTAATAATATTCCACACTTGTTTTCATCCTTCCAAATTTTTTTCAGCAAATGTCGCTCAACTTCAACCATATATATCTCCTTAAATACAGATCTCTCAATCACAAAATCATATTACAAAATGAAGAGAATTTTGTGTATATTTCAGAACTTCAAGAATCGCGTAAATCCGACTTACGAGTAAAAAGTTATCATCCTTACAACGGGACTGATTCAGAATTTCCATATGCAGAATTTTCCAAAAATCAGCATCAGACCCAAATATTAAAACGCACTTTTCTCCCTCTTCACAAACTTCTTGAAGACAAATCTTATATGCAAACTGTAGGGAATTTCGTAAGCTTTCCAAAAAGTCCAGAACCGCTTCCATCCGAATCACGAGTCAAAAGTTATACCTCGTTTACTGACAGCTGCTCCAAAATCACAAAAACCAGAATTTGAGGTTGATGAACATAAGTTCCATTTCCCTCTCTTACTTCCAAGATCTACCAACATCCTCCTTTTCGGCCAACTACGAAAATCACTCAACTTTAATCCAACTATACTCAAGATATACAACTTACCGAATTAATCCACCAACTTATCATTCCATTCGGAATAATTCCTTAATTTCAATCATCTTTGATTCACCGTCCAGACTCTACGCACATCTCCAGCTTGACTGATACGGATTCGCGAGTCCAAACTCTCGCCGATCCGCAATAACATCGCTCCAACATATGCACTCTTGCAAGCAACATCACCTCGAAACAACTTCCACATACCAACAACACGTACGGGAGCAAACTTCTCCCCCACTTAATTCAAACCAACCTGTAGACAACTACTAGAAAC
The DNA here is from genome assembly GCA_022829125.1 of Lathyrus tuberosus. Classification (NCBI taxonomy): domain Eukaryota; kingdom Viridiplantae; phylum Streptophyta; class Magnoliopsida; order Fabales; family Fabaceae; genus Lathyrus; species Lathyrus tuberosus. The sequence goes on along the minus strand of JALAZF010000041.1, from coordinate 3,922,330 downwards.
TAACAAACAAGTACCGACAGTGTTTCACACACATGTCGAGTACTAAGGGACAAACAACATTAGATAACATTGGCCGGACAGATCGACCTGCTCTGATACCACTAATGTAACACCCCATTTCTACCCGGCGGATAAGTAATAAAAATCAGAGTTTTCATTTTAAAAATCCTTCAACATAAACAGGATGTCACATTTTCAACAGAAAACAACTTCATATTAATCACAAATAATTCAGATACATAACACTGATTCGAATGAACTGATAACAACCTGAATTATCCTTTTGAAAACAAAACAACTTTTATTAATAAGCGGCTTCACATAATTCAACTTATAATGACATAACCTCATGTCCAACTCAAAACAACTTTGAAACAACAATTCTTTAATAACAACAATTTAAGATTCAACTACTAAGACAATAACAACAAATAAACAACAATCGTTCATCCCCCCCGAGTGCTACGTATCAGAGCAAGACCAACTCGAGCTAACAGCATCTAAGACTTCACATTATACCTCAACTTCTGCAGCTATTCTTGAGTACCTGCTCAGTTACCCATAATAGGTAACATCATTACAGAAGGGGTGAGATATCGAATATTATAAACAAAATATGATAATTAATGTACTAGATTAGGATCATACGAATTTCACCGCTTCATACAACAGTCATGCAACAACTGGAAATAAACAACTTAATAGCAACCCCACTTGTATTGACAACAAATAACAACATATACCAACAACTTATATAAAATGTGCAAATTATAGTAAGAACAACATATATAACAACAGCTCACGACATTAGTAATTTATATCAAGCAACAAGACATAGCAATAACAACTTATAACAAGCAACAACTTCACAACAACGGCAACTTCACAACAATAACGAATCAAGAACAACAGCAACTTCACAACGACTCAAAATGTGACGCAACTATGCACATGCATGTGGTACCATCGGAGTAAAACTCCCAACTTAAACATATGCCAGGTTATCGAGGCATTTCAACAAGGCATAAGCCTTCAACGTGGTGCCATCAAGGCCAACTTAATCAATGCCATCACGGCCAACGTGGTGTGAGCATACAGCCCCGATTCATGAATGCAATGTATGCGACAATTATCAAAGGCATACAATCAACTACATCATCAACAAGAACAACCAGAACAGCAACAACTCAAACAACAACTCAAACATGCATCAATAGCATCAACTTAATCCAACATTGGTCATTCGACCTACAACTTAATCAACAACAACACAACTCAAACAACATTGGTCATTCGACCTACAACTTAATCAACAACAACACAACTCAAACAACATTGGTCATAAGACCTGCAACTTAAATACTTCGCCCGTAAATCGGGACAATACAACTTATCCAACTGTACCTGCAATTCCACTTTTTCAACGTAATTTCAACAAAACAATTCAACAAAAGTCACCTACTAATTTACCCGACTTACCCCGACAATTTTCGTTAAATTCCGGACAACTAAGTTTTTCGCCTAAACCGGCTAAACCGACTAAAACAGCACTATTTTAACTTCTGTCATTTTAATGCCAGTTTATTTCCAAATTCTACTTTCTGTTACGATTTTCTTAAAATCATTTCCAAGCTTCTGCCAAAATTCTGCTCCTGCTACTTGTTCTATTTTCTGTTAACACTGCTACTACTACATTTTCCAGTTTTCTGCTATTTATTTATATTCCATGTCAGTACATGAATGCACTACTACTGAATATATCCCTGCTCCTTGTATAATTTGCTGCTGCTAAAATAAAACCTGCTATACTAACTGGATGCTTTTCAATACGTTTATGTATATAGATTCTTGCACCATTTAAAACTACTACATTAATATCTCTTGAATTAACTCATTAAATAGCCTTTTACAAAAGCACAGAAAGATACACTTCATTGGTGCTAAATGTATTTGCAACTAAAGCTTCAAATTAATCCAACAAAGCAAAATTAAACCCACTCCTAAAGAGGACAGCCGTCTCATTCCATAAACAATATATAGACTCCTTTAGTTAAGTGTTAAAATACTATCAGGTCTAATGGATATCATAAAACACTATCTCATTAAATTAAGTAAATAGTTTACTTATGCATTAAACTAAATTGAGTTCAAGTAACAGACATCCACACACCTTAGGAGGCGTCCATCTCAATTCTTGGAGGCCCTCGCCTCCTTCCTTTAATTAAATGAGGCGCTCACCTCCATTGCTCTGAGGCCCCCGCCTCCATTGCTCTGAGGCCCCCGCCTCAATACTTGGAGGCCCTCGCCTCCATCCTTTAATTAAATGGGGGTGCTCACCTCCATTACTTTGAGGCCCCCGCCTCCAATTCCTATTCTTCGTCTTTCTTTAATTTCCTTCAGTATTTCCATAATTTCTCCATCGATTTTACACCAACCCACTATATAACGCAACAACTTATTTTCCTTCGATCAATTATTTCGGCCAACAACGTGGAAGCAACAACATGACAGTTATCTCAACACAAGGTAATTTCCAGCAACGTATCCATAGATATCAGATAAATTTCAGAGACAGCCACGACAAATCAACACAAACAGCAACGATCAATTTTTCTTTTTATAAAAACAAAATATCACCGAAACCACAAACAATTCCATGGCATCAATTTATATAACCTAACCCCCACATAGAAATTATCATAATCCCGTTTATAAGATTCGAACCCACCCTTACCTGGATTTTAACGGCAGTTCGAATTCTCCGGTTCCGGCTGCGCACTTCTCGTAATTCCTCTTCTCCAATCGTGTGCTTCCAACCCTCGTTCCCTTTTTCCCGTTTTCCTTCGTAACTGCCTATCTCTTTCTCCACACAAAACCCTCGTTCTGCATTTCCTTTTCTCACCTTACTGCTACTTCTTTTCTTTTATTTTCCAAATAATCTAATAATAACTAATAATACTATTATTTGATTTAATGGGCCAACTAATCCACACCTCCACATTGCCACATACCACACCACAACTAACCCAAATAAAATAATAATATTATTACTAATATTACTCCTTCAGCATAATCAACTTATTAATTTTTCGATTAACCGACTATTAATCCGACTTTAACTTAATAATTCCGATCAACATATCAAACCAATTAGCCTCTTAAAATAATACCGATAACACTCAATTACTCGATTAATTCTCAAACTTCGTCTAAATCCAATAATAAAACCCTTCACTAATTTAATTAACTAATTAATTAAATTCGGGGCGTTACAACTCTCCCTCACTTAGGACATTTTCGTCCTCAAAAATCTATCCGACACAACCATCCGTAACACAACATTCGTATTTTAATCTTTCGATTTAACAACAACTCAATCACGGTTTAAACCCAATACGTATACTCCGATACTTCAATTACTCTTACATCATGATCGTTACTATTCGCCAACCATTTTAGTAATACCTTGGAAACAATCACCTTACAACATAGTAACAACCTTCACTTGCCTATACTCGACTATACAACATCGCATCATTACCGCAGCAACGTAAACAACACCAAAACACATATACGATCCTTATCTCCATACTCTGAAGGAAACCCACATATAACACAAACAACGGTTCTTAACCTCAACGGCGACAACAACGCGAATACTACCCAAGTGATGCAATTGACAACTAACATCGCAACACAAGAAGTAACCAACTTAAGAATTTTCCGGTTTATGAACCAGAACACAACAACTTAAGAATACCAACTTAAACACAACATCAACGTAACCAAATATCAACATCGGTACAATTCACGTCTGAACAACCGCAATACACTACGCGTTCGTTGCACACTCTGATTACTTTCAAGGTACTAACTCTACTCAGTTGACCTCCAACTTCCAATCATCAGAGTCGACATAATACCAAGGCTTTCGACTTAACTCTTCGGGATCTCCCCGTTAACACCACACATAAATTACAACTTTACTATCTTTTATCAACATAGTTCCCAAAATCACCTTAGGCGCATAACAACATTACAACAACATTTGACACCTGAGTCCACTTAAATTCAACAAGATCAATCATCTTTACCAACCAAAACTCCACTTTTACAAATCAACTTATAATTTAACTTCTTTTAATAATCACAACTCAACCTTCAAATATTCTACGCGTTCTTCCTCTGATTTTACAACAGCTCAAAACATTCGCAACAAACACCAGTTCCAACTCATCCAAACAAATATGGAAGATGCGCTTCATACTCCATACGTACACCTTAAGGCATACTAGCCATTCGCTTCATCACGAACAACGACTCAAGTTATCTAGGACTCGACTGTGAGTCTCCATACTACTCATCAATCAAACACAGCTTCGCGCTGTCATCCTTAAATTCAACTAATATTCTAACACATGAACTTGTATCAGCAAAACAAATAACCTTCAAGCACTTGGCTTGACTTCGACCAATTCAACGTACATACTATACTAGTTGGCACGACACATCCATCCATCAATTATGATTCCGTCTACTATCAACAATGGATTAAGGGTGATCAGTTCCTCAATTTGTCAATAGACAGCCGACAACTATAACGGTGGAATAAATCATCAGTACCCAACCCAATAGCGTACTTCAACTTGTGCCCAAAGTCCGTAAGCATAATGCTCCGCCAACTTTCTAAGGCTTACCAATGCTACTCTTAGTTTCTTTAGTTTCAACTTCGTCAACGATACAAAAACGTCCAAAATCCATTACGCATCCTCTTATGCACATTCATAGTACAACACGACTTTAACTATTTTTCCAATACCGAAGTCGCTACAACATTAAGAACGATCCAATTCAGTTTGCTCCAATTACAACTTTCAACCAAGGTGAAAATTCTTAGCAACACAAATCAACTTTCGCATTTCTCTCAACCTTACCTTTACTTAGCATCATCGTCTTAATCATCCTCATTCAACATAAGTTGCATCTCCAAGCATTCTCCGATACAGTTACATCTTACAAATACCAACACTTTATTCTTAATAATATTCCACACTTGTTTTCATCCTTCCAAATTTTTTTCAGCAAATGTCGCTCAACTTCAACCATATATATCTCCTTAAATACAGATCTCTCAATCACAAAATCATATTACAAAATGAAGAGAATTTTGTGTATATTTCAGAACTTCAAGAATCGCGTAAATCCGACTTACGAGTAAAAAGTTATCATCCTTACAACGGGACTGATTCAGAATTTCCATATGCAGAATTTTCCAAAAATCAGCATCAGACCCAAATATTAAAACGCACTTTTCTCCCTCTTCACAAACTTCTTGAAGACAAATCTTATATGCAAACTGTAGGGAATTTCGTAAGCTTTCCAAAAAGTCCAGAACCGCTTCCATCCGAATCACGAGTCAAAAGTTATACCTCGTTTACTGACAGCTGCTCCAAAATCACAAAAACCAGAATTTGAGGTTGATGAACATAAGTTCCATTTCCCTCTCTTACTTCCAAGATCTACCAACATCCTCCTTTTCGGCCAACTACGAAAATCACTCAACTTTAATCCAACTATACTCAAGATATACAACTTACCGAATTAATCCACCAACTTATCATTCCATTCGGAATAATTCCTTAATTTCAATCATCTTTGATTCACCGTCCAGACTCTACGCACATCTCCAGCTTGACTGATACGGATTCGCGAGTCCAAACTCTCGCCGATCCGCAATAACATCGCTCCAACATATGCACTCTTGCAAGCAACATCACCTCGAAACAACTTCCACATACCAACAACACGTACGGGAGCAAACTTCTCCCCCACTTAATTCAAACCAACCTGTAGACAACTACTAGAAACTAACAAACAAGTACCGACAGTGTTTCACACACATGTCGAGTACTAAGGGACAAACAACATTAGATAACATTGGCCGGACAGATCGACCTGCTCTGATACCACTAATGTAACACCCCATTTCTACCCGGCGGATAAGTAATAAAAATCAGAGTTTTCATTTTAAAAATCCTTCAACATAAACAGGATGTCACATTTTCAACAGAAAACAACTTCATATTAATCACAAATAATTCAGATACATAACACTGATTCGAATGAACTGATAACAACCTGAATTATCCTTTTGAAAACAAAACAACTTTTATTAATAAGCGGCTTCACATAATTCAACTTATAATGACATAACCTCATGTCCAACTCAAAACAACTTTGAAACAACAATTCTTTAATAACAACAATTTAAGAATTCAACTACTAAGACAATAACAACAAATAAACAACAATCGTTCATCCCCCCCGAGTGCTACGTATCAGAGCAAGACCAACTCGAGCTAACAGCATCTAAGACTTCACATTATACCTCAACTTCTGCAGCTATTCTTGAGTACCTGCTCAGTTACCCATAATAGGTAACATCATTACAGAAGGGGTGAGATATCGAATATTATAAACAAAATATGATAATTAATGTACTAGATTAGGATCATACGAATTTCACCGCTTCATACAACAGTCATGCAACAACTGGAAATAAACAACTTAATAGCAACCCCACTTGTATTGACAACAAATAACAACATATACCAACAACTTATATAAAATGTGCAAATTATAGTAAGAACAACATATATAACAACAGCTCACGACATTAGTAATTTATATCAAGCAACAAGACATAGCAATAACAACTTATAACAAGCAACAACTTCACAACAACGGCAACTTCACAACAATAACGAATCAAGAACAACAGCAACTTCACAACGACTCAAAATGTGACGCAACTATGCACATGCATGTGGTACCATCGGAGTAAAACTCCCAACTTAAACATATGCCAGGTTATCGAGGCATTTCAACAAGGCATAAGCCTTCAACGTGGTGCCATCAAGGCCAACTTAATCAATGCCATCACGGCCAACGTGGTGTGAGCATACAGCCCCGATTCATGAATGCAATGTATGCGACAATTATCAAAGGCATACAATCAACTACATCATCAACAAGAACAACCAGAACAGCAACAACTCAAACAACAACTCAAACATGCATCAATAGCATCAACTTAATCCAACATTGGTCATTCGACCTACAACTTAATCAACAACAACACAACTCAAACAACATTGGTCATTCGACCTACAACTTAATCAACAACAACACAACTCAAACAACATTGGTCATAAGACCTGCAACTTAAATACTTCGCCCGTAAATCGGGACAATACAACTTATCCAACTGTACCTGCAATTCCACTTTTTCAACGTAATTTCAACAAAACAATTCAACAAAAGTCACCTACTAATTTACCCGACTTACCCCGACAATTTTCGTTAAATTCCGGACAACTAAGTTTTTCGCCTAAACCGGCTAAACCGACTAAAACAGCACTATTTTAACTTCTGTCATTTTAATGCCAGTTTATTTCCAAATTCTACTTTCTGTTACGATTTTCTTAAAATCATTTCCAAGCTTCTGCCAAAATTCTGCTCCTGCTACTTGTTCTATTTTCTGTTAACACTGCTACTACTACATTTTCCAGTTTTCTGCTATTTATTTATATTCCATGTCAGTACATGAATGCACTACTACTGAATATATCCCTGCTCCTTGTATAATTTGCTGCTGCTAAAATAAAACCTGCTATACTAACTGGATGCTTTTCAATACGTTTATGTATATAGATTCTTGCACCATTTAAAACTACTACATTAATATCTCTTGAATTAACTCATTAAATAGCCTTTTACAAAAGCACAGAAAGATACACTTCATTGGTGCTAAATGTATTTGCAACTAAAGCTTCAAATTAATCCAACAAAGCAAAATTAAACCCACTCCTAAAGAGGACAGCCGTCTCATTCCATAAACAATATATAGACTCCTTTAGTTAAGTGTTAAAATACTATCAGGTCTAATGGATATCATAAAACACTATCTCATTAAATTAAGTAAATAGTTTACTTATGCATTAAACTAAATTGAGTTCAAGTAACAGACATCCACACACCTTAGGAGGCGTCCATCTCAATTCTTGGAGGCCCTCGCCTCCTTCCTTTAATTAAATGAGGCGCTCACCTCCATTGCTCTGAGGCCCCCGCCTCCATTGCTCTGAGGCCCCCGCCTCAATACTTGGAGGCCCTCGCCTCCATCCTTTAATTAAATGGGGGTGCTCACCTCCATTACTTTGAGGCCCCCACCTCCAATTCCTATTCTTCGTCTTTCTTTAATTTCCTTCAGTATTTCCATAATTTCTCCATCGATTTTACACCAACCCACTATATAACGCAACAACTTATTTTCCTTCGATCAATTATTTCGGCCAACAACGTGGAAGCAACAACATGACAGTTATCTCAACACAAGGTAATTTCCAGCAACGTATCCATAGATATCAGATAAATTTCAGAGACAGCCACGACAAATCAACACAAACAGCAACGATCAATTTTTCTTTTTATAAAAACAAAATATCACCGAAACCACAAACAATTCCATGGCATCAATTTATATAACCTAACCCCCACATAGAAATTATCATAATCCCGTTTATAAGATTCGAACCCACCCTTACCTGGATTTTAACGGCAGTTCGAATTCTCCGGTTCCGGCTGCGCACTTCTCGTAATTCCTCTTCTCCAATCGTGTGCTTCCAACCCTCGTTCCCTTTTTCCCGTTTTCCTTCGTAACTGCCTATCTCTTTCTCCACACAAAACCCTCGTTCTGCATTTCCTTTTCTCACCTTACTGCTACTTCTTTTCTTTTATTTTCCAAATAATCTAATAATAACTAATAATACTATTATTTGATTTAATGGGCCAACTAATCCACACCTCCACATTGCCACATACCACACCACAACTAACCCAAATAAAATAATAATATTATTACTAATATTACTCCTTCAGCATAATCAACTTATTAATTTTTCGATTAACCGACTATTAATCCGACTTTAACTTAATAATTCCGATCGACATATCAAACCAATTAGCCTCTTAAAATAATACCGATAACACTCAATTACTCGATTAATTCTCAAACTTCGTCTAAATCCAATAATAAAACCCTTCACTAATTTAATTAACTAATTAATTAAATTCGGGGCGTTACAACTCTCCCTCACTTAGGACATTTTCGTCCTCAAAAATCTATCCGACACAACCATCCGTAACACAACATTCGTATTTTAATCTTTCGATTTAACAACAACTCAATCACGGTTTAAACCCAATACGTATACTCCGATACTTCAATTACTCTTACATCATGATCGTTACTATTCGCCAACCATTTTAGTAATACCTTGGAAACAATCACCTTACAACATAGTAACAACCTTCACTTGCCTATACTCGACTATACAACATCGCATCATTACCGCAGCAACGTAAACAACACCAAAACACATATACGATCCTTATCTCCATACTCTGAAGGAAACCCACATATAACACAAACAACGGTTCTTAACCTCAACGGCGACAACAACGCGAATACTACCCAAGTGATGCAATTGACAACTAACATCGCAACACAAGAAGTAACCAACTTAAGAATTTTCCGGTTTATGAACCAGAACACAACAACTTAAGAATACCAACTTAAACACAACATCAACGTAACCAAATATCAACATCGGTACAATTCACGTCTGAACAACCGCAATACACTACGCGTTCGTTGCACACTCTGATTACTTTCAAGGTACTAACTCTACTCAGTTGACCTCCAACTTCCAATCATCAGAGTCGACATAATACCAAGGCTTTCGACTTAACTCTTCGGGATCTCCCCGTTAACACCACACATAAATTACAACTTTACTATCTTTTATCAACATAGTTCCCAAAATCACCTTAGGCGCATAACAACATTACAACAACATTTGACACCTGAGTCCACTTAAATTCAACAAGATCAATCATCTTTACCAACCAAAACTCCACTTTTACAAATCAACTTATAATTTAACTTCTTTTAATAATCACAACTCAACCTTCAAATATTCTACGCGTTCTTCCTCTGATTTTACAACAGCTCAAAACATTCGCAACAAACACCAGTTCCAACTCATCCAAACAAATATGGAAGATGCGCTTCATACTCCATACGTACACCTTAAGGCATACTAGCCATTCGCTTCATCACGAACAACGACTCAAGTTATCTAGGACTCGACTGTGAGTCTCCATACTACTCATCAATCAAACACAGCTTCGCGCTGTCATCCTTAAATTCAACTAATATTCTAACACATGAACTTGTATCAGCAAAACAAATAACCTTCAAGCACTTGGCTTGACTTCGACCAATTCAACGTACATACTATACTAGTTGGCACGACACATCCATCCATCAATTATGATTCCGTCTACTATCAACAATGGATTAAGGGTGATCAGTTCCTCAATTTGTCAATAGACAGCCGACAACTATAACGGTGGAATAAATCATCAGTACCCAACCCAATAGCGTACTTCAACTTGTGCCCAAAGTCCGTAAGCATAATGCTCCGCCAACTTTCTAAGGCTTACCAATGCTACTCTTAGTTTCTTTAGTTTCAACTTCGTCAACGATACAAAAACGTCCAAAATCCATTACGCATCCTCTTATGCACATTCATAGTACAACACGACTTTAACTATTTTTCCAATACCGAAGTCGCTACAACATTAAGAACGATCCAATTCAGTTTGCTCCAATTACAACTTTCAACCAAGGTGAAAATTCTTAGCAACACAAATCAACTTTCGCATTTCTCTCAACCTTACCTTTACTTAGCATCATCGTCTTAATCATCCTCATTCAACATAAGTTGCATCTCCAAGCATTCTCCGATACAGTTACATCTTACAAATACCAACACTTTATTCTTAATAATATTCCACACTTGTTTTCATCCTTCCAAATTTTTTTCAGCAAATGTCGCTCAACTTCAACCATATATATCTCCTTAAATACAGATCTCTCAATCACAAAATCATATTACAAAATGAAGAGAATTTTGTGTATATTTCAGAACTTCAAGAATCGCGTAAATCCGACTTACGAGTAAAAAGTTATCATCCTTACAACGGGACTGATTCAGAATTTCCATATGCAGAATTTTCCAAAAATCAGCATCAGACCCAAATATTAAAACGCACTTTTCTCCCTCTTCACAAACTTCTTGAAGACAAATCTTATATGCAAACTGTAGGGAATTTCGTAAGCTTTCCAAAAAGTCCAGAACCGCTTCCATCCGAATCACGAGTCAAAAGTTATACCTCGTTTACTGACAGCTGCTCCAAAATCACAAAAACCAGAATTTGAGGTTGATGAACATAAGTTCCATTTCCCTCTCTTACTTCCAAGATCTACCAACATCCTCCTTTTCGGCCAACTACGAAAATCACTCAACTTTAATCCAACTATACTCAAGATATACAACTTACCGAATTAATCCACCAACTTATCATTCCATTCGGAATAATTCCTTAATTTCAATCATCTTTGATTCACCGTCCAGACTCTACGCACATCTCCAGCTTGACTGATACGGATTCGCGAGTCCAAACTCTCGCCGATCCGCAATAACATCGCTCCAACATATGCACTCTTGCAAGCAACATCACCTCGAAACAACTTCTACATACCAACAACACGTACGGGAGCAAACTTCTCCCCCACTTAATTCAAACCAACCTGTAGACAACTACTAGAAACTAACAAACAAGTACCGACAGTGTTTCACACACATGTCGAGTACTAAGGGACAAACAACATTAGATAACATTGGCCGGACAGATCGACCTGCTCTGATACCACTAATGTAACACCCCATTTCTACCCGGCGGATAAGTAATAAAAATCAGAGTTTTCATTTTAAAAATCCTTCAACATAAACAGGATGTCACATTTTCAACAGAAAACAACTTCATATTAATCACAAATAATTCAGATACATAACACTGATTCGAATGAACTGATAACAACCTGAATTATCCTTTTGAAAACAAAACAACTTTTATTAATAAGCGGCTTCACATAATTCAACTTATAATGACATAACCTCATGTCCAACTCAAAACAACTTTGAAACAACAATTCTTTAATAACAACAATTTAAGAATTCAACTACTAAGACAATAACAACAAATAAACAACAATCGTTCATCCCCCCCGAGTGCTACGTATCAGAGCAAGACCAACTCGAGCTAACAGCATCTAAGACTTCACATTATACCTCAACTTCTGCAGCTATTCTTGAGTACCTGCTCAGTTACCCATAATAGGTAACATCATTACAGAAGGGGTGAGATATCGAATATTATAAACAAAATATCATAATTAATGTACTAGATTAGGATCATACGAATTTCACCGCTTCATACAACAGTCATGCAACAACTGGAAATAAACAACTTAATAGCAACCCCACTTGTATTGACAACAAATAACAACATATACCAACAACTTATATAAAATGTGCAAATTATAGTAAGAACAACATATATAACAACAGCTCACGACATTAGTAATTTATATCAAGCAACAAGACATAGCAATAACAACTTATAACAAGCAACAACTTCACAACAACGGCAACTTCACAACAATAACGAATCAAGAACAACAGCAACTTCACAACGACTCAAAATGTGACGCAACTATGCACATGCATGTGGTACCATCGGAGTAAAACTCCCAACTTAAACATATGCCAGGTTATCGAGGCATTTCAACAAGGCATAAGCCTTCAACGTGGTGCCATCAAGGCCAACTTAATCAATGCCATCACGGCCAACGTGGTGTGAGCATACAGCCCCGATTCATGAATGCAATGTATGCGACAATTATCAAAGGCATACAATCAACTACATCATCAACAAGAACAACCAGAACAGCAACAACTCAAACAACAACTCAAACATGCATCAATAGCATCAACTTAATCCAACATTGGTCATTCGACCTACAACTTAATCAACAACAACACAACTCAAACAACATTGGTCATTCGACCTACAACTTAATCAACAACAACACAACTCAAACAACATTGGTCATAAGACCTGCAACTTAAATACTTCGCCCGTAAATCGGGACAATACAACTTATCCAACTGTACCTGCAATTCCACTTTTTCAACGTAATTTCAACAAAACAATTCAACAAAAGTCACCTACTAATTTACCCGACTTACCCCGACAATTTTCGTTAAATTCCGGACAACTAAGTTTTTCGCCTAAACCGGCTAAACCGACTAAAACGGCACTATTTTAACTTCTGTCATTTTAATGCCAGTTTATTTCCAAATTCTACTTTCTGTTACGATTTTCTTAAAATCATTTCCAAGCTTCTGCCAAAATTCTGCTCCTGCTACTTGTTCTATTTTCTGTTAACACTGCTACTACTACATTTTCCAGTTTTCTGCTATTTATTTATATTCCATGTCAGTACATGAATGCACTACTACTGAATATATCCCTGCTCCTTGTATAATTTGCTGCTGCTAAAATAAAACCTGCTATACTAACTGGATGCTTTTCAATACGTTTATGTATATAGATTCTTGCACCATTTAAAACTACTACATTAATATCTCTTGAATTAACTCATTAAATAGCCTTTTACAAAAGCACAGAAAGATACACTTCATTGGTGCTAAATGTATTTGCAACTAAAGCTTCAAATTAATCCAACAAAGCAAAATTAAACCCACTCCTAAAGAGGACAGCCGTCTCATTCCATAAACAATATATAGACTCCTTTAGTTAAGTGTTAAAATACTATCAGGTCTAATGGATATCATAAAACACTATCTCATTAAATTAAGTAAATAGTTTACTTATGCATTAAACTAAATTGAGTTCAAGTAACAGACATCCACACACCTTAGGAGGCGTCCATCTCAATTCTTGGAGGCCCTCGCCTCCTTCCTTTAATTAAATGAGGCGCTCACCTCCATTGCTCTGAGGCCCCCGCCTCCATTGCTCTGAGGCCCCCGCCTCAATACTTGGAGGCCCTCGCCTCCATCCTTTAATTAAATGGGGGTGCTCACCTCCATTACTTTGAGGCCCCCGCCTCCAATTCCTATTCTTCGTCTTTCTTTAATTTCCTTCAGTATTTCCATAATTTCTCCATCGATTTTACACCAACCCACTATATAACGCAACAACTTATTTTCCTTCGATCAATTATTTCGGCCAACAACGTGGAAGCAACAACATGACAGTTATCTCAACACAAGGTAATTTCCAGCAACGTATCCATAGATATCAGATAAATTTCAGAGACAGCCACGACAAATCAACACAAACAGCAACGATCAATTTTTCTTTTTATAAAAACAAAATATCACCGAAACCACAAACAATTCCATGGCATCAATTTATATAACCTAACCCCCACATAGAAATTATCATAATCCCGTTTATAAGATTCGAACCCACCCTTACCTGGATTTTAACGGCAGTTCGAATTCTCCGGTTCCGGCTGCGCACTTCTCGTAATTCCTCTTCTCCAATCGTGTGCTTCCAACCCTCGTTCCCTTTTTCCCGTTTTCCTTCGTAACTGCCTATCTCTTTCTCCACACAAAACCCTCGTTCTGCATTTCCTTTTCTCACCTTACTGCTACTTCTTTTCTTTTATTTTCCAAATAATCTAATAATAACTAATAATACTATTATTTGATTTAATGGGCCAACTAATCCACACCTCCACATTGCCACATACCACACCACAACTAACCCAAATAAAATAATAATATTATTACTAATATTACTCCTTCAGCATAATCAACTTATTAATTTTTCGATTAACCGACTATTAATCCGACTTTAACTTAATAATTCCGATCGACATATCAAACCAATTAGCCTCTTAAAATAATACCGATAACACTCAATTACTCGATTAATTCTCAAACTTCGTCTAAATCCAATAATAAAACCCTTCACTAATTTAATTAACTAATTAATTAAATTCGGGGCGTTACACAAAATGCTTGAGTACTCCGTTGAGCAGGGGCAAGTCATATCAAATGGGCAATCCATTCCAAGATTTAGCTAATCTGGGGAAATCAGGTCGAGATTCAACAAATCTCTCAAAGGTCGGTCAGTCAGAGGAACTTCCTTCACAGATCAGCCAGTTAGAGGCAAAATCATTTCAAGGCTCCGTTGAGCAAAAGATTCTGTCAAACTGGGACAGGTCACCCCGAGAGCACATAAGTTATCCTTTTCAGAAGGTGATTAATCCGAAGCACCTCTCCGAGGTTCAGAATATTGGGGCAGTCCATTTTAAACCATCAGGGTACAGAAGTTTCAGCTTTCCTTCCGAGGCAGATTCCTACGGAGATCCCACGAGTTGGGGCAAGACAGGTAACAATGGAACGTCTCCATTCTTTTAGAGATATTCAAGCAAGTTCTATCAACCTTCGAGTTCAAGACGAATGTTGGGATATCATGCTAACCATTCCCCAACCTTCCAACCAGAAACCTTAAAACCAGACAAGACACTTTCCAACGTCACTCGTACCTGACCTACCTTGAAACCACCGGTTGAGCCGTCATATCATTACATTAATCATTGTCATTGCATAATCATTTGCATAGTATATCATAGCATGAAGGCTTGTAAAACCGAACAGGAAAACCAAAGCCAAGTTCGTATTGGCACCCCCGTCTAAAGCCCACCTTGTTGGCATCCCCTTCAATCCAAAGCCCAACCTTGCTTGGCATCCACCCAAAGCCCGGTTTATTGGCATCCCCTTCAAAGCAAAGGCTAATCTATGTTGGAAACCATCCAAAGCCCAACCTTACATTGGCTACCATCAGAAGCCCAACCTTGTTTGACACCTCATTCCGGAGCCCAATTCTTAATGGTAACCACCGAAAACCCAACCCCTATTGGCATCTCATCTCGAAATCCAATTCTCATTGGTACCCAGAAAAATCTTACCTTCTAAAAATTAATCACCATCAGGTTTCACCTGTCCTTCCCAGCAAAGTCCAACCGTACTTGGCACATCCTTTCCCCGGTAGCCCGAGTATACATCAGCATTCTTGCATATAGTAATCATTGCATCCCCAAACCGCGTAGCATTTCCATTTCGTATGGAGCATTATGCCATAGAAAGAAAATTCAAACATATGCATCTGAAGCATAAGACAGGTTTGGATATTCTCGTTGCCAGACGTTCCCCGACAGAAAGTGGTTCAACTCAGGAGGACTAATCTTACCTTATCCCCAGTAAAATTTCCAATTAACCCGTTCATCTTACTGGTATTCCCCTACAGAGTTGTCTGTTAAGACTTCTCTTTTCCCCAGTAGAAAACAATGTAACGGTAGCCCCAAGCAGGCACCTCAATCAGTCCTTAGGGTAGTAGATCTGTCAATCTCCCCCCTTCTGATCCTTGTTCCCTAGCAGAGTCGTCTGACTAGGAGTCCATTGTACCCTCAGTATTTTTCTTCGATACCGGAAAGTATCATCCTTCGATGTCGGTCAATATCATCATTCCAATTTTGCTTGATACCGGAAAGTATCATCTTTCGATACCGGCCAGTATCGTCAACTCATTTGTTCTTTGACTCTTGTAAGTATTTTCTCCGATACCGGTCAGTATCGTCATTCCAGTTTTGTTTGATACCGGAAAATATCATCTTTCGATACCGGTAAGTATCATCATTTCAATTTTGTCTCGATACCGGTGAGTATCGTCACCTCAATTTTCTTCGACATTCTAACACTTGTCTGTATCTTTCTTTGATACCGGAAAGTATCATCTTTCGATACCGATAAGTATTGTCTTTTCAGTACACGTGTTCGTGTCTGCATTTTTCTTGATACCGAGAAGTATCATCTTTCGATACCAGTAAGTGTCGTTATCTCAATTCTCCTGATACCGTACAGTATCATCTTTCAATACCGGTAAGTGTCGTCATCTCAAATTTTTAGACTTTCTGATACCTGTCTGTATCATCCATTCAATCTTTCTTTGATACCAGTGAGTATCATTTTCCGATGCTGGTAAGTGTCGTTAATTCAGTCCTTCTTTGATCTTTTGATACCGGTCAATATCGTCAACCCAATAGTTCTTTGACGCCGACAAGTTTTCTCTTGATATCATCTTTTGATACCGGTAAGTGTCGTTATCTCAATTCTCTTTGATACCAGAAAGTATCATCTTTCGATACCGGTAAGTGTCGTTTATTCAGTACACTCATTCGTGTTTGTGTTTCTCTTTGATACCAGAAAGTATCATTTTTCGATACCGGTAAGTATCGTCTACTCAGTACACTCATTCGTGTATGTGTTTCTATTTGATACCAGAAAGTGTCATCTTTCGATACCGGTAAGTATCGTCTTTTCAGAGCACTCATTTGTGTTTGTACCTTTCTTTTGATACCGGAAAGTATAATTTTTCGATACCGGTAAGTATCATTTTTTTAGAGCACTCATTCGTGTCTGTACCTTTCTTTTGATACCGGAAAGTATCATCTTTCGATACCGGTAAGTATCGTCAATCCAGTACACTCATTCGTGTATGTATCATTTTCCTTTGATACCTATAAGTATCATCTTTCGATAGTCGTCCGTATCGTCGATTCAGTACACATGTCTGTGTCTGTATCATTTTTCCTTTAATACCTGTAAGTATCACCCTCCGATACTCGTCCGTATCGCTGATCCAAACCCATGTCTACATTTTATCTCGTGGTTTCAGACACCCTTCTGTGCTGTTTCTTCTCCCTAACAGATTTCTCAATCTCTTCTACTATTTTATCCCTAGTAGATTCATTCACGCACGTCAAGCTTTCTACCTTATTTCCACCCATAGAGTGCAAATTTTCTGTCTCCTTTGGTATTCAATCCCTATTTACCTTGAACGTCTGAAAGTCGCTGCTCTCATCCCTTCAGGTCCGCAGTTGATTGAATAGGGACAGCTGTAACACCCCAAAATTTTCCCTCCCTTTTTCTAACCTTAATTGGCTTTTGTTTCGCATTCATCTGCATCTTCCATTAGGTCATAACTCATAATCATACATCGCATTGGTCTTCTAAGACATGGGATCGAGGGTTTTCTTGTTATCAGTATTTGCCCTATGCAGAGGTGATTCAGTCGGTTCCTATTTCAGGTCAAATTGAAGCAAGGTTTTAATTCATATTATCATGAATATCTTCTTATTCAGAGGATTCATCAAAAGCATCGGGTCAGCATTTCTTCGGTGTGAATCAGGGTTTGACTCCTTCTTAGTTCAAGTCATTTCTTCATCAGTATGCATTCAAGGAAGATTAGGATTCCTTATTCTTGGTTGAGTTTATGGACATTTCATCAACTGAGGATCATTGGATATCAAAGTTTTCTTCTATGGTTCCAACTTTATCATTCATGGTTAAGGATTCAAAGCGCTGATATTTTTGTTGATCATGGAAGTCAAGACAGGATATAAAGATGTTGTGGTGGGTTCATGTTGTGGTCAAAGCCATCGATGATATTTGTTGATTATCATGAAAATTGGGTATAGATTAGAATATCACATTGAAGATATGGTTCTTAAAGAAGAGAATTTGGATTGGAATTCATCAATGTTGTGTGAAAGGTTCATATGGATTGTTTTGAGTTCAAGTCATCAAGGCAAATAACATGTCACATTTTCACCCCATTTTAAAGCCAATGTCTTAGACCCTCCACAAACCAACCTCAATATTCCATTGACAGAAATTTTGAACAGAATACTTAGGTATGAAGGGCAGGGTCATTAGGGCTTTAGCATACAGAACTGGTTATGGTGCATTAAACTGGACAGAACCTTCATTAGAAGTGGTCGAAGTTTGTCAGCCTTGCATTAAATGGGATTGTGATGGACGCACCTATGCAATTGACTGCTACTTAAAGTTGCTTGTCCAACTATGCTGCATTTACGATACTAGGGGCGGGGTAAAAGGAGTCAAAGACGGTGATTCTAAGGACTAAATTTTGAATGAGGCTAGATTGTAAAATTTGCAACGTCAACTTGCGAAGGACTTACGTGAGGTCAACACACCAAGAATATTGGCCCGCCTTATATGGGCTATTGCGGAGTACATAGATGTAGAAGGACTGGATCCAATTCTAGCAGATGACCCTGATGATCCTCTTAATGTCATTGTATCCAATATTCATAAGGTTCTTTTCAATGTTGATTCAACTGCAGATACAACAAATAGAGTCCAAGATGTATAGGCAGTTCTTATCTACTCAAAGATTGAGATCACGCCACCCAAGAGCTAAATAGCAGGGTATCATGGTGGTGGAAAAGGATATAGAAGCAGAAAGGAAATCTCATAGAAGAATATTACAAGGAAAAGCTTATAATCCAAAAATCCACAACAAAAATTGAATAACAGGAACTAACCACCTTTCTAACAGAAAATTAGAAGAAAATAATACAATAGCAGGGGAATTTTCCACAAGATTCATAACAGAGAAATCAATAACAAAATTGTAGAAGGAGATCTCTAACAGAATTCAATCACAAATTTACACTAGAAAATTCACAAACTTCTAAAAAGCTCTCTCCCTTGAGGCATTCTCTCCTCTCTAAAAAAACAAGTCCATGACAGGAACTCTAAAAAACTTCTCATAACAGAATTTTTCTTACAGAGAAAAATCTACATAATCAGAACTTCTTCTCTTCATCATCTTCATTTTTTCTCTCAATTTCCTCTATCTTCATTCTTCTCTTCTCACTGGAAATTTTTCCTTCACTCTCAGCCTCTCACAATCCTCTTCAATCTTCATTCATGATTTGAGTTCTCGCATCATTCTTTGTCTTCAATTCACACTTCAGAAAACCTTCTCCAACTCGTAATTCTTCATCATCGTATCATTCCCAATTCACCTGCAAAACCAGAATTCAAGAACAAAGAACAATAACATCAACAAACGCCACGTACAGATCAACAACGACGATGACGACGTGAAATTCGCAACAGAAATGAGAAGAACAAGAAGCGAATCATACCTGAAACTTCAGTACTGTTATCTTTATCAAAGCTTCGCATCAAGCCAAGGTCTCTTCCTCCATCAACATCATCTCTATCTAAGAGGTTTTTCGATCTCGTTTAAGCTTGCTATGGAGATGTTGAGCTCCGATTTGGATTAGGATAGCCTTAGTGCGATGAATTTGTGTTTTGTCGATTCGAATCGTGCGGAGAGGTTTATCGCGGTGAGTGCGAGGAGTGTTCCCTCGCCGTTGATTTGAGCGGAGAAAAGAGAAACGTTTAATTTGGTGGCGGATGTCGCAAGAAGAGTGAAGCGAATATCATTTGAAGAGGGACAAGAGTGCGTTTTAATGGAAGGAGAAGGAAGATTTGCAGGCGACGAAGTACGAAGAAGAAGGAGAACGGTATGTGAAGTGAACGGATTTAGGGTTTTTCTACAACCTATTTGTTTCAAGTGAGGTTTGGGCCTCATACGCCATGGGACCATTATCCGCACCCTCCCAGAACATTGTTGCACCCTCCTGCTTATAATTTTCTTTGAATTAAATAATTAGTTCTGAATTATTTAATTTTTGTTTTGTTATTGAGAATTCCACCTATTTTTGTTTAGTTTTGAATTAATTAGATATTTCTTTTAGAAATTAATATTAGATTTTAATTTAATTTTGATAATCTTGGGTTAGAACTAGGTTTTCATTAGATTTTAATTTTGGATCAATTATATTTTTGTTATTAGATCATAACTTTTAGAATTTTCTTTTGTTTTAGAAGTTAACTCTGATTCTAATTGACTTTTAACATTGATTAGTAGTTGATTAATGGTAGATTAATTTTAGTTAGGATGTTGATCCTATTTCTAATATCTTTGTAAGTTTTGATTAATCCGGTGGAGATTTTTTGTGGACTATTTTTCATAACTGTTTGGACTAATGAGTTGTCTTGGTGCAGATGGTGTTTAGTCCCTGATATCGTTTGGACCACTTCTGGATATTAATTTTGGTTCTCTTGGTTCTTTACTTTTGATGCTAGTTGCTTACATCTGATGCTTGTTAAATGCTGACATTGTTTGAACTTGATGTTAGATGCTTGACTACTGGACTTGGTTACTTGTTAGAAGTGGCTGATAGCTTCGAGGCTTGAGTTTGTTGTGCGCTTTGAAGAGGCAACGGACCTTCTCCGTTAGGTACCACTTGTGCACTTGTTTAGCATTTCGCTTACCACTTATGATTGAGTGAGGAGTTTCACTCCTTGTTTTATACTTGGCTTGGTGCCCATTCACTGATACTCTGATGCTTTTGTCTTGCCTTTTGCCTTACTTTGTGATGAACGAAGAGTCACTCAACTTCCTTATAGTTGAGATCACGAAATCGTTTTAATCTTGTGGTTGACGTAGAGTCACTCAACTTCCTCATAGCTGAGATCACGACATCGTCCATTTCTGTTGCATTTTCTTTCAGTTGAGGACGAGGAGTCACTCAGTCTTGCTGCTTATCTAAGATCACGACATCGTTCATTTTGTGATTGAGTTATCCTGTGTTTACTTGTGTTTGTTCACATGATCCCTTAGGCTTCCTAGCTCCACTTAATTTCTGATTAAGTTGGAGGTAGGAGAGACGTTATGCTCTCAATCCATGCATGACAACATTTGGTAGACTCCCCTCCTGATCCTGAACTTAGGGCCATTTTGTTTGATAACTTGTAAGACTGAGTTTCCCTTGGACCTTCTGTGTGTCCCTCTCATTTTTTCTCTCGCACCCGTGCAATCGAGATCCTATTTTCCCGTAGTCGCTTGAACTACGGATGCTCTGATTCCTCTTTCCTATCTGAATGAGGATACGTAGGCACGATATGTGATATCTTGGCGAGCACACTAACAACTAACTTCCTTTTTCTCTCGCACCCATGCGATCGAGATGTTAACCAACCAGTTAATCGAACCTTTTCTCTCGACCTAGTTCGATCGAGACTCTTTCACCAAACAAACAAAACCGACCCGTAGGTCGAACTATGACTGCTTTGACTTCCTCTCTCCTGTCCGTTTGAGGATACGTAGGCACAAGACGGCGATGTCTTAGCGTGCAAACTCCCCCCCCCCCCACAATCCCGTAGTCCTCCGAACTACGTTGAATATGATTTTCCCACTCCCAAGGGAATACGTAGGCCTAGGACGACAATGTCCTACTGAGTCACCTTTTTCTTTTCTCCCCCCGTCTCGTTTCCGTTTAACATTAGAGCTTCAAATACCTACATCTTTGATTAGAATAACAAGCGTGGATCCCATTGAGTACGATGGACGTGAGGGGGTTCTAATACCTTCCACTTGCGTAACCGACACCCGAACCCAGACTCTGGTTGTGATGACCATGTCTTTCCCATTTCTAGGTTTTCTTCGATAAATAACATTCGGTGGCGACTCTTTTGACTTTTCTGCCAGTTGATTTTCGCAGATGCGACATTGACCATGACATAAAGCTGTCATTCTCTTTTCTTCAATTAAATTCAGCTCATCGTATCTACTTTGGCACCATTCAGCCTCTGTGAACTTTGCTTCCATCAAGACTCTCATTGATGGGATTTCCACCTCTATGGGGAGTACATCTTCCATGCCATATACAAAAGAGAAAGGGGTTGCCCCTGTTGAAGTACGAACAGATGTACGATATCCATGAAGGGTAAATGGTAGCATCTCATGCTAATCCTTGTAGGTCACTACCATCTTCTGTATGATCTTTTTGATATTTTTGTTAGCTGCTTCAACAACCCATTCATTTTAGGCCGGTAGGGAGAAGAGTTATGGTGTTCAATTTTGAATTCAGCACATAATTCCTTCATCATTTTGTTGTTCAAGTTCGATCCATTATCATTAATGATCTTACTCGGAACACCATAACGGAAAATTAGATTGTTCTCGATAAAACGAACCACCACTTGCCTGGTTACATTGGCATACGATGCTGCTGTAACCCATTTGGTGAAGTAATCAATGGCCACTAGGATGAACCGATTTCCATTGGAAGCTTTGGGTTCAATCATGCCAATCATGTCAATTCCCCACATGGATAAGGGCCATGGAGGGGAGAGAATATTGAGAAGAGTCGGTGGTACATGAATCTTGTCGGCATAAATCTGACATTTGTGACACATTCTCACGCATTTGCAACAATCAAATTCCATTGATATCCAATAGTATCTTGCTCTTAGCATTCTCTTTGTCATTGCTTGCCCATTGGCATGAGTACCAAAAGAGCCTTCGTGAATTTCTTCCATTAACATGTCTTCTTCGTTTCTATCCACGCATCTGAGCAAAACCATGTCGAAGTTTCTTTTGTACAACACATCATCATTCAGGAAGAAGTTGCCAGCCAATCTCCTGAGAGTTTTCCTATCTTTCTTTGATGCCCCAAATAGGTATTCCTGTTTTTGAAGGAAGCATTTAATATCATGGTACCATAGTTTATCATCAACAACCTCTTCTACTGTAAACACGTGAGCGGGCCTATCAAGGTGCATTACGTCGATTTTAGGTACATCATTCCATCGGTTTACAACAATCATGGAGGATAATGTAGCCAGTGCATCAGCCGTGTTATTCTCTTCACGAGGTATGTGATGAAACTCGACTTTGTTGAAGAAAGGTAACAACCTTCTTGCATAGTCTTTGTAAGGAATCAATCCGGGTTGATGTGTTTCCCATTCACCTTTGATTTGATTTATGACCAAAGCTGAGTCTTCATGGACATCTAGAATTTTGATCCTTAAGTCAATGGCTTCTTCAAGTCCCATGATGTCGGCTTTATATCCAGCTTCATTATTCTTGCATTTGAATGTCAACCTTGTGGTGAAAGGAATGTGGGTGCCTTGAGGTGTAACAATGATTTCCCCAACTTCGTTTCCATAAGAGTTGACATCTCCATCAAATATTAATCCCCATCGGGATCCTGGCTTTGACCCTTCGTCTGACAAGGGTTCATCGCAGTCTTTCATCTTTAAGTACATAACATCCTCACCGTGGAAGTCAAATTTAACAGATTCACCCTCATCAATTGGATGGTGAGCCAAATGATCAGCTATAATGCTCCCCTTGACGACGTTTTTGAGCATTGTATTCAATATCATACTCTAATAATATCATCTGCCAACGAGCGATCCTTCCAGTTAAGGCAGGCTTTTCAAAGATATACTTGATTCGGTCCATTTTGGAGATCAACGAAGTAGAATGACAAATCATGTATTGACGAAGACGTTTAGTAGCCCAGGCTAAGGCACAACAGGTTTTTTCAAGCACGGTGTAACGAGATTCACAGTCTGTGAATTTCTTACTTAAGTAATAAATGGCGTGCTCTTTCTTCTTAGTCTCATCTTGCTGTCCAAGCATACTTCCCATGGAATCTTCCAATACTGTTAAGTATATGATCAAAGGCCTTTCTTCTACTGGAGGAACTGGGATAGTAGGCTCAAGAAAATATTATTTGATGATGTCAAAGGACTTCTAACAATCTTCTGTCCATATACAACTCTGGTCTTTTTGAAGAAGCTTAAATATCGGCCCACAAGTAGCGGTCATGTGAGAGATAAATCTGGAGATGTAGTTCAAACGACCCAGAAATCCGCTTACTTGTTTCTCAGTTTTGGGCTCTAGCCTTTCCTGAATGGATTTGACTTTATCAGGATCAACTTCAATTCTCTTTTAACTGAAAATGAAACCCAAGAGCTTCCCTGAATGAACACCAAAGGTATACTTGTTAGGATTCAAGCGGAGTTTGAATTTCCTCAAACGCTAAATAACTTCAACAAATATTCCACATGTTCTTCTTCAGTTCTGGACTTGGAAATCATGTCATTGACATATACCTCAATTTCTTTGTGCATCATGTCATGGAAAAGAGTTGTCATGGCTCTTTGGTAAGTTGTACTTGCATTATTTAGACCAAAAGGCATCACTTTGTAGCAAAACGTTCCCCATGGCGTAATGAATGAGGTTTTTTCCATGTCTTCAGGTGCCATTCGGATTTGATTATACTTGAAGAATCCACCCATGAAGGAGAATATCTTGAATTTTGCAGCGCTGTCGACCAACATGTCAATATGTGGTAATGGAAAGTCATCTTTTGGGATAGCTTTATTGAAGTCTCGGTAGTCCACACACATTCTGATTTTTTCGTCTTTTTTCAGAGCAGGCACTATGTTGGCCAACCATTGAGGGTATTCTGCCGTGGCGAGGAAATTTGTGTCCATTTTCTTCTGCACTTCCTCTTTAATTTTGATGGCTATATCTGGGCGAGTTCTTCTCAATTTTTGTTTGATTGGTGGACATTATGGCTTTAGTGGTAAGTGGTGTTCCACAATATCGGTGTCCAATCCTGGTATGTCTTGGTAGGACCAAGCAAACACATATGGGAACTCCTTCAGGAGTTCAATCATTTTTATTTTAACAGTTGGACTAAGTAGTGCCCCAATCTTGACATCTTTTCTGTCTTCATTGGAGTCAAGGTTGATCACCTCTATCGGTTCCTTGTACGACTGAATGGAGGATTCTTCTTGCTTAAGCAGTCGGGAAATTTCATCCAGAATTTCTTCCTTTTCTTCATCTTCAGCTTTGAATACGGGGAACTCAAAGTTGGGAGAGGGCATAGGGTCATGTTTTTCAATGAAGTTTTCGATGTTTAATCTGCACATATGATTGATTGTTGTTTTTTAGAAAATAGATAAATGCAGTGGCATACAAACATCGAAAATGTTTATCATTTATTTTTTTTCTTTTTTATTACCATTTTTTCGAAGAACAGAAAAGTAAAAACAAACAAATAATATGGAGTTGAAAAAAACATCTTTATTATTAATCAATTAGTTCTTGAAACAAATGCCTAATAAAGAAATATTTAAAACAGGTGGCCCTAAAAACATCTCTCGCTTTGGGCGGAGCGGGAGGACAAAACAAAGATAAACAGTTACTTTGAGATGTAGACAACAGTTGAAACATCAACAGTTATCCAATTTTGAGAAACTTTCCCATGTGTCAGGAAGTCTTGTGAATCCCTTTCACGCCCGTCTTCAATAACGACACTGACTTCTAGCAGAGTTAAATCTTTGAGGACACATCAAAAAGGTGGTCCTCAGTGGCTTTTTCTATGGATCGCGGGGTATGGAATGGTACATACGCATCCTTTGAGGACATATACCCGGGGTCTTCTGAGTAAGGTTCCCACTCGCATACATTGAGATCACATGATATAATTCAGCTTTTGGGAACGCTTTTCACCTGCTCAGGCTTTTCTTCGGCTGGCAGATTAATAGAGACTGTAGTAGCTCGCATAAACTTGTGCGGCATGCCCTAGGGACAATTGGGCAGTTTTTGCAGAACTTTGGGAGGTGCCATGTATGTGGATAAATCCTTTTCAAGATTATACTACATTATGCCATTTACTTCTGGCATGGTATAATGAATGAAATCTTTTTCAGCAATCTTTGCAGACTTGTCAAAAATATTATCTTAGACTAATCTTTCAATGGGTTAAGGAGTATAAAACGGTATGTAGGCCTCTTCTAGTTGACTGCCGTACCCAGGGGTTTCTTGGTAGGGGTCCCAGATCTTTAGAAGAATATCAGAATCATTCGGGGTGACCAAAATTATCTTCCATAGTCGTATCCTCTTCTGGTGAAGAAAGGGTATTGGGACAATTTTCAGCGTTGCAATCCTCTATATCCATTTAATCATTTGGCTCAAATGCATCCTTATCTTTCTCATGCAGAGAAGATAACAAAATATGCATCTCTTCTTGCGATATGTAGCCAGAATCATTGAGGTAGGATCTCCATTCTTCTTCAGAGTCTGAAGGTTCATCTTCAGAGTCGTCTCTATTAATGGTATCGACCTCTTGAGGGACAGAATAAATAAAACATCCACTGTGAAAAGTATTTTGAATGGGAGGAATGCTTTAACTCTTTTTTGTAGTTTTTGCATATGCTGGAGAAAAACCGAGGTCCATTTTGGTCTGGCTATTGGCAGGAACCACAACTCATCCCCATCCTTTAGTGATACCACTTTCCACTACTCGGATGACGTCTTTATAAGATGAAACGAATGCCCCTTTGCTATCCTTGCTATTTACAGAAAGTGCCTGGAACTGAGTCCCGATAACCTCTTCAGGTTCTAAGTAAGAGAATGATGACAGATTGCTAACAACCAAATCCCTTTCACCATACACAGTAACCAATTTGGCGTTCTTTATGAACTTCAGCTTCTGATGTAGGGTAGAAGTGACTGCTCCGGCTTCATGAATCCAAGGACGGCCCAACAAACAACTGTATACTGCTTGGATATCCATCACTTGGAAGGTGTCGCGGTGAGAATTGGATACCATAGCTATTAAGTTAACTAGGCTTGCAAATCTGAATTCACCACCGATCTTTAATTTATCCAAGGGAAGGGAAAAAGAACGAATAACCCAAAGTATGCGATGCAATGCAAAGCAAAAGAGAATCTAAGGTTCGGGGGTTGGTTATACCTAGGGAAGGTGATAGCATCCTAAGTATTTGTAGTACTCTACAGGAACCTCTTGTTTTATTGTGTTATTTGTTATTTTTCTGCTAAAGGATGAAAAGGTAAAGGGAAGACCTAAGGTGTTAGTCCTAAGTATGCTCGCCAAGACATCGCATCTCGTGCCTACGCATCCTGACGGGAATAGAATCAGAGCATTCGTAGTTCCCCTCACAAAGGGTAAATAATGTTTGCTATTTTGTTTTAGGAGAAAAGACAAGTCTTCATCTTAAGGAGAATACTCAACTTAAACCGCCACAAACATGTGGAAGATGGACCTTTGCTTCACATTAGGAGAATGGCTCTAACTCAGATATAGAATCAACGAGTATGCCACATACCTCTCCTAAGTGGAAAAGGAATCTTCATCCTTCTCAACTATGTCATGGGGTAGGAGAATCACATCTCAGTTAGGGATGACTTAAGTATAATTCTCTCATGGGAGAAAAGGGAACCTAATTGTGAGTTATCTAAAGTTGAAGAATCCTAATAGTATTTACCTAAAAAGATGAATAATCTAAGTATATACAACCTAAGGAGTCAAAGATCACACTATGGGTGAAAGATGCAAATGAACATGACTGTATAGTCACCCCTGGACCCTTCCCTTAGATTCAAACATAGGCAATCAGAAGGATTCAAGAGCCACAAATAAACATCAGACAGGCCAGAATCATGAAGATGATATTAAGATAGGACAAAGCAATACCTCATGAAATTCTGGTACAGATGTGTGATGTCTTTGTGGAATGTCACAACATCGCAATCTGCTGAACAAGGCAATAATAGAAACAGTAAATAACACACTGAATTGTTCATCCAGTTCGGTTCAACAACCTACATCTGGGGGCATACCAAGCCAGGAAGGAAGTCCACTATTAGTAGTATCAAATTACAGACTCAACAGACCAGTTGACAATCTACCTAATTTAATCACTACCCAATGACCCTTATACCTAAGTCCTCCCTAGGTAAGAGACTCCATCTCACTTCCAATCATCACAATGATGTCTAGCAGTCGACTACACCGCCACTGCATCAACAGCTTGATTACCAACACTGTTCAATCATAAAAGACACTCTTCCATGTCACCCTTTGGAGTTGCTTCAAAGCTTCCTCCAAGAACAATACCAAACTCATTACCTACAGGTTTCTGAGTTAAACACAGTGACCATCTCACAACCCGAGTGGTTCACTTAGACAAAGCCCTAATGGTCTACATCTTGGACCCGTACCTATTCTAGGTTACAAGCATTCTATATATAATATAATCCCAACTGGATTTGGGCCTTCAAATCACATCATATCTTCCCTAACAAATCTGCAACAGATCCTGCTTCTAAATAGATCTTCAATCATATCTTCAATTAAATCTTCAATAATTAACTCTGAATATTCTCCAAATCTTTATGCTTTAAATTCGCAACAAACTGATCTTCATAACTGATTGCAACAGAATATATCTCTCCCTTGATCTTCGCCTGCATTCTCTGATTGTAATTAGCAGAATATCTCATTCACACCAGAAACACGTGCAGCCCTAAACACATTACAGTCTGATGTTTTAATGTTCTGGTATAGTGATGTTAAGACATCGCATGTGACATCACTCTTCAGCACTTTAACTCTTCAACAATATTCACAAACCAGAATGTTAGCCAAAACATACCTATACTGTTGGAAGCTCATGTTGTAAAATCAACCATGACAACAACATTGTTTTAACAAAATTTCAGCCAATTACAAGAACTTACAATATCCCCCTTTGGCTAATTTTGGCTAAAACATATATATACAAACATTACAACTCAGATTACAGCAGTAATTACAACCCTACACTACTGTTAGATGTCATCTGACCCTAACAATAAACACCAATATCTACTGTGTATTGCATCCATGGAGAATCATTACAACCCTACACTACTGTTAGATGTCATCTGACCCTAACAATAAACACCAGTATCTACTGTGTATTGCATCCATGGAGAATCATCTTCTTTGAATGATGTTAGGACATCACATCACCATATAACAGCAAGCCCAGGCAGCACATCAGGAGGTGCACATGAGGAAGAAGATATCCAACACTCCCCCTCAAACACAACACATTTCTTTTTCCTTCCAGGTCAGACCCAGACCAATTGCAGAAGACTCCTCCAGAAAAGAAATGTTTGTCTATTCAACAAAGACCAATGGTGGCATAAGATAATTCTGCACACCTTCATTAATCAGACACTGGGTTTAGTCCATGGCATAAGAGGAAACTTAAGAAGTGCCATTCTGCCAGCCCAGGTAACTCAGAACACAAGTCACAACTGTGTTCATAACTCAGGACACAAGTCACAAAGACTCAACACCAACTCAAGGATGTACCATCCTCTTCTGCAGCTGCAGACTCCAGGCATAACATCTGCACACACTGCTTAGCCAGATCCTTTCCTTTCTCCCCCTTTTTAGCCACAAATTGGCAAAGGAACCCCTCACAGAACCCGACCCAGGAAGTGCTCACCCAAACACGAATAAATGCCATAAGACTTATGAGATAAGAACACTCACTGGCTAAGGGAGAACAGAATAACCCCTATAAATAGCTGACCAGTAACTTAGAAATTAACGAGCCTTGAATATGTCAATGTTCTTGGTCAAACAAACACTATTTTAGGTATCAAAAACTGCATTCAAATTCAATGCCTACCTTCCAAAAACTGCCTTGACTGCCTTAAATATTTCACAACTGAATCTTACCATAAATTAGGCCAATAACGCTCCATGCATAGTCGAAGCCACGTGTTTCACATTATCCTAACACCACCGTCCAAAATACTTCCCTATTTGGCTCAAGAAAAACATGTCCTATATCATGTTCTGACATCTCATCAGACATTGTCTGCTGGCTCATTAACCCAAGACTCTACAAATACATCTTCTTGTCTAATGGGTATTGAGACGACTTCTCACAACCTCTTCTAGATTCCTTCAACCCATCAGGGAACAATAAAATCACCCATGTACACCACTTTTGTTTTTCAGACCTCCCCTGCATAGGCACTATCTTCACACAACTATGATAGGTCCCATCATTACACTGCACAAGCTTGACCAGCACACATGCTGCAATAGGCTATAGTTAACGGCCTTACATTCAATGCCCTTTATGATATCCTACCAATAATACCACATTCCTTATGGGGATTTTAGATACAAGGTCTGCCAAGTCCAATAACAAAGGCCTATTAGATTGGAAATTTCTCACACAAGATAAACACCCTTCTGTCCTTACATTCACCAGCTCCTAATGAAGTCTTCATCATGAAAGTAGCCATGTATTTCATGAACTACTTACCATCAAAATTAGAATCTGCCCATTCTAATCCACACTATGTCAGAACTGCCACTTCAAACGATAATGCTGCTTTTTCAAACTTCATAAGTATGGTACATACCCAACCATAATGTTGTAACAACATGTAGGACATCAGCACGAGACAAAAGACCATCCCACTAAATCAGCACTAGTAGTTATACCAGAAGGAATAACATCAGACAACTAGACAAGACCTAGCCTCATCCTACTAGGACCCCTTCCACCCAGGCACCAAGCACGAAGTTCTGGTAACCAATATGTCAAGAAAAACAGGTTCCCAAGAAAAACAGATTCCCACACCAAAGACTACTCTGACTGGTCAGACGATACAAAGAATGCCATATTATCCATTATAAATACCAAACCTCTTTGCTCCTATTAGCACACCAAGGAAGGAATCATGAGTCAGTCTAACAAGAATGCAACAAAGAGACACATGCATGAGGACAAGAAGCCAGATCCTCAGAAGTTGAAGGACACAACACTGTCCACAGCTGGAGCATCTTCAGGAGCAACAAGAACACGCAAGACATCAGAAACGAGGATGAAGACTATCAAGAAAAACCAAGTGCAGCTTCAAGCATCTGATGATGAATGGGATGAAGATTGGAAGACATTTCTTGATTCAGGGGGTTGGGATAATCTTTAGACTCTTTGCTTGTTGTATTTACTGATCTTGTAAGCAATAAACTTCTGTTTTAATTTTGTTCCATTTATACTAAGCAATAAGAAACACAAATGCACAAGACACTAACTCCTCATGTATGCACCCTCCCAATAAGAGCCATCACCAAAAACTGCAGACATATTCGTCACACGTCCAGCTGCACAAACTTTTAATAATCTCCCCTTATCAAGGGTAACATGTGCTTCTTGTATCTTTATGTCTTTAAGAGCTCACTCCTCACAAGATTCAACCAATCTTCACAATCTTGAGCATCATGTAAGCTTCACAATATATGCACCTTTGCATCATAATCCATAGATAAGTACTCCCCCTGTCATGGTTAATTAATGCTCTAGATGAAGATGAACATTTGAGCACACTTACTGAGCACATGCATTTTGGTACCATTGTCCCTTTCTCCAAAGGCATTCATTCCTTACCATGCTCTTCATCTTCAGACTTTCAATCAATACCTGAACTACATTTTCCATCCAAGGTAGACCCTCTACTTCATCATCCTCCCGTATGACTATGTAGTCGCTCCTTAGGCATAATGTAGACACCACGCTTCTGAACCAGAGCATAATCATCCTTCACCAAGGATATCCAACCAGATAATGTCCCAACACACGTTAGAACATCTGCCACTCATCAAGACATCATCACCATGATTCTTGATATGCTCCACCAACTGGACCATGCTGTAACCATCAAGATGTGATGACTTCATATCTTACAGCCTCAGCCACTGTCTGACTTAGATATGTTAGATGTCATCAACATTCCAGAATCTATCTGCCTCTCACCCCAGACAGTATGAATAATACTCCATAGTCACCAATCAACTCCACCAGTTAATTCAACTCCAGGATGCTTAACCCTTGAAAATACTTTCAACACAGTCACGTAAATTCTCAAACCTTCTGCAGTCCTGCACTTTAACCTCAGACAAATACATAGTCTCCCGTCAATGTATATTGTCATCAGTTGAATGCACAACACTAACCAAAGCAGACACATATTCAACTATTGTCAAGCAAGATACAACATTTTATCTGGTCTGATATCCTTATTCTGCAGACTTGAGGCACTGGTTGATCCTTCTTTTGCTAATACACACCACCGATCACTATAGATTGGGTAAGTGGCTTGACCTGATACTTCACGTGAGCATAACAAACTTCCTTTGGTTGAGAAGGCAAAGACTGAAATAATGTTTCAACATCACCAATCACACTAAACATGAACCAGCATCCTCTACTAAGTTACCACAACTAAGCTTAAGAGATAACTTATCAAGATCTTCACTCCCGCATGAAAACTTTGACAGTGATACTCTTTTGCTTTGGCTCCACCTTCTTCATCAAAAAGGATGAAGGAGTCACAGTACTGAACATATTGGTCTTCTTCTTCTGATCCTTCCAGCCACATGTCTAATGTAGACATCAATTCCAATTGACCAAAAGTTGCTTGACATATTAAGCTCAGCTTCTTTCTTGATGAATCTTCACACAACCCAGATGCCTCCTCTTCCAAGTCAGGAGTAGGTTCCAAACAGATGTGATTAACACATTTGTTTAGCCCCCAAGCATCTGTTATGTCACAATCTGTTGGTAGGACATAAGTTCTCATCACACCAAAAGATCCTTTAACACAATCTAGAAATTGACCTTGTAAGGTTGGAGACCTCTTTTCAACAAGCTCATATAAGAGTTCCTTTGGGATGAATCACAAGTATCTTTGGCAACTCTAAGCTAGTTGAAGATGTCCTCACGTATCACCACACCATGTGATACATCTTCAGAGGAGAACAGAATGTTGCAGCCTTACCACAAAACCACCAGGAACTTTCCATCAGATATATATATGCAGCGGAACATACACCAGAAAACTCCTCTACAACCTTCAGGCAAAACATAATAACTCTTGCCCAACACTCCAAGTGCACTAGGTCATTATAGGTTTGAAAATAAGTCAAACCACACAGCAACTTACCACCAAAGCTACAGGCCTTCATTCTTCACTCCAAGGGATCATACAAAACTAGCTATCTTCCTTGCTCATAAACCAGAAAGTATCTTCCGTAGATCTCATCCAGAAACAGACAGGATGCCTGCTCTGATACCAATTGAAATTCTGGTACAGATGTGTGATGTCTTTGTGCAATGTCACAACATCGCAATCTGCTGAACAAGGCAATAATAGAAACAGTAAATAACACACTGAATTGTTCACCCAGTTCGGTTCAACAACCTACATCTGGGGGCATACCAAGCCAGGAAGGAAGTCCACTATTAGTAGTATCAAATTACAGACTCAACAGACCAGTTGACAATCTACCTAATTTAATCACTACCCAATGACCCTTCTACCTAAGTCCTCCCTAGGTAAGAGACTCCATCTCACTTCCAATCATCACAATGATGTCTAGCAGTCGACTACACCGCCACTACATCAACAGCTTGATTACCAACACTGTTCAATCATAAAAGCCACTCTTCCATGCCACTCTTTGGAGTTGCTTCAAAGCTTCCTCCAAGAATAATACCAAACTCATTACCTACAGGTTTCTGAGTTAAACACAGTGACCATCTCACAACCCGAGTGGTTCACTTAGACAAAGCCCTAATGATCTACATCTTGGACCCGTACCTATTCTAGGTTATAAGCATTCTATATATAATATAATCTCAACTGGATTTGGGCCTTCAAATCACATCATATCTTCCCTAACAAATCTGCAACAGATCCTGCTTCTAAATAGATCTTCAATCATATCTTCAATTAAATCTTCAATAATTAACTCTGAATATTCTCCAAATCTTTATGCTTTAAATTCGCAACAAACTGATCTTCATAACTGATTGCAACAGAATATATCTCTCCCTTGATCTTCGCCTGCATTCTCTGATTGTAATTAGCAGAATATCTCATTCACACCAGAAACATGTGCAGCCCTAAACACATTACAGTCTGATGTTTTAATGTTCTGGTATAGTGATGTTAAGACATCGCATGTGACATCACTCTTCAGCACTTTAACTCTTCAACAATATTCACAAACCAGAATGTTAGCCAAAACATACCTATACTGTTAGAAGCTCATGTTGTAACATCAACCATGACAACAACATTGTTTTAACAAAATTTCAGCCAATTACAAGAACTTACACCTCAAACAACAAAGTTAAGCTCATATACTAATAACAACATGTGTGTACAATAATCATCAAAACATATAGTCAATCACCATCACACAAAGCAAAGCCTCGTGGAAACATATAGAAAGCACATCATATATAACCAGGCCATTAACACAACAATCATTGAGAAGTATCATGTGAATCAGTGCAAGGCAAACATCATCAATTTATTAAGGCATAATATCAAGACTTAAGACAAGGTAAGATGATGGTCAAGCTTGAATTCAACAAGAAACAAATAATATATTTTTTCTTAGATTTTGTTAACATAACTAACAAATTAATAAAAGAAACTAATAAAAATAAATATGAAATAAGTAATTAAACTATTTACTTTTTTTGTAACATATTTTAGGAATGGAAGGTAAAAGATATTTAAAATAGAAATAAAATGAAATAAAAAAGAATAATAAAAGCAAGAGGGATGTTCAACGATGTAGGATGAGGTGCATCATGGGATGCAACACGGGCTCAAAAGCCCAGTTATTACTAGGTTGGGAGAAAAACCTGAAGTCCTAATTCAGCACCACCAAAGTTTCCAATGAAAAATAGAAAACCGAACCATCAATGCATACCTTTCTCTTACACGATGCCATACCCAACTCCCTCTTGATCGGAAGTCGTAAAACTATTCGTCTCCTTTCTCATTTCTCCCTCGCGACTCGCACACCACTGTATTTTGAATTCCCTTATGCGCCACGCCAGCGCGGAGAGGACCTCGTGATATCGCTACTCTTCTACACTCAAATAAGTCTCGATACCATTTCGAAACCAAATTCAGAAAGCTAGCAAAAGAAATTGAAATGGAGACTCACCTGTTGTTGACTTAAGGTACAATTCGAATTCTCGCTTTCGATTGCCGTCATTCTAAATCGCTATTGCTTCAACTTGTCGTTGTCACTGTTTGTGTACGGTTTTTGTGAATGTGTGTTCTTCCTATTGGGTATTAGAGTAGTAAGATAAATAACACAAAAATAAGAGATTAAGGAGTAGGAAAATTGACACAAAATATTTACGTAGAAAACCCTCAACAAATAAGGGAAAAACCACAGGCACCGTTAGAAAAGATTTTCACTAAGTGGAAGAAATTACAACACTTCTCTCTAAATACAAGGAGAGAACAAATTACACTCTCTCTTGTAATAGGAGAACACTCACTAAAGAAACCTTATAGGAGAAACTACAATATATTCTTTCTCTCTAAATTTTTCTCTTATGATATGTTGCAATGCTTTTGTTGTTGTGTTAGGAATGAGAAATGCACCTCTATTTATAGGTGCTCATCTTCACAAAACCATGGGAGTTGTTACAAAACCATGGGTGCAAAACCATGGGTGTTTCTTTCTTGGTCCACAAATTGTGACTTTATTCAATCACAATCCTTGATCATAACTTTTACCATGACCACAATATTTGACTATGACCATGACCACAATATTTGACTATGACCATGACCACAATATTTGACTATGACCTCAATCCTTGACAATCTCCCACTTAAAGTCACATTTGTGATCTTCAAAAATCTTCTCTACCTTGCCAACTTCATGCTGATAACGCGTCTAATAGGCCATAGGAAGACCTATACCATGCAAACTTATCAGAGTTAATCGGTTTCGTCATTGCATCTGCTAGGTTATTTTTAGTGTGGATTTTCGCATATCAATACTTCCTTCTTCTACTACCTCTCTGACAAAATGGTATTAAACTCCTATGTGTTTTATCCTGGAATGAAAAGCTGGATTCCTTGCAATGTGCAAGGCACTCTGACTGTCATAATACACAGTTATCTTTTGTTGCTTGTGCCCGAGTTCTCCAATAACCTTTGAATCCAAATTGCTTCCATACATGCTTGGGTAGCGGCCATGTATTCAGCTTCTGTAGTAGACAAAGCTACAACAGTCTGCAATTTGGATAACCAGCTTACCGCTCCTATTGCAAGTGTGAACACATAGCCAGTAGTAGATTTTCTTTTATCAAGGCTGCCTGCAAAATCTGAATCAACATAGCCTCTGATAGTGAATTCCGATCCCCCAAAACATAATGCAGCACCCGAGGTTCCTTTGATGTATCTAAGGATCCTCTTAACAACATTCCAATGTTCATTACCTGGATCTACCGTAAACTGACTGACTGTTCCAACTGCTTGAGCAATATCTGGTATAGTACATATCATAGCATACATAAGGCTTCCCACCGCTGATGCATACGGTACTCGAGACATTTCCATCCTTTCCGCTTCATTGCTAGGATTCATACTTGAGGATAATTTATAATTGACAAGAAGTGGGGTAGAGAATGGGTTACAGTCTTGCATGTTAAAGCGGTGCAAAACTTTCTGAAGATAATTTTTTTGAGAAAGCCAAATCCTTCTGTCTTTTCTGTCTCTGTGAATTTGCATCTCTAAAATCTTGTTTGCTGGTCCCAAGTCCTTCATATCAAACTCCCTAGCCAATTGTGCCTTCAATTCTTGGACTCAATCTTTATTGGGGCCTACCACCAACATGTCATCCACATACAATAGCAAAATTATAAAATCATCATTATCATCAAACCTTTTGTAATACGTACAATGGTCTGAACTTAATCTGTTGTATCCAAGGCTCACGATGAGGAATCAAATCTCTTGTACCAACACCTTGGCGCCTGTTTTAAACCGTACAGAGATTTGGTCAACCTACAAACCAAGCTTTATTTTCCTTGTTCTTCAAAGCCTTCGGGTTGGAGCATATATATTTCCTCTTCAAGTTCTCCATGGAGAAACGCAGTCTTTACATTAAGCTGCTCTAGATTTAGATCAAATGCAGCACACATCGCTAAGACCACTCTGATTGTGGTGAGTCTTACCACTGGAGAAAACATCTCATTGAAATCAATACCTTCTTTTTGAGCATATCCTTTTGACCACCAGTCTTGCACGATATCGTTCCAACTGATCGTTGCCATCTCGCTTAATTTTGAACACCCATTTGTTACCAATGGCTTTTCGACCTTTAGGAAGTTCAACAAGTTTCCATGTGTTATATCTATGTAAGGCTTCAATTTCCTCTTGCATTGCTGCCATACATAGAGAAGCATCTGAACCATTTAACGCCTCATGAAAGGTTGATGGTTCTCCATCTTTTGATAGAAGACAGTATGCATCATGACTTGCCATCACATATTTTGAGTCCCACGATGGTCTTCTTATCTCACGTGTGGTTCTTCTAGGATCTATATTATTGACCTCAGTTGGTTCTTGTTTTTCGTGCTCTAGCTCTGCTTCAAAAGAATCATTTTCCCCTGACTTTTCCTCCATCTCCATTGTAGTAGTCTCCTTTATAGTGTTGTATTCTTTTTGCTCCTTTTGTAGTTCATTTTCTACAAAGATTACATCTCTGCTAACAATAATCTTGTGGGCAGCGGGATCCCACAGACGATACCCCTTCACATTGTCAGCGTAACCCAAGAATATGCATTTCCTGGATTTTGGGTCCAGCTTTGTTCTTTCTAGGGAGTTGTATATCACGTACACAGGACATCCAAATACATGCAAAGAAGAATAATCACCAGGTTTTCCCTTCCACATCTCCATTGGTGTCTTTAAATCAATCACAGTTGATGGCGATCGATTTATCACGTAACACGCAAGTTTGACAGCTTCTGCCCAGAAAGACTTTGCCAATCCTGTTGTTTTCAGCATAGCACTTGCCCTCTCCAGGAGAGTTCTATTCATCCTCTCTGCTACACCATTCTGCTGAGGTGTATGAGCAATAGTAAATTGCCGCTTAATACCTTATTGCTTGCAGAATGTCAGGAAATCACCATCTGTATATTCTCCTCCATTATCTGTCCTCAAGCACTTAATTCTTTTCCCAGTTTCAAGTTCCACTTGTGCTTTGAACTCCTTGAATACTAAATACACATCTGACTTCTTCTTGATTAGGTACACCTATTGTCTCATGGAGTAATCATCAATGAATGATACAAAATATTTTGCTCCTCCAATGGATATTTCTGGTGACTCCCACACATCAGAATGAATCAAGTCTAGTATGTGTTTGCTTATAGCAGTTGACTTAGCAAACTTTAGTTTATGCTACTTGCTTATCACATAGTGCTCGCAGAAAGGTAAATTTACCGACTTGAGCCCGGGTATGAGATTACGTTATGCAAGAACTTTCATGCCTCGTTCTGACATATGGCCTAGTCTGCGATGACATATCATCGTTCTTTTTTCATAGCTTCCTGCTGCTACTAATGCATCTGCTCCTTTCACTGTGTCACCCAAAAGCATGTATAGATTTGCAACGACCTTCTCTGCTTTCATCACTACTAGCGAACCTTTCACCACTTTCAAGATCCCACCTTGAACATGGGTCTTGCATCTGAGGTCATCTAGTTGCCCAATAGACAACAAATTCTTCGTCAATCCTTTCACATGTCGTACCCCTTCAAGTGTGCAGATAGTACCATCATACATTTTCATTTTGACAATACCAACTCCAGCAATTTCCAAAGCATGGTCATTCCCCATCAATACATGTCCTTCCGAGATAGGTTCGTAAGTGCAAAACCAGTCTCGTCATGGAGTCATGTGCCATGTTGCTCCTGAATCTACTATCCAACCATCAATGAGTTGAATTTTGCCTTTGGTATTAACTGCTACTCCGCTGTAAAGGATTTCTCCATCATCGGAGGTACTAGCAATACATCCTTGAGATGTACTAGCTTCAGAAGACTTCTCACCATTCTTCTTGTTGAACCAACATTCTTTCTTCAAGTGTCCTCTCTTTCCATAATTGTAGCATTTGAGGTTTGTTCTTCTTTGAGATTTTGAGCTACCATAATTTTGACTCACACTGGGACCACGTTCCGTTGATCTACCTCTCGTAATCGTCAAAGCTTCTATTCGTTTTGAGCTTTCTTGCCGATCTTCCTTATTTTTACGCCTGGATTCTTCTTCAAGAACAACTCCGGCGACATCATTAAAGGATAGACGATCAACAATATTATTGTTTGTAATATTGATGACGAGTTGATCATACGAATCTAGTAAACTCTAAAGAAGAAGCTCCGCTCGTTCATTTTCCACTATTGTGAAATCTGATGCAGATAGTTGAGCAAATAATGTATTCAAATTGTTGATGTGATTCGACACCGAAGTGGATTCACTCATTCGAAGAGTGTATAGTCTCCTCTTTAAGAAAATTCTGTTGTGAAGTGACTTGACCTCGTACAGTTGGATGAGAGTATCCCATATCTCCTTAGCAGTTTTCTTTTCTGCTATACTTAACAAAATTGAATCGGCCATTGCTAAGTGAAAATTGGCAACAACATTATCATCCATCTCTCTCCACTTTTCATCAGTTATATCTGTAGGTCTACCTTTAATTGCTTGTGAGCAATTATCCTTCCTAAGGATTGCCTGCATCTTCAATTTCCACAGGGAGAAATTACTCCCACTGAATTTTTCAATCTCAAATTTTGCAGCCATTTTTTTTCTCACTGAATTGGTTTACACAATTTCACCATGAATAGCACAGTATACGTGAGCATTATTGTATATTTTTACCGCACACTAGAATAAATCTAGTATACGTTAACAATCACTGCAAAAGTATATAACCACACGTATGAATAGTAATTATACGCTGCAGCGGAAATAGAGACCGACACCAACGACTCTGATACCACTGTTGGGTATCAGAGTAGTAAGATAAATA
Source organism: Lathyrus tuberosus (assembly GCA_022829125.1). NCBI lineage: Eukaryota > Viridiplantae > Streptophyta > Magnoliopsida > Fabales > Fabaceae > Lathyrus > Lathyrus tuberosus. Next base: position 3,881,850 of record JALAZF010000041.1, on the reverse strand, counting down.
ACACAAAAATAAGAGATTAAGGAGTAGGAAAATTGACACAAAATATTTACGTGGAAAACCCTCAATAAATAATGGAAAAACCACGGGCACCGGTAGAAAAGATTTTCACTAAGTGGAAGAAATTACAACACTTCTCTCTAAATACAAGGAGAGAACAACTTACACTCTCTCTTGTAATATGAGAACACTCACTAAAGGAACGTTATAGGAGAAACTACAATATATTCTTTCTCTCTAAATTTTTCTCTTATGTTATGTTGCAATGCTTTTGTTGTTGTGTTAGGAATGAGAAATACACCTCTATGTATAGGTGCTCATCTTCACAAAACCCTAGGAGTTGTTACAAAACCCTGGGTGCAAAACCATGGGTGTTTCTTTCTTGGTCCATAAATTGTGACTTTATTCAATCACAATCCTTGACCATAATCTTTTACCATGACCACAATATTTGACTATGACCATGACCACACTATTTGACTATGACCATGACCACAATATTTGACAATGACCTCAATCCTTGACACTTCCTGCGTGTAAGTGATGATGGTGTATGATTCAACCTTTTTACTCATTGCTGCGGGTGACTTGTTGTTCTTTCTTGATATGATTCTTTCAGATCATATCAGTGTATATGTTGTTGCCACTGTGCTGATGCTTTGAAACAAACTATGAGAATTTTTTCCGCTAATGTGTTCTTGAGAGTTTGTGATATCTGATAATCTTCAATCGTGTGTGTGTTGTTTCCTTGATTACTCTCTCTGTGAATTTTGTGATGATGTGATGTTTGGATTTTCTTTATGTGTTGCTATGCTGAAAATGCGTGTTTCTCCACTGTGTGTATCTGTGTATGGTGGGTGTAAGTGTTCTGAATTTTTCCTCCTGTGTATGAGTGTTATTGTGGATTTTCCTTCTCGACTTCGTATACTCATGTCTCTAATGATGTGTTTGTTTATATAGGCTAATCAAATTAATTGGACCTTTTATGAGCAATTATTAGGATTAATCGATTATGAATTGGTGGTGACTTTTGTTTTGGAATGAACTTGTTTTGGTTTTAATTACTGATAATCTCTTGCCATGAATATTGATTTCTTTGATTTTTTTCCTTGTTTGATTAATCATTTCGTAATTTTGTTTTAGAAACATTTGATGATAATGATTCTCTTTCAATCCAAACGCGTTTGGAAATTAACGATTGTTGTTGTGTATTGGTCTTCCGCCATAATCTCCCTTTATTGTTTGGGCTCTTGGATGCTGCAAGTCATGAACAAGGATAGCAGCACTACAGTGCGTGGCTATCATCAAGATTGCAGGGTGAAATTTGTGTACTATACTCTCTTTCATGTAACAATCACTTGTGGGTGGGTCTGACTCATATGACAGTCTTTGGAGCACAGTGGATCTCCTTCCTCCTCTTCATTGTTAGCTTTAATACATAACCCTAGTTGTTCCAATGGATTACTACCACCGACCTTGAACTTAACCATGCCATCCTCACCGATCAGGACTTGTTAGGTACAGCTTTGAACATTTCCAAATTTCCATAAATTATGAATTCTCATTTATTTCCGCAATTTTTCATTATAGCGGTGTTTGCCGTGCAGCTTCTCTCTCAAATTCCCTCTTTCATTTAATGTCCACAGCAGCATCCAGGTCATCCTCTCGTCACCTGCGTTTTTACTTCATCGCATCTTCAACAGTATCTAAAACAAATCACGGTCTCGCAAGTAAGTTCTTGAATTTCTCTTCTTCTCACTTCAATTTCGTTACTGCACCGTAGCATGGATACATCCGAACCAAACCCCTAAGGTTTGGGTCCGGGTAGAGTCTCCTCTTTCACTTAATTTTCATTAAGATTCTTCAATGTTATGGTTCAATTATAGGCTTAGATGATGACTCTGTATTCAATTCCTCGTGGTCCAAATTATGCAGGTGATCCAGATCAACTAATGAACAATTTTCAATATTGTTTTTCCCATTTCCTTTTATGCAACAATTACAGGCAGCCCTGAAGGTGTGCAGTCGTATTTCCAACTCTGGATTTTTCTTTTTCATGTCATATTTGTTACTTTTGTTGTCTTGGAATGATGAGTTGAAAATTCTTGATAAAACATGGTTTGCTCAGCAATTCACCCAATGCGCTAACCGTTTTTTTTTTCTTTTTCATGGCATGTGAACGATTACTTGAGAGTATGACGATGAGGATTGCTTGAAGTTTGAAAGAACTTTGGAATTAAAGAAGTTCAAGTCATGGGAGCTTGGCATGGCGTGGTGAACTTGGAGAAAAACAATCAAAGTCTTGATGTAACTTTAGTTCTTGTAATTTAGATAACTTTGAAGAGATATGGAAACTTATAGGATTTATATAATCTTGTAAACAACTTCTCATTTTGCATACATTCTTGTAAAAGACATGTGTACTTTAAATTATTTTGAGCTTGTAGACCTTTAAACATAAACTTGAGATTTGAATGTGGGAAAAATGTTGTAATTGGCACAAGGCAGTGTATGCATTTGAACATGTAATCATGTTATTTGTCCCTTCCCTTTCACGCGACTCTTCAAAAAAGTGGATTGTAACTTGTATGCTTTGAATACATTCAAATAAGGTTTGATGAAACTTGTTCCTAGAATATGAATTTTAATGAATGTCTATGAATGAACTTGTCTTGCTAATAATGGATGGTGATTGAATTAATCTTGACAATGATCCTCGAGTAAAAGGGTTTAAGATGGTTGAGAACAATGTATGCCCTTGACTTTTGTAATAATAAGAAACAAACTTTTTCAAATTTTGATGAGCGAAATATATGCCTTGAGAAATTTGATGAACAACATGACTATGCTTTGCAATTGAAACCTAAACCAAATTCTAGGGTAAAATAAATGTCTAAGGATCTTGATACCACTTGAATATTCCTGAATCCATGAGTCCACTATCCTTCCTTGCCATGCTTGTCTCATAAAAACAATCACACTCTAAATCTTAATCTTTGGAAATGAGGATACAATCTTGTAATGCAGCTTGTCATGAAACCTTAACTAGTCCTCCATTGATGACCATGCTCAACACTAGCGAAGAGCACCCTAATTCTCCTTGGGATATATACTAAGGCTTTTGATAAATATCAAGGAAAATGACCCAATAGAAAACCTTGAATCTAGTGTACTTGGTTGATGGTGCACTCAATACTTGACTAACTAACTCTTGAGGTCCCTTTGAAGTAAACCCTAATTCACCAGTCAACTAACAAATAAAACAAAGCATAAAGACTTGGTTAGCTATGCATGTATGATTGACCTAGAAATGTTATGCAAGATGATGCACAAAGAGGTGGTATCTTAGGGTTAAAAATTAGTGTATGACAGAAGGTAACTTGAAATGTATGGGGGGAAATAGTTATGGGTAGATCAACTTCATCAATAATTGTCTTCTTGGATCCATCAAAAGCTTTGACAACAATTCCACTGCCCCCCCATAGGAGTGCCCTGAAATGCCAATTTTGTAAGGGTTAATTTTGGCATGGCATTTAACGATGAACCAGTGTCTCCCAACACACTTGACAAGGCGTCATTCATGTAGTTGACAGAGATATTTAGTGCCATATTGTGATTGCTCCCTTCTTCTAGAAGATCTTCATCACAGAAGCTCAGGTTAATGCAGGCAATAATATTAGCAACGATATTTCCAAATTGACCCACTATTACATCATGGTTTACGAAGGCTTGCTCCAAGATCTTCTGTAAAGCTTCCCTGTGAGCCTTAGAGCTCATTAGAAGGAATATCATAGATATCTTGGAAGGTGTGTTTAACAGCTGGTCCACAATGTTGTATTCACTTTTCTTGATCAGCTTTAAAACTTTGTCATTATCTTTCATTTGATTATTATCACTTGATTGACCAATTGGTTCCAAAGGATTCTCATTCTGCTTCTCCTTTCTTGCAGCCACATCCTCAATTTCTTTGTTGAAGACCCGACTACTTCTGGTAACTCGGCTTATGTCAGCGATGTTGATAATAGATGGTAAGGGTACTTCCTTCCCATCTTCAACCATGGTAGCACCGTACTTGTAGGGTATGGCCTTTTCTGATTTCTTCGGGACTGGACCTGGTAAATAAATGACCAAAGCAGTCATGATAGTCTTCCGACTATCATAGATGATTTCTATTGGTTCAAGCTTGGGGGCATCAAGAATTCTTCTACTGTCAAAAGAAATTTCCATTCGTTTGGGTTCATTAAACTGAGGAATTATGGTGTACACATCCTCATCAGCTTCACCATCAACAAGTTCTCTTTCATAGAGGACCGTAATGGTCCTTCGGTCTAACAACCCTTGGATCTCATTTTGAATGAGAAGGCAACCACGTCGACTTCTGCGACAGTTTCTGCAAATTGTATGATCATGATGATTGGGACCAAAGTAATCATGTTTGCACAAACATTTGTGAAATTTGATTAATGACTCCCTGATATATTTAATATCATAAACTGCATATTCTCCTGGACAGCCTTGTACCATATTAATTTGTTGGTATGGCCTCATTCGGTATTCTTGGATCCAGACTTGGTCCATTTGTTCTTGTAGGGCTACTTGTACGAAGTAGCATCCTTGATTATTTTCAGAACAAACGCTGCATGTCGCGTAATCATGTGGATCTACAAGACCCCACTTACTATGTCTTGCTGCATTTTTACCCAGTTTCTACATAAGTGGCGAATGTCATAGATCTTATAACTACCAGGGCATCCATAGACCATGTTGACAGAAGCTCTTCCATGTTGAGGTAGCGGGTTTACTTGAACATTTGGATTACTATCTTTGAAAGACAGAATGTCGCTTTTGATAAGTCGTTGAACATCAGCTTTGAAGCTAAAACAGTTCTCAATTCCATGTCCTAGTGCTCCCTGATAATAGGGGCAAAATTGGTCAGCTTTGAACCAATAATGAGGGTCTTTTGGGAGAACATGAGGATATTTAGTTTGAATATGTCCTTTTGCCAACAACGTTGGGAACAAATCTGTGTATGGCATTGGTATAGGGTCAAACCTAGGTGATCTTTGAACACGATTGTTATTATTGTATGGTGAGCAAGCCTGTTGTAGAGGCTGTTGTAGCCTTTGCTGATACTGTGGTAGTTGTTGCTGATGGTGATTTTGATTTTGAGAATTTTGTGGCTGGTAGGCTGGAGCTGGAGTCGAATTGATAATAGGAGACACATTTGCTACCTGTCGTGGTTGATATCTTCGTCTTGAGTGGCTTTACAACACAGTGCTGACATCCAGTTCCCTTTTCTTTGGGAACCCACTTCCGTGCCTTTTAGATGATTCCGCCTCTTTGGTTAATCGCCCTTCTCAGACTGCTTCCTCCAACCGTACCCCCGTGTTCACCATTTTGGTAAAGTCATTAGGTGCACTGGCGATCATGCGGTCATAGTAGAAGGAATTTAAGGTTTTCAAATATATCTTTGTCATTTCCTTTTCTTCAATAGGAGGACAAATTTGGGCAGCGACTTCACACCATCTCTGAGCATACTCTTTGAAAGTTTCTTTTTCTTTTTGAGACATAGCTCTGAGTTGATCTCGGTCAGGAGCCATATTCAGGTTGTACTTGTATTGTTTCACAAAGGCTTCGCCAAGATCAAGAAAAGTTTGGATTCTTGCATTGTCTAATCCCATGTATCATTTAAGTGGGGCACCTGTTAGACTATCCTGAAAGTAGTGAATTAGTAGTTGTTGATTTTCTGTTTGCGTGGACATTTTCCGTGCATACATAACCAAATGGATTTATTAGCAAGATTCCCCCTTGTACTTTTCAAAGTCAGGTACTTTGAATTTAAGTGGTATCTTGACATTTGGAACTAGGAAAAGGTCAGTTGTATTTTTCCCAAATAGGTCTTGTCCTTTGAGAGCCTTAATCTCTTTCTGCAGGTTTGAGAACATACCTTGGAATTTCTCCCACCAGTCATCTACTCCCATGGTTTCACTTGAAGGAGCATGGAAGATCTGTTCTTCAAAGTATGGAGTAGTATGTATCACAAGAGGTGGGGTTATCATGATTGCTGAGACCTTTGAACCTTTATGGACCAGAGGTTTGTAACCCTCCAGTACAAAGTTGAAAGGCATGCCCCAAGGAAATTCGGGAGGCATGGATACTGTAGCATGGCAAGAGATGTAACGGGTTCAAAGACGATTTCTGAGATGACAGTCCTTTGCATTGGAGTTGACGGTTGATTTTGAGCAATAGTCAATGCGTCTACCATGTTACTAAGCCTCTTTATATTTTCCTTTAGAGTAGTAACTTCATCTCTAAGTTCTCTATTTTCTTGCTCAAGTCCGTCCATATTTTTCTAACGACTGTCCCGAGTATTGTATGAATGAGACAGTTTGACTTCAAAGTGAGAACATGTGTAAGTTTCTGATGAAAATGCAAAAATGCTTACATGATGTATGATGTACAAAAATGCAAATTACTTTGTTTTACAAGGAACTTTTAACTATTATGTTGTAAATACCATTAAAAAGTGATAATACTTTAGATAATTGAAAAAAGATCTTATTTTATTAAATGTATACAAAGGATTAAAACCATGAAAGTATAACTTCAAAAGATCTAGAATAGAAATCATAAGGCTAAGCATATGGGTCCTAGGGAAATCTTGTTGATGAAGATCCAACCCCATGTTGTTGCTTCTTCTTCTGCCTCTTTAGTTGTGTGTTTTCCATTGTATGTTGATTGATGATCTTTTTCCAAGCACCTGAGGTAGGAGGAATATGACCAGAGAAAAATAAATTCTCCTGCTCTTGTTGTCTCTCCACAGCATGCTGCTCCAAGATTTCTATCAGGTTGTCTTTTTCTTTCAATTGCCTCTTTAACTCTCTTCTTTCAGTTCTTGTAGTATGTAATTTGTCTTCTCAAGTGTCTCTTTCCAATTTCATACGGGTTCAGAGTTCTTGATATTCTTCCCTTTTCTCAATAGGTATAGTAGAAGATAAATCAATGAAAGGCTGTGAAGCTTTCTCAAGAGGATAAGGCATCTTGAGCTCACAAGCCCTTGCATTGACCCACTGAGTGTAGGGTTTAAAAGCAACACAGTCTTTATTTTCTAGCTGATCTTTGCTCTTTTTATGAATGGTATGCCAAGCCTTTATAATTGTTTTTCTCAAATTTGGATTTCCACCCTCATTGAGGTAGAAGAAACCTGACACCAAGAAACTGTTGGGTATGTCTTTCATGGGGTACCCAAACTGACGTCTTGTAAGAGCGGGCTTGTAGTTAATTCCTCCATGTATACCAAGAAGAGGTACATTGGGGAATTCTCCACAATTGTCGATGATAACTCCTTTGTCATAAGCTGGGTCATACCAATTCATATTAGTATGAGTGGGAGACATAAGTCTCTGAGACCATCTGAGTTTGTCAGGATTTTCAACAAAGAGTCCAGTCCTTGGCAAGTGTGACTTGAACCATCTATACAACAAAGGCACAACACATGATTGTTCCACTACCCTTCATAGTCCTATGATGAATTGAATGGTAAGTTTCCCCAAGTAAATTAGGTACTGGGTTACCACTCAAAAATATCTGAATGGCATTAAGATCAATATAGTAGTTGAATTTGGAAATAGTACAAGACCATAGATGAGTAGCGCAAAGATAGCTTCAAAGGCACTCATACTATTAGCTCTAGCCAGCTCTGTAGCTTTCTCTACTAGGAATTTAGAAGTTAAACCTTTGATTCCTCCCTTTGAAGTGAAGTTGTCTTTCACATCTGAAGTTTCCAAATGAAGGGCCTTTGCAATAATTGAGTACTTAGGAATTTCCTCTAAGCAATTAAAAGGAATCTTGTTTAGTATTGGCAAACCAATCCAATATGAATATTCCTCCAAAGTGGGTGTGAGTTGATAATCTAGAAATGTGAAACAGTGGTAGAGAGGATCATAGAATTGAACAAGGGTGTCAAGAATTTCTTCTTCAACATTGGTCTTCAGAATACCCAAGAGCCCTCCATAACTTCTTTTGAAATTATCCGGACAAGAAATCAGATGAGCTAACTTTCTCAATTCTGTTGTATCAGGATCTTTGAAGTTGTACTTCTTGGTATTTATTTTCCAAAAATACATGTTTCAAAACCTATGATATTTTTCATAAAGGTTTTAAGTTCCTTGAAAAATTTTGTTTTTATAAAATGATGTTTGAATGAATGTATGAATGTATGGATGCACACATATACAAAAAATAACAAACATGGGTTCAAGGGTTCAACGTCACGAGCATGGAGTTATGGTTCTAACTAAACCAAAAGAATAAGTACTAGGGTTTTATTGTACCTGTAGAACATGTTCTAATATGGTTCCCAGAGTTATAGGTCCATCTTTCAGATATTATCAACACACCGACTACTCGAGAATCAATAATATTCTCAAGAGAAACTTGTCCGAGTGTAGTATTATGTATCAACTATCTCAAGTCTACACATGGATAATAACCGCATTACATCCTAAAAAGCCAAGTGGGGGTAAAAGGATACTAAAGGTCCTCAGCTTCGCAGGCTCCCAGGTCGGAAAAAGTAATGACATTACGACTACTCGTATGTCATCAGTAACTCCAAAGGGGCCTCCACTGAGTGTGATTATATCATGTGTCACTCATGCGTAGGATTACTCCATACATGTAACTTTTGATTATATGAACGTCCTATCTTATTTGTGTACACTCAAATACGGGTTAGGATTTCTCACTCATAGAGATCAACCACAGAGCCCAAACAAATAGGATGAATCAAACAACAAGTAAGTGATATCAACAGCAAATATCACAAATATATATACAAGACAAGCTTAATCCTTTTAGGGGGATGAAATCACTAATTCCCCAATGAAGTCGCCATTTTTCTGTAGCCGCGCAAAAGTCTCGCCCTTTTACATGTGAACTTTTAATTTATCTTAAAGGAGGGAAGGGGAAAAAATCTGAATAAACCTGTGAATGGTGTGCAATGAAAAACAATGCACTTGAGAGATTAGGAATCGGGATTGGTTATACAAAGGTAAGGTATTAGCACCATAAATATCTATAGTATCCTATAGGAACCTCTTGATTATATTTGTGTTACTGTTGTTTTACTTGCTATGTAATGGGAATTCGTTGATTTGGTTTTGAGTGAGTGATGATAGTGGGAAATGGTTTTTGTTTAGATAAGCTATGACAAAAGGTGTAAGGAACCTAATGGTTTTATTTATTATTGTGCTCGCTAAGATCTCGCAATCTTATGCCTACGTATTCTCAAAAGGAAGTTGAGAAATCTAAGCGTTCGTAGTTCCACCTACTAATGGGTGGAAAGAGTTTGTTGGTTTTTTTAGAAGAGACAAATTGTCATCATAAGGGAGATATCTCACCTATTCACCATAAACATTTTGAGAAAGAAAATAATAAGGGAAGAAGCTTTAAACTTGGATGTAGAAAATCCAGAGTAATGGCACATCTTCCTTTAAATGAGTCTTTATATATTAAGAGAAGGACCATGACTTGGATATAGAATCAACAAGTATGCCACTTACATCACTTAAATGAAAGAAATGTTTTGTACACCATAATAAGAGAAGGAATCCAACTTGGATTTTGAATCAACAAGTGTGCCACTTACATCGCTTAAATGGAAAAAGTTTGAAAATGACTGATTTATGTTGTGGGAAATAGAAGAGACATCTCTTCCATAGAGATGACTCATGTCTCATCTCTGGGGAAGTGTTTTGAATTTGAAGCCAAAGGTTGGCTAGGGTTTGACTTGAGGTTTGAAGGTTTTAAGCCACAGGGGGCAGTGTGTTGACTTTAGGACTCCAAAAGGGAATTCTCATCTCTTTGTTGAAGAGTTTTGAGTTTGATGTCTATCTTCCTTGTATAAAGCCCAAGAGGAGGCTAAGTTGATAGTTGAGTTTCCTTGTACAAAGCCCAAGAGGAGGCTATGTTGATAGTTGAAACTTCAACAAGGGAAACCTAGTGTTTTAACTAAGTTGTAGTTTGAAGGGAATCCTAAAGTTTGAACCGAGTCTAAACTAAGGATGAGTACTAAAATGCAACAGTTATGTAAGTGTTGTAAATGTCAAGATAAAATTAATAAGACAAGTTTCATTTAAGCTTTTAAACAAGTGTAGTCATCGAGGATGACATGAGCATGAAATAATTAAGCATGATATAACAACATATGAATAAATATCAAATAAAGAAATATATTCATCATGGTAAGAGCTTATGAAGGAAATACTTGAACATATGAACAAATATTTAATCCATGGAAGCAAGCATAATGGAGTTCAAGTAAGCAAATATTCAAGATGAATCGAGGATCAAATGAATATATCAAAGGGTAAAGATATGGACAAAGCATTCAAACATGGTTAAATCAAAGGGTTTGGGGGGGGGGGGGGAATACAAACTCAAGTGGAAGCCCTAACTATGTACAAAGATGTTTTTAAAGTTCAACCTAAATAAAACCCTAATTAAACATTTAATCGGAGTATTTTCAAAAGAGAATTATTTACTCATGGTATGGAAGACAAGACAACATGTTAGGTATCTGAAACAAGGCTTAAATAAAGTTTATCATAATCATATAAGCACATGTGATTGATTAGGTTAAGAGAAAAATCAGAAGAAAGACATTAAAAGTATGAAAATACCTTAAAATGGACTACTTTTCAACTTAATAACAATGTGTGAAATAAATATTATTTTTGACATTTTTTAAAGTATTCACAAAATAGGATATGTGAACAAGAAGTGTGCAAAAAATCAATTAAAAATAATGAATTTTGCAATGTGAAATAAATTGTGAAGTTGTAAAAGAAATAAAGAAAATAGGTGATTAAAAAGAAGGATGGCCCTCCCAAGGTTTGAACCTGCAGCTTTGGCGTGGAGGGTTAAAAAATTTACCAACTGAGCCATGTGCCATGGCTGTTAGTATAGTGCATGATGAAAATAATATATTGAGTCTTGTTTTGAAAATGATTGAAAAATAAAAGTGCAAAAGTCTGGGGCGAGGGGGATTCAAACCCCAGACTTTGCACATGGGAAGACTTGAAAACACACGCTCTAACCACTAGGGTGGTGATACATCCGTGTATCAAATCACACCAAAATAATTATATTATAAAGTTTCATTTTATTTTTGAAATATGGCGCCATGGCCATCAGCTTCATCAGCTTCATCATCTTCATCTTCCTCAAGTTCTATCTCTCAGGATACTCAACCATTTTGCACGATGTAAAAATGAAAGTTGGTGGAAATTTGATGAGGAATTGAATGACATTAACCAATTTTGTTTAAATTCAGTGTATAAAAAAATTGATTTGAAAATCGTATGAACCCTAAGATGAAAATTTGAGATGAAATTCCATACAGGCGTGATATCTATCAATTAATTGAGGGAAAATGATCCTCATATTGCCAGAAATACATTGATAAATCAATTAAACATTTATGAAGCATGAATTATAGAGTTCAAGTTTTGAGGAAACTTACCTTGCAAGTGAGAATTGAATTCTCTGTTGGAGGTGTTACAGATGTTATTTGATGATCTAGACAGCTTCCTTGACCCTCAAGGATGGTGTTGCAATGCTTAGGATGATATGAAACCTCCTGGATCACTTGGCTCAATTCAAACTGTAGCTTGTGATGTGTATGGAGCAAATGACATATGACTTGATGATTATGAGGTTACAGAAATGTTTTGGGTGTTTGGATCACTTACACATGATGTTTGTAAAGTGTGTGGATGGTTGAATTGAGTGGAAATGATTGGTTTGAGATTTCCAAATTTTCACTCTTTGAAATCTTTGAACTTTGCAAGAGAGAGGATTTGTGAGAAAACAAGCATTGACAATGTTTTGGTGTGATTATTATGAAGGAATTGACATCTATTTATAGGAGAAATGTGTCTGATATGTTGAGCATGAAAGGATTTGGATGTAGGCTATTATCCAACAAGTGATGTCATGTACCTATAACTTGAAAGCTAAGGCACACATGGGCTATTCTTCACATGGATCTCATTCTGATCTTTTGAGCTTTGTTCCTCAAGGTTTCATCCTATCCCCTGATGTTCTGATCAAGTTCTAACAGATTGGATGATTTTTACTCAATTTCATTATAGCACTTTAATGCTAGAGGACAAAACCTCACTTCCTACCTTTTGAATGATTTCTTTCACATGACAAGTGATGAATTTTTCAAAATTCAGTTGTGATTTGCATATCACATGCTTGTATGATCATCTAGGAGTTGATCTTGTGAAGATTTCAGGGTTTCAAGACTTATCCAAATCGCGTGGAACAAACATGTTGCAAATCTGTCTTTGAATTTCAGCTTGATCAAGCCATATTGCAACATCCATAACTTCTGGGTCAAGTAAAGGATTTGGATGTTCTTGATCATTTTGGGAAGCTGGTATAATGTACTTTAAGTTTGATTTTTAAGGTTTTCCTTGAATCAATGTGGATCATAGTGAAAAATAGCCCTAAAGTTGGCTTAAACACAAGACAGATTCTATCCAAAATTTCACTAAGTGTTTAGGTTCAAAAGTATGGAACCTTCAACTTCATGGCCTTATATCATAACGTCTATGCACTTTTTGGGAATCCACCTTCATTGACTAAGTTTTACTATGTAACAAACTCTTCAATTTGATATTTGGATCAAACAAAATGGTTACTTGGTTTGGAAGTTATGCCCTTGCAAATTAGGGTAAAAATCATTGAATTTTATAACTTAGAAAAAATTCAACTTCCTCAATGTTGCCCTTTTCACAAGTAACCTCACGTTTCTTGATTTTTCATGATCAACCATGATCAAAATCACATATTAACATCATTATTGACTTGAAGAGACTATGTTTGACCAAAAACTTCAAAAGTCAAACTTGATTTTGACCACTGTTGACTTTTGTGTTAGATGAATTTTGAACTTTTGTGATCCTTTATAAAATCAAATCCTTGGGATAAATTAAACATCATGGATGGACTCCAAAGGTGTTTTTGAGTGTCTTGAGTTATGTTCCAAGGTTTGAGATCATGCCTTGGTTAAAAGTCAAAGGTACAATTGACTTTTCATCAAAAACCCTAGATTGTGGACCAGATGATTTTAACTTCTTGCATAGTTTATGAATCAAGTACTTTGGGTTAATCCAATCATATGAAGGGATTAATATGAGAAATTTGAGGTCCTTGGAACATATTTGGAGGTTTGGGATCAATGCCTTACTCCAAAAGTCAACCCAGGGACTGAATTAGGTCAAAACCATAATTTGGATGCATTGAGGATTTTGAGCTTTGATGAGCTTATTCATGATGCAATTTTGCACTTCATTATTGATGAGTGAAAGCTATTGATATTCATGAATGATATAGGGACTTGTGGTGTTGAATATGACTCTCATTCCTTCATAATTTATCTGCTTGAGCTCTAGAGGGATCACCTAACCTGTGAAGCAAGTAAGCACACATATCTTGTTCTTGTGATGGGTTAGTGATGCATAAAGACATGTATAAATGTAATGATGAATTCTATGTCAATGATACAACTGTGGTGGCATCTTAGGGTTAAAAAATTAGGGTATGACAGTGATTAGTGCATACAACAAGTTTAAAGAATGTTGAATTACAACTCGACTAATAAATAACCTCTGACACATACAAGTAGCAAAGGCTCACAAATAACAACAAGTACAAATACTCAAATATCAAACTCTAACATGCTAGATCTTCAATTCTTATGCATGCTTCTTTCGTTGTTAGGATGAGTCTTTATACAATAATTCATCTGCTAGGCTTTTCTTCAATGGGCATTTGAAATTATAACAATATATTTGATTTTGATGAAAATTATATTTGATTCGATTTGATCTTCATTCACTTTAATCTTCATTTAATTTGATTTGGTCTTGGAGAATATTTTTATAAAATCTTTCTTAAAAATATCTTTGCTAAAATATACAACTCATAAACAACAAATCTTTGTAGAAACAAACATAATCACGCTTAGAATTTACTCACAAAATCTAGCTAACAGACTGAGGCCAAATGTTGAATCTCATGTTGGAAAATCATGCCCACATGATGCCTCTTCACATTTTACACCTTATGTTGCTCATGTTGTTTTACTTAAAGTATACAATCAAAGTAACAACACCTAGAGTGGTTTACCTTCAACTGAAATATATTCTACATGATACAGTATAAGATTTTCGGTGATGACAATGTGAAATTCTTGGAGTGATTTACTTTCAAGTGAAATATGTTCTTCATGAGTAATTAAGATATTTTTTGAACTATGATTGCCGGTGAAGACAATGTGAAAATTATTGAAGTGTTGTAGCTTCAAGTGACTATACTCTATATGGTGAGTATGATAATTCTTTTGAACTAAGACTATCGGTGAAGACAATATAAACTTATGTATTTTCAATAGAATCCATAGTGATGAGATTATATGCTTCTCTTTTGTTGTCTTAGCTTCCACCCACTACACTTTGATTTTTATGTTAAAAGGTTTCACATTATTTTAAAAGAAGACCAGTCTATTCAACCCGCCCCCTTCTAGACCTTTTTAGTACTTATATTCCCAACCAACAACACATAGAAAAGTTTTTCAAACCCTCTCTTATTTCATAAAACTTTTTGAAAACCTATTAAGGCTTGTCTGGAATTGATCAAAAAGCATTTCAAATTAATTAGAAATGTTTTTACACTGCCTAATTGATTAAGAACTTGGTCCAGTTGAGAACCTGACTTCTCAATCAATTAGAATTTTTTTCTCGATTAAAAAATCTATTCATTTTAGGACTTCTTTTTTCTTTTTAAATAAAGATTGGCGTATTTTGAAAGCTCTTTATCGATTAACAATTAGGGTTAATTAATTAAGTCATAAAAATGATCTATGAATTATTTTCATTTTGAGTAAAAAAATTTCCTACATAAAGAAGGTTTTCGCTTATTTCATTTTCCCTCGAATTTATGATTAGAAAACCTTCCATTCTTCTTCCACTCTCTCTCTCTTTTCATATTTTTTATATTGGGAAAATTGTCGTTGTGTCAAAAGACCAAAAAGACATTATGAGAGTTTTGTTGTAATAAATGTTTTACTTTAATTTGTTGTATCAAAGTGTGTGATTCTCTTGTGCAATTAGAGAGTATTTTGCACTACTATTTGACATCAGAACTGATTTTCTCTCTTGCTAAGCTTATATGAGGTCCTATTAATCCTTTTTTCTATTACGCTATTGTAGCTCTACAACTACTGTTTATTTTGCAATTAGGTATTTTATGCGAATTTCTTATTGCACCCTTAGTACTACTCACGCATCCTTGTGAAAAGTCGAAATTTCCCCTATAATACGGAGATGCATTTCTGGACGCACCCAAAATCCACACACCATTCATTCCTAAGTGAGCCACACCCTCATTTAGCCAAAAAGTAGTAAGGAGATGCATCTCCATATAAAAATACATAAATATACCTCAAGATGGGTTTTTAGTCAAATACGCACCCGTTCCTCTTCCTTATTTC
Source organism: Lathyrus tuberosus (assembly GCA_022829125.1). Classification (NCBI taxonomy): domain Eukaryota; kingdom Viridiplantae; phylum Streptophyta; class Magnoliopsida; order Fabales; family Fabaceae; genus Lathyrus; species Lathyrus tuberosus. Next base: position 3,866,291 of record JALAZF010000041.1, on the reverse strand, counting down.
CAGCAAAACTTCCACATTTGTGCGTGAGAACTCCCAAATCAACCATTTTCCAACCTTGATCAAATTTTCTACTGCACTGAAACTAATCGAAGAGCTTTATCAATCACTTCCCAAGTTTATTCAATCCAACTGCTTCGACTACTCACATTTGGTATGATTTTTCCTTTCCTTTATTTTATTTTATTTTATTTATGATGCATGCATTACTAAATAGGCACATTAGGTTGTTTAAGTTACATTTCTAAATAGGTAGTTACACACATAATTAGTTAGTTTATTGAGGCATGGGTTTTATGCCATTTTTGTATTCCTTGTGTTTTCTGCCATTTTTGGGTTTTATGTGTTTTCAGAAAATACAGTAATGAACTTTTGTATTTTGTCTGAATTTGATTTTCCAGAAATACGGAAGTGCAGTTCTATATTTTGTCTGCGTTGTTTGATTTTGAATGTCTTTCATTTGGGTTTGAATTTTTCTACTTTGTTTGGTTTAATTATAGGTAAAATGACTGACAATAAGAAAGATTGAGGCACGGTAGAGTGTCCCAACATGCATATGTTTGTAGGGAGAGAGCTCGACCCTCACGATCATCGATTGTTAGGATTTCATTTGATAGGGAAGTGTCCACTTATAAAGTTCAGGTGTCTTTGGCTTCGTCTTCCCAGAGGAAAGTGTCTGTTGTTGTTACTCTAGAAGCCCCACAAGTCCATGTTGACGCACCTACCGACCATGATGTCATTCCTAAGGTTTTTAGAGGAGAATCATATCACACGTTAGTGCCTCTATATGCAAAACATGTGGTTAGGAACATGTGGCATGAAAGGGTAAAATATATATGTATTTATTCTTTGAAACATATGTGTTATAATATTTGAACTTTCTAACGTTGATGTATTTTTTTGCAGTGGAGGCCAATGGTGATGATCAAGTTTTGAATCATAAAGCTTGTGCCTTAAGGTCATACCCCATGTATTTAGTTGACACATCCATATTTAAGGACAAAAATGCTTATTACATCAATGTTGTTTACCTAAGATACTTCATTGACTTCAAGCAGATGCATGAGTACAATTGGGATTTACCTTTACCTGAAGTTGTCCATGAATTTAAGAAAAGCAATCATTTTAGATTTCCAAAAATCATAGTTGGTACCATCCAAGACAGGTGGCCTATTGACTAATGCCTCTTGAAAAACAGAAACAATGGTTGAAAAATAATCATGAAATCATGCAATGATATGGAAGGTTTCATGACCATTTGAGATAAGGAGGTGTGGTAATGGTTCAAAATTTTCTTTTCAAAATATAGAGATGACACTACTACGAAAAACCCATTTAAAAACGGTTGGAAATGACATATAATGACGGGGGCGAAGGCATTGTTATGTAGAGTGTTGTTGTATATGAGGTACGTACAATGACGGTCCGGGAAACGTTGTTGTATTCCAGTATGCACGCACCATTTCACGACGGTTAGTTTAGTCAACCGTTGTGATATACTAAACTGTGATCTAGTTCGATTCTCAGCAACAACATTTTTTATTTATATTAGCATTTGACATACAACTACGGATAGGTTTATAACCGCTGCCAAAAACAGACTGTTTTAAATATAAAATTTATCTGCGTATCAAATTATTCCCATAATTTATCCTGTCAAAACAACTTCTGTTTACATGCAAACACAATATGTGCATCAAACACAATTCTTCCTATATTTTATCCTTATAAATGAATCAGAGAATTTACATCAAAAGAAATTTACATCAAAAGCTAAATGAATCAGAGAATTAAACTGCTAACATTGTTTAAATCAAAAGCCAATATTATTGATTTCATTATGTGCATCAAAAGCCAAAACTATTGTTCACATTATGTGCATCAAAATAAAAATATATGTGCATCAAAAAATGTTGCTGATATATCATACAGCAGGAGCAGAACCCTTAAGCTCATTGTGGATATACGCCTAACGTTTACGAAGATCCACAAAGTCCTCAAGGGGGGAATGGGGTTTCGTCGTTAAACATCTACATAAGAGCAAAAAATTGAAGATATATCATGCATGATAATAATTCAATAGTCAACTTATATATTAATATATGTAAACATTTTATGGCATATATTACCGTATCCCATGAATCAACAGTGCCGGCAAGGACGATGTTTAACATGTGTTTCATGATAAAATACCCACACTCGTAACTCCCGCGTTGTTTCCTCGTCTACAAATTACATGAATATAAAAACATGAATACAACCACACATGCATGAATGTAAATGAAATAAACAGGTAATCAGGCCACTTACTTTAGGAGCAAGGTATGTGGGCTTTTTTCTAACATTCCTCAATATATTAACTTGCTCCACAATACTGCACATTGAAAATTGAATTAAACATATTACATGATAAACTAATTACAATTAATTCCAAAGAAAATGATATTAAACAAAGACACTTACGTTAATACAAGATCTTTCAATGGTTTGTGGTGTGGATTATGCAAGGAACATAGTAATGTCACCGTATTTGTCCTAAACGATATAGGATCAATTGCCAATGACCACTGAATGAACACAAGAATATATATATATATATATATATATATATATATATATATATATATATATATATATATATATATTATTAGCTGTTACTAAAACAAAACTAAATATAGAATATAGAAATAAATTACAACAATACTAACCTACATAGGAATGGTGCAAGGTAAAATTCTTTTCCTCCGTCATTTAGCCGGCTTTTCAAGTACTTTTCTCTGATATTTTTTTCATTATACGCCCAAGCAATAAAACTTGGGTCCAAGATTCCATAGGTACTTGATTTATTCAATTCTATACAAACACGGTGAATGTACCTAAATAGTCAAAGAAAATGAATAAATTAAGGGAGAAAATACAAAAAATTATAATGTTCTATAATGACATGTATATTCGACTATATACTTACGTGCACCAAACTTGCAAAATAGATATGTCAAGCCACTTATATCCTGCGAGAAATTCCCTCACATCTTCAGGAGTGTAATACACTAAATCCAATTTTGGGTAATGTTCTAGCGGGAGAGCTTGCGCAAGGTCTGTTGTTGAAATGGAGTAGTATAAACTTGTTATTTCATTTGGACTAGGGTCCAATATCCCATTGCGGTTATCTACAGGTGGGGAGGGGCTGTACAATTACTCCCTTTTGTAGAAGCGTGATTTACGACACTTCTACTTGGAGTTTGATCATCACCAACGCAACAACGATCTTCATTAGTTCGTTGTTCGAGGCTTTCACTTAATCTCTACATCATAACATTCAATTAGAACATAAAACAAAAATAAGCGCAATATATTCAATTAGAACATATAATATATATCATACAAAAATAAGTGCGATTTACGACACATACCGAATACATCTCTTGTAACCTTTCCACTTCTTTCACCCTTTTTTCCCTCTCCTCCTCAAAAAGCCTCCTTTGCTCCGCCAATTGCTTCTCAACATTATCAATCTTTTGTCGTTGAGCATGAAATTCAGCGGTTTCGGTGCTTCTTCTTTGAGATCTAAAGTATGACCTCAAGCCGACACCATCTCCAACAACACGGACACGGCCTCCATGCTCAGCTGTTCCGATAGCTTCGACTAATATGTCATGTCGTGCTTCCGGAACAAATGTGCCTTCATGGGCCGCCACAACCAAGTTATCCTACACAACATGAGCAACTTACATAAGCAAACGCATTTAAATAACAACTCATGAGCAACTTACATAAGAAAACGCATTTAAATAAAACATATACTTACAATTTTCTCAGCAACTACTCTTGAAGCCTCAGAGGTGTACTCTCCATTAGGTCTTAATCGAGCCCTCTTCCATTTCTCATGTCTTGAAGGTGGAGATGGAATGTCACCATCTCCTCCTTCTTGTAGTTTTTCCTGCAGGATCCTCTTCTCAAGTTTCTTGTAACCCCCACGAGACAATCTATGGGGGTACATGTTTTTCGCCTTGTTCTGAATTCCTACTTCGCTTTTAGCCTGTTATTAACATAGTGAAAAATGTGTATGATTAGTATCTATAACTCATTAGCATAACATTATAGGTTACATAAGACTAGTACTAACCTTGAATTCCTCAGAACGACGTTTCTTCGCAAACTTGTGCCTCACCTTCTTCGATAAAAAACTTTCCGAATCCATGGAGGTTGAAGACCGCTCTTAGGCTTCGTAATGTAGTCAGCCATGAGTCGTGACTTAAATCCCCTCCAACGAACACCGACATAAGTTATCCACTTTCTTTTTAATTTTGAGTCATCAGTAAACTCAAAATTCAACTACATTAAATCAATATATAAGTATGAATTAGAAACTATAGGTAGTGATATCAAATATATGAAAATTATAGTATGAAATACCTTAACGTCTATCCATATGATGTCTTTGACATTACCATCCACTTCTCTCCAATCATCAATCAGTATACAGACTTTGCTACGTGCAAGGAACGCAACATAACTCCTAAAAGTAGCGTAATGTGGACAATCCACTAATCTGTAGTGCGAATCAAACTCGATCGGAATTTTTGCACCAGATGAGTTGCAGACTGATGTGAATTGGGGCATCACTGTGACACCTCTTTGTGATCTTTTCGTTTGACTTTCAGTTGTTTGAGTTTCATTGGCTAACCTTTCATTTGTTTGAGTTACTTCGCTGGTTTCTGATGAAGAACTCGACAAGGTCGACATCTAAGTTCAAAAACAACTACAACAACATGAACAACAATGGCAAAAGAGTTTACTGTAGATGCATGGGGAAAATATTTTACGTACCCTAAACGTGACGACGAAGTAAACGATGTTGGTGTTGGTGTTGTTGTTGTCTTCCTTCCTTACGACAATGACGGTGTTGTTGTTATCTTCCTTCTCGATGGTGATGATGATGACGACAGTGTTGGTATGTGCATAATCTTCTATTTTCTTCACTATCGTGACGATGATGACAAAAAAGACAACAACTGGATACTGATGATGCAAGCTTTGGTGGAATCGTGTATTGTTTCACAGTATTGAAGGTTAGGGTTTAGGGTTGAAATCGTGTAACATTTCGTCTGGTTTCTATTTTCAATGGAAAAAAGGATACTGAAGAGACAATGAGACTAGCTAGTTTGGAGAATATTGAAACACTACTGCGACGGTCAAGAATTTACACCGTTATGATATATTATTTACATAATGAAATTTCATATTAAAGCTCCAGAGTTATTTTTAGAATTAAAAATTAAAAAAACATACAAAATATATCACAACATGTATATAAACAACCGTAGTCATAATTTTAATTTTTTTAATTAAAAGTAAATAAAAAAGTAAAGGCACGCTTTAACATAAAAGGAATAATATATATGAATGCGCTGAGGTTCGAACACATGAAAGCTTGAAGGTATCACCACGGTTGATTTATCAACCGTTGTTATATACAGATAATCACCACTGTTGGTTTATCAACCGTTGTTATATACAGATAAGTTTTATTCAATAAACAAATAAAATACAACCGCGCCTTAGTTTAGATATGTCACAACGGTGTAGGGATGAAGCGTTGTGAGCATGGTGTCGTTGTTTACGCGTTTTGTAGTAGTGTGACAATTGATTATTGTATCATGACAATTGATTGCTCATTCCATAATGTTCAAAAATATTGAAAAATACATAGTGACATTCAATTGCTTCAGGACGACAATCTAAGTTAAGCATATAATTTCCAAATATTGCTTGGCATAGATTTTAAGCAATTAATTGCTTCAATATGAAAATTGATTGCTTCAATGAAATAATGCAATTTTTGCAAAGTTAAAGAAGCAACTTGAAACTTATCAATGCTTAAAATTTTATGATTAATTCTTGAGCAACTAAAGCTTATAAAAACTGAATTTCACATAGTACCTTGGTCTATGATCCAATTCCATTGAATTTCAAAAACTTATGCCCACTTGATACTTTGATTCCAATCCTTTTCTTCGTTGATCTTTCTTCTAAGATAAGCTTTTATCTTTATTAAAAATCAAGATAAGAATGATGAACATATATTCTTCACAAAAAGTTAACTCGCCGCATGCGCCCAACTACGCCGAAGTAATATGAAAATTTGTTGAGTCTCATAGACCAATTATTTGAATACTGATTTCTATCCTATCGGTTTAAAGTTAAAACGACCGAATATTTGGGTGTGAATGATTTTTAGTTTTGCAAATAAAATAATTAACATTGGTAGAGTTTAGGACTCTGATTCATGCCTCTAATCCCTTAGCAAATCCAATTTTTTTACGAAAATAAAGTATGTTTTGTAGAAAATGAAAAATGGTAGAAAACATCCACTTTCGTTGGCGTGTTGAATTAATCGAATAAAAAACGCCACACACTTTCAATGACGTAGTGTATTTGTTAAGAGTCTGTTTTCAAAGCAGCTAAAATTAAAATTACTTTCTCTGTTAGAATTTTGAGACACTTTAGTCACCTCATTGCTATAGTTCGGTGTTTCTATTTTTGATATCGCACTACACCCTTTTAGCGTATATGTGATATGTATCGTATTCCTACTTTTGAAGTAAAATTGAATATATTTAAGTTCAAAATCATCAAAACAAAATCTCTAAATTTCTCGTAACAAATTATTTAGAAATCTATACAAGGGTTATGATGAGGCAATCCGCATAGCTTTAAACTCCTAATCGACTACTCATACATAACAATCGAATAAACAAATAAAGCATTCATGTATTTAGCATACATGATCGATAAAATAAAATAACAATAACAATGCGTAAATAAAACATCGATTAAAGATGAACAAGACTTGAATTAAAGAAAATCAATGTTCTAATGGAGGATACAACGATTTTGAATGGAAATAAACTTTGTAGATAATAATAGTATATAACATAAACTAGTGCAAAAGCATAAGGTATGGTCAGTTGTTCGAAGAGAATCCTAAGTAATATATATATATATATATATATATATATATATATATATATATTACATTCAAAGGCCCTAAATTCGTATAAGTGACAGTAAAATCATTAAGCATTGCATTGGGATTGTTAGAAACCACCAAAGGTTAGAAAACGTTACAAAACTTCAAAAGTTCGCAACAAATTCTGGGCCTGGCACAGGGTGAGAAATTTTGCACGAGGGGTAGTGCAGGCTTGCATGGCCATGCAGATTTACAGGGACTGGTAGTGCAGGTATCTGGTATTTTGTATTGGAGGTGATGCGTAGCCAACATGACCCATGCAAGGCTGCATGACCCAATCATGTTGGTTGCAGAAAATTTGTACTAGACGACGCGTTTTTCATGCATTCTTCGATCATTTTACTTATGTTTTATCCCATAAGTTTCTTATTACCTGAAAAGCAACTAAAACATGCATGCACACAAAAAATTCTACAAAAACAAAGATTGACTTCCTAAGAATATTAAATAAATCATACTAAAAAGCTAGTCAAAATGCAACTGATCAAATCCCCCATACTTGAATCATTGTTTGTCCTCAAACAACCTTGCTCGAATAGAAAGAACTTACATAAGCAAAGTGTCACACCCTAATTTTTGACCCTAAGATCCCCACCTTGTTCTTTGCATAATATCTTAGGTCAATCATTCGTGCATAACTAACTGCTTTATCTAGCTTTGTCTGTCTGTTTCTCTTTTGAGGACAGGTACTGCTGAAGAAGACTCAAGGTCCTGAAGGCTGTGTTGTGTGTTTGATTGTGGAGGTTCTCTGGTCCTGTGGGAATGTGCCCTCACCCTTTTTTGAACCCTAAACCACTACCAAGCATTTTCTCCCTCAAGTTTCCTCAGTTTTTCCTACCACGAAGATTAAGTCCTTATACCTTTTGATATGGAAGTTTGGTCCCCAGACTAGTCACTGTTTGTGTGGTAAGTTATATTACAAGTTGGAGTCCTCCCCCCTGTGAACTCCCCAAGGTTGAGATATTGCGTTTGCTCTATATCCTAAATGATGGTTCATCAAGGAAGGTCATTTGGGAAAGAATTAGAAGCTTGGATCCCAAGATGCAAAGTCAAGTCCCTCTTATTTTTATCACAAGTTTACAAAATCATGTTGAAGATTCCTACATTTCTAATTCATTTGGTTCGAATTTTATATTCTTGAAGCTGTCAGGATTTCTTCAAATAAGATTGAAGATCAATGGAGATTAAAAGGTTCAAGTTACTTTGACCATTGGCAGGAGTTTGAAACTCTCACAAATTCTCAAGACTTGGTTACAAAACTCATTTCTCCAAGGTTGGATTTACAAGGTCAAGATCCAAGATGTCAACATAAGCTAATGGCCAAGATTAATTAATTTTCAATATCTATGAATGGCAATTATTTTGTGGTATGCATATCCCTCTTTTTAAAGTGCAAGTTTTTTCTTGGAATTATGATCAAAAGACCTTTATTTGGAACCTATCATAAGGTTTAAGTTTTTAGTTTAAAGTTCAAAGCATACAAGATTCAAACTGAATTCAATTTATGTTGAATTTCCAAACCATAAGAACAAGTTACAACTTCAAAGGGTTCTTTGTGCACCAAGTGGCAATTCAAGAATTCAAGTTTTTTGAAAGATACAAACTGTGGTTTGAGTCCATCAATACAAGTTCAGGATGTCTTTCACCAAGACCAAGATAATGTTACCAAATTCCAACAAATACCCAACACTTAATCAAAACTCATACTCTTCATAAGAAATCATAAGACAAATGTCTAAACATCCAATACAAGGCGTTCAAGTACCATGGGAATCACAACTGGTGAATTGAAAAACGGAATTCGAAAATCAAACTCTAATTGAAAACTAATAACAAATCAGAAACAACACGGTTAAGTTCATCCTAAGACACACCCATTCTAATTGGTTTACTAACTAGCCTAAACAAGCAAAGAGTTACAAGTCAAAAAGTCTTCACCCTCTAGATACAAGGTTTACGTCCAAGAGCACCCTAATTCAAATATCCAAGCGTACCCATTACAAATCAGCCACGTCCTCTGCCTACTCCAAGGAATTTCATTTGAATTATGTTCAAAGATCAAGGCCTGCAAGTAAACGAAAGGATTAATCTACAATGTATTACATTAAAGATCACAGTACATCGAGGGTGAACCAAGTTAGAAGCATTACCGATCCTTATTGTGAGTTAAGCTGATGAACGACTTGCCTTAACACCGGCAGCCCCGTCAATGGCTGCTTTCCTACATGACTCGTTGGATCTACATTTGACCTGCAAAGAAAACCAACCATTAAATGGTTTTCAGATGTCATTTTTTCGTTTGAATCAAGAAGTAAGACAATCACAGAAGATCCATTCAGACATATTTGAAATTGGAAATAGTACTAAAAAATCACCACATTTCCAACATCTTTCAAATGCCATCAATGGAAGTTGTATAACAGACACAAAACAGGAATTTTGCTCTAAAAATACAAGAGGTTGATGAAGAGGAAATAACCATGAGTCGTGACCAAAAGATAGGATCAACAGTCAAACTTTCCACAAGAAGGCCATGTATCAAGTTTTTTTAGAATCCAAATAGCACGTTTCAATAAAACATTTCAGCCAACTAATTGTTATCATTCCAAAACTAGACAACAAATCAGACAACAGTTATATTCATTTATGATATTTCAAAAAATTCCTAAACAATTCCAACATGCTTGGACAATGAGTTAAAGAGTTCCTAACTATGGAAATAATCAGACAAGATCACAAAACTTCCAAAAAAACAAAACCAACAACTTCAAAACTTTCTAAAACCAAATGGCAATATCAGACAAATTTCAAAAACCTTCTTAATTGGATAAAACATGTTTCCAACACATAGTAAAAGAGCATTCAAGTTGGTTTGCCTATATAAAGCAGTTCACACGCAACAGGGGGGAGAGCTTAATACCCAACTGTAAACCATTCAATTCCATCAGAAAGTTCCAACCAAACACTTCACAAAAGTCATAAACCAAGAACCAAGTCATTCATCAAACCTTACACCTTCATCAAACCTTACACAATCAATTCGTCAAAATCACACACCAAACTAACTTGGATAACACATACACATCCCTACAAGCCATACATACGCAGCAGGAAGGAGAAACGAACACAATTCACAAACCAATTTATCAAATCCTACACAACCTTTTCATCAAACCATACATACCAAAATTCATCAGGACCATTCATCAAGGTCATAAGTCATAAAATTATCAGAATCAGAACACATACGCCCAGACCAACAGAATCATACACAAAGCAAAAATAAAGAGACTTATCTTGGAATATGAGATTTTGAGGTTGCGGTCGCATCTCTTCGCCTTCAACCGTCAGCAGTTTTTTTTTCTTTCCTTTTTCACTGCTCTAAATCTTTGTAATTGTAATCAGCATAAACATAGTGGATTAGGGTAAAGGATTGTTGGGGTTAGGGTTTTGATTGTTTTATTTTTACGGCTATTTTAGGGCTCGCGAACAAGCGACGATCAAGAGAGAGGGCGGTGAGTTTTAGTGTTTTTGAAACCCATGGATGAGTGTTGGGAACGAGAGAATTAAGAAACGAGAGCGGCGAAACAGGGAGTTTTGAGCGAGATATTGAAATGGGAAGGAGGACGATGGAGTTCAGAAAGATTTGAGAGGTTCTAGGGTTCGCAAACGAGAGAAACGGAGAGGAGAGAGGGATCTATGTTTCTCATATTTGTTTTTGTTTGTCTGTTGATCACATACACTCACGCCCAGACACCATTTGTGCACCTCTCACATTTCACACACGATTCACAACACATACCCTCACATGGTACTGATCTGAGGGTCTATGACGGACCCTCTCCCTCGCGAAACACCTGAACCCTCCATTTTCCTAACCTATTTTCTTTTTTCTCTTTAATTTAATAATCTCTAAGTAACCTTTTTTTTTCTTTTATAAAATAACATTAATTCTATTTTCTAAAAATATAAAATATAACCTTTTTTATATATTAAAACATTTTTTAATAGAAAATGTAACCTTTTTTTATAGTCAAATATGACTTCTTTTTCTTATTTAAAATATCACTTTTTTTCTCATATTAAAATATTTTTTATAAAATTCAACTTTTCCTTAAAATAATATTAATATAATTTAATAGGTTTTTTTAAATAATGAATAAAACCTTTTCTAAAATAAATATAATTTCTTTTTATAATAAATTTAACCCTTTTTCCTAACTAGGATAGAAACTTTTTTCCTTGTAGGTCCCTCCTAGTTCTTCCCCTTAGTGATTTGTGCTTGAGTAGGTTAATTTCATGTGGTGTATGCACTCTACTTGTTTGCCTTGATCTTGTTCTAAACCTTTTAAAAAAATATAAAAATCTCGATCCAACGTCGAGCCATTTTCCATCCCTGTAAGACGATCGCTTTTTAAGCATCGCTATCAACCTTTTGGTCACCACACACAAGACTAACCCACTTTGCTATTATGCACGATTAATAACTCAATTCATTGTTTGATTAATCATTGACGTCATAACTTCATGCTTTATACTTTTATGCATATTCTTATATTATACTTGCTTGCATTATATCTAAGGGAAAACCCCATGCATGATAATCATTTGTTGTGCATGGTGCATTGCATTTGCATCTCATACCTCCTTATAGGCTTTTATACCCTTTGAGATAAGTTTATTAATTAATTAGACAACTTTAGGATAGATTTTCCTAAGTTAGTCCCTCTTAAAATCTGATTAGACAATCAAACATCTTTAGCTCACCTAATTATCCACACAAGAGAATTAGATGTGAATCATCTCAAAGAAGAGACATACAATCTCATACCCCACAACACAAACTAGATGTGGATTCCTTTTCCACTTAGGAGAGGTATGGGTCATACTCGTCGATTATATATCCGAGTTGGAGCCCTTCTCCTAAGATGAAGCAAAGGTCCATTCTCAAAACTGTGGTGGTTTCTTAAGATGACGACTCATTTTTTCTCCAAGACTTTTAAACAAACTTTAGTACCCTCAGGGAGGAACTACAAGGGCTCTAATTTCACTCCCGACAGGATATTTAGGCACAAGATGCGATATCTTGTCGAGCACACTTAGGAATAGAACTCTAGGTCTTCCTACCCCTTAAACCCTTAGCAAACAGATAACAATCAGCTAGTAACATAATAAAACAAGAGGTTCCTATAGAGTACTACAGATATCTAGGATGTTAACACCTTCCCTAGGTATAACCAACCCCCGAACCTTAGACTCTTAGTTTTGCATTTCCATTGCATATTGTGGGACATTCGATCTTTCACCCTTCCCTTGGATAAATCAAAGACCGGTGGTGAAATAAAGATTTGCTATACAAGTTAATATAATAGCTTGATATCCTATTCTCACCGCGACAGAAATGGCGACTCTGGTGGGGAATCAATAATCTTAGAGGGTTCTCCCTAACTTGTTTATTTATGTTATTTGTTGTTATTTCTTATATTTGTATTTGTTGCTATCTGCTTGCTTGGGTTTTCTGTATGCAGGGTTGTTACATTGTGAGATAAGCCCTAACCCAGACTTGAGAGCACAATTATGATAGGATTGTGGTGTAATCAATAGTCGGCTGTTGGGAGTAGTCCTAACAAGTTTGGCATATGATGATCGCGCTCAGTGGAGGCCTCTTTCGGAATATTGATGTCTAATGCGAGTAGTCGTATTGATGTCACTCTTTCCGACCTGGGAGTCCGTGCTACTGAGGACCGTAGTTACCTTTACCCCCACTTGGCCTTTTTAGGACGTAGTACGATGGCTATGAGGGAGTAGTCCCAAATGGTTGATACGCGATACTACACTCAGACGAGTTTATCTAGAGAATATTATTAACCCGCACAAGTAGTCGTGTAGGCCGATAATATCCGAAGGATTTACGTAGACTCTGGGAACTTTGTAGAACCCGTTCTACAGGTACATTTAAAACCATAGTACACACCTATTGGGATGGTTAGACCTTGACTCCATGCTTGTAACCTTTCAAACCTAGGACTCTTTGTCTGTTTGCTTGCTTGTGTGTTTTTTTATGTGTGTTTGCATACATGCATTCATGAGCATCATATCATAAAGTTTCATGGATCTTAGCTTTGTTTGTAACATCATAGGGATATCATAGACTCTGGAAGAAAGAAAATGTTGAAGTACACTTACGAGAGTCATGATCTGGACGATCTAAGGAGACTTGAGACCTTGTTGACAAATAAAGAAGGGTTCAAGACCAGATATGGGAAGCTATCATCTCCGTTTTACTGCAGCCCATCACTGTTTCACACTTCCTGATTACCAGTGGTGCCGACTCTTGAAGGATATTCTCAGCTGATGGAGTTACCTATTCAAGACAAGTATCCATATTCGAGCAAAAATGACTACAAAAGGGGAAATTTTGGAAAAAAGCTACTTCTTGCAAGAATAGAAAAGCACCAGAAGACTTAATTGACTCTAGTCCTCAGTCAATACCTTGGAAGCTCAATTGGAAGAAGAAGTCAAACAACTCAAGACAAAACCGTTGGAAGAGTCTCCTTAGATCCATCATTACTAGCTTTTATTTAGCTTTTATGACATGATTCTTGTAAGGCGTACAGACGTGCTTGTAATCAATTCTGTAATAAATCAATCTTTTAGTATTCCGATACTAATGGTTGTGACTATTTTTAATAAAAAAATTAGTCTTTTGATATTCCTTGATGATTGTAAATAGTTGAGTTCCATGAAACTTACTGCATTCGCATTGCATCTTTAGCATTGCATCATACATCTTTTCTCTACCTCAGCTTATTCAGTCTCTTATCTTTGTGTTGCTCAGCTAATCTTCTGGCATTCACATCGAACTTGAAGTAGTTACTAGGGATAATGGATAGAACACAAAGTGTGGATCCCATGTCAGGCTTCAGAGTGATAACTAATCCAATGTTTGATTTTCTTCCTGACGATAATACTCCACAAGTGGATGTTCCTACTCAATCTCAGCCTGTGCAAGATAACCTGATTGGTCAAGTTAATGAAAGAGATTCCCATTTTCTAAGGTATATGCCAAATTCCCAAAACACCCGTCCTGTGACAATTGTGAATGATCCTAGATTAGGAGAAATTGAAAATGGATTTCGTGACCTCCAAGAACAATTGAAGATGATGAAAAGACCTAACGCATCTGGTCTTAAGGCTCCTGACTTGTGTCTAGTTCCGGGCGTGGTTTTTCCCCCGAAGTTCAAAATGCATATCTTTGAAGTATACAAGGGTGTTAGTTGTCCAAGGTACCATTTGACGATGTTTTGTCGAAAGATGACCATTTATGTCGACAATGACAAGCTGATGATTCACTGCTTTCAAGAAAGTTTATCTGGGGCATCCTTGATGTGGTATATGAAGCTAGAAAGGAACCGTATTCAGTCTTGGGAAGACTTAGCTCACGTTTTTATGAAGCAATACAATTACAATATGGACATGGCTCCAGAAAGTGACCAATTGATGAACATGAGTCAGAAAGACAACGAGTCCTTCAGGGAATATGCGCAACGGTGGAAAGAATTGGCAGCCCAAGTTCAGCCACCACTTCAAGAGAAAGAACTGGCCAAGATGTTCCTAAAAACACTGTCAGACTCTTATTATGTCAGAATGATAGGCGTTGTGCCATTAGAGTTCTCAAAAATTGTGGAAGTCGGAGTAAACATCGAGAACACATTCAAAAGTGGGAAAATTAAAGACGTCTCTAATAGACAAGATAATGAAGAGAAGTTTGTTAGTGATTCCTAAGAAGAAAGGAATGTTGAAGTTAATGCAATTTTGGATTCTCCTCAGACTTTGCAAGCTCCAATTCCGGTGCCTTATCACAAACGTCGGTATGCAGCCCCTGTTCAGTGCCAACAATCACTACCACATGGACGTCCGTACAAACGACGAAGGTTGACCCCTCATAATCAACGTCAAAATCCACGAATTCAGAACATGAATCACCAGAATCAGCATTAGGATCAGTAGAGACCTCTTAATAGTCCAGAAGAAAAGACTCGTTGGTTTGACCTAATCCCAATGACCTACAGTCAATTGTGGTCTTACTTTTCCCAAAACTCAGTGATGGCGCCTAGGAAGACCAGAGCCATGAAATCTCGCCCTCCTTGGTTCAATCCAGATTCCAGTTGTGAATTTCATGATGGAGTGTTGGGGCATTCGGTTGCAAATTTTGAGGTTTTCCAAGAAAAGGTTCAAGAAATGATCGACGATGAAGTGCCGACCTTCAAGAGAGGAAGCCCAATTGTGAATAGAATACCTTTATGCTAATGGATATGAAGACTCAAGAAAAGTTCTTCCCAAGCTGGTGGAATCAAGAGAAGAGCTCACTCCTAGGATCATTGTATTGTTTATTTGTTTGCACTTATTGTTATTTTCTTTGATTGTAAAAGCATGTTTTACATGTAAGAATTTGTTTATTTTGAATGCTTAATGTAACGAGTAATGTTTGTCTTGAAGAAATCCATTCTTTGTCACTCATTTTTAAATACTTTATAATGCCAAGGCTGCCCAATCTCTTGCCTTGGCAGAGAATTGAATGGAGGATATCGTATGCTTTTGAATAAAACTTTGTTGATGATATAAGGCATTGTTTCAAATCCCCAAACACCGGATATATAAGGGAGATAGACCCTCGTTAACCCTTTTGAGCCTTTGAAGTAGGAGTTTTCTTCTCCAAATCGAAAAACCTTCATTCTTAACCTGGGGCAGGGTAATTTTCAGTTAAACAAAAGTGGAGTAAACATCACAAAGATTGGGTGGGCACAAACACACTTTGATCCTTATGTCCTTTGTTTCTTAAACCTTACACCAAGTCATTTTACAACCCTCAAAAGACCTTATTGAAGCAAGGTTTATTTCGAAAGCATACTCGTTGAGATATCGTTTCCTGACTCTTATGAGCTAGCTCAAATTCGTGTTGGCTTTATAAAATTGGAAATTTCAGAATTAACATTTTTCTGCTTGCTAACATTGCTTGACATCATAGAGACTTGCATATGAGCATCAGTGATGCACTCAATATTTCAAGACTTGAAACTCTGAGTAAACGACGAATCATTTTCAAAAGGATGATCATATCCAGGGGCACGTTACCTGAAGACTTTGCTGAGCAGGGGCAAGTTTGTTTCCCAGTTGTTGCTTCCACAGTCTGACCCCAAGGGGGAGTTTGAAGACTCAGAACACCGTCAATCAGGGGCAGTTATGTTGAGCTTTGATAAATCTCTCTAAACTCGAAGACTCAGTTATACGGAGCATAGTCAATCTGGGCCAGTTACGTCGAGATTCTACAAATCTCTCCAAGAGTTTGAAGACATTGGAATAGTTGGATGCCAAGTTTTCTGTAAAATCCTCTTGAGATGTCTTATTCTCATAGACCATATGATCTAGGGCATTTGAGAGTCGAAGATTATTTTGATCCATTCACAACAACTGTTGTTCAAAATGGAGACTACCATGCAAGTCATCAATGCAGAGTTACATCAGTCTCATGACATTATTCATTCATACCCCAAAGAGTTTCTATCCCAAGTAATGTGATGACTCCCCAGTAAGTCTTTACTACAGGTAGTCACGACAATTCCCCGATGAATCTCTACTTCGAGCAGTTATGACATGTTTGATGCAAGATTTCCCCAATTGGCAGCCTAAGAATCCCTAGTGACTTTCTTTGGTTTCAACCTTCCCCAGCGAAGTGAATGTTTATTTCATTCCTTAGTGGGTTTTCTCATTACCTCAATCTTCTGTAGCAAAGCGGATGTTTATTTCATCCCCATGAAGTTTTATCTCCGATATCTTCAACTGCTACGTTGATTCGAGCTTCCCCGATGAAGTGGATATTTATTTTATCCCCATGAGGCCTCAACTTTGGCATTTACAACTTTCATTCAGACTACTTCAGTTCGCAGTGGATATTTGTTTTATCCCCCATAAGGTCTCTTCGATCATGAGCTTGATCCGTTCCCAGTGGATCCTTTTCACCTCCAACAGAGTATCCAGACTCATCTTGACAATCCCATAAGTGAAGTCATGATGTTTATCCCCAAGTTGAGTGCTATCTTTTCCCCAGAGAAGCTGAAGCCCTGATGCAGGACCATGTTTCCATATATAGCTCTCCATTCATCCTCAATGATGATTCTCATCTTGCGAAGACTGACCGAGTATCCGTATCGTGATATTTATTTCATCTCCAGTTTATTTCTCTTCATTTGTTTTGTCAGCAAAAGCATAAGCATGACATACATTCATTCATATAGATACATGGCATTTTGCATTTCGTATTTTTGTGTTGTTTGTTCTTTCACTTTGGTTGCGTTTATCCCCAAGTGATTGGGTTTGTCTTCTCCCTCCAAATAGAGTCGTCAACCCTAGGCAGAAAAAACACATCCTTTCTAATTCCCCACTGAGTTCGATCCTCATGGAAGACGGGTGCTTTAGTTTCTTTTCCATATTTGGATAAAGATAAACCCCTTTGAGTTCATTCCTCAATGGATGGAGTCTTGTTTGGCCGTTTCTTTTTAGCTATTCCCTGAATTGAACTTTGGTCTCTAACAATCACAATTTTGAATATCTCTAGGCTTTTGGACCTAGACTGAGTGTGCATTTATTTTGCACTTTGTCTCCCCAGGAAGAATCTGCTTCAAAGATCTCTATGGAAGACATAAATTATTCCTCCAGCAGTATTATTTCAACATTCCATGGAATTCATACCCAAACAACAAGTGGAAGCTCTTTATTTGAGCTCAATTTTTTCTATCTGGATGACAAATGGCTGTCTCCTCAAGACATTTTGTCTATCCCCGATGAAGTTATTGAGATTATCAACTCATTCTCCATCAAATGATATCTCTCCAGAAATTTGTCAGAGAAATTTATTGGGGATTTTACAAGTTTTTCTCTTTATTTGAGAAATTCCTATTACAAGGATTTTATTTCACCTACAACAATATTACTTCACAGCGGTGTTCTCCCTAGTGAATTTACTAATCAAGTTCGCTTCTCTTTATTTGGGAAGACGTGCTTACAAAAATAATTAGCTTACATCTCTTTGGAAGATCCCTGGTAATGTTTCTAGATCTCCAGAAATTTATGGATTCCAGCTAAAGTCGTAGATCTCCAGCGAATTTCAACGGAAGATGTTTCTCTATTTCCAGGATCTCGGCAGTAGATTCCATGGTTAACTTTAAACTTCGACAAACAGTCATTTCTTTCCAAGATCTCGGCAGTATATTCCCTAGTTAACTTTAAACTTTGACAGACAGTCGTTTCTTTCCAGGATCTCGGCAGTAGATTCCCTGGTTAACTTTAAACTTTGACAAACAGTCGTTTCTTTCCAAGATCTCGGCAGTAGATTCCCTAGTTAACTTTAAACTTTGACAAACAATCATTTCTTTCCAGGATCTCGGCAGTAGATTCCCTGGTTAACTATAAACTTCTACAAATAGTCATTTCTTTCCTGGATCTCGGCAGTAGATTCCCTGGTTAACTTTAAACTTCGACAAGCAGTCGTTTCTTTCTAGGATCCCGGCAGTAGATTCCCTGGTTAACTTTAAACTTTGACAAACAGTCGTTTCTTTCCAGGATCTCGGTAGTAGATTCCCTGGTTATCTTTAAACTTCGACAAATAGTCGTTTCTTTCCAGGATCTTGGCAGTAGGTTCCCTGGTTAACTTTAAACTTCGACAAACAGTCGTTTCTTTCCAGGATCTCGGCAGTAGATTCCCTGGTTAACTTTAAACTTCGACAAACAGTCGTTTCTTTCCAGGATCTCAGCAGTAGATTCCCTGGTTAACTTTAAACTTCGAAAAACAGTCGTTTCTTTCCAGGATCTCGGCAGTAGATTCCCTGGTTAACTTTAAACTTCGACAAACAGTCGTTTCTTTCCAGGATCTCGGCAGTAGATTCCTTTGTTAACTTTAAACTTCGACAAACAGTCGTTTCTTTCCAGGATCTCGGCAGTAGATTCCCTGGTTAACTTTAAACTTCAACAAACAGTCGTTTCTTTCCAAGATTTCGACAGTAAATTCTCTAGTTAACTTTAAAATTTGACAGACATTCATTTCTTTTCTCGGCATGATTCCCCGGTATTTTGGCAATGGACACCTTTTCAATAAAACCTTGGCAGAAGGTATTCCCAAGGGAGGTCCTAAGTCTCAACAATAGACTCCTCCAGTTGATATCTCTTGAAATTCCCACGATTGACCACGGCAACAAGTTCTTCAAGTGATTTTATTAGAAGAATTTGGTCACAAATTCATCACCATATGCTTAAGATACATTGTGATTGTCAGTTGGTAGTCTTTTTCCCCCAATGGAATTAGATATTTCCCCGTGGAGTCTAGTTTTGCTGAGTTGTCCCTCGTCGGGTCTTCCTTTCTGTCATACCCCAAATTTTGACCACCAAGATTTCCCATCATTGTGGAGATTATTACCACAATATGGATGTACTTTCATGCCTCATCAATCTTCTCAGGGATTATTAGGCATTCTTTACAATCAAAGATTAGGGTTTTAACCTCGCTCAGAGCATTTAAACAAACGATCAATCAAGAATTGACATGATCTTCAACTTGTCTAACCTCTCAAACAACCATGGAGGACCAAGAGGTCTCCCACATCAAGGATTAAGCACAAGGTTGCAATATACCAAGTGGATCAAGCCTCAGGATTGCTTGTGTCACCAAATTAGGGTTTGGTCGACCAGGGTCCCCAGATGAAAAATTTCCATTAGGACATGAGCCAATGCCTCAATGTATGGTCTAACAAACTCAAAAGGATCTCAAGAACCCATCCACAATGGCAAAATCACCTTGAAGGTCCATCTAGCAAAAAAATCAGGAATTAGGATTTTGACCTAATTCAACCCTTGAGTTAACTAGTGAAGTGAGGCATGGATTGAAGCTTCAAAATGAACTTCAAAGACCTCAAATACATTATATTGACATGTTTACAAGATTTGATTAACTCAAAGAGATTAAGTCATAAGCCACAAGAGCTCAAAACCATCTGATCACAAATTAGGGTTTCTGATGGAAAAAGGCACCCTACCCTTGACTGTTGACCTACCCTTGATCTCAAACCTTGGGGAGGGGTGATCGGTCACCTATTCTACTTAGTTTTCATCAGTCATTCAGAAATAATTTCGTTCTACCGGTAACACTTTGGTTTGTTTTTATTGTTTTCCTTTAAGTATTTAAGTTTTTGCATTTTGTTTGCTTGTCGTGCTTTAGTTTAAATTTATGATAAATAAAGTACTTTTGAAGTCTTGGTCTGGTAGTTCTGTTGTTTTTAGGTCACGGTGTGGAAGCCCGGAGAACTTACGCGAAGAAAGGAAAAGTTCGGATGCAGTTCGAATGCATTTTTGGAAGGAGCCAAAAGCCTGACACGGGCCCCATGTTGCCTGACACGGGCCGTGTCAGGAGAAGCAAGGAAGAGAAGAAATGGGGCAAGAGTCAGAGGGCTGACACGGGTGCCCGTGTCAGCTGACACGGCCCATGTCAGCAGGCCTGGAAGGAAAATGTTGGCGCAGAGGAAACAGAGGTCTGACACGGGCCCATGTCAGCAAGCCTGGGAGAGGATTTTTTTTTTATTCTTTTCATATTATCTGAGTGGAGTGCTCTGAGGGGGGTACTCTGGGAATTTCACATTGTTATAATTGTTTTGGGAATTACTTAGCCAAGGTTTGGAAAGGGAGAAAACACTTTTACTTTCACGAACAAATTTACGATAGTTTGATGCGATCAAGGAGATTTGGAGATGAGGATTGTTTATGAGCGGAAGCGATTGAAGAATCAATTTCACTCCGATCAAATTGTAATGTCTTTCTTTAATTTGATTGTTGTTTTTATTTTGAATATTATGAGAGGCTAAACCCCCCAATGCTAGGGGGTGTTCCTGAATTGTGATGTAATGAACCTTTGTTGAATTATTTGATGAGATTATGTTTTCTTGCCTTAATCTTTTGTTATGAAAATTATTTAACATTTATCGATCGGTTAAATTGGGAACGATTTAAGATTAGGGATTTGGCCTGAAAAACCAATCTATTGACTTTGCATAATAACATTACGGTAGATATTGTCTAGGAATGGGGATATCCCGTAGTGACTAAAAAACTTTGTCAGAACTATTGCTTGATGTTCTTTCTTGACTGCTAAGGAATTAGGGTCAAGGGAGAATATCAATGGTTTTTCGGTTAAGGAATTTAAGAAAAATATTTGAGGGTCAGTAAAATTAAGGTTTTGAGGCATATATCTCTGATGATAATTTTGGGTTCTTACTGAGCAATTTATACACCTTCCCTAGCATATTTCATCATATTCGTTAAAAGCACTTTTTATTGTTCTGCTTATTTTATATTGTTATTATAACTTTTGTCAACCCAAACAAACCCTAAAATTAATTTTTCTTTAATTGAAATAACACCCACACTTACAAATTATACGCAGTCCTCGAGAGACCGACTCTGGGGATAACCCCAATTATTACTACATCGTTAAATAGTACACTTGCTATTTACCGATCAAGTTTTTGGCGCCGTTGCCGGGGACTGCCAAATTCTAAGTGTGTGTTAATTCAATTGAAATTTTGTCACTCCGTGACCAAAATTTTTATTTTATTTTCCTGTTAATTTTTTATTATTACTAATAATTTTCTAACCTGTGTACGCGAGGTAAGGCCTCAGCTGAATTTTCTTTTGACGCAGAACCAGAGAGATTTTTGCAGACGAGACGTCGTCAAGCTAAACTAGAAAGACTGGCAGCGTCGGGTTCAGAACCAATCATTTCTGAGTACGAGAAAGAATAATCACTTTCAGGACACTCCGAGCACACAGATTCTGGCACAGACTCAGAGCCGGAAACTCTTATTATGCCGGAAGATCCACCAGCAGAAAGACTTCTCGGTGACTATGGAAGGGCGAATGCTCCAACAGTACGGTTGACAATCGTTAATCAACCAGTTACTGTTGCTCAATTCCAGCTACACCCATCCACCATCCGATAACTTCAGAGTAGGCCATTTTCAGGAATGATCAATGAAGATGCCAACAAGCACCTACAAAGGTTCCTTACCATGAGTACTTCCTTAAAAATTGAGGGACACTCTGAAGAAGCAAAGAAGCTGGTGATGTTCCCGTTTACACTATCTGATGAAGCCGAAGAGTGGTTTTACTCTCTACCTGCTGGGAGTATTACTACTTGGTAAGAGATGGAAACTACATTTCTAAATGAATATTTAACTGCTTCTGTGTACATCCGAAAGCGGTACGACATCGTTAATTTCAAGCAGAAAGAGGGAGAGTCACTTGGAGATGCATATAAGAAGTTTAAGAAGTGTTTGGTTGCATGTCCCACTCATAATATGGACGCAACCGAACAAATGCAAAATTTTGTGAATGGTCTCAAGATGAAGACTAAGCATCTTATCGATACAGCTGCCGGTGGCTCAACCAACTTTACAACATCCACTGGCATTAAAAAAATAATTGAGGCTATTGCAGTAAATGAGCACTTGGAGTTGTATGATTGCAGTGTAAGCCAACCTGAAAAGATTATTGATATGAAGCTTACAGAGCAAGTGGTAAAAATGGAAGAGCAGATTGCGGCTGAGGTAGAAAGGAGGATTAAAAAGATGAGTCTTGATACCTAAACCGTAGCACAGGTTCAACCAGTTCAGGCGGTAAATTGTGAAATCTGTGGGGGACCGCATTTTACTATGCATTGTGTTGCTACCGCGCAATAAGTGGAAGCAATCAACTTTTTGAAGCAGAATAACCCTTATTCCAACACCTATAATCAGGGGTGGAGGAATCATCCAAATTTCTCATGGAAAGATCAGCAAGGGAATGTTGCAAAGTAAGGGGTTGCTCCACCTCCGAACCAACCGCAACAATAATAGTACGGCCCTCAACAACAACAACCTCAACAGCCGTATCCTCAACAATTTCAGCAACAGTTTCAACAACAAGCACAACAGTTTCAGCAACAAACACCTAGAAAAGCTGATTGGGAAATCGCCATTGAAAAGATGGCCGCTCAGAGCTCCCAATTCCAAGAAGAGACACGAAGCAATCTTTCGAACGCAGGTGCTTCGATAAAAAACCTTGAAGTCCAGATGAGCCAAATAGCACAACAACTAGCAAGTTCTCAAGCACCAGGTGCTCTACCTAGTGCCACTGTGCCCAACCCGCGGGATCATAATAATGTTAGTGCTGTGACCACAAGGAGTGGTAAATCTATTGAGGTTCCTGAGAAAAATTCTGAATTG
Organism: Lathyrus tuberosus; assembly: GCA_022829125.1. NCBI lineage: Eukaryota > Viridiplantae > Streptophyta > Magnoliopsida > Fabales > Fabaceae > Lathyrus > Lathyrus tuberosus. Next base: position 3,842,957 of record JALAZF010000041.1, on the reverse strand, counting down.
ATAGACCAATTGCTGGAGGTCGATCTTGAGATAAAAGAAAATGAAGTAGTAGCTGAAAAGGCGGTGTCACCTGAACAAGTAGTGAAAGAAAAGGTTATTGAGCCCAAACCGGCCATTAAGCTTCCTTATCCTCAAAGGAACAAGAAGAAGGGGCAGCAAGAGAAGAACTTCGAAAAATTCTTGGAGATGTTCAAAAAGCTTGAGCTCAATATTCCATTTTTGAAGGCACTCGAGCAAATGCCCACTTATGCAAAGTTCATGAAGGATATCATTTCAAAGAAGCGAACCATTAACACGGATCCTATTATCCTAACTGAAACTTGTAGTGCTATTTTGCAGGGTATGAAGATTCCAGTAAAGAAGAAAGATCAAGGTACTGTCACTATCCCTTGCACAATTGGGGATAGATCATTCCAGAAAGCTCTTATTGACTTGGGTGCTAGTGTGAGCCTAGTGCCCTTATCCATCTACCGAAAGTTGGGTATAGGTGCGGTAAAAGACACTAGGATGACACTTCAATTCGCGGATCACTCGGTAAAGAGACCTTATGGGGTCGTGGAAGATGTTCTAGTGAAAGTTGACAAGTTTGTATTCCCGGTGGATTTTGTGATTCTTGAGATGTTGGAAGATGAAGAGATTCCCCTTATTCTTGGAATACCATTTTTGGAAACTGGGAGATGCATGATAGATATAGAAGGGGGAACCATTACTATGAAGGTTTATGATGAAGACGTGAAGATTGATGTAAGAAATACAATGAAGCACAAAAGTGATTTTGGCATAAGCAATAATATTGGGGGGATTGACCAAGTTGCTGAAAATGAAAATCTTAAAAGTGCAGCCCAATTGCCTCTAGAAAAAGTGTTAAGTTTGTCAATTTTCGAAGATAGCGAAGAAGTGGGTGAGGGAGAGTTGGAAGTGTTAGCCATGATGGAAGCTCTACCTCCTTGGAAGGGATCTCGACCACACCGGTGGGAGGATCTAAGACAACCTCAATTTGTGGAGGGGAGTGAAGAGACCAAAAAGAGTTCGGAATTGAAACAACTTCCGAAAAACCTCAAGTATGTATTCCTCGACACCGAAGGTAAATGTCCAACCATCATAAGTGCTAGCCTAAAAACTGTCCAAGAAGATAAGTTGATTGAAGTCCTCAAAAAGTACAAGGGGGCTATGGGTTGGAAAATTGAGGATTTGAAGGGTATTAGTCCTACTGTTTGTATGCACAAAATTCTCATGGAGGATGATCATAAACCAGTTGTCCAACCTCAAAGAAGACTTAATCCAGCTATGAAAGAAGTTGTAAGAAAAGAAGTGGTGAAGTTGCTTGATGCGGGTCTAATCTACCCGATATCTGACAGCTCATGGGTGAGTCCTATCCATGTAGTGCCCAAAAAGGGGGGAACTACAGAAGGTTGAATCTTGCCACAAGGAAGGACCACTTCCCACTGCCGTTCATTGATCAAATGTTAGAACGGCTAGAGGGTCATGATTACTATTGTTTCCTAGACGGATACTCCGGTTACAACCAAATTGCGGTTGCTCCAGAAGATCAAGAGAAGACAGATTTTACATGCCCATATGGTGTTTTTGCTTACAGAAGGATGCCATTTGGGTTATGTAACGCCCCTGCTACATTTCAGAGATGCATGACTTCCATCTTTGCAGATATGCTCGAAAAGCATATGGAAGTCTTCATGGATGACTTCTCGGTATTTGGGTCTTCTTTTGATAATTGTTTAACTAACCTTTCTCTTGTTTTAGAAAGATGCCAGGAGAGCAACTTAATCCTCAACTGGGAGAAGTGCCATTTCATGGTCCGAGAAGGTATAGTTTTGGGTCACAAAATTTCCCACAAAGCAATTGAAGTTGACCAAGCCAGAGTGGAGGTAATCTCAAAGCTTCCGCCTCCGGTGAATGAAAAAGGTATACGAAATTTCGTAGGCCATGCAGGCTTCTACCGCCGGTTCATAATAGACTTCTCTAAAATAGCTAAGCCTCTAACTACTCTTTTAGTTAAGGATAGAGCTTTTGTTTTTGATAAAGAGTGTGCCGATGCATTTGAGACATTGAAAAATAAATTAGTGTCGGCACCTATTGTTATTGCCTCTGATTGGTCTCTACCATTTGAGATCATGTACGATGCTAGCGACATTGCAGTAGGGGATGTTCTTGGACAACAAAGAGATAAGCTATTGCATGTTATTTACTATGCTAGTCATGTGTTGAACCCTGCACAGATGAACTACGCAACTACCGAAAAGGAGTTGTTAGCTGTTGTGTATGACTTTGACAAATTAAGGCAATATTTGTTGGGTTCAAGAGTCATTATTTATATTGACCATGCTGCGTTGAAGTATCTTTTTGCTAAGATAGATTCTAAGCCAAGACTCTTGAGATGGATTCTACTCCTTCAGGAGTTCGATGTTGAGATTCGTGACAAGAGAGGGTGTGAAAATACTGTTGCTGATCACCTCTCTCGGATGTCACCTATCGAAGAAACAAAAGAAAAGCGCCCAATAAAGGATGATTTTGCTGATGAACACATCCTCACTGTTATTGGTGTGCCATGGTTCACCGACTATGTGAATTATCTGGTAGGTGGTATTATCCCTGATGATTTTGATTCTAACTGGAAGAAAAAGTTTTTACATGATTGTAGGTTTTATTTATGGGATGATCCATTCTTGTACAAAAGAGAAGTTGATGGGTTAGTCAGAAGGTGTGTGCCTGAGGAAGAACAGAGATATGTGTTGAAAGCATGTCACGACTCAGACTATGGAGGGCATTTCAGTGGTGATAGAACAACAGCCAAAGTCCTTCAGTCAAGGTTATACTGGCCCTCCTTATTCAAAGATGCCCAAGAGATGGTGAAGGAGTGTGACAAATGTCAGAGAACGGGGAATATATCCAAGAGAAATCAAATGCCCCAGAATTCCATGTTGGAAGTTGAGTTGTTTGATGTTTGGGGCATAGACTTTATGGGGCCATTGCCACCGTCCTTTGGAAAAAAAATTATATTTTAGTGGTGCTGGATTATGTTCCCAAATGGGTGAAAGCCGTGGCTTTGCCCACCAATGATGCAAAGGTAGTGGTGAAGTTCTTGAAAGAGAACATTTTTGCTAGATTTGGAGTACCGAGAGCACTTATAAGTGATGAAGGAACACATTTCCTAAATCACCTCATGGAAAGGTTACTCCAGAAGTATAATGTGAAGCATCGGATCGCCACTCCGTACCATCCTCAAATAAGTGGCCAGGTAGAAGTGTCCAACCGGCAACTAAAGAAAATTCTTGAAAAGGCGGTTAGTTCCTCTCAGAAGGATTGGGCAACAAAATTGGATGATGCTATTTGGGCGTATCGAACGGCGTTCAAAACGCCAATCGATATGTCTCCATACCAATTAGTTTATGGAAAGGCCTGCCATTTGCCGTTAGAGTTGGAACACAAGGCACTCTGGGTATCGAAATTCCTCAACATGGATCTATCTAAAGCTGGAAGTTCAAGGATCCTTAAACTCCATGAGTTAGAGGAATTTCGGAATCGGGCGTATGAAAATGCCAAGGTATATAAAGATCAAACGAAGAAATCGCATGATAGGAGGATTCAAAAGAAAGAGTTTTGGGAAGGATAGCTGGTGCTTTAATACAATTCCCGATTAAAACTATTCCCAGGAAAGTTGAAGTCTAAATGGTCAGGGCCGTTTGTAGTTCACGAAGTGTTTCCCCATGGTGCTATTGAGTTAAAGAATTCAACAAGTGGAGACATATTTAAAGTGAACGGGCAGAGGTTGAAACCTTATTTTCAAGGGCAACCAAGTGAAAGAATTGAAGTCGTTCATCTTACAGGGTAGGATGGGCGACCGTCGAGCCATGCGACGTTAAACGAAGCGCTTCATGGGAGGCAACCCACGCATTTTTACTCACCGTTTTATTTCTGTGTGTTTGTTTGTTTTGTGTTATGTAGGTACTCACATATGTTGAAATTGTTCGGAGGAGGCATCGAAGAAAAAATTGACAAATGGGAAAAATGTGGAAAACAGGGGCTTGACACGGGTGCCCGTGTCACCGGACATGGCCCGTGTCAGGAAAGTTCTCAAAGACTTGAAAAAAAAAATGAAAAAGGTGGAGTTCCAGGGGCCTCACACGGGTGCCCGTGTCACCGGACGCGGCCCGTGTCAGGAGGGCGAAAGTTGAAATTCTTGGAAACTTGAGAAAATGGATTCCAGGGGGCTGACACGGCCGCCCGTGTCAGGTGACACAGCCTGTGTCAGACCTCCTAAAGGTTGAATTTTTTTTTATTTTGAATGTGTGTTAGACAGTGACCTGACAAGGCCGCCTGTGTCACCGGACACGGCCCGTGTCAGGCAGCGCGCCCCCATTTTAATTTTTTTTTCTTTCAAATTCTCCATTTAATCTGGTGGGGCCCACGCGCATTTTAATTGTTTTTATTTCATATTAACCACTCATTATCCATTTTAATCCACTATCTCTCTCATTCCACCACTTATTATTCTTCCTCCTCTTCCAAAAAACCTAAAACCCCATTGTCATCCACCCCAAAAGCTCACATTTTTGCATCACCCACTCATCAAAACCATCGTCCCGCTTCACAAACATTGTTCTACTCATCATTCTCTCCGTTTCTACGGTTGCATTTTCTCTTAACTTTCGTTTTTAGTTTTTGTGCAATTTCAAGTTGACCATAATGCCCCCAAAACGGGCAGATAGAGGAAAGCAACCGGCGGCCGAGCCATCCAGAACATGGAAGCGCACTATCCGCCGTCCCAATGCTCACGAGATTATTTTTGACAATGACGAGCATGAGAGAAGGTACTCCATGCATGTAAAGAGAAAAATTACACGACGAGGTACTTGTGTTCTGAAACTCTATCTTAATTAGGGTTGTCCATAGAGGTAACTAGAATGTTCCATACTTTAGGAATGCTGAAATTTATAATGTATGAGGTGCCGACTTATAAGCGCATTACCCTAGAATTTTTTAGCACTGTCGATTTTAAGCTAAAAAAGAAATGGACAGGTTCTGCTTATTATTTTTATGGCACTATGAGTTTCAGGTTACACAATAATGATCACGAGCTGACGGTGGAAGACCTGGGGAGCATTCTAGACCTCCCTATTGATGGCCCCAGAGTTGTTCCAGACACTTTTGATGCTAAAGCTTTCTGGACGCAAATCACAGGCCACACGAAGTATGTGGCTAAGGGAGCCAAAGCTTTAGGGATTCAAAACCCTTGCTTCAGATATGCCCAAAAAGTTTTAGCATATACTCTGTTTGGTAGAGGGGACATCACCGGGGTGGCTTCCCAGAAGGAACTTTATTTCTTATATGCCATGGCAAAATAGACATGAATCAATGTGGCTGCCTTTGCAGCTGACTATCTGGGAAGAGTTGGTCGTGCCAACTCCGGCGGTATTTCTGTTGGTGGGATGACCACACAAATTGCTGAACACTTTGGGTATGACCCGACGGCACACAATGACACGCCAGTCTCAGGTAAGACCCATCTTATATGAATGCTCTAGTTCAGCAAAGAATGATTTCTATTATTGATGGGGACTATGGTTTGTTATGTTTTGAGCAATTTGTTATGACATTTCCTAATCCCAATAGAATAAGAATTGATGATCCTGAAAACTGGCTTTATGGGAATGCTGTCCTCGATGTTGTGGACGAGCAAGATGGTGATGATGTGAATGCAGGTGGAAATGAGTTCCGGGCATAACCAGAACCACATCAAACGGTTCCTCCTCATGCGGGAACCTCATCCACAAACACCAGGACATTCTCCATGGAACCAGATCAATGGTCATGGATTAAAGCTGAAATTGGAGAAATTCTGGATGAACAGGCGCGTCAAGGACGTGAACAAACCCGACAGGGTGACATCCTGGATGAGATGCAGATCATGATGCAATAGATGATGCTGCGATTTCCTCCCCCTCCTCCTCAACGAGGCTTTGTGAGTCCCCTATCATATTTGTTCTAAAACAGTGAGGTCACTGTTTGGTTCAAGTGTGGGGGGGTTTTATTTTATTTGCTTTTTGTGTGCTTGTGTGTTTTATTTTCTATTTAAGGCATCTTGTTATTTTTGTTTAATGTTGTGTGTTACAGATGGATTGGATTCGGCCGGATGAATGATGAATGAGTAGTTAGAGGATGAAAGATTCAAACCCAGACTTGCTATCTAGGCACCCCAGAAGTTGATACAACCAAAAAAAATTGTTGGACGCAGCTTGATGACACTGGACCGAGAGTGAAAGGTTGACCCAGATCAGAAAAGAAGCTACATTACATGAGAAGTGCTTTGGAACCTGTAAGTTTTACCCAACATGGTGAGCGCACAATAAGCCATATATTATATCATCATGAGAGTTGAATCAGGTATGACTTTATCGCTTTGAATTTGCATACGTTCTACTCACATAGCACTACATGAGAACACACACTGAGGCACATTTTTTTATTTACCCTGAGCCTTTCCAGCCTTCCCTTAATTATGTTTATCCATTGTTACCCCCTGTTGAGCCTGAATCCATTTGTTTGTTATAACCACCAATGTTAACCCCTAGCCAAACACTCCATACCCTGCTCGGAATACGTGTTGTAGTTGTTGAATCTGTGCAAAAAAAAATTCTAAGTTTGGGGTAGTTCACCTACATTAAGAAAGGCAAGTGCGAAAAAAATAATCATAAAAAAAATGAGAAAAAGAGAAAAAGAAAAATGTGGAGACAATAACATGTCTTAAAAAAAAAAAGAGAGAAGAAAAATCACTTGCCTAAGCGTCTCACAAATAAAAAGCGTGATTGAATCCCCATTGTAATAAGCACAGATGAAAAAAAAAACATCACGAATGCTGAGCCTCAAAACCCTTTTGTATCCTTTTCCTTGTTTCCCCCACCGTACCTAAGCCCTGTTACAACCCAAAAGACCTCAAAAAGTGTGTGTAATCTGTTTGTGTAATGAAGGTAGGATTTATTCAAATTTAAGAGTTGGTATTGCATATGCTAAGTTATTAGTGAAAAACACTATAAACCCGAGAGATTTGGTGCGAAGTGTGAAAAAGCTTGCAGGTGAAAAAGTACTTTGATATGGAAGTGCAGCGGACAGTTTGTATTGGGAAAACTTGAAACTTGATAAATGGTGAAAAACGGGTTGCGAAAGACATTGGTTGTATTGTGGTAAGAAGGAATTTTGGGGTGACCTCGTTTTGTCTCGTACATTGCTTGAGGACAAGAAATTAGCTAAGTTTGGGGTTGTGATCGGTCACCTATTCTACTTAGTTTTCGTCAGTCATTCGGCAAGAATTTTGCTCTACCGGTAACACTTTGGTTTGTTTTTATTATTTTCCTTTAAGTATATAAGTTTTTGCATTTTGTTTGCTTGTTGTGCTTTAGTTTAAATTTATGATAAATAAAGTACTTTTGAAGTCTTGGTCTGGTAGTTCTGTTGTTTTCAGGTCACAGTGTGGAAGCCCGGAGAACTTACGCGAAGAAAGGAAAAGTTCGGATGCGGTTCGAATGCATTTTTGGAAGGAGCCAAATGCCTGACACGGGCCCTCGTGTTGCCTGACACGGGCCGTGTCAAGAGAAGCAAGGAAGAGAAGAAATTGGGCAAGAGTCATAGGGCTGACACGGGTGCCCGTGTCAGCTGACACGGCCCGTGTCAGCAGGCCTGGAAGGAAAATGTTAGCGCAGAGGAAACAGAGGGCTGACACGGGTGCCCGTGTCAGCAAGCCTGGGAGAGGAATTTTTTTTATTCTTTTCATATTGTCGGAGTGGAGTGCTCCGAGGGGTACTCTGGGAATTTTGCATTGTTATAATTGTTTTGGGAATTACTTAGGCAAGGTTTGGAAAGGGAGAAAATACTTTTACTTTCACGAACAAATTTACGATAGTTTGATGCGATCAAGGAGATTTGGAGAGGAGGATTGTTTATAAGCGGAAGCGATTGAAGAATCAATTTTACTCCGATCAAATAGTAATGTCTTCCTTTAATTTGATTGTTGTTTTTATTTTGAATATTATGAGGGGCTAAACCCCCCAATGTTAGGGGGGTGTTCCTAAATTGTGATGTAATGAACCTTTGTTGAATTATTTGATGAGATTATGTTTTCTTGCCTTAATCTTTTGTTATGCAAATTATTTAACATTTATCGATCGGTTAAATTGGGAACGATTTACAATTAGGGATTTGGCCTGAAAAACGAATCTGTTGACTTTGCATAATAACATTACGGTAGATATTGCCTAGGAATGGGGATATCCCGTAGTGACTAAAAAACTTTGTCAGAACTATTGCTTAATGTTCTTTCTTGACTGCTAAGGAATTAGGGTCAAGGGAGAATATAAAAGGTTTTTCAGTTAAGGAATTTAAGAAAAATATTTGAGGGTCAGTAAAATTAAGGTTTTGAGGCATATATCTCTGATGATAATTTCGGGTTCTTACTGAGCAATTTATACACCATCCCTAGCATATTTCATCATATTCGTTAAAAGCACTTTTTATTGTTTTGCTTATTTTATATTGTTATTATAACTTTTGTCAACCCAAATAAACCCCAAAAGTAATTTTTGTTTAATTGAAATAACACCCACATTTACGTATTATACGTAGTCCTCGAGAGACCGACTCTGGGGATAACCCCAATTATTACTACATCATTAAATAATACACTTGCTATTTAGCGATCAAGGGGTCCAAGACATTCCTAAATACCATTGGAGGCCATCCATGAAGTTTAATCAAGCCCAAGGATTGATTTCATAAAAGGATCACAAAGTCAAAATTTCATCTGATGAAAAAGTCAACTGTACAAAAATCCAAGTTTGAATTTTTGGATTTTTGGTCAAACAATGTTCCTTAACCCTAAAACACTGTTAATATGTGATTTGAATCATCATTCATAAAAAAAAAATCAAAGAAAGTGAGTTAACTTGTTAAAGGGGCAACCATACAAAACTTAGAATTTTTCTAAGTTATGGAACAAAGTGGCTAGGGTACCCAACTTCCAAGGACTATAACTTGAGATCCAAGCAACCATTTTGGGTGATCCAAAGCTGGATTTGTAGGTCTTCCTACACTCTACAAAAGCTTCAACTACATCAAGCTCCAACTCTTCATGGATTTTTAGTTATGGAGTGATCAAAGTGGTTGAAAACATGAAAATAACACTTTTCCAACACTTAGTGAAAATCTGCCTAAGTTACCAGCCTTGAACATCAATGTTCATGAGGTTTTTTCAATTGGATCCAAATAGTTTCAAGACAAACTATGATCACACATGTGCTGTATCATATGAGAGCTTTCCAATGAGCCCAAGAACATGAGAAAACTCCAACTAAGCTAGAGGTTATGAGGTTATGACAGCTGCAACATGCCTTGCTGCAAACTGTTTTTGCAAGGCAGATTTGTGCCTTAGTGCTCGAATTGATCAATTTGGGTAAATTCAAGCATGGTTATCCATCTGCACACCTCAAGGGGGAACAACCAAGGGACAAGCACTGATTCATCAGCCTCACAAGTCCGTGAATCTATGTTTAGGCATGTCATCCCTAGAATTCAAGATGCTTCAAATATTCAATTTTGTCTCAAAGCATTTAACTGATGCATAGAGGTGGCATTCATCAAGACAATGTTATCCAATTTTAGTCAAGGCTTATCCCTGAACCAAAGAACCTTAGGCCTGTGCTCTAACCTCAAGTCAATGGCTAGAGAAGACTTGAGATTCCATTTGATCACAATTGGCCAAATGCCTGCTGCAGTTGCCAGACACTGTTGCTTGCAAAACAAACTTGACACACTATAAATAGACCACAATTGTGATCAGTTTGAGTACACCAAAGCACCCAAACTGATGCTTTCCTCAAAATCTCCCTTTCACTCCAATTTTTCTTTCTAACTCAAGTCACTATCGGGTTTTGAGTTTGAGAGCAATTCCAACCAAACCAATCACACACACACACCTCATAAACATCATGTATGAGTGATCCATAATACAAAATCACATCTGGAACATCAAATTCACAAAATCACCAGCCAATTGCTCAAGTTCTTGACAGATTTGCAGTTGAGGTACCACAACCAGTTCCAGATCATTTCCATCCATTCCAAGAATTCAAACACACTCCTTGGCACCTAAGGAAGCTGTCCAGATAATTGGAACCTAGCTGTAACACCTCCATCACCAAACTCGATCACCAGCTACAAGAGGTAAGCATGAACCCTTCAAACTATATGTTCCATGCATCATAAATGAATTTGTGAGTTACCATCTCGTTCCTGCATGTATATAGAGTGATAACCCTCAATCAATTGCCATGAATCAATCGTGTATGGAATTTCATTGTGTTCATGCTAAAGTTAGGGTTCTTGAGGTTTTCTTCTGATTTCTCACTCAATACTTAATATAAATGCAATTAATCTATATGGTTGTGATCCTTATTTAAAAATGAACAAGATTGGTGTTTGAATCATGCAAAACCATTGAGAAATCATGGAGAAAAGTGAGAAACGCAAATCTGAAAAAACAGAGGGCGCGAGCAAGAACCAAGTGTTCTTGGCGCCATAATTCAAATTTTTGAATTTTTAGTTATTTTTGTTAATTGATTCAAAAATTAATTTCTCTCTGAATATTTATGTTTTTGAATTGATTCTTTTTCTCAAAATTCACTAAAATGTTTAAATATTTTATTTTACAAAAAAAATCCAATTTATATTATTTATTTAATATAGTTTGAATTTTTGTGATTAATTTCATTTTATTTGTTTTTAAACATTTTAAAATGGAATTCCCACTTTGATCTTTCAAAACCAATTGAATTTCAAACTCTCATGTAATTAAATATGATTTTTCAAAATATTTTTCAAAGTGTACAACTTATTTTTGAATATATTTGGTATTTTATATCAATTTTTTCATTTAATTTCCTTTGAAAAATAACATTTTTATTTAAAATTATGGTTTTCTCTCGATTTTAAATTTTCAAACATCTTTGGGCCTCTAATAGAGTGCAAGACCCATCCCTTGGAAATAAAAACCTTTTTGGGCCTCAGTCATTGTATAAGTCCCGACGCGATTTTCAAAATAACGGTGCGATCGTTGTTTTCATCTGGGCCTCCCCTCGTGTTGTAAGTCCCATCTTTTTTTTTCAAAACATCTTTGGGCCTCTTGAAAGAGTGTAAGACCTAACCCTTTTGTAATTAAACCTTTTTAGACCTCAGTCGTTGTATAAGTCCCAATACGATATTCAAAACAACGATGCGATCACTGTTAAACCTTGGGCCTCTCTTTGAGTATAAGCCCCAACAATCTTTTCAAAAAAAACTTCTCTTTTGATTTAGATTCAAATATACAGTTGTTATCAAAACTTTCTTTAATTTCTTTGAACAACTAACAATACAGCATGGAAGCTTGCTCACCTGTAAGTTTTTATCAGTTTTCTTTTACATGCTTTAATATATATAATTGTATTGTGGGAAGCTGCTCCCCTGTAACTCCTTCTTTCATATCCTTTTAAATACTTGTCATATATCAATTATATATATACTAGTATATCTGTCTAGAGTTTTCCCCGGCAACTAGGTCTAGAACTAGGTAAATCCAGTTGGTCACTCTTTAATACAGTCAAAACTAGATCTCGATAGGATTTCCAGATACAGTCTTGCCTTCTCTTGGGCTTAAACAATATGGAACAAAGAGAAAGGCAGTATTCTCAGTGAACCTTTTCTCAGGCTGTCACTATTAAAACTTGTCAAAGAAATTCAGTTTCCCTAGAGAGGATTAAGTCCCGGTGAAACTTCTCTTGAATTTCTTCAAACCCTAGAACTGTTCTCTAAAGAAAAGATTATTCCCGGTGAAACTTTTCTTGAACTCTTCTTAAGTTTGGACCCACAGGCTTCATAAAAGCATCCCCGCCTCTACTTGGGCTTTGTACAAGGACCCTATGGCTTCTTATAAGTTCTCATGCCTTCTCTTGGGCTTAATACAAGGACCCGACGACTTCTTAAAGGTATAAGACAGAACTTAGTCATCCTTTGCTAGAGCAGTCTTTCCAGTGTCAAATCTCAGACCAATTGAGGGTTGATTCTCATCCCTTAAAAAGACCTACCTCCTCTTGGGCATCGTACAAAGATAAACTCTTCCATACCAGTAGACTTGGACAGTCTAATCCCCTCTCGGATCTCAAAGACATTCTCAAGTTCCATATAAACATAGGAGAAACCCTGGTCATTCTGGATCAATCTCCAACAGGGTTCTAAAACCCAGTCTCTCTCTTTAAATTCCCCAGCCAGGGTCAGTTTATCATCCGAATAACACTGTCTCAAATCAGAATCTCAAGGTCTCTTATATCTCAACTCTTCTATAACCCTCAGCAAGAGTTGATTCCCCGTTTGGACCTGCCTCGGGATCTCAATAATCCCTAGCAGAAGTTAGCCTCCTCTTAGGCTTGGTATAATGATCCTTCCGTTCCTCAGCATAGTCAGCCTCCTCTTGGGCTTTGTACAATGATTCTCCCCAGCGGAGCTAACCTTTTAAGACTCTCTTGTTGAGTCAATCACCTTTCCAGTCTCTCTTGTTTAGTCAATCACCTTTCATTACTCTCTTGTTGAGTTAACCCTTTTAGCCTCAATCTTGGGCTTTGTACAAGACAGATACAACCATTCTCTTGTTGAGATAATCTTTTCCAGCCTGCTCTTAGGCTTGGTATAAAGATTTCCCCTAGCAGAAGTCAGCCTCCTCTTAGGCTTTGTATAATGATTTCTCCAGCTTGTTCAGCCACAATCCTGGGCTTTGTACATGATAGATAAAAGCACTCTCTTGTTGAGTCAAAATCTTTTCAGCCTCAATCTTGGGCTTTGTACAAGACATCATATAAATCTCCTAAGCATAGTCAATCCTCTCTCAGCCTCAATCTTGGGCTTTGTACAAGACAGATAATACTCTCCAGCAGAGTCAAAATCTTTTCAGCCTCAATCTTGGGCTTTGTACAAGACACCTAAAATATCCTCAACCGAGTCAGTAAAGTCTCTTTTAGCCTTAATCTTGGGCTTTGTACAAGACATATAAATATTTCTTTCCCACAGAGTCAGTTTCTTTCTAGCCTCAATCTTAGGCTTTGTACAAGACACATACAAACCCTCCCCAGTGGAGTCAAAATCCTTTTAGCCTCGATATTGGGCTTTGTACAAGACAAACATAACATTTTCCCCAGGAAAGTAAAAATTTTAGCCTCCTCTTAGGATTTGTATAAAGATATCCCCAAAAAAAGTCAATCGCTTTTAGCCTCAATCTTGGGCGTTGTACAAGACAGATAAACACTCTCTTGTTGAGTCAATCTTTTTCTAGCCTCCTCTTAGGCTTTGTATAAGGACTTCCCCAGTGGAGTCAATCAACCTCTTAGATTCAACCTTGGGCTTTGATCAAGGCATACAAAAATCAACTTCCCCTTAGAGGAAATCAAAAGTTCTCTATAGGAAGTCACTTATCTGTTTATCACTTATCAAAACAGACATTCAAAACAAACCCTAATCCTCGATAACTTCTATAAGAGGCACATTTGTTGATTCAAATATCCAAGTTATTGTCCATCTTTTATCCTGGTAAATCCTCTCTTTCATCTAATTGTTGTAAGCGGAAAGCCTCTGGATTATTTACATCCATGCCACTGTCCCTCTATTAGCATGAGAAATTCCTAAGGAAAATGGCATTGCTCTACACTGAGTTAAAGTTTCCCCTTCATGAAAAATCCCCTATAAAGGAAATTATGGCATTGTTGGATTCTCATATCCCAATTAAAGTAATCCTCCTTTATAAACAGTCACCCAACAGTTGTGATAAATAGACGAGATGTCTCCCTTTAGAGATGAGAAATTCTCTCTCATTCAAACCTTTTAGCTTCAATCTTGGGCTTTGAAAAAGACACGAATAAATCTTTTAGCTTCAATCTTGGGCTTTGAACAAGACACAAATACTCAACCTTTTAGCTTCAATCTTGGCCTTTGAACAAGACACCAAACATCATTTTTCCTCCCTTAGCATAAGAGGAACTACGATTGCTCTGATTTCCCTGTTTCATTTAAATGGGAATACGTAGGCATAAGATTGTGAAATCTTAGCGAGCCTACTAATAAAAAACTCTAGGTCCAGTACCTTCCTACTAATCAAAACTTAGGTCCAGTACCTTACCGAAAACATCGAAAAAAAACCGAACATCAACAAAAACTCACTCTCTCTCTCTCTCTTATATTTCCCAAGAAACTTTCCCAACCCATTAATGGATAAACACCATCAAGTACAAAGCAAACCCTAAAACTAACAACCTATGGATAACCACGTATAGGATGGGTAATTGACAACTCCCCATTATATAACCTGACCCCGAACTCCCCGAATCTCTTTAAGCGTTTGTTCAGTTAAACATTCGCGTGCAAGCTTAGTTTTAGATAGCTTCCATTTCCCTTCCAGCTTCACGGGATAAATAAGAAATCAGAAAGTAGCACCCCCTCCTCTTCATTGAGGAGAAAACCCAAATTCCGCGATAAGGTGGTCGCGTCACCGACAAAAATCGTGCGCTACATTTTCTTTAGCTGTGTTCCAACATTTCAACTGTAGTTATCCCCTGTGACATTATTCCTCACAGGATCCCTGTCTTGCATATCATATCATTTCATACCATAGCATGTGCATTTGGTGGCATCTTAGGGACAAAAATTATGCATGTTTGTATTTAAGTCCCTCCTATCTCGTCGAGACGGAGATTTTGATCTCCATATCTCCGGATAGAAGATACTTAAATAGGGGCATCTGTCACACCCTAATTTTTTACCCTAAGATCCCCACCTTGTTCTTTGCATAACATCTTAGGTCAATCATTCGTGCATAACTAATCGCTTTATCTAGCTTTGTCTGTCTATTTCTCTTTTGAGGACATGTACTGCTGAAGAAGACTTAAGGTCCTGAAGGTTGTGCTGTGTGTGTGATTGTGGAGGTTCTCTGGTCCTGTGGGATTATGCCCTCACCCTTTTTTGATCCCTAAACCACTACCAAGCCTTTTCTCCCTCAATTTTCCTCAGTTTTCCCTACCACAAAGATTGAGTCCTTATACCTTTTGATATGGAAGTTTGGTCCCCAGACTAGTCACTGTTTGTGTGGCAAGTTATATTACAAGTTGGTGTCCTCCCCCCTGTAAACTCCCCAAGGTTGAGATATTGCGGTTGCTCTATATCCTAAATGATGGTTCATCAAGGAAGGTCATTTGGGAAGAATTAGAAGCTTGGATCCCAAGATGCAAAGTCAAGTCCCTCTTATTTTATCACAATTTTACAAAATCAAGTTGAAGAGTCCTACATTTCTAATTCATTTGGTTCGAATTTTATATTCTTGAAGCTGTCAGGATTTCTTCAAGCAAGATTGAAGATCAATGGAGATCAAAAGGTTCAAGTTACTTTGACCATTGGCAGGAGTTTGAAACTCTCACAAATTCTCAAGACTTGGTTACAAAACTCATTTATCCAAGGTTGGATTTACAAGGTCAAGATCCAAGATGTCAATATAATCTCATGACCAAGATTAATCTATTTGCAATATCTATGAATGGCATTTATTTTATGGGATGCATATCCCTCTTTTTAAAGTGCAAGTTTTTTCTTGGAATGATGATCAAGAGGCCTTTATTTGGAACCTATCACAAGGTTTAAGTTTTTAGTTTAAAGTTCAAAGCATACAAGATTCAAACTGAATTCAATTTATGTCGAATTTCCAAACCATAAGAACAAGTTACAATTTCAAAGGGTTCTTTGTGAACCAATTGGCAATTCAAGAATTCAAGTTTTTTGAAAGATACAAACTGTGGTTTGAGTCCATCAATACAAGTTCAGGATGTCTTTCACCAAGACCAAGATAATGTTACCGAATTCCAACAAATACCCAACACTTAATCAAATCTCATACTCTTCATAAGAAATCATAAGACAAATGTCTAAACATCCAATACAAAGCGTTCAAGTACCATGGGAATCACAACTGGTGAATTGAAAAACGTAATTTGGAAATCAAACTCTAATTGAAAACTCATAACAAAACAAAAACAGCTCGGTTAAGTTCATCCTAAGATACACCCATTCTAATTGGTTTACTAACTAGCCTAAACAAGCAAAGAGTTACAAGTCAAAAAGGCTTAACCCTCTAGATACAAGGTTTATATCCAAGAGCACCCTAATTCAAATATCCAAGTGCTCCCATTACAAATCAACCACATCCTCTGCCTACTCCAAGGAATTTCATTTGAATTTTGTTCAAAGATCAAGTCCTGCAAGTAAACGAAAGGATTAATCTACAATGAATTACATTAAAGATCACAGTACATCGAGGGTGAACCAAGTTAGAACCATTACCGGTCCTTATTCTGAGTTAAGCTGATGAACGACTTGCCTTAACACCAGCAGCTCCGTTAATGGCTGCTTCCAACATGACTCGTTGGATCTACATTTGACCTGCAAAGAAAACCAACCATTAAATGGTTTTCAGATGTCATTTTTTCGTTTGAATCAAGAAGTAAGAAAATCACAGAAGATCCATTCAGACATATTTGAAATTGGCAATAGTACTCAAAAATCACCACATTTCCAACATCTTTCAAATGCCATCAATGGAAGTTGTATAACAGACACAAAACATGAATTTTGCTCTAAAAATACAAGAGGTTGGTGAAGAGGAGATAATCATGAGTCGTGACCAAGAGATAGGATCAACATTCAAACTTTCCAAAAGAAGGCCATGTATCAAGTTTTTTTAGAAGCCAAATAGCACGTTTCAACAAAACATTTCAGCCAACTAATTGTTATCATTCCAAAACGAGACAACAAATCAGACAACAGTTATATTCATTTATAATTTTCAAAAAATTCCTAAACAATTCCAACATGCTTGGACAATGAGTTAAAGAGTTCCTAACTATGGAAATAATCAGACAAGATCACAAAACTTCCAAAAAAACAAAACCAACAACTTCAAAACTTTCTAAAACCAAATGGCAATATCAGACAAATTTCAAAAACCTTCTTAATTGGATAAAACATGTTTCCAACACATAGTAAAAGAGCATTCAAGTTGGTTTGCCTATATAAAGCAGTTCACATGCAGCAGGGGGAGAGCATAACAACCAACCGTAAACCATTCAATTCCATCAGAAAATTCCAACTAAACACTTCACAAAAAATCATAAACCAAGAACCAAGTCATTCATTAAACCTTACACCTTCATCAAACCTTACACAATCAATTAGCCAAAATCACACACCAAACCAATTTGGATAACACATACACATCCCTACAAGCCATACATACGCAGCAGGAAGGAGAAACGAACACAAATCACAAACCAATTTATCAAATCCTACAACCAGAAAATCCTTCATAACAATAAACCAGAGTTTCTAAATAATACAACAACAATCCATTCATACGCATTCAGAAAGAAGGGCACGAATCAAAACAAATCATACAACCATTCAACAAATTAAACCTCACCAGAACTCTCATACAACACACACCAAGAAGTTTATCAAAGTCAGAAACCATCACAATCCTTACACAACCTTTTCATCAAACCATACATACCAAAATTCATCAGGACCATTCATCAAGGTCATACATAATAAAATTATCAGAATTAGAACACATACGCCCAGACCAACAGAATCATACACAAAGCAAAAAGAAAGAGACTTATCTTGGAATAGGAGATTTTGAGGTTGCGGTCGCATCTCCTCTCCTTTAACCGTCGGCAGCTTTTTTTTTTCTTTCCTTTTTCATTGCTCTAAATCTTTGTAATTGTAATCAACATAAACATAGTGGATTGGGGTAAGGGATTGTTGGGGTTAGGGTTTTGATTGTTTTATTTTTACTGCTATTTTAGGGCTCGCGAACAAGCGGCGATCAAAAGAGAGGGCAGTGAGTTTTAGGGTTTTTGAAACCCATGGATGAGTGTTAAGAATGAGAGAATTAAGAAACGAGAGCGGCGAAACGGGGAGTTTTGTGCGAGAGATTGAAATGGGAAGGAGGACGATGGAGTTCAGAAAGATTTGAGAGCTTCTAAGGTTCGTAAACGAGAGAAACGGAGAGGAGAGAGGGATATGTGTTTCTCATATTTGTTTTTGTTAGTCTGCTGATCACATACACTCACGCCCACACACCATCTGTGCACCTCTCACATTTCACACACGATTCACAACACATACACCTCACACGGTACTGATCTGAGGGTCCATGACGGACCCTCTCCCTCGCGAAACACCTGAACCCTCTGTTTTCCTAACCTATTTTCTTTTTTCTCTTTAATTTAATAATCTCTAAATAACCTTTTTTTTCTTTTATAAAATAACATTAATTCTATTTTCTAAAAATATAAAATATAACCTTTTTTATATATTAAAACATTTTTTTAATAGAAAATGTAACCTTTTTTATAGTAAAATATGACTTCTTTTTCTTATTTAAAATATCACTTTTTTTTCATATTAAAATATTTTTTATAAAATACAACTTTTCCTTAAAATAATATTAATATTATTTAATAGGGTTTTTTTTTAAATAATTGAATAAAACCTTTTCTAAAATAAATATAATTTCTTTTTATAATAAATTTAACCCTTTTTCCTAACTAGGATAGAAACTTTTTTTCCTTGTAGGTCCCTCCTAGTTCTTCCCCTTAGTGATTTGTGCTTGAGTAGGTTAATTTCATGTGGTGTATGCACTCTACTTGTTTGCCTTTATCTTGTTCTAAACCTTTTCAAAAAAATATAAAATTCTCGATCCAACGTCGAGCCATTTTCCATCCCTGTAAGAGATTGCTTTTTAAGCATCGTTATCAACCTTTTGGTCACCACACACAAGACTAGCCCACTTTTCTAGTATGCACGATTAATAACTCAATTCATTGTTTGATTAATCATTGACATCATAGCTTCATGCTTTATACTTTTATGCATATATTTATATTATACTTGCTTGCATTATATCCAAGGGAAAACCCCATGCATGATAATCATTTGTCATGCATGGTGCATTGCATTTGCATCTCATACCTTCTTATAGGCTTTTATACCCTTTGAGATAAGTTTATTAATTAATTAGACAACTTTAGGATAGATTTTCCTAAGTTAGTCCCCCTTAAAATCTGATTAGACAATCAAACATCTTTAGCTCACCTAATTCTCCATACAAGAGAATTAGATGTGAATCTACTCAAAGAAGAGACATACAATCTCATTCCCCATAACACAAACTAGATGTGGATTCCTTTTCCACTTAGGAGAGGTATGGGGCATACTCGTCGATTATATATCCGAGTTGGAGCCCTTCTCCTAAGATGAAGCAAAGGTCCATTCTCAAAACTATGGTGGTTTCTTAAGACGACGACTCATCTTTTCTCCTAGACTTTTAAACAAACTTTAGTACCCTCAAGGAGGAACTACAAGTGCTCTGATTCCACTCCCGACAGGATATGTAGGCACAAGATGCGATATCTTGTCGAGCACACTTAAGAATAGAACTCTAGGTCTTCCTACCCCTTAAACCCTTAGCAAACAGATAACAATCAGCGAGTCACATAATTAAAGAAGAGAGGTTCCTGTAGAGTACTACAAATATCTAGGATGCTAACACCTTCCCTAGGTATAACCAACCCCCGAACCTTAGACTCTTAGTTTTGCATTTACATTGCATACTGTGGGACATTCGATCTTTCTCCCTTCCCTTGGATAAATCAATGACCGGTGGTGAAATAAAGATTTGCGATTCAAGTTAATATAATAGCTTGATATCCAATTCTCACCGCGACACAAAGGTTTTTTGAAAAAGAGTTCAAAATAATAAAGTGAAGATACTCATATGGGAGTCTGTGTTCTAATTGGCCAGGGGTTTATCCTTCCGGTAATAACTTGATCATATGGGTCTTATGAGAACACAAACTATAGTCTCCTACAAAAACCCTGATTCCACTATGGATTTGACTATAAGTCATCACGCCCGATTTTATTTTCTTCTCAAATACACAAAGTGAACATATTAAGAAATTTTAAACACGAGGAAGTATTATTCACAATTATTTGAACAAGCTAATGTTTGGGGAGGGGGAGTGTAGCCAACTTACTCTAATGATCCATTCTTTATTTAGTACACACATATTTTTTTTCTTCAATTTTTGCGGCATTGGAGATCAACCATCTTTGGGATGAATAGCTTACTGAGGGTTACCAAACTTAGTAGGTGTAGTTGCCTTTTACTACCCATATTTCATTTTTTTTTCTTTTTCATATTTTTTCCTTAGCCAACCAACACACAGTGACACTAAAAATTAATTCCAGACTGAATTATGAAAATTACCTAGAAAGTATTTACATGTAACTAGAGAGTACAAGTGAAATCGAGTTAAATCGATATCTAACTTTGAGGCTCTAAGTAACCAATTTATCATACTTTCCCAGGGTCTTAACCTTAAGCCTCTCATCCCATACGCTTAATATACTTTCAAATACACATACTATCATGACTTCAATTTTTTTCTTCAATTTTTTATTCAGATGTACAAATGGATTTTTCATAACAATATGACAAACACACTACAATAATATAATTAAACTATAAGGAAATTAGAACTCCCACATACTTAAACTAGACAGTGTCCCTAATGTTAATAGTGGAATAAAAGGGAGAGAGAAAGTTCACATTATCCACATTCATGATTAACTTTTATTGACGCATATCATTCGTTAGGAAATGGTGGCGCTCTTTGTGTAACCTTCTTTTTGTTCATGTAAAAATGAACACACAAGCAAAATTAAATAGAATAAAAGCCCAATATTTCTAGGGTTACCTCCCACGCAACACGTCTTTAAGTTCTTTAGCTAGGGATGGAAATGGATAAGGTTTTGGCAGGGTACTATAATACACGTCCCCGTACTCGCAGTTTGAAAAAATCCCCGTACCGGAGCTTATACCCGCGTGGGCACCAACATTTGGACCCGTACCCCTAACCTATGGGTAGCGAAGTACCTATACCCGTACCCGTTTACCCATATTTTTAATAAAAAATTATCGATCAATTATAACTTATCATGTCATTTTAAGTTTTTAACAACATCACAAAAAAATTCAAGGATGTTATTGTTGATATAAGAAATAAACAAACACTTATATTAAAATTCTTACAAGTTAAATAATGATGTATTTAATAAAATTGAGTAACATATATGTGTATATAATAACGAAATTAATATATATATATATATATATATATATATATATATATATATATATATATATATATATATATATATATATATATATATATAGTGCGGGTATTGGGTGGCATGGGTACGAATGTTCCCGTACCCGCGCCTATACCCGCTTATTTTAGTGGGTAATTGTGCGTGCCCATGCCCATACCCATTTTGCAAGATTTTAACCTACCCGTTGTGGGTAATTTTTGATGGTACCCACTTGGAATTGGTCAAATTTCCTTCCCTATCGTTAGCTTTACCTTTTGACCCTAATGCTCAAGAGGGTGCTTCCTTCAAACTTCAATCCTTCACATTGTATCTAACAACTCTAGTGGTTCACTAAAACCTATCCATCCAATTCACACACTCTTTACCCCTTTCTTTTTTTTCTTTTGTGCGGGGTTTCATATTTAAGATTCGATGGGATTGGTTTTTCTTTAGATTTTGGGGAAGCCCATGTGCTAGCACTTTAGATTTTTGGGTAGATTTTTCATAAGTCTTAACTTTCTCATTTCACCTTCCTCCTTTTTGGATCTATCCTCTTTGACATCTTAATCAATAATATTAAGACTAAAACAAGATTCTGAGACTGAAGGATATTTCATTATTTAGGTTAGCACAAATTCAATTTTTTCCTCTCCTACTTGTCATACCCCAAATTTGTCATACTCTCCCATTCAAATCTTATGGCTTAGTATCTCATTTCACTCATATGCATACCCTTCATTAGGGCATTTAAATACATCATACATTCATCATCAAGGCTTGGTAATTGGATCAATGGTCATGAAGAATTAGGGTTTGGTAATTTGAATTTGAAGATGAGGCTTCTCGGTGTTTATGGATCAAGAGGCATTCCCTTTTGCTTGCACATTATCATATACATTCAATAAATTTGGCAATGTTGATTGATTTTCACAGTTCCATTGGTTAAGATTTCATTATTAATGATTAGGTTAGTTTGTAATGGAATTTAATTTCTTTTAACAACGAATATAGTTAGTAATAATGTCTTCTTTTTGGATTTTTGATTTGTGATCCACACCTTTAGACCATTTTTCAAAATCCATAACCATTTCTTTATCCCCTTTTTTCCACATTTTAAACCATTTAAGTCCACATTCTTTATCCATTTTTTATCCATATTTTAATCCATGTTATCCAAAATTATTTTCCTCAATCCATATCCATTTCAAAACATATCCAAAATCCAAATTAAACAAAGAAAACAAATGGCCAAGAAACCAAATAACAAATCCCAAGTTCAAAAGCCCAAGTTCAAAACCAATTACCCAAAATACCACATCCAAATCCAAGTCACACATCAATATCCAAAATTCCAAATTTCAAATGTCCAAATATCCAAAGCAAGCAGACATTTGAAACGCGAGTATATAGCAAGTCAAAACTTGAACAAAATGTGCAGTAAACTACAAATTACATGAAGACACTTGCACAAAAGAGTTGCAGCAAATAGAAATTGAAACAAAGGCTACAAGTCAAGAAAAAATATTCAGCAAATGAAAAGAGGAAGAAAAGTAACGCCATGCTATCTCAATTCAAGTTTCTACATTTCAATAGAAAAGCTTCAATACAAATTCAATGAAAATGATAACAAAAACTCAGTGGAAACTAACTGCAACAAAATTTCTAACCAACTGCTCCAAAACCTGAACCTCTATAAATTGATAACTTCACTCATTTTCATTTTTGGGATATTCATTATTCACTCTTCATATTCATTTTCTGATCTTCTTCACCATTTTTTCATTGCACACAATCCTTTTTACTCTCCCTTTTCTTCATTCTGAACTTCTCTTCATCCTCACACTAATCATCATCTTCACTAATTCATCTTCCAAATCAACCTTCATCCGCATACTCATCAACTCGCCAATATCAAACCACCTTCAATTGAACCAAGAATCACCGAATTCAACAAGCAGTGATTGAATCAAGAACAAAATTGCACAAATTTAGAGATCCAACCGTAACAGTAATTTTGAATCACAACAACAAGAACGACAAATTCAAACATCCGCAGCAGCGCCACAATAACAAAAACTCGCACAATAACTTCAACGATACATCAGAAAGGAGAAGAATCAGATTGGAAGCAACAATTGTGAAGGATAAAATCTATACTTGACTCCATTTCTAGGTAAACATTCCTCTTTTTGATATCCCTACAATTACATAGATTAGGTCGCATTTGATTTTGAGTTTTTGGCAAGGAGTAATGAACGTTGAAAGATTGAGGGAAAGATCATAAGCGTGAGTACGATGTAACAGATTGGGGATCTCCGTCGGCGGCGGCGTGAAGCCACAGCGTGGCGGAGACGGTCATGACAACGCGATGTGAGTTGGAGAGAAGGAAACGCGTAGGCTAAAAGAGAGAGAGAGAGAGAGAGAGAGAGAGAGAGAGAGAGAGAGAGAGAGAGAGAGAGAGAGAGAGAGTGAGTGTTAGAACAGGATTTGTTCATGACATATTCTCTTTTAGTTTTGATGATAACAAAAGTATTAAAAAAACAATGGTTTAGTTGATGTGTGTTTTATTTATGCAAGTTCTTGTTCTTGTACATAAATAATCAGAACCTGTTTTACTTAGACACACTTGGGAGTTGCTTCATTGATAGCTTCTGGTTGCAAAATCTGAAGAAGGTTTACTGGTGTGGCTTGGCGCAGACTCTGGTGTTGAAGGTCCAGTATTTAGACGAGTCACTACACTTGGCAATTGTATATAAGAATCTGGTACCACTCAGAGTTGGTGATAAAGTTGAAGGTCGTCTGTACTGCAGAAAGTAAACTGTATTGTCTTATCATTTTGTAAGTGAGAGTCTACAGATTGTAAGGCTCAAGAAAAGATGACATGCTTTATGGATGACTACTTCTAACGACAATATTAGTACGAGAACTTCTTGAAGACTCAAAGGTTAAACGTGTTACACACTGGATTCAAACTTTGTTGTGCATTCATCTTTAACGTCTCTTGTACTATGGCGCAAAGACAAAGACACTTGATCAAGTTACTTACTCAACGGCTAGTTTTCTGCAAAGGCTCTAAATTGGCTGAAGGTTCTTACTGAAAATAAGAACAAGGATTCTCCAAACAAAGGAGTAGCAAGATCAACCAATTATCAACTATATTGTAATATGCAGAGTTTCTATTTGTAGGTTGTAATTGTAAAAGCCTTAAGATTTCTTAAACATTGTATATCTTAGAAATCTTAATTGCTTTAGTTCTTTATTATGGTGATTTTCCATACCTCTGATACTTGTATCATGTACACCTTGTTCTCTATCCTGCCGGGCCTATTCAGCAATTTAGATCAAAGTCTCTTGCTATGTGCTTGAGCAAAAGTCTTGTCTCATTGGGATTCAAGCAACAAGCCTTAAGCCAAGATGCTTGAGCTACGTAAGTCTCCTACTATGTGCTTGAGTTGTAAGAGTCTTAATCAGAAGGCTAATTGAGCGTAAGTCTTAAGCCAAGATGCTTAAGCCACATAAGTTGCATTGCTTAAGTGCTTGAGCTGTGAAAGTCTTATTCAGCTACGCTGATTGAGCAAAGGGAAAGTCTTCGTCTGAGGGGCGTGAAAAGGAAGTCTCAAGTGCTTCTTGAGCAAGGAAGTCTCAGTCTAGATGACCAGAAGAGCAGGTGGCTCGGTCAGATGATGTGAGCAAGGAAATCTCAGTCTGGATGGCCATAAGAGCAGGTGGCTTGGTCAGGGGATGTGAACAGAAGTCTTAGACATGTGCTATATGCAAGAAAGTCTCAGACAATTGGTCTGAGCAAGTGTAAAAGACTTATGTAGAATCAAAAGCGATTGTAATCATGAAGTAATTATAATGAAAATCTCTAGTGAGGCAAGGGAACTGGAGTACTCTAAGTTAAGGGAGGAACCAGGATAAATCTTTTGTGTCTTCTGCTATTGTTTGTTTACTTCTGTTATATCAGCTGCCAATGAATTAAAACAGAATTTTAACACCAGTTCTGTTTCTGAAACTCTGATCAGAAGTTAAATTAAAGAAAATGTGAAACACAATTCAACCCTTCCTTTCTTGTGTACTTTTCACACCTTCAATTGGTATCAGAGCATGGTATGTGCTTAACACTTAAATGTGGCACAGATAATGATCCAATAAGGAAATTATAATTCTTCTTCAAGAAGGAATCAAGTGCCACATGAAAAATATCATACGGCTTTTCCTACCATATTCAAAGGATGATTCCACTGAATTTAAATGATGGAAAAGCTAAACATATTTTTAACTCATTGGTCTTGATAAAGGGTTATTGAAGGTCTATAGAATATCCTTGAAAGAGGTATTACTATAGAAGTTGATGGTGTAAAGATGATCATCTTGAAAACCTCTTTCACTAGCTCAGAAGATGCATATTGAATATCTTCAGAGGTAGTTGCATTCTGTAGATGCTCTATCTCACTTCTGAGTATATCAACATCATTGATGTATCTAATGCTTGGAAAATCTTTGAATTCTTGTGCTTGAATTTGTGGGGATCAGTTTTTGAAGCTTGAACGGTACCACTTCATCTAATCTTTTCAAGCAAATTCTGAGAAGATTGCTCTGAGACTTAAATCCAATATCATAGTTATTCAAGATGTTTACATCTTGAATCTGATGTGTTATGAGATTTGTCTTGCAGTCTTCAAAGGAAAGAAATGAAGTTAGATGGTGAAAAACTATTCAACAGATCACCTTCTCAATTTAGCTCAAGTTCATTGGAATGACTAATGATAAGAAACTTAGGTTTCTTATCAGAAGAACTTCCATATTGGCTGAATGGATTGTGATATCTGTTGATAGAATAATAACTTCATATGCTTCTGAAATACTTGTATTTCAAATGATTTCCCAGATCTGAAAGTAAGAAGAAACACTACCAGAACCTAATATTAGATGTTCTTCAATGTCTAAATTTTTTAAGCTAATATTGGTGCAGGATACAAATGAAAAGAAGCATCTGTGTTCTGAAATAAAAAACAAGTATGAAGAGCAAGAGATGTTGTCAAATCTATCTTGTTTTAAAATATTTGATAATATGGAGTCTTTTCCTTAAGGTGATATCTTAGGAAACTCCATTACTTCTTGATTGAGGATCATCATGGAAGCTGTATTAAAATACATTTCTATGAGAAGTCTTCAATCTCTTTGGGTTCTGTCAGCTATACTAAGATAGTACTTTGATTTGCTTTATGTCAACTTATGATAGTTAACACCACCTGGTTCTGAGCTTGTCATTAATTTCAAAGCCAAAAGATTTAATCCTAGACAATGAGATTAATGACTCTGCTTAGAACAAGATTATGCTCGTATCATATCTCATTCTAAACTTATACTCTAGAGTGGTTTATGATTTTATTATCAAGAAGAGACATAAGGTAAAGAAGAGTCTATTTGTACTTACATGTATGGTCTTATAGAAATATGAGTATCATAATGTATCTGCTACAAATATCAAGGAAAAAAGCATAGGCATCTTCCATAAGGTTGTTTACAACATTTATTGGAGGAAGAGCCAACAACCTAGATTCAAGTACTAGTGGTATTGAATTTGGTGAGAGTAGTGGAATCAATGGTTAAACATCCATTGAATTAGAATCAACTCAAAGTTGGGTTCATACTCTGCTGGTCAAGTCTGAATACTCAATCGAGTTTGGCTAACAAAAAAAAGGGTATGTTTGTTCTTCTATGGTTTACCTTTTGATTCAATGAAACATTTATATAGATGTAACTACAAAGTTTCTGTTAGACTTCTAGAGAAGTTCTTTTGAAAAGAAGAACTTCATAAATCTTTAAGAGGAAACTCCGTTGTGTTTGTATATACTAAATGTCTTATTAAGCCAGATGATGATCTTATTTATGGAAATAGTTTCTTCACCTTCGGTGTCGTTACTGCTGTGTGTTAGCTGTCTAGAATTCAATTCAATATTCATCTATCACTCATGACTCTTGTTTCAAGATGAAGTGCTAGTTCTGAATAGAATCATAGAGTATTGTAACTGACAGATGATATCTCTACCTTAGTCTAGATCTACTAGACTCTGATGGATGATAGCTTCTGAAAGTTATCAGTTTCTGAGATTCAGAAGAAGATTCTTTATGTCCGACATAACAGTTTAAGTAAAAAGTTTTCCAAAAACTTTTATAATGCTTAAATTTTCATAAAGGTGAAATTCATCTTGTGGAATTGAAATATTTGCTGGATAAGAACCTCTGGGTAATGATGTTTTCTCTTTTGGTATTCACTATTACTATTCCATGTCTTGTGTAACATCATTGTGTCTTTTTTCTTGACATGATTCTTATTCTTGTAGGATACGTGTTCAGTTCTTCTTCTTCTTCTTCTTCTTCTTCTTCTTCTTCTTTTTTCTTCCTAATTGTGTGCTGATTAAACCAAACCTGAGATGAGTTCCTCAGTTCATTCTTCTTTGAATCAGGTGGTTATCATCGATGAAAAGTTTGTGGATATTAATGAGTAGCTTAAGATTGGTTTCAACTTCTGGAAGACTGTGTCTAAACAAGGTTGAAATAACTACTTTGAGATGCTATGTGGTTTCACATATCCAAATCTTGTCAAAGAGTTTTGGATTAATGCCTCCATTGTTGAGCTGAATTCTGAGTACATTATTCTGTCTAGAGTAACTGGTGTTTCTATTACAGTAACCTCTAAAGCGATTGAAAATGTGATCAATTATGAGGAGATTGGAGAAATCCCAGGAACTCTTATTTGGGAGCACTATCTTCCTACTTGGCATATCTTTGTAGATCCATCTAATACATCAGAGGTCTTAAATCTTCTTCCTGATGCTGTTGTTTGGAATCAGATTTTGAATTCAAACTTACTTCCTAAGGATAAAGATTTAGATCTTATGTACCCTAATGAAAAATATATGCTTCTACTTCTTAATTCAGATTCGAAGATTGATCTTCCTCAAGTTATGTTTGACCATCTTAAAAGGTCTCTTTCTTCTTTTCAAAAGGGAAAGACATTATCTATTTCTTATGGAAGAGTTATTTTTGAGATACTTGTTCAACAGGAGGTTAACATAAGTTCTGAGGCTATTTCTTCTCAGATTTGGAGAGACAAGTTTGAAGCTATCTATGAAAGATTCTGATGTTAGATTTCGGCATAGTTATGCTTTGTATTCTGTTGAAATCTCTGTATTAAGCTTCTTATTAATAATTCAAAGTTTGTTCATGCTTCTGTTTAGTTTTAAAATATTAAATATTTATTTTATGTTGTTCATGAGAATCTAAAATAAATAGGTAAAAGTACTCAATGTTTGCAAATTATTTCATTAATAGAAAGGAAGTTATTACAACACAATTAGATGATTCTGGTCTATTGGATTGGCCCTAAGGATCTACCTAGGATCATCAGACATGTCCAGAATATCTAAGTAATATTGCCATTCTTCCTTAGCAAACTCCATAGTCTCCTTTCTCAGCTGGTGTCTGCGTCTTGACCCAGAAGATCGTCTTCTGGTTGTCTTCACAAAAAATGTTGTTGAGGAGAGAACTTTTGAAGCTACCTGCATACTTGCAGATTGTAACACCCCAATTCTACCCATCGAATATTTAATAAAATCAGAGTAATAAAATTTCAACATAAACAGGATGTCACATTTTCAACTTTAAACAGCAACCTCAATCACATAATACACAGATACATAACACTTTAAAATAATCGGAGACACCATCAACATCAACTTTTTGTCTTTAAAATCAAATGACTTCATTAATCAAACAGCGGAATTCTTACTTCAATTTAAAAGAGCAACATCTTTGTCCAACTCAAATTAACTTCAACATAACAAAGGTTTAATAAAATCAACATAAAATTCAGCAACGGAACAAAATAATAACAACTGCAAATAGCGTTCATTTCCCCCGAGTGTTACGTATCAGAGCGACGACACTGACTCGAACTAATGAAGGTAGAAAGCCTTCACTCCGGATTACCTGCAGGATGGCGTATAAACCATCACCATACACAGAAGGGGTGAGATATCGAACAATATAATCGAATATATGATTAATAATATAATAGTTCAGATTATAGGAAAAATCACCACTTCACAACTCACAATCAACACCAACCAACATGATAACAACATAACAACATAATTATGCAACTTTGAAATGCGACTCGTAATATGCATGTGGTACCATTGGAGCAGAACTCCCAACTTAGAAATCTGCCAATTAATATTGACGTCAACAAGGAATAAGCCTTCAACTTAAATTTTTCCAGTCCAGGCCAACTTAGTAATTTTGCCAATCCAGGCCAACTTGGTATGCTATGCTATGCTATGCATGTGACAACAACTACAGCATCAACTTATTCAACAACAACACAACAACAACACAACTATAACTTAACAACAATTTCAACGTTGGCCACCGGCCAACAACTTAATATTTTCCAAGTAATAGAGGCAATTCAACACGACACAACATCACCTGCAACTCAAAATTCAGCACCAAGGCACAACACAACAAGGCTATTGTTTACTTACTGATTATCCTACTATTCTTTCACCACTACTGTCATATTATTATCCTTCTAGTTTCATATTATTAATACTATTACTTATACACTTACAGTGATTCTCACTCAATAATTATGCAAAACTATTTACTACTGCTACTTATACTGAGTTCAATGATGCAAAATTGTCTACTGTTAATTATACTGATTATCAAATTAATTATGTTTTCTGCAAACACATTTGCTAAGTTCAATTATACTATACCTACAGACAAACAGCAACCAGAAATCTCAATTTATTTTTTTTGTTCTGCGTGACGGTCGTAACCAATCCGTGGCGGTCGTAACAAGGCCAAGACGGTCGTCATGCCTCCCAGACGACGTCCCATCTGTTAGCCTTCGCTCTCTCTGTTTCTCCCATTCTTCCAATTTTCTCTTTTTGATCGATCACAAATCAACCTTTCAACCATCTCATTACACGTAATTTAGGGCCATGATTATACTCACACTAGCTTACATCCATTATTCACGACTAAATTCAACAACATCAACCAATTATCGATTTTCGATATCAATTACTAAATCAACATACACAGACAACATACACAAGGCAATCCAACAAATCTAATCCCACATATCATTCATCATTAACCCAACTATAGAGTCAGAACCCCACCCTTACCTTGGATTGAAGGTCGCTCTAAATTTCTGGTCGGAATCTTGCTCTAGCAGCCTCTCCGAAGTCTATCTCTCAAAACCCTTGCTCTACTTTCTGTAACTTCTACGTTCCTCCTTGTATTTCCAACTGCCCCTACTTCTTTCAATCCCTATTCTGACAACTAACACCCATTCAAATAATACTATAATCTTATTGGGCTTAAGTTCTTACACCTCCTTTTCTACTACTTCCAACCAATTAAATAGGCCCAATTAATATAGTTTAGTATTATTCTAATTTCTACCACTTAATTCAACGAAACAATTCCACACAGCTTCAACAATTAAAAAGGAAAATATTCAAAACAATTTAATTAAATAAATAATTAAATAATCAGGCATTACACAGATCCTTCAATTGCTACTTTACTTTGGTTTGCTTGAGTTGCTGCATTCAGTAATGATGCCTTCCTGAAATCTCTCTTTAGAACCCAGATTTGCTTTTGCTTATACATCTTGGTGTTTTAGGGATTAAGTGATGATGGAAGAAAGCTTACTTGAATCCTTTTTATAGACGTGATATTTACATGGTCTTGAGTTTAAAATTATTTAAGTATTGGTTAAATCTTATCAGTACTCTAATAATAACTCTTGGAAATATTATCTAGCAGTCTAACCTATTTAAGATTCTCTGAACAGCTATGAGTTAATGTTTGATTAGTTTTACTGATGTTTCTGTTGTCAGTTTCACTTTGCTAAGGCTCCTTCAGAAAGTCTCAGGGTTAACTGGATGATTGTTGCATACTGTGTAAATAAATAATTTGCTAAAAACATCTTTCATTAATCTTGTCAATGGATTACAAAATATTCCTAAAAGGAAAATGGATGGACCTAGAAACAGATGGTTCTATGTCATTCTTTTTCTACAAAATCAGTAGCTACCCTAATCAATATCTGGTTCGTATTCTACAATATCTTCCATTTCTGGCTCTAGAACCGCAAGCTAGTCAAACATCTCGTTGAGCCGCTTCCTTCCTGTTCTCTTGATGATCCTTCTTCATGGTCTTATAGCAGCTTCTGAAGGATCCTTCTTGTAGGGCTATTTTAGAGCTGTTGATGTTGCCTCATCTGAAGTAGGTTTTGTAAGAAGCACAGAGTCAGTAGTGGATGATGCAGAAACAACTTGTTTCTTACGTTTTTGGATTTTTCATCTTGTTGGACGCTTTGAGATCTCTGTTACCATATATTTCTTGTTGCTCTCAACTGATGACTCAATTACTCTTGAAGATGTTGTTTAAAATGAACTAGGTGTTAGTCCTTTTTAGTATAGTTTCTGAGTATCCTAATCGTTGGAATAAGATCTTGTAGCGAGCGATTTTTGTCGGTGACGCGACCCCCTTATCACTGAAGTTTAGGTTTTCTCCTCGAGGAGAAAGGGTGCTACTTTCTGATTTTTTATTTATCCCATGAAGCTGGAAGGGAAAGGGAAGGTATCTAAAACTAACCTTGCAAGCGAATGTTTAACTGGACAAACGCTTTAAGAGATTCGGGGAGTCGGGGTCAGGTTATACAATGGGTAGTTGTCAATTATCCATTCTATATATGGTTATCCACAGGATATTAGCTTTAGGTTTTGCTTTGTAATTGATAGTGTTTATCTGCTGATGGGTTGGGAAAGTTTCTTCGGAAAGTGTGACAGGGAGAGTGAGTTTTGTTTTTTGTGGAAAATGATAATGACGATGGCTTACGGTATGAAACCTAATGTTTTGATTGATATGAAGGTACAGGACCTAGGGTTTTTGATTGGTATGCTCGCTAAGATTTCACAATCTTATGCCTACGTATTCCCGTTTAAACGAAACAGGGAAATCAGAGCAATCGTAGTTCCTCCTATTCTAAGGGAGGAAAATTACGTTTTGGTGTCTTGTTCAAAGTCCAAGATTGAAGCTAAAAGGGTATTTGTGTCTTGTTCAAAGCCCAAGATTGAAGCTAAAAGGATATTGAGAGGGAATTTGTCATCTCTAAAGAGAGATTGTTGACTTTTGTGTGCCTTGATCAAAGCACAAGGTTGATGCTAAAAGGTTAATTGATTTGGCTAGAGGATTTCTTTATACAAAGCCTAAGACGAGGCTGGATAAGACCGACTCAACAAGAGAGTGTTTTATCTGTCTTGTATAAAGCCCAAGATTGAGGCTAAAAAGAGACTGACACTTTGGGGATATCATTATGCAAAGCCTAAGAGGAGGCTAAAAAAGGGTTTTGACTCCGTCGGGGAGGTTTATATGTGTCTTGTACAAAGCCCAAGATTGAGGCTGAAATGGGAAATTTAACTAACTCTGGTGAGGATATTTTTTATGTGTCTTGTACAAAGCCCAAAATTAAGGCTGCAATGAGTTTGACTCTGCTTGGGGAAATTATTCCTCAAAGCCTAAACGAAGGCTGGGAGAAAATGACTTGGCTTGGGAAGATATCTGTCCCCAGCTCAAGAGAGGGAAATTTATATCTTGTACAAAGCCCAAGATTGAGGCTAAAAGGGATGACTCAACAAGAGGGTCTGAAAAGGTGATTGACTCAACAAGAGAGTCTGAAAGTTGATTGACTCAACAAGAGAGTCTTTTATGCTCAACAAGAGAGTGATTTGATGTCTCGTACGAAGCCCGAGATTGAGTCAAAAAGGGTATTGACTCAACAAGAGAGTCTGAAAAGGTTAGCTCTGATGGGGAGAATCATTTGTACAAAGCCCAAGAGGAGGCTGACTTTGCTTAGGAAGGATCATTATACAAAGCCTAAGAGGAGGCTAGCTTTCTGCTGAGGAAAGGTCCTTATACAAAGCCTAAGAGGAGGCTATCTTTTGCCGGGGATAATTGAGATCCCCAGGCAGGTCCAAGTGGGGAATCAACTCTTCCTGAGGATTACAGAAGAGTTGAGATGTCAGATACCTTGAGGTTCTAATTTGAGATAGTGTTGACCCTGGTCGGGGAACTCTTATGAGAGAGGCTGGGTTTCTGCCGGAGATAGGTCCAGAATGCCCAGGTTTTTTTCCTATAGTTGTAAGGAACTTGAGAATGTCTTTGAGACTCAAGGGGATTAGACTATCCAAGTCTACTGGTGTGGAAGAGTTTTATCTTTTGTATGATGCCTCCAAGAGGAGGCCAGGGCATTAAGGGATGAGAATCAACCCTAAAGTGGCCTGAGGTCTGACCCTGGAAAGACTGCTCTAGCAAAGGATGACTAAGTTCAGTCTTATACCTTGAAGAGGTCGTCAGGGTCCTTGTATTAAGCCCAAGAGAAGGCACGAGAACTTCTAAGAAGCCAAACGGTCCTTGTACAAAGCCCAAGAGGAGGCGGGGATGCTTTTAGGAAGCCTGTGGGTCCCGAACCAAGAGAAGTTCAAGAAATGCAATTCATAGAGAAGAGATCATTTCAGGAAAGTTCGAGGTTCGAAGAAACTCAAGAGATGCTATTCACAGAGAATAGATTAACTCCGGGGAGTAGAATTTCTTTGACAATTTCTAGGGGTGACAGTCTGAGAAAAGGTTCACCGAGAATACTGCCTTTCTCTTTGTTCCATATTGTTTAACCCCAAGAGAAGGGAAGACTGTATCTGGAAATCCTATGGGGATCTAGTTTGTTTGTATTTAAAAGCGACCAATATGGCTTTACCTAGTTCTAGACCTAGTTGCCGGGGAAAACTCTAAATAACTATACTAGTATATATACAATTGATATATGACAAGTATTTAAAAGGATATGAAAGAAGACTAACCATGCCCAGCTTCCCACAATACAGTATATATATATATATATATATATATATATATATATATATATTTGATGTATATTTAAAAGAATGAAAGAAGACTAACCATGCGCAGCTTCCCACAATACAGTTATATATATATATATATATATATATATATATATATATATTAAAGCGAGTAAAAGAAAGTTGTTTAAAACTTACAGGTGAGCGAGCTTCCATGCTGTATTGTTAGTTGTTCAGAGAAATTAAAGAAAGTTTTGATAACAACTGTATATTTAAACCTAAATCAAAAGGGAGTTGTTTGTGAAAAAATTGTTGGGGCTTATACTCAAGGAGAGACCCAAGGTTTGAACAGTAATTGTACTGTTGTTTTGAATATCGTATCGGGACTTATACAACGACTGAGGCCCAAAAAGTTTTCTATACAAAGGGATGGGTCTTACAACTCAAAAAGAATCCCATAGGTTATTTAAAGAAAAGAAATGAGACTTACAACACAAGGATAGGCCCAGATGATTATTTGTTTGAAAAATGGCGATCGCACCGAGGTTTGAAAACACAGTGGGTCTTATACGATGACCGAGGCCCAAATTATTTTGGTTTTCAAAAGGGGTTAGGTCTTACACTCTATTAGAGGCCCAAAAGTGTTTTTAAAAGATTGATGAGGGTGGAATTAATCAAAACCCTAATTTTGTCTAAAATGGAATTAATTTTGTTTAAAAATTAATAAAAATTATTGAAAACATGTGAAAAATGACTGGTGATCTTGGATCAATGTTTCAAAAATCATGTTTTTATTCACAAATTGATTGCAAACCATTTAAGTTTGGAAAATCAAGAAGGAAAAAATATTTTAAATGTTAAAAAACAAATAAAAATTAATTCTTTGCAAAAATATCAAGTATATGAAATAAATAATATTTTTGGGAAATTTTTTTAAAATAAAATATTTTAACATTTTTGTGAATTATTAAAAAAAGAATCAACTCAAAATCATTAAAATTCATAGAGAAATTAATTTTTGAATCAATTAAATAAAATCACAAAATTCAAATATTTGAATATTTGAAAAAGGCGCCAAGAACACACCAAGAACACACGCGTGTTCTGATTTTGCCCAGATTTGCATTTTCTCATCAATCTCACTGAATACTTGATGAAATCACGCAATCCACATATCAATCTACTCGTTTTCACCTTACGATCATGTCTATGGTCTTTAATTTCATTTATTTTAAGCATGGAATAAGAAATCAAAGAGAAACCTCAAGAACCCTAAATTCTGCATGAAGGCTCACAAATTCCACACACGATTCATACAAAGCAATTAATTGAGGGGAAACATTCCATACATGATTATGAACATATGGCAAAATTATTGTGCGAGGAAATACGCATGAATTATGAGATGACCAAGTTGAGGCTTACCTCTTGCAGCTGGTGATCGTGTTTTGAGTTAGAGGTGTTACAGCTTGGTTCCAATGATGTGGACAGATTCCCTAGGTGCTATGGAGTGTGTGTGAATGCTTGGAGTGGTTGGAAACAAGTTGGAACTTAAAATGGTACCCCAACTGCAAGTCTGATAAAAGCTTGAGCAGTTGGATGGTGATTTTGTGAAATTGGTGTTCCAGATGTTGTTTAAGTGTTTGGATCACTTTTATATAAGGTTTATGAGGTGTGTGTGTGTGTGTGTGTGATTGGTTTGGTTGGAATTGCTCTCAAGCTCAAAACCCGATAATGACTTGCTTTGGAAGGCAAAATTGGAGTGAAAGAGGTGATTTTGAGGAAAGCATCAGTTTGGGTGCTTTGGTGTACTCAAACTGATCACAAATGAGGTCTATTTATAGTGCAACAAGTTTGTTTTGGCTGCAATAGTGTATGGCAACTGGTACAGGTCTGTGGCCAATTGGATCACATTGGAATCTCAAGTCTCCTCTAGCCATTGACTTGAGATTAGAGCACATGCCTATGGTTCTTTGATTCAAGGATAAGGCTTGAATGAAGTGTTCATCTTTGCTCTGATACATTCCACCTCTAAGAATCCATTGAATGCCTCAAAACAAAATTGGAGTCTTGAGGCATCTTTAGCTTTTAGGGGTGCCAAACCTATATGTAGTTCCAAAGACTTGGGAGGCTTATGGATCAGTGTTTGTTCCTCCTTGGTCTCCCCCTAAGATGTGCAGATGGATAAACTTGTTTGTCATTTGCACAAATTAACCAAATCATGCCCTAATGCACAATCTGCCTTGCCAAGACAGTTTGCAGCAAGGCATGTTGCAGCTGTCATATCTCCTAGCTCAGATGGAATTTGATGGAGTTCTTGGTCACTTTGGAAAGTTGATGTATCTTAATCTAATGTGATGTACAACTTTGATTTTGAAGCAAATTGCATTTGGTTGAAAAATGCCTCAACATTTTGGAAAAAGTGAAGCAGATTCTGACTTAGTGAAAATTCCACTAAGTGTTGGAAAAATGTCACTTTTGTGTTTTCAGCCATTTTGATCACCTCATAACTTGAAATCCATGAGGAATTGGAATGAGGTGTAGTTGACACTTTTAAAGTATGCCATGAGAGCTACAAATCCATCTTTGGACCATCCAAAATGGTTGCTTGGATCTCAAGTTATGATCCTTGGAAGTTGGTACCCTAGCCACTTTGTTCCATAACTTAGAAAAATTTTAAGTTTGTATGGTTACCCCTTTTACAAGTTATCCCATTTTCTTTGATTTTTCTTGATGAATGATGATTCAAATCACATATTAACATTGTTTTAGGGTCAAAGAACCATAATTGTGAAAAATATCAAAAAGTCAAACTTGACTTTTGTGCACAGTTGACTTTTTATCAGATGAATTCCAAACTGTGTGATCCTTGGTGAAATCAAGTCCTTTACCTAAATCAAACCTAATGGATATGTTCCATAGGTGTTGTAGGGTGTATTGAATCATGTCCCAAGGTTTGGGAGCATGTCCAGGTCAAAAGTCAAAGGTACGGTTGACTTTCTCCTCAAAACCCTAATTGTGGTCCTGATGAAAATGAAACTTGTGAGTCAAGCTTCTTGTATCAATCCATTGTTGCAAAGTATCAATGTGGTTTATTAAAGACCCTCAAATCGTGTCTTGAGGTCTTGGCTCTTGTTTTGTCCCAAAAGTTAACTTACGGGTGAATTAGGTCAAGAAACCCTAATTCCTGATTTTTGGGTAAATGCATCCCCTGAGGTCAAATTGACTTGATGATTGGGTTTATGAGGTCCCTTAGAGTATCTTGAGTTATATTGTGAAGCATTGGCTCATGCCCAGAGGAAAATTTTCATTTGGAGGCCCCAGTCGACCAAAACCCTAATTTGGTGACACTAGCGATCTTGAGGCTTGATCCACTTGGAATGCTGCAACCCTGTGCCTGATTCTTGATGTGGGAGTCCTCTTGATCATTTATGTGTGTTTGAGAGGTTAGACAAGTTGAAGATCATGTTATTCCTTGATTGATCCTTTGTCTAAGCTCTAAGAGGGCTTAAAACCCTAATGCTTGATTGTAGTGAATGCTCAACAATCCTTGAGGAGACTGATGAGGCATGAAGGTACATCCATATTGTGATGAGATTTACACAATGATGGGAAATCTTAGTGGTCAAAATTTGGGGTATGACAGATCTCTTGCCTGATTCTTGAGACTTTTTTGACCAATAATTGGTTTGCACAATTCTCAATGACCTTTGCTACTTGATTGCTTTTCTTTCTTGGAACTGACCAAGTAATGATGATATGAATTTCATTAATTAGTGGAAATTATTTTCCTTTCCTTCTTTTCTTCTTTTTCCTTCTTTTATTTCTTTCTTTTTGATGTGACAAAAAGGGAAGAAATAATAGTAAGTATTTAAGTGGAAACTGAACCCATTGAGTACCCATTCAGTTGTACGTATTGGTCATTTTGTTTCTTGTTATTTACTTTCTGTTTTGGTTACCTAGCCCAGGGCATATTTTAACTTCCTTGTACATAGAACTAAGTAAGAGCTTACAAACCTCAGACTTAGTCTATCAGACTTAGAAGGAGCTTATAAACCTCGTATTCTGGTGTTGCCAAAGGAAGTTAAAAGAGAAACATATTTTAACTTTCTTGTACATAGTGTTGAGTAAAAGCTTACAAACCTTAGACTTAGCTTATCAGATTCAGAAGGAGCTTGCAAACCTCACATTCTGATGTTTCCAAAGAAAGTTAAGATATTTTTATTTTGGTTTTCTTAAATATGGAACTGAGGGAGAGCTTACAAAGCTCAACCTTGGAACTTTTTGACTCAGGGGGAGCTTACAAACCTCAGACCCTGATGTTACTAAGAAGACTCATTTATTTTTTCTTAAAAATTAGTTCATAGTGTTAGAGTCAATAAAACTTACCTTGGACTATCAAACTCAGGGGGAGCTTACAAACCTCATACCCTGATGTTGCAGAGAAAATTAAATGCCCAATATTGTCCTTCAAATACTTGTGTTTATCATCATTAAAAAGGGGGAGATTGTTAGAACAAGATTTGTTCACTACATAGTCTCTTTTAGTTTTGATGATAACAAAAGTATTAAAAGAAAAATGGTTTATTTGATGTGTGTTTTATTTATGCAGATTCTTGTTCTTGTACATAAATAATCTGAATCTGTTTTACTTAGTCACATTTGGGAGTTGCTTCATTGCTAGCTTCTGGTGGCAGAATCTGAAGAACGTTTGTTGGTGTGGCTTGGCGCAGACTCTGGTGCTGAAGGTCCATTATTTAAAAGAGTCATTACACTTGGCAATTGTATATCAAACTTTTTTACCATTCAGAGTTGGTGATAAAGCTAGAAGTCGTCCGTACTGCAGAAAGCAAACTGTAATGTCTTATCAATTTGTCAGTCAGAGTCTACAGATTGCAAGGCTCAAGAAAGCTGACATGCTTTATGGATGACTACTTCTAATAGCTCTATCAGTACGAGAACCTCTTGAAGAATCAAAGGTTAAATGTGTTACACACTATATTTAGAATCTGCTGTGCATCCATAATCAACGTATCTTGTACTATGGAGCAAAGACAAAAAAACTTGATCAAGTTACTTCCTCAACAAATATTTTCTGTAAATGATATAAATATGGCTGAAGGTTCTTACTGAAAATAAGAACAAGGATTCTCCAGACGAAGGAGTAGCAAGATTAAGTAATTATCAACTCTATTGTAATATGTAGATTTTCTGTTTGTAGGTTGTAATTGTAAAAGCCTTAAGATTTCTTAAACATTGTATATCTCAGAAATCTTAAGTGCTTTAGGTCTTTGTTATGGTGATTTCCTGTACCTCTAATACTTGTATCATGTACACCTTGTTCTCTATCCTGTTGGGCCTGTTCAGCTGTTTAGATCAAAGTTTCTTGCTATGTGCTAGAGCAAACGTCTTGTCTCATTGGGATTCAAGCAACAACTCTTAAGCCAGGATGCTTGAGCTACGTAAGTCTCTTGCTATGTGCTTGAGCTGTAAGAGTCTTAATCAATAAGGATGATTGAGCAGAAGTCTTAAACCAAGATGCTTAAGCCACGTAAGTCTCATTACTTAAGTGATTGAGTTTTGAAAGTCTTATTCAGCTAGGCTGATTGAGCAAAGGGAAAGTCTCCGTCTGAGGGGCGTGAGCAGGAAGTCTCAAGTGCTGCTTGAGCAAGGAAGTCTCAGTATGGATGGCCAGAAGAGCAGGTGGCTTAGTTAGAGGATGTGATCAAGGAAGTCTCAGTCTGGATGTCCGAAGACCAGGTGGCTCAGTCAGAGGATATGAGCAGAAGTCTTAGGCATGTGCTCTAAGCAAGAAAGTCTCAGACAGTTGGTGTGAGCAAGTGTAAAAGTCTTATGCAGAAGCATAAGCAATTGTAATCATGAAGTGGTTATAATGAAAATATCTAGTGAGGCAAGGGGACTGGAGTACTCTCAGTTAGGGGAGGAACCATGATAAATCTTTTGTGTCTTCTACTGTTATTTGTTTACTTCTATTATATTCGCTGCCAATGAACTAAAACAAAATCTGAACACCATTTCTGATTCTGAAATTTTGATCAGAAGTTAAATTAAAGGAAACGCGAAACACAATTCAACCCCTCCACTCTTGTGTACTTTTCACACCTTCAGTGAGCTTGTGTATTATTTTGCATACTGAGTTCTTGTACACTTTTGTCCTTTGTGAAGTGGATTGGGCCTCGGGCCCTAGGAAAATGTTGTTCTCAACTTAATTCCTTCTTGGTACCCTCCCTTGGATTCATGGACAAGGTCAGTGGGCCTATGACTGGGCCCCTGCGCCAAAATTGCTATGTGCACAACCTAGCCAGAGTTTGCACCTCCCTCTGTTACTTTAATTTTGTAAATTTTATTGATAAATTATTTAATGCATTTTCTTATAGAATTTTCTTGATTAATGTTGGTGGATTATTATGATTAATGCTTGTAGAATTTCATGCAATTTTTGTAGACTTTATTGTTGAATGTTTGTTTAAAATTTATTGTTGATTTTTGATTGATTTTTCTTATTAAATTTGTGATTGAATTCTTGTTGAATTTTATATTAGTTTTCTCATTGAACTTTTGTTTTTATTTTTTATTTTTGTGGAACCTTATTGGTTGCTTTTCTCTAATCTTGAG
Organism: Lathyrus tuberosus; assembly: GCA_022829125.1. NCBI lineage: Eukaryota > Viridiplantae > Streptophyta > Magnoliopsida > Fabales > Fabaceae > Lathyrus > Lathyrus tuberosus. Next base: position 3,802,083 of record JALAZF010000041.1, on the reverse strand, counting down.
TAAGTGAATATAATGAACCTAAAGAATTAATAAAACTTAAAAAGAATCATGGACATGGACTTAATTGACTGACCTTTGCATGGACTATTTTGGACTATGGACTTGATAGGCTAGACCTTAGCATTTGAGTATATGGACATGGACCATAGGATAAACCTTGGCATGGGAGTATTTTGGACCATGGACAAATTAATTAACATTAACACATTTTACATAATCCTAATTCATCATGCTAGATTGATTTTTTCTTAGGGTTTTAGCATTGGTTCTTGTTTGATCTTGATTGGTATTTTTGTACATGATTTCCATTCATCATTTTGATTACATCATATTGCATCCATTATTAATGCACATTGCTAACATTTTCTTATTTGTTGTGAGGTATTGCTTTGAGGCCTTGGACCATTTTTGGATACTAACTCACTATCTTATTATTGTACTTTTATTAATTTTATTTCTAGTTCATATGTCATCTCCCATTGTGGTAATATGTCCCCCACTCCCATTAAAGTGTAATAATGTAGGATTTTACATTATTTTATCGTTTATACTTGCATACTTGTATGATAAAAAAGATAAAAACAAAAGCAATTAGAAAACGATTGCAAAAAAAAAGACAAAAATAAAGCTTGATTCAACGTCAAGCCATTTTCAAACCAACTAATTAAATTACTCATTCCACCCCACCTTAGGGTTGCCACATCCCTCCTCTCCCGTAAGTCGATTGATTAGGCATCACCATCAACCTTCATCCAATTCACCCCATCACACACCTCACAAGCAAGCCTTGTATGTACACACCCGTAAGTCGATCGCTTAAGCATCGCCATCAACCTACCCTTACTCTATCCCCCACCCTTTCACTTCACTCCACCTCATTCCTTCATCATTATTCCATCCTTAAATAAAACTAAACCCTTGGTCCTTGTACCAAGTGCATTTTCAAACTCTTTTCTAAACAAACTTGGAATGCTCATGGAGCGGTTAGGCGAAGGCCTTGTCCTATCCTAAGTGTTTGACAATACCTTTAGGGCTCACTGTTTAAACACTTACCTTCCAAAGTAAAACACTTCCTAAATAAAACGAGTAATGTCCTCCTCGTATTGGACTAAAAAAGGACGATTGAGTGCAGGCTTCTTCTTCTCCGAGTATTAGGATGAACACTTTAGAGTGTGTGTTCTTGATACCCGCCTTTCAATACAAAGACGTGACTATACTCGCCACTCATCTTTCAAAGCAAACTTTTTGAGATAAATAATTGGGTACTACCCGCAGGGTTCCTATCCGAGGACTTATCTCTCCCCTAAAATCAACATCACCAATCAAACGTGACATCTTATCTCGAGGGCATCAGTCATAACATTTTCGTAGAAGGGAATGTTATTTCCATTCCACCGCAACACAAGCTAAAGCATAAGTCTCCTCACGTGCGAGCTGAAAAACCTAATGCTAGATTGGGAACTTTAACCTTGTCCACTAAAATCAACAAACACACATTTAGTTCCACGAACTACGGAGCTCTGACTTCCTCATTGTACGAGAGGATACATAGACACAAGATTGTGAGATCTTGGCGGGCAACCTTCCTTCATTTTCACCCCTAGTTCTCCAAACTACGAGGCTCTAACTTCCTCATTGCACCATGAGGGTACGTAGGCACGAGGGCCCCAATCCTCTACAAGCACACTAATTTAAAAACCTTTTTTTTCCTTTAATAAATCATTCATAGAAAGCATAAACCCTTAGCAAACATCCTTACACATAAGACAAGCGAACAATTCCCATTGAGTACAATGGATGTGAGGGGTGATAATATCTTCCCCTTGCATAATCGGCTTTCAAACCCATATCGTGGTTGTGAGACAATCTTATCCTTCCTCTTGAGGTTTTATCGATGTTTCTCCTTCCCTTTGGGATAAATTAAGTTCGATGGCGACTTTGCGATTTTTTCGTGTAGCAACACTACTTTAACAGACAAACTTCCTTGTTTTACCTAAATAATATTTTCATCCGTAGCTAGAAAATGTCTACCTTGAATGATGAGGATATGCAAGTCCTCCTCTATTTCCATGATTACAAAGTCTGTAGGTATATAGAATTGCCCAATCCTTCTGAGCACATCCTCTAAAATACCTATGGGACACTTAACCGACTTGCCTATTAGTTGTACAGATATGTTGGTTGGTTTCATCTCACCTATATTTATATTTTTACACATAGAAAAGTCCACATCTCATTGCAAGACCTTAAAATGAAACTATTATAATAAACAAGGTCATATAGTCTTGTTATGTTTTATTAAGAAAAGTCATTAAAATGAATCAATGCTAAGTCCACCAATCAAACTTTTCCTTCTTTTTTTGGATTTTCCTTCTCTTATATAAACGAGGGTCGCCTCCTCTTCATTTCACATCATTTTCTAGAGCTTTACATATTCTTTGTAATTGATCTCTCTATTTTCTCTCTTTCTCTCTCTAGAAATATTTTTGTTTTCATTTAATTTGTTATGGTGCCTTTGATGAAGAAGAAGTTGTATTGGACCTGCTATTGTTTTATTTCTTGAGAGTGAGATACTCTTGAGAAATTGAGTTCGGTTCGTGAGATAAACAAGTCATAAAATCTCTGTTTTGGTTTCTGGAACTTTGCCGGAAAAAGTTCTATTTTTTTCCAGATGAATCTACAAGTGTGATCAATGTGACATTTTGAAAAATAGAAATTATGATATTCAAAACATACTTAATAAATTCACTAAAGGAACTAACATCTAGAATCTTTTGTTAGGAAACCAAATAGTGTCTTATAATAAGGCTGGTCTTGGTTATGAACCTAAGAACAACAATAAAAGCTTTAGTATCATTTACAATGTTAAGTCCACCTCTCATTGTAAGACCTTAAAATGAACCTATTATAATAAACAAGGTCATATTGTCATGTTTTGTTTTGTTAAGAAAGTCATGAGAGTAAAGAAGGACATCCTCCATATTAAAAAAAACCATTATGAATGCAAAGTCAAAAATTTATCTACTCCTGTAAATGCCTATATCTCTACGACAAAAGAAATTTTTTTTATGAAACTAAAAGGAACCAAAAAGATTTGGGTACCATTGGTAGAAAAGTCAAATTGTGATGTAGATGATGATACCGATAGTTGCTTATCAAATCACACAATCAAAGAAATGAATATGTTCTATTGTTCCACTTCTACAGGGGAAGAAATATCTTAGCATAATAAAAATAAGACAAAATCATTGAATATTTTATTTTCAGAAAGATTTCTAATCTTACCCATTATTTGTTCAAATTGATCAAAGCTTTATTGCACAAGTTACTTCGTAAGTTTTGTAACAAGGGTAATAGAGTAAGTTCAATTATTCTAAATGCATGGTCTTTAAAAACTTTAATGTGCTTTTTTTTCTCTTAAACTTCTTTTCGAAAAGACAATGACTATAGAAGAACTCATACATATTCCCGCTGGCGAACTAACCCCTATTAGGTAGACCTAAAGGTTGTTAGGTATCCTGGTATCCTTGAAAGAACATCCTTGAAAGATTATGAGCAAGGGAAATAAAAATATCGAAGACAATAGGAAGTATGAAGTCCAATTACAAAGATTCAAGTTGAAGAAGATAAATTAGAAAAACAACAGAATGGAAGACCATTAAGGACCATCCCATTCAGAATTTGAATAAAGATATTTCTAAGGAAATTACATTTCAACATTCCCTTAGCAAGGCATGTAACCTTATGGTTTTGTTTGACAAATTGAGGCAAATGAAATTGATAGAATTATCATCAAAGAACATTGGTCTCTTGCTAAGAAAAAAGGTTAAATCAATTTGAGAGAAAACACGTATGGGAACTCGTTCCTAAAGAAAAATTGAGTGATTGGAACCTTAGTGGATATTTTGCAACAACCTTGATGTTTTTGGAAATATTTTTAGAAATAAAACAATACTTGTTATGCAAGGTTACAATCAACACAAAGACATAGATTTCGTTCTGGACCAGCCATACCCCTCTAGAACCTACAACTTTGAGATTGCTCATTCTAAGTCATGGATTTTAGGTTGACTACACTGTTATGTCTCTAGACTCTTCTCTAATCGATAGAACTATCCTACATTATGTTGTAGGAGATTTATGCCTCAAGTACATCCAACATTCTCCGTATTACATTGCAGAAAGATAGTAAGGCCATTATTCCTCTCCTTTATATATTGGGAAAGGAGTCATTTCAATTAATAAGTTACAAACACAATTTTAATACGCTCTACTCTTTCACATACTAACTTGAGCGTTGGAGTGGTAACCTTTCAAATACACCCTCGCTTCATCGCATCAGAAGTTTTCCTATGCCGCAACTTCGAAATCTCTCTCTCTCTCTCTCTCTCTCTCTCTATATATATATATATATATATATATATATATATATCTTTTTGGTTCCATAACTGAACATATTCGATGAAACTTATGCCCATGTAACTCGATTAGAAGCAATAACAATGATTCTAGCCTTATCATGCATTATTTTTTCCCCAAATGGATGTAAAGAATGCGTATTTGAATGACTACATCCAAAAAGATTTGTATGATGACCATCCTCACATTTTTAGAACTCTTTTTAGCTATATTTTCAAAATGAAAAAGGCTCTCTACGAACTAAATTAAGCTCATAGAGACTGGTTTAATAATAAGTTTCTAAGGAAGGATTAATCTTATTCAAACCAAGTATATCTTTTTCTGATGACTGCTCTCTTTGTTGATTCGATGCTACTAATGAATCCTTGTGCTAAGATGCTTCTGATATGATCTATATTAAAATTTAAAGATGGGAGAGCTCTTTGTATATAAGAAGAAGTGGTTACCTGATGGCGATTGTCAACCCTGTTAGATTTAATCAAGATGTTAAATATAGTTTTTAACAGAATTGCCCAAGCTGATGATGCTGATGGTATTGTTCAATGACTATGATCACGAAAGGTTAAGGTGATTTATCAGTATTATAGATGGACTAACTCTCGTATCAAACATTCGTAGAGAAGGAAAATAGATGATGACTTATCGTTTCTTCGAAAGGGGAAGTTTCTCAAGTTACCTTGAGATTTTGAGGTAGTACACTTAATAGAGATTGAAAAATCGAAAAACTATGATTAATTCTCTAGTAAGTGATTTATTAACTACATAGTCAATTAAATTTATTATATTCTAACCTATGACTGAGATTTAAGTCCTTTTAGAGAAAAAGGGTGCCAAATACAGTACCCCTAGAGCCCAATATTAGTCTACGACCCAAAGAGGAGTATACTCTAAGGGGAGGTAAAATATATTCTCTACATTATTTAGGGTTATTTTAACTACTCCAATCATATATCTATCTAAATTCTTTTACCACCTCACTGAGAGATGCACTGTCATCATCAAAGAAGGGGAGAATGTGGACTATGTGACTGGAGGCATAAAGTGGAAATTTCACAAAAGATTCTTTCAGAAGTTTTGATGACGACAACAATGTTAATTGAAGTCGGTTGCAATAGCTTTCAACTCTCAGATGATGACATTTCAACTAAAAAATATCTTAAGCCTCATCTCCAAGATGATTCAAGAAATTACTCAAATGATTAGATTATTTGGCAAATTTTGATGCTTCAAAGTGTGAAAAAGAAGAAGTGAAAAAGCTCAGCAAGTCGTGTCTGAGTGACTAGAGTTTGGTAAAAGTAAAAAAGTAACTCCTAAGTACTAAGCAACTCATACGCACAAACACACAGTTAACATATTATTTTGAATCTCTTAAAATGTTTCATGGTCAAGCCAAGTCATTAGAAAAATGTCTACATTCTTTTAAATGTTTTTTTGAACCACCCAATCGATTGGAAATGATTTTTTTGAACTGCCCAATCAATTGGAGAAAGCCTAGTCGATTAGAATAACATCTTAATGACTTGTAACAATTCTCTATAAAATCTTTTGATATTTGAAAAAGATAATCGAGTAAAATTGATCATCCAATCGATTGAAACAAGGGGCCAATCGATTCGGACCTTAATTTTGCCCATGAATCTTTTCCTTTTGATTTTCCTTTTCCTATAAAAAAAAGGGTCGTCTGCTCTTCATTTCACACATTTTCAAAGCTTTACATTTTTTTTGAAATTTATTTCTTTATATTTTCTCTTTCTCTCTTTAGAAATAATTTTCTTTTCACTTAAGTTATTATGGTGCTTTTGAGTGAAACATTACTTATGAGAAATAAGTTGTATTGGTCGTGCTGTTGTTTTAATTCTCAAGAGTGTAATGTTTTTTGAAAGTTGAGTTTGGTTCGTTAGATAAATCAGTTATAAAATTTCTATTTTAGTTTTTAGAACTTTGTCGAAAAAATTCTGTCTTGGTTAGATGAAACTATCAAGTATGATCAATGCAACATTTAAAAAAATAAAATTGATGATGTTCAAAACATACTTGATAAATTCATTGTGGAAGTAACCGCTTGATGATGTTCCATACATACTTTTTGACTAAGTTATGATGTTTTTTTATCCTTGACAAACATTATATTTAAGAAGTCATTTATTAGTTGTTTGACATATTTAAAAAAAGACTATGAGATTATCAAAATAGTTGCAGGTTAAGATGAAAAAGAAAAATTATCAATGATGAGAAGTGTTAGGTGCAAGTGTGAGTGTTTAAAGTTCGACATTATTTATGAATGAATGAAATGTTGGATTTATAAGACAGATAATCCATTTAACTAATATCTTAAGGTTTTTGGTTGAGATGTGATTTCACATCTCTTGTAATCTTAATGCATTAATCTCATTGATGTTTCCGATTCTCCCGGACTTTCAAAACAAGAGGAACTATTTGTGTTAGGTACCTTGGGTATTAAGACACAAGTGATGGTATCTCTTGTATTAATTGAAGATGTATTTACATGCTTAGGCATATGTGAGGTAGATGAGGTTCTGGTTGTCAGAGTGGCAACAAGATGGGTTGTCAATTAGGTGAATTGAACGTTTGTTGCAATGGTAGGGTGGAGTTCTGAAACTGAAACATGAAAAAGAAGTGGTCTCGTGCTGTGTTGTACACGTTATAATGGGTCAATATCCAAAAACTAAAGAGTTATGAGTCACTCTAATGGCAAAGCGAAGATGAAAACTCAAAAGCAGCTCTATTGTTCAATGTCAAAGCATTTATTAAATTATGTGACATATGATTTTGCGCATGTCATTAAAAAATTCAGAAAACACGTTTTTCACTTTATTTATCTATTTATACAGTCGTTTCCTCAGTTTTTTTATCACAAAAAATGAAGCAACAATAACAAGTAAGTTTCTATCTTTTTTTTACTTCATGTGTTTTTTTTTCCTAAATGTTTTGTAATCACAACAATGCTGAAGTTATTTGTTGGATTAGCTTGGTCTGGTAGATTAATCGCTTCTCAGTATTTACTTAACATTTGTTAATCTTGTTGCTTCATAGATTTAATGGCCTTAATTGTAATCTCTGTGATTAATCTGTTGATACAATTACAGATTAAATGGAAGGTATTTGGAACACGATTTGTGATGATTATGCCTGTTCTTCACTTGGAGGAAAACCCTTATGTTTCGATTTCGAGGTTCTAAAGGATCATTCTTCTTGCATCAGCCATTTGTTGATCATTTTCCTTGATATGTTGTTGCTAATGGTGTTTGCATTTGTTATAATCCATAAGTGTTTCTTGAGGCCAATTCAGGTTCAGAATAGAGTGGAAAGGTATTCAAAATTGCAGCTATTTTTTACAATAACCATTGGCTGTCTGGGTTTGTTGCATTTGTGCATTTCAATTTGGATTTTCGGTGACAAGTTAAGGAAAAATCGCACTGTTTTTCCTCTAAGTTTGTGGCTGCTAGAATTGCTTCAAGGGTCGACATGGATGTGTCATACCCTAAATTTTAACCACCAAGATTTCCCATCATTGTGCAAGACATCATCACAATATGGATGTATCTTCATTTCTCATCAATCTCCTCAAGGATTGTTGAGCATTCACCACAAACAAGAATTAGGGTTTCAAGCCCTCTCAGAGCACTTAGACAAAGGATCAATTAAGAAATGACATGATCTTCAACTTGTCTAACCTCTCAAACCTCCATAAAGGATCAATAGGACTCCCATATCAAGAATCAAGCACAAGGTTGCAACATTCCAAGTGGATCAAGCCTCAAGATCGCCAGTGTCACCAAATTAGGGTTTTGGTGGACTGAGGCCTCCAGATGAAAATTTCCCTCTGGGCATGAGCCAATGCTTCAAAGGACAACCCAAGATACTCCAAGGGACCTCATGGACCCAATTATCAAGTCAATTTAACCTCAGGGGATGCATTTACCCAAAAAAAATTAGGAATTAGGGTTTCTTGACCTAATTCACCCCTAAGTTGACTTTTGGGACAAAACATGAGCCAAGGCCTCAAGACATGATTTGAGGGTCTCTCATACACTAAATGGATCCATTTGGAACAATGGATTGATCCAAGAAGCTTGATTCACAAGTTTCAATTTCATCTAGACCACACTTAGGGTTTTCAAGGAAAAAGTCAATTGTACCTTTGACTTTTGACCAAGACATGCTCGCAAACCTTGGGACATGATTCAATACACCCTATAACACCTATTGAATATATCCATTAGGTTTGATTTAGGTCAAGGACTTGATTTCACAAAGGATCGTACAGTTTGGATTTCATCCGATAAAAAGTCAACTGTACAAAAATCCAAAGTTTGACTTTTTGAATTTTTGGTCAATTATGGTTCCTTGACCCTAAAACAATGTTAATATGTGATTTGAATCATCATTCATCAAGAAAAATCAAAGAAAGTGAGTTAACTTGTAAAAGGGGTAACCATAAAAAACTTAGAATTTTTTTAAGTTATGGAACAAAGTGGCTAGGGTACCAACTTCCAAGGACCATAACTTGAGATCCAAGCAACCATTTTGGATGGTCCAAAGTTGGATTTGTCGCTCTCATTGCACACTTCAAAAGTGTCAACTACATCTCATTCCAATTCTTCATGGATTTTAAGCTATGGAGTTATCAAAATGGCTGAAAACATGAAAATGACATTTTTCCAACACTTAGTGAAATTTTCACTAAGTCAGAATCTGCCTTACTTTTTCCAAAATGTAGGGGCAGTTTTCACCTCGATTCAAGTCAAACCAGGTCTAGGGGTAAACATCAAAGTTGAAGTATGCCATGAGGGCTTTCCAACAAGTACCAGATCACCTCTAAATTCCATTTGAGCAAGGAGATATAACCCTTGGAACATGGCATCCTGAACTGATTTTTACAAGGCAGAATTTGTGCATTTTGCTCGATTTGTCCAAATCTGATAAATCCAAGCCTTGTCATTAATTTGGACACGTTAGAGGATCAAATCCAAGGGGGGTGATCTGATCTCCAAGCCTCCAAAGTCCAAGAATCTACAAGTAGCCATGCCAAACCTAAAAGAGCTAAAAAGTGCCAAGACTCCAATTTTGTTTCCAAGCATTCAATGGGTGCACCAAGGTGGCATGAACTGAGCCTATGCTAACTGAATTCAGTCCAAGTTTATCTCTGAACCAAAGCTACGAAGTCTGTGCTCTAATCTCAAGTCAATGGCTAGAGGAGACTTGAGATTCCTTTTGCATAACATTGGCCAAAGGCCTGCTGCAGCCTCCATTCACTATTGATGCCAAAAAAAACTTGACACACTAAATAGGCCTCAATTGTGATCAGTTTGAGTACACCAAAGCACCCAAACTAATGCTTTCCTCAAAATCCCTCTCTTTAGGCCAAAATGCCTTCTTTTGCAAGGTACCTCTGAGTTTTTGAGTTAGAGAGCAATTCCATCACAACTCATGATCCAAACACATCCAATATGTCATATCTAAGCTGTCCAAACTCTCATATGTGACCTGTAACACCAAAATCACAAAGTCCCCTCTCAAAACCTCAAAATTGGACTTTTTTTGCATTTTTCAAGCCATGTCTTGATTCAGTCACTTTCAAAACCAGATAAAACCTCAAACACACTCCAAATATCATCCTTGAACTGTCCGAAATGGTACCCCACATCTGGAACACCATTTGAGAGAGTTGCCATATTGGTCACTTTTGCCCCTTTTGCAAGAAAGAGTTCAAAACTTGTTCCTGAGGATTCCAGCTGGTGGTGACCATTCCAAAAGCTCCTAAGGGATCAATTGAGAGTGTCTAAAGCATCAAATTACTTCTGACACAAGAAACTTGGCAGATAGCACAAAAAGCTCCCAAAGAGGTAAGCATCACAACTTGAACTCTTTGAAATATGCATTGCTTTGAAGTCCACTGATCATACACCTCTCATGCATGTTGTATATGTTGTGTTTGAACCAATTTGCCATGTAATTCTTGCCTGTAACATGAGGTAGCATAGAAAATGCAATTATAGGCCTATTTCAAAAACATCATCGGGTTTTAAAATGGGGACCTCATCTAAAAAAACTAAGGGCACCATTGGATTCCTTGTGAAATTCTAGGCAGGATAGACCTAAATTGTATCCCAGTCCATGGAGAAATGAGGAAGTTACAACCTTTACGTTTTTGGCATAAAAGCTGACCTTGCCTTGCCTTGCCTTGCCCAAGCCTAGAACAAGGCATCCCTTATGTATTCATGGGGTGGTTTTGATACACGGATGTATTACCACCCCAGTGGTAGAAGGCGCGCGCTGTGACTTGGAGGTATGGGGTTCGAATCCCCCGCGCCCCAGGCCCTTTTTTTTACCACTTTTTCCACTTTTTACTATTTTTCATATTATTTTTAAATGATTTGAAAATTTAATTTCTCTCTCAATTTTAATTATTTTTGATTGGTTCTTTTTGCAAAAAGTCACAAAAATGTTAAAATATTTTATTCCACAAAAAAATTAGATATATATTAGTTATTTAATATAATTGGTATTTTTGTAAATAAATTCATTTTTATTGTTTTTTAAACCTTTTAAAAATGAATATTCATCTTAAAAATCAAAATCAAATGAGTCCTAAATCATCTTGTGATTAAAAACTCATTTTTCAAACCTTAACCAAAAGTCACAAGTAGTTTATTTAGGCTTATTTGGTATTTTTTTTCATTTTTTTAAAAGGATTACTTTTAAAAGAAAATGAAATTAGGGTTTCTTTGATTTTTGATCCTTATCAAATATTTCAAAATACTCATAGGCCTCTAATGGAGTGTAAGACCCAATCCCTTTTAACCAAAACCATTTTTTGGGCCTCAGGTATTGTATAAGTCCCTCTGCGTTAAAAAAATCTCGGCGTGATCGCCATTTCAAAACAAAATCAATTGGGCCTCCCCTCGTGTTGTAAGTCTCATCTTTCTTTTTCAAAACATCCTTCGGCCTCTCCTTGAGTTGTAATACCCATCCCTTCGTACAGAAAACCTCTTTGGGCCTCAGTCATTGTATAAGTCCCGATGCGATTTCAAAACAACGGTACGATCACTGTTAAACCTTGGGCATCTCCTTGAGTATAAGCCCTAACAATCATTTTCAGAAACAACTTCCCCTTTGATTTAGGTTCAAATATATATATGTTGTTATCAAAACTTTCTTCAATTTCTTTGAACAACTAACAATACAGCATGGAAGCTTGGACACCTGTAAGTTTTAACAACTTTCATTTACTCGCTTTAATATATATAACTGTATTGTGGGAAGCTACGTAGTGTGAGTCCTTCTTTCATATTCTTTTAAAATACTTGACATATATCAACTGTATATATACTAGTATAGTTATTTAGAACTAGGTAAAGCCAGTTTGGTCACTATTAAGTACAGTCAAAACTAGATCCCCATAGGATTTCTAGATACAGTCTAGCCTTCTCTTGGGCTTAAACAATACGGAACAAAGAGAAAGGCAGTATTCTTCGTGAACCTTTTCTCAGGCTGTTACTGTTAGAAATTTTCAAAGAAATTCTACTCCCCAGAGTTGATATATTCTCGGTGAATAGCATCTCTTGAGTTTCTTCAAACCTCCGAACTTTCACTAAATGATCTATTCTCGGTGAATAGCATTTCTTGAACTTTTCTTGGGTTGAGACCCACAGGCTTCCTAAAAAGCATCCCCGCCTCCTCTTGGGCTTTGTAAAAGGACTCTCCGACTTCTTAGAAGTTCTCATGCCTTGTCTTGGGCTTAATACAAGGACCCTGACGACCTCTTAAAGGTATAAGACAGAACTTAGTCATCCTTTGCTAGAGCAATCTTTCATGTGTCAAATCTCAGACCAATTTAGGGTTGATTCTCATCCCTTAATACACCCGCCTCCTCTTGGGCATCATACCAAAGATAAAACTCTTCCACACCAGTAGACTCGGACAGTCTAATCCCCTTGAGTCTCAAAGACATTCTCAAGTTCCCTACAAACATAGGAAGAAACCCCGGTCATTTTTTATCAATCTCCAGCAGAGCTGAAACCCAGTCTATCTCCTAAAAATGCACCAACCAGGGCTAGGTTATCATCAGTATAACACTATCCCAAGTCAGAACCTCAAGGCATCTGATACCTCAACTCTTTTGTAAACCTCAGCAAGAGTTGATTCCCCACTTGGACCTGCCTAGGGATCTCAATAATCCCCAGCAGAAAGATGGCCTCCTCTAAGGCTTTGTATAATGACCTTCCCTCAGCAAAGTCAGCCTCCTCTTGGGCTTTGTACAATGATTTTCCCCAGCAGAGCTAACCTTTTCAGGCTCTCTTTTGAGTCAATCAACTTTTCAGACTCTCTTGTTGAGTCAATCACCTTTTTATACTCTCTTGTTGAGTCAATCACCTTTTCAGACTCTCTTGTTGAGTCAGTCACCTTTCAGCACTCTCTTGTTAAGCCAACCTTCTTAGCCTCAATCTCGGGCTTTGTACGAGACAGATAAAAATACTCTCTTGTTGAGTCAATATTTTTTCAGCCTCCTCATAGGTTTGATGTAAAGATTTCCCCTAGCTAGAGCTAGCCTCCTCTTAAGTTGTGTAGAATAATTTCTCCAGCTTGTTCAGCCACAATCCTGGTCTTTGTACAGGACAGATAAAAGCACTCTCTTGTTGAGTCAAATCCTTTTATCCTCAATCTTGGGCTTTGTACAAGACATAAATCTTCATCTCTTAAGCTTGGGACATATATCTTCCCCAGCGAGGTCACATCCTTCCAGCCTTCTTTTAGACTTTGAGGAATGATTTCCCAAGCAGATTCAAACTCATTTCAGCCTCAATCTTGGGCTTTGTACAAGACACATAAAAGTATCCTCACCCGAGTCTGTTAAATTTTCCATTTCAGCCTCAATCTTGGGCTTTGTACAAGACACATACAAACCTCCCCGGAAAAGTCAAACTTTCAGCCTCCTCTTAGGCTTTGTATAATGATATCCCCTAAAGAGTCAGTCTCTTTTTTGCCTCAATCTTGGGCTTTGTACAAGACACCAATATACACACTCTCTTGTTGAGTTGGTCTTATCCAGCCTCCTCTTAGGCTTTGGGTAAGGATTTCCCCAATGGAGTCAATCAACCTCTTAACTTCAACCTTGGGCTTTGATTAAGGCACAAACAAATCAACAATACCTCTTTAGAGATGACAAGTTCTCTCTCAGTTAAACGTTTTAGCTTTAATCTTGGGCTTTGAACAAGACACAAATAAACCTCTTAGCTTCAATCTTAGGCTTTTAACAAGACACCAAATATATTTTTCCTCCCTTAGAATAGGAGGAACTACGATTGCTCCGATTTCCCTGTTTCGTTTAAACGAGAATACGTAGGCATAAGATTGCAAAATCTTAGCGAGCATACTAATAAAAAACCCTAGGTCTAGTACCTTACCAAAAACACCCGAACATCAACAAAAACTCACTCACTCACTCATACTTCCCAAGAAACTTTCCCAACCCATTAACGGATAAACACTATCAAGTATAAAGCGAAACCTAAAGCTAATATGCTGTGGATAACCACATATAGGATAGGTAATTGACAACTCCCCATTGCATAACCTGACCCCGGACCCCCCAATCTCTTTTAAACATTTGTTCAGTTAAACATCCGTGTGCAAGGTTATTTTTAGATATCTTCCCTTTCCCTTCCAACTTCATGGGATAAATAAGAAATCAGAAAGTAACACCCCCTCCTACCATTACGGTAAGGAAATCCCAGCGATAAGGTGGTCGCGTCACCGACAAAAATTGCTCGCTTCAGTAAAATAGCAACTCTGCTGGGGAGTCATTGTCTGTATAGGACTAGGACTAGAATTCTTAAGAGGTCTAGGATGTTAGTTTTAGGAATAAATATATGTATATCGTTTTTCCTAATTGATATCCATGTTTATTTTTCTGCTAATGGGACTGCGGGTGATGCCGCATCTGGAAAGTTTGAGTGACACCTAAGATAAGTGATGGCATTAGACGGGTAATCTTATAGGGAGTGACTCCCAAATAAGAGATCCCGGTAGACCATCGAATCAGTGGAGATACCCTTTACGGATTTAATGCCTATGCCACTTCGGTTGTTGAAAGCAGATTGTTCGTCTGTGGTGTCCGTGAAACTGAGGATTTAGTAGGCTGAGACCATGTTACTATTTTGTAGTGCGGCAGCTATCAGAAATAGTTGTCACGCGATACTACCCTCATTTGAGATTACTCTAAGATACTGCAGCTCGCTCGGGTGAACCAGCCTGCTGTTGTTATCCCAAGGGGGGTCAATGATTTTGAGGTTAGGTACAAAAAATCACCAGTACAACCTTTGGGGATGGGTAGAGCCATAACTTCATGACACTGAACCTTTGACCCCATGTTTTTTCTATGTTTTTGTGTGCTGCATTCATGCATTCATTTCATTAAAAAACTTTAAGCAAAGAAAAATTTTCTCTTCTAGTCTCTCTTTTTCAAATTAAACTAAGACAATGATTGCAAATGTCAGAGAGAAAGATTGCGTTATGGATTTCGGTAGAATGAAGACTCACAAGTACACCTTCAATGTTCCAAAGCTAGAGGATTTAAGAGGGTTGGCAAGGATGATCACCAACCCTGATGCTTTCAGAGCTAAGTACGAAGGACTGCTGTCTCTGTTAAGGGTCCATGTAATTCAAGGAATCCTGGCTACGCTGATCCAGTTTTACAATCCGTTCTATCACTATTTTACATTCCCAGATTATCAACTAGCACCAACGCTGGAGGAGTACTCTCACCTGACTGATTTACCCATCACTGACCAAGCTCTATTTTCTGGACTGGAAGAAATTCCAAAAGATCAAACCATTGCAAGAGCAATCTATTTGGATGAGTCAGAAGTCAGGACTCACATGACCACTAAGGATGGAATCCAAGGTTTACTAGCCATGTTTTTGATAAAGAAAGCTCTGTACTTTGCTAGTATAAGGAACGTGACTGCTTTCGAGAACGTCTTTGTTTTGCTCACCTACGGGTTATTTTTGTTTCCCAACATTAATAACTTCGTTGATATCAATGCCATTAAGATTTTTCTAACTGGAAACCCCGTACCAACCCTGCTCGCAGATGCTTATCATTTTGTACACTTAAGAAATTTGTACAACGGAGGAATGATCACATGATGTGTACCCCTACTATATAAATGGTTCACTTCCCATTTACCCAAGTCTGCTGCTTTTTGGGATCATAAGAGTACTTTACGTTGGTCACAGAGAATCATGTCTCTTACCAACTCTGATGTAGATTGGTATAATCGGATCTATGACGAGATAAAAATCATTGACCGTTGTGGAAACTTCCCTAATGTACCCCTCATAGGAACTAAAGGAGGAATCAACTATCATCCAATTTTAGTTCGTCGTCAATTTGGATACCCGATGAGACATGTCCCGCGTAATGTTCATCTGGAAGGTCTTTTCTTCAAGGAAGTGGAAAATGGCAGGGCACTAAAGACAGAAATAATGCATGCCTGGAAACATGTTCACAGGAAAGGAAGAAAGTCTCTAGGGAAACCAGACTGTGTCTCGGTGGAACCTTATCTCCACTGGGTACAAACTAGAGCTCTCAAGCTAAGGATGCCTTACCCTCGTCAAGAAGTTCTTCCGTTAAAGGAATCTGTCATTTATTTTATGTCTGATATGGAAAAGCTTCAGGTTACTCTCAACAAAGTTCAACAAGAGAAGAAGTTTTGGAAGAATAAGTACCATATTCTCAATGTGGAGTGTAACAAAATACAGCAACTGTTAAAAGGAAAAGAAGCTCTAATCGAGATTTTAGAGCAACATGCTGTAGAGAATCAAGAAGACCAAAGGAATTTGCTCGCTCCTTTCACTTGGCAAAAGGAGGACAACCCGACAACGGCTCAAGAGCCCCTGTCAAAGAAATGGAAAATACCAGAACCAGCACCTGAGCTCTCCTCAGAGAGGACTCAGGATCCATAAGTTTAGACATTTCCTTTTACAGCACTTTGTGAATTACTGTATTTCCATTTTCGCAATCTTTGAATTCAATAAAATGGGGTTTCCCCAATGTATGATATTTGCAATCCAATTGTTGAAGTTTATTTTGATTAAACAAAAAACATATAATTAATATAATCATTGCATATCATTCATTATTCTCACATAACGCATTCTTCTTACCTACGAATCTCACGTTTGTACCTCGATTCTAGAGTCAAACTGTCTCATTCGTACAATACTCCGACCAATCGACAAAAGAAGATGGATAATCTCGAGGAAGAGAACAGATAGTTGAGAGAAGAACTCGACGCTCTGAAAGAAGATCTGAGAAAACTTCACAATGACATGCAAGCTCTGGCAGCAGTCCAGATACAAAGAACTGTGATCTCAGAGGTCACATCGACGCCCATAGTGGAGAAGTATGATCCTCGGTATAACATGCCTAAGGATCGTCCCTGGGGCATGCCTATTGACTATATCCCGGAAGGATATATTTCACCGATCAAGGAAGATCCAGAAATTGCAGCAGGAACCGCTGGGCCTGAAGGTTACAAACTTCGGGAAAGCGAAGATGCAAGGGGCATGACAGCAACTCCTGAAGGTTACAAACTTCAGGAAAGGGAAGCACCAAGAGTCACTACCGTAATGACTATACCACCACCCGTGGTACACACTGCCCCGGAGGAGCATATTCCACAGATACCTTCTGGTGGAAACGAAAGTATGGACGACAGAATGAAGGAGTTCCAGGAACAATTCCTGGAGATACAAAAGGAACTGCATGCCATTCGTGGTCAGGATCTTTTCGAAAGGGACGCCGCAGACCTTTGTTTGGTCCCTAATGTGAAAGTTTCGCACAAATTCAAGGTGCCCGAATTTGAAAAGTACAAGGGTAACTCTTACCCTCAAAGTCATTTAGTGATGTACGCTCGGAGAATGTCAACTCAGACAGAGAACCAACAGCTACTGATCCACTATTTCCAAGATAGTTTAACCGGTGCAGCACTCAAATGGTACATGGGATTAAACCGCACTAAGATCGTCACTTTCAGGGATCTTGGCACTGCCTTTGTTCAACAATATAAGTATAATCTGGACATGGCACCTGACAAAGATCAACTCAGAGCCATGTCACAGAAGGATAAGGAAACCTTCAAGGAATATGCTCAGTTATGACGTGAGATTACCGCCCAGATTTGTCCACCTCTTGAGGAAAAAGAGATGACAAAGATCTTCTTGAAAACCTTGAGCTCATTTTACTACGACAGAATGGTCGCCAGTGCGCCCAGTGACTTCATTGAGATGGTGGGCATGGGAGTTCGTCTTGAAGAAGCAGTCCGAGAAGGACGTTTAGTTAAAGACGCTTGACCATCAAGCAGCACCAAAAGATACGGTAGTGCTCTCCCTAAGAAAAAAGAGCAAGATATTGGAAATATCTCTCTCGGAAAGCAAAGGCGACGTTACCAACCAGTAGCAGCTGTAACTCCTGCTATCAACTCTGCGCCTGTTCCTACGTATCAACCTCAGGTTGCTCAGAGCCAACCGAATCAACAACAATATCAGCAAAGGACACAACAGCCTCTTCAGCAGGCTCGTCTTCAATACAACAACAATCGTACAACGCGACCGCCAGGGTTCGACCCTATACCAATGTTGTACGCAGAACTGTTTCCATTACTACTGGTCAAGGAGCACGTTCAAACCATGGCTCCTCTTGCGATACCGGAGAATCTTCCTTTTTGGTTCAAAGCAGATCAGACTTGCCCTTACCATCGAGGAGGACCAGGGCATAACATAGAAAATTGTCTCAGTTTCAAATCCGATGTACAGAAGCTTGTTAGGAGCGGGGTCTTATCCTTCAAAGATACGAATCCTAACGTTCAGACAAACCCGCTGCCTCAACACGAGAAAGTTGCGGTAAATTTGATAGAGGAAGAGTCTAAACACAACTATCAAATACATGATATACTCTTATTGGGAACCAACCTGGTCAAGATGCATTGCAGACAGAGCGGGTACGGTCACGTACCGTCTCATAACTATCACCAGTGTGATACCTGCTCTAGAAACAATCAAGGATGTTCTGTGGTGCAATCCGCTCTACAGGAACAGATGGATCTCTGATGGATCCAAGATCACCGAATTCGTGAGGTCAACATGACTTATACAAATTCCAACATCATTCAAAACCACAATATCCTGGCGATGAATGTCAACTTGGTGGCAATGCACTCAAGGCAAAGCCAACATCATAATCTGCCACGGCACGACTACGATTCCTATCCTGTCTGCTCGGTAAATAGTCAGGGATGCTTTTTTGTACAAGAGGCCCTCCAGCGTCAGATGAATCTTGGATGGATTCAGGATTACCGCGATAGAAGTCAGTATCAAGTTAATATGATTCAAATCTTCGATATTCGCTTGATGAATACCAACTTGGTGGAATTACACACCATACAAGTCCAGCTCGGTTTTCTGACTTTGCACGATTATCATAATTGTAAAGTGTGTCGTGAGAGTGACCAAGGATGTGCACTCGTTCAAAGGACACTGCAACACTTGCTAAACCACTGGTGGCTTCCGATCTATCTAGATGAAGACACACAACAAGTCAGTATGACTAACGGGAATCCTACTAGGCATCAAAGTCAGGACGTTCGATTAATGGAAACCGATCTAGTAAGGTTACACTGCATACAAAGCGGACATGGCCGGGTGCCACCACACAACTATGAGCACTGTAGAGTTTGCTCTGAAGATAATCAAGGATGCCACCTCGTGCGAGCAGCCCTTCAAAGTCAGTTGGACCACAAAGAGATTCACCCGTGTTCAGGCTCTGGTTCAATTAACATAATGTCATACTATCATCCTAATTGAGGCAAAATGTTGTCTTAATCCCTAAACTAGAAGTGGCCAAAGATGTGTGCGCCATAATTCCTTTACTCCATGAATCAAGAGTTCCTCTTGATAGTGGAAGGATTCTCAACCTTGAACCAATTGAGGCCGGCTATGATGGTCAGAAAAATCAGAAGGCTCCTATAGTTATCTATCTGCCGGGACCAGTACCGTAAAAGTCCGATAAAGCTATCCTTTACAAGTACGGTGCACCAACAATTGAGAATGGAAAGGAAACTCAATTACCCTCTGTCGTGAATATTGCAGACATTAGTCGAGTAACGCGGAGCGGTCGAATCTTCAACCGAGGAGTTGGAGACCCTAACAAAGAAAAGAAACCTCAAACAGAAGTTCCTAATCAACCAGTCGGCCAGTCTAATGATCCCGACCTTTCAAAGAACAACGATGAGATGCTGAAGCTCATCCAGAAGAGTGAATACAACATTGTTGATCAACTATTGCAAACTCCTTCAAAAATCTCAGTGATATCTCTTTTACTCAGTTCTGAAGCCCATAGAGAAGCTCTACAGAAAGTCTTAGAGCAAGCCTTTGTGGACCAAGATGTAACAATAAGACAATTCGACAGCATCATCTCCAACATCACTTCCTAAAACAACTTGGGGTTTAGTGATGAGGAACTGCCAGAAGAGGGCTAGAGTCATAATATGGCACTCAATATTATAGTCAACTGCCATGACGATGCATTAGCCAGCGTACTGGTAGACACTGGATCAGTTCTAAATGTTATGCCCAAGTATACTCTGATGCGATTATCATACCAAGGATCTCTGATGAGAGGCAATGAGGTCATCGTCAAAGCATTTGACGGATGCCAAAAAACAGTTATCGGCAAAGTCGATTTTCCTATAACTATCGGTCCTCACACTTTCTAAGTCACTTTCCAGGTCATGGACATCCGGGCAGCGTACAGCTGTTTGTTAGGAAGACCTTGGATACACGAAGTTGGGGCAGTCACTTCGACACTTCACCAGAAGCTGAAGTTCGTCAAGAATAACCAACTAGCCACAACCTGCGGAGAGCAAGCCTTGATCATGAGCAACCTATCGTCGTCCACTTGTGTAGAACCAGAGGAGGTTGTTGGAACCCAGTTCCAGGCACTTTCAGTGAGCCATGACAACCAATCAGAAAAGGGAACATCGATTTCCTCGTACAAAGATGCTCTCGAAGTAATCAAAAGTAACAATACAAAGGGATGGGGACTGCCTGTCATTCCTACTAATAACAAGACAAAGAAAGGTCTTGGTTTTTCCTTAACCTGTACCCAGACTGCTACTAACAACGAAAGTTTTCATCCTATTCAAGACTTCTTCCATAGTGGAGGTTTCCTCCACCTAGTGTCTCAAGAAGTACATACCATCAACGAGGGTGATTCCTCCGATACCGATGAAGAGTGGAAGTCCTATCTTAACAAGGACGGTTATATGTCTCAAGAAGAGGTGCCTACACCATTTTTCTTTCCCGCACAGAGTCCGAGATATATACCAAGGTCAGATGTCAAGATGATATACAGAGATTGTGATCCGGAAGGATGCTGTGCTCCACCAAACTCATTAGAGGAGGACACTCTAATGAAAGAAAACTTTGACCATGACTATTATGGTCCAATGGATAGTATGCCTATCTGGCAGCCGTACCCAGGAGACTTGGAGCTAAAGAGTCAGCCGAAAGATACATATCAGCCGAGCATCATTGAAAAGAATACTTGTGTCCCCACTGAATCATGGGATCATTACTCAGGGCATTCAGAAAATATCCAGTACAACGATGAATTTGCAAGGATTGCAGGACAAGAGTTCCTTAACTATGCTTTTCCCGAGGTCAACGTCATCGAAAGGGATGACTCCACCAGTTCCAAAGAGGTGTGGGACACCTTAGGGCAACCAAGTGGCAAATTCGACTTCGTGGTCAAGTACACTGCTCCGGAAAGCTCTCGTATCAGGCTCGAAGACATCCAGCCAACTGGATGGGGAGATATACCTGAGAGTACAAACACTGTGCAAGATACAACAGAAGAATCCTCCTACGACAACTCTGCCTGGGAGACAGATTCCAACGATCCTGCTCCACCAGAAATCAGCGTTATTTCTGAAGACAAGCCAAGAAGGAAGGTACCAGACTTTGTGATTCACCGAGGAGTTCGCCGCCAATGGGTTGCTGTCAACGTTCCGAAAGTCGTTCATAAGTCTAAGTAATTGACGTATTTATCTTAACCTTTCACCCTGCCCAGGTGAAACGGATGTTTGGATAGGGCTCACTTTTTGTAAATGTACCTCTTCGCTTTGCCCAAAGCGACTAAGTTTTGTTTTATAGGGCTGTAGTTTCAAGAATCGAAAAGATCATAAATAAAATAACGTCGTTCTGTAATTTCCGCATTTATTGTTGTTTTCTCTTTTCACTTTTTTCAGAAAATGGTAATCTTAAAACCAACTCAAATAATAAAAACAAGCATTTTTCAGAAATTACATTGCACGCACTCTTGCATTTCTCTCTATCTCTTCTAAAAACAAATCAGCATGTCATGTAGATTACTTGTTTTAAACCCCATTAAAACATACGATCCAATGCCTTCTCCCAACTTTGAATTCCCGGTATTTGAGGCTGAAGAAGAAGAGGACGTAGAAATTCCAGAAGAGATCTCCCGATTACTCAGACAAGAGGAAAGGTTCATTGAACCTCATAAAGAGCCGTTGGAAACGGTCAACTTGGGTTCAGAAGAAGAGAGAAAAGAAGTCAAGATTGGGGCACTGCTCAGTCCGATTGTCAAAGAAAGCTTGATAAAGCTTCTCAAAGAGTTTCCCGATGTATTCGCTTGGTCCTATTAGGACATGCCAGGGTTGGATACCAGCATCGTGGAACATCATCTACCGTTAAGATCAGAATGTCTGCCAGTGAAACAAAGGCTGAGACGGACTCACCCAGACATGGTCATCAAAATTAAAGAGGAAGTACAAAAACAGATTGACGCAGGTTTCCTCGCCACATTAGAATATCCTCAATGGCTAGCCAACATAGTGCCAGTTCTGAAAAAGGACGAAAAGGTCAGAATGTGTGTAGACTACAGGGATCTGAACAAAGCAAGTCCAAAGGATGATTTTCCCTTACCGCACATAGACATGCTGGTAGACAGTACAACAAAGTTCAAAGTTTTCTCCTTCATGGACGGATTCTCGGGCTATAATCAAATCAAAATGGCGCCGAAAGACATGGAAAAAACTTCGTTCATCACCCCATGGGGTACTTTTTGTTACAAGGTAATGTCGTTCGGTTTGAAGAACGCCAGGGCAACCTATCAAAGGGCCAAAACTTTTCTGTTCCACGACATGATACACAAAGAAATAGAAATATATGTCGATGATATGATTGCCAAATCTAAAACAGAAGAGGAGCATGTGACCCGCCTGTCAAAGCTATTTGAGCGGCTGAGAAAATACAAACTCTGTTTGAATCCCAATAAGTGCACATTCGGTGTCCGTTCCGGAAAACTGCTAGGGTTCATCGTCAGCCAGAAAGTAATTGAGGTTGATCCTGACAAAGTCAAGGCCATTCAAGAAATGCCTTCTCCAAAGACTGAGAAACAAGTCAGGGGATTCCTGGGACGTTTGAATTACATTTCCAAATTTATATTCCTCATGACCGCGACACCCGGGGCAAATGGACTCCGAATTATGACGGCCCCTATGTGGTAAAGAAAGCTTTCTTAGGCGGCACCTTGAGACTCGCAACCATGGATGGAGAGGAATTTTCCTACCCTACGAATGTTGACGTAGTCAAGAAATACTTCGCCTAAATAAAATAAAATAAAATAAAAAAAACGTCTCGATGGATTGAAAACCTGAAAGGGCGGTCCAGGCAAAAATTAGAGACATAATCAAAAATCATCCCGATGGATTGGAAATCTCAAATTACAATCCAGGCAAAAGTTAGGGATTAATGGCAAGTAACTACGCCCGACAAGGTTAAATCCCTGAGTAGTAAGGCCATCCATCAGAGAAAAATTTCGAGTCAAGGTCATCTTCGACGGAAGCTCAGGATGTCTAGAATTCAAAGTTAGTAGAAGGATGGTGGTCGACATGTTTCAATGTAGCCATTTTCCCTTAAATTACCATTTTCTAACTTTGTAAATACTCAATGGAATCACGCGTTGGCTGATTTCCATCCTATCAATAAAATTTGAGCCCTAGTGCTTTTGTTTGCAATTCTTATTTGTTTTAGCTTTACAGAATGGCATTTTTAACATGATTAACGATTCTTGAAATAAAACAAAAATGAATTTACTTGTCAAATTTTTCTGCTTTTAAAATAAAGATGGCAATTCTTTTGACTGTTGAACGTCGAAAGAACATTGATTGCTTCTCCAAAGGCGATTAAGCTTCAAAGTGCAGAATCAAAGTACTCCTTCTAAGCCAGTGCGCTTGAATGACTAGAGTTCTTATCTCCTAAGCCCGACCAACATTTTCCCCACATGGATTATCTCTCCTAAGCAAGGCAGAATTGCTATCTTGGACCGAACGGTATTTCTTTGTCCCCTGCAGTGGCCGAGTATCCAGTCGTGTTCATCTATTACTCTGTATGTCGTGTCAGTTTTGTCAGCATAAACATACATACATCATGCATTATTGATTTGAATTCATATTCATATTGCACCACTACCACTCTAGTCAGTCTTAACTCTAAGTGGTAAAGTCCTCTTGTCAATCGAGTTGTCAGTTCTTTCCTTGTCAGGAAGCGAATCACCTAAGCAATCTCTCTCCCCCAGTTTATTTCTAGAATGGGGACGACCCTTGACCACTTTGATAACTTGAACCTATGAAAGACAAAAAGACCTTCGACAAACGACACTCTTCACCATTGAAGATGATATCTTCGCTTTCCCAGATTAAGGAAAATCCCCAGAGAAAGCCTCGCAACTAGAGACTCTTAGCAACACATTGAATTTTCTCCCCAAGAGAGTCAATGTTCATGAGGTCATCAGCACCTCAAAACGGGATTACATCACACGACATTTCTCTGAGAAGATCTCGAGGAAGAGATTGATGTAATATCCCCAAGTGGGAAATAGTCTCTTAAGAGACTCGTGTTCCCTAGTAGAGTCGACAAATGGCGTCTCCAATAGAGAAGTTTGTACACCTCTACAACTCAGACGAATGGGTTCTCCCAGCAAGTCTGACATCAAAACTTTTTCCCATCAAATGGCATCTCCCCAGGAAAATTCGGCGAGAAGTTTGAGGAAAACCGCTACAAATAGCGTCCCTTGTCAAGAAAGTTCATTGACAAAAGAAACCGAGACCAGTTCCGTGGCTGAAGACCAGGGTCGAGGGGAAGTTTATTTCAGAAACTGAGACCAATTCCTTGGCTGAAAACCGGGATCGAGGGGGAAGTTTCACCCTTTTCTAAGTATCATTGCTTAGCAAAAGAAGATGGATGGGAAAACTGCCATTCATAACCACCATCAAAATTTCGGGTATTCTGATATTTAATCCTCTTGTACCTCGAATGCCCGAATACCTTCGCAATTCACACATTCGGGTCCAAGAAGATTAAATAGGGGCATCTGTCATACCCTAAATTTTGACCACCAAGATTTCCCATCATTGTGCAAGACATCATCACAATATGGATGTACCTCCATGTCTTATCAATCTCCTCAAGGATTGTTGAGCATTCACCACAAACAAGAATTAGGGTTTTAAGCCCTCTTAGAGCACTTAGACAAAGGATAAATCAAGAAATGACATGATGTAGTGAGCGATTTTGTACGCGGTTCTTAGGCGTTGTCGCTCCTTTCGGGGTACTACAGTTCGATTCATTTTTTATCCTATTGAAAGCTGACTAAGGAAGGGAAATAGATGTCTCCAATTAACCCTGCTTGCATATTGAGTTTAAACAGCGGTCTGTTAGGTTACGGATGCTATATGGTAATGGGGCCTTTTTCTTCTTTCTTTTTTTCTAGAGAGTGAAAACACGGGACGGTTTATGGATAGGATGTTAGGACTGATGCTGGATTTTAGGTTTTTTTATTAGTGTGCTCGCTAAGATTTTTCTTTCAATCCTATGCCTACGTATTCCCGTTTTCCGAAATAGGGAAATCAGAGTGATCGTAGTTCCTCCTATTCTACGGGAGGAAATGGTGTTTTGGTGTCTTGTTCAAAGCCCAAGACGTGAAGCGAAAGGTTGTTTGTATCTTGTTCAAAGCCCAAGATGTGAAGCTGAAAAGTCTATTTGTATCTTGTTCGAAGCCCAAGATGTGAAGCTGAAAAGTCTTCGACTTTAGAGAGAATATGTCATCTCTAAAGGGGGGTTTGTTTGTCACAATTGTTAGGTGACTGGTTATAAAGGAGAATTACTTTAAACGGGATATGTGAATCCGGCAATGCCATAATTTCCTTTATATGGGATTTCTAACCTGAAGGAGAAGACTTTAACTCAGTGTGGAGCAATGCCATCTTTCCTTAGGAATTTCTTATGCTAAAAGAGGGACAGTGGCATGGATGTAGATGATCCAGAGGCTTGCCGCTTACAACAGTTAGATGAAGGGAAAAAAGTTATTGATGTTTGTATACTGTGAACGAGGCACAACTTTGATGCTAAAAGGTTGATTGTCTTAACCGGGGTTTTCTTATACAAAGCCTAAGAGGAGGCTGGGATGCTTTTCTGTGTCTCGTACGAAGCCCGAGAGAGAGGCTAAAAGGGTTTGACTCAACAAGAGAGTGCTTTTAGATGTGTCTTGTACGAAGCCCAAGACGGAGGCTAAAGGTTGACTCAACAAGAGAGTCTTTTATACTCAACAAGAGAGTGTTTTGTATCTCGTACGAAGCCCGAGATGGAGGCTAAAAAATGTTTAGCTCAATAAGAGCCTTTTTGTACCTCGTACAAAGCCCGAGGTGGAGGCTGAAAAATGTTCGACTCAACAAGAGAGTCTTTTTGTATCTCGTACAAAGCCCGAGATGGAGGCTATGGTTACTGTTTCAGTTGAGTGACAGGTCCAATATGCTGATTTAAAGAGAAAATCAGTTCTTATATGAGTAATGTTTGCACTCAGGGCTTTTGATTCGAGGATCAGGGATATTTCCTGTTCTTTAAGGAAATGGGAAATCCAAAGGGGATTGAGACTGTCCAAGTCTAGAGTTTCATCTTTTGTACTATGCTTTGAGAAACAGTAGTAGCAGGATCTAGACTCTTTGAAAGTTTGTTCTATTAAGATGACTAATTTCTGTTCCTATACCTCTAGGAGGTCGTCGGGACAATTTGTACGAAGCCCAAGAGGAGGCTGGAAACTTTTAAGAAGCCGAGGGACAATTTGTATGAAGCCCAAGAGGAGGTTATCATTCCCGGAGGAAGAAATCATTTATACGAAGCCTAAGAGGAGGCTGTGGATACTTCTAAGAAGCCGACGGATCCTTGTACAACGCCCAAGAGGAGGTGGGGATGCTTTTAGGAAGCCTGTGCGTCCCCAAACCCCGAGAAATTCAAGACAGGCTATTCACAGAGAATAGATCAAGCCAGGAAAGTTCGAGAATTTGGAAGAAACTCAAGAGATGCCATTCACAGAGAAAAGATCATCTCTGGGGAATAGAGTTTCTTTGACGATTTCTAAGGGTGACAGTCTGTGAAAGGGTTCACCGAGAATGCTGCCTTTCACGTCTCCATATTGTTTAACCCCAAGAGGAGGGAAAACTATATCTGGTAATCCTATGGGGGATCTAGTTTTGTGTATTTAAGAGTGATCAACTGGGCTTAGTGCTAGACGTAGTTGCCAGGGAAACTCTAAATTTCTATACTATTATTACACATTCGATATGAGTTTATGAAAGAAGACTTACAGCGAAACAGCCCCACAATACAATTATATGTATATGAAAGCGGTAAATGAAAGCGTATATACACTTACTCGGTTGTAGAGCTTCCATGTTGTTTTGTTAGTTGTTCAACAAAGAAAGATTGAAAACAATAGTATATCCAAAATCAAAGGAGAAAGTGCTTTGAAAAGAAAGATTGGGGCTTACAGCTCAAGGAGAGGCCCAGGGTTTTATCAGTGATGGCATTGTGGTTTTGAATTTGTAAAGAGGGACTTATACAAGTGACTGAGGCCCAAAAAGGTTTTCTGTACAAAGGGATGGGTCTTACACTCTCTCAAGAGGCCCAAAGAGTTTTAAAGAAAAGAAATGGGTTTTACTACACGAGGGTAGGCCCAGATGTCTTTTGTTTTGAAATGGCGATCGTGCCGAGATTTTGAAAACGCAGTGGGTCTTATACAATGACTGAGGCCCAAAATAAGGTTAGGTTTTCAAAGGGGTTGGGTCTTACACTATAATAGAGGCCCAAAAGTTTTGAATGGGTCTTATAGCTCGAGGAGAGGCCCAAGGTTTGTTTTTCAACGGACAATGATCGCGTTGAACTTTTTGAAATACAACGGGACTTATACAATAAGTGAGGCCCGAAATAGGTTTGTATTTACAAAGGATTGGGTCTTACACTCTATTAGAGGCCCAAAGTGTTTGAAATTGTTTTGTGAGGGTGAAAATCAAAGAAACCCTAATTTTATTCTTTAAAAGTAAATATTTAAAGAAAATCAAACAAAATACCAAATAAATTTGAATAAACCATTTGTGATTTTGTTTAAGGTTTGAAAAAAATGAGGGATAATCACAAGGGATATTTAAACTCATTTGGTTTTGATTTTCAAAGTAACTATTCACTTTTAAAATAATTAAAAACAAAAAAAAAGAATTTATTCACAAAAATACTAATTATATTAAATAAATAATATAAACTTAATTTTTTTGTGGAATAAAATATTTTAATATTTTTGTGATTTTTTGTAAAAAGAACCAATAAATAATAATTAAAATTGAAAGAGTTATTAATTTTCCAATTAATTAATAAAACATAAAAATATTGGGAAAATAGCAAAAATGTGAAAAAACACAAAATGGCATGGGTGGGGTTTGAACCCAAGACCTCAAGGTCACAAGGCGCGCGCCTTACCACTGGGGTGGTGATCCATCCATTGTTTGAAGTGAAAACACAAATATACAAGTCATGCCTTGGTTTTAGGTCTGGCCCAAGGCAAGGCAATGCAAGTTTTGGCTCAGAAACGTGAAGGTCATAACTTTCTCAATTTTTAATGGTTTGAGACAAAATTTATATGCATATGGACCAAAATTTCACAAGGAATCCAATGGTGGTGGTATTTTTTTCAGATCACACTCCCTCCTCAAAACCCGATAGTGGTTTTGAAAAAGGCCTATAATTGCATTTTCTATGCTACACTTTGATACAGGCATGAACTACGTGATCAATTGGTTCAAACACAACATATATAACATGTATGAGGTGTGCATGATCAGTGGACTTCAAAGCATTGCATATTTTGGAAAGTTTAAGTCATGAGGCTTACCTCTTTTTGAGCTTTTTGGAGTTTTTGTGCAATATGTCAAGCCTCTTGTTCCAGAAATGATTTGATGCTTTAGACACACTCAAATGATCCCTTTGAAGCTTTTAGGATGATTGGAGTCAGTTGGTACCTGCAAAAACACAAACTGGCCCTTTCTTGCAAAAGGGGTTAAAAGTGACCAAAATGGCAACTCTCTCAAATGGTGTTCCAGATGAGGGGAACTATTTGGGACAGTTCAAGGGTGATATTTTGAGTGTGTTTGAGGTTTTATCTGGTTTGGAAAGTGACTGAATCAAGACATGGCTTGAAAAATGCACATAAAGTCTATTTTGAGGTTTTGAGAGGTGACTTTGTGATTTTGATATTACAGGTCACTTGTGAGTGTTTGGATCACCTAAATATGATGTTTATGAGGTGTGTGTGTGATTGGTTTGATTGAAAAAGCTCTCAAACTGAAAAACTCAGAGTTACCTTGCTAAAGAAGGCATTTTTGCCAAAAGAGATTTTGAGGAAAGCATCTGTTTGATGGCTTTGGTGTACTCAAACTGAGCACAAATGAGCTCTATTTATAGTAGAGCAAGTTTGTTTTGGGATCAATAGTGAATGGTAACTGCAGAAGAGGTTTGGCCAATGTTGGCAAATGAAAATCCAAGTCTCCTCTAGCCCAAATTGACTAGAGGTTAGAGCACAGAGCTTTGGTTCCCTACTTGTTGGAGGAATCTTGACTGATTTCAGTTGCAAATGTGTCAGTCCATGCCACCTCTAAGCATCTATTAAATGCTCCAATCCAAAATTGGAGTCTTGTCCCTCTTTTAGGCAATTCTAGGTTTGGCATGCTACTTCTTGTTCCAAGGACTTTGGAGGCTTGGCTCAGTGATTGTCCCCTTTAGATTTGATCCTCAGATGTGTCCAAAATGATGACAAGGCTTGAAATTGGCTGATTTTGGCAAATCGACCAAAAATGCAAAATTCTGCCTTGCCTTGGCAGTTTTCAGCAAGGCATTTTGCCACTACCACAACTCTTAGCTCAAATTGAATTTGGTGATGTTCTTGGTCATTTTGGAAAGCCCTCATATGATACAACAACTATTTGATCATATTTGGTTTTGATACTTTTTGGATCCAAGTGAAAAATGTCCCTACTTTTGGAAAAAAGTGAAGGCAGATTCTGACTTAGTGAAAATTTCACTAAGTGTTGGAAAAAAGTGACATTTTCACTTTTTGTGATTTTGATCAATCCATAACTCAAAATCCATGAAGAATTGGAATGAGGTCTAGTTGAAGTTTTTGTAGAGGGCCATGTGATCTACAAATCAAGCTTTGGATGGGGAAAAATGGCTTTGTGGTTTAGGAGTTATGATCCTCCAAAGTTGGTACCCTTGCCACTTTGTTCATAACTTAGAAAATTTTCTAAGTTTTTATGGTTACCCCTTTTACAAGTTATCCCACTTTTCTTGATTTTTATTGATGAATGATGATTCAAATCATACATTAACATCATTTTAGGGTTAAAAATCCATTTTTATGAAAAATCTCAAAAAGTCAAAGTTGACTTTTGTGCACAATTGACTTTTTATCCGATGAATTCCAAACTGTGCAATCCTTTAGGAAATCATGTCCTTGACCTAAATCAAACTTGGTGGACATGTTCCATGGGTGTTATAGGGTATATTGAATCATGTCTTAGGGCTTGGGAGCATGTCCTAGTTAAAAGTCAAAGTTACAGTTGACTTTTCCCACGAAACCCTAACAGTGGTACCGATGAAATTGAGACTTGTTGCTCAAGCTTCCCGGATTAATCCATTGTTACAAATGGATTAATGTGGTGTATTAGAGACCCTCAAATCCTCTCTTGAGGTCTTGGCTCATGCTTTGTCCCAAAAGTCAACTTAGGGGTCAATTAGGTCAAGAAACCCTAATTCCTGATTTTTGATGTATGCATTCCCTAAGCAAAATTGACTTGATGCTTGGGGCCCATGAGGTTCCATGGAGCATATTAGGATATGCTTTGAAGTATTGGCTCATGCCTAGAGGAAAATTCCCATCTGGAGGCCCTGGTCGACCAAAACCCTAATTTGATGACACTGGCGATCTTGAGGCTTGATCCACCTAGAAGGGAGCAACCTAGTGCTTAATCCTTGAAGTGGGAGTCCTTTTGATCCATTGTGGATGCTTAAGAGGTTTAGACAAGTTGAAGATCATGTCATTCCATGATTGATCCTTTGTCTTAGAACTCTGAGAGGGCTTGAAATCCTAAGTTTGAGTGTAGTGGATGCTCACTCATTCCTTGAGGAGCTTGATGGTTCATCCATATTGTGATGATGATTTGCACAATGATGGGAATCTAGGTGGTCAAAATTTGGGGTATGACACATGATCTTAAACTTGTCTAACCTCTCAAACCACCATAAAGGATCAAGAGGACTCCCGTATCAAGAATCAAGCACAAGGTTGCAACATTCTAAGTGGATCAAGTCTCAAGATCGCCAGTGTCACCAAATTAGGGTTTTGGTCGACAGAGGCCTCCAGATGGAAAATTTCCTCTGGGCATGAGCCAATGCTTCAAAGCACAACCCAAGATAATCCAAGGGACCTCATGGACCCAATCGTCAAGTCAATTTAACCTCAGGGGATGCATTTACCCAAAAAAAATCAGGAATTAGGGTTTCTTGACCTAATTCACCCCTAAGTTGACTTTTGGGACAAAACATGAGCCAAGGCCTCAAGACATGATTTGAGGGTCTCCCATACACTACATGGATCCATTTTCAACAATGGATTGATCCAAGAAGCTTGATTCACAAGTTTCAATTTCATCTGGACCACAATTAGGGTTTTCAAGGAAAAAGTCAACTGTACCTTTGACTTTTGGCCAAGACATGCTCCCAAACCTTGGGACATGATTCAATACACCCTATAACACCTATTGAATATATCCATTAGGTTTTATTTAGGTCAAGGACTTGATTTCACAAAGGATCGCACAGTTTGGATTTCATCCGATAAAAAGTCAACTGTACAAAAATCCAAAGTTTGACATTTTGAATTTTTGGTCAATTATGGTTCCTTGACCCTAAAACAAAGTTAATATGTGATTTGAATCCTCATTCATCAAGAAAAATCAAAGAAAGTGAGTTAGCTTGTAAAAGGGGTAACCATAAAAAACTTAGAATTTTTCTAAGTTATGGAACAAAGTGGCTAGGGTACCAACTTCCAAGGACCATAACTTGAGATCCAAGCAACCATTTTGGATGGTCCAAAGCTGGATTTGTAGCTCTCATTGTACACTTCAAAAGTGTCAACTACATCTCATTCCGATTCTTCATGGATTTTTAGCTATGGAGTGATAAAAATGGCTGAAAACATGAAAATGACATTTTTCCAACACTTAGTGAAATTTTCACTAAGTCAGAATCTGCCTTACTTTTTCCAAAATGTAGGGGCAGTTTTCACCTTGATCCAAGTAAAAAACCAAGTCTAGGGGTAAACATCAAAGTTGAAGTATGCCATGAGGGCTTTCCAACAAGTACCAGATCATCTCCAAATTCCATTTGAGCAAGGAGATATAACCCTTGGAACATGGCATCCTGAACTGGTTTTTACAAGGCAGAATTTGTGCATTTGGCTCGATTTGTCCAAATCTGATAAATCCAAGCCTTGTCATCAATTTGGACACATTAGAGGATCAAATCCAAGGGGGATGATCTGATCTCCAAGCCTCAAAAGTCCAAGAATCTACAAGTAGCCATGCCAAACCTAAAAGAGCTAAAAAGTGCCAAGACTCCAATTTTGTTTCCAAGCATTCAATGGGTGCACCAAGGTGGCATGAACTGAGCATATGCTAACTAAATTCAGCCCAAGTTTATCTCTGAACCAAAGCTACAAAGCATGTGCTCTAATCTCAAGTTAATGGCTAGAGGAGACTTGAGATTCCTTTTGCATAACATTGGCCAAACGCCTCCTGCAGCCTCCATTCACTATTGATGCCAAAATAAACTAGACACACTGTAAATAGGCCTCAATTGTGATCAGTTTGAGTACACCAAAGCACCCAAACTGGTGCTTTCCTCAAAATCCCTCTCTTTAGGCCAAAATGCCTTCTTTTGCAAGGTACCTCTGAGTTTTTGAGTTAGAGAGCAATTCCATCATAACTCATGGTCCAAACACATCCAATATGTCATATCTAAGCTGTCCAAACTCTCATATGTGGCCTGTAACACCAAAATCACAAAGTCCCCTCTCAAAACCTCAAAATTGGACTTTTTTGCATTTTTCAAGCCATGTCTTGATTTAGTCACTTTCAAAACCAGATAAAACCTCAAACACACTCCAAATATCATCCTTGAACTGTCCCAAATGGTTCCCCACATCTGGAAAACCATTTGAGAGAGTTTCCATAATGGTCACTTTTGCCCCTTTTGCAAGAAAGAGTTCAAAACTTGTTCCTGAGGATTCCAGCTGGTGGTGACCATTCTAAAAGCTCCTAAGGGATCAATTGAGAGTGTCTAAAGCATCAAATTACTTCTGGCACAAGAAACTTGGAAGATAGCACAAAAAGCTCCCAAAGATGCATTGCTTTGAAGTCCACTGATCATACACCTCTCATGCATGTTGTATATGTTGTGTTTGAACCAATTTGGCATGTAATTCTTGCCTGTAACATGAGATAGCATAGAAAATGCAATTATAGGCCTATTTGAAAAATACCATCGGTTTTAATAATGGGGACCTCGTCTAAAAAAACCAAGGGCACCATTGGATTCCTTGTGAAATTCTAGGCAGGATAGACCTAAATTTTGTCCCGATACATGGAGAAATGAGGAAGTTACAACCTTTACGTCTTTGGCCCAAAAGCTGGCTTTGTCTTGCCTTGCCTTGCCCAGGCCTAGAACAAGGCATCCCTTATGTATTCATGGGGTCGTTTTGATACACCGATGTATCACCACCCCAGTGGTAGAAGACGCGCGTTGTGACTTGGAGGTCTGGGGTTTGAATCCCCCTCGCCCAGACCCTTTATTACCACTTTTTCCACTTTTTACTATTTTTCATATTATTTTTAAATGATTTGAAGAATTAATTTCTCTCTCAATTTTAATTATTTTTTATTGGCTCTTTTTGCAAAAAGTCACAAAAATGTTAAAATATTTTATTCCACAAAAAAAATCAGATTTATATTAGTTATTTAATATAATTGGTGTTTTTGTAAATAAATTCATTTTTATTGTTTTTTAAACCTTTTAAAAATGAATATTCATCTTGAAAATCAAAATCAAATGAATCCTAAATCATCTTGTGATTAAAACCTCATTTTTCAAACCTTAACCAAAAGTCACAAGTAGTTTATTTAGACTTATTTGGTATTTTTGTCATTTTATTAATTTTATTAAAAGGATTACTTTTAAAAGAAAATGAAATTAGGGTTTCTTTAATTTTTGATCCTTATCAAATATTTCAAAACACTCATGGGCCTCTAATGGAGTGTAAGACCCAATCCCCTTTTAACCAAAACCATTTTTTGGGCCTCAGGTATTGTATAAGTCCCTCTGCGTTAAAAGAATCTCGGCGCGATCGCCATTTCAAAACAAAATCAATTGGGCCTCCCCTCGTGTTGTAAGTCCCATCTTTCTTTTTCAAAACATCCTTGGACCTCTCCTTGAGTTGTAAGACCCATCCCTTCGTACAAAAAACCTCTTTGGGCCTCAGTCGTTGTATAAGTCCTGATGCAATTTCAAAACAACGGTACGATCACTGTTAAACCTTAGGCCTCTCCTTGAGTATAAGCCCCAACAATCTTTTTCAGAAACAACTTCCCCTTTGATTTAGGTTCAAATATATATATGTTGTTATCAAAACTTTCTTTAATTTCTTTGAACAACTAGTAATACAGCATAGAAGCTTGCTCACCTGTAAGTTTTAACAAATTTCATTTACTAGCTTTAATATATATAATTGTATTGTGGGAAGCTGCGCACTGTGAGTCCTTCTTTCATATCCTTTTAAAATACTTGTCATATATCAACTGTATATATACTAGTATAGTTATTTAGAGTTTCCCCGACAACTAGGTCTAGAACTAGGTAAAGCCAGTTTAGTCACTCTTAAGTACAGTCAAAAGTAGATCCCCATAGGATTTCCAGATACAGTCTTGCCTTCTCTTGGGTTTAAACAATACGGAACAAAGAGAAAGGCAGTATTCTTCATGAACCTTTTCTCAGGCTGTCACTGTTAGAAATTGTCAAAGAAATTCTACTCCCTAGAGTTGATCTATTCTCGGTTAATAGCATCTCTTGAGTTTTTTCAAACCTCCGAACTTTCACTAAATGATCTATTCTCGGTGAATAGCATTTCTTGAACTTTTCTTGGTTTGAGACCCACAGGCTTCCAAAAATGCATCCCCGCCTCCTCTTGGGCTTTGTACAAGGACCCTCCGGCTTCTTAGAAGTTCTCATGCCTTCTCTTGGGCTTAATACAAGGACCCTGACGATCTCTTAAAGGTATAAGACATAACTTAGTCATCCTTTGCTAGAGCAGTCTTTCCTGTGTCAGATCTTAGACCAATTTAGGGTTGATTCCCATCCCTTAATACACCCGCCTCCTCTTGGGCATCATACAAAAGATAAAACTCTTCCACACCAGTAGACTCGGACAATCTAATCCCCTTGAGTCTCAAAGACATTCTCAAGTTCCCTACAAACATAGGAAGAAACCCCGGTCATTTTAGATTAATCTCCAGCAGAGCTGAAACCCAGTCTCTCTCCTAAAAATGCACCAACCAGGGTTAGGTTATCATCAGTATAACAATATCCCAAGTCAGAACGTCAAGGCATCTGATACCTCAACTTTTCTGTAAACCTTAGCAAGATTTGATTCCCCACTTGGACCTGCCTAGGGATCTCAATAATCCCCAGCAGAAAGATAGCCTCCTCTTAGGCTTTGTATAATGACCTTCCCTCAGCAAAGTCAACCTCCTCTTAGGCTTTGTACAATGATTCTTCCCAACGGAGCTAACCTTTTCAGGCTCTCTTGTTGAGTCAATCAACTTTTCAGACTCTCTTGTTGAGTCAATCACATTTTTAGACTCTCTTGTTGAGTCAATCACCTTTTCGGACTCTCTTGTTGAGTCAGTCACCTTTCAGCACTCTTTTGTTGAGTCAACCTTCTTAGCCTCAATCTCGGGCTTTGTACGAGACAGACAAAAATACTTTCTTTTTGAGTCAATCTTTTTTCAGCCTCCTCGTAGGTTTGATGTAAAGATTTCCCCGAGCTAGAGCTAGCCTCCTCTCATGTTGTGTAGAATAATTTCTCCAGCTTGTTCAGCCACAATCCTGGGCTTTGTATAGGACAGATAAAAGCACTCTCTTGTTGAGTCAAACCCTTTTACCCTTAATCTTGGGCTTTGTACAAGACATAAATCTTCATCTCTTAAGCTTGGGACAGATATCTTCCCCAGCGAGGTCACATCCTCCCTGTAGCAAGCAATTTTGGACGTGGTTCTTAAGCACTGTCGCTCTGGGGTACTACAGGTCGATTCATTTTTTATCCTATTGAAGCTGATGAAGGAAGGGAAATAGATGTCTCTAACTAACCCTGCTTGCAAACTGAGTTTAAATAGCTGTCTGTTAGGTTGCAGATGCTATGTGGATGTGGGCCTCTCTCTGCTTATTTTATTCAGAACGAGCTACCGGGACTGTTCATGGGGAATTTGTTGGGATATGGCGCCAGATTGGCTGGAGGTAGGGTGCTTTGGGTTTTTTGATTAGTGTGCTCGCTAAGATTCTTTTGCAATCTTATGCCTATGTATTCCCGGGATAGGGAAATCAGAGCGATCGTAGTTCCTCCTATTCTATGGGACGAAATGGTGTTTCGGTGTCTTGTTCAAAGCCCAAGACGTGAAGCTAAATGTGGTTTGTATCTTGTTCAAAGCCCAAGATGTGAAGCTAAAGGGACTATTTGTATCTTGTTCGAAGCCCAAGATGTGAAGCTAAAGAGGTTTTGACTTTAGAGAGAATTTGTCATCTCTAAAGGGGGTCTGTTTGTCATAACTATTGGGTGACTGATTATAAAGGAGAATTACTTTAACTGGGATATGTGAATCCAGCAATGCCATAATTTCCTTTATAGGGGATTTTTAACCTGAAGGAGAAGACTTTAACACAGTGTAGAGTAATGCCATCTTTCCTTAGGAAGTTCTCATGCTAAACGAGGGACAGTGGCGTGGATGTAAATAATCTAGAGGCTTGCCGCTTACAGCGATTAGATGGGGTAAAATGAGTTGTTGATGTTTGTATACTGTGAGCAAGGCACATATTTTGATGCTAAACGTTTGATTGGCTCAACCGAGGTTTTCCTTATACAAAACCTAAGAGGAGGCTATTGGCCCAACAAGAGGGTGTTTTTGTGTGACCCGTACGAAGCCCGAGAGAGAGGCTAAAAGGGTTTGACTCAACGAGAGAGTCTTTTTGTGTGTCTTGTACGAAGCCCAAGACAGAAGCTAAAAGTTGTTTGACTCAACAAGAGAGTCTTTTATACTCAACAAGAGAGTGTTTTGTATCTCATACGAAGCCCGAGATGAAGGCTAAAAAATGTTTGACTTAACAAGAGAGTCTTTTATACTCAACAAGAGAGTGTTTTTGTATCTCGTACGAAGCCCGAGATGGAGGCTAAAGGTGTTAGCTCTGCTGGGGAGAACCATTGTACAAAGCCCAAGAGGAGGCTAGGGTGCTGGTGACTATTTCAGTTTAGTGACAGGTCTAGTATGTTGGTTAAAAGAGAAAATCAGTTCTTATATGGGTAATATTGTACTCATGGATTTGATCTGAGTATCGGGATTATTTCCTGTTCTTTAAGGAAACGGGGAATCCAAATGGTATTGAGACTGTCCAAGTCTACGGGTGTTTTTCCTATGAAAGGAACTTGGGAATGTCTTCGAGACTCAAGGAGATTAGACCGTCCAAGTCTAGAGTTTTATCTTTTGTACTATGCTTAAGAGAAATTAAGAGATAATACGTTTGCGGTAGAAAGATCTAGACTCTTTAAAAGACTGTTCTATTAAGATGACTAATTTCTGTTCCTATACCTTTACGAGGTCGTCGGGACAATTTGTACGAAGCCCAAGAGGAG
The DNA here is from genome assembly GCA_022829125.1 of Lathyrus tuberosus. Classification (NCBI taxonomy): domain Eukaryota; kingdom Viridiplantae; phylum Streptophyta; class Magnoliopsida; order Fabales; family Fabaceae; genus Lathyrus; species Lathyrus tuberosus. The sequence continues at coordinate 3,764,222 of JALAZF010000041.1, read as the reverse complement.
GCGAGAAAAACTTTTAAGAAGCCGAAGGGACAATTTGTACAAAGCCCAAGAGAAGGCTATCTTCCCGAAGGAAGAATCATTATACGAAGCCTAAGAGGAGGCTGTGAAAACTTCTAAGAAGCCGACGGGTCCTTGTACAACGCCCAAGAGGAGGCGGGGATGCTTTTAGGAAGCCTGTGGGTCCTTGCACTAAGCCCAAGAGGAGGCTGATGAACAGTTCCAGAAGGGGTTTCACTTGGAACATTGGCCTTCTGTATATGAACTGTTCAAGGGGGAGATTACTTAAATCTAATTATCTAAAATTGTTGTAAAAGAAAATTCTCAAGGTTTAGGTTATGTTGAAATATCCGGGAGAACGTCGAAGGTAAAGAGACGAGGTTTTGTCTAGTTCTAGACGTAGTTGCCGGGGAAACTCTAAATATCTATACTAGTATTACATAGTGATATGAGTTTATGAAAGAAGACTTACAGTGAAACAGCCCCACAGTACAGTTATATACATATGAAAGCGGTAAATAAAAGCGGGTAAACACTTACTCGGTTGTAGAGCTTCCATGTTGTTTTGTTAGTTTGTTCAACAAAGAAAGCTTTGATAACAATACTATATATAAAATAAAAGGAGAAAGTGCTTTGAAAAGATTGTTGGGGCTTACAGCTCAAGGAGAGGCCCAAGGTTTTATCAGTGATTGCACTGTGGTTTTGAATTTGTACAGGGACTTATACAAGTGACTGAGGCCCAAAAAGGTTTTCTGTATAAAGGGATGGGTCTTACACTCCCTCAAGAGGCCCAAAAATGATTGAAAGTGAACAAAGATGGGTCTTATAGCTCAAGGAGAAGCCCAATGGTTAATTTTGAAAAGGGCGACGATTGCGCCGAGGTTTTGAAAACATCGTGGGTCTTATACAATGACTGAGGCCCAAACGTTATTGGTTTCAAAAGGGGATTGGGTCTTACACTCTATTAGAGGCCCAAAAATGATTTTGAATGAGTCTTATAGCTCGAGGAGATGCCCAAATGGTTGGTTTTAAACGGGCGATGATTGCGCCGAACTTTTGAAATACAACGGGACTTACACAACATTTTAGGCCCAAAATAGGTTTGTATTTACAAAGGATTGGGTATTACACTCTATTATAGGCCCATGGGTGTTCGAAAAAGTTTGTTAGGGTGAAAATCGATAAAACCCTAATTTCATCATTTTTTAATTTAGAAAATTAACACAAATGATAAAAATTCCAAATAAGTTTGAATAAACAACTTGTGATTTTGGTTTTAGGTTTGAAAAATGAGGCTTTAATCACAAGATGAATTAAAACCTATTTGGTTTTGATTTTCCAAAATGAATATTTATTTTTAAAAGGTTTAAAAAACAAATAAAAGACATTTATTCACAAAAATACTAATTATATTAAATAAATAATATAAATCTAATTTTTTGGGGAATAAAATATTTCAACATTTTTTTGATTTTTTACAAAAAGAACCAATAAAAAATAATTAAAATTGAGGGAGTTATTAATTTTTCAATTAATTAACAAAACATGAAAATATTGGAAAAAATAGCAAAATGTGAGAAAACACAAAATGGCATGGGTGGGGTTTGAACCCATGACCTCAAGGTTATAGGGCGCGCGCCTTACCACTAGGGTGGTGATACATCCGTTGATTAAAACAAACCAACAAATATACAAGGCTTGCCTTGTTTTTGGCCTGGCCTAAGGCAAGGCAAGGCAAGTTTTGGCAAGAAACGGGAAGGTCCATAACTTTCTAATTTCTCCATGGTTGGGGAAAAAATTTATATGCATCTGGCCTAGAATTTCACAAAGAATCCAATGGTGCTGGTATTTTTTTTAGATCATGCTCCCTCCTCAAAATCCGATAGTGGTTTTGAAATATACCATATTTTGCATTTTCTATGCTACATTTTGGTACAGGTATGAATTACATGATAAATTGATGCAAACACAACACATATAACATGTAGAAGAGATGCATGATCAGTGGACTTCAAAGCAATGCATATTTTGGAAAGTTCAAGTCATGACGCTTACCTCTTTTTGAGCTTTTGGAGTTTTTTGTGCAATCTGCCAAGTTCCTTGTTCCAGAAATGGTTTGATGCTTTGAACACTCTCAAATGATCCCTTAGAAGCTTTTATGATGATTTAAATCAGCTGGAACCTGCAAAAACACAAACTGACCCTTTCTTGCAAAAGGGGTTAAAATGGCCAAAATAGCAACTCTCTCAAATGGTGTTACAGATGTGTGGCATCACTTGGGATAGTTCAAGGATGATATTTGGAGTGTGTTTGAGGTTTTATCTGGTTTGGAAAGTGACTGAATCAAGGCATGGCTTGAAAAATGCACAAAAGTCCTATTTTGAGGTTTTGAGAGGTGACTTTGCGATTTAAGGATTACAGGTCACTTGTGTGAGTTTGGACAGCTTAGATATGACATATTGGATGTGTTTGGATTATAAGCTGTGGTGGAAATGCTCTCTAACTCAAAAACTCAGAGTCACCTTGCTAAATAAGGTATTTTTGCCTAGAGAAAGTGATTTTGAGGAAAGCATCTATTTGATGGCTTTGGTGTACTCAAACTGAGCAAAAATAAGCTCTATTTATAGTAGAGCAAGTTTGTTTTGGGATCAATAGTGAATGGCAACTGCAGCAGAGGTTTGGCTAATGTTGATCAATAGGAATCCAAGTCTCCTCTAGCCATTGACTAGAGGTTAGAGCACAGAGTTGTGGCTCCTTAGTTGTTGGATGAATCTTGACTGAATTCAGTTAGAGGAAGCTCAGTCCATGCCACCTCTAAGAATCTATTAAATGCTCTAATCCAAAATTGGAGTTTTGTCCCTCTTTTAGGGATTTCTAGGTTTGGCATGCTACTTCTTGTTCCAAAGACTTTGGAGGCTTGGATCAGTGTTTGTTCCCTTTAGATTTGATCCTCAGATGTGTCCAAAGTGATGACAAGGCTTGGAATTATCTGATTTTTCCAAATCGAGCAAAAGTGCAAAATTCTGCCTAGCCTTGGCAGTTTTCAGCAAGGCATGTTGCCATTGTCATATCTCATGGCTCAAGTGGAATTTGATGGAGTTCTTGGCCATTTTGGAAAACCCTCATATGATACAATAATTGTTTGATCATAATTGGTTTTGATACCTTTTGGATCCAAGTGAAAAATGTCCCTACATTTGGAAAAAAGTGAAGGCAGATTCTGCCTCAGTGAAAATTTCACTAAGTGTTGGAAAAAGTGGCTTTTCATGTTTTCAGCCACTTTGATCATTCCATAACTCAAAAGTGGAATGAGGTGTAGTTGAAGCTTTTGTAGAGGGCCATGAGGGCTACAAATCCAGCTTTGGATGGGGAAAAATGGCCTTGTGGTTTAGGAGTTATGATCCTCCAAAGTTGGTACCCTTGCCACTTTATTCCATAACTTAGAAAAATTTCTAAGTTTTTTATGGTTACCCCTTTTACAAGTTATCTCACTTTTCTTGATTTTTCTTGATGAATGATGATTCAAATCACACATTAACATCATTTTAGGGTTAAAAAACCATAATTGTGAAAAATCTCAAAAAGTCAAAGTTTGACTTTTGTGCACAGTTGACTTTTTATCAGATGAATTCCAAACTGTGTGATCCTCTATGAAATCAAGTCCTTGACCTAAATCAAACTTGATGGACATGTTCCATAGGTTTTATAGGGTGTATTGAATCATGTCCCAAGGTTTGAGAGCATGCCCTGGTCAAAAGTCAAAGCTACAATTGACTTTTCCCGCGAAACCCTAACTGTGTTTCAGATGAAATTGAAACTTGTTGCTCAAGCTTCTTGGATTAATCCCTAGTTGCAAATCGATCAATGAGGTGTGTTAGAGATCCTCAAATCATGTCTTGAGGCCTTGGCTCATGTTTTGTCCCAAAAGTCAACTTAGGGGTGAATTAGGTCAAGAAACCCTAATTCCTGATTTTTGATGTATGCATCCCCTGAGGCTAAATTGACTTGATGCTTGGGTTTATGATGTTCCTTGGAGCATATTAGGTTGTATTGTAAAGCATTGGTTCATGTCCATAGGAAAAATCCCAACTGGAGGCCCTGGTCGCCCAAAACCCTAGTTTGGTGACACTGGCGATCTTGAGGCTTGATCCACTTAGAATATTGCAGCCTTGTGCTTAATTCCTGAGGTGGGAGTCCTCTTGATCCATTGTGGGTATTTGAGAGGTTAGACAAGTTGAAGATCATGTCATTCCTTGATTGATCCTTTGTCTAAGGCTCAGAGAGGACTCAAAACCTTAATCCTTGTTTGTAGTGAATGTTTACCCATCTTTGGGGAGACTGATGAGGCATAATGATACATCCATATTGTGATGATGGTTTGCACAATGATGGGAATCTTAGTGGTCAAAATTTAGGGTATGAAACTCCCAGCCTTCTTTTAGGCTTTGAGGAATGATTTCTCAAGCAGAGTCAAACTCATTTCAGCCTCAATCTTGGGCTTTGTACAAGACACATAAAAATATCCTCACCCGAGTCAGTTAAATTTCCCATTTCAGCCTCAATCTTGGGCTTTGTACAAGACACATACAAACCTCCCCGGAAAAGTCAAACTTTCAGCCTCCTCTTAGGATTTGTATAATGATATCCCCAAAAGAGCCAGTCTCTTTTTTGCCTCAATCTTGAGCTTTGTACAAGACACCAATATACACACTCTCTTGTTGAGTTGGTCTTATCCAGCCTCCTCTTAGGCTTTGGGTAAAGATTTCCCCAATTGAGTCAATCAACCTCTTAGCTTCTACCTTGGGCTTTGATCAAGGCACCCAAAAATCAACAATACCTCTTTAGAGATGACAAGTTCTCTCTCAGTTAAACATTTTAGCTTCAATCTTGGGTTTTGAACATGACACAAATAAACCTTTTAACTTCAATCTTAGGCTTTGAACAAGACACCAAATATCTTTTTCCTCCCTTAGAATAGGAGGAACTACGATTGCTCTGATTTTCCTATTTCGTTTAAACGGGAATACGTAGGCATAAGATTGCGAAATCTTAGTGAGCATACTAATCAAAACCCCTAGGTCTAGTACCTTAGCAAAAACACCTGAACATCAACAAAAACCTCACTCACTCACTCACTCATACTTCCCAAGAAACTTTCCCAACCCATTAATGGATAAACACTATCAAGTACAAAGCGAAACCTAAAGCTAATATCCTGTGGATAATCACATATAGGATGTGTAATTGACAACTCCCCATTGTATAACCTGACCCCGGACCCCCCAATCTCTTTTAAGCGTTTGTTCAGTTAAACATCCGCGTGCAAGGTTAGTTTTAGATATCTTTCCTTTTTCTTCCAGCTTCATGGGATAAATAAGAAATCAGAAAGTAGCACCCCTCCTACCATTGCGGTGAGGATAGCCCAGCGATAAGGTGGTCGCGTCACCGACAAAAATCGCTCGGTACAGGATGTTCGTTGGTTTAAGTACAAGTCTTTCATTGAAACTACTTCCAAAAACATGGTTGAGAGTGTTTTCCATTCTTATATTTTTTGTTTCTGGTGTTTTGTGTGCTTTTTCCTTATCTTATGCATTTAGCAGCAAAGAAGTGTCTCTTAAAGTAGCTTTAGATGTTTTATCTTTTTTGGGATCATTTTTGCTGCTCTTTAACACATACAGAGCATCTAAATATGAAGACACTAACAAAGAAACTAATGGAAGTCTATATGTTCCTTTAAATAGCCAGGTCAACGATGACGATGATCTCGTTGGCCATATAAGTGTAACTCCATTTGAGAAAGCTGGATTCTTTAGTATGATGTCATTTTGGTGGTTGAATCCATTGATGAAAAGGGGTCAAAAGAAAACACTTGAGGACGACGATATCCCAAAGTTGCGGGAAGCAGATAGAGCAAAAGTATGTTATTCGCTATTTATAGATCAACTGAATAGACAAAAGGAGAAGGATCAATCATCACCATTATCCGTTTTATGGATAATAATTTTGTGCCACTGGAGAGAGATTTTAGTATCAGGGTTCTTTGCATTTCTTAAGGTACTCAGTCTCTCTTCTTGTCCTTTGATTTTGAATGCCTTTATATTGGTGGCTGCGGGTAATAAAAGTTTCAAATACGAAGGCTACTTATTGGCCATCTCACTTTTATTTACAAAAATTTTAGAATCCCTATCCAAAGGCAGTGGTATTTTCGTTCTAGACTTATTGGTATGAAAGTTAGGTCCTTAATTACTGCTGCCATTTACAAAAAACAATTGAGATTATCCAATTCTTCAAAATTAATTCATTCTAACGGTGAGATAATGAATGATGTGAATGTGGATGCCTATAGAATTGGAAAATTTCCGTTTTGGTTTCACCAAACGTGGACAACAATTCTCCAATTATGTATTGCATTAGTAATTCTTTTTCGTGCTATTGGTCTTGCAGCAATTGCATCATTGGTGGTGATAGTTTTGACTGTGCTTCTAAATACTCCACTAGCAAAGTTACAACATAAGTTTCTAAGCAAACTTCTGTTGGCTCAAGATGAAAGGTTGAAGGCTTGTTCAGAGGCTTTAGTGAATATTAAAGTGTTGAAGTTATATGCATGGGAAATCCATTTTAAAAATGCCATTGAAAGTCTAAGAATTGTTGAACTAAAATGGTTATCTTCAGTGCTAATACAAAAGGCGTATAGTGTTATCCTCTTTTGGTGTTCACCTATTTTGGTCTCTACTGCTACCTTTATGGCTTGTTACACTATGAAAGTTCCTTTACATGCAAATAATGTTTTCACATTTATCACAACTTTGTGCCTTGTGCAAGACCCTATTTCAACAATCGCAGATGTTATTGGAGTGATCATTCAAGCAAAGGTTTCTTTTTCTCGGGTTGTGAAATTTCTCGAGGCACCTGAGCTATATACTACAAATGTCAGAAAGACGTGCTATAATGAGAAGTTAAAGGGCTCTATTTTAATCAATTCTGCAGACTTTTCATGGGAAGATAATTTATTGAAGGCAACAATAACAAATATAAACTTAAATGTCAGTGTTGGCCAAAAAATAGCTATTTGTGGAGAAGTTGGTTCAGGAAAATCAACTTTATTAGCAGCAATTCTTGGAGAAGTACCGAATACCAAAGGAAAAGTAAGCTTTTATTCCTTTTATTTTATGCTTATCAACCACATTCCTAACCTTGTTATACTTTAGTTGGTGTATTTTTCATGTATTTTATTCTAGTTGTAGATAGTATTCATTGGTGGGAGATTATTGTTTGTGATTTACAGATTGATGTTTATGGGAAGTTTGCATATGTTTCTCAAACATCATGGATACAAAAAGGAACAATACAAGAAAATATTTTGTTTGGATCGCCTTTGGATGCTCTAAGGTATCAAGAATCGCTTCGCAGGTCTTCACTGATGAAGGACCTTGAGTTATTTCCATTTGGTGATCTACCTGAGATAGGAGAGAGAGGTGAGAATCTAAGTGGAGGCCAAAAGCAAAGAATTCAACTTGCTCGGGCTCTTTATCAGAATGCTGATGTATATCTCTTGGATGATCCTTTTAGTGCTGTTGATGCACACACAGCCAAAAAATTATTCTATGTAATGACTTATCTCTTTCTCAAAAAACATAAACTACATCATAGTTTTCAATTTTTATTGAAACATGACTTTGAAACATTGCAGGAATACATATTGGAAGGACTTTCCAAAAAGACAGTACTTCTTGTGACACATCAAATTGACTATCTCCCTGCATTTGATTCTATTTTGGTAATTTCTTTTGGTCCTTGTTTTCTAACCTAGTATAATTGAAAGATTTTGATTGACATGAAATATTGACACCTCTTTGTACTACTATTTAAAGCCACTTCAAATAAAAATGTTTGATTTAATGATAAAATTTGATTTCCCACCTCTTTTTTCTTACTTGTTCTTGTGTATTATGCATGATATCAGTGCTCAAATGAAACCTAATATTCTTGTTCAGACATTTTTCAGACATTACTTGGTTACAATTCTTTTTTTTATTGCCACAGTTGATGTTAGATGGGAAAATCCAACAGGCTGGTACTTATAATGATCTATTAACCTTTAGCCAAGAATTTAAGGACTTTGTTAATTCATACAAAAAGACGGGTGGTTCTAGCCAGCTTGCAGATGTTATTTCAGCCCCGATAGATTCAAAGTCTAACAAAGAAATGAAACAATATTTCACAGAGAAAAACTTTAATGATATAAATAGCGATGAGTTTATTAAGGAAGAAGAGAGAGAAAGAGGAGACACAGGGTTGAAGTCTTACTTACAGTATCTAAATCAGAAAGAAGGCTATATATACTTCTTTGTTAGCTCTCTTTCTCACTTCATGTTTATGATTTGTCAGATACTCCAAAACTCATGGATGGCTGCTAGTGTTGACAATCCTCAAGTCAGCACATCGAAATTGATTACAGTTTACTTGTTGATTGGAATTACTTCTACCATTTTCGTTATAATGAGAAGTCTATTTGCAGCTGCTTTGGGTTTTCAATCATCAAAAAATTTATTTAGACAGTTAATAAATTCACTTTTTCGTGCATCAATGTCTTTCTATGACACCACACCTTTGGGAAGAATACTTAGTAGGGTAAGTTTATTAAACTATTTGTACACTACAAAGTTAATTGGTTAAAACTATTTTTGACAGTTGCTAACTTGTTTGTTTATGTAGGTCTCATCAGATATGAGCATTGTGGATCTTGATATCGCTTTTAACTTCACATATTATGTAGCATCCACTATAAATCATTACGCAAATATTATAGTTTTATCATCTGTCGCTTGGCAAGTCTTGCTTTTGTGTATACCAATGGCTTATGTTACTATTCGTTTACAGGTAAAAAAATATATTTCAATTTAGGTGATATTTTAGTGATGATATGGTGACTAAATTTTTAATAACTTTCCTAAGAGAAATGACATAGTTTCCATTTACAGAATCATCGTTCTAATTTGGGGAAAAAGGGTTAAGGTGTGTGTGAAGAAATAGAATATTTTTAGTTGTTATCAAGAATCAATATTCGGAAACTCATGTATGAATATCACAAACCAATCATTATCATGTTAAAATTCTAATTTTTTTAAAATAAAAAGTTGGAATGTAAATGATTAAATGCTTCACTTGTTATTAGAATCTCACATGTTATATCACAAATTAAGTATCACATAGTTCAATGTGTTAAGCTAAGACAGATGAATAATTTTTTAATTGCAATTGTTTCAAAAATAAACATGTGTTTTTCTAATTTTAACAGAGACACTACTATGCATGTGCAAACGAACTTATGCGGATGAACGGAACAACAAAATCTTCTGTGGCTAATAATGTAGCTGAAACTTTCGTTGGACCTATGACAATAAGAGCTTTTGAGGAGGAGGATCGTTTTGTCAACAAGAATCTTGATTTAATTGATGTCAATGCTAGTGCTTTCTTCCACAGTTTTGCCTCAAATGAGTGGTTGATTCAACGATTAGAAGTAATCTATGCAGTTGTTCTTGCCTCTGCAACACTTTGCATCACTATGCTTCCTTTAGGGACTTTTACATCTAGGTGAAACATTAATTATTGGTAACATTCAAACATCATTGTTTAAGTTTTCTTATAATAATGAAAATCATATGCATTTATCATCACATGGATTATATCACTTATGCAAGTTTCTTATTTTCAACAACCATTGTTTCAGGTTTTATTGGTATGGTCCTTTCTTATGGCCTTTTATTAAATACTTCTGTAGTATATTTAATAGGAAGTTTTTCGTATCAAAGCTTTAAAACTAGGGTTTCTACAATAAAAGGGGAAGAACACTAAAATGACTAAATAAAAAAAAGGAATAAAAGAAATTTTTCATTTGATTGATAATCTCCAAAGTGTCCTAGACACTACATATATATAATAGTACTCCTAATGCACAATTAACTAAAAGCCCACAAACTATAAAAAAGTCAATCCAACAACATTTAAAGATCCTAAGACATTCTAGAAAACATTACAAAATAAAACACGAATATAAATTCTACTCATAAACTAAACTATTTATTTAATCATAATTCATACTCTATCATTACTCACCCCTTCAAAAACAACCTTGTCCTCAAGGTTGTAATAAGATAGAGTATGAACGACCAATCCTTTCCACTTTTGTCTTTTGAAGAAATACTATCATATAGCTTATGTCTAACAGTTTTTATTCTTCCAGCCAACATTTCCATTTCTGCCTTCCATTCACCGAAGAGAGTTGGATCCCCAACAATATTAGCAACAATTATAGCCCTGTGACCAGGTGAATTGGAGTACATTGGTTGAGCAAGCCTTTTCAATTGGCTTTTCACCCTTACTGCAGATTCTGGTGATGAGATAATGACATTGATAGCTCCAACCCTTTCAGCATAAAGACCGAGATTTTTACTGTATGACTGAGCTACAAAAACCTCCATGCCACGTGACACAAACAATCTCACAGATGTTGCATCTTCATCAAGGCTTCCACTAGCAAACCCCTGGTAAGCAACATCGAAAAATGGAAAGTGGTTCTTTTGTTGAATCACATCAGTTATTTTTTCCCACTGTTCTGGTGTTGGATCAATACCAGTAGGGTTATGAGCACATCCATGAAGTAACACAAAAGTTCCTTCGGGAGCTGACTTGATATCTTCTATCATGCCCTCAAAATCCAATCCAACTGTCTTGGCGTCGTTGAAAATATTCTTGTGATTACTCCACATAGGATTTGATATCAAAACTTTTTCCTCGGGGAAATATCGTTCTATGAAAGCTACACCAAGTCGCAGAGAACCAGTTCCGGAAAGACCTTGGACAGTGGCAACTCTTTATTGTTTGAGTGCTGGATTGTCTGCTCCGAGTAACAATTCTGCAGTTGCCTTGTTAAACGCAGCCAAACCTTCAATAGGGAGATACTCTTTGTTTTCCCCTCTCTCCAGCATAAGATTCTCTGCCTTTTTCACAACATTAAGCACATACGGTTGTAGTTCTTTCGTTCTATACGCCCCAACTCCAAGATTGAGCTTAACATCACTCGTATCCGCTCTAATGATAGAGTATGAATTGTATCTACTGGCTTGGACAACAGACATAATAGGTATCATGTAAGGATATGAACCAACAACGATGGTTGGCAATCGTGTTCCAAACAAAGATTGAAGAAATGTGCTTAGTCGAAAAACAAACAACATATTCTGAATAATCTTGGCCGTCACTAAATTGGCTCCACCCATTTGAGGTACAACTATAGTTGGAATGAAAACAGTCATGCCAAGAGTTAGAATGTAATGCCAAGTTGAAATAACAGAAGGAGGACACACAATCAATGTAACATTTGTCTCGAAGACAGTCCTACCTCTTTTCTTTCCACCTTTCATTTTCATTTTAACAGAAGAAATCAATGAAAGCAGTGTTAAAGTCTTCCTTAATCCCATACCTTCTCCCCCTAGTGGCTCCTGTCGTGTGTCGGTTTGGTAATTAATCAACACATGGACGAAACTGCCCTGCTTCTCGTCGGTCACTTGCTTCGCCAACACTTCAGATGCTGCTAGAAGCATGTCATCGTGTACTCGGATCGCTCCCGACATTACTAAACCCAAACCAAATCCTGGGAAAATGTAAGCATTGTTGGCCCGGCCAGAATAATAAACTTTGCCTTTGTATTCAACAGGATCCAATGGACTTCCGCTAGCGAAAATTGCACGACCCTCACTCCATTTGTATGCCTCTTCGGTTGTACACTCAGAATGTGAGGTTGGATTGGAAAGAGCCAAAATGAGAGGAATTTTATTGTTTGTTGTCATAGCCTCGACTACTGCCTTCGTGAAGGTTTTCTCCACTCCTGATAATCCAATCAAAACTGTAGGCTTGATGACCTTAACGGTCTCAGTGAGAGTGCTAACAGGTTCGTGTTCATGATCCCAGGGCTTCTTAAAGTGTTGAAATGAATTCACCTGTGAACTAACAATTAAACCATTTAAATCTACGAGCCATATCTTCTTACGACTCTCTTCAATAGGTGTTTTAGTCTGCTTTGACATCTCAAGAACAATTAGCTCGGCTATACCAGTTCCCGTTTCTCCAGCACCGAGGAAGAGGAATGTATGCTCAAGTATGGTACCACCAATTAGCTTCAAGGCTGCTACAACTCCAGCTAAAACAATGGATGCAGTCCCCTGTATATCATCATTGAAAACTAGATGAGTTGTACCATATTTCGCAAGCAACTCAAAAGCATTATGATTTGTAAAATCTTCAAACTGAACAAGAACTTTTTCACCGTAGTTTTGCTTCACTGCAGACATGAACTCATGCAAAAGATCATAATACTCCTTCCCAGTTGCTCTATTTTGTCTAAGGCCAATGTAGAACTCATCATTCAATAATTTCTCATTATTTGTCCCTACGTCAATTATAATCGGCAAACATGCTGAAGGACGAACTCCTCCTAGTGCCGAGTACAAAGCCAATTTACCAACAAGAATTCCTATACCCTGGAATCCGAGATGAAAATTCACACACTGGTGTAAAGCAACAATAAAACCATATTTGAAAGCCAGTGATGCTTGAGTATACCCTTGTTCAGACATTTCAGCAAACACCTTTTGTGCATAGTACACCCAACCAAAATTTGCATAGAAATTTATCAAATAAATCAACCATTGTGTGTTACTCCGATCAGGTGGTTTTGGAGGCGGAAGTAAAACTCGGTTTGCGTTCCAGTACTCTTGCAAGTTAAGATATCCTCCAGGATCGAATAAAGAAACTAAGTGTTGGGGTGATTTTGTGGCGATGGATTCATCACAGGATTTGTTACTGTTGGAGCGAGGGTTAGTTTGAACGATGGCTTCCACGTGAATAAGTAAAGCATCGATGAGAGGTGAAAGAACGGCGGCGACAAAGGGTTCAGTGTGATCTACTTGAAGGGATTGAGTGTTGAGAACTTTGATGGTATTTGAGTCAAAGTGATAGGTTTCGGTCTCTGACTGCGAAAAACGTTCTTGGGAGTCCATGGCTTTGTTGTTTCGATTTGTTAGTGATTTCAGAGATGATTGTGAGAGATCTATCGATAAAAGTTGCAGATTGATTGTTGGTGGTTCTTGAAGTATAAATGGTTCAAGTGCTTCCAGAGGATTTGTGTTATGGATTTCGTTCACCGTCTCTGTTTCTTCATCCTGATGTAACATCAGGTTTGGTTCTTCTGCTACATCCTCTTCAACTTGTAGATTTATGGACTCCATTAATACAGAAGTTGGTTTCAGATCTGACTCATCCTCTTGTTCTGGCAAAATTTCTCTCCATTCCGGTTTAAATCTCTATAATAAAGTTGTTGTAAATGTGTCCCAACTATATCTGCGATGAACACGAGACCACCATATCCACCATTTGAGAGCAGAACCTCTCAAAGCTCCTACAACTTTCAACACCTTCAATGACTCATGGGTTCCATGCTCTTTGAAAAATTTCTCAAAACAAAGAATCCACCAATATGCATCTTCTTCTCCATCAAACAATAATATTGTCATGATTTAAAGAGGAAAGTGAGATCGAAAATGAAAGCACTCCAACAACATATATATAATAGTACTCCTAATGCATAATTAACTAAAAGTCCACAAACTATAAAAAAACCAATCCAACAATATTTAAAGATCCTAAGACATTCTAGAAAACATTACAAAATAAAACACGAATATAAATTCGACTCATAATCTAAACTATTTATTTAATCATAATTCATACTATATCAATATTCCACTCAATACCAATGCATTCTAGCGAATTATATAATATCGGTAGAGAGGATAAATCAATACACTCACAGAGAGAGTGATATGCAAGAAGTGATAGAAGGAAATCATCTTCCACTTAATTGGCCAAATGCAGAAAACGTAGAAATAAAAGACTTGAAGGTAATTCACAGTTCTTTTAACATGTAAAATATATTTGGGGACAACTTCATTACCCATCACAAAAAGTTGGGTAATGTATCTTCAACCAATTCAGTAATGCCATATCATTTTATTATATTTAATTATTTATTTAATAATTTAAATTTTGTAGATTTCCAATGCAATGTAGTCTAATTTACTCTATGGGTAACTCTACCCAACTTTTTGAGGTGGGTAGATAAGAATTCACCAATATATTTTCAAGGAAAAAATGTAAGATGAAATGAATTGTACATTTTTTGTTTATACCATGTCAGATACAATTCAAGCCTAATGCACCATTTGCATGCAAATTTGAAGGAGGGCATAAGATTGGTATTGTTGGTAGAACAGGAAGCGGAAAATCAACTCTCATAGGTGCTTTATTTCGTCTTATGGAACCGACAAGAGGAAAAATTTTAGTTGATGGAATAGATATATCATTTATTAGTCTTCATGACTTGAGGTCGAGTTTTGGTATTATACCACAGGATCCCACCTTATTCATTGGGACAATTAGATATAACTTGGATCCTTTATCTCAACGTTCTGATCAAGAAATATGGGAGGTAATAAAAAATTCTACGTTCTATTTAATATTGTATATCTTGGAAAATATGGATTAATATTGTCTTTTGTACGAAGGTTCTTCAAAAGTGTCAGCTGCAAGAGGTTGTCGAAGATAAAGACGGTTTAGATTCCTCAGGTGCTTTTTCTAGCTCAACATTTAAATGTTGCAACTAAATTGATTGCAATAACATGTTTTGAAGATATATTAACTTGTTATGTAGTTGTTGAAAATGGAACAAACTGGAGCATGGGACAAAGACAACTATTCTCTTTAGGGCGTGCAATTTTAAGGAAAAGTAGCATATTGGTATTGGATGAAGCAACTGCATCAATTGATAATACAACTGATTTGATTCTTCAGAATACCATTAGGACGGAGTTTGTTGGTTGTACAGTCATAACAGTAGCACACAAGATACCAACTGTGATGGATTGCAATATGATTCTTACCATAAGTGATGGTACGTTCATATCAATTGCTAAAAAAATAATTGAATTAATTCTTGATTGAATAGATAAATTTTTACATACTAATTAATAGACTTATTTGTCATTTCTACTAAATATATTGATAATATGTTGAACATATTTACTTGTTTCCTTTTAATACAATAAAATATTTGATTACATTTATAGGAAAATTGGTGGAGTATGATGAACCATTGAAGTTGATGAAGAGAGAACAATCATTGTTTGGAAACCTTGTAAGGGAATATTGGTCTCATTTTCAGTTTGCAGAATCACAGTGAAGTGAAGATGCCTTATATTTCTAGTATGAGTGTGAGTGAAATGATTCCAGGAGACTAAAGGATCATAAATTTTTATAGACTATGATTTTTTTTTAAGTCAATACAACCACGACTGAGATTGCATTAGCCGCATTTTACTGCAATTCTATGAAATATCAAGGATTTCAATGTGGCAGGAGACCGTTAGTCCAACACACTATTATATAGTGAATAAAATTATTAACTAAGTGAAAAAGAGAAATGAAATTTGTTTACTTTAGAATTTTTGGAAGGAAATTTGATGTGTGCAAATAAAAGTGAGAATTATGATGTTATGAGGGTGGTTTTGCATTATTGGAGATGGCTTTTTTAAAAAATATTTTTTGTATGTGTTGTTACTATAGTTTAGAATATTTTTGATAGTGGTTATTATTCCAAATTTATATGTAGATTCAATTGTATAATGTTTATCTGCTTCAAAAATTGCATTTATTTTAAATTGAAAAAAAAAATGTGTGTGTGCGCGTGTGCGTGTGCGTGTGCGTGTGCGCGTGTGTGTGATTTTAAAATGAGAGATGAGAGGAACAAACAACAACCCTTAGATCAAGTTAATTCTTAATATTACATTTTTGAAATATTACTTAGATATTCTTACACAATCTCTTGTTGACTTAGGATATACTATTATTGAATTACGTGAATCTAGATTCAAATATGTATTTGAACAAAAAAATTATGCTATTGCTATCTGGTTTAAATTAGAGGAATATGCCATTAGATGTAATTATAGCATTATGTAGTGAAAATCTTTGAAGCATCAAAGTTGCAGAGTTCAAATCTCAAACTGAAAATGTTCTGGACTGGACCAATGGCTAGAATTGACTCAATCCGCCTCTGCTCCAGAGCGGCCCAAATCGCCTAAGCCCAATCCACAGAGGGGCAATAACGACATTTCTTCCCCTCCAACCGGGCAAGGAATGCAACGTTCCTCCCCGGCTTCTATGCCAGTCACGCACGGCTTCCTCGTTGCCCGAACAGCAAAGGACAGGTGCCCGGAACCGCGTTTATGCCCGACATAACGGCTAGTTTCTGACACCCTGCCCGACATAATGGCTAGTTTGGGCAGTTACCTATTCTTTGGGAAAAACGGTTATTTCGCCCCGAAAATAGGACCGTTGGCCACGCGCTGGGGGCTCTATATAAACCCTCTCGCTTGAGAGGGTCAGGTATCAAATATTCACCCTAAAAATCCCTACTTTGTACTTGCCCCTTTTTCTCTGACCCTTTCTTACTTGAGCGTCGGAGTGTCTTGCAGGTACACCCCCTCCTCCTCTCCATACGACCAGCATCCCTGACGCACTTGGCGGCCTGATTCTACAGGATCTGATCCAGCCTTCACGATCAGTGGCGCCGTCTGTGGGAACCCCTTGTTCTTCCCTTCTTTCTTTCCTCCTCGGAAACTAAAAGATCAAAACATACTTTCTTCGATCCGCCCACATATGGCCGCTCAGAACTCCGCAAAAGGTGCTGACGCTACGGTTCTCGTTCCCATCAACAAGATGGACGTTGACGGCAGTTCTTTGTTACTTTCTGATCCCCGTTTCCTTCGAGACGGGGCCACTGCGTCTCCGAATCCTCCTCCCACCGAGCAAGGAGGCAAACAACCAACGTCGGGTGAACGACCAATTCCTGGCCCTCCCAGCGCCGACCTGGCCGTTGCAGTTCTTCTGGAAGCTGTCAACCGCACAAACCTCCTCATCTTGCAGCAAGGAGAAAGGATAGGAGCTCTCGAGGAAGCATCTCTTCCAAGATGCTCCCCTCCGAAGAGTAAACACCGGAAATCAAGAAGCCCGCCACCTAGGCGCGGGGAAGACCGTACGACGACGTGAGCCTGAGTCTCAACGCATTCGCAAGCGCGACCAGATCTCCCCACGAGATCGATCATCACCAAGACACAAGAGAACGAGGCAGGATAGGCACTCTCCGCCAGTCAGACCTCATGACCGTCCACGTTCACCGTCACCTCGCAGAGACCGTCGCCGCGAGCGCAGACAACGGTCACCGTCAACTCCAAGTTTGAACAGCGATGACGAGCCTCGCGGCCCGTTGTCCCACAGGATCCTGGCCACCCATCTCCCTAAAGGACTAGAGAAACATCCATCTCTAGGGACTTACGATGGAACCACTGACCCAGACGAACACATAGAAAACATAGACGCCCTTCTGGACTACAGAGGGGTACGAGGAGCCATCAAATGCCGCCTGTTCCCGACCACGCTCCGGAAGGGAGCAATGACATGGTACAAGCAGCTGCCAGAAGAGTCCATTACATCTTGGAGGCAGCTGGGGAGGATTTTCTCCCGTCACTTTACTGCATCGCGACGCCATCCGAAGACCGAGGCATCCCTTGGAGCTATCGTACAGGGAAGAGATGAGCCCCTTCGGGCCTACATTGAGCGGTTCAACAAGGAGGCCGTCCAAGTGCCAACGATCGACGAGATGAAGAAATTCCTGCTCGAGTAGGGGTTACGTCCTGGCTCAGACTTCGCGAAAGCCACCGGCCTCGATCCACCGAGGAACCTCAACGCCCTTCTCCTCCAAGCCCAGTCACATATACAATACGAGGAGAAGGTTGTCGCCCACTCTGTCCGAGCCTCTCGAAACCAAGAAGGTTCCCGGTCATCCAGAGCTGAAGAACCCCCGACATCCCGTCGAGGAGATAAAAGACGCGACGATCGGTCTCGCGATGCACGCGAACAGAAGGGACCTTCTGGGCGGTTCCACGATTATACCCCCCTCAGTGCCTCGAGGGAGAAGATCTTGTCCGAATGTGCCAACTCAGAATTCAAGCAGGCGGGCGTCCATTTCCCCAAACAGCTGCTGGCCAGACCGGGTGTGGACAAGTCCAAGTATTGCCGCTTCCACAAGAGTCACGGTCATACGACGGAAGAATGCATTCACCTCAGAGATGCCATAGAGATCCTCATTCGAGACGGCCACCTGAAGCAGTTCGCGAAAAAGAAAGAAGCTCCCCAGCAAGAAACCCAGGAGAGCAAGAAGGCTGCAGAAGAGACTCCGCCTCCGATGACACCAACGTACAGGTCGCTATGTCCATAACTCGGCCAGAAGACTTCCGCATCCCTGATAGTCTGCCCTTCTCCACGTTCCTCGCTGCTCACAGCCCGTGGGAGGCCTTCCCGTCAGCCATGGTCATCTCTGGTGGTGGATTCAACAAAATCACGGTCGGTTCAGTCAAGAGGAGATTCAATCAACTGATCAGCAAAAGCTCCAATGAAGTCACCACGCTGGACACCGCTCACAAAGGATCCACTCCTATTTCCTTCTACAAGGAGGAGCTCCTCGGCGGGGCACCGAACTCGAGCATCCCGCTGCTTATCCGGGCAAGGATGGCGAACTTCGACATTCGCAGAATACTCGTGGACCAGGGCAGTTCAGTTGATATAATGTACAACCACTTGTTCGAAACACTGCAGCTGGACGACTCTCACCTTACTCCATACGTTGGATCCGACCTGCAGGGATTCAATGGAGCAGTGACGAGGCCCTGGGGTTACGTAGAGCTCATCGTAACCTTCGGTTCAGGAAAGACAAACCGAGCAATTAAAGCACAGTTTCTGGTAATTGAATGCCCGTCACTATACCAGTGCATTTTTGGAAGGCCAACCCTGGCAGAGTTGATTGTAGTGCCTTCCACCGTACATCTCAAGATGAAGTACTACACTTCTGAAGGGATGGTCGCCACCCTCCACGGCGATATCGAAGCTGCCCGTCGATGCTTTGAAGCAGCATCAAAAGGACTAAGCACCATCTCAGCAAGGCCGAGGACTTCTGGTCGTCCCCCTCTGCCCAGCAGCTCCGAGCAGCCAAAACCGCTCCCCCAGGTCGAATCTATCGACTTGGATAGCCGTTTCAGCGAGGAAGATCACGCCAAAGACCCAACGACTTCGGGCAGCCAGTCCAACAACAGCGGCCATCTCCTACGTCCTGTCCCAGATGGCAACTTCGAGATCGTTCCGTTCGGAGAAGACCCCCAACGGGGAGTGAAGATCGGAGCAGACCTCCCCGACCTGGCCAAGAGACAACTAAAAGCGTGCCTCCGCGAGAACGCAGACTTGTTCGCATGGAGCGCCGCTGAAATGCCAGGATTGGACCCCTCCGTCGCTTGCCACCAGCTTACAATTGAGTCGGCCGTCAAAGCCGTTGCCCAGCGCAGAAGGAAACAGTCCCCGGAGAAGATGGAAGTCGCGGAGAAAGCTGTCAAAGACCTTCTAGAAGCTAGGTTTATTTCTGAGGCCAAATACACTACATGGCTCTCAAATGTTGTACTTGTAAGAAAAAATAATGGCAAATGGAGGATGTGCGTTGATTATACCGATGTTAATAAGGCCTGTCCGAAGGACGCCTACCCCCTCCCCAATATAGATAAGCTCGTAGACAACTCATCAGGTTTTAAACTTTTATCGTTCCTCGACGCCTACTCGGGCTACAACCAAATCCCAATGGCCGCGAGCGATAAAACTTACACGGCCTTCATGACCGAATCGGGCAACTATTACTACAATGTAATGCCCTTCGGACTGAAGAACGCCGGTGCTATATACCAACGAATGATGAACAAAGTCTTCCAAGGACAAATAGGCGACATGCTCGAGGTATACATGGACGACATGATCGTCAAGTCCCACGAGGAACTAGATCATGTCGTCCATCTTCGCAAAATTTTCGAGCAATCAAGAAAGTATCAAATGCGTTTTAACCCAGAGAAGTGCACGTTCGGTGTACGGGCAGGTAAATTCCTTGGTTTCTACTTGACGGAACGAGGAATAGAAGCTAACCCCGATAAATGTCGGGCATTCTCTGAGTTCCCAACGCCCACGTCTAAGAAGAACATCCAGTCCCTCAACGGGGGTACTTACCTCGACGTCCAATATGAAAGCAGAAAAGCTCTTAAAGCTCAAGCCCTGGCCGATTTCATAGTGGAAGTAACCTTCTCAGACTCCTCATCCCACATAGCAAACAGATGGACCATCTACGTGGACGGAGCATCCAGCTCGAGCGGCAGCGGGGCAGGAGTAATTCTAGAGAATGACGAAGGGACCATAGTCGAGGCTTCTCTCACATTGTCCTTTCCCGCGTCGAACAACCAGTCCGAGTATGAAGCCTTCCTCGCC
Organism: Lathyrus tuberosus; assembly: GCA_022829125.1. Lineage (NCBI taxonomy): Eukaryota > Viridiplantae > Streptophyta > Magnoliopsida > Fabales > Fabaceae > Lathyrus > Lathyrus tuberosus. Next base: position 3,743,759 of record JALAZF010000041.1, on the reverse strand, counting down.
GGGTTGCGCCTAGCCAAAGACCTAGGGGTTGAAGAAATCGTCATCTGCACGGACTCTCAGCTCGTAGCCCACCAGATATCCGGGGAGTATCAGGCCAAAAACGATAGTCTCTCTGAGTACCTCACCCTAGTCAAGGAAAAAATGTCGAAGTTCAGAGCGGTAGAAGTAAGACATGTTCCACGCGAACACAATGTGCGAGCAGACGTCTTGTCCAAACTAGCAAGCACTAAGAGGAAGGGCGGAAACAGGTCAGTCATCCAAGAGATTCTTCCCTGGTCCAGCATCGATATGGGATCCTCGACCCTACACGTGCACGTGATCGGGGACAGCGATTATTGGATGACGCCCGTGTATAACTACCTCACCAAAGACGAACTTCCGGATGACCCCAAGGAAGCCAGCACCATCAGACGAGCAGTCCTCCGTACTTGGCTCTAAAAGCATCAGGGTTGGTGATCATCCTTGCCAGACCTCTCAAATCCTCTAATTTTGGAACCTTGAAGGTGTACTTGTGAGTCTTCCTTCTACCGAAATCCATAACGCAATCTCCTTCTCTAACATTTGCAATCATTGTCTTAGTTTAATTTGAAAAAGAGAGTGTTTTATCTGTCTTGTACAAAGCCCAAGATTGAGGCTAAAAAGAGACTGACTCTTTGGGGATATCATTATACAAAGCCTAAGAGGAGGCTAGAAGTTTGACTTCTCTGGGGAAAAATGTTCTGTTTGTCTTGTACAAAGCCCAAGATTGAGGCTAAAATGGTTTTGACTCTGCTTAAAGGGAATTCAATTCTCAAAGCTTTAAAGGAAGCTAAGAAGAATGGACTCCGTTGGGGAAATGCTTATACAGAGCTCTTTGACTCCATTGGGGAGAATTTGTATGTGTCTTGTACAAAGCCTAAGACGGAGGCTGAAATGGGAAACTTATCTGACTCTGGTGAGAATATTTTACGTGTCTTGTACAAAGCCCGAGACGGAGGCTAAAAGGGTTTAACTCTGCTGGAGAGTATTATCTGTCTTCTACAAAGCCTAAGATTGAGGCTAAAAGAGTTTGACTCTGCTTGGGGAAAATCATTCTTCAAAGCCTAGAGGAAGGCTAGGAGGAAATGACTCTGCTAGAGAAGATATTTGTCCCAAGCTCAAGAGAGGGAGATTTATGTCTTGTACAAAGCCCAAGATAGAGGCAAAAAGGGTTTGACTCAACATGTATGGACGTCTGCTGAGAACAATCATTATACAAAGTCTAAGAGGAGGCTAAAAAGGGTTAACTCAACAAGAGAGTATTTTATATGTTTTGTATAAGCCCAAGACGGAGGCTGAAAAAAGGTTGACTCAACAAGAGAGTTCAAAATAAATGATTGACTCAACAAGAGAGTCTGAAAGTTGATTGACTCAACAAGAGAGTCTTTTATACTCAACAAGAGAGTGATTTTCTGTCTCGTACGAAGCCCGAGATTGAGGCAAAAAAGGGTCTTGACTCAACAAGAGAGTCTGGAAAGGTTAGCTCCGCTGGGGAGAATCATTGTACAAGGCCCAAGAGAAGGCTGACTTCGCTGAGGAAGGATCATTATAAAGCCTAAGAGGAGGCTATCTTACTTCTGGGGATTATGGAGATTTCTAGGCAGGTCCAAGTGAGGAGTCAACTCTTGCTGAGGATTACAGAAGAGTTGAGATATCAGAGACCTTGAGGTTCTGATTTAGGATCAGCTGACCCTGGTTGGGGAACTCTCATAAGAGAGACTGGGTTTCTGCTGGAGATTGATCCAGAGTGACCAGGGTTTCTACAGTGCTTGAGAATGTCTTTGAGACTCAAAGGAGTTTTAAACTGTCCAAGTCTACTGGTATGGAAGAGTTTTATCTTTTGTAGGATGCCCAAAAGAAGGCGAGGACCTTAAGGGATGAGAATCAACCCTAAAGTGGCATGAGGTTTGACACTGGAAAGACTGCTCTAGCAAAGGATGACTAAGTTCTGTCTTATACTTTTAAGAGGTCGCCAAGGTCCTTGTATTAAGCCCAAGAGAAGGCATGAGAACTTCTAAGGAGCCGAAGGGTCCTTGTACAAAGCCCAAGAGGAGGCGGGGATGCTTTTAGGAAGCCTGTGGATCCCCAAACCAAGAGAAGTTCAAGAAATTCAATTCAAAGAGAAGAGATCATTCTAGGAAAGTTTGAGGGTTTGGAAGAAACTCAAGAGATGTTATTCACGGAGAATAGATCAACTCTGGGGAGTAGAATTTCTTTGACAATTTCTAGGGGTGACAGTCTGAGAAAAGGTTCACCGAGAATACTGCCTTTCTCTTTGTTCCATATTGTTTAACCCCAACAGAAGGGAAGACTGTATCTGGAAATCCTATGGGGATCTAGTTTTGTTTGTATTTAAAAAGTGACCAACAGAGCTTTACCTAGTTTTAGACGTAGCTGCCGGGGAAAACTCTAAATAACTATACTAGTATATATACAGTTGATATATGACGAGTATTTAAAAGGTATGAAAGAAGACTAACCATGCGCAGCTTCCCACAATACAGTTATGTATATGAAAGCATATAAAAGAAAGCGGATAAACACTTACCCATTGTAGAGATTCCATGCTGTTTTGTTAGTTGTTCAAAGAAATTAAAGAAAGTTTTGATAGCAACTATATATTTGGATTCAAAATCAAAGGAGAAAGTATTTTGAACAGAGATCAGGGCTTATAGCTCGGGGAGAGGCCCAAATTTTAACAGTGATTGCATAGTTGTTTGAATTTGTATAGGGACTTACACAAGTGACTGAGGCCCAAAAAAGGTTTTCCATGCAAAGGGATGGGTCTTACACTCTCTTAAGAGGCCCAAAAAGTTTTGAAGAAAAGAAATGGGACTTACAACACGAGGGTACGCCCAATTGAAAAAGTTTGAAAGCGACGATTACGTCAGAATTTCTGAAACGGTATCGGGACTTATACAATACACTGAGGCCCAAAATTATTTATGTACAAAGAGGTGGGACTTACACTCTATCAAGAGGCCCAAAAATTTTGGAATATTTTGAGTATGATTAAAAATCAAAGAAACCCTAATTTCACTTTTTAAAAGTAGTTTTTCAAAGAAAATTAATAACAAATGATAAAAGTACCAAATAAGTTTAAGTAAACTACTTGTGATTTTTGGTTAAGGTTTGAAAAATGAGGTTTTAATCACAAGATGATTTAAAACTCATTTGGTCTTGATTTTCATGATGAATATTCATTTTAAAAATGTTTAAAACAATTAAAATAAATTTATTCACAAAAATACCAACTATATTAAATAAATAATATAAATTTGATTTTTTTGTAGAATAAAGTATTTTACTATTTTTATGATTTTTCAGAAAAAGAATCAACCAAAAATGATTAAAATTGAATGAGAAATTAATTTTTCAAATCATTAAATAAAATAATATGAAAAATAATAAAAAGTGGAAAAAGTGATACAAAAGAAGTCTGGGGTGAGGGGGATTCGAACCCCAAACCATCCACTCGCTAGTACACACAAATCAGTTGATCAACCACTGGGGCGCAATGCCAATTCATTTAATATATGGCAAAGGCAAATTATATAGTAAAACAAGTTCAAATTCTGAAGCATGGCGCCATGGCCATCTTCAACCTCAAGCTCAGATACGTGAAGGCCCATATCTCATTCATCTCTCAACCATTTCAGACGATCCAAATATGAAAATCATGCGTTTTCAGATGAGGAACACAATGGCAATACCCAATTTTATTGAAATTAAGTGAATCAAAACATAGCCTGATAAAACCTGAAGAGCCCTAAAATTGGCATGAACTCAATGAAATCCTATACACGAATTGTAAACAACAATTGATTGAGGGGAAATGATCTACAAACATCCAGAAACACAATGGTAACAAGAAAACCTGTTTATGATGCATGATTCATTGAGTTTGAGAGTTCAAGTTTTACCTCTGCAAGTGAGAATCGAATTTTGATTTGGAGGTGTTACAGATGAGTTCCAACGATTCGGATAGCTTCCTTGTACCTCAATGGATGTGTTTGAATGCTTAGGTTGATTGGAAAACCTCTGGATTGATCAACCTGATTCCTTCTGCAGCAAGTAATGAGTTTTGTGCAATTGGATGGCCATTTGGTGATTTTGATGTTACAGATGGGAAGTGAGTGTTCAGACACCTTCTATATGCTATATGTGTTGTGTGTGAATCATTGGTTTGAGTTGCATTGTCCTCCGACTCAAAACCCGATAGTGCTTTCTCAAGAACACTGAAATTTGGAGTTAAGGAGAGAATGAGAGAAAGCAATGTTGTAAGCTGCTTTGGTGTGATTTGAATGATCAGTTAGGACCTCTATTTATAGTGGAAGAGTTGTGTTGAAGTGGATCTCTTGAAGCTCAGAAGATAAGGCCATGATTCAATGGTCTTGGCTTGACATAAATGCCTCTTGCACTAGGTGTAACAGCTGCCCAAATAGCTTAGCTATGTATTGACTGATTCCACATTCCTCAGTCATTTTAATTGTTGTTTAATCAGAGAACTTGACTGAGGAGAGTGAGAATCTTGAAAGTGCACTATTCCACATTAATTCCCTTTGAATTCAAGGCATATATGCCAAAAACTCATCAATTCTCAAGGATAAGCTCTTGGCATTTCAGTCCAAGTTTGTTGGTTGGATCAGATGCATTGTGATCATATTGGATGAATTTGGCATAGTGATCCTTGGATTTGAATCAGAAATCATGGAAAGCATGCAAACATGCAAACTGGTTTTTCCAAAACGGTTGCAGCAGCACGACTTTGAGCTGCTATATCTCTTGATTTCCATGGAGTTTTTTTCATGCTATTGGCCCCTTTGGATTGCTAGTAATATGCACAACAACTTTGGTGTTTACACGTTGAATTGATTCATCTTGCAACTGTATGAAAAAGTACCCCAAGTTTTGGTGTTTTCAACAAAATCTTCCTTGGGCAAAATTTTTCTAAGTGTTGTAAAAAGATGCATTTTCATGTTTTTAGTGATTTTGATCCAACCATAACTCAGAATCCGTGAGGAATTGGAATGAGGTGTAATTGACACTTTTAAAGTATGCCATGAGAGCTACAAATCCATCTTTGGATCATTCAAAATGGTTGCTTGGATCTCAAGTTATGATCCTTGGAAGTTGGTACCCTAGCCACTTTGTTCCATAACTTAGAAAAATTCTAAGTTTTTATGGTTACCCCTTTTACACGTTATCCTACTTTATTTGATTTTTCTTGATGAATGATGATTCAAATCACATATTAACATTGTTTTAGGGTTAAGGAACCATAATTGTGAAAAATCTCAAAAAGTCAAACTTGACTTTTGTGCAAAGTTGACTTTTTATCAGATGAATTCCAAACTGTGCAATCCTTTGTGAAATCAAGTCCTTGACCTATATCAAACTCGATGGATATGTTCCATAGGTGTTATAGGGTGTATTGAATCATGTCCCAAGGTTTGGGAGCATGTCTGAGTCAAAAGTCAAAGGTTCAGTTGATTTTTTCCTCGAAACCCTAATTGTGGTCCTGATGAAATTGAAGCTTGTGGATCAGGCTTATTAGATTAATCCATTGTTTTAAATGGATCAATGTAGTGTATTAGAGACCCTCAAATCATGTCTTGAGGTCTTGGCTCATGCTTTGTCCCAAAAGTCAACTTAGGGGTGAATTAGGTCAAGAAACCCTAATTCCTGATTTTTGGGTAAATGCAACCCCTGAGGTTAAATTGACTTGATGATTAGGTCCATGAGGTCCCTTGGAGTATATTGGGTTATGCTTTGGAGCATTAGCTCATGTCCAGAGGAAAATTTTCATCTGGAGGCCTTGGTCGACCAAAACCCTAATTTGGTAACACTGGCGATCTTGAGGCTTGATCCACTTGGAATGCTGCAACCTTGGGCTTGATTCCTGATGTGGGAGTCCTCTTGATTCCTTTATGAATGTTTGAGAGGTTAGAAAAGTTGAAGATCATGTCATTTCCTGATTGATCCTTTGTTTAAGGCTCTAAGAGGGCTTAAAACCATAGTCCTTGATTGTAGTGAATGCTCAACAATCCTTGAGGAGATTGATGAGGCATAAAGGTACATCCATATTGTGATGATGATTTGCACAATGATGGGAAATATTAATGTTCAAAATTTGGGGTATGACAGTTTCATTTTAATAAAAGCAATCATCTAAAATATGCAGAATCATTGATGCCCACATTGAATCTGATGACTCTCAAATCTCTCCTGACTTAGATGCACCCACCAATCAAGCTGAAGATGAGGGTGAAGAAGATTGTGACATTCTAGATGAATTGGATAATAGGCTTGAATACGAGTACATAGATATCCAACCTCACTAAGAGCAGGTCGAAACCATCAACTTGGGCTGTGAAGAGGAGAGAAAGGAACTCAAGATTGGCACCACACTTGGGACAGATGTTAGAGCAAAGTTGGTAAAGCTACTCTAAGAATATGTGGATGTGTTCACATGGTCGTATCAAGATATGCCCGGTTTGGACACAGACATTGTCGTTCATAAACTACCACTCAAGCCTGATTCTCCTCCTGTCAAACAGAAACTCCGAAGGACAAGACCAGACATGGCCTTGAAGATCAGAGAAGAAGTAAAAAGACAAACTGACGCCAGATTTCTTGTTGTTTTGAAATACCCACAGTGGGTGGCCAATATTGTTCCTGTACCAAAGAAAGATGGAAAGGTTCGGATGTGTGACGACTATAGGGACTTGAACAAAGCCAGCCCAAAGGATGACTTCCCTCTTCCGCACATCGATACCTTGGTAGATAATCATGCTGAGTTCATTGTCTTTTCTTTCATGGATGGCTTCTCAGGATACAACCAGATCAAAATGGATCATGATGACATGAAGAAAACTACCTTCATTACACCTTGGGGGACCTATTGTTATAAGGACATGCCATTTGGTCTTAAGATTCCAGGTGTTACCTACCAAAGGGCAATGTTTACACTTTTCTATGACATGATGCATAAGGAGATAGAGGTCTATGTCAATGACATGATCGCTAAATCCAAAAGCGAAGAGGACCATTTAGATCATCTGTTCAAACTATTCAGCATCTCAGAAAGTTTAGATTGCGGCTTAATCTAGCTAAGTGTACTTTTGGAGTTCGGTCTGGAAAACTACTTGGATTCATTGTTAGCCAACGAGGGATTGAAGTTGACCCAGATAAAGTTATAGCCATTCAAGAAATGCCCTCTCCGCAAACCGAGAAGCAAGTCAGAGATTTTCTTGGAAGACTAAACTACATCTCCAGATTCATCTTCAACATGACTGCTACTTATGAGACAATCTTCAAGCTGCTCCGAAAGGATCAAGCAGTTGAATGGAATTCTGATTACCATCTTTCTTTTGAAAAGATCAAGGGTTATCTCCAAGAACCTCCAATTTTGATTCCTCCTGTGCCTGGCAAACCTCTCTTTATGTATCTGACAGTACTAGAAGGGTCCATGGGTTTCGTACTTGGACAACATGATGAGACTGGAAGGAAAGAGCACGCCATCTACTATCTAAGCAAGAAGTTTACCGACTGTGAAAGCAGATACTCGCTTTTAGAGAAAACCTATTGTGTTTTGGCTTGGGCTGCTAAGCATCTCAGGCAATACATGATCTGTCATACTACTTTATTGATCTCCAAGATGGATCCAATAAAGTACATATTTGAAAAGCCTGCTCAAACTGGAAGACTTGACCGTTGGCATATGCTCTTGTCCGAATACGACATCCAGTACGTAACCCAAAAATCCATTAAAGGGAGTATCTTGTCAGAATACCTCGCATAACAACCAGTTTAAGAATATGAGCCTCTTAAGCTTGACTTTCCTGACGAAGACATTATGTTGATAAGGAAAGATTATGAAGAACCTGGTCCAGATGAGGGTCCTGAGCATGGCTCCCGCTGGAAGATGATGTTCGATGGTTCCTTAAACTATAATTGGAATGGTGTAGGAGTCGTTTTGATGAATCCAGATGGTGGTTACAATCCGTTTACAGCAAGATTGGATTTTGAATGTACAAACAACATCGTCGAGTATGAAGCATGCATTCTAGGTCTTGAAGCAACCATTGACCTTCACATCAAAATTCTTGAAGTTAGTGGAGATTCAACTTTGGTGATATAACAAGTTAAGGGCGAATGGGAGACCCGAGACAAAAATCTGATTCCTTACCGAGCTTATATTGTGGAAATGATTAAGTGCTTTGATGAGATCACTTTTCGACATGTTCCAAGGTTTGAGAATCATGTTGCTGATGCTTTGGCTATGTAAGCCTCCATGTGGAAGGTTAGGTTTATTAATGAATCTGAATTGAAAGAAAGACCGAGCCTGCTTATTGTCAATAAATCAAAGAGGAAATAGATGGAAAACCTTGGTTCCATGAAATCAAGTTGTATCTGCTAAACCAAGAATATCCAGCTAATGCTAGCACTCTTGACAAGAAAACGTTGAGAATACTGGCGTCTAAGTTCTTCCTCGGCAATGACGTGTTGTATAAAAGAAACTACGACATGGTTCTGCTAAGATGTGTCGACAAGTGTGAAGCAGACCTACTAATGCAAGAAATTCATGAAGGACCATTTGGGACTCACGCCAATGGTCATGCTATGTCTAAGAAGTATTTGAGAGCTGGATATTATTGGTTAACTATGGAATCTGATTGCATCAAATATGCCAGAAAATGCCATAAATGTCAAATATATGTTGATAAGGTGCACGTGCCTCCAACACTATTGAATGTTTTAACATCGTCGTGGCCTTTTTCAATGTGGGGCACTGACATGATTGGGGCAATCGAACCTAAAGCTTCCAACGGCCATCGTTTCATCTTGGTTTCCATCGACTACTTCACGAAATGGGTAGAAGCTGCTTCCTATGTTAATGTGACCAAGCAAGTTGTTGCCCTCTTCATCAAGAAGGATATTATCTGTCGTTACGGAATTCCAAGCAGAATTATCACATATAACTGTACTAATTTGAACAACAAGACTATGAAAGAACTTTGTGAATCCTTCAAGTTCGAGCACCATAATTCTTCGTCTTATCGCCCGAAGATGAATGGAGTTGTTGAAGCTGCCAACAAAAACATCAAGAAAATCCTGCAAAATATGGTCAAGACTTATAAGGATTGGCATGAAATGATACCCTTTGCTTTGCATGGATACCGGACCTCAGTCCGCACTTCGACAGGGGAAACCCTGTTCTCTTTAGTTTATGTCATAAAAGTAGTTCGATCCTTGAGAATCCCGATGGAAACCAAGTTAGAAGAATCCGAATGGATCAGAAGCAGATACGACAAGTTGAACCTCATTAATCAAAAGAGGATGACAGCCATGTGCCATGTTCAGTTATACCAGAAGAGGCTTAAGAGGCCATTCAACAAGAATGTTCGCCTGCCTGAATTCAAAGAGGGAGATCTGGTACTCTGGAAAATCTTGTCATCACAAAAATATGCTCATGGGAAATGGGCTCCTAACTAAGAAGGCCCCTTTGTTTTGAAAACAGTCTTCTTAGGAGGATCCCTCATTCTCACAACAATGGATGATGAACAACTTGCACATCCTGTAAATGCCAATGCAGTCAAAAAATATTATGCCTAAATAAAACCTGCTAGGTCGAAAACCAGAAATGGCGACTTATGCAATAATGGGAATCCCGGTGGATCTAAACCTATGAAGGAGATCCAGGAAAAAGTTAGGGATGAAAATAAAAAATAATAAGAGCTCGCTAAGTTGAAAACCCGAAAGGACGGCTTAGGCAAAAATGAGCGTCCTAGTGGATTAAAAACCCGAAAGGGCGGTCAAGGCAAAAGTTAAGGACAAAAGCATTTGACTGTATCAGAGGGTGTTTACCAATATTGAAGACTCAGCAGAGGATCAATCTAATCGCTCTCGTCAGAAACAAGGATCTGGGGCATCTTAGTTATTAGTGATTGTATATATTTGTTGGATTCAATGTAAACCTGTCCCTATTGCCATTTTCACAATTGTATTTCTCTATGGGGATTTTTCCATTTGCAAGCTACCATTCTTTAATGAAATACAAACTTTTCCAATCATTTGTTGTCATTTATATCTCTTCTACTTTTTTCTTATTATGTAAAATTCCATTTATTTGTTAACAATGAATTTTGAAAACAGAAAGGTTTTTGAAAAGGAAATGTTTTAAAAACATCTTGATAAAACATAAAATCTCTTTGACATAGGGAGGATAAAAAGGAAGTTCCATATATCCCTAGGAGCTTCAAGGTTGCAAAGGCATTGACATGCCATTTGCAATATCCCCACTAAAGTTGAAACTGACAGCACTTTTGATTTAATCTGTTGATTATAATCACCGAATTCGAAGAAGTTTCCCCTACACTCATCCTGTTGATATTTTCTTGTGTTGCTGATTGTGGAGGATTTATTTCCCCTGTGAAAATCTTCCCCCCCAATCTTGTGTCTCTTTGAGTCAGCATTTGCATGCCATGATCATACTCATCATGTTCAACATGTGCATTTTTGCAATAGCTTCTTATCAGGTTTGGTTATCACCAGTTTATTTCCCCCACGAAGTCCAGTTATCGCTTTGCTACGTGATTACTAGGTCTTTCCCTATGGTCGTCACCATATATTATCTTTCCCCAGTCATCACCGGTGCTCACCGGTCTGCTTATCCTTGGTGTCTTGAAGTGTTGATCGTTACCAATATTTCATTCTGAGTATAGTCTGCTTAAAATCCAATTGTCATTGGTAGCCTGTCTTGGTCGTCACAATTATCCCCTTGAAGTCTAGTTGTTGCTAGCACCAATCCATTGAAAGCTGGTTGTTACTTTTCCTCGCGATCTAAGTCCAATTGATTTGGCACGTACAGAAGAGTCGTTATCCTGTACCCTTTCCTGATGTTTCCTGAAGATCCCGTTTCAACTCTTCGCTTTAAGGAATTTCCAAAAGATTGGATGTTTGAGACTCCAATGTTATGTGTTGTTGATCCTATGGTTATAAGGATCCCTTTTTGGCTCAGTAATCCTATTGTTATGAGGATTCTCACCATCTTCCATCCCTATTGTCATAAGGGTATATTCAACACATTCTTTTAATAAGCATTTTATCCTATTGTTATAAAGATCCAGTTTGCAGATTCTATCGTTATAAGAGTCTGTGTTTCCTATTGTTATGAGACGCCTTTCTCGTCTATTCTATTTTTATAAGAATCTTTGGTCTCCTATTGTCATGAGGAATCTATTTTGCTCTATCCTGTTGTTACGAGGATCTTTGTTTGCTTATCCTATCGTTATGAGGATCTTATCTCACTTTGCATCCTATTGTTATAAGGATTGCTGTTTACCAAGTCCTATTGTTATAAGGATTCTTGTTTTTTATTCTGGAGTGTCAACCGGTCGTGCCTGAACCTGTTGGTTAACTTCCCTAGATATTCCCTGGGGGAGACCATATTATGATATATCCTGTTATTATAAGTGTCCCCTTTTGCCTTTAATCTCTTGTGAGAAGGTCTCACCCTCATCAGTCATTCCCAGTTTTGTTTTCTTTGGATGTCCGTAGTGGGTCTCCTTCTTTCCCCAGTGCTGACTTCATGTTATCCCCAGCAAGTCGTTTACTCTTGGTCTGCATCTTGCATTCAGCCCTTATCATTCCACCACCGAGCATCATACTAGAGTTCATAACATGTCTGGATTGTTCCCTAGCATTATTTGTGAAAGCCAATTTTTTGTCTGTAGCATAGCATACCATTACATCTAGGGGAAATATTTCTGGTTATTTCTGTATTTAAATACCTTTCACTCTGATTTCATGAGGGTTGTCACCACTTATGCCATTCAGCGAAGTTATTTAAATAGGGGAAGTTGTCATACCCCAAATTTCAACCCTAGATTCCATCATCATTCTAGGAGCATCAAGCTTTACATTGCTAACCCTAATATTATTTAAGTTTTCTCTTGTTTGACTCCACCTGAATTAGGGTTTTGGCTCAAGCAAATCAAGAGGATCTTCACATGATCAGTCAATGTATTGGATTGATCATCAACCTATCAAGCTTGCATACACTCAATAGGCCTATCTTAATCATGAATCAAGTGCAAATTGGTCTCATTACAAGTTCTTTGAAGCTCAACTTCATCTAGTCACAAATTAGGGTTTTTGCCTAGAAAGACAACTGTGCTTTTGACTTTTGATTGAAGCATGATCCCAAGCCTTGGGGCGTGGTTCAAGACACATAAATACATCCATGGAGTCCATCCACGATGTTTTAAAAGATGCAAGAATGCAAGATCATTGAAGATCACACAATTGAATTCATCTGATGCATAAGCTTTACTTGACAAAGTCAACCCTTTGACTTTTATGGTTTTTGGTCCAAATTGAAGTCATCAAGCCAAATTCTATCAAGAAATGTTTAATCATTGAGTTTGAGCATGAAAAATCAAGATTTGAATGGTTTCTTGCAAAAGGGGTAAAGTTAAGAAAGTGAAATTTTTCTAAGTATGGAAGAAAACCCATAGTTTTGGTGCCAACTTTGAAGAATCATAACTTTCAATCCACACATCCAATTTTTGAGTTCCACAGATCAAATTGAATCCCTCGCAACATAATACAACTTTGTCACTTTAAGCCCATCTCCAAAAAATGCTTAGATTTTGAGTTATAGAGCCATAATGTTTGGGAAAATCTTTAAACACTTAGAAAAATTTTGAGGCATATTTTGTTCTTCAAAAGTACCAATCTTTGGAGCCAGTTTTCACTATGATCCCTTGAGATTCAATAAAAATTTGTCAAACATGAAAGTTGTAGAGCATGTTTGGGGCTTTTCAAAAAGTACAATAACTCCTCCATAGGATTTGTGAGCAAGGAGTTTCGAAGAGAATAAGTTGAGGTCTTAAACTTAATTTTTTGGTCATGACCATGTTGATTCATGTTGCAAAACTATTCCAAATCTTCGTGATTTCATTTTGCAGACCTCGTTGCTTGTTAATCTTGTTCAAATTAGATAAGTACACATGCTTTTGGTGCATTATCCAAGTGGTTAAGGCTTTATCTCAAAGATCATTCCATTTTGGGAACAAAGTTGACAATGCCATTCTTGTAAAGCTACTTTAACCAAGGTCAACCTATCTTGAGCATTGTAAATGTTTCTTCTGCACTCCAAAAAGTTTGTACTGAGAAGAAAAGTCTCCGAACCCTTCCAACCACCCTAGAGAAGCCTGGTACATTGCATTGAAATGACAAAATGCATGGAACAACCAAGTTGCAAATCAACCGAGCCCAAAGGGTGAGAACTTGACAATATGGTTAGCTTCAATCATTAAATCTTTTCCTATAAATAGAGGACTACATTAAGCCTCAAAACACACAAGAACTCACCCTCAAAACCCCTGCATTCTCCTTGCCAATAGAATTTGCAAAAATACCTCAATTTTGCCAAATCTCCAACCAAACACATTTCTCTCGTGCATTTTGCAAACCAACACCATAAACCTTCCCTAAATACTCCACAAAGCTTGTTCCAACCATCAAACAAGTTCTGTAACATCCCACACATCATCCACCATTTTCAAACTTCATCTTGCAAGAGGGGTCGATTTTGAACATTGAAGCCATTTCCAATAAACTTAATCATTCAAATACTCTCTTCAAGGACCAACAAGGCTAAGAGGATCATTATTTCCCTTTTGTCAGAGCATTTGAAGAAGCCTTGGACTGTCTCCAAGAGGTAAGCTTCCTGCTCCTTGAACTTCATGATTCATGCATTCTTAATGTCTTATTTGTGAAGCAAGAATGTAGTCTATACTATATACAATCTGTTTGAAGCATTGGTTGCATTATATGAGTTGAGCATGTGATGTTTTAACGTGTTGAAATCTATGAGTGTTACACTATTGTTGGTTAATTTGTGATTCATACAGTTAGTCTTACGATGAGTTAATGATATATTCAGATTCCTTATGAAAAATGCTTCAAATTTTATTTAGTTAATGATATATTTAGTTAATGGATGAAAGCGTAGCACCGCTGGTCAAGAAGGAGGGTTTGTGTGTGTGTTTGCAAGCGAGAAGACTGGGGTTCGAATCCCCCTCGCCCTAGTCCTTTTTTTATTTTTCTGAACTCCAAGTAGTTTTCATATATATATATATATATATATATATATATATATATATATATATATACATATATATATTATCTTGGTTCCACCCTTAGTCACAACACGCGCGTTGGTAGAGTTGGAAACATTTCTGCCAATCAGTCCAGTGGCGTGGGTTCAACACCCACCAAGGCCACTTCCTTCCTTTTTATGACTTATTTTTCTTAAGTTTCTTCCCAACTTTAAAGCCTTGTAACTTCTTCATTTTAATGGTTTTTTTAGCCATTCTTCTTGCAAATTTCTCATATTGTTGCATATTTTCTGTTTGCAAAGAGAAAATACCAAAAATAATTATTTTTGTGACACTTATTCATGTTTAAAAGTGAGTGACCTTTTTAGGTTTTTATAAGGTTTCCTTTGACTCTTTTGATTGATACCTTGGATTTATTTTCATCTTTGGACTTGTATGAACCATTTTCAACTTAGGTGAACCTTGTGTGATGTTTTGGACTTGTACACCCTTGTTTCAACTTGATTTTAATGCATTTTCAAGTGTAGGTTTACATGTAAATGTATGTTGAGCTTCCAATCATGCAAATGAACTTTTGCTTGGTCATTTTGCCTCTAACATGTGATTCTCTTTCATTTTTACATGACTTTGATGTGCACCTATACATTTGTTTGAGTCATAATATGTTTAGGTATCCTTAAACATTTTATTTTTGTCTTAAACATGCCTTTGTAAACATGTATGCTTATGTGAATCTTTGTGATGTTTCCACTATGTTCAAGACCATGTTTGAACCCTAACATGTATGGCTGTTACCTACTTGTCTTAACATGTCCAATTTGTATCCACACTTAAATGTTCAAGTAATGTCTTAACTTGTTCACATGATGCTTTGAATCTTAACTTACCATCTAAAAGCCTGTTTACATGTCATCCTTTGTATGTTTACATATTCATCTACCATGTTGTTGTCATAAACATGTCTTGATGTTCAAGTATGATTAGTTGTTACCATTACTTGCTTTAAATTGTATTCATGATTAAATAATGCCTTAATTTATACATGTATGCTTTGAACTTTGATTGTAATCATGGCTTATGTATGTTTTATCCCATCTTTGAACTTCACTCATGTTTAGGTATTGTTATAACCTTTACATGTTAACTTGAAATTTTTTTCCTTCCTTGTCTAAGTAATGTCTTAACTTATACATTTCACGTTTGAATCTTACCATGCTTAAGTGTTGTCATGACTTATCCATGTTGAAATGTTTAAATTGTATTCATGATTAAGTTTGTTATAACTTATTCATACTTGTCTTGTATTCATGATTAAAAGGTGTTAGTAAACGCTAATGCATGTTTTCCTTAACTTTGAACTTAACTTGTTATCCATGATGCTTCAGTCTTGTTAGAACTATACTTCATGAGTGTTTAGATGTTGTAACATATTTGTTTGCTTTTGTTGTTACCATGTTATTTTGAGCTTCTTCAAACTTTGAATATGCTTGGTTGTTACCTTGTTTCCTTTATACCTTTGTTAAGTCTTATGCTTTAGTTGTAACCATGTGCTTTATCTTTGTCACATAAACATCATGTTTGAATGTTATTTTAAATGCTTATAATTGATATCATGTTTGAATATCATACTTGTTCATATCATCCATCTTAATCATACCTCTTTGAACTTTGTCAAGTTATTTCCCCCAAGTGATGTTAGCTTGTTAGCTTTCATCCTTAAGTTGCCCTTTTATTCCTTAATCCAAGGGAAAGTCTCTATTGACTCAATGTCATAGATAGCTTAGCATTACCCATTCCCTTTGACCTTGTTAGAGTCATTAGGTTTTATAACTTAGACTTAGGGTAGAATGTACAACTCTTTGACTTTGTCAAGTCAAGTAAGTGTTGAGACCTTAACACTTAATCCCCTTTGAACCTTAATCATAATCGAAGTGTTCATCCATCCTTAGTGAGGTGAACTACAAATGCTCTGATTCCATCCTTGTAAGGATATGTAGGCACAAGACCGCGAAGTTTTGGCGAGCATACTTAGTGACCAAACCCTTAGGCTCCTATCTCTCACCATACAACCCAAATAAAAAACAATAGCAAACAATGTCACAAGTACTAGTAAGAGGTTCCTATAGAATACTATAGATGCTTAGGATGCTAACACCTTCCCTAGGTATAACCAACCCCGACCCCCAAATCTCTTAGCATTTATTGTAACATTGCAAACTTAGGGTTTTATAAGATCTTTACCCTTTCCCTTGGATAAATCAAAGCTCAATCGCGAATCTTTAAAAGATTTATGATTCGAGTTTTATCCCACCAGGATGATATACCCTTTTTTTTGCCTAAGCCGCCCTTTTGGGTTTTTTGGCTTATCGGGTTTTATTTTTTTATAAGTCCCTAATTTTTTCCTAGATTGCTCTTTCAAGTTTTCAATCCACCGGGACTCCCTAATTTTTGCCTAAGTCTCCCTTTTTAGTTTTCGACTTAGCAGGTTTTTATCCTCTTTTTCTAGGAATAGTATTTTTTGAATGCGTCGGAGTTCAGTGGTTGTGGTAACTCTGCTCCATCCATGTTTTTAAGGATTAAGGCTCCACCAAAGAAGGCGTTCTTCATTACGTATGGTCCTTCATAGTTCGGGGTCCATTTGCCGCAGGGATCATTGTGGATGGGTATTATATTTCTTAGTAGTAAGTCACCTTCTTCGAACAGACGAGGACGAACCTTCTTGTCGAATTCTTTCTTGAGCCACTATTGATATAATTGCACGTGACATACTACAGTTATATGCTTCCCTTCTATGAGGTTCAACTAGTCAAGTCTTGTTTGTACCCATTCTGCCTTGTCCAATTTAGTTTCCATCAGGACTCTTAATGTATGGATCACAACTTCGATGGGGAGTACTACCTCTGTACCATATTCTAGAGAGAAGGAGTTTCTCCTGTCGAAGTACAAACCGAAGTTCTATAGCCATGTAGTGCAAAAGGGAGCATCTCGTGCCAATCCTTATAGGTTTTCACCATCTTCTGAATAATCTTTTTGATATTCTTGTTGGTTGCTTCTACCTGTAGCGTGCGATTTTTGTCGGCGACGCGACTGACTTACCGCAATTGGTTGGAATTGGATGCTACTTTCTGATTTCTTATTTATCCTATGAAGCTGGAAAGGAAAGGGAAGCTATCTAAAACTAACCTTGCATGCAAATGTTTTCTTTAACAAATGCTAAGAGATTGGGGGGTTCGGGGTCAGGTTATACAAAGGGGAGTTGTTAATTACCCAATGTATATATGGTTATCCATAGATCGTTTGGCATGTTCTTCTATTATCTACTTACTGGTGTTTATCTGTTATAAATTAGGAAAGTTTCTCCTTTGGGAAAGTTGAGAGAGTATTTTTGTTATTTTTTGGGTTTTTCGATGTTTTTGGTAAGGTACTGGACCTAAAGTTTTTCATTTGTGTGCTCGCAAAGATTTCGCAATCTTATGCCTACGTATTCGCATAAAGATAACAGGGAAATCAGAGCAATCGTAGTTCCTCCTATTCTATGGGAGGAAAGATATTTGGTGTCTTGTTTAAAGCCCAAGATTAAAGCTAAATGAGTATTTGTGTCTTGTTCAAAGCCCAAGATTGAAGCTAAAAGGTTTGACTGAGAGAGAATTTATCATGTCTAAAGGGAAATATCTCACTTGTTCATCACAGTTGTTGGGGTATTTGGTTATAAAGGGGAATTACTTTAACTAAGATATGAGAATCCAGCAATGCCATAATTTCCTTTACAAGGGAGATGTCCTGAAGGAGGAAACTTTAACTCAGTGTAGAGCAATTCCATTTTTCCTTAGGAATATTTCATGCTAAGAGAGGGACATTGGCATGGATGTAAATAATCCAGAGGCTTGCCACTTACAGTAGTTAGATGAAAGAGGAAGTTTACCAGGATAAAAGAGGGGTCACAACTTGGATTTTTGAATCAACAAGTGTGCCACTTACAACAGTTATCAGGGATTAGGGTTTTTTGATTGTTTGTTTTGATGTGTGATGTACAGAGAAATGTCTTCCTACAGAGAGAAATTTGGATTTCCTCTGAGGGGATGTTGGTTTTATGTGTGCCTTGATGAAAGCCCAAGGTTGAAGCTAAAAGGTTGACTCTACTATGGAGTTTTATATCTGTCTTGTACAAAGCCCAAGATTGAGGCTGAAAGGAGTTTGACTCTTCTGGGGAGAGGTTTTATCTGTCTTGAACAAAGCCCAAGATTGAGGCTAAAAGAATTGACTCCACTAGGGAGAGGTTTTATCTGTCTTGTATAAAGCCCAAGATTGAGGCTAAAAAGAATTGATTGACTCAGCTGGAGAATATGATCTATAATGCCCAAGATTGAGGCTAACTCAGCTGAAGAAAAATCATTATACAAAGCCTAAGAGGAGGCTGGTTGGGGAATTTCTTATATAAAGTCTAAGAGGAGGCTAACTTCTGCTGAGGATTATTGAGATCCAGAGACAGGTCCAAATTGGGGAATCAACTATTGCTGAGGATTACAGAAGAGTTGAAATATCAGAGACCATGAGGTTCTGATTTTTCTGGGGGTTTATTGGTGGTAATTTTACCCTAGCTGGGGAATTTAGAATGAAAGTTTAAATATTGAGTTTTAAAACCTATGGAGGTTTCAACTCTGCTGGAGATTGATTATGTCATCAAGTTTTTTTCCTGTGCTTTTAGGAAACTTGAGGGTTTCTTTGAGATCCAAGAGGAGATGAGACTTTCCAAGTCTACTGGTATGAAGAGGTTGATCTTTGTATGATGCCTAAGAGGAGGCTAATGTTTTATGGGATGAGAATCAACCCTAAACTGGTTTGATGATCTGACTCTCTAGAGGATTGAACTAGCAAAAGATGACTAGGTTATGTCCTATACCTGTAGGAGGTCTTCAAGTCCTTGTACTGAGCCCAAGAGGAGGCTGAGAACTTCTAAGAAGCCTGAGGGCCCTTGTACAAAGCCCAAGAGGAGGCTGAGAACTTCTAAGAAGTCTAAGGGTCCTTGTACAAAGCCCAAGAGGATGTTGGGGATGCTTTTAGGAAGCCCGTGGGTCCAAGCCTGAGAAAAGTTCAAGAAAGGTTTCATTGGGAATAATCCTTTATTTAGTGAGTAGTTCTAAGGTTTGAAGAAATTTAGGAGAGGTTTCACCGAGAATAATCCTCTTTGGGGAAGTGAATTTCTGTACAGATATTTCTAAGTTGTGACAGTCTTGAGAAAAGTTTCACCGGGAATAATGTCTTTCTCTGTTCCATATTGTATAAGCCCAAGAGGAGGCAATACTGTATCTGGAATTTCCTATGGGGAACTAGTTTTGACTGTGTTAAAAGAGTAACCACTGGTTTGATCTATACCTATACCTAATTGCTGGGGAAAACTCTAAGCAAGTATATACATGCATACATATACAGATAAAATATATAAACTAGTATGTATAAAAAAAATAGTAGAACTTACAGGTGTGCAAGCTCCAGCATTGTAACCACTGCTGTATGGTTAGTTATTCAAGAGATTGAAGAAAGTTTTGATAACACTTTAAATTTGAATCTAAATAAAAAAAAGGTTGTTTTAAAAGGAAGTTTGGGGCTTATACTCAAGGAGAGGCCCAGATGAAAACAATGGTCGTATTGTTATTTTGAAAATTGTACCGGAACTTATACAATGACTGAGGCCCAAAAATGGTTTATTTATAAAGGGATGAGACTTACACTCTATCAAGAGGCCCAATAATGTTTTTAAAAAGAAGGAAGATGAGACTTACAACTAAAGGGAGGCCCAAATGATTTTTGTTTAAAAGGCAACGATCGCGTCGCGGTTTTGGAAAACACGGTGGGACTTATACAATGACTGAGGCCCAAAATTTATTTATGTGACAAGGGATGGGTCTTACACTCTATTAGAGGCCCAAGAGTTTATTTTAAAAAAAAAGATGGGACTTATAGCTCAAGGAGAGGCCCAAATGAAAAACAACGATCTCACCGTTATTTTGAAATTTGTATCGGGACTTATACAATGGCTGAGGCCCAAAAATATTTATGTACAAAGGGGGTTTGGTCTTACACTCTATTAGAGGCCCAAAATATTTTGAAAATCAATTGAATTTGAAAGATCAAGAGAAAGAATTTTTAAAATGTTTTAAAAAACAATTAAAAGGAATTCTTAAAAAAAACAAAATATATTAAATAAATAATATCTTTTTTGAGTTTTTTTTATGGATTAAAATACTTTAACATATTTGTGAATTTTGAAAAAAAGAATCATTAAAAAATGATTGAAATTGAAAGAGAAATTAATTTTTGAAGTTATTTAAGAAATTGTGAAAAAATGTGAAAAGAACAAGTGGTAAAAAAAATGGGATGGTCCTCCCAAGGTTTGAACCCACGCCCTTAGGGTGGAGGGTTTAAAACTTTACCAACTGAGCCAGGTATATTGGCTGATAGAGAATGGAAAGAGTGAATAATATAGGAAATTCTCTTTTGAAAATGGTTTTAAAAAAAATACCAAAAGGTGTGGGGCGAGGGGGATTCGAACCCCAGACCTCTCGCTCGCTACACACACACACACACAAATACTAGTGTTTCCACTAGGGCGCAATGCCAATTCTAACATATATTGGCAAGTGTATAATATATAGTAAAACTAAGTTTGATTCTGAAGAATGGTGCCATGGCCACCACCTTCATCTTCATCATCTTCCTTAAATTTTTGAAATCATATCTCCATCAATACGCAACCATTTTGGATGATTCAAAAATGAAACTTGCCAATTTTTGAACGAGGAATTGAATGCCATTACTCAATTTTATTTAAATTCAAAGAATTGAAAGAAAATGGTTTGAAATCGTATGAACCCAAAAAATAGAATTTAAAATGAAATTTCATATGTACAAGATATGAAGCAATTGATTGAGGGAAAATGATCTAAAAACTATCAGAAATGCATTGGTAACTTGAAAGGATGTTTATGATGCATAAATTAATGAGCTTAGTTTTGAGGAAGCTAACCTTGCAAGTGAGAATCGAATTCTTTTGTAGAGGTGTTACAGATGTGTTCTGATGATCTAGATAGCTTCTTTGACCCTCAAGGATGGTATTCCAATGTTGAGACTGAATTGAAACCTTCTGAATCACGTGACACAACTCAATCTGCAGCTTTGAGGAAAAGTTGAGCAAAAGGATGGGGACTTGAAGATTTTGATGTTACAGATTGAATGTAAGTGTTTAGATCACTCATATATGTTGTATATGAGGTGTGCGAACCATTGGTTTGAGTTGCATTGGCCTCCAACTCAAAACCCGATAGTGATTTCTCAAGGAAAAATGGAGTTTTGTATTTAAGAAGGAAATGAGAGAAAGCTATGTTGTAAGTTGCTTTGGTGTATTTGTAAACATCATAAGAGAGCTCTATTTATAGGTGAATAGATTTGTCAAGCATGAACAGTTGGAACTTGAAGGATAAGAACTGAATTCAATGGTCTTGGCTTGGCATAATTGCTTCTTACACAAGGTATAATAGCAGTCCCAAATAGCTCAGCTATGTGTTGACTCAATCCACATTCTGCAGACCTCTTAAATATGGTTTATTAGAGCATCTTGACTACATGGGATAGGAATCTTGAATAAGCACTATTTCACATAATTGCTCTTTGAGTTCAAGGCTTCCATGACAAAACTTCATCATTCTCATGAGATTTTTCCTTGGCTCTTTGGCACTATCCTGCAAGTTTGTGAGGAGTCATTCTGATCACATTGAATTGGTTTGGCATAGTGATCATTGCATTTGACTCAAAAATCATGGCTTCAAGAAAACATCCAAACTGTTATGAAAACCGTTGCAACAATGCTTCTTGTGGCAGCCGTAACTCTTGGCTCAAGTTAAGTTGTTTCATGTCAATGATCTCTTTGGATTGTTGATAACATGTATAACAACTTTGATGTTTACATTTGAGATTGATTCTTCTTGTAACTAGGTGTAAACATCTCCCAAGTTTTGGTGTTTTACCTAAAATCTGTCTTGGACAGAATTTTCTCTAAGTGTTGGAAAAAGAAGCATTTTCATGTTATAGTGATTTTGATTCAACCATAACTCAGAATCCATGATGATTTGGAATTTGATGTAGTTTACACTTTTGAAGTATGCCATGAGAACTTCTATTTGAGCTTTGGATGGAAGCAAATGGCTTTGTAGTTTAGGAGTTATGACCTTGTAAAGTTGGTACCAAATCACTTATGTTCCATAACTTAGAAAATTTTAAGTTTTCTATGGTTGCCCCTTTTGCAAGAAACCTCACTTTCTTGATTTATCTTGATGAATGATGATCAAAACTATACATTAACATTGTTCTTGACTTAGGGGAGCCATATTTGTGAAAAATTCCAAAAAGTCAAACTTGATTTTGGGCATAGTTAACTTTTTGTCAGATGAATTCCAAATTGTGGGATCCCCTATGCAATCAAGTGATTGACCTAATTCAAACCTAATGGATGGATTCCATAAGTGTTTTAGGGTGTCTTGAATCATGTCCCAAGGTTTGGAAACATGTCTTGGTCAAAAGTCAAAGATACAGTTGACTTTTTCTTCAAAACCCTAATTATGGTCCTGATGAAATTGAAACTTGTGAATCAAGCTTCTTGGATCAATCCATTGTTGTAAATGGATCAATATGGTGTATTTGAGGCCCTCAAATCATGTCTTGAGGTCTTGGAACATGTCTTGTCTTAAAAGTCAACTGAGGGGTGAATTAGGTCAAGAAACCCTAATTCTTGATTTTTGATGAATGCTTCCCCTGAGGCTACTTTGACTTGATGAGTGGATCCATGAGGTCCCTTGGAGCACTTTGGATCATGTTTTGAAGTATTGGCTCATGCCCAGATGAAAATTTTTATCTGGAGGCCTTGGTCGACCAAAACCCTAATTTGGTGACACTGGAGATCTTGAGGCTTGATCCACTTGGAATGTTGCAACCTTGTGCTTGATTCTTGATGCGGGAGACCTCTTGATTCTTGATGTGGGAGACCTCATGTATCATCTCACAATTATTACCAATGTGACATCTGCTCAAAGAATAATCAAGGATGTTCCGTAGTGCAATCAGCTCTACAAGAACAGATGGATCTCTGATGGATCCAAGATCATCGAATCCGTGAGGTTAATATGGCTCACGCAAATCATAACATTGTCCAGAACCACAACATTTTGGCAATTAATGTCAACTTGGTGGCATTGCACTCAAGGAAAAGTCCATACCATGATCTGCCACGACACGATTACAATTCCTGTCCGATCTGCTTAATAAACAATCAGGGATGCTCTTTTGTACAAGAGGCCCTCCAACGTCAGATGGATCTCTGATGGATTCAGGACTACCGTGATAGAAGTCATTCTCAAGTTAATATGATTCAAATCTTTGATATTCGCCTGATGAATACCAGCCTGGTAGAATTACACGCTAAGCAGTTCAGGCTCAGTTTTCTAGCTTTACATGATTATCAGAACTGTAAAGTGTGTTGTGAAGACGACCAAGGATATGCACTTGTCCAAAGAACACTTCAACACCTGTTGAACCACTGGTGGCTTCCTATCTACTTAGATGAAGACACACAACAAGTCAGTATGACTGACGGGAATCCTACTAGGCATCAAAGTCAGGATGTTCGCTCGATGGAAACAGATCTAGTGAAGTTGCACTGCATACAAAGCGGACGTGGTCGGGTGCCACCATACAACTATGAGCGCTGTAGAGTTTGCTCAGAAAACAACCAAAGATGCTACCTTGTACGGTCAGCTCTTCAAAATCAATTAGACCAAAAAGAGATTCGACCATGTTCGAGTTCTGGGTCAACCCACGGGATACCCGACTGTCTTCCTGATCGAAGCAAAGATGTTGTCTTAATCTCTAATCATGAAAGGACCAAAGATGTATGTGCTATAATCCCTCTACTCCATGAATCAAGAGTTCCTCTTGATAGTAGAAAGATTCTCAACCTCGAACCAATTGAGGCCGGCTACGATGGTCAGAACAATCAAAAGGCTCCTATGGTTATCTATCTGCCAGGTCCAATACTGTACGAATCAGAAAAGGATATCCCTTACAAGTACGATGCAACAACAATCGAGAATGGAAAGGAAAGTCCATTAACCTCGGCCGTAAACATTGCAGACATCAGTTGAGTAACACGGAGCGGCCAGATCTTCAACAGAGGAGTTGGAGAACCCACCAGAGAAAAGGAACCTCAAACAGAAGTTCCTAATCAATAAATCGGGCAATCCAGTAATCCCGAACTTACAAAAAACAACAATGAGATGCTGAAGCTCATCCAGAGAAGTGAGTATAACATTGTAGACCAACTGTTACAAACTCCTTCGAGAATATATGTCCTATCTCTTTTGCTCAGTTCCGAAGCTCACATGGAAGCTCTACAGAAAGTCTTAGAGCAAGCCTTTGTGGAACAAGATGTGACGATAAGACAATTCGACAACATCATCTCCAACATCACTTCCTGCAACAACTTGGGATTTAGTGATGAAGAACTGCCGGAAGAAGGAAAAAATCACAACATGGCGCTTAACATTATAGTCAACTGCCAAGACGATGCTTTAGCCAGCGTACTGGTCGATACAGGATCAGCTCTGAATGTTATGCCAAAATCTACTCTGATGCAACTATCATTTCAAGGATCTCCGATGAGAGGCAGTGAGGTCATCGTCAAAGCCTTTGATGGATCCAGAAAAACAATTATCGGCGAAGTCGACCTTCCCATAACTATCGGTCCTCACACTTTCCATGTTACTTTCCAAGTCACTTTCCAAGTCATGGACATCCGGGAAGCATACAGCTGTTTATTAGGAAGACCTTGGATACACAAGGCCCGGGCAGTCACTTCGACACTTCACCAGAAGCTGAAGTTCATCAAGAATGACAAGCTAGTCACAGTTTGCAGAGAGCAGGCCTTAATCGTAAGCAACTTATCATCATCATCCTGTGTAGAACCGAAGGAGGTTGTTGGAACCCAGTTCCAAGCACTCTCGGTGAGTAATGAGAATCAATCAGAGAGAGGAACGTCGATTTCCTCATACAAAGATGCTTTCAAAGCAATCGAGAGTAACAACGCAAAAGGATGGGGATAGCTTGTCATTCCTGCTGATAACAAGACAAAGAAAGGTCTTAGTTTTTCTTCAACCTGTACCCAGACTTCTACTAACGATGAAAATTTTCATCCCATTCAGGACTTCTTCCACAGCGGAGGTTTCCTTCACCCAGTGTCTCAAGAAGTACATACCATAAATGAGGGTGACTCCTCTGATACAGAAGAAGAATGGAAGTCTTATCTCAACGAGGAAGGTTATATGTCTTAGGGAGAAACACATATGCCATTTTGCTATCCCACGCAGAGTCCGAGATATATACCGAGATCAAATGTCAAAATGATGTACGGAGATTGTGATCCGGAAGGATGTCGTGCTCCACCTAACTCATTGGAGGAGGACACTCTGATGAAAGACAACTTTGACTATGACTATTATGATCCCCTGGATGACTTGCCTATCTGGCAGCCGTACCCAGAAGACTTGGGGCAAAAAAGTTATCCAAACGACGCTTATCAGCTGAGGATCATTTAAAAGAATACATGCATCCCCACCAAATTATGGGATCATTACTCAGGGCATTCCAAAGATATCCAACACAACGATGAATCTGCAAAGATTGCAAGATAAGAGTTCATCAACTATGCTTTTCCTGAGGTCAACGTCATCGAGAAGGATGACTCCTCCAGTTCCACGGAAGTATGGGACACCTTAGGACAACCGAGTGGCAAGTACAACTTCTTGGTCAAGTACACCGCTCCTGAAAGCTCTCGTATCAGGCTTGAAGACATCCAGCCAACTGGATGGGAAGATCCACCTGAGAATGAAAACACTATGCAAGATACAACAGAAGAGTTCGTCTACGACAACTCTGCATGGGAGGAAGACTCCAATGACCCTGCTCCTCCATAAATCAGCGTCATTTCTGAGGACAAACCAAGTAAGAAGGTACCAGACTTTGTGATTCACCGAGGAGTTCATCTCCAATGGCTTGCTGTCGTTGTCCCGAAAGTCGTCCATAAGTCTAAGTAATTCCCGTCTTTGTTTTAACCTTTCACCCGGCCCAGGTGAAACAAATGTTCTTATAGGGCTCACTTTCTGTAAATGTCCCTCTTCGCTCGCCCAAAGCAACAGAGTTTTGTTTTATAGGGATGTAGTTTCAAGAATCGACTAAATCATAAATAAATAAAATAAACGTCATTCTGTAACTTCCGCATTTATTGTTGTTTTCACTTTTCGCTTTTTCAGAAAATGGTAATCCTAAAAAAATAACTCAAAAATAAAAACGATAATTTTTCAAAAAAAAAATACACTGCACACCCTCTTGCATTTCTCTCTATCTCTTCTAAAAATAAGTCATCACGTCATGCAGATTGCTTGTTTTAAACCCCATTGAAACATACGATCCAATGCCTTCTCCCAACTTTGAATTCCCGGTATTTGAAGCTGAAGAAGAAGAAGACGAAGAAATTCCAGAAGAGATCTCCCGATTACTCAGACAAGAGGAAAGGTCTATTGAGCCTCACAAAGAGTCGTTGGAAACAGTTAACCTGGGTTCAGAAGAAGAGAGAAAAAAAGTCAAGATTGGGGCACTGCTCAGTCCGACTGTCAAAGAAGACTTGATAAACTTCTCAAAGAGTTTCCCGATGTATTCGCTTGGTCCTATCAGGACATGCTAGGGTTGGATACCAGCATCGTAGAACATCATCTACCGTTAAGATCAGAATGTTCGCCAGTAAAACAAAGACTAAGACGGACTCATCCAGACATGGCCATCAAAATCAAGGAGGAAGTGCAGAAACAGAATGACGCGGGTTTCCTCGCCACCTCATAATATCCTTAATGGTTAGCCAACATAATACCAGTTCCGAAAAAGGACGGAAAAGTCAGAATGTGCGTGGACTACAGGGATCTGAACAAGGCCAGTCCAAAGGATGACTTTCCCTTGCCACACATTGACATGCTGGTAGACAGTACAACAAAGTTGAAAGTCTTCTCCTTCATGGATGGATTCTCGGGCTATAATCAGATTAAAATGGTGCCGGAAGACATGGAGAAAACTTCATTCATCACCCCATGGGGCACCTTTTGTTACAAGGTAATTTCATTCGGGTTAAAGAAAACCGGGGCAACCTATCCAAGGGCCATGACAACTTTGTTTCACGACATGATGCACAAAGAAATCGAAGTGTATGTCGATGATATGATTGCCAAATCTAAAACAGAAGACGAGCATGTGACCCACTTGTCAAAACTGTTCGAGCGTATGAGAAAGTACAAACTCTGCTTGAATCCCAACAAATGCACATTCGGTGTCCGCTCAGGAAAACTGCTAGGGTTCATCGTCAGCCAGAAAGGAATTGAGGTTGATCCTGACAAAGTCAAGGCCATTCAAGAAATGCCTTCTCCAAAGACTGAAAAACAAGTTAGAGGATTCCTGGGACGTTTGAATTACATTTCCAGATTTATATTCCTCATGACCGCGACATGTGCCCCAATCTTCAAATTACTAAAAAAGAATCAGGATTGCGTATGGACAGGAGACTGCCAAACAGCCTTCGACAGTATCAAGGAATATCTGTTGAATCCACCAATCCTGTCAACTCCAGTGGAGGGAAGACCACTAATCATCTACCTAACAGTCTTGGAAGACTCCATGGGTTGTGTACTTGGCCAACAAGACGAAACAAAAAGAAGAGAGTCTGCCATCTACTACTTAAGCAAGAAATTTACCGACTGTGAAACTCGGTACACTATGCTTGAGAAAACTTGTTGTGCTCTAGCTTGGGCAGCCAAACGTCTTCTCGAGTACATGATTTTCCACACTACTTGGTTAATCTCCGAGATGGATCCAATCTAGTACTCCCTCCGTCTCACAATAGGTGTCCTTTTTTAGATTTTCACACTTTTTAAGATAATGATTAATTGTGTTGATTTCAATGATAAAACGAGTGTCATTTACTAAAATAACCTTATTAATAATAGATAGTGGAGTAGTTAAATGAATTAAAATACAATAAATAAGGGTAAGTTAGTGGAAAGAAATAATAAATATTACATTGGTATTCTAAAGGGACAAATAATTTGAGACAAATAAAAAAATAAAAGAGGACACCTATTGTGAGACGGAGGGAGTATGTCTTTGAAAAGCCTGCTCTCACGGGAAGGACTGCCCGTTGGCAGATGTTGTTATCAGAATACGACATCGAGTACCATGCTCAGAAAGCCGTCAAAGGAAGTATTTTAGCCGATCATTTGGCTCATCAACCGATTGAAGATCAAGAACCAGTCGGATTTGACTTCCCAGACGAAGATGTCATGCATTTAAAAATGACAGATCGCGATGAACCGCTACCCAGTGAAGGGCCAGAGCCAGGTTCCCAATGGGGACTAATCTTTGACGGAGCTGTCAACAATTACGGAAATGGAATTGGGGCAATCATCATAACACCTCAGGGTACCCACATTCTTTTCACCACCGACTGACATTCAAGTGTATAAACAACGAGGCCGAATACGAAGCTTGTATCATGGGTCTCGAAGAAGCGATTGACTTGAGAATTAAGAACTTGGATGTGTATGGAGACTCAGCCCTGGTTATCAATCAGATCAAAGGAGATTAGAACACAGACCAATCAGGACTAATTCCTTACAAAGACTACGCGAGAAGGTTGTTACCATTCTTTAACAGAATCGAGTTTCATCACATCCCTCATGAAGAGAATCACATGGCTGATACATTAGCCACTCTCTCCTCCATGATTAGTGTAGGTCAATGGAACAACATACCTAAGATTACCATAATGCGCCTAGAAAGGCCCGTTTACATCTTCGCGATTGAAGTAGTCATAGACGACAAACCTTGGTATCATGATATCAAATGCTTCCTTCAAAAACAAGAGTACCCACCTGGGGCATCCAAAAAAGACAGAAAGACCCTTAGAAGATTGGCAGGCAGCTTATTTCTGAGCGGTGATACACTCTATAAGAGAAACTTTGACATGGTCTTGCTCCGATGCGTAGATAGACCAGAAGCAAACATAATGATGAAAGAGATTCACGAAGGATCCTTTGGCACTCATGCCAACGGATACACAATGGCGAGAAAATTTCTGAGAGCAGGGTACTATTGGTTGACCATGGAATCCAATTGCTACAAGTACATGAGGAGATGTCACAAGTGTCAGATATACTCAGACAAAATCCATGTACCACCAACTCATCTCAAAGTTCTCTCTTCCTCGTGGCCTTTTTCCATATGGGGAATCAACATGATTGGCATGATCGAACCTAGAGCTTCAAACGGACATCGGTTCATTGTAGTAGCCATTGAGTACTTCACCAAGTGGGTCCAAGCAGCGTCATACAACAATGTAACCCGACAAGTCGTGGTCCGATTTACCAAGAACAATATCATCTGCCGTTATGGTGTTCCCAGCCAGATCATTACTGATAATGAATCTAACTTGAACAACAAGATGATGAAAGAGTTATGCGCTGAGTTCAAGATCGAACACCATAACTCATCTCCCTATCGACCTAAGATGAACGGAACGGTAGAAGCGGCTAATAAGAAAATCAAGAAGATTGTTCAAAAGATGGTTGTAACCTACAAAGACTGGCATGAAATGTTTCCTTTTGCTCTTCACGGTTATCGCACATCTGTCCGCACTTCAACAGGGGCAACCCCTTTCTCTCTAGTATATGGCATGGAAGCAGTGCTCCCCATAGAAGTAGAAATCCCATCAATCCGGGTATTGATGGAGGCTAAGCTAACAGAAGCTGAATGGTGTCAAAGTCAACACGATGAACTAAACCTAATCGAAGAAAATCGAATAACGGCACTATGCCATGGTCAGTTGTATCAGCAAAGAATGAAGAAAGTGTTTGACAAAAAGGTCTGACATCGCGTCTTTAGGAAAGGATACCTCGTGCTCAAGAAGATACGATCATTTCTCACTGATTCCCGGGGAAAATGGACTCCGAATTATGATGGCTCCTATGTGGTCAAGAAAGCCTTCTCAGGCGGCGCCTTGAGACTCGCAACCATGGATGGAGAGGAATTTGCATTTCCCACGAATGTTGATGTAGTCAAGAAATACTTCGCCTAAACAAAAAAAAATGTCTCGGTGGATTGAAAACCTGAAAGGGCGGTCCATGCAAAAATTCGAGACATAAGCAAAAATCATCCCGATGGATTGGAAATCTCAAAGTACAATCCAGGCAAAAGTTAGGGATTAATGGCAAGTAACTACGTCCGACGAGGTTAAATCCCCAGCAATAATGCCATCCATCAGAGAAAAACTTCCAGTCAAGGTCATCTTTGACAGAAGCTCAGGATGTCTAGAATTCAAAGTTGGTAGAAGGATAGCAGTCGTTATGTTTCAATGTAGCCCTTTTCCCTTAAATTACCATTTTCTAACATTGTAAATACTCTATGGGACCACGCGTTTGGCTGATTTCCATCCTATCAATAAAATTTGAGCCCTAGTGCTTTTGTTTGTAATGTATTTTTTGTTTTAGCTTTACAGATTGACATTTTTAACATGATCAACGATTCTTGAAATAAAACAAAAAATGAATTTACTTGTCAAAATTTTTTCTGCTTCAAAAATAAAAATGCCAATTCTTTTGATTGTTGAACATCGAAAGAACATCGATCGCCTCTCTAGAGGTGATTGAACCTCAAAGTACAGAATCAAAGTACTCATTCTAAACCAGTACGCCTGAATGAAGGATCAACTGTGTCAGAGACCATGTTTCATCTGAAATCCCCGACAGGGTTTCGTACCTCTTAAAACCGATTGACAATTCTTCTTCCCCACGGGGACTGTCTTTCCCAAGCAAGCCAGGATTGCTATTTTGAACTAGTGATAATTTTCATCCCCCCGCAGTGGCCGAGTATCTAATCGTGTTCATCCATTAGTCTGTATGTCATGTCAGTTTTGTCAGCATATACATACATACATCATGCATTATTGATTCATACTCATATTCATATTGCATCACTATCACTCTAGTCGGTCTAGTTCCCGGGTGATAAAAGTCCTCTCAATAGAGTTATCAGTCCTTTACTTGTTAGGGAATATAGCATCTAAGCAGTTTCTCCCTAGTTTATTTCTGGATCGAAGACGGTCCTCGACCACTTTGATAACTTGAACCTCTGAAAGACAAGAAGACATTCGAAAAGTGTCACTCTTTACTATTGAAGATGATGTTCTCGCTTTCCTGGATTAAGGAAAATCCCCAGCGAAAGCCTCGCAACTAAAGACTCTCAGCAACACATTGGTTTTTCTCTTCAGAAAGTCAACGTTAATGAAGTCATCAGCACCTCAAAATTGGATTGCAACACATGGCATTTCTCCGAGAAGATCTCGAAGAAAAGTATGATGTAGTATCCCCAAGCAGAAAGCAGTCTTTCAAGAGACTCATTTTCCCCAGTAGAGACAACAAATGGCGTCTCCAACAGAGAAGTTTGAACACCTCTACAACTCAGAGAATGGGTTCCCCGGCAAGTCTGACATCAAAACTTTTTCCCATCAAATGGCATCTCCCCAGGAAAATTCGGCGAGAAGTTTGAGGAAAATCGCTACACATAACGTCCCTTGTCAAGGAAGGAAGTTGAAAAAAAAACTAAGACCAATTCCATGGCTGAAGACCGGGATCTAGGGGAAGTTTATTGACAAAAGAAACTGAGACCAGTTCCTTGGGTAAAAACCAGGATCGAGGGGAAGTTTATTTCTGAAATTGAAACCAGTTCCTTGACTGAAGACCAGGATCGAGGGGAAGTTTATTTAAGAAATTTAGAATAGTTCCTTGGCTGAAGACCAGTATCGAGGGGAAGTTTCACCCTTTTCTAAGCATTATTGCTTAGCAAAAGAAGATGGATAAGCAAACTTCCATTCAAAATCACCATCAAAATTTCGGGTATTCAGATATTTAATCCTCTTGCACCCCGAATGCCCGAATACCTTCGCCATTCACACCTTCGGGTCCAAGAAGATTAAATAGGGGCATCTGCCATACCCCAAATTTTGACCACCAAGATTTCCCATCACTGTGCAAGTCCTCATCACAACATGGATGTACCTTCATGCCTCATCAATCTCCTCAAAGATGGTTGAGCATTCACCACAATCAAGAATTAGGGTTTCAAGCCCTCTTAGAGCACTTAGACAAGGGATCAATCAAGAAATGACATGATCTTCAACTTGTCTAACCTCTCAAACACCTATAAAGGATCAAGAGGATTCCCACATCAAGAATCAAGCACAAAGTTGCAACATTCCAAGTGGATCAAGCCTCAAGATCGCCAGTGTCACCAAATTAGGGTTTTGGTCGACTGAGGCCTCCAGATGAAAATTTTCATTTGGGTATGATCCAATGCTTCAAAGAAAAACCCAAGATACTCCAAGGGACCTCATGGACCCAATCATCAGGTTAATTTAACCTTAGGGGATGCATTTACCAAAAATCAGAAATTAGGGTTTCATGACCTAATTCACCCCTAAGTTGACTTTTGGGACAAAGCATGAGCCAAGACCTCAAGACATGATTTGAGGGCCTCAAATACACCACATTGATCCATTTGCAATAATGGATTAGCCCCAAGAAGCTTGGCTCACAAGTTTCAATTTCATCTGGACCACAATTAGGGTTTTGAAGAAAAAGTCAACTGTACCTTTGACTTTTGACCAGGACATGCTCCCAAATTTTGGGACATGATTCAATACACCCTATAACACCTATGGAATCCATCCATTAGGTTTGATTTAGGTCAAGGACTTGATTTCACAAAGGATCGCACAGTTTGGATTTCATCCGATAAAAAGTCAATTGTGCACAAAATCAAGTTTGACTTTTTGGAATTTTTCACAAATATGGTTCCCCTAAGTCAAAAATAATGTTAATGTATGGTATTGATCATCATTCATTAAGAAAATTTAGAAAAATGAGGTTTCTTGCAAAAGGGGCAACCATGAGAAACCAAAATTTTTCGAAGTTATGGAACAAAAGTGGTTTTGGTACCAACTTCCAAGGACCATAACTTCTGATCCAAGCAACCATTTTGGGTGATCCAAATCTGGATTTGTAGGTCTTGTTACACTCTACAAAAGCTTCAACTACCTCAGACTCCAATTCTTTATGGATTTTGAGTTATGGATTGATCAAAATCACAAAAACATGAAAAATGACATTTTTTCCAACACTTAGTGAAAATCTGCCTAATTTACCAGCCTTGAACATCAATGTTCATGAGGATTTTTCAATTGAATCCAAATAGTTTCAAAACAAACTATGATCACACATATTTTGTATCATATGAGGGCTTTCTTAAAAGCACAAGAGCCTCACATAACTCAACCTGAGCAGGGAGATATGAATCCCTCAAAATCGCCATTTCCAATTGTCCTAAGCAAGGCAGAATTTGGTGTTTTGCTTGATTTGACCAATTTGGACAACTCCAAGCCTTGTCATCCATTTGGACACATCTGAGGATAAAACAAAAGAAGAATGATCTGATCCTCAAGCCTCCAATGTCCAAGAATCTACACTTAGCCATAAAAAAACCTAAAAAGGCTAAAAAGGTGCCAAGACTCCAATTTTGTTTCCAAGCATTCAATGGATGCACCAAGGTGGCATGGACTGACACATTCCTAACTGAATGAGTCAAGAATAAGCTCTGAATCAAAGGACCATAGGCCTGTGCCCTAACCTCAAGTCAATGGCTAGAGGAGACTTGAGATTCCTTTTGCTCAACATTGGCCAAAGGCCTGCTGCAGCTTTCATTCACTATTGATGCCAAAACAAACTTGACACACTCTAAATAGAGTTCATTTGTGATCAGTTTGAGTACACCAAAGCACTACAACACTTGCTTTCCTCAAATTCTCTTTCTCTAGGACAAAATGTCTTCTTTTGCAAGTCATCTCTGAGTTTTTGAGTTAGAGAGAAATGCCACCACAACTCATGATCCAAACACATCCAATATGTCATATCTAAGCTGTTCAAACACTCACTTGTGACCTGAAACACCAAAATCAGAAAATCCACTTCCAAAACCTCAAAATTGGACTTTTTGCATTTTCCAAGCCATGCCTTAATTCAGTCACTTCCAAAACCAAACAAAGCCTCCGACACACTCCAAATATCATCCTTAAACTGTCCCAAATGGTTCCCCTCATTTGGAACAACATTTGAGAGAGTTGCCATATTGGTCACTTTTGCCCCTTTTGCAAGAAAGAGCCAAAACTTGTTCCTGAAGATTCCAGCTGGTTCTAATCATCCTAAAAGCTTCTAAGGGATCAATTGGGAGTGTTCAAAGCATTGGATCACTTATGGCATAAGGAACTTGACAGTTAGCACAAGAAGCTCCACGGGTAAGTGCATCACAACTTGAACTCTTTGAATTATGCATTCCTTTGAGGTCCACTGATCATAAACATCTCATACATGTTGTATATGTTGTGTTTGAACCAATTTGTCATACAATTCTTGCCTGTACCATGAGATAGCATAGAACATGCAAAATTTGGCCTATTTTGAAACCACTATCGGATTTTAAAATAGGGGCACTTTCTGAAAATTCCAAAAGTACCATTGGATTCCTTGTGAAATTCTAGGTCAGATGCACCTAAATTTTGTCCCAATCCATGGAGAAATGAGAAAGTTAGAGGCTTCACGTAAATTGCGAAAACTTGTTTTGCCTTGCCTTGCCTTGGCCAGGCCTGAAAACTTGGCACTCCTTATGTATTAATGGGGTGGTTTTGATACACGCATGTATCACCACCCCAGTGGTAGCGCGCATATGTGTTTGTGTATGAGGTCGTGGGTTCAAACCCCACCCAGACCTTTTTTGCTACCTCTCTCATTTTTGCTATTTTTCATTATTTTCATGTTTTTATTAATTAATTCAAAAATTAATTTCTCTCTCAATTTTAATTATTTTTTATTGATTATTTTTTTGAAAATTCACAAAAATATTAAAATATTTTATTCCATGAAAATTTCACAAAAATATTATTTATTTCACATATTTGGTATTTTTGTAAAGAATTATATTTTTATTTGTTTTTAAACATTAAAAATATTTCTTTCTCTTGGTTTTGCAAAATTCAAATGATTTTTGAATCATCCCATGAATGAAACATGATTTTCCAAATATAAATCCAAGATCACAACCTTTTTCACATGTTTGATTATTTTAATTGAATTTCTATTCAATTAAAATACATTTTAAAACCAAAAATTAGGGTTTTGATCACTATCACCCTAACAAATCTTTTCAAACATCTTTGGGCCTCTTGATAGAGTGTAAGTCCCACCCCTTTGTAAATTAAAACCTTTTTGGGCCTCAGTCATTGTATAAGTCCCACTGCGATTTTAAAACCTCGGCGCGATCGTCGCCTTTTCAACAAAATAACTTGGGTCTCTCCTTGAGTTGTAAGCCTCATCTCTTGTACAAAAATAGACTTTGGGCCTCTCCTTGAATCGTAAGACCCAATCCTCTTTGTAAATACAATAATTTGGGCCTCAGTCGTTGTATAAGCCCCGATACAATTTTCAAAACAACGGTACCATTACTGTTTTTTCATCTTGGCCTCTCCTCGAGTATAAGCCCCAATCTTTTCAAAAACAACTTCCCTTTTGATTTAGGCTCAAATTCATAGTTACTATCAAAACTTTCTTTAATTTCTTGAACAACTAACCATACAGCTGTTACAATGGAAGCTTGCTCGCCTGTAAGTTTTATCAGCTTTCATTTACTTGCTTGCATATATATATATATATATATATATAACTGTATTGCTGGAAGCTTGCTCACCTGTAAGTCCTTCTTTCATATCCTTTTAAATACTTGTCATATATCAACTGTATATATATACTTGTATATCTGCTTAGAGTTTTCCCCGGCAACTAGGTCTAGAACTAGGTAAAGCCAGTTGGTCACTCTTAAATACAGTCAAAATTAGTTCCCCATAGGAATTTCCAGATACAGTCTTGCCTTCTCTTGGGCTTAAACAATATGGAACAAAGAGGAAGGCAATATTCCCGGTGAAACTTTTCTCAGACTGTCACTATTAGAAATTGTCAGAGTTCATTTCCCCAGAGAGGATTAATTCTTGGTGAAACCTCTCTTGAATTTCTTCAAACCCTAGAACTGTTCACTAAAGAAAAGATTATTCCCGGTGAAACTTTTCTTGAACTCTTCTTAAGTTTGGATCCACAGGCATCCTAAAAGCATCCCTGCCTCCTCTTGGGCTTTGTATAAGGACCCTCCGACTTCTTAGAAGTTCTCATGCCTTCTCTTGGGCTTAATACGAGGACCCTGAAGACCTCTTAAAGGTATAAGACAGAACTTAGTCATCCTTTGTTAGAACAATCTTTCCAAAGAGTCAAAACCTCAGATTAATTTAGGGTTGATTCTCATCCCTTAAAACACCTGCCTCCTCTTGGGCATCATACAAAGATAAACTCTTCCATGCCAGTAGACTTGGACAGTCTAATCTCCTCTTGGATCTCAAAGATATTCTCAAGTTCCCTACAAACACAGGAGAAACCCTGGCCATTTTAAATCTCCAGTAGAGTTGAAACCTCTATAGGTTTTTAAAACTCAATCTTTAAACTCTCACCTTAAGTTTCCCCCAGCCAGGGTCAGCTTATCATCAGTATAACACTATTCCAAATCAGAACCTCAAGGCATCTGATACCTCAAACTCTTCTGTAACCCTCTGCAAGAGTTGATCCCTCGACTTGGACCTGCCTCTGGATCTTAATAATCCTTAGCAGAAGACAGCCTCCTCTTAGGCTTCGTATAATGATTTTCCTCAGCAGAATTAGCCCCAAAAGTACTCTCTTGTTGAGTCTATCACCTTTCCACACTCTCTTGTTGAGTCAATGGTACAAAACATAAACACTCTCTTGTTGAGTCAATCACTTTAAGGCACTCTCTTGTTGAGTCGACCTTTTTCAACCTCCTCTTAGGCTTTGTATAATGATTTTTCCCCAACTTTTTCAGCCTCAATCTTGGGCTTTGTACAAGACACTATAAAAAACTCTCTTGCTGAGTCATTCTTTTAGCCTCAATCTTGGGCTTTGTACAAGACATAAATCTTCATAACCTTCCCTTAAGCTTGGGACAAATATCTTCCCCTGTGAAGTCAATTCCTCCCAGCCTTCTTTTAGGCTTTGAGAAATAATATCCCTAAGCAGAATCGATTTTCTTTTCAGCCTCCTCTTAGGCTTTGTATAATGATTTCCCTGGTAAGGTTAGCCTCAATCTTGGGCTTTGTACAAGACACCAAATAAAACACTCTCTTGTTGAGTCAGTCTCATTTTAGCCTCAATCTTGGGCTTTTTACAAGATAGATAAAGATTTCTTTCCCACAGAGTCAGTTACTTTTCAGCCTCAATCTTGGGCTTTGTACAAGACACCGTATAAATCTCTCCAGCAGAGTCAATCTTTTTTCAGCCACAATCTTGGGCTTTGTACAAGACAGATAAAACCTCTCACCCATATAGTCAGTTTCCCCTTCTAGCCTCAATCTTGGGCTTTATACAAGACAGACAAAATATTTCCCAGGAAATGTAAACTTTTAGCCTCCTCTTAGGCTTTGTATAATGATATCCCTAAAGTGTCAGTCTCTTTTTAGCCTCAATCTTGGGCTTTGTACAAGACAGATAAACACTCTCTTTTTTAGTCAGACTTTTCCAACCTCCTCTTAGGCTTTGTATAAAGACTTCCCCAGTGGAGTCAATCAATCTCTTAGCTTCAACCTTGGGCTTTGATAAAGGCACAAAAAAATCAACATTCCTTTCGGAGGAAATCAAAATCTCTCTGTAGGAAGATACCTCTCCGTATATCACATATCAAAATAGACAATTAAAACAAACCATAATCCCAGATAACTGCTAGAAGTGGCACACTTGTTGATTCAAATATCCAAGTTGTAGTCCATCTCTTATCCTGGCAAACTTCCTCTTTCATCTAATTGCTGTAAGCGGCAAGCCTCTGGATTATTTACATCCACGACACTGTCTCTCTCTTAGCATGAAAGACTCCTAAGGAAAAGGGGCATTGCTCAACACTGAGTTAAAGTTTTCCCCTTCGGGACAAATCTCCTATAAAGGAAATTATGGCATTGCTGGATTCTCATATCCCAGTTAAAGTAATCCTCCTTTATAAAAAGTCACCCAACATTTGTGATAAACAGACGAGATGTCTCCCTTTAGAGATGACAAATTCTCTCTCAGTCAAACCTTTTAGCTTCAATCTTGGGCTTTGAACAAGACACAAATAAAACTTTTAGCTTTAATCTTGGGCTTTGAACAAGAAACAAATAAGCCTTTTAGCTTCAATTATGGGCTTTGAATAAGACACCAAAACATCTTTTTCCTCCCATAGAATAGGAGGAACTACGATTGCTCTGATTTCCCTGTTTTTTTAAACGGGAATACGTAGGCATAAGATTACGAAATCTTGGCGAGCATACCAATCAAAAACTCTCGGTCCAGTACCTTCATACCAAGCAAAAACTGAGGTCCAATACCTCACCAAAAATCATCAAAAAGCTCTCTCTCACATCTCTCAAAAAAGAGAAACTTTCCCAACCCATCAACAGATGAACACTATCAAGTATAAAAGCAGAACCTATTGCTAACAACCTGTGGATAAGCACATATAGGATGGGTAATTGACAGCTCTCCATTGTATAACCTGACCCCGAACTCCCCGAATCTCTTTAAGCGTTTGTTCATTTAAATATCCGCGTGCAAGGTTAGTTTTAGATAGCTTCCCTTTCCCTTCCAGCTTCACGGGATAAATAAGAAATCAGAAAGTAGCACCCCACTCCCACCATTGCGGTGAGGAACCCATTTGTGATAAGGTGGTCACGTCACCTACAAAAATCGCCCGCAACACTTGGGTCGAGGAGCTGTACAACATCCTATGGGCATACCGCACGACTCCACACTCTTCAACCGGGGAAACTCCTTTTCGCCTGGCCTATGGGACCGATTTTGTAATCCCCATTGAAGTACACGTACCATCCAGACAGACCGAGTCACCTCTGGACGAGAAAATGAACGACGAGGCACTAAGAGAGGAGCTCGACCTAGTCGAAAAAGTTCAGTCAGGGGCAGCTCTCCGCGAAGCCTCGTTAAAACAAAAAGTTGTCATCCGACATAACGCTAAAGTAATATGACGAGAGTTCCAAGTAGGCAGCCTTGTCTTGAGAAGGAACCACAAAGACTCTCGGGAGGGAAAACTCACCGCTAAGTTGGAAGGCCCCTATCGCGTCCGAGCGAAAACGGAGAATGGGGCCTATTACCTAGAACATTTCAACGGGGAAGAACTTGCTCGACCATGGAATGCCGAAAACCTAAAGCAATACTATAGCTAAGGCGCTAACTGTCGGTTTGCTTCCTCAAAAAAACAAACATGACATCTCGACCA
Source organism: Lathyrus tuberosus (assembly GCA_022829125.1). Classification (NCBI taxonomy): domain Eukaryota; kingdom Viridiplantae; phylum Streptophyta; class Magnoliopsida; order Fabales; family Fabaceae; genus Lathyrus; species Lathyrus tuberosus. The sequence goes on along the minus strand of JALAZF010000041.1, from coordinate 3,704,052 downwards.
CGATGCACGCCTAGGTACAAGCGATTTCATTCATGCATCTACTCAGGCTTCTCGGTGTTAGACTCGGGCTGCTAGTTCTCCTCGTTCAAAAGTTGGGCGTGCTCGTCACCAATGTTGAAGAAGTTTGGAGCAACTATCTTACCATTCTCAATATGGCCTAAGAAGTTGGTACCCTCTGTGGATATCTGGACCTCTGGGTTCACCAGCCGGAGTTGGGCCACAACATTTTTGAACGACTCTTCCCCAATGGCAATGACACTGTCCTCTGCCCGTATAAGACGAACGACAAGCTCGGCTCTATTCCTCAACGCCTTCACCTCCTCGGGCTCATCCTCAACCGGGGCCACCGCAACCTTCACCTGTTCAACCAGTTCCTCAGTGGCTTTCTTTTTTGCGACTAGAGTGTCGTTATCCCCCCTCACCCTGGCAGCCTCCTCGTCCGATTTCCTCCTCGCTTCGTTGGCAGCCTTGGCCTTCTCTTTAGCCTTCTTCACCGCCTCCTCCAACGATGATATAGTCGCCTGGGCCTTCTTGAGTTCGGACTCAGAGGAGGAATCCCCCTCGGCATACACTGCCGCCATCTCCAGGACACGAACCAATGCAGAGGCATCCTGTGCCAGCATGGCCTTCTTGCTTAGACGGACCATGCCTTCGAGCTTGAGAGACTCTGCCCGAGGAACCACCAGAGAAGTCCCCTTTAAAAAACTTCTTATCATGGAGGCATGGGGGAAGTTCAAACTTGCCCTTCTCAGCCGCCCGGGTGAGGTCCACCATTTCACTGACTCTGGTCCGCTTGAATCTCAAAGCCCCGGGTGGTGGAGACCCCTGGGCAGGCGAAGGAATGGGCTAAGAACTCCCCGCAGCAGGTTGGGGAGGAGGCACGTGCTGTGTAAGCCGGGACTTAGAGGTGGTCGCACCGGCCTTACCCCTCGCTATGGCATTCTTCACCATCCTCTCGTGGGCAGAAGGCATCTCACCTGCAAAAACATAACAAACATGTCAGCCATCGAGGAAATTATAATTCGGACAAGTTAAAAAAGGCTAAAACTACCAAGTAGCTTAAAAGCATCCGCGGCGGTCTTGCACTCCAGAAGCGCCTTCGTATTTATGTAACGGTACTCCACTCTCTGCCCGCCATCTTCCTCATAGATCGGGGCACCCTTCTTCGTCCAACACTCTTCAAGCCGGAAGGAGTTAACGTATTTGACCAGCGTCTCGTAACCGGCTACGTCCTGCTTGTCCAGGATATCCGGCTGAGCAAGATAATGGCCATTATCTCGAGTGAAGTGGCTCCTACTCCAACAGAAAGGGAGTTTGAACACCCTGTCCGCCAGCAACTTCCCTTCCTCATCATACATATCTCGGCCCTCCTCGTCTGTTGATACTACCCATGCATATGTGGTATCTTGGGCCGTCTTGGACACAGGTTCGACGACATAGAACCTCTCTTTGAAGGTCTTGATCGACTTCGACAAAGGCTTGAGCAACTTTCTTGGTTGCTTCAACGAGAACCAGCCATACCTCTTCCCCGAGACCTGCCTTTGGAGGTGGAAGATGGTTAAAAACAAAGGCTTCGTAGCTCCTATCTTCAGGAACTCGCAAGTCAGCTCGAAAGCGGGAATAAACGCCAATGAATACGGATGCAGTTGCGACGGGGCTAAATCCAGATGAACGAAGATGGATTGCTGAAAGTCAGTGAAGGGAAACCTCAGCTCTATTTCCTTGAAAGCGTACTCATACATGGAGAACATCTCCTGGTAGTCCGTGCATATACGATCGTCTTGATTGGGGAAGTGTATCTTTCACTCCCCCTCTGGCCCTACGTGCGTAAAGACATCCTCGGTATAGGATGCGAAAGTGGATGCGTGCTCGGCTGGCTCCACTACAGTCCATTCCTCTGCGGAACCCTGCTCGAGATCTTCACCTACTTCGCTGGGGGCGTTTGAAACCTCAGTGTCGCTACTCTTCGAGGAGCTCTCCTCGGACGAGTCTAGGAGAATCTCTTGTTCGGGCTCGTGCGCCATCTCGATCACCTGAAAAGTAGAGGAAAAAAGTGAATTCGAGTGCAAAATCAAATCCACCCTTCCACCACTAGTCAAGTGAAAGGGCATGCGAAGGGCCGAGGACGGCGTCCCCGACCTAAGCCCTAAATCAGATAACCCAAGAGTCTCCCACGAGGAGATGCCCGGGGGCAACCCCTCATACGCTACGAGGAACCTCCCCGAACTACTACCTAGTTTACGTTTGAAGCTCCACCAGAAAATTCATGTGAACATCAGAAAATTGGGGGGCTTCACTAGTTACGCATGCGCCATCACCGCAATAGCGGCGGAAACGGCCTAATTCTAGGGCCCCTAGGGAGCTCCGGCGACCACATCAGCAGCAGAAGATGGCCAAGCCACCGTCTACCACCAACAGACACCAGAAAAACGCAACAATCCCACCTAAGTCAACCTAACCGCATGCATTCTAGCTAAACAAAGGTGAAAAAACTGGAAATAAAGAGGAAATCAGGTAACTTACGTGGTCGGAGAGGGTGTGGGGATCCGAAGAAGTTGGTCGAAGCTACAAACGACGGCTGACACGGCGGTTGACGGCGACAACGGACTGAGTTCTCTTAGAAGAACAAAGAAGGAGAGAGAAGCGAAAATGCAAATGAGCAGCTCTCCCTCTTTTATATATAGTCTGAAAGCACGTGCACGAACACGCGCGACTAGGGTTTTCATCATGACCCTAGCCTAGTCATCATTGCGCAGTTAATGCTGCACAAGGCTCGAGGCACCCGTGGCGTCGCGTCTCTTCAGAGTACCTCGATTGTTGGCCTCCCCACATGCCGGGAAGCCCGACCAACATTCCGTATCCCGCGGGCACTATAACCCCCGGGCATCCAAGGACAATCCCGTCTCGTCAAAAAGCAACGACCTCTTCAGTGTCCCCCGGGGCAACGAGCTATCCATAAGTCATCACTCCCATGCTCGGGAGCAACGACTTGGGGGGCTCCTATTCCGGACTGGACCAATGGCTAGGCATGGCCCGATCCACTTCTGCTCCCAGAACGGCCCAATTGCCTAAGTCCAACTAAGGAAGGGCATCATTTACATTTCTGCCCCTCTACCGGGCATATGTAGACAGATGAGCCTCATGGTCATTTGCTCCTCCCCGGCATTTCTGGCCGTTATGTACGGTTCCATCATCCAAGAATGGCCAGGACGCCTGTGCCCGGAACTACGCCCATGCCCGGGGCAACGACTAGTTTTGGGTACCTCTGCCCGTCATAACGGCTAGTTTTTGGCAGTTACATATTCTTCAGGAAACGGTTATTCTGTCCCAAAAATAGGGACCGTTGGCCCCACGCTAGGGGCATCATATAAACCCTCTCATTCGAGAGGGTCAGGTATCCAATAATCATCCTAAGAAACTCATACATTTGTACTTTCCCTTCTCTCTCCTGATTCTTACTTTTGCATCGGAGTGCCTTGCAGGTACACCCCCTCCTCATCTCACACCCAGCATCACAGACGTTCTTCTTGGCCCATCACAGGATCTGATCAGCCTTTACGATCAACACATATGCTAAATAAAATAAAATAAAATGATTTTAACGAAAAAATATGAAACTTTTCACTTAACAAACAACATAGGTAATCAAACACAAAATATTTAATATTTCAAATATTCTATAATATATTAAAACTCAAATAAAATATCGATCAATGTCATAGAATAATTTAATTTACAATGATCAGATGAACCATTTCCTCATGTTGATGATCCATTTAATCCTATAAAATATTTATAAAATTATAAAACACAACAACTTATACCATTTTCTCATATACTATAATGATATATTAATATGTAATACAATACAACAACTTATTACAAACAAAATAATAAATAAAATACAACATACTAAAACACATGAAAAAAAGAAAGAAAGTTGAGTCATAATATTAAAAATAATAAAGTTATCATTAAAAAAATAGAGGAATTTCTAATAAGATGACGAATATTAACGTATAATAATTATTACAGAAAATTTAATATTTTAATAAAAAAACTGAGGGTAATTTGGTCAATATAAAATTTTTATCATAATTCCTCACCCCTCTTTCCCCCAAAAAAAAACCAATTCAGAGGGAACGAAAACATGCTCCAAGAGGGATTTTGATTCCTCCAATCCCCTTTCATTCCCTCATAAAAAAATTAAACCAAGCATACTTAATTTAAAATATTATTTCCCTTCCCCTCCCCTCCAAAACTCCCAAACCAAACGGACTCTCAATAGTATTAGTATAAATAGTCTTAGTTGAACAACTTGTGTTCAATGTCTCTCTTCCTAATACTATATGCGGCTTTCTATGTAGGACTCCTCCAAAAATATGAGAACCCCATTCACTTTCTCTTAATCACTAACCCTAATGATCAATGCATACAACGTGTTTAAAGCATATTAAATAACAACACAAGTAACAAAACACCCTATATGCCATTGATAATAATCTTAGGCATTATAGAGGTGCACAAATAACAACAAATAGAAAGACTCAAATATTAAACCCTAACACACTAGATCTTTAATTCTAGCGCATGACCCTTTCGTTGTTAGGATGAATCTTTATGTAACAATGCATCTTCTTGGCTTTTCTTCAATGGGCATTTGAATTGATAATAAATGATTTGATTTTGATAAAAGATTAAATTTGATTTGATTTGACATTTATTCAATTTAAATCCTCATTTAATTTGATTTGGTCTTGGAGAGTCTTTTTATCAAATATTTCTTAAAAATATCTTTGCTAAAAGATACAATTCATAAACAACAAATCTTCATAGAAACGAACTCAATCACGCTCAGATTTACTTTCGAAATTTAGTTACATAGTGAAGTTAGATGTTGGACCTCATATTGGAACATCATGCTCCACATGATGCGTCTTCACATTTTACACCTTGTGTTGCTCTTATTGGTTTACCTAAAGCATCCAATCAAAGTAACAACAATCTCCCCATTTGGCAAGTTTTGGCTAAAAAACTTTTATAAATGTGCAATACTAAATCTTCACTAAAAATAATCATAATAATGAGGACACACAAGTAGCACACCACAACATAACATACAAAGTAGTAGCGAAAAAAATAGTCTCACAGATCATGTAAGGTGGTTGCTAATCAAATCAGAACATATGTACCCACCATCACAATATCAGACCATTAATCAAATCAACTTACTACTCCACCTTTTTTCCATAATGTGGAAAATGTATGAAAAGAAATACCACATTATTGTCAAATTATAGAACCATTTTTAATCACAAGTCGAAATCAGAACTGAGAATCTGGAGTAATTGAAATCATTGTTATAGTTAGAGGGCCATTATTGAACCATCACTAAGAAAAGTATACCATACCCATATACAAGGCCCAAAAGGAACATAATAAGAATAGAAAACACAAACATTTGCACTCAATAGCACACAACCTCAATCTTTTAAAATTCCATCTTCTTCGTCACTTGTAGTTTTCTCTCCCTCTTCATTACCAGCTTCTTCTTCTTCCTCAACTTCCTTCTCCTTGGTCATCATTTTGATTAATTCATCCATATTCTTCTTCGTAATGGTGCTTGCTCTAATAGTTTCTTGAAGGGATTTGAAACCTCCATGAGCTCAAGCAACACATCCTTTCTAGTAGAATTGGATAAAGTATAAGAGTTTCCATAAGTAGATTGACCTTTGTGCCTTGTCACCATAATGTCCAGAACATGTGTTCTGACAAACAACCTATAATCCAAAGTTATTGGCAATGCCATTTTGGTTTTCACATCTTCTGTTTGCACAATTCTAGGATGTTGGTTCAAAATAATTCAATAGGGAAATGCTATGGATTGTTTCACAACAAATGAATCTGCATGTTACATAGTTTGCTAAAAAACTTAGTCTCCAAAATTCAGCTTTGTCTTTGTGCCTATTTAGAAGGTAAGTTTAGCCAATGCAGAGGTTATACTTGAGCTATGATTTATGGGTGCCCAATCTTCTACACCAATCCTATTCAAAACATTATACTTCACACTTAAGCTTCCAGTAGAGATTAATTCTTTCTTTGGCCATTGATTGGCTTGTCCGCCAATTATTTCCTTAGTAATCTTGTCAATGGAGGGAGCCTTATCAGATCATGTCGGCTTGCTTATACCCAAATAATCATTAATAATTGAAGGTGAAAACTTCACACACTACCTATAATATACACCTTTTTATACTCCTTGCTTCCTTCAACATAGCACTCAGTAGAGATGTTAAGAATAAACTTCTTGACTAGCTTTTCATAGCAAAGACCAATATTATATAAAATTTTCATTAAACCAACAACTTTCACCAACTCCATGATTTCTTTACATTAAATAGTTTATTTACCTTGCTCTTTCTCAACAACAATCCTTCTTTGGAATCATATTTCCACTTTTAAACACTTGTTTCATAATAAAATGAGACATTATCCATGGGAGCAGCAGAAACATTCACATGAATTATCTTTCCACCAACCTTTCTCCTTATGGTGGACATAATGTCATGGACATCTTCTTCAACATCTATCTCAGAGTCACTCTATTGTATAAGCTTTTTCTATAGAAAATTCTTCTCAACAGTCTAACTTTCTACCTTTCTTCTCTTTGTCATGGGCTTTCCTTTTAGAGTGTTGTCCTTCTTAGTCATAGTATCCTTCATGGGAAGTTTGGGAGGTACACATTTCTCCATCTTCTTCCCTTTAACCCTCTCAATAAGAGACCTAGATATACTCTTCATCCCAATAATAATATGTTCTTCATCAGTTTCAGTCTCTTCATCCACATCCGCCACTTCTTTAGTCTTTTTTTGAGAGTCACTGTCGTGAGAATTGGTTACATTCTCGATGATTCTCTTTTTATGTTGGCAATAGGAATTTCAGCATCCTCATTAACTTCCACATTGTTTTTACCTTGAACTTCAGGATCTTCATTTAGAGAGTTCTCATCACTTGCATCTTTAGAGGAATCTATGCTTTTATCCAATACATCATTCACATACGTGTTATAGATAGATATTTAAATAGGTGGACCATCAACCATTACAGGTTTGTCATCTGGGTTTGCTTCATCATGTGTTTAATTAGTGGATTCAGTGGGAGGTTCAACTGGTGGTTCACCAATTGGTTTAGAAGTGGGTTTAGTAGAGGTTTCAACAGATGTTTCACCAGATAGTTCAACATGTGGATTTATGGTGGTTTCAGAAAGTTCAACAACAACATTCTCGATAGGATTGGTATTAACTCTATTTGCCTCATTGTCATTACCCACAAAATCAATAGGGTTATCAAAATAATCATCAGAGGTACCTACCTTTGCTTTCTTCTTCTCAGAGTCAACATTCTTTGCTCTTTTCTCTAAAATTTCAATAAGATCAATCATCTGATGAGCTACAACATCATGTACCACATCTTGTTCATCAAACTTCCTACTTGACTTAGGAACCCTAGTTTTCTTTGGTGCTGCTTTCTCCCCCTATCTCTACTCCTAGCATTTTGACCCCATGCGTATTGGTAACAGGTTTCGGTCCATAAGTGTTAGCTTCATTATCTTTTTGACTCATTTTTGAACAAGTTTGAGAAACTTGAGAAAGATGAAAATGAACACATGTGGTAGAACAATATATATATATATATATATATATATATATAGAGAGAGAGAGAGAGAGAGTGAGAGACAAAGAGAGAGGTTGTTTTTGCGTGTGAGGATGTAGTAGTTATGAGAAAAAATTGAATTAAGAATGATTTCCCTGATTTTTACATGTTGCAATGATCATAAGAGAGAGAAACTTTCCTCTTATTCTTGCACGCTTCCCTTGCATTAATTGCTATATGTTTTTACACAACAAATACTAAGAGCACCCCTTAACTTTTCAAACTGAACAACATTTATGGCTTTAGTGAAAATGTCTCTGATTACTGTTTAGTTGCTACATGCTCAATGTTTACAATTTTATCTTCCAAAAGTTTCTTGATGAAATGATGATAAATGTCAAAGTTCTTGGTTCGACTGTGTTGAACATGATTCTTTGAAATATTAATAGCTATTTAATTTTTGCAGTATAATGTCATGACATCTTGTTCGACATTGTACTTCTTCAACATCTGTTTCATCCAAAGTAGTTGGGTGCAACTACTTCCTGCAACAATGTACTCAGCTTCTACAGTAGATAGAGAGACACAATTTTTCTTTTTGCTGAACCATGGGATCAAGTTGTTGCCAAGAAAGAAGCATCCTCCATATGTGCTATCATCATCACTCCCAACCTAATCAGCATCATAATAGCCTACTAGAATAGAGTTAGTATCATGAGAAAATAGAATACCATAGTCACAACTCCCATATATTTAATTCATGTTTCTCTTCACTTGAGTGAGATGACTAGCCTTGGGTTTAGCTTGGTATCTAGCACAAACACCTACTAAAAATGTGATATCAAGTTTGATTGCTATGAGATATAGCAAGCTACCAATCATGCTTATGTACAAACTTTGATCAACATCAACACCATTTCACATGTGATGCAACAAGATTTGTCTTATGGCTTGCCTTTTCAAGACCAAACTTCTTCATTATACTCTTTGCATACTTGCTTTGAGAAATAAATATGTTGTCTTCCATTTGCTTTACTTGTAGACCAAGAAAGTTGGTTAGTTCTCCTACAAGACTCATCTCAAATTCATATTGCATTTGATGAACAAAATGTTTCACCATTTTGTATGACATTCTACCAAAGACAATGTCATCAACATAAATTTGGGCTATCAGGAGCTTTCCTCTATCATTCTTCACAAATAGAGTTTTATATATTCCACCTCTATTGTCTCCATTGTTGATCAAGAACTTAATTAATCTTTCATAACAAGCTTAGGAGATTGTTTTAATCCATGAAGAGCTTTCTTCAACTTGTACACATGATTAGGGAAGCTAGGATCAATGAAACCCTTGATAGATTGTTCATATATGATATTATTCATGCTCTTGAGGTTGAGATGACTAAGTTTTTAATGCCACAACTTGGTCTCATCTACCTTGGATATCAAGCATGTTGAGGGTTGATTATTGTTTTAAGATATCCACATATAATAATTATCTTTGGACCTTGAACCTTTCATTAACACTTCTTGATTTTTGCTGGTAACAATGCATTCTGATTTGTTAATGTTCACATTCAGACCTTGATCACATATTTGACTAATACTGATCAAGTTAGCAGTTAATCCTTCAACCAGCAATACATCATCAAGGCAAGAGTAACCAGGACATACCATTTTGCCAATACCGTTGATTTTTTACTAGCTCCATCGCCAAAAGTAACATAACTAATCAAGTAGGATTTATCTCTTTTAGATAGTTCTTTTCTCCAGTCATGTGCTTGGAGCATCCACTATCAAAGTACCAATATTCTCTTGAGGAAACTATAAGAGATGTATGAGCTCTGAGACTTGTGGTTGTTTCTTTGGGTTTCCACCCTTTCCTTGATTGAATGTTCTTGCCTCTTTTTCTATTGAGCCTTGGTTGACTATAAGGTTGAGAATATTCATACATTATATACCAATATGGCCTCATATGGAAATATCTTCCATAATGATGACATTTCCAAGAAGATTTCTTGTTTCCTCTATATTGAGGGTACATATGTCAAACAGGTTATTGAGACATATAGTCCACCATCAGAAACTCAATTTTCTTCTCAGGGGGAACAAACTTTTTAGTAGGAACTTTTGTTTCTTTTCTCATGGAGATGAACCCTTCAAATACCTAGACATCTTCCTGAATTCCAATATTTCATCCAGCATATTTGAACCATTTTTCAACATACGAACAAATTTTGTCATATTTTCTAGTTTGGAATTTTATAGGGTGGCTTCCTCTTTCAGACCAGTGATGGTTGAAACATGTTTCTCTTTTTCCCGAAGGATACTGTTTATAGTTTTCTTTAATTTCTCTCCTACCATGAATGCTTCTTCCCACTTGATGTACACAAGTTTGTATTTTTTTTAGCTAACTCTTCATCAGAGATGTCTTCATCATTAGACTCACTACCAAATTCATATTTTCCAATGAAAGTTATTACCCTATTAGTTATTTTTTTCTTTACCCTTATCATCACAAGAAGACCAAGTGCATGACATTCCTTTTCTCTGCTTCTTTAAAAATGTGAGACATTCAGATTTAATGTGACCAAAACCTTCACATTCATTATATTATGTTCATTTTCCTTTTTTGGGTTTGTCTTCATCTTTGCTCTTGTGTTTGGGACCAATGTTCTTGAAGTTATCTGATACTTTGTCTTCGACCTTTATCCTTGATCTTCTATCCAGTCTCTTCAAGGCTTTAAAATTTCTACCAAGGAGAGTTATAACATATGATATACTTTTTTCATTATCCTTCTCACATTAATCTTCATTTTCTTCAGAATTGGATACCAAGGCTATACTCTTATTCTTCTTTTCAGACCTATCACTTATAGCCATCTCAAAGGTTTGAAGAGAACCAATGAGTTCATCAACATTGATTCTGCTTAAGTCTTGGGCTTCTTTAATAGTTGTAACCTTCATATCAAACTTCTTAGGTAGTGATTTAAGGATTTTTCTGACCAGCTTTTCTTCAGATATGTTCTTTCCTAAAGCAAAAGACGTGTTTACTATGTCACGAAGGAGAATGTTGAAGTCATAGATTAATTCATCTTCTTTCATCCTAATATTCTTAAATTTGGTTGTGAGAAGCTACAACCTTGACATACGTACTTTGGATGTGCCTTCATATGAAATTTTGAGGATCTCTCAAACCTCTTTGACTTCAATACATGTGTTTATTGATCTAAACATGTTCTTGTCCACAACATTGAAAATAACATTAAAGGTTTTAAGTTTCCAAGAGATTCTTCATCTTCAGCAAGTGACCACTCATCTTCTAGCTTTAAGATTGATGTTCCATATTGAGAGGTAGACACATAGTGTTTACAACCTTTTATTATATCCTTCTATGTTTTGTTGTCCATGGATTTAAGAAAAGCAATCATTTTAGCTTTCCAATAATCATAGTTAGTACCATCCAAGACAGGTGCTCTATTTACTGATACTCCATCCTTAGTGTTGTCCATTGGAACATGATATACTTTCCATAAAGTTCACCACAACAAAACAAAGTACCTACTCTGATGCCAATTGAAATTTTGGTTTGTTCGCAGGACACATGTTAGACACTATGTATGGGACAATGTGTATAACTTTCTTATAAAAGATTAAAAGATAATGCAAAATAAATCATAAAGCAATAAATAACACAAAGGATTGTTAACCCAAATCAGTGCAATGTCACCTACGTCTAGGGGTCTTCCAACCCAAGAAAGGAAATCGACTCTTATTAGTATTAGTACAAATAGTCTTAGATGAACAACCCTTGTTCAATGCCTCTCTTCCTAATACTACCCGTGACTTTCTATTTATAAACACCCCCCCCCCCCCCCCCCCCGAAATATGAGAACCCCTTTCACTAAGTCTTAATCACAAACCCTAGTGATTGTAGCCGCGCGGATGTCTCGCCCTTTTACATGTGAATTTTTAATTTATCCCAAAGGGGGGAAGGGGAAAAAATATAAATAAACCCGTGAGTGGTGTGCAATGCAAAACAATACACTTGAGAGATTGAGAATCGGGATTGGTTATACAAAGGGAAGGTATTAGCACCCTAAATATTTATAGTATCCTATAGGAACCTCTTGCTTATATTTGTGTTACTGTTGTTTTACTTACTGTGAAATGGGAATTTGTTGATTTGGTTTTGAGTGAGTGATGATAGTGGGAAATGTTTTTTGTTGAGATAAGCTATGACAAAAGGTGTAAGGAACCTAATGGTTTTATTTATTATTGTGCTCGCTAAGATCTCGCAATCTTATGCCTACGTATTCTCAAAAAGAAGTTTAGAAATCAGAGCATTTGTAGTTCCACCAACTAATGGGTGGAAAGAGTTTGTTGGTTTTTTTAGAAGAGACAAATTGTCATCTTAAGGGAGATATCTCACCTATTCACCACAAACATTTTGAGAAAGAAAATAATAAGGGAAGAAGCTTTAAACTTGGATGTAGAAAATCCAGAGTAATGCCACGTCTTCCTTTAAATGAGTCTTTACATATTAAGAGAATGACCTTGACTTGGATATAGAATCAACAAGTATGCCACTTACATCACTTAAATGAAAGAAATGTTTTGTACACTATAATAAGAGAAGGACTCCAGCGTGGATTTTGAATCAACAAGTGTTCCACTTACATCACTTAAATGGAAAAAGTTTGAAAAAAAGTCTAATTTATGTTGTGGGAAATAGAAGAGACATCTCTTCCATAGAGATGACTCATGTCTCATCTCTGGGGAAGTGTTTTGGGTTTGAAGCCAAAGGTTGGCTAAGGTTTGACTTGAGGTTTGACGGTTTGAAGCCACAAGGGGAAGTGTGTTGACTTTAGGACTCCAAAAGGGAATGTTCATCTCTTTGTTAAAGTGTTTTGAGTTTGAATTCTAACTTCCTTGTACAAAGCCCAAGAGGAGGCTATGTTGATAGTTGAAACTTCAACAGGGGAAACCTAATGTTTTAACTAAGTTGTAGTTTGAAGGTAATCCTAAAGTTTGAACTGAGTCTAAACTAAGGATGCATATTAAAATGAAAGAGTTATGTAAGTGTTGTAAATGTCAAGAGAAACTTAACAAGACAAGTTTGATTTAAGCTTTTAAACAAGTGTAGTCATCGAGGATGACATGAGCATGAAATTATTAAGCATGATATATCAACATATGAATGAGTATCAAATAAAGAGATATATTCATCAAGGTAATAGATTATGAAGGAAATACTAGAACATGTGAGCAAAGATTTAGTCCATGGAAGCAAGCAGAATGGAGTTCAAGTAAGAAAATATTCAAGATGAATCGAGGATCAAATGAATATATCAAAGGGTAAAGATATGGACAAAGCATTCAAACATGGTTAAATCAAAGGCTTTGGGGGGAATCCAAACTCAAGTGGAAGCCCTAACTATATACAAAGATGTTTTGAAAGTTCAACCAAAGTAAAACCCTAATTAAACTTTTAATCGGAGTATTTAAAAGTATGAAAATACCATAAAATGGACTACTTTTCAAATTAATAAAACTGTGTGAAATAAATATTATTTTTGACATTATTTTAATGTATTCACAAAGTAGGATATGTGAACAAGAAGTGTGCAAAAAATCAATTAAAATTAATGAATTTTGCTATGTGAAATAAACGTGTGAAGTTGTAAAAAAATGAATAAAATAGGTAATTAAAAAGAAGGATGGCCCTCCCAAGGTTTAAACCTGCGCCCTTGGGGTGGAGGGTTTAAAATTTTACCAACTGAGCCATGTGCCATGGCTGTTAGTATAGCGCGTGATGAAAATAAAATATTAAGTCTTGTTTTGAAAATGATTGAAAAATAAAAGTGCAAAAGTCTGGGGCGAGGGGGATTCGAACCCCAGACTTTGCACATGGGAAAACTTGAAAACACACGCTCTAACCATTGGGTGGTGATACATCCATGTATCAAACCACACCAAAATAATTATATTATAAAGTTTCATTTTATTTTTGAAATATGGCGCCATGGCCATCACCTTCATCAGCTTCATCATCTTCATCTTCCTCAAGTGCTATCTCTTAGGATAATCAACCATTTTGCACGATGTAAAAATGAAACTTGGTGGAAATTTGATGAGGAATTGAATGGCATTAACCAATTTTGTTTAAATTCAGTGTATCAAAAGAAATTGATTTGAAAACCATATGAACCCTAAGATGAAAATTTGAGATGAAATTCCATACAGTCATGATATCTATCAATTAATTGAGGGAAAATGATCCTTATATTTCCAGAAACACATTGATAACTCAATTGATCATTTATGATGCATGAATTATAGAGTTCAGGTTTTGAGGAAACTTATCTTGCAAGTGAGAATTGAATTCTCTGTTGGAGGTGTTACAAATGTGATTTGATGATCCAGACAGTTTCTTTTACCCTCAAGGATGGTGTTGCAATGCTTAGGATGAGTTGAAACCTCCTGGATCACTTGGCTCGATTCAAACTGCAGCTTGTGATGTGTGTGGAGCAAATGACATATGACTTGATGATTCTGAGGTTACAGAAATGTTTTGGGTGTTTGGATCACTTACACATGATGTATGTGAAGTGTGTGGATGGTTGAATTGAGTGGAAATGAACTGGTTTGAGATTTCCAAATTTTCACTCTTTGAAACCTTTGAACTTTGCAAGAGAGAGGATTTGTGAGAAAACAAGCATTGACAATGTTTTTGTGTGATTATTATGAAGGAATTGACCTCTATTTATAGAAGAAATGTTTTTGATATTTTGAGCTTGAAAGGATTTGGATGTAGGCTATTATCCAACAAGTGATGTCATGTACCTAGAACTTGAAAGCCAAGGCACACATGGGCTATTCTTCACATGGCTCTCATTCTGATCTTTTGAGCTTTGTTCCTCAAGGTTTCATCCTATACCTTGATGTTCTGATCAAGTTCCTCACTTCCTACCTTTTGAATGATTTCTTTCACATGCTAAGTGATGAAATTTTCAAAATTCAATTGTGCTTTACAGAGCACAGGCTTGTATGATAATATGGGAGTTGATCTTGTGAAGATTTCAGGTTTGCAAGACTTATCCAAATCGTGCAGAATAAACATGTTGCAAATTTGTCTTGGAATTTCAACTTGATCAAGCCCTATTGCAACATCTATAACTTCTGGCTCAAGTAAAGGATTTGGATGTTCTTGATCATTTTGGAAAGCTGGTATAATGTAATTCAAGTTTAATGTTTAAGATTTGCCTTGAATCAAAGTGGATCATAGTGAAAAATAGCCCTAAAGTTGGCTTAAACACAAGACTGATTCTATCCAAAATTTCACTAAGTGTTTAGGTTCAAAAGTATGGAACCTCCAAGTTCATGGCCTTATATCTTAAAATCTATGCACTTTTTGGGAATCCACCCTCATTGACAAAGTTGTAGTATGTAAAAAAACTCTTCAATTTTATATTTAGATCAAAGAAAATGGTTACTTGGTTTGGAAGTTATGCCCTTGCAAAGTAGGGTAAAAATCATTAAATTTTATAACTTAGAAAAAACTCAACTTCCTCAATGTTGCCCTTTTCACAAGTAACCTCACATTTCTTGATTTTTCTTAATCAACCATGATACAAATCACATATTAACATCATTATTGACTTGAAGAGACTATGTTTGACCAAAAACTTCAAAAGTCAAACTTGATTTTGACCACATTTGACTTTTGTGTTTGATGAATTTTGAACTTCTGTGATCCTTTATGAAATCAAATCCTTGGGCTAAATTAAACATCATGGATGGACTCCAAAGGTGTTTTTGAGTGTCTTGAGTTATGTCCCAAGGTTTGAGATCATGTCTTGGTTAAAAGTCAAAGGTGTAGTTGACTTTTCCTCAGAAACCCTAGTTTGTGGACAGGATGATTTTAACTTCTTGCATAGTTTATGAATCAAGTCCTTTGGGTTAATCCAATCATATGAAGGGATTAATATGAGACATTTGAGGTCCTTGGAACATATATGGAGGTTTGGGATCAATGCCTTGCTCCAAAAGTCAACCCAGGGATTGAATTAGGTCAAAATCCTAATTTGGATGCATTGAGGATCTTGAGCTTTGATGAGCTTATTTATGATGCAATTTAGAACTTGATTATTGATGAGTGAAAGCTCTTGATTTTAATGAATGATATTGGAACTTGTGGTGTTGAATATGATGCCCATTCCTTGATAGTTCATCTGCTTGAGCTCTAGGGGGATCACCTAACCTATGAAGCAAGTAAGCACACATATCTTGTTCTTGTGATGGGTTAGTGATGCATAAAGACATGTATAAATGTAATTATGAATGTTATGCTAATGATGCAATTGTGGTAACATCTTATGGGTAAAAAATTAGGGTATGACAGATGCCCCTATTTAAGTTTCTCCGATCCGGAGAGATGAAGATTGACATCTTAGTCTCGACCAGATATGGGAGGCTTAAATACAATAATACACAATTTTGGCCGCTAAGAAGCCATAAAAGGTGATATGATATGAATGTACTTATGAGTGCAAGAGATGAGATCTGTGGAAGATGATGCCATGGGAGACTGTGGACAGTCTAAACCATAGGGGTGTAACACCTGGTTTATCCACTGGGGAAAGAAAATTTGGAAAAAACGTTGAAACTCTATTTGGAGAGAGATAACAACTTTAATGGGGAGAGGGACATAACTCCACAGGGGATGGTGTAATAACTCCGGCAATTTGAACTTCCATATCTGGAAGATGATTCAACATCTTCTTTGACTAAGCAACATTACTTAGAAAGGTTAAAATGAACTTCCCCATGTTTCGGGTCGTATGCCACGAAACCGGTCTTGGTTTTCTAGAGTAAACTTCCCCTCGTCTCTAGACATAAGCCATGAAACTGGTCTCGGTTTCTGAAATAAACTTCCCCTTATTTCTGGACTTAAGCCTTGAAACTGGTCTCGATTTCTGGAATAAACTTTTCCTCGTTTCTGGACATAAGCCATGAAAGTGGTCTCGGTTTCTTCTTATCATGTCTTTCTCTTGAAAAGGGTAAAACAGACAAGTCCCTTAAAAGGGTAATCACTTGCTGAAATATTAACTTCCCCGGGGATCTTCAAAGAGATGCGGGTTAGTTAACTTTGCGAAATAATTTTCTCAAATAAAGAGAAACTTTTCGTAAGGATCTTCATCAAACTTCTCACAAGGATTCACTGGGAAGATGCCATTTGATGGAAAATATCTTCATTATACTTCTCTTTGAGACTTCTTCGAAGAGATGCCATGTGATGTAAGAAACTTTAATGTGCTGATAGCTTCAACGGGGTTAGTCAAACTGCTCGGAAAGAGATTGCCATTTGCTGATTCACTGGGAAAATCCAGGATAAAAAAACAAGCTTCTCAAATAAAGAGATTTCCACTTGTTGTCAGGTGTGGATTCCGAGGCAGAATAAATTTATCTTGCTGGGGAAACTTCAATAGTTTCTTTCTAGGGACGTGAACCACCTAAAAAGCGCAAAATAAATGCCCTTTTGATTTTAGAGGTTCAAGTTATCCAAATGGTCAAAGAACCAAATCAATCCATGAATAAACTGGAGAGATATCGTCAAACGAGACGCTAACCAGGGAGGAATGAACTCGAACTGGGGATTTATCCTATCCAAGTGTGGAAAGGATGAGGATTAATGTTAGTTCTTTAATTGTAAGGGTTGGCATTAATTTTGTAAAACAAATAATAACAGCAATATGTTTGATAGGATAGTTTATCTTGCTAAAGAAGAACAGGTACAGCCAGATGTCCTATTAAAGAGACTTAACATGTTGTGTTGAAGTTATTCAACAACTGGAACAACATGTCCTATCGAGATGTCCCATGCAGGTTCATTCGACATCGCGCCAGAACTGAAGTGGTTTGTTAATTCTGTTAGGTTTTAACTGATGCAGAAGTTTCAGGAAATAATGTGCAAATTCCAGGTGGCGCTGAATTAATAGGTTTGAAGATTCAAGTCTGATTTTGAGAAGAATATGGGAAAATATACACTTTCTAAATATGGAGATATTTTAGGAAGTTAAAGATTAAAGTCCTATTTTGTAGCAGAAGTTTCTGCTGATTTGTAGCATCTCATTTGCTGTGTTTTTGTAGGCCCAAATCCAGTTGGGAGTAGGTTATAAATAGATGTTTTGTAACCTAGTTTGGTAACGCAACCAAAGATGTAAAGTTCTATTATTAGGGTTGGTTCATGTACCACTCAACCTGTGAGTTGGACAGTTTGTTAGTGTGATCCTCGAAACTGTTAAGTAAGAGGAGTATTGTTCTTGGAGGAAGCTTTTAAGCAACTCTAAGTTGTGTCTTGAAAAGTGTCGTTCTTGTTGAACTGATGTATAGGTGAAGGGCTGTTGATGCAGTGGCTGAGATGTCATCTGCTAGACATCATTGCGATGAATGGGAGTGAGAAGGGTTTCTCATATCTATAGAGGATCTAGGTAGAAGGGTCATTGGGTAGTGATTAAGTGATAAGTTGTAAACGGGTAGTTTAGCTTTGAATTGATACTACTGATAGTGGACTTCATCCCTGGCTTGGTAGCCCCCAAAGTAGGTGTGTTCGACCGAACTGGGTTAACAATTCTGTGTGTTTTGTTTATGCTTTTCAGTACTATTTTTATACCTTTCCATGTGTGTTCATGTCAGACCAGATGTCGAATAACATGTCTTAGGACATCTGAATTCTGCACATGCACCAGAATTTCAATTGGTATCAGAGCAGGTCATTCTGTTCTATATCTGAATGAGATCCGAGGGAAGATACTTTCTGGTTCGTGATCAAGGTAGAAGCTTTCTACTGAAAAGTTGTTTGAAAATTCCTGGTTGTTCATATTGCTGAGGGAGATTCCACAACATCTACGAAAGAAGTAGCTAGTTCTTTTGTTGATGTGTCTTATAAGATATTCTGACATCTTATTAGGGCAAGCAGGGTCTGTTTCCTTGGTAGTTCCGCTGCATGAGGTTCTGATTGAAGAGCTCTAGAAATGTGGGATTCTGGAGTTATGATTGAAGGAAGATTGTAGTTGTCCTTACTCGTTTTCTGTTCTTGTGTGATGTCACATAGCATTCCAAAGTCGGGAGCAGAGGGATGTCTTTGTGATGGTTGAGTCTTGTATGACTTGGTACTTGGGTGAGTGGCTTCATCATGTATGCTGAAATCAGATTGAAGAGGAAGGGTAAGATGAATTATCAAACTCATGCTCTAGGGGTTTGATGATTTCTTGTTGATTAAGTTGTTGAAGACACTTGGTATGATGATCAAGTCCAATCAAGGCAACTGAGTCATGTTCTGGAGTCTTCTAGTTATTCTTCAGACTAGGAGGTGCTTCCTAGGAAGCATAGGGGTGAAGACCGTGGAGGTGATTTATTTTCACCTTTCACAAAAACAGCAAGGAAGGATGCATCTCTTTTGACCCTAAGAGTGAATCCAATCTGGTTGAAGATTTGTTGAGGTAAAGAAGACTTGTTCAGAGAAAGTCTTAGTTACTTGAGTCAAGAGTGGCAGCCTTGGTATCTCAACATTGTCATTGAAGAAGATACTTGCAACAAGACTGAATACTTTATAAGTGTTCATGACATGATCTGGTGGAGCTCAGCTACAGCAGTGAAGAAGGGTTATTGTATAAGGATTTAAGATCAATTGCTTAATTGATTATCCTTGAGATTTAAGATTGGGGATGTTCTGTCAGATGTCCTGACATCTTTTCATCAGAGGATTGAAGAATCATGTGAGGGGTTCTACATTCGCTCAAAAGTCTCCTAGGTGTTGACCTGGGATTATTTTCTTAGCATCTGAGGATGACGTATCCAGATGGTGGTGCTGTTGAAGATGAAGATGGAAGACTATGAAGACATCATAATCTTGATGGTTACAACTTGGATCAGTTTATTTCTGATCTAAGTGGTTTGGAGCATGGTGTTTGCTCTGGTTGTGAAGGTCGAGGATAAGTGACAGTTATCTCTGGCTTTCTACTGACGGCTCTACTAAGGGAAGTGGCATTCTTTGGTATAGCTATGGGGTAGTCTTGAACTACTTGTTTTCTGAAGATTCAGATGTGGTAGGTTTGAAGTCTTTGTAGTTTCTAAGCAGGATGGAGGTTGTCTACTCAAACTTGATTGTTGAATCAAGTCTATAAGAGCATGGAAATCTGTTTCTGCAAAGGGAGGAGGTTCTTCTGAGTGGCAGAAGGAAGAGCTGAATTTAATAGTTGGATGTCATAATGTTCTGACATCTAGCTTAACATCAGAAGTCTCAGTTGGTGATGTGGCACATCAGCTTAAGATAGGATGATCTACAGGAATGAAAATTGAATGCTTCATAAAGATTGCTCTCATGGCAGTTTGCTGGAGCTGCAAGAAGAAGAAGATAGTACATGACTTAGAGATTCTAAGTGTGTAAGCAAGTGGAACATGTGATTTGAAGATCAATTTCAGTGGGTAGATCAGGATATCTTTGTAAGAATTTTGAAAAACATGAAGAAGACAATTTGTGGTAGTTGGCTTTTTCATATGAGGATTCATGAATGAGGTGATCAAACTGTGGCATTTGGTTGATCTTAGAAGTGGATTCGAAGAATCAAGATAATCAGAGTGTGGCAGCTGGTTATGACTGAGGATTGTCTTGGAACAAGTTACTCTTGGGCAGAAGGGTGATGAGTTGAAGACTCAAGGAGATTATTCTTCTTGAAGGTGGATGAGAGTGTATTTCTCTAGTTATTTGGATTACTATGCTTTAGTAAGTCCAGTTGGTGGAGCATATCAAGAATCATGGTGATGATGTCTTGGTGTGTGGGATGTTGGAACATTATCCGGGATGGATATCCTTGGTGAAGGATGACTTTGCTCTGGTTCTAGAGCTTGGTGTCTACTTTATGCCTAAGGAGCGTCTACATAGTCATACGGGAGAATGATGAAGTAGAAGGTCTTCCTGGGATGAAGAATGTAGAGAAGACTGAAGCAGATAAGGTATTGATTGCTTGAAAGTCTGAAGGTAAAGATGCTCATCAATTGATCAGGAGTAGTCCAAACTGTCATACGGGAGAATGATAGGGAATGATTGCCTTTGGAGAGTTGGGTGAGAGAATACTGTTCCGGTGTTCTTGTGATCTTCTGTGATGTGATTTTTGTGGTTTTGAAGTTTTGTGGATTTGAAGTTTTTGTGGCTCTCTGGTAGTTTGAAGGAGAATGGTGATCCTTATGTTCCTCACGTATAGCATGATGTAACTTCATGTGTGAGTGACTACTCTTTCTTGTCAGAAGGGATTGTGGTGCTAAAATGAATGTGCTTCAGCAGGTGGCTGGACTGGGAGTGAGCTCTTGAAGACATGTAGATGCGTCTTATGTTCAGGTGCACTAGTTATCCATGTCAGGGGGAGTTGAAGCTGTTGTCTATGGTGTGTTACTGCAAGGGTGCAGATTTCTTGTAGCATGTGCGCTGGGTAAGTCTGCAGTACATGTTTGATAAGTCTTGTAGGATGTGATCTGAAAAGCAGACATTGTCTGATAAGATGTCAGAATATGGTACAGGACATGTTTTTCTTGAGTCAAACAAGGAATTACTCTGGACGGTGGGATGAGGATAAGACAAAACACGTGTTCCTGCCTATGCATGGAACGTTATTGGCTTAATTAATGGTAAGATTCAGTTGAGAAACATTTAAGGCAGTCTTGGAAGTTTTTGGAAGGTAGGGATTGAATGTTGAATGGAGTGTTTATTACCTAAAATAGCGGGTCTTTGACCAAGAACCTAGTCATATTCAAGGGTCGTTAATTCCTAAGTTACTGGTCAGCTATTTGTAGGGAGCAGTCGTTTCTCCTCTTCAGAACTGTGAGTGTTTTCCTTTCCTATCTCTAATGGGTTTTGTTCGTATGTGGGTAAGCATTTCCTGGACTTGGTTTTGGGTTGGCATTATTTGCCAAATTGTGGCTAAAAAGGGGGAGATAAAAGGGAGTTTTGCGCAGATGCTGAGAAATGGTGTATGGGGTCTGCAGTACAGGTGCATCAAAAATGACTAGAAGGAAGTCATAATCATCGTAATGGATGGAGTGTTTTTGTGACTTGTGTCTTGAGTTATGAACACAGTTGTGACTTGTGTTCTGAGTTACCCAGGTTGGCAAATTGGCGCTTCTGTCGACTAGGGGTGACTAATCAATCAAGGTGGGCAGATCTCTCATGCCACCATTGGTCCTTCTATGTAGCTGGATCCTTCTTGAAAGGAAAAAGAAATGTGTAGAAGGAAGTTCCTCAGATTCCTGATTTGAGGGGGAGTATTGGATATCTTCTTTCTCATGTACACCAAGTGAGTTTCGGAAGGTATCAATCAAGAACTGCCGCAAAAGGAATGGTCAGAAAGCTGAAATGTAGATGTCAAGCAAGATGTTATGACAACTTGAGATCATTTCCTTGTTGCTCTACTGATGGGTTTTGTGTAAGTTCAGTAGTTGCTGATGACTACTGACAGTAATATAGAATTGTAATTGCTGTTGAAATCTGAGTTGTAATATGTTTGTGTATTTGTTTTAGCCAAAATTTGCCAAAGGGGGAGAATGTTAGTTCTTTAATTGTAAGGGTTGGCATTAATTTTGTAAAACAAATAATAACAGCAATATGTTTGATAGGATAGTTTATCTTGCTAAAGAAGAACAGGTACAGCCAGATGTCCTATTAAAGAGACTTAACATGTTGTGTTGAAGTTATTCAACAACTGGAACAACATGTCCTATCGAGATGTCCCATGCAGGTTCATTCGACATCGCGCTAGAACTGAAGTGGTTTGTTAATTCTGTTAGGTTTTAACTGATGCAGAAGTTTCAGGAAATAATGTGCAAATTCCAGGTGGCGCTGAATTAATAGGTTTGAAGATTCAAGTCTGATTTTGAGAAGAATATGGGAAAATATACACTTTCTAAATATGGAGATATTTTAGGAAGTTAAAGATTAAAGTCCTATTTTGTAGCAGAAGTTTCTGCTGATTTGTAGCAGCTCATTTGCTGTGTTTTTGTAGGCCCAAATCCAGTTGGGAGTAGGTTATAAATAGATGTTTTGTAACCTAGTTTGGTAACGCAACCAAAGATGTAAAGTTCTATTATTAGGGTTGGTTCCTGTACCACTCAACCTGTGAGTTGGACATTTGTTAGTGTGATCCTCGAAACTGTTAAGTAAGAGGAGTATTGTTCTTGGAGGAAGCTTTTAAGCAACTCTAAGTTGTGTCTTGAAAAGTGTCGTTCTTGTTGAACTGATGTATAGGTGAAGGGCTGTTGATGCAGTGGCTGAGATGTCATCTGCTAGACATCATTGCGATGATTGAGAGTGAGAAGGGTTTCTCATATCTAGAGAGGATCTAGGTAGAAGGGTCATTGGGTAGTGATTAAGTGATAAGTTGTAAACGGGTAGTTTAGCTTTGAATTGATACTACTGATAGTGGACTTCATCCCTGGCTTGGTAGCCCCCAGAGTAGGTGTGTTCGACCGAACTGGGTTAACAATTCTGTGTGTTTTGTTTATGCTTTTCAGTACTGTTTTTATACCTTGCCATGTGTGTTCATGTCAGACCAGATGTCGAATAACATGTCTTAGGACATCTGAATTCTGCACATGCACCAGAATTTCAATTAACTCAGTGGGGGAGTTAGAAAGGATATACATTTTCTGCCTATGACTGACCAATCTATGAGAGAGAGGAAACATATCACTCGGGGATAAACATAACCAAGGTGAATGAGACAAATATTATCAACAAAATGCACTATGAATATGGATATGAATTCATATATCCATGATATATGTATGATATAAATGTATGTCATGTTTTTATGATGACAAAGCAGGTGAAAGAGATATACTGGTGGTGGAATAAACATCACAATATGATCGGGTAATCAGCCAGTTATGGTGAGCATTGGGTCCTCTTTTACCGGAGATATGGGATTGTATGCCCGTCATACCAAGGTGCGGACTGTAACGCCCGTTTATTTAATTAAGTATTTAATTAAATATAATTGTAGTATGTTGTGTTGATTCGCGTTGATTTGAGTATTTGTGTCGATTTGCGTTGGTTTGTGATATTTGTGTTGATTTAAGTTGATTCCGGAATATCTGAATATTATGTTGATGTTTCTAAGTTGGTTCGAGTTGGATTAATTAATCAAGTTGATTTAAGTTGTGGAAAAATAATATTGAATATTATTTTCCGTCTACGGTTAAATATGTTAATTTGGTGGTTTGGACGATTTATTTGATAGTCGGTAAATAGTCGATGTAGTAGAGAGAAATAACATTAGAATTAATATTTTGGAATTATAAGAGTATTTTATTTAAGTGGGCTTAGTCGTTGCGTTGGTGGTAGTAATCGGTGAGGTGTTAATTAGTAGGCCCAAATTGAGATTATAATTATAATAATAATTATAATAAAAAGAAATATAAGAAGAGGAAGTTAGGTTTTGTATCAGTAGAGGAATAATAGGAGAAGGACGTGGAAGTTATGGAGAAAAGTTGAACGAGGGTTTGGAGGCACCAAAGTTGGAGAAAGAGGGTACGGGAGAATTGCCGTCGGAGCCAAGTCGGAAAAGTCGATCGGAAATTTGAGCGGCTATCAATTTAAGGTAAGGGTGGGGTTCGAATTTTATAACCGGGTTATGATGATTGTTACGTGGGATTGGGATCGTATAATTTGTCTACTGTGTTGATTTTATGACGAATTGTGTTGGTTTTATGTGTTGAACTATATGGATGAATTTTGGTGATTTTCACCTAGTTTTCATTTTAGGTTGAAATGGTAGGAATGAATAGAAATCGATGTTTTCACGGACAAAAGTCGGAATAGATTGCGTAGTTGTGTCGAGTAATGTTAGGTCGTGATCGAATATGCTTGTTTTATCGAATTTGGTTGATTTTGTAAGTTTTTGCATTTTTGGAGATTTGAGGGTTTAAGATTCGGATTGAAATCGAAAGTCGTAGAATTCACGTTTGATGATTCCAAATCACTACTATATGTGTGGTATGAATGAGTATGTGTTTGTTTCAAAGAAAATAATTGAATTGGTCAGATTTTCGAACGAAAATGCAAAATCCCGTAGGGCTGTTATGCAGAAAAATTCTGGTTTCGGAAAGTTTCGAAAATTCATCTCTTTTGATCCGTAAGTCGGTTTTGACCCCCGTTCGAAGCTTTGGAAAGCTAACGAGATGTTATTTCTAGGAAAAATGGTTTTGAGGTCTGTATCTGGTTCAATTATAGCAGAAAATTGAAATCGTATCATTGTGTTGATTTTTACCGTTGTGAATGTGTGCGATTGATGTGTTATCGTGCGGTATGCTTTTATTATATAATGTATAGCTTGTGTGCTGTTATATGATGTGAATACTTATGATGAAATGTTGTATGATTGTCGTGGTTGTTTGTGGCCTAATGGGAGAATATATTGTTGAAAATTATGTCAAATATGTTGATTTGTAGATACAGTTAAATAAGTCGATTTGTCCCGATTTATGGGCATTTTTAAGTCGTAGGTCGAAGGACCAATGTTGATGTTAAAGTTGTAGGTCGTATGACCAATGTTGATGTATATAAGTTGTAGGCCTATGGCCAAAGTTGAATCTTGTTGAATTAAAGTTGTTATGTGGTTTGTTATATGTTGTTCGGAGTTGGTTGTTGTTTTGTGTTGAGTCGTTGCATCATAGCATAGCATTATTAAGTTGGCATGGATTGGCAATTTTTAAGTTGGAGCTGATGCTCACCATGTTGGCCTGGATTGGCAAAATTACTAAGTTGAAAGCTTATGCCTTGCAGATACCTCGATAACCTGGTATATTTTAAGTTGGGAGTTTTACTCCGATGGTACCACATGCATATGCATAGTCGAGTCGCATCCTGTGTCGCATTATTTATGTTGTTTGTGTTGATTGTGTTTGTTGAAGTTGAGTAAGTTGTTTATGTTGTCCAAGTTGATAAAGTTGTTCATGTTGCTTAAGTTGATAAAGTTGTTCATGTTGCTTAAGTTGATAAAGTTGTTTGTGTTGTTTAAGTTGATGAAGTCGATTATGTTGATGTTGAAGAAGTTGAATATGTTGAGTATATTTGTTGAAGTTGATGAAGGTGTTTACGTTGATTTCAGAGTTGAAGTTGGTTATGTTGATTAGGTTAATTGTAGTGATTATGTCGTAAATGTTGATATGTGTAATAAGTCGATAAAGTATGTTGATAAATTGTGGATTATTGTTAAGTTGTTGTTGTTGTTGGATAGTAGTGAAATTGTATGATTCTATCTAACGTATTAATTATCATACTCCTGTTTATATTGTTCGATATCTCACCCCTTCTGTCTATGGTGATGGTTTATACGCCATCCTGCAGGTAATCCAGAGTAGAGATGCTTGCTTTACTAGTTGAGTCGGTGATGTCGCTCTGATACGTAACACTCGGGGGGATGAACGCTTAGTTGCGCTGTTGTTGTTTTAAGTTGTTTCCATGAAAATATGTTGTTACTAAGTTGTTTAAGTTGAACAAATGTTATATCATGTATAGTTGAATATTTGGGAATCCGCTGCGTAGTTGTGAAAATTGTTTTGGTTTCCAAGAATGAATAAAAGTTGTTATTATAGTTTCATCCGAATTAAAAGTGTTATGTATCGATGTACTATTTGATTTAAATGAATAAGTTTTTAAAGTTATAAAATGTGGCATCCTATTTGTGTACTTGTTGATTGAATTTTACTACTCTGATTTTCAATATATTTGCCGGGTAGAAATGGGGTGTTACATTAGTGGTATCAGAGCAGGTCGGTCCGTCCGGCCAATGTTGTCTAGTGTCGTTTATTCCTTAGTACTCGACATGTGTGAGAAACACTGTCGGTGCTTGTTTGTTAGTTTCTGGTCGTTGTCTGCAGGTGTTGGTTTGGATTAAGTAAGGGAGAAGCTTGTCTCCCGGACGTGTTGTTGGTATGTAGAAGTTGGTTCAAGGTGATGTTGATTGCAAGAGTACAAATGTTGTTGAAGCGATGTTGTTGCCCGGCGAGAGTTTAGACTCACGAATTTGTATCGGTCGAGTTTGAGAAGTGTGTGGAATATGGATGAGGAATTGATTGAGAATAAGGAAGTATTCCAATGGAAATGATAAGTTGATGGATCAAGTCGGTAGATTAATATGCCTTGAGTATAGTAGGATTAAAGTCGAGTAATTTCAGAGTTGGATGGAAGGAAACGATTGTTGGTAGATTTTGGAGCAAGCAGGAGAGAGATGGAACTTATGTTCATCAATCTCAAATTTTGATTTTTGCAATTTTGGAGCAGCTGCCGGTAAAAGAGGCATAACTTTTTACTTGTGATTCCGATTGAAGCGGTTCTGGACTTTTTGGAAAGATTACGAAATAGCCTACAGTTTGCATATACGATTTGTCTTCAGGAAGTTTGTGAAGAGGGAGAAAAGTGTGTTTTAATATTTGGGTCTGATGCTGATTTTTGGAAAATTCTGCATATGGAAATTCTGAACCAGTCTCGTTGTAAGGATGATAACTTTTTACTCGTAACTCGGATTCAAGCGATTCTTGAAGTTCTGGAATCTTTACGAAATTCTCTTAATTTTAGAATATGATTTTGTGATTGAGAGATCTGTATCAAAAGAGATATATGTGGTTGAAGTTGAGCGACTATTGCTGAAAAATTTGGAAAGATGAAGCCGAGTGTGAAATTTAATAAGAATAATATGTTGGTAATTATAAGGATGTGACGGTATCTGAGAAAGCATCGAGATGCAATTTATGTTGAATAAGGAGAAATAAGTGATGATGTCATGTGATAGTAATGTTGAGAAAAAGACGGATGGTTGATTTGCAACGTTAAAAATTTTAACTTGGATAAGAGTTGTAATTGGAGCGAGCCGAGTTGGATAGTACTTGAAATAGTAGCGATTCCGGGGTTGGAAAGATATTTAATAATTGTGTTGTGCTACGAACATGTATAAGAGATTATGTATTGGATTTTGGACGTTTTGGTATAATTGACGAAGTTGAAATTAAGGAAACTAAGAAGACGTTGATAAGCCTCAGAGAGTTGGCGGAGCATTGTGCTTACGGACTTTGGGCACAAGTTGTAGTACGCTATTGTGTTGGGTAATGATGATGTATGCCACTGTTATGGTTGCCGGCTGCCTACTGACAAATGGAGGAACTGATCACCCTTAATCTCTTGTTGATAGTAGACAGAATCATAATTGATGGATAGATGTGTCGTGCCAACTAGTATAGTACGTACGTTGAATTGGTTGGAGTCAAGCCAAGTGCTTGTGGATTGTTTATTTTGTCGATGTAGATTCATATATGAGTATATTAGTTAAATTTAAGGATGATGTCATGAGGTTGCGATTTAATTGATGAGTAGTATGGAAATTCGCAGTTGAGTTCTGGGTAATTTGAGAATTGAGTTGCAAGTAGAAAAAGAAGTGAAGTTATAAGTTGAATTGTAAAAGTGGAACTTTTGGTTGGTAAAGATGAGTTACTTGGTTGTGTTAATTCGGATAAGAATTTATGAAGAATTGTGTCAGTATGAGTAAAAGTCGATAATTTGGTTTGTTGGATTAGTTGGAAAGGAAAAGATAATTTATCTGGTTGAAGTTAATTGTACACA
Organism: Lathyrus tuberosus; assembly: GCA_022829125.1. Lineage (NCBI taxonomy): Eukaryota > Viridiplantae > Streptophyta > Magnoliopsida > Fabales > Fabaceae > Lathyrus > Lathyrus tuberosus. The sequence continues at coordinate 3,675,731 of JALAZF010000041.1, read as the reverse complement.
GGTACCCTATGTTGTTGTAATGATGTTGCGTGTTTAAGATGATTTTCGAGGAACGTGTAAATAGGAGATGGTAAAGTTGTAATTATGTTTTATGATAATTGGGAAGTAGTCGTCGTTGTAATTATGTTGAACGTTCAGAGGTGTTGTCTTACGGATCTAAGTTCGAAGTATTTGGTAACTACAAAAGTGTAGAATACCTGTTGGGATGGAATTTCCGAAGAGTTAAGTCGAAAGTCTTTTGTTATGTCGGTTTTGGCGATTGAGAAGTTGGGAATAAAATGGGTAGACTTGATACTTTGCAAGTAATCAGAGTGCGCAGCGAACGCGTGGTGTTGTACAGTTGTTATGCGTGAGCAACAACGATGTTGTTAGTTGGTTGCGTTGATGTCGTGTTTAAGTTGTGTGTTCGTATATTGTTGCATTCTAGTTCTTAAACCGGCGAATTCTTAAGTTGGTTACTCTTTATGTTGTGATGTTAAGTTGTCAAGTGTGTTGCATGAGTAGTATTCGGGTTGTTTTCGCCGTTGATGTTATGAATTGTTTGTATTATACGTGGGTTACCTTCGGAGATGAAAGTTGATTAGTCGGATGGAATCACATAGTTGGAGTAGTTGTATCGGATGAATTTTCGAGGACGAAAATGTTCTATGTGGGGGAGAGTTGTAACGCCCGTTTATTTAATTAAGTATTTAATTAAATATAATTGTAGTATGTTGTGTTGATTCGCGTTGATTTGAGTATTTGTGTCGATTTGCGTTGGTTTGTGATATTTGTGTTGATTTAAGTTGATTCCGGAATATCTGAATATTATGTTGATGTTTCTAAGTTGGTTCGAGTTGGATTAATTAATCAAGTTGATTTAAGTTGTGGAAAAATAATATTGAATATTATTTTCCGTCTACGGTTAAATATGTTAATTTGGTGGTTTGGACGATTTATTTGATAGTCGGTAAATAGTCGATGTAGTAGAGAGAAATAACATTAGAATTAATATTTTGGAATTATAAGAGTATTTTATTTAAGTGGGCTTAGTCGTTGCGTTGGTGGTAGTAATCGGTGAGGTGTTAATTAGTAGGCCCAAATTGAGATTATAATTATAATAATAATTATAATAAAAAGAAATATAAGAAGAGGAAGTTAGGTTTTGTATCAGTAGAGGAATAATAGGAGAAGGACGTGGAAGTTATGGAGAAAAGTTGAACGAGGGTTTGGAGTCACCAAAGTTGGAGAAAGAGGGTACGGGAGAATTGCCGTCGGAGCCAAGTCGGAAAAGTCGATCGGAAATTTGAGCGGCTATCAATTTAAGGTAAGGGTGGGGTTCGAATTTTATAACCGGGTTATGATGATTGTTACGTGGGATTGGGATCGTATAATTTGTCTACTGTGTTGATTTTATGACGAATTGTGTTGGTTTTATGTGTTGAACTATATGGATGAATTTTGGTGATTTTCACCTAGTTTTCATTTTAGGTTGAAATGGTAGGAATGAATAGAAATCGATGTTTTCACGGACAAAAGTCGGAATAGATTGCGTAGTTGTGTCGAGTAATGTTAGGTCGTGATCGAATATGCTTGTTTTATCGAATTTGGTTGATTTTGTAAGTTTTTGCATTTTTGGAGATTTGAGGGTTTAAGATTCGGATTGAAATCGAAAGTCGTAGAATTCACGTTTGATGATTCCAAATCACTACTATATGTGTGGTATGAATGAGTATGTGTTTGTTTCAAAGAAAATAATTGAATTGGTCAGATTTTCGAACGAAAATGCAAAATCCCGTAGGGCTGTTATGCAGAAAAATTCTGGTTTCGGAAAGTTTCGAAAATTCATATCTTTTGATCCGTAAGTCGGTTTTGACCCCCGTTCGAAGCTTTGGAAAGCTAACGAGATGTTATTTCTAGGAAAAATGGTTTCGAGGTCTGTATCTGGTTCAATTATAGCAGAAAATTGAAATCGTATCATTGTGTTGATTTTTACCGTTGTGAATGTGTGCGATTGATGTGTTATCGTGCGGTATGCTTTTATTATATAATGTATAGCTTGTGTGCTGTTATATGATGTGAATACTTATGATGAAATGTTGTATGATTGTCGTGGTTGTTTGTGGCCTAATGGGAGAATATATTGTTGAAAATTATGTCAAATATGTTGATTTGTAGATACAGTTAAATAAGTCGATTTGTCCCGATTTATGGGCATTTTTAAGTCGTAGGTCGAAGGACCAATGTTGATGTTAAAGTTGTAGGTCGTATGACCAATGTTGATGTATATAAGTTGTAGGCCTATGGCCAAAGTTGAATCTTGTTGAATTAAAGTTGTTATGTGGTTTGTTATATGTTGTTCGGAGTTGGTTGTTGTTTTGTGTTGAGTCGTTGCATCATAGCATAGCATTATTTAGTTGGCATGGATTGGCAATTTTTAAGTTGGAGCTGATGCTCACCATGTTGGCCTGGATTGGCAAAATTACTAAGTTGAAGGCTTATGCCTTGCAGATACCTCGATAACCTGGTATATTTTAAGTTGGGAGTTTTACTCCGATGGTACCACATGCATATGCATAGTCGAGTCGCATCCTGTGTCGCATTATTTATGTTGTTTGTGTTGATTGTGTTTGTTGAAGTTGAGTAAGTTGTTTATGTTGTCCAAGTTGATAAAGTTGTTCATGTTGCTTAAGTTGATAAAGTTGTTCATGTTGCTTAAGTTGATAAAGTTGTTTGTGTTGTTTAAGTTGATGAAGTCGATTATGTTGATGTTGAAGAAGTTGAATATGTTGAGTATATTTGTTGAAGTTGATGAAGGTGTTTACGTTGATTTCAGAGTTGAAGTTGGTTATGTTGATTAGGTTGATTGTAGTGATTATGTCGTAAATGTTGATATGTGTAATAAGTCGATAAAGTATGTTGATAAATTGTGGATTATTGTTAAGTTGTTGTTGTTGTTGGATAGTAGTGAAATTGTATGATTCTATCTAACGTATTAATTATCATACTCCTGTTTATATTGTTCGATATCTCACCCCTTCTGTCTATGGTGATGGTTTATACGCCATCCTGCAGGTAATCCAGAGTAGAGATGCTTGCTTTACTAGTTGAGTCGGTGATGTCGCTCTGATACGTAACACTCGGGGGGATGAACGCTTAGTTGCGCTGTTGTTGTTTTAAGTTGTTTCCATGAAAATATGTTGTTACTAAGTTGTTTAAGTTGAACAAATGTTATATCATGTATAGTTGAATATTTGGGAATCCGCTGCGTAGTTGTGAAAATTGTTTTGGTTTCCAAGAATGAATAAAAGTTGTTATTATAGTTTCATCCGAATTAAAAGTGTTATGTATCGATGTACTATTTGATTTAAATGAATAAGTTTTTAAAGTTATAAAATGTGGCATCCTATTTGTGTACTTGTTGATTGAATTTTACTACTCTGATTTTCAATATATTTGCCGGGTAGAAATGGGGTGTTACACGGACAAAGTTAAAGATCTATCATTTTGGAGATACCTTTCAAGGAAAATTACAAGAACATTCGATCCCGTATTTCGAGGTTTAATCGTTCTTGGAGAAACTATTGATATTCCTCTTCGTGTTTATAAAGCAAAGGAAAGTAGACACAAGCATTTTTAAAGAAAATTTTTTTACTTTTTGTTTCAATAAATTCTATCAAAGTAAAATAAAAATGTTATTTTTACAAGATATAAATGAAACAAAAGTTGCAAGCAAGATGGGCAAAAGCTCAAATTTTATTGATAGAATGGTAACTTGCAAATAGCGTGATTCCATGGATTATTATAAAAAAGAAAAAAAGGATATTTAAAGGGAAAGGGGCTACATTAAAATATAACAACCGAATTCTCCCTAACAACTTTGAATTTCCAATGTTCTTTGAACTTAGGCGAATGTGCTTTGATTGGAGAGCTTTTCAATGGACCGCCCTCTCGGGTTTTCAGTCCATCGAGACACTCTTTTTGCTTTTTGTTAGGCAAAGTATTTCTTGACTGCATCGACGTTTGTAGGATGAGTGAACTCTTCCCCATCCATGGTCATAAGCATTAAAGCACCACCTGAGAAGACCTTCTTGACAACATATAGGCCGTCATAATTAGGAGTCCACTTGCCCCTATAATCAGTAAGAAATTATTGAATTTTATTAAGCACAAGGCCGCCCTCTCTGAATACACGAGGCCGAACTTTCTTGTCAAAAGCCTTCTTCATTCTCCGTTTATATAGCTGACTGTAACACCCCAAAATTTGCCCTCCCTTTTTTCTAACCTTAACTGGCTTTTGTTTTGCATTCATCTGCATCTTCCATTAGGTCATAACTCATAATCATACATCGCATTGGTCTTCTAAGACATGGGATCGAGGGCTTTCTTGTTATCAGTATTTGCCCTATGCAGGGGTGATTCAGTCGATTCCTATTTCAGGTCAAATTGAAGCAAGGTTTGAATTCATATTATCATGAATATCTTCTTATTCAAAGGATTCATCAAAAGCATCGGGTCAGGATTTCTTCGGTGTGAATCAGGGTTTGACTCCTTCTCAGTTCAAGTCATTTCTTCATCAGTGTGCATTCAAGGAAGATTAGGATTCCTTATTCTTGGTTGAGTTTATGGACATTTCATCAACTGAGGATCATTGGATATCAAAGTTTTCTTCTATGGTTCCAACTTTATCATTCATGGTCAAGGATTCAAAGTGCTGATATTTTTGTTGATCATGGAAGTCAAGACAGGATATAAAGATGTTGTGGTGGGTTCATGTTATGGTCAAAGCCATCGATGATATTTGTTGATTCTCATGAAAATTGGGTATGGATTAGAAGATCGCATTGAAGATATGGTTCTTGAAGAAGAGAATTTGGATTGGAATTCATAAATGTTGTGAGAAAGGTTCATATGCATTGTTTTGAGTTCAAGTCATCAAGGCAAATAACACGTCACATTTTAACCCTATTTTAAAGCCAATGTCTTAGACCCTCCACAAACCAACCTTCATTATTCCATTGACAGAAATTTTGAACAGAAAACTCAGGTATGGAGGGCAGGGTCATTGGGGCTTTAGCATACGGAACTGGTTATGGTGCATTAAATTGGACATAACCTTCATTAGAAGTGGTCAAAGTTTGTCGGCCTTGCGTTAATTGGGATTGTGATGGACGCGCCTATGTAATTGACTGCTACTTGAAGTTGCTTGTTCAGCAATGCTGCATTTACGATACTAGGGGCGGGGTAAAAAGAATCAAAGATGGTGCTTCTCAGGACCAAATTTTGAATGAGACTAGATTGCAAAATTTGCAACGTCAACTTGTGAAGGACTTACGTGATGTCAACACACCAAGAATATTGGCCCGCCTTATATGGGCTATTGCGGAGCACATAAATATAGAAGGATTGGATCCACTCCTAGCAGACGACCCTGATGATCCTCTTAATGTCATTGTATCTAATATTCATAAGGTTCTTTTCAATGTTGATTCAACTGCAGATACAACAAATAGAGTCCAAGATGTACAGGCAGTTCTTATCTGCTCAAAGACTGGGATCACGCCACCCAAGAGCTAAACAGCAGGGTATCATAGCGGTGGAAAATGATATAGCAGCAGAAAGGAAATTTCATAGCAGAACATTACAAGGAAAAGCTTATAATCCAAAAATCCACAACAAAAATTGAATAACAGGAACTAACCCCCTTTCTAACATAAAATTAGAAGAAAATAATACAATAGCAGGGGAATTTTCCACAAGATTCATAGCAGAGAAATTAATAACAGAATTGTAGAAGGAGATCTCTAACAAAATTCAATCACAAATTTACACCAGAAAATTCACAAACTCCTAACAAGCTCTCTCCCTTGAGGCATTCTCTCCTCTCTAAAAAACAAGTCCATGACAGAAACTCTACAAAACTTCTCATAACAGAATTTTTCTTACAGAGAAAAATCTACACAATCAGAACTTCTTCTCTTCACCATCTTCATTTTTTCTCTCAATTTCCTCTATCTTCATTCTTCTCTCCTCACTAGAAATTTTTCCTTCACTCTCATCCGCTCACAATCCTCTTCAATCTTCATTCATGATTTGAGTTCTTGCATCGTTCTTCGTCTTCAATTCACACTTCAGAAAACCTTCTCCAACTCGTAAATTCTTCATCATCGTATCATTCCCAATTCACCTGCAAAACCAGAATTCAAGAACAAAGAACAATAACAACAACAAACGCCACGTACAGATCAACAACGACGACGACGACATGAAATTCGCAATGGAAAAGAGAAGAACAAGAAGCGAATCATACCTGAAACTTCAGTACTTTTATCTTCATCAAAGCTTCGCATCAAGCCAAGGTCTCTTCCTCCATCACCATCTCCATCTCAGAGGTTTTTCGATCTCGTTTAAGCTTGCTATGGAGATGTTGAGCTCTGATTTGGATTAGGGTTGCCTTAGTGCGATGAATTTGTGTTTTGTCGATTCAAATCATGCGAAGAGGTTTATCGCGGTGAGTGCGAGGAGTGTTCCATCGCCGTTGATTTGAGCGGAGATGAGAGAAACGATGAATTTGGTGGCGAATGTCGCAAGAAGAGTGAAGCGAATATCATTTGAAGAGGGACAAGAGTGCGTTTTAATGGAAGGAGATGGAAGATTTACAGGCGACGAAGTACGAAGAAGAAGGAGAATGGTATGTGAAGTGAATGGATTTAGGGTTTTTCTGCAACATATTTGTTTCAAGTGAGGTTTGGACCTCATACGCCATGGCACCATTATCCGCACCCTCCCAGAACATTGTTGCACCCTTCTGCTTGTAATTCGTTTTGAATAAAATAATAAGTTATGAATTATTTAATTTTTGTTTTGTTATTGGAAATTCCTCCTATTTTTGTTTAGTTTTGAATTAATTAGATATTTCTTTTAGAAATTAATATTAGATTTTAATTGAATTTTGATAATCTTGGGTTAGAACTAGGTTTTCATTAGATTTTAATTTTGGATCAATTAGATTTTTGTTATTAGATCATAACTTTTAGAATATGCTTTTGTTTTAGAAATTACCCTAATTCTAATTGACTTTTAACATTGATTAGTAGTTGATTAATGGTAGATTAATTTTAGTTAGGATGTTAATCCTAGTTCTAATCTCTTTGTAAGTTTTGATTAATCCTGTGGAGATTTTAAGTGGACTATTTTTCATAACTGTTTAGACTAATGAGTTGTGTTGGTGCAGATGGTGCTTAGTCCCTGATATTGTTTGGACCACTTCTAGATATTAATTCTGGCTCTCTTGGTTGTTTACTTTTGATGCTAGTTACTTACATCTGATGCTTGTAAAATTCTGACATTGTTTGAACTTGATGTTAGATGCTTGACTACTGGACTTGCTTACTTGTTGGAAGTGCCTGATAGCTTCGAGGCTTGAGTTTGTTGCGCGCTTTGAAGAGGCAACAAGCCTTCTCCGTTAGGTATCACTTGTGCACTTGTTTAGCATTTTGCTTACCACTTGTGATTGAGTGAGGAGTTTCACTACTAGCTGTATACTTGGCTTGGTGCCCATTCATTGATACTTTGATGTTTTTGTCTTGCTTTTTGCCTTACTTTGTGATGGACGAATAGTTACTCAACTTCCTTATAGTTGAGATCACGACATCGTTTTCATCTTGTGGTTGACGAAGAGTCACTCAACTTCCTCATAGTTGAGATCACGACATCGTCCGTTTCTCTTGCATTTTCTTTCAGTTGAGGACGAGGAGTCACTCAGTTTTGCTGGTTAGCTGAGATCATGACATCGTTCCTTTTGTGATTGAGTTGTCCTGTGTTTACTTGTGTTTGTTCACATAATCCCTTAAGGTTTTTATCTCCTCTTAATTTCTGATTAAGTTGGAGGTAGGAGAGACATTAGGCTCTCAATCCATGCATGACAACATTAGGTAGACTCCCCTCCTGATCCCGACCTTAGGGCCATTTTGTATGATAACTTGTAGGACCGAGTTTCCCTTGGACCTTCTGTGTTTCCCTCTCGTCTTTTATCTCGCACCCGTGCGATCGAGATCCTGTTTTCCCATAGTCGCGTGAACTACGGATGCTCTGATTCCTCTTTCCTGTCCGATTAAGGATACGTAGGCACGAGATGCGATATCTTGACGAGCACACTAACAACTAACTTCCTTTTTCTCTCGCACCCGTGCGATCGAGACGTTAACCAACCAGTTAATCGAACCTTTTCTCTCGCCCTAGTACGATCGAGACTCTTTCACCAAACAAACAAAACCGACCCGTAGGTCGAACTACGACTGCTCTGACTTCCTCTCTCCTGTCCAATTGAGGATACATAGGCACAAGACGGTGATGTCTTGGCGAGCAACCTTCCCCCTACAATCCCGTAGTCCTCTGAACTACGTTGACTCTGATTTTCCCACTCCCGAGGGAATACGTAGGCCTAGGACGGTGATGTCCTACCGAGTCACCTTTTTCGTTTCTCCCCTCGTTCCGTTTCCGTTTAGCATTAGAGCTTCAGATACATACACCTTTGATTAGAATAACAAGCGTGGATCCCATCGAGTACGATGGACACGAGGGGGTGCTAACACCTTCCTTTCGCGTAACCGACTCCCGAACCCAGACTATGATTGCGATGACCATGTCTTTCCCTTTTCTAGGTTTTCTTCGATCGTTTCCTTTCCCTGCATCGGGATAAATAACGTTCGGTGGCGACTCTTCTGTCTTTTCCGTCGGTTGATTTTCGCAAATGCAACAGCTGGTGACTCTGCTGGGGACTCTGGTTCCCTAGCGAGTCAATCCTAGCGCCTATTTGTTTTTTATTATTGGGTGTTTATCTGTATGCTTTTACCTGTTTTTTTATGGCTGTTATTGCATGTTTATCGCTTTTATCGCATTTACTTGCTTTACATTCATTATTGCCATATATACTGGACTGTGCTGGATTGCTATTTTCTTTGGTGGGCAGGGTGTTTTGAGAGATAAGCCCATTACATAGGCTTGAGTATACACGTAGGATTTAGAGTGGATAGTCGTGTCGCTTGCGTGGTGGTGACCACGTGTAGTGTTCACAAGACCCATAGCCAGACGAGGTTCCTATATGAGATATCTGATAATGCATGTTGATGCAGGTCATTGGATGTTTCCATAGTGAGCTGTCGACTCTGGTGACCATTCCCGAGGACTCAATTAAGGCACTCCTCCCAAGAGGCGATAATGTCAAACTAGAAATGGAAAACACATTACGTTTCTTGATCCGAGGACCTAAAGCTGGGAACTTGCTATAGGATGACCTCATTTTTTAGGGGAATCAGTTGAGGCCTCCTCAATTGATTATGATGTCAAACCAAAAATGGTGAACGCATCATCATTTCTCGACCTGAGAGTCCATGACACTGAGGATCCTTGGTTTTAGAACCCACATGTGAGAGGGGCTGGGTGTTTACAGGTTTGCAGGAAACCTTGACCTTCAACCTACCTGGTTTTCTGGTTTTCTTATTAGTGTTGACTTATCAGCCTGGTATTCTAGTATTCTGATTATTTTGTTACTCTGGTATTCTGGTATTCTGATTATTCGGATATTCTGGTATTCTGATTATTTGGATATTCTGGTATTTCGGTATTTTCTTCAGAGCAGGCCTTGTGGACTTATTCAGTCATCAACACAATACTTATTCAGAATATATGGAAGCTTTGATCCCATGTCTGTTGCATCCATAACATTGCATTTGCATTTGCATTTATGCATCATTTTGCATATCTTTCTCCAGGCCAGAACAATGAGCTCATCCATCCTTTGTCCTCGACCTGCAGTTGATTTCCCGACTTTCGTATTGGAATTGAATCAGTATTTTGGAAGAATCATGAACTCAGGAGAACAGAATCAGTTTGTGACTAGGGCCGATGTTGAATTGATGAAGAATCAATTGGATCAACTGGTGGAAGCTATGAAAGCCATGATAAGGGGAGAGGCCAATATTCAGAGAACTTAGAATTTCATTCCACCTCCAGTGAACAATGTTGCTCAAGCTCAGTCTGTGCGAATCCCTGTTGAGGATCCTGTTATACAAGAGAGTCTTATTGTCCGAGACAGGCATTCATCTTCTCTTGATGCTGCAGACTATCAGAGTTTTGCATTCTCTGTACCTGATTTCCAAGGGGTAGTTCCAAAGATGAAACCTAAAGACCAACGAACTGTTGAGTTTATGGAAAGATATTGTGTGTTGGACGAGAAGCTTAAAGCCCTAGAGGGTCTTGATACTCTTGATCTGAATGCTTCAAGCATGTGTCTGGTACCTGGCCTTATAATGCCTCAAAAGTTCAAGACGCCGAAATTTGAGAAGTACAAAGGGGATAGTTGTCCAAAGCAACATTTGGTGATGTTTTGCAGAAGAATGACCTCCTATGTCCACAACGACAAGCTTATGATTCACTGTTTCCAGGACAGTCTGAGTGGGGCATCACTAAGTTGGTATATGCAGTTAGAAAGTGGTTGCATCCAATCATGGCCAGACCTAGCCAACGCCTTTGTGAAGCAATACATGTATAATCTTGACATGGCTCCCAGCCGCATACAGTTGCAAGGTTTATCTCAAGCGGATAATGAATCATTTATAGGGTATGCTCAGAGATGGAGAGAGTTAGCTGCTCGTGTTCAACCACCGCTTTTAGACAGAGAATTGGTTCATCTGTTCATGGACACTTTGCAAGGCCCATATTTTGATAAGATGATTGGTAATGGGGAATCTAACTTCTCTGACTTGGTAATAGTTGGAGAACGCATTGAGAGCCTGCTCAAGAGTGGAAAGATCCAAGACGTCTCGAACATCTCAACTAGTGAAAGTGCATCAGTTGTCAGTTCTCAAGGAGGATGGGAGGAAGAAAATAGTTCCATCTGGGAACATCCGCCACCTTATTCTCAGCGTTCAGGCATATCAACTGTTTAGAGTCAGTAATCTTCTGGGTCTCCGTATCAGATGCCATTTTCTCCACAAGGACATTATCTTTCTCCAAATCAGGGACCTCCTCAAAATCATCGGTCATACCGCCGTCAACTGCGTCAGCACGCCCGACAGAGACCAAGGAAGCCAGAGAGGCATTTCACTTAGTTGCCAATGTTATACAGTCAGATGCTGCCAGATTTGATCAAAGGTGGATTAATAGTGCCAAAGGAATTGAACCCATTGCCTTTTCCATACCCACCATGTTTTAATGCCGACGCCCATTGTGACTACCATGCTGGGCATAAGGGTATTCAACTGAAGACTGTAAGGTGCTCAAGAACAAGGTTCAGACTCTTCTTGACTCCAATATGTTCTCATTCACGCCTCAGGGTATTCAGATCAACGATTCTCCTCCATCCAGTCAGGTGGGTTCATCAGTCCATGTTATGGAAGAATTCGCTGAGAACAGTTAGGCATATGATTATCAGACTGACTTCGATGAGCAATTCTGAAGATGGCTAGCTTAGTAGCAAATCAAGCTTGGAAAGCCTAGTTCCCCGAAGCTGGCAATCATTTAGATCATGTCATTTCTTTGCATTTGTAGTTTCTTTTCTGTTAAAGTGCAAACTCATTTGTAAAACTTGTTTGTTTTCGATCGATAATGATAATGAAATGAATATGCATGTTTTGATTAAATCCATTCGTGTTCACTCATACTTTCTTATCAATATCATATGCTTGTTTAAGCAGGGTTCGAGGGAGGATGACGAAATTGAAAGACGCAAGCTTTCTGACTGTATGCTTTTGAAATAAAAACCCTGTTGATGATGTATAGGCATTGTTTCAAATCCCTAAACACCGGAGATATAAGGAAGATAATCCCTTGTCAACCCCATTGAGCCTAGTAGTATGAGTTTCTTTCTGAAAATGAAAAACCCTCAATCTTAACCCGGGTTGGGGTAGGCGTCAGTTAATTTGACCGTGCGTTCAAATTTCAAAGGGAGTGTCCCATTCGAGGATCAATTACATCTATGGTTATCCCTTACCGACTAAGGAATGAGGCAGTCACAACCCTTTCAAACAAGTCAGACAAACCAGTGTCACCCGATTTGTTCAAAAGAAAAAGAATCAAAAGAAAAAAAAGAAAGCCCGCTAAGTCGAAACTTGAAAACAAGTGACTTAGGCAAAAGTTAAGGCATCCCGCTGGACTTCAAAATCGAAATATTCAAAAGAATCAGTACAGGTAAAAATCAGGGAAATCAAAAACAAAAGAATGAAAAGCGAAAAATAAGAGGAACAAAAAGAAAAATCCTCTAGCAAAGAACAAGTCTTGTAACCGCAGACACCAAAGACAAAAGGGGTGACTGTCACTCTGAAAACCGTGTGGGTTCCTTCTATCCTCCTACCAATCATTAACCTTTTTGAAAGGTGAGCGTCTGTGTCGAATTATCTGAACGTAGGACTGGAGAACATCAAGGAGAATGGGTGGGTTAAAACAAAACTTTGAGCCTTATATCCTTTCTTTCTTAAACCGTGAACCAGACCACGTTACAACCTTCAAAAGACCTAATTGAAGCATGGTTGTTTCGAAAGCATACTTCGGTAAAGATCGCGTCAAAGCTGACTCCTAAAAGGTTTTTCTTACCATTCATGTTGGTATTGATGTGACATTCTAAACAGTGATTCATTCACTATATGTCACAACATTTTCCCAATGAACAGACTCGGATTTCAAAACTGTCATATGCATTGCATCAAAATTATCTTTTCAAAATGAATTGCTTTACTCGTAGGTAAGCACTTGACATCACAAAAGTTTCTGCAATGAAAAGATTGATCAATCTAAAATGAAAAGTGCCTGAGTACTCCGTTGAGCAGGGGCAAGTCATATCAAATGGGCAATCCATTCCAAGATTCAGCTAATCTGGGGCAATCAGGTCGAGTTTCAACAAATCTCTCAAAGGTCGGTCAGTCAGAGGAACTTCCTTCACAGATCAACCAGTTAGAGGCAAAATCATTTTAAGGCTCCATTTAGAAAAAGATTCAGTCAAACTGGGACAGGTCACCCCGAGACCATATAAGTTATCCTTTTCAGAAGGTGATTAATCCAAAGCACCTCTCCGAGGTTCATAATATTGGGGCAGTCTATTTCAAACATCAGGGTACAGAAGTTTCAGCTTTTCTTCCGAGGCAGATTCCTACGGAGATCCCACGAGCTGGGGTAAGACAGGTAACAATGGAACGTCTCAATTCTTTCAGAGTTATTCAAGCAAGTTCTGTCAACCTTCGAGTTCAAGACGAATGTCGGGAAGTCATGCTAACCATTCCCCAACCTTCCAACCAGAAACCTTGTAACCAGACAAGACACTTTCCAACGTCACCCGTACCTGACCTACCATGAAACCACCGGTTGAGCTGTCATATCATTGCATTAATCATTGTCATTGCATAATCATTTGCATAGCATATCATAGCATGAAGCCTTGTAAAACCGAACAGGAAAACCAAAGCCTAGTTTGTATTGCCACCCCCGTTTAAAGTCCACCTTGCTGGCATTCCCCCTTAAATCCAAAGCCCATCCTTGCTTGGCATCCACCCAAAGCCCAGTTTATTGGCATCCCCTTCAAAGCAAAGCTCAATCTATGTTGGCAACTATCCAAAGCCCAGCCTTGCATTGCCAACCATCAGAAGCCCAACCTTGCTTAACACCTCATTCCGGAGCCCAATTCCTATTGGTAACCACCGAAAGCCCAACCCTTATTGGCATCTCATCTCGAAATCCAATTCTCATTGGTACCCAAAAAAATCTTACCTTCTAAAAATCAATCACCATCAGGTTTCACCTGTCCTTCCCAGCAAAGTCCAACCGTACTTGGCACATCCTTTCCCTGGTAGCCCGAGCATACATCGACATTCTTGCATATAGTAATCGTTGCATCCCCAAACCGCGTAGCATTTCCATTTCGTATGGAGCATTACGCCATAGAAAGAAAATTCAAACATATGCATCTGAAGATAAGCCAGGATTGGATATTCTCGTTGCCAGACGTTCCCCGACAGAAAGTGGTTCAACTCAGGAGGACTAATCTTACCTTATCCCCGGTAAAATTGCCAATAAACCCGTTCATCTTACTGGTATTCCCCTGCAGAGTTGTCTGTTCAGACTTCTCTTTTCCCCTGCAGAAAACAATGTAACGGTAGCCCCAAGAAGGCACCTCAATCAATCCTTAGGGTAGTAGATCTGTCAATCTCCCCCCTTCTGATCCTTGTTCCCTAGTAGAGTCGTCTGACTAGGAGTCCATTGTACCCTCAGTATTTTTCTTCGATACCGGAAAGTATCATCCTCCGATGTCGGTCAGTATCGTCATTCCAATTTTGCTTGATACTGGAAAGTATCATCTTTTGATATCGGTCAGTATCGTCAACTCATTTGTTCTTTGACTCCTGTAAGTATTTTCTCTGATACCGGTAAGTATCGTCATTCCAGTTTTGTTTGATACCAGAAAGTATTATCTTTCGATACCGGTAAGTATCGTTATTTCAATTTTGCCTCGATACCGGTGAGTATCGTCACCTCAATTTTCTTCGACATTCCAACTCTTGTCTGTATCTTTCTTTGATACCGAAAAGTATCATCTTTCGATACCGGTAAGTATTGTCTTTTCAGTACACGTGTTCGTGTCTGCATTTTTCTTGATATCGGAAAGTATCATCTTTCGATACCAGTAAGTGTCGTTATCTCAATTCTCCCGATACCGGAAAATATCATCTTTCGATACCGGTAAGTGTCGTCATTTCAATTTTTTAAACTTTCTGATACCTGTCTGTATCATCCATTCAATCTTTCTTTGATACCGGTAAGTATCATTTTCCGATGCCGGTAAGTGTCGTTAATTCAGTCCTTCTTTGATCTTTCGATACCGATCAGTATCGTCAACCCAATAGTTCTTTGACGCCCACAAGTATTCTCTTGATATCATCTTTTGATACTGGTAAGTGTCGTTATCTCAATTCTCTTTGATACCGGAAAGTATCATCTTTCGATACCGGTAAGTATCGTTTATCCAGTACACTCATTCGTGTCTGTGTTTCTCTTTGATACCAGAAAGTATCATCTTTCGATACCGGTAAGTATCGTCTATTCAGTACACTCATTCGTGTATGTGTTTCTCTTTGATACTGGAAAGTGTCATCTTTCGATACTGGTAAGTATCATCTTTTCAGAGCAGTCATTCGTGTTTGTACCTTTCTTTTGATACTGGAAAGTATTATCTTTTGATACCAGTAAGTATCGTCTTTTTAGAGCACTCATTCGTGTCTATACCTTTCTTTTGATATCGGAAAGTATCATCTTTTGATACCGGTAAGTATCGTCAATCCAGTACACTCATTCGTGTCTGTATCATTTTTCCTTTGATACCTGTAAGTATCACCTTTCGATACCTGTCCGTATCGTCGATTCAGTACACATGTCCGTGTCTGAATCATTTTTCCTTTAATACCTGTAAGTATCATCCTCCGATACTCGTCCGTATCTCTGATCCAAACCCATGTCTACATTTTATCTCGTGGTTTCAGACACCCGTTTGTGCCGTTTCTTCTCCCTAATTGATTTCTCAATCTCTTCTAATATTTTATCCCTAGTAGATTCATTCACGCACGTCAAGCTTTCTACCTTAATTCCACCCACAGAGTGCAAATTTTTTGTTTCCTTTGGTATTCAATCCCTATTTACCTTGAACGTCTGAAGGCCGCTGCTCTCATCCCTTTAGGTCCACAGTTGATTGAATAGGGGCAGCTGTGACACCCCAAAATTTGCCCTCCCTTTTTCTAACCTTAACTGGCTTTTATTTCGCATTCATCTGCATCTTCCATTAGGTCATAACTCATAATCATACATCGCATTGGTCTTCTAAGATATGGGATCGAGGGTTTTCTAGTTATCAGTATTTGCCCTATGCAGAGGTGATTCAGTCGGTTCCTATTTCAGGTCAAATTGAAGCAAGGTTTGAATTCATATTATCATGAATATCTTCATATTCAGAGGATTCATCAAAAGCATCGGGTCAGGATTTCTTCGGTGTGAATCAGGGTTTGACTCCTTCTCAATTCAAGTCATTTCTTCATCAGTGTGCATTCAAGGAAGATTAGGATTCCTTATTCTTGGTTGAGTTTATGGACATTTCATCAACTGGGGATCATTGGATATCAAAGTTTTCTTCTATAGTTCCAACTTTATCATTCATGGTCAAGGATTCAAAGCACTGATATTTTTGTTGATAATGGAAGTCAAGACAGGATATAAAGATGTTGTGGTGGGTTCATGTTGTGGTCAAAGCCATAGATGATATTTGTTGATTGTCATGAAAATTGGGTATGGATTAGAAGATTGCATTGAAGATATGGTTCTTAAAGAAGAGAATTTGGATTGGAAATCATCAATGTTGTGAGAAAGGTTCATATGGATTGTTTTGAGTTCAAGTCATCAAGGCAAATAACACTGTCACATTTTCACCCCATTTTAAAGCCAATGTCTTAGACCCTCCACAAACCAACCTCAATATTCCATTGACAGAAATTTTGAACAGAAAACTCAGGTATGGAGGGCAGGGTCGATGGGGCTTTAGCATACAGAACTGGTTATGGTGCATTAAACTGGACAGAACCTTTATTAGAAGTGGTCGAAGTTTGTCGGCCTTGTGTTAAATGGGATTGTGATGGACGCACCTATGCAATTGACTGCTACTTAAAGTTGCTTGTTCGGCTATGCTGCATTTACGATACTAGGGGCGGGGCAAAAGGAGTCAAAGATGGTGCTTCTCAGGACTAAATTTTGAACGAGACTAGATTGCAAAATTTGCAACGTCAACTTGTGAAGGACTTACGTGAGGTTAACACACCAAGAATATTGGCCCGCCTTATATGGGCTATTGTGGAGTACATAGATGTAGAAGGATTGGATCCACTTCTAGAAGATGACCATGATGATCCTCTTAATGTCATTGTATCCAATATTTATAAGGTTCTTTTCAATGTTGATTCAACTGCAGATACAACAAATAGAGTCCAAGATGTATAGGCAGTTCTTATCTGCTCAAAGATTGGGATCACGCCACCCAAGAGCTAAATAGCAGGTATCAAGGTGGTGGAAAAGGATATAGCAGCAGAAAGGAAATTTCATAGAAGAAAATTACAAGGAAAAGCTTATAATCTAAAAATCTACAACAAAAATTGAATAACAGGAACTAACCACCTTTCTAACAGAAAATTAGAAGAAAATAATACAATAGCAGGGGAATTTTCCACAAGATTCATAACAGAGAAATCAATAACAGAATTGTAGAAGGAGATCTCTAACAGAATTCAATCACAAATTTACACCAGAAAATTCACAAACTCCTTACAAGCTCTCTCCCTTGAGGCACTCTCTCATCTCTCAAAAACAAGTCCATGACAGAAACTCTAAAAAACTTCTCATAACAGAATTTTTCTTACAGAGAAAAATCTACACAATAAGAACTTCTTCTCTTCATCATCTTCATTTTTTCTCTCAATTTCCTCTATCCTCATTCTTCTCTCCTCACTGGAAATTTTTCCTTCACTCTCAGCCGCTCACAATCCTCTTCAATCTTCATTCATGATTTGAGTTCTCGCATCGTTCTTCGTCTTCAATTCACACTTCAGAAAACCTTCTCCAACTCGTGAATTCTTCATCATCGTATCATTCCCAATTCACCTGCAAAACCAGAATTCAAGAACAAAGAACAATAACATCAACAAACGCCACGTACAGATCAACAACGACGATGACGACGTGAAATCCGCAACAGAAAAGAGAAGAACAAGAAGCAAATCATACCTGAAACTTCAGTACTGTTATCTTCATCAAAGCTTCGCATCAAGCCAAGGTCTCTTTCTCCATCAACATCATCTCTATCTCAGAGGTTTTTCGATCTCGTTTAAGCTTGCTATGGAGATGTTAAGCTCTGATTTGGATTAGGATAGCCTTAGTGCGATGAATTTGTGTTTTGTCGATTCGAATCGTGCGGAGAGATTTATCGCGGTGAGTGGGAGGAGTGTTCCCTCGCTGTTGATTTGAGCGGAAAAGAGAGAAACGTTGAATTTGGTGGCGGATTCCGCAAGAAGAGTGAATCGAATATCATTTGAAGAGGGACAAGAGTGCGTTTTAATGGAAGGTGAAGGAAGATTTGCAGGCGATGAAGTACGAAGAAGAAGGAGAACGGTATGTGAAGTGAACGGATTTCGGGTTTTTCTGCAACCCATTTGTTTCAAGTGAGGTTTGGGCCTCATACGCCATGGGACCATTATCCGCATCGTCCCAGAACATTGTTGCACCCTCCTTCTTGTAATTTGTTTTGAATTAAATAATTAGTTCTGAATTATTTAATTTTTGTTTTGTTAATGGAAATTCCTCCTATTTTTGTTTAGTTTTGAATTAATTAGATATTTCTTTTAGAAATTAATATTAGATTTTAATTGAATTTTGATAATCTTGGGTTAGAACTAGGTTTTCATTAGATTTTAATTTTGGATCAATTATATTTTTGTTATTAGATCATAACTTTTAGAATTTTCTTTTGTTTTAGAAGTTAACTCTGATTCTAATTGACTTTTAACATTGATTAGTAGTTAATTAATGGTAGATTGATTTTAGTTAGGATGTTGTTCCTAGTTCTAATCTCTTTGTAAGTTTTGATTAATCCCGTGAAGATTTTATGTGGACTATTTTACATAACTGTTTGGACTAATGAGTTGTCTTGGTGCAGATGGTGCTTAGTCCCTGATATCGTTTGGACCACTTTTGGATATTAATTATGGTTCTCTTGGTTGTTTACTTTTTATGCTAGTTGCTTACATCTGATGCTTGTTAAATGCTGACATTGTTTGAACTTGATGTTAGATGCTTGACTACTGGACTTGCTTACTTGTTGGAAGTGCCTGATAGCTTCGAGGCTTGAGTTTGTTGCGCACTTTGAAGAGGCAACGGACCTTCTCCGTTAGGTACCACTTGTGCACTTGTTTAGCATTTCGCTTACCACTTGTGATTGAGTGAGGAGTTTCACTCCTAGTTGTATACTTGGCTTGGTGCCCATTCACTGATACTTTGATGCCTTTGTCTTGCATTTTGCCTTACTTTGTGATGAACGAAGAGTCACTCAACTTCCTTATAGTTGAGATCACGACATCGTTTTAATCTTGTGGTTGACGAAGAGTCACTCAACTTCCTCATAGTTGAAATCACGACATCGTCCGTTTTTGTTACATTTTCTTTCAGTTGAGGACAAGGAGTCACTCAGTCTTGCTGCTTATCTGAGATCACGACATCGTTCATTTTGTGATTGAGTTGTCCTGTGTTTACTTGTGTTTGTTCACATGATCCCTTAGCGTTCCTAGCTACACTTAATTTCTGATTAAGTTGGAGGTAGGAGAGACATTAGGCTCTCAATCCATGCATGACAACATTAGGTAGACTCCCCTCCTGATCCTGACCTCAGGGCCCTTTTGTATGATAACTTGTAGGACCGAGTTTCCCTTGGACCTTCTGTGTGTCCCTCTCGTCTTTTCTCTCGCACCCGTGCAATCGAGATCCTATTTTCCCGCAGTTGCGTGAACTACGGATGCTTTGATTCCTCTTTCCTGTCTGATTGAGGATACGTAGGCACGATATGCGATATCTTGGCGAGCACACTAACAACTAACTTCCTTTTTCTCTCGCACCCGTGCGATCGAGACGTTAACCAACCAGTTAATCGAACCTTTTCTCTCGTCCTAGTGCAATCGAGACTCTTTCACCAAACAAACAAAACCGACCCGTAGGTCGAACTATGACTGCTCTGACTTTCTCTCTCCTGTCTGATTGAGGATACGTAGGCACAAGACGACGATGTCTTGGCGAGCAACCTTCCCTCCCACAATCATGTAGTCCTCCGAACTACGTTAACTCTGATTTTCCCACTCCTGAGGGAATACGTAGACCTAAGACAGCGATGTCCTACTGAGTCACCTTTTTCTTTTCTCCCCCCGTTCCGTTTCCGTTTAGCATTAGAGCTTCAGATACCTACATCTTTGATTTGAATAACAAGCGTGGATCCCATCGAGTACGATGGACGCGAGGGGGTGCTAATACCTTCCTCTTGCGTAACCGACTCCCGAACCCAGACTCTGGTTGTGATGACCATGTCTTTCCCTTTTCTAGGTTTTCTTCGATCGTTTCCTTTCCCTTCGTCGGGATAAATAACGTTCGGTGGTGACTCTTCTGTCTTTTCTGCCAGTTAATTTTTGCAGATGCGACATTGACCATGACATAAAGTTGTCATTCTCTTTACTTCAATTAAATTCAGCTCATCGTATCTACTTTGGCACCATTCAGCCTCTGTGAACTTTGCTTTCATAAAGATTCTCATTGATGGGATTTCCACCTCTATGGGAAGTACATCTTCCATGCCATATACCAAAGAGAAAGGGGTTGCCCCTGTTGAAGTACAAACAGATGTACGATATCCATGAAGGGTAAATGGTAGCATCTCATGCTAATCCTTGTAGGTCACTACCATCTTCTGGATGATCTTTTTGATATTTTTGTTAGCTGCTTCAACAGTAGGCCGGTAGGGAGAAGAGTTATGGTGTTCAATTTTGAATTCAGCACATAATTTCTTCATCATTTTGTTGTTCAAGTTCGATCCATTATCAGTAATGATCTTACTCGGAACACCATAACGGCAAATTAGATTGTTCTCGATAAAACGAACCACCACTTGCCTGGTTACATTAGCATACGATGTTGCTTTAACCCATTTGGTGAAGTAATCTATGGCCACTAGGATGAACCGATTTCCGTTGGAAGCTTTGGGTTCAATCATGCCAACTATATCAATTCCCCACATGGATAAGGGCCATGGAGAGGAGAGAGTATTGAGAAGAGTAGGTGGTACATGAATCTTGTCGGCATATATCTGACATTTGTGACACTTTCTCACGTATTTGCAACAATCAAATTCCATTGATAGCCAATAGTATCTTGCTCTTAGCATTCTCTTTGTCATTGCTTGCCCATTGGCATGAGTACCAAAAGAGCCTTCGTGAATTTCTTCCATTAACATGTCTGCTTCGTGTCTATCCACGCATATGAGCAAGACCATGTCGAAGTTTCTTTTGTACAACACATCATCATTCAGGAAGAAGTTGCCAGCCAATCTCATGAGAGTTTTCCTATCTTTCTTTGATGCCCCAAACGGGTATTCCTGTTTTTGAAGGAAGCATTTGATATCATGGTACCATAGTTTATCATCAACAACCTCTTATGCTGTAAACACATGAGCGGGCCTATCAAGGTACATTACGTCGATTTTAGGTACGTCATTCCATCGGTTTACAACAATCATGGAGGATAATGTAGCTAGTGCATCAGCCATGTTATTCTCTTCATGAGGTATGTGATGAAACTCGACTTTGTTGAAGAAAGGTAACAACCTTCTTGCATAGTCTTTGTAAGGAATCAATCCGGGTTGACGTGTTTCCCATTCACCTTTGATCTGATTTATGACCAAAGCTGAGTCTTCATGGACATCTAGAATTTTGATCCTTAAGTCAATGGCTTCTTCAAGTCCCATGATGCAGGCTTCATATTCAGCTTCATTATTCTTGCATTTGAATGTCAACCTTGCAGTGAAAGGAATGTGGGTGCCTTGAGGTGTAACAATGATTTCCCCAACTCTGTTTCCATAAGCGTTGACAGCTCCATCGAATATTAATCCCCATCGGGGAAGTCAAATTTAACAGATTCACCCTCATCAATTGGTTGGTGAGCCAAATGATCAGCTAGAATGCTCCCCTTGACGACGTTTTTGAGCATTGTATTCAATATCATACTCTAACAGTATCATCTGCCAACGAGCGATCCTTCCAGTTAAGGCAGGCTTTTCAAAGATATACTTGATTCGGTCCATTTTGGAGATCAACTAAGTAGTATGACAAATCATGTATTGACGAAGACGTTTAGTAGCCCAGGCTAAGGCATAACAGGTTTTTTCAAGCACAGTGTAACGAGATTCACAGTCCGTGAATTTCTTACTTAAGTAATAAATGGCGTACTCTTTCTTCTTAGTCTCAACTTGTTGTTCAAGCATACTTCCCATATAATCTTCCAATACTGTTAAGTATATGATCAAAGGCCTTCCTTCTACTAGAGGGTTCGGGATAGTAGGCTCAAGCAAATATTATTTGATGATGTCAAAGGCCTTCTGACAATCTTCTATCCATATACAACTCTGGTCTTTTTGAAGAAGCTTGAATATCGGCCCACAAGTAGCGGTCATGCGAGAGATAAATCTGGAGATGAAGTTCAAACGACCCAGAAATCCTCTTACTTGTTTCTCAGTTTTGGGCTCTAGCATTTCCTGAATGGCTTTGACTTTATCAGGATCAACTTCAATTCCCTTTTGACTGACAATGAAACCCAAGAGCTTCTCTGAACAAACACCAAAGGTATACTTGTTAGTATTCAGACGGAGTTTGAATTTCCTTAAACGCTAAAATAACTTCAACAAATATTCCACATGTTCTTCTTCAGTTCTGGACTTGGAAATCATTTCATTGACATATACCTCAATTTCTTTGTGCATCATGTCGTGGAAAAGAGTTGTCATGGCTCTTTGGTAAGTTGCACTTGCATTCTTTAGACCAAAAGGCATCACTTTGTAGCAAAATGTTCCCCATGGCGTAATGAATGAGGTTTTTTCCATGTCTTCAGGTGCCATTCGGATATGATTATACCTGGAGAATCCACCCATGAAGGAGAATATCTTGAATTTTGCAGTGTTGTCGACCAACATGTCAATATGTGGTAATGGAAAGTCATCTTTTGGACTAGCTTTGTTGAAGTCTCGGTAGTCCACAAACATTCTGACTTTTCCATCTTTTTTCGGAGCAGGCACTATGTTCTCCAACCACTGAGGGTATTCTGTCGTGGCGAGGAAACTTGTGTCGATTTTCTTCTGCACTTCCTCTTTAATTTTGATGGCTATATCTGGGCGAGTTCTTCTCATATTTTGTTTGATTGGCCGACATTATGGCTTTAGTGGTAAGTGGTGTTCCACAATATCGGTGTCCAATCCTGGCATGTCTTGGTAGGACCAAGCAAACACATCTGGGAACTCCTTCAGGAGTTCAATCATTTTTATTTTAACAGCTGGACTATGCAGTGTCCCAATCTTGACGTCTTTTCTGTCTTTATTGGAGTCAAGGTTTATCACCTCTATTGGTTCCTTGTACGGATGAATGGAGGCTTCTTCTTGCTTAAGCAGTCGGGAAATTTCATCCGGAATTTCTTCCTCTTCTTCATATTCAGCTTTGAATACGGGGAACTCAAAGTTGGGAGAGGGCATTGTCGCGAGCGATTTTGGATGCGGTTCTTAGGTGTTGTCGCTCCTTTCGGGATACTACAGTTTGATTCATTTTTTTCCTATTGAAAGCTGACTAAGGAAGGGAAATAGATGTCTCCAATTAACCCTGCTTGCATACTAAGTTTAAACAGCGGTCTGTTAGGTTACGGATGCTATATGGTAATGGGGCCTTTTTCTTCTTTCTTTTTTTCTAGAGAGTGAAAACACGGGACAGTTTATCGATAGGATGTCAGGACTGATGCGGGATTTTGGGTTTTTTTATTAGTGTGCTCGCTAAGATTTTTCTTTCAATCTTATGCCTACGTATTCCCGTTTTCCGAAATAGGGAAATCAGAGCGATTGTAGTTCCTCCTATTCTATGGGAGGAAATGGTATTTTGGTGTCTTGTTCAAAGTCCAAGATGTGAAGCTAAAGGTGGTTTGTATCTTGTTCAAAGCCTAAGATGTGAAGATGAAAGTTTTGTCTTTAGAGAGAATTTGTCATCTCTAAAGAGGGGTTTGTTTGTCACAACTGTTGGGTGACTGATTTATAAAGGAGGATTACTTTAACTGGGGTATGTGAATCCAGCAATGCCATAATCTCCTTTATAAGGGTTTTTGACCTGAAGGAGAAGACTTTAACTTAGTGTAGAGCAATGCCATCTTTCCTTAGGAATTTCTCATGCTAAAAGAGGGACAGTGGCAGCTTGCCGCTTACAGCAATTAGATGAAGGGATTTGTTGATGTTTGTATCCTGTGAACGAGGCACAATTTTGATGCTAAAAGGTTTATTGACTCAACCGGGGTTTTTCTTATACAAAGCCTAAAAGGAGGCTATCGACCCAACAAGATGGTGATTTTATGTGTCTCGTACGAAGTCCGAGAGAGAGGCTAAAAGGGTTGTTTGACTCAACAAGAGAGTGCTTTTAGATGTGTCTTGTACGAAGCCCAGGACGGAGGCTAAAAAGGGATGACTCAACAAGAGAGTCTTTGTATCTCGTACGAAGCCCGAGATGGAGGCTGAAAAGTGTTCGACTCAACAAGAGAGTCTTTTATACTCAACAAGAGAGTGGCTTTATATCTCGTACGAAGCCCGAGATGGAGGCAAAAAGGATTACTGTTTCAGTTAAGTGACAGGTCCAGTATGCTGATTTAAAGAGAAAACCAGTTCTTATATGAGTACTGTTTGCACTCAGGGATTTGATTCGAGGATCGGGGATATTTCTTGTTCTTTAAGGAAATGGGAAATCCAAAGGGTATTGAGACTGTCCGAGTCTACGGGTTTCATCTCCTAGTTTTGAAAGGAACTTGAGAATGTCTTTTAGACTCAAGGAAATTAGACTGCTCAAGTCTAGAGTTTAATCTTTTGTATTATGTTCAAGAAACAGCAGTAACAAGATCTAGACTCTTTGAAAGACTGTTCTATTAAGATGACTAATTTCTGTTCCTATACCTCTAAGAGGTCGTCGGGATAATTTGTACGAAGCCCAAGAGGAGGCTGGAAACTTTTAAGAAGCCGCGGGACAATTTGTACGAAGCCCAAGAGGAGGCTATCATTCCCGGAGGAAGAAATCATTTATACGAAGCCTAAGAGGAGGCTGTGAATACTTCTAAGAAGCCGACGGGTCCTTGTACAACGCCCAAGAGGAGGCGGGGATGCTTTTAAGAAGCCTGTGGGTCCCCAAACCCTGAGAAATTCAGGACAGGCTATTCACAGAGAACAGATCAAGCCAGGAAAGTTCGAGAATTTGGAAGAAACTCAAGAGATGCCATTCACGGAGAAAAGATCATCTCTGGGGAATAGAGTTTCTTTGACGATTTCTAAAGGTGACAGTCTGTGAAAGGGTTCACCGAGAATGCTGCCTTTCACATCTCCATATTGTTTAACCCCAAGAGGAGGGAAGACTGTATCTGGTAGTCTTATGGGGATCTAGTTTTGTCTATTTTAAGAGTAATCAACAGGGCTTAGTGCTAGACGTAGTTGCTGGTGAAACTCTAAATATCTATACTATTATTACACAGTTGATATGAGTTCATGAAAGAATACTTACAGTGAAACAGCCCCATAATACAGTTATATGTATATGAAAGCGGTAAATGAAAGCGTATAAACACTTACTCGGTTGTAGAGCTTCCATGCTGTTTAGTTAGTTGTTCAACAAAGAAAGATTGAAAACAACAGTATATTCAAAATCAAAGAAGAAAGTGCTTTGAAATGAAAGATTAGGGCTTAGAGCTCAAGGAGAGGCCCAAGGTTTTTATCAATGATCACACTTATCGTTTTGTACAGAGGGACTTATACAAGTGACTGAGGCCCAAAAAGGTTTTCTGTACAAAGGGGTGGGTCTTACACTCTCTCAAGAGGCCCAAAGAGTTTTAAAGAAAAGAAATGGGTCTTACTACTCGAGGGTAGGCCCAGATGATTTTTCATTTGAAATGACGATCGCGCCGAGATTTTGAATGGGTCTTATAGCTCGAGGAGAGACCCAAAAGTTTTATTTTAAACGGGCGACGATCGCGCTGAATTTTTGAAATACAACGTGACTTATACAATAAGTGAGGCCCGATAAAGGTTTGTATTTACAAAGGATTGGGCCTTACACTCTACTAGAGGCCCAAGGTGTTTGAATTTGTTTTGTGAGGGTGAAAATCAAAGAAACCCTAATTTTATTCTTTAAAAGTAAATATTTAAAGAAAATCAAACAAAATACCAAATAAATTTGAATAAACCATTTGTGATTTTTGTTTAAGGTTTGAAAAAATGAGGGATAATCACAAGGGATATTTAAACTCATTTGGTTTTGATTTTTTTAAAAGTAAATATTCACTTTTAAAATGTTTAAAAACAATTAAAAATGAATTTATTCACAAAAATACTAATTATATTAAATAAATAATATAAACTTAATTTTTTTGTGGAATAAAATATTTTAATATTTTTGTGATTTTTTGCAAAAAGAACCAATAAAAAATAATTAAAATTGAAAGAGTTATTAATTTTCCAAATAATTAACAAAACATAAAAATATTGGAAAAATAGCAAAAATGTGAAAAAAAATCACAAAATGGCATGGGTGGGGTTTGAACCCAAGACCTCAAGGTCACAAGGCGCGTGCCTTACCACTGGGGTGGTGATATATCCATTGTTTTGAGTGAAAACACAAATATACAAGTCATGCCTTGGTTTTAGGCCTAGCCCAAGGCAAGGCAAGGCAAGTTTTGGCTCAGAAACATGAAGGTCATAACTTTCTCAATTCTTAATGGTTTGAGACAAAATTTATATGCGTCTGGACTAGAATTTCACAAGGAATCCAATGGTGGTGGTAGTTTTTTCAGATCACACTCCCTCCTCAAAACCCGATAGTGGTTTTGAAAAAGGCCTATAATTGCATTTTCTATGCTACACTTTGATACAGGCATGAATTACATGATCAATTGGTTCAAACATAACATATATAACATGTATGAGGTGTGCATGATTAGTGGACTTAAAAGCATTGCATATTTTGGAACGTTCAAGTCATGAGGCTTACCTCTTTTTGAGCTTTTTGGAGTTTTTGTGCAATCTGTCAAGCCTCTTGTTCCAAAAATTATTTGATGCTTTAGACACACTCAAATGATCCCTTAGAAGTTTTTAGGATGATTGGAATCAGCTGGTACCTGCAAAAACACAAACTGGCCCTTTCTTGCAAAAGGGGGTAAAAGTGACCAAAATAACAACTCTCTCAAATGGTGTTCCAGATGGGGGGAACCATTTGGGACAGTTCAAGGATGATATTTGGAGTGTGTTTGAGGTTTTATCTGGTTTGAAAAGTGACTGAATCAAGACATGGCTTGAAAAATGCACAAAAAGCCTATTTTGAGGTTTTGAGAGGTGACTTTGTGATTTTGTGATTACAGGTCACTTGTGAGAGTTTGGATCACCTACATATGATGTTTATGAGGTGTGTGTGTGATTGGTTTGATTGAAAAAGCTCTCAAACTCAAAAACTCAGAGTTACCTTGCTAAAGAAGGCATTTTTGCCAAGAAAAAGGGATTTTGGGGAAAGCATCTGTTTGATGGCTTTGGTGTACTCAAACTGAGCACAAATAAGCTCCATTTATAGTAGAGCAAGTTTGTTTTGGGATCAATAGTGAATGGCAACTGCAGCAGAGGTTTGGCCAATGTTGGCAAATGAAAATCCAAGTCTCCTCTAGCCATTGACTAGAGGTTAGAGCACAGAGCTTTGGTTCCCTACTTGTTGGAGGAATCTTGACTGAATTTAGTTGCAAATGTGTCAGTCCATGCCACCTCTAAGCATCTATTAAATGCTCCAATTGAAAATTGGAGTCTTGTCCCTCTTTTAGGCAATTCTAGGTTTGGCATGCTACTTCTTGTTCCAAGGACTTTGGAGGCTTGGCTCAGTGATTGTCCCCTTTATATTTGATCCTCATATGTGTCCAAGATGATGACAAGGCTTGAATTTGGCTGATTTTGGCAAATCGACCAAAAATGCAAAATTCTGCCTTGCCTTGGCAGTTTTCAGCAAGGCATTTTGCCACTGCCATAACTCTTAGCTCAAATTGAATTTGGTGATGTTCTTAGCCATTTTGGAAAGCCCTTATATGATACAACAACTGTTTGATCATATTTGGTTTTGATACCTTTTGGATCCAAGTGAAAAATGTCCCTACATTTGGAAAAAAGTGAAGGCAGATTCTGACTTAGTGAAAATTTCACTAAGTGTTGGAAAAAAGTGACATTTTCACTTTTTGTGATTTTGATCATTCCATAACTCAAAATCCATAATGAATTGGAATGAGGTCTAGTTGAAGTTTTTGTAGAGGGCCATGAGAGCTACAAATCAAGCTTTGGATGGGGAAAAATGGCTTTGTGGTTTAGCAGTTATGATCCTCCAAAGTTGGTACCCTTGCCACTTTGTTCATAACTTAGAAAATTTTCTAAGTTTTTATGGTTACCCCTTTTACAAGTTATCCCACTTTCTTTGATTTTCCTTGATGAATGATGATTCAAATCATACATTAACATCATTTTAGGGTTAAAATCCATTTTTATGAAAAATCTCAAAAAGTCAAAGTTGACTTTTGTGCACAATTGACTTTTTATCCGATGAATTCCAAACTGTGCAATCCTTTAGGAAATCAAGTCCTTGACCTAAATCAAACTTGATGGACATGTTTCATGGGTGTCATAGGGTATATTGAATCATGTCTTAGGGCTTGGGAGCATGTCCTGGTCAAAAGTCAAAGTTACAGTTGACTTCTCCCGCGAAACCCTAATTGTGGCTCTGATGAAATTGAAACTTGTTGCTCAAGCTTCTTGGATCAATCCATTGTTACAAATGGATCAATGTAGTGCATTAGAGACCCTCAAATCTTCTCTTGAGGTCTTGGCTCATGAATTGTCCCAAAAGTCAACTTAGGGGTGAATTAGGTCAAGAAACCCTAATTCCTGATTTTTGATGTATGCATCCCCTAGGGCAAAATTGACTTGATGATTGGGTCCATGAGGTTCCATGGAGTATATTAGGTTATGCTTTGAAGCATTGGCTCATGCCCAGAGGAAAATTCCCAACTGGAGGCCCTGGTCGACCAAACCCTAATTTGGTGACACTGGCGATCTTGAGGCTTGATCCACCTGGAAGGGAGCAACCCTATGCTTAATCCTTGAGGTGGGAGTCCTTTTTGATCCATTGTGGATGTTTGAGAGGTTAGACAAGTTGAAGATCATGTCATCCCTTGATTGATCCTTTGTCTAAGAACTCTGAGAGGGCTTGAAACCCTAATTCTGATTGTAGTGGATGCTCACCCATCTTTGGGGAGACTAATAGTTCATCCATATTGTGATGATGATTGGAACAATGATGGGAAATCTTAGTGGTCAAAATTTGGGGTATGACAGGCATAGGGTCATGTTTTTCAATGAAGTTTTCGATGTTTAATCTGCACATATGATTGATTGTTGTTTTTTATAAAACAGATAAATGCGGTGGCGTACAGACATCGAAAATGTTTATCATTTATTTTTTTCTTTTTTATTACCGTTTTTCTGAAGAACAGAAAAGTAAAAACAAACAAATAATATGGAGTTGAAAAAAACATTTTTATTATTAATCAATTAGTTCTCGAAACAAATGCCTAATAAAGAAGTATTTAAAACAAGTGGCCCTAAAAACATCTCTTGCTTTGGGCGGAGCGGGAGGACAAAACAAAGATAAACATTTACTTTGAGATGTAGACAACAGTTGGAACATCAACAGTTATCCAATTTTGAGAAACTTTCCCATGTGTCATGAAGTCTTGTGAATCCCTTTCACGCCCATCTTCAATAACGACACTGACTTCTAGCAGAGTTAAATTGATGGAATTTTTAATCTTTGCGGATACATAAAAAAGGTGGTCCTCAGTGGATTTTTCGATGGATCAAGGGGTATGGAATGGTACATAAGCATCCTCTGAGGACATATACATAAGCATCCTTTGAGGACATATACATAAGCATCCTCTGAGTACATAAGGTTCCCACTCGCATACATTGAGATCACATGATGCAATTCAGCTTTTGGGAACTCTTTTCACCTGCTCAGGCTTTTCTTCGACTGGCAGATTAATAGAGACTATAGTAGCTCGCATAAACTTGTGCGGCATCCCCTAGGGACAATTGGGCAGTTTTTGCAGAACTTTGGGAGGTGCCATGTAAGTGGATAAATCCTTTTCA
Source organism: Lathyrus tuberosus (assembly GCA_022829125.1). Classification (NCBI taxonomy): domain Eukaryota; kingdom Viridiplantae; phylum Streptophyta; class Magnoliopsida; order Fabales; family Fabaceae; genus Lathyrus; species Lathyrus tuberosus. Next base: position 3,645,688 of record JALAZF010000041.1, on the reverse strand, counting down.
GGATTATCTTACATTGTGACATTTACTTCTGGCATGGTATAATGAATGAAATCTTTTTCAGCAATCTTTGCAGACTTGTCAAAAAGAGTATCTTTGACTACTCTTTCAATGGGTTGAGGAGTATAAAATGGTATGTAGGCCTCTTCTGGTTGACTTCCGTACCCAGGGGTTTCTTGGTAGGGGTCCCAGATCTCTAGAAGAATATGCGAATCATTCTCGGGGTGACCAAAATTATCTTCCATAATCGTATCCTCTTCTGGTGAAGAAAGGGTATTGGGACAGTTTTCAGCGTTGCAATCCTCTATATCCATTTCATCATTTGGCTCAAATGCATCCTTATCTTTCTCCTGCGAAGAAAATAATTGAATATGCATCTCTTCTTGCGATATATAGCCAGAATCATTGAGGTAGGATCTCCATTCTTCTTCAGACTATGAGGGTTCGTCTTTAGAGTCGTCTCTATTAATGGCATCGACCTCTTGAGGGACAGAATAAATAAAACATCCATGTGAAAAGTATTTTGAATGGGAGGAATGCCTTAACTATTTTTTGTAGTTTTTGCATATGCTGGAGAAAAACCGAGGTCCTTTTTGGTCTGGCTATTGGCAGAAACCACAACATGTCCCTGTCCTTTAGTGATACCACTTTCCACTACTCGGACGACGTCTTTATAAGATGAAATGAATGCCCATTTGCTATCCTTGCTACTTACAGAAAGTGCCTGGAACTGAGTCCTAATAACCTCTTCAGGTTCTAAGTAAGAGAATGAGGACAGATTGCTAACAACCAAATCCCTTTCACCATACACAGTAACCAAGGACGGCCCAATAAACAACTGTATGCTGCTTGGATATCCATCACTTGGAAGGTGTCGCGGTGAGAACTGGATACCATAGCTATTAAGTTAACTAGGCTCGCAAATCTTAATTCACCACTGATCTTTAATTTATCCAAGGGAAGGGAAAAAAAATGAATAACCCAAAGTATGTGATGCAATGCAAAGCAAAAGAGAATCTAAGGTTCGGGGGTTGGTTATAGCTAGGGAAGGTGATAGCATCCTAAGTATTTGTAGTACTCTACAGGAACTTCTTGTTTTATTGTGTTATTTGTTATTTTTTCTGCTAAAGGATGAAAAGGTAAAGAGAAGACCTAAGGTGTTAGTCCTAAGTGTAGCGTGCGATTTTTGTCGGTGACGCGACCACCTTATCACAAAATGGGTTCCTCCTCACCGCAATGGTAGGAGGAAAGGGTGCTACTTTCTGATTTCTTATTTATCCCGTGAAGCTGGAAGGGAAAGGGAAGCTATCTAAAACTAACCTTGTACGCGACTATTTAACTGAACAAACGCTTAAAGAGATTGGGGGGTCAGGGGTCAGGTTATACAATGGAGAGTTGTCAATTGCCCATCCTATATGTGGTTATCCACAGGTTGTTAGTTTTAGGTTCTGATTTGTACTTGATGGTGTTTATTGTTGATGGGTTGGGAAAGTTTCTCGGGAAATATGAGAGAGAGAGTGTGAGTTTTTGTTGATGTTCGGGTTTTTCGATGTTTTTGGTAAGACTGGACCTAAGTTTTAATTGGGGTGAAGGTACTGGACCTAGAGTTTTTAATTGGTATGCTCGCTAAGATTTCGCAATCTTATGCCTACGTATTCCCGTTTAAAGAAACGGGGAAATCAGAGCAATCGTAGTTCCTCCTATTCTATGGGAGGAAAAAGATGTTTTGGTGTCTTGTTCAAAGCCCAAGACTGAAGCTAAAAGGTTTATTTGTGTCTTGTTCAAAGCCCAAGATTGAAGCTAAAAGTTTTGACTAAGAGAGAATTTGTCATCTCTAAAGGGAGACATCTCGTCTGTTTATCACAACTGTTGGGTGACTGTTTATAAAGGAGGATTACTTTAACTGGGATATGAGAATCCCACAATGCCATAATTTCCTTTATGAGGGATGTTATCATGAAGGAGAAAACTTTAACTTAGTGTTTGAGCAATTCCATTTTTCCTTAGGAGTCTTTCATGCTAAAAGAGGGACTGTGGCGTGGATGTAAATAATCCAGAGGCTTGCCGCTTACAGCAATTAGATGAAAGAAGGAAGTTTTACCAGGATAAGAGATGGACAACAGCTTGGATTTTTGAATCAACAAGTGTGCCACTTACAACAGTTATCTGGGATTAGGGTTTGTTTTGAATGTCTGTTTTGATGTGTGATAACACAGAGAAAATGTTTTCCTACAGAGAGATTTTTTATTTCCTCTGAGGGGAATGTTGATTTTTGTGTGCCTTGATCAAAGCCCAAGGTTGAAGCTACGAGATTGATTGACTCCACTGGGGAAGTCCTTATACAAAGCCTAAGAGGAGGCTAGAAAAAGACTGACTCAACAAGAGAGTGTTTATCTGTCTTGTACAACGTCCAAGATTGAGGCTAAAAGAGACTGAATCTTTTGGGGATATCATTATACAAAGCCTAAGAGGAGGCTAAAAGTTTGACTTTTCTGGGGAAATATTTTTTCTGTCTTGTACAAAGCCCAAGATTGAGGCTAAAAGGGATTTTGACTCCGATGAGGAGGGTTTGTATGTGTCTTGTACAAATCCCAAGATTGAGGCTGAAAAGAAGACTGACTTCGTGGGAAAGAAATATTTATCTGTCTTGTACAAAGCCCAAGATTGAGGCTAAAATGAGACTTTACTGACTCGGCTGAGGATATTTTAGGTGTCTTGTACAAAGCCCAAGATTGAGACTGAAATGAGTTTGACTCTGCTAGAGAGTATTATCTGTCTTGTACAAAGCCCAAGATTGAGGCTGAAAAAGTAAATGATTGACTCAACTAGAGAATGTTTTTATCTTGTACCATTGACTCAACAAGAGAGTATGGAAAGGTGATTGACTCAACAAGAGAGTCTGAAAAGGTTAGCTCAGCTGGGGAAATCATTGTACAAAGCCCAAGAGGATCTTATCTTTGCTGGGGAAGAACAAAGAAAGAAATCTTTATACAAAGCCTAAGAGGAGGCTATCTTCTACTGAGGATTTATTGAGATCCAGAGGCAGGTCCAAATGGGGAATCAACTCTTGCTGAGGGTTTACAGAAGGGTTGAGCTATCAGATGCCTTGAGGTTCTGATTTGGGATAGTGTTATACTGGTGGTAAGCTGACCCTGCCTAAGGAATTTTAGGAGAAAGACTGGGTTTTAGAACCCATGGGTTTTAACTCTACTGGAGATTGATTAAAATGACCAGGGTTTCTCCTATGTTTGTAGGGAACTTGAGAATGTATTTGAGATCCAAGAGGAGATTAGATTGTCCAAGTCTACTGGTATAGAAGAGTTTATCTTTGTATGATGCCCAAGAGGAGGCATGTGTTTTAAGGGATGAAAATCAACCCTAAATTGGTCTGAGGTTTTGACTCTTTGGAAAGACTGCTCTAACAAAGGATGATTAAGTTCTGTCTTATACCTTTAAGAGGTCTTCAGGGTCCTTGTATTAAGCCCAAGAGAAGGAATGAGAACTTCTAAGAAGCCGGAGGGTCCTTGTACAAAGCCCAAGAGGAGGCAGGGGTGCTTTTAGGAAGCCTGTGGGTCCAAACTTAAGAAGAGTTCAAGAAAAGTTTCACCGAGAATAATCTTTTCTTTAATGAACAGTTCTAGGGTTTGAAGAAATTCAAGAGAGGTTTCACCGGGAAATAATCCTCTATGGGGGAATGAACTTCTTTGACAATTTTCTAATAGTGACAGTCTGAGAAAAGTTTCACCGGGAATAATGCCTTTCTCTTTGTTCCATATTGTTTAAGCCCAAAAGAAGGCAAGACTGTATCTGGAAATCCTATGGGGATCTAGTTTTGACTGTATTGAAAGAGTGACCAACTGGCTTTACCTAGTTCTAGACCTAGTTTCCGGGGAAAACTCTAAGCAGGTATACAAGTATATATACAGTTGATATATGACAAGTATTTAAAAGGATATGAAAGAAGGACTTACAGGTGAGCAAGCTTCCAGCAATACTGACAAATATATATATATATATATATATATATATATATATATATATATATATATATATATATATATACGAAAGCATGTAAAGAAAGCTATTTAAAACTTACAGGCGAGCAAGCTTCCATTGTAACAGCTGTATGGTTAGTTGTTCAAGAAATTAAAGAAAGTTTTGATAACAACTATGGATTTGAGCCTAAATCAAAAGGGAAGTTGTTTTCGAAAAGGTTGTTGGGGCTTATGCTAAAGGAGAGGCCCAGATGAAAAACATTAATCGTACCGTTGTTTTATAAACTGTACTGGGACTTATACAACGACTGAGGCCCAAAGAGGTTTTCTGTACAAAGGGGTGGGTCTTCCAACTCAAGGAGAGGCCCAAAGGTTTGAAAGAAAAGAAATGGGACTTACAACACAAGGGTAGGCCCAGATGGTTTTCGCTTAAAAGGCGACGACCGCACCGAGATTTTAAAATCGCAGTGGGACTTATACAATGACTGAGGCCCAAAATTATTTATGTAGAAAGGGGCTTGGGTCTTACACTCTATTAGAGGCCCAAAGATATTTTAATATTTTTGTGAATTTAAAAAAAAAGAACCAATAGAAAATGATTAAAATTGAGAGAGAAATTAATTTTTCAATTAATTAACAAAAACATGAAAATATTAAAAATAGCAAAAACATAGAAAATGGCAAAATGGTCTGGGTGGGGTTTGAACCCACGACCATCAAGCCAAACACACATGCGCGCTACCACTGGGGTGGTGATACATCCGTGTATCAAAACCACCCCATAAATACATAAGGGGTGCCAAGTTTTCAGGCCTGGCAAAGGCAAGGCAAGGCAAGTTTTGGCAATTTACGTGAAGCCTCTAACTTTCTCATTTCTCCATGGATTGGGACAAAATTTAGGTGCACCTGACCTAGAATTTCATGAGGAATCCAATGGTGCCCTTGGAATCTTCAGAAAATGTTTCCTCCTCAAAATTCGATAGTGATTTCAAAATAGGCCTATTTTTGCATGTTCTATGCTATCTCATGGTACAGGAAAGAATTACATGGCAAATTGGTTCAAACACAACATATACAACATTTATGAGATATTTATGATCAATGGACATCAAATGAATGCATAATTCAAATAGTTCAAGTTGTCATGCACTTACCTCTTTGAGCTTTTTGTGCTATCTGCCAAGTTCCTTGTGCCAGAAGTAATTTGATGCTTTGGACATTCTCAATTGATCCCTTAGAAGCTTTTAGAATGATTAGAACCAGTTGGAATCCCCAGGAACAAGTTGTGGCACTATCTTGCAAAAGAGGCAAAAGTGACCAATATGGCAACTCTCTCAAATGGTGTTCCAGATGAGGGGAACCATTTGGGACAGTTTGAGGATGATATTTGGAGTGTGTTTGAGGCTTTGTTTGGTTTTGGAAGTGACTAAATTAAGGCATGGCTTGGAAAATGCAGAAAAGTCCAATTTTGAGGTTTTGGAAGTGGACTTTTTTATTTTGGTGTTTCAGGTCACAAGTGAGTGTTTGAACAACTTAGATACAACATATTAGAGGTGTTTGGATCATGAGCTATGGTGGAATTGCTCAGAGATACCTTGCAAAAGAAGGCATTTTGGCCTAAAGAAAGAGATTTTGAGGAAAGCAAGTGTTGTAGTGCTTTGAACACTCAAACTGATCACAATTGAGCTCTATTTATAGTGTGTCAAGTTTGCTTTGGCATCAATAGTGAATGGCAGCTGCAGCGGGCCTTTGGCCAATGTTGAGCAAAAGGAATCTTAAGTCTCCTCTAGCCATTGACTTGAGGTTAGGGCACATGCCTATGGTCTTTTGATTCAGAGCTTATTCTTGACTCATTCAGTTAGGAATGTGTCAGTCCATGCCACCTTGGTGTATCCATTAAATGCATTGCAACAAAATTGGAGTCTTGACACCTTTTTAGCCTTTTTAGGTTTGTTATGGCTAAGTGTAGATTGTTGGACTTTGGAGGCTTGGGGATCAGATCATTCTCCTTTTGCTTTATCCTCAGATGTATCCAAATGGATGACAAGGCTTGGAGTTGCTCAATTTTTCCAAATCGAGCAAAATGCCAAAATCTGCCTTGTCCAAGATAGTTGGAAATGGTGATTTTGAGGGATTCATATCTCCCTGCTCAGGTTGAGTTATGGGAGGCTCTTATGCTTTTTAGAAAGCCCTCATATGATACAAAACATGTGTGATCATAGTTTGTTTTGAAACTATTTGGATCCCATTGAAAAATCCTCATGAACATTGATGTTCAAGGCTGGTAACTTAGGCAGATTTTCACTAAGTGTTGGAAAAAGTGTCAATTTCATGTTTTTGTGATTTTGATTAATCCATAACTCAAAATCCATGAAGAATTAGAGTCTGAGGTAGTTGAAGCTTTTGTAGAGTGTAGAAAGACATACAAATCCAGCTTTGGATCACCCAAAATGGTTGCTTGGATCTCAAGTTATGGTCCTTGGAAGTTGGAACCAAAACCACTTTTATTCCATAACTTAGAAATATTTTGGTTTCTCAAGGTTGCCCCTTTTGCAAGAAACCTCACTTTTCTTGATTTTTCTTGATGGATGATGATCAACATCATAAATTAACATTGTTTTTGACTTAGGGGGACCATTTTTGTGAAAAATTCCAAATAGTCAAACTTGATTTTGTGCACACTTGACTTTTTATCGGATGAAATCCAAACTGTGCGATCCTTTGTGAAATCAAGTCCCTGACCTAAATCAAACCTAATGGATGGATTCCATAGGTGTTATAGGATATAATGAATCATGTCCCAAGGTTTGGGAGCATGTCTTGGTCAAAAGTCAAAGATACAGTTGACTTTTTCCTCGAAACCCTGATCGTGGTCCAGATGAAATTAAAACTTGTGAATCAAGCTTCTTAGATCAATCCATTGTAGCAAATGGATCAATGTAGTATATTAGAGGCCCTCAAATCATGTCTTGAGGTCTTGGCTAATGCTTTGTCTCAAAAGTCAACTTAGGGGTGAATTAGGTCAAGAAACCCTAATTCCTAATTTTTGGTAAATGCATCCCCTGAGGTGAATTTGACTTGATGATTGGGTCCATGAGGTCCCTCAGAGTATCTTGGGCTGTGCTTTGAAGCATTGGCTCATGCCCAGATGAAAATTTCCATCTGGAGGCCTTAGTCGACCAAAACCCTAATTTGGTGACACTAGCGATCTTGAGGCTTGATCCACTTGGAATGTTGCAACCTTGTGCTTGATTCTTGATGTGGGAGTGCTCTTGATCCTTTATAGGTGTTTGAGAGGTTATACAAGTTGAATATCATGTCATTTCTTGATTGATCCTTTGTCTAAGTGCTCTAAGAGGGCTTGAAACCTTAATTCTTGATTGTGGTGAATGCTCAACCATCTTTGAGGAGATTGATGAGGCATGAAAGTACATCCATATTGTGATGATGATTTACACAATGATGGGAAATCTTGGTGGTCAAAATTTGGGGTATGACAGATGCCCCTATTTTATCTTCTTCGACCCGAAGGTGTGAATGGCGAAGGTATTCGGTCATTCGGGGTGCAAGAGGATTAAATATCGGAATACCCGAAATTTTGATGGTGGTTATGAACGTCAGTTTGCTTATCCATCTTCTTTTGCTAAGCAATAATGCTTAGAAAAGGGTGAAACTTCCCCTCGATCCTGGTCTTCAGTCAAGGAACTGGTCTAAGTTTCTTAAACAAACTTCCCCTCGATCCTGGTTTTTACCCATGGAACTGGTCTCAGTTTCTTATGTTAATAAACTTCCCCTTGATCCTGGTCTTCAGCCAAGGAACGGGTCTCAGTTTCTTTTGTCAATAAACTTCCCCTCGATCCTGATTTTTACCCACGGAACTGGTCTCAGTTTCTTTTGTCAATAAACTTCCCCTCGATCCTGGTCTTCAGCCAAGGAACTGGTCTCAGATTCTTTTGTCAATAAACTTCCCCTAGATCCTGGTTTTTACCCACGAAAGTGGTCTAAGTTGTTTTTTTTACGTCAAGTTCCTTTCTTGACAAGGGACACTATGTGTAACGGTTTTCCTCAAACTTCTCGCCGAATTTTCCTGGGGAGATGCCATTTGATGGGGAAAAGTTTTGATGTCAGACTTGCTGGGGAACCTATTCGTCTGAGTTATAGAGGTGTTCAAACTTTTCTGTTAGAGACGCCATTTGTTGACTCTACTGGGGAAAATGAGTCTCTTGAGAGGCTATTTCTTGCTTAGGGATATTACATCATACTTTTCTTCGAAATATTCTCGGAGAAATGCCATGTGATGTAATCTAATTTTGAGGTGCTGATGACTTTATTAACATCGACTTTCTGAAGAGAAAAACCAATGTGTTGCTGAGCGTTTTTAGTTGCGAGGCTTTCTCTGGGGATTTTCCTTAATCCGGGAAAGATAAGATATCATCTTCAATGGTGAAGAGTGACGTTTGTCGAATGCCTTCTTGTCTTTTAGAGGTTCAAGTTATCAAAGTGGTCGAGGACCATATCCAATCCAGAAATAAACTAGGGGAGAAAGATTGTTCAGACAAAACATTTCCTGACGAGGAAATAACTGACAACTCGATTGATAAGAGGACTTTACCACTGGGGGGATAAGACTGACTAGAGTGATAGTGATGCAATATGAATATGAGTATGAATCAATAATGCATGATGTATGTGTGTTTATGTTGACAAAACTGACGTGACATACAGACTAATAGATAAACACGACTGGATACTCGGCCACTGTGGGGGATGAAAAGTATCATTGGTTCAAAATAGCAATCCTTGCTCAGAAGACACGGTCCCTGTCGGGAGAAAGAGTTGTTTAACCGGTCTTAAGAGATATGCACTCTGTCGGGTATGTCAGATGAAACATGGTCTCTGACACAGTCGATCCTTCATTCAGGCGTATTGGTTTAGAAGGAGTACTTTGATTCTGCACTTTGAGGTTCAACCACCTTCGGAGAAGCAATCGATGTTCTTTTCGATATTCAATAGTCAAAAGAATTGCTATCTTTATTTTAAAAGCAGAAAAGTTTTGACAAATAAATTCATTTTTGTTTTATTTCAAGAATCATTGATCATGTTAAAAATGTCATTCTGTAAAGCTAAAACAAATAAGAATTACAAACAAAAGCACTAGGGCTCAAATTTTATTGATTGGATGGAAATCAGCTAAGCGCGTGATTCCATAGAGTGTTTACAAAGTTTAGAAAATGGTAATTTAAGGGAAAAGGGGCTACATTGAAACATAACGACCTTTATCCTTCTACCAACTTTGAATTCTGGACATCCCGAGCTTCTGTCGAAGATGACCTTGACTGGAGTTTTCTGATGGATGGCGCGATTGCTGAGGTGTTGAACTGATCAGACGTAGTTACTTGCCATTAATCCCTAACTTTTTCCTGGAGTGTACTTTGAGATTTCCAATCCATCGGGATGATTTTTTTTTGGTTATGTCTCTAAGATTTGCCTGGACCGCCCTTTCGGGTTTTCAATCCACCGAGACGTTGTTTTTGTTTTGTTTAGGCGAAGTATTTCTTGACTACGTCAACATTCGTGGGGTAGGCAAATTCCTCTCCATCCATGGTTGCGAGTCTCAAGGCGCCGCCTGAGAAGGCTTTCTTGACTACATAGGGGCCGTCGTAATTCGGAGTCCATTTTCCTCGGGAATCAGTGAGGAATGATTGTATCTTTTTGAGCACGAGGTATCCTTTTTTGAAGACACGGGGTTAGACCTTCTTGTTGAACGCCTTCTTTATTCTTTGCTGATACAACTGACCATGGCATAGTGCCATTATTCGCCTTTCTTCGATTAGATTCAGTTCATCGTGTCGACTTTGACACCATTCTGCTTATGTTAGCTTAGCTTCCATCAATACCCTGATTGATGGTATCTCTAATTCTATGGGGAGCACTACCTCCATGCCATATACTAGAGAGAAAGGGGTTGCCCCTGTTGAAGTGTGGACAGATGTGCGATAACCGAGAATAGGAAATGGTAGCATCTCGTGCCAGTCTTTGTAGGTTACAACCATTTTTTGAATGATCTTCTGGATATTCTTGTTAGCCGTTTCTACCACTGTGTTCATCTTAGGTCGCTAGGGAGATGAGTTATGGTGTTCGATCTTGAACTCAACGCACAACTCTTTCATCATCTTATTGTTCAAGTTTGATCCATTATCAGTAATGATCTGGCTTGGAACACCATAACGGTATATGAGATTATTTTTGATAAAATGGACTACTACTTGTCGGGGCACATTGGCGTATGATGCCGCTTCGACCCACTTGGTGAAGTAGTCAATGGATACCAGGATGAACCGATGTCCGTTTGAAGATTTGGGTTTAATCATGCCAATTATGTCGATTCCCCAATTAGAAAAAGGCCATGGGGAAGAGAGAACTTTGATATGTGTTGGCGGTACATGGATCTTGTCTGAGTATACCTGACACTTGTGACATCTTCTCATGTACTTGTAGCAATCGGATTTCATTGTCAGCCAATAGTACCCTGCTCTCAAAATTTTTCTCGCCATTGTGTGTCCATTGGCATGAGTGCTAAAGGATCCTTCGTGAATCTCTTTCATTAACATGTTTGCTTCTGGTCTATCTATGCATCGAAGCAAGACCATGTCAAAGTTTCTCTTATAGAGTGTATCACCGCTCAGAAAGAAGCTTCCTGCCAATTTTCTGAGGGTCTTTCTGTCTTTTCTCGATGCCCCAGGTGGGTACTCTTGTTTCTGAAGGAAGCATTTGATATCGTGATACCAAGGTTTGTCGTCTATGCCTGCTTCAATCGTGAAGATGTAAGCGGGCCTTTCTAGGCGCATTATGTCGATCTTAGGTATGTCGTTCCATTGACCTATACTAATTATTAAGGAGAGAGAGTGGCTAAGGCATCAGCCATGTGATTCTCTTCACGAGGGATGTGATGAAACTCGATTCTGTTGAAGAATGGTAATAACCTTCTCGCGTAGTCTTTGTAAGGAATCAGTTCCTGATTGGTATGTATTCCAATCTCCTTTGATCTGATTGATAACCAGGGCTGAGTCTCCATACACTATATTAGTACGAGAACCTCTTGAAGATTCTAAGGTTAAACGTGTTGCACACTGGATTCAAAACTTGTTGTGCATCCATCTTTAACGTCTCTTGTACTATGGGGCAAAGACAAAGACACTTGATCAAGTTACTTACTCAACGGCTAGTTTTCTGCAAAGGCTCTAAATTGGGTGAAGGTTCTTACTGAAAATAAGAACAAGGATTCTCCAAACAAGGGAGTGGCAAGATCAAGCAATTATCAACTCTATTGTAATATGCAGATGTTCTGTTTGTAGGTTGTAATTGTAAAAGCCTTAAGATTTCTTAGACATTGTATATCTTAGAAATCTTAATTGCTTTAGGTCTTTATTATGGTGATTTTCTATACCTTTGATACTTGTATCATGTACACCTTGTTCTCTATCCTGCTGGGCCTCTTCAGCAATTTAGATCAATATCTCTTGCTATGTGCTTGAGCAAAATTCTTGTCTCATTGGGATTCAAGCAACAAGTCTTAAGCCAAGATGCTTGAGCTACGTAAGTCTCCTACTATGTGCTTGAGTTGTAAGAGTCTTAATCAGAAGGTTGATTAAGCGCAAGCCTTAAGCCAAGATGCTTAAGCCACATAAGTCTCTCTATCTCACTTCTGAGTATATCAACATCATTGATGTGTCTGATGCTTGGAAAATCTTTGAATTCTTATGCTTGAATTTGTGGGGATCAGTTTTTGAAGCTTGAACAGTTACACTTCATCTAATCTTTTCAAGCAAATTCTAAGAAGATTGCTCTGAGACTTAAATCCAAGATCACAGTTATTCAAGATGTTTACATCATGAATCTGATGTGTTATGAAGATTTGTCTTACAGTCTTCAAAGGAAAGAAATGAACTTAGATGATGAAAAACTATTCAACAAATCACCTTCTCAATTTCGCTCAAGTTCATTGGAATGACTAATGATAAGAAACTTAGGTTTCTTGTCAGAAAAAATACCATATTGGCTGAATGGATTGTGATATCTGTTGATAGAATAGTAACTTCATATGCTTCTGAAATACTTGTATTTCAAGTTATTTCCCAGATCTGAAAGTAAGAAGAAACGCTACCAGAACCTAATATTAGATGTTCTTCAATGTATAAATTTTTGAAGCTGATATTGGTACAGGATACAAATGAAAAGAAGCATCTGTGTTCTGAAATAAAAAACAAGTATGAAGAGCAAGAGATGTTGTCAAATCTATCTTGTTTTAAAATATTTGATAATATGGAGTCTTTTCCTTAAGGTGATATCTTAGGAAACTTCATTGCTTCTTGATTGAGGATCATCATAGAAGCTGTATTAAAATACATTTCTATGAGAAGTCTTCAATCTCTTTAGGTTTTGTCAACTATACGAAGATAGTACTTTGATTTGCTTTATGTCAACTTATGATAGTTAACACCACCTGGTTCTGAGCTTGTCCTTAATTTCAAAGTCAAAAGATTTAATCCTAGACAATGAGATTAATGACTCTGCTTAGAACAAGATTCTGCTTGTATCATATCTCATTCTAAACTTATACTCTAGAGTGGTTTATGATTTTATTATCAAGAAGAGACATAAGGTAAAGAAGAGTCTATTTGTACTTACATGTGGTCTTATAGAAATATGAGTATCATAATGTATCTACTACAAATATCAAGGAAAAAAGCAGAGGCATCTTCCATAAGGTTGTTTACAACATTTATTGGAGGAAGAGCCAACAACCTAGATTCAAGTACTAGTGGTATTAAATTTGGTGAGAGTAGTGGAATCAATGGTTAGACATCCATTGAATTAGAATCCACTCAAAGTTGGGTTCATACTCTATTGGTCAAATCTGAATACTGAATCGAGTTTGGCTAACAAAAAAGGGTATGCTTGTTCTTCTATGGTTTACCTTTTGATTCAATGAAACATTTATATAGATGTAAATACAAAGTTTCTGTTATACTTTTAGAGAAGTTCTTTTGAAAAGAAGAACTTCATAAATCTTTAAGAGGAAACTCTATTGTGTTTGTATATACTAAATGTCTTATTAAGCCAGATGATGATCTTATTTATGGAAATAGTTTCTTCACCTTCTGTGTCGTTACTGTGTGTGTTAGCTGTCTATAATTCAATTCAATATTCATCTATCACTCATGACTATTGTTTCAAGATGAAGTGCTAGTTCTGAATAAAATCTTAGAGTATTGTAACTGACAGATGATATCTCTACCTTAGTCTAGATCTACTAGACTCTGATGGATGATAGCTTCTTAAAGTTATCAGTTTCTGAGATTCAGAAGAAGATTCTTTATGTCTGACATAACAGTTTAAGTAAAAAAATTTCCAAAAACTTTTATAATGCTTAAATTTTCATAAAGGTGAAATTCATCTTGTGGAATTGAAACATTTGCTGGATAAGAACCTCTGGGTAATGATGTTTTCTCTTTTGGTACTCACTATTACTATTTCATGTTTTGTGTAACATCATTGTGTCTTTTTTTGACATGATTCTTATTCTTGTAGGATTCGTGTTCAGTTCTTCTTCTTCTTCTTCTTCTTCTTCTTCTTCTTCTTCTTCTTCTTTTTTCTTCCTAATTGTGTGCTGATTAAACCAAACCTGAGATGAGTTCCTCAGTTCATTCTTCTTTAGATCAGGTGGTTGTCATCGATGAAAAGTTTGTGGATATTGATGAGTTGCTTAAGATTGGTTTCAACTTCTGGAAGACTGTGTCTATACAAGATTGGAATAACTACTTTGAGATGCTATGTGGTTTCACATATCCAAGTCTTGTCAAAGATTTTTGGATTAATGCCTCAATTGTTGAGCTGAATTCTGAGTATATTATTCTGTCTAGAGTAACTGGTGTTTCTATTACAGTAACCTCTAAAGCGATTGAAAATGTGATCAATTATGAGGAGAATGGAGAAATCCCAGGAACTCTTGTTTGGGAACATTATCTTCTTACTTGGCGTATCTTTGTAGATCCATCTAATACATCAGAGGTCTCAAATCTTCTTCCTGATGTTGTTGTTTGGAATCAGATTTTGAATTCAAACTTACTTCCCAAGGGTAAAGATTTAGATCTTATGTACCTTAATGAAAAATATTTGCTTCTACTTCTTAATTCAGATTCGAAGATTGATCTTCCTCAAGTTATGTTTGACCATCTTAAAAGGTCTCTTTTTTCTTTTCAAAAGAGAAAGACATTATCCATTCCTTATGGAAGAGTTATTTTTGAGATACTTGTTCAACAGGAGGTTAACATAAGTTCTGAGGCTATTTCTTCTAAGATTTAGAGAGACAAGTTTGAAGCTATCTATGAAAGATTCTGATGTTAGATTTCGGCATAGTTATGCTTTGTATTCTGTTGAAATCTCTGTATTAAGCTTCTTATTAATAAATTCAAAGTTTGTTCATGCTTGAGTTCAGTTTTAAACTATTAAATATTTATTCTATGTTGTTCATGAGAATCTAAAATAAATAGGTAAAAGTACTAAATGTTTTCAAATTATTTCATTAATAGAAAAGAAGTTATTACAAGACAATTAGATGATTCTGGTCTATTGGATTGGCCCTAAGGATCTACCTAGGATCATTAGACATGTCCAGACTATCTAAGTAATATTTCCATTCTTCCTTAGCAAACTCCATAGTCTCCTTTCTCAGATGGTGTCTGCGTCTTGACCCAGAAGATCGTCTTCTGGTTGTCTTCACAAAAAATACTGTTGAGGAGAGAACTTTTGAAGCTACCTGCTTACTTGCAGATCCTTCAGCTGCTACTTTACTTTGGTTTGCTTGAGTTGCTGCATTCAGTAATGATGCCTTCCTGAAATCTCTCTTTGGAACCCAGATTTGCTTTTGCTTGTACATCTTGGTGTTTTAGGGATTAAGTGATGATGGAAGAAAGCTTACTTGAATCCTTTTTATAGACGTGATATTTAAATGGTCTTGAGTTTAAAATTATTTAAGTATTGGTTAAATCTTATCAGTACTCTAATAATAACTCTTAGAAATGTTATCTAGCAGTCTAACCTATTTAAGATTCTCTGAACAACTATGAGTTAATGTTTGATTAGTTTTACTGATGTTTCTGTTGTCAGTTTCACTTTACTAAGGCTCCTTCAGAAAGTCTCAAGGTTAATTGGATGATTGTTGCATACTATGTAAATAAATAATTTGCTAAAAACATCTTTCATTAATCTTGTCAATGGATTACAAAATATTCCTAAAAGGAAAATGGATGGACCTTGAAACAGATGGTTCTATGTCATTCTTTTTCTACAAAATCAGTAGCTACCATAATCAATATCTGGTTCGTATTCTACAATATCTTCCATTTCTGGCTCTAGAACCGCAAGCTGGTCAAACATCTCGTTGAGCCGCTTCCTTCCTGTTCTCTTCATGATCCTTCTTCGTGGTCTTATAGCAGCTTCTGAAGGATCCTTCTTTTAGGTCTGTTTTGGATCTGTTGATGTTGCCTCATCTGAAGTAGGTTTTGTAAGAAGCACAAAGTCAGTAGTGGATGATGCAGAAACAACTTGTTTCTGACGTTTTTGGATTTTTCATCTTGTTGGACGCTTTGAGATCTCTGTTACCATATATTTCTTGTTGCTCTCAATTGATGACTCAATTACTCTTGAAGATGTTGTTTAAAATGAACTAGGTGTTAGTCCTTTTTAGTATAGTTTCTGAGTATTCTAATTGTTGGAATAAGATCTCTTGCCTGATTCTTGAGATTTTTTTTGACCAATAACTGGTTTTCACAATTCTCAATTACCTTTGCTACTTGATTGCTTTTCTTTCTTGGAAACTGACCAAGTAATGATGATATGAATTGCATTAATTAGTGGAAATTATTTTCCTTTCCTTTTTTTCTTCTTTTTCCTTCTTTTATTTCTTTTTTTTTATGTGACAAAAAGGGAAGAAATAATAGTAAGTATTTAAGTGGAAACTGAACCCATTGAGTACCCATTCAGTTGTACATATTGGTCATTTTTTCTTGTTATTTACTTTCTGTTTTGGTTACCTAGCCCAGGGAATATTTTAACTTCCTTGTACATAGAACTACGTAAGAGCTTACAAACCTCAGACTTAGTCTATCAGAATCAGAAGGAGCTTACAAACCTCGTATTCTGGTGTTGCCAAAGGAAGTTAAAAGGGCAACATATTTTAACTTTCTTGTACATAGTGCTGAGTAAAAGCTTACAAACCTCAGACTTATCCTATCAGATTCAGAAGGAGTTTACAAACCTCACATTCTGATGTTTCCAAAGAAAGTTAAGATATTTTTATTTTGGTTTCTTAAATATGGAACTGAGGGCGAGCTTACAAACCTCAACCTTGGAACTGTTTGACTCAGGGGAAGCTTACAAACCTCAGACCCTGATGTTACTAAGAAGACTCATTTATTTTTTCTTAAAAATTAGTTCATAGTGTTAGAGTCAATAAAACTTACCTTGGACTATCAAACTCAGGGGGAGCTTACAAACCTCATACCCTGATGTTGCAGACAAAATTAAATGCCCAATATTGTCCTTTAAATACTTGTGTTTATCATCATCAAAAAGGGGGAGATTGTTAGAACAAGATTTGTTCATGACATATTCTCTTTTAGTTTTGATGATAACAAAAGTATTGAAAGAACAATGGTTTATTTGATGTATTTTTTATTTATGCAGATTCTTGTTCTTGTACATAAATAATCAGAATCTGTTTTACTTAGACACATTTGGGAGTTGCTTCATTGCTAGCTTCTGGTGGCAGAATCTAAAGAACGTCTATTGGTGAGGCTTGGCGCAAACTCTGGTGCTGAAGGTCCATTATTTAGAAGACTCATTACACTTGGCAATTGTATATCAAAATTTTGTACCATTCAGAGTTGGTGATAAAGCTAGAAGTCGTCCGCACTGCATAAAGCAAATTGTAATGTCTTATCAGTTTGTCAGTCAGAGTCTACAGATTGCAAGGCTCAAGAAAAGATGACATGCTTTATGGATGACTACTTCTAATAGCTCTATCAGTACGAGAACCTCTTGAAGAATCAAAGGTTAAATGTGTTACACACTGGATTTAGAATCTGCTGTGCATCCATAATCAATATCTCTTGTACTATGGAGCAAAGACAAAAAAAAACTTGATCATGTTACTTCCTCAACGGCTATTTTCTACAAATGATATAAATATGGCTGAAGGTTCTTACTGAAAATAAGAACAAGGATTCTCCAGACGAAGGAGTAGCAAGATCAAGCAATTATCAACTCTATTGTAATATGCAGATTTTCTGTTTGTAGGTTGTAATTGTAAAAGCCTTACGATTTCTTAAACATTGTATATCTTAGAAATCTTAAGTGCTTTTGGTCTTTGTTATGGTGATTTCCTGTACCTCTAATACTTGTATCATGTACACCTTGTTCTCTATCTTGCTGGGCCTGTTCAGCAGTTTAGATCAAAGTTTCTTGCTATGTGCTTGAGCAAACGTCTTGTCTCATTGGGATTCAAGCAACAAGTCTTAAGCCAAAATGCTTGAGCTACGTAAGTCTCCTGCTATGTGCTTGAGCTGTAAGAGTCTTAATCAGCAAGGATGATTGAGAAAAAGTCTTAAGCCAAGATGCTTAAGCCACATAAGTCTCATTACTTAAGTGCTTGAGTTTTGAAAGTCTTATTCAACTAGGCTGATTGAGCAAAGGGAAAGTCTCCGTTTGAGGAGCGTGAGCAGGAAATCTCAAGTGCTGCTTGAGCAAGGAAGTCTCAGTCTGGATGGCCAGAAGAGCAGGTGGCTCAGTTAGAGGATGTGATCAAGGAAGTCTCAGTCTGGATGGCCAGAAGACCAGGTGGCTCAGTCAGAGGATATGAGCAGAAGTCTTAGGCATGTGCTCTAAGCAAGAAAGTCTCAGACAGTTGGTGTGAGCTAGTGTAAAAGTCTTATGCAGAAGCATAAGCGATTGTAATCACGAAGTGGTTATAATGAAAATCTCTTATGAGGCAAGGGGACTGAAGTACTCTCAGTTAGGGGAGGAACCATGATAAATCTTTTGTGTCTTCTACTGTTATTTGTTTACTTCTGTTATATTCACTGCCAATGAACTAAAACAGAATCTGAACACCATTTCTGATTCTGAAACTCTGATCTGAAGTTAAATTAAAGAAACGCGAAACACAATTCAACCCCCCCTCTCTTGTGTACTTTTCACACCTTCAGTTAGCTTGTGTATTATTTTGCATGCTGATTTCTTGTACACTTTTGTCCTTTGTGAAGTGGATTGGGCCTCAGGCCCTAGGAAAACGTTGTTCTTAACCTAATTCCTTCTTGGCACCCTCCTTTGGATTCATGGACAAGGTCAGTGGGCCTATGACTGGGCCCCTGCGCCAGAATTGCTATGTGCACAACCTAGCCAGAGTTTGCACCTCCCTCTGTTACTTTAATTTTGTAAATTTTATTGATAAATTATTTAATGCATTTTCTTATAGAATTTTCTTGATTAATGTTGGTGGATTATTATGATTAATGCTTGTAGAATTTCATGCAATTTTTGTAGAATTTCTTGTTGAATGCTTGATTAAAATTTATTGTTGATTTTTGATTGATTTTTCTTGTTAAATTTATGATTGAATTCTTGTTGAATTTTAGATTAGTTTTCTCATTGAACTTTTGATTTTTTTATTTTATTCTTGTGGAACCTTATTGGTTGCTTTTCTCTAATCTTGAGTAAGTGAATATAATGAACCTAAAGAATTAATAAAACTTAAAAAGAATCATGGACATGGATTTAATTGACTGACCTTTGCATGGACTATTTTGGACTATGGACTTGATAGGCTAGACCTTAGCATTGGAGTATATGGACATGGACTATAGGATAGACCTTGGCATTGGAGTATTTTGGACCATGGACAAATTAATTAACATTAAAACATTTTACTTAATCCTAATTGATCATGCTAGATTATTTTTTCTTAGGGTTTTAGCATTGGTTCTTGTTTGATCTTGATTGGTATTTTTGTGCATGATTTCCATTCATCATTTTGATTACATCATCTTGCATCCATTATTAATTCATATTGCTAACTTTTTCTCTTTTGTTGTGAGGTATTGCTTTGAGGCCTTGGACCATTTTTGTATACTAACTCACTATCCTATTATTGTACTTTTATTCATTTTATTTCTAGTTCATATGTCATCCCTCATTGTGGTAATATGTCCCCCACTTCCATTAAAGTGTAATAACGTAGGATTTTACATTATTTTATCGTTTATACTTGCATACTTGTATGATAAAAAAGATAAAAACAAAAGCAAATAGAAAACGATTGCAAAAAAAATGACAAAAATAAAGCTTGATTCAATGTCAAGCCATTTTCAAACCAATTAATTAAATTACTCATTGTCATACCCCAAATTTTGACCACTAAGATTTCCCATCATTGTGCAAATCATCATCACAATATGGATGTACCTTTATGCCTCATCAATCTCCTCAGAGATGTTTGAGCATTCCCTGCAATCAAGCATTAGGGTTTTAAGCCCTCTTAGAGCCTTAGACAAAGGGTCAATCAAGGAATGACATGATCCTCAACTTGTCTAACCTCTCAAACACCCACAAAGGATCAAGAGGACTCCCACATCAAGAATCAAGCACAAGATTGCAGCATTCCAAGTGGATCAAGCCTCAAGATCACTAGTGTCACCAAATTAGGGTTTTGGTCGACCAGGGCCTCCAGATGAAAATATTCCTCTAGGTATGAGCCAATGCTTCAAAGTATAACTCAATATACTCCAGGGGACCTCATAGATCCAATCATCAAGTCAATTTAGCCTCAGGGGATGCACTCACTGAAAATCAGGAATTAGGGTTTCTTGACCTAATTCACCCCTAAGTTGACTTTTGGGACAAAACATGAGCCAAGACCTCAAGACATGATTTGAGGGTCTCTAATAAACCACATTGATCCATTTACAACAATGGATTGATCCAAGAAGCTTGATCTACAAGTTTCAATTTCATCAGGACCACAGTTAGGGTTTCGCTGAAAAAAGTCAATTGTACCTTTGCCTTTTGATTAGGACATGCTCCCAAACCTGAGGACATGATTCAATACACCCTAAAACACCTATGGAACATATCCATTAGGTTTGATTTAGGTCAAGGACTTGATTTTACCAAGGATCGCACAGTTTGGAATTCATCTGATAAAAAGTCAACTGTGCACAAAAGTTAAGTTTGACTTTTTGAGATTTTTCACAATTATGGTTCCTCAACCCTAAAACAATGTTAATATGTGATTTGAATCATCATTCATCAATAAAAATCAAAGAAAGTGGGATAACTTGTAAAAGGGGTAACCATAAAAACTTAGAATTTTTCTAAGTTATGGAACAAAGTGGCTAGGGTACCAACTTCCAAGGACCATAACTTGAGATCCAAACAACCATTTTAGATGGTCCAGAGTTGGATTTATAGCTCTCATGGCATACTTTAAAAGTGTCAACTAGACCTCATTCCAATTCCTCATAGATTTCAAGTTATGATTGGATCAAAATCACTAAAAACATGAAAATGCATCTTTTTCCAACACTTAGAAAAACTATGCTCAAGGCAGATTTCAAGTGAAACACCAAAACTTAGAGGGCTGTTTCACATAGTTGTAGGCTGAATCAATTCAAGATGTAAACATCAAAGTTGTTGTCCATATTACCTACAATCCAAGGAACTTATTGGCATGAAACAACTCAGCTTGAGCCAAGAGTTATGGCTGCTGCAAAACACCATGGCAAGGCTGTCATGAAAAAACCAGTTTACATGTTTTCTTGCTTTACACGATTTCTGAGTCAAAGCCAAGGATCACTATGCCAAGTTTATCCAATCTGATCACAATGCATCTGATCCAACCAACAAACTTGGACTGAAATGCCAAGGGCTTGTCCTTGAGAATTGATGAGTTTTTGGCATATATGCCTTGAATTCAAAGGGAATTAATGTGGAATAGTGCACTTTCAAGATTCTCACTCTCCTCAGTCAAGTTCTCTGATTAAACAATAATTAAAATGACTGAGGAATGTGGAATCAGTCAATACATAGCTGATCTATTTGGGGCAGCTGTTACACCTAGTGCAAGAGGAATTTATGCCAAGCTAAGACCATTGAGCCATGGCCTTATCCTCTGAGCTTCAAGAGAACCACTTCAACATAACTCCTCCACTATAAATAGTGGTCCTAACTGATCATTCAAACTACACCAAAGCAGCCTACAACATTGCTTTCTCTCATTCTATCCTTAAGTGCCAAATTTCTTTGTTCTTGAGCAAGTGCTATCGGGTTTTGAGTTGCAGAGCCAAGCAACTCAAACCATCACTTCTAACACATCACACTTGATGTATAGAAGATGTCCAAACACCTAAACCACTTCTGAAACACCTGAATCAAAATCTCAATCTTCAACCTAGCCCTTATGTAGTTGGGATACCACAACTTGATCCAAATATTTTCAAAGTGTTCTAAGGCTTGCAATCCACTCCATAACATCCATTGAAGCTGTAGAGGTCATCAAATTACTTCTGGAACACACTTTGTGCAGAGTTCCAATTCTTCTTGCAGCAAGGTAAGCCTCAAACTCTCATAACATGATCCATGCATATTTCCTCGCATGATACTTTTTCCAATTGCTTATCATCATATGTTGAGTGTTTCCCTTCAAAATTTTTGACCATAACACTCACAAACATGTCTGCACGATTGCTTTTGCAAAATTAGGGTTCATACACTCATGTTGATGTAACTGGCTATACACTGAAAATAAATGAAATCAAATATTGCCATCATGTTCCTTGTTAAAAAACGCATGAATTTGGTGTTTGAATCGTGTCAAATGGTTGAGAAACGAGTGAGATAGAGAGTTTCACGCATCTGGCACAAGGAAGAAGATGGCCATGGCGCCATTCTTCAGGTTTTCAAACCAAGTTCTCTATATATTTTTCATTTGCCATACGTTTAATGAATTGGCATTGCGCCCTAGTGGTTGATCAGCTGGTTTGTGAGTATTGGCAAGCGAGAGGTCTAGGGTTCGAATCCTCCTCGCCCCATACCTCTTTTTTTATCACTTATTCCATTTTTATTATTTTTCATATTATTTTTTAAATGATTTGGAAAATTAATAACTCTCTCAATTTTAATTATTTTTGATTGGTTCTTTTTGCAAAAAATCACAAAAATTTTGAAATATTTTATTCCACAAAAAAAATCAAATTTATATTATTTATTTAATACAGTTGGTATTTTTGTAAATAAATTCATTTTTATTATTTTTAAAAATTTTAAAAATGAATATTCATCTTGAAAATCAAAATCAAATGAGTCCTAAATCATCTTGTGATTAAAACCTCATTTTTCAAACCTTAACCAAAAATCACAAGTAGTTTATTTAGACTTATTTGATATTTTTGTCATTTTATTCATTTTTATTAAAAGGATTACTTTTAAAAGAAAATGAAATTAGGGTTTCTTTGATTTTCACCCCAATAAATCTTTTTCAAACACTTGGGCATCTAATAGAGTGTAAGACCCAATCCCTCTTTGAAACCAAAATAGTTTGGGCCTGAGTCATTGTATAAGACCCACGGTGTTTTCAAAAATCTCGGTGCGGTCGCCAGTTTAAAATAAAACTACTTGGGCCTCTCCCTGAGTTGTAAGCCCCATTATTTTTCTTATAATTACTCATGGGCCTCTAATAGAGTGTAAGATCCAATACCCTTTTAACCAAAACCATTTTGGGCCTCAGATATTGTATAAGTCCCTCTACGTTAAAAGAAAAACCTCGGCGCAATCGCCAGTTTAAATCAAAAACTTTTGGGCCTCTCCTTGAATTGTAAGCCCCATCTCTTGTACAAAAACAAACTTTTGGGCCTCTTGATAGAGTGTAAGTCCCACCTCTCTGTAAATAAAACCTTTTTGGGCCTCAGGCATTGTATAAGTCCCAAGACAAGATTCAAAATAACGGTGCGATCATTGTTAGAACCTTGGGCCTCTCCTTGAGTATAAGCCCCGATAATCTTTTCAAAGTGATTTCCCTTTTGATTTAGATTCAATATATATGCTGTGATCAAAACTTTCTTTAATTTCATTGAACAACTAACCATACGCATGGAAGCTTGCTCACCTGTAAGTTTTATCCGCTTTCATTTACTTGCTCAAATATATATATATATATATATATATATATATATAACTGTATTGTGGGAAGCGGCGAATGGTTAGTATTCTTTCATTCTCTTAAATACACGTCAAATATATATATAACTGTATTATGGGAAGCTGCGCATGGTTAGTCTTCTTTCATACTCTTTTAAATACTTGTCATATATCAACTGTATATATACTAGTATAGTTATTTAGAGTTTTCCCCGGCAACTAGGTCTAGAACTAGGTAAAGCCCTATTGGTCACTCTTTAAATACAAATAAAACTAGATCCCCATAGGATTTCCAGATACAACATTCCCTTCTTTTGGGGTTAAACAATATGGAACAAAGAGAAAGGCGGTATTCTCGGTGAACCTTTTCTCAGACTGTCACCCCTAGAAATTGTCAAAGAAATTCTACCCCCCCAAAGTTGATCTATTCTCTGTGAATAGCATCTCTTGAGTTTCTTCAAACCTCAAACTTTCCTGAAATGATCTCTTCTCTGTGAATTGTATTTCTTGAACTTCTCTTAGTTTGGGACCCACAGACTTCCTAAAAGCATCCCTACCTCCTCTTGGGCTTTGTACAAGGACCCTTCGGCTTCTTAGAAGTTCTCATGCCTTCTCTTGGGCTTAATTCAAGGACCCATACGACCTCTTAAAGGTATAAGACAAAACTTAGTCATCCTTTGCTAGAGCAGTCTTTCCATTGTCAAAGCTCCGCCCATTTTAGGGTTGATCTCATCCCTTAATGACCGTGCCTCCTTTAGGAGGCATCATACAAAAGATAAAATTCTCCCACACTAGTAGACTTGGACAGTCTAATCCCCTTGAGTCTCAAATACATTCTCAAGTTCCTTATAAATATAGGAAGAACCTCGGTCACTCTGGATCAATCTCTAACAGAAACCCAGTCTATCTCATGAGAGTTCCCCAACTAGGGTCGGCTTATCCCAGATCAGAACCTCAAGGCATCTGATACCTCAACTCTTCTGTAATCCCCAGCAAGAGTTAACTCCCCACTTGGACAGGCCTCAGGATCTCGATTATCCCTGACAAAAGATAGCCTCCTCTTAGGCTTTGTATAACGATCTTTCCTCAACACATTTTCAGACTCTCTTGTTGAGTCAATACCCTTTTAGCCTCAATCTTGGGCTTCGTACGAGACAGTAAATCACTCTCTTGTTGAGTATAAAAGTCTCTCTTGTTGAGTCAATTACCTTTTCAAACTCTCTTGTTGAGTCAATCACCTTTTAGACTCTCTTGTTGAGTCAATCACCTTTCAGTACTCTCTTGTTGAGTCAACCCTTTTAGCCTCAATCTTGGGCTTTGTACAAGACAGATAAAAATACTCTCTTGTTGAGTCGATCTTTATCCAAAGCTTGGTATAAAGATTCCCCCTAGTAGGAGCTAGCCTCCTCTCAAGTTCTCCAGCTTGTTCAGCCACAATCCTGGGCTTTATACAGGACAGATAAAAACACTCTCTTGTTGAGTCAGAACCCTTTAGCCTCAATCTTGGGCTTTGTATAAGACATAAATTTCCCTCTCTTGAGCTTGGGACAGATATCTTCCCCAACTGAGTCATTTCCTCCCAGCCTTCGTTTAGGATTTGAAGAACAATTTCCCCAAGCAGAGTCAAACTCATTGCAGCCTCAATCTTGGGCTTTGTACAAGACACATAAAAAATATCCACACCAGAGTCAGTTAAATTTCCCATTTCAGCCTCAATCTTAGGCTTTGTACAAGACACATATAAACCTCCCCGACGGAGTCAAAACTCTCTTTTAGCCTCTTCTTAGGCTTTGTATAATGATATCCCCAAAGAGTCAGTCTCTTTTTTGCCTCAATCTTGGGCTTTGTACAAGACAGATAAAACACTCTCTTGTTGAGTCGGTCTTATCCAGCCTCCTCTTAGGCTTTGTATAAAGAAATCCCCTAGCCAAATCAATTAACCTTTTAGCATTAACCTTGTGTTGTGATCAAGGCACACAAAAATCAACAATCCCTCTTTAGAGATGAAAAATTCTCTCTAAAACCTTTTAGCTCCAATCTTGGGCTTTGAACAAGGCACCAAAACGTCATTTTCCTCCGTTAGAATAGGAGGAACTACGATTGCTCTGATTTCCCTATTTCGTTTAAACGGGAATACGTAGGCATAAGATTGCGAAATCTTAGCGAGCATACTAATCAAAAACTCTAGGTCCAGTACCTTCACACATCAATCAAACTTAGGTCCAGTACCTTACCCAAAACATCGGGAACACCCGAACATCAACAAAAACTCACCCACTCACTCATACTTCCCAAGAAACTTTCCCAACCCATCAGCAAATAAACACTATCAATTACAAAGCGAAACCTAAAAGCTAACATCATGTGGATAACCACATATAGGATGGGTAATTGACAACTACCCATTGTATAACCTGACCCCGGACCCCCCCAATCTCTTTTAAGCGTTTGTTCAGTTAAGCATTCGCGTGCAAGGTTAGTTTTAGATAGCTTCCCTTTCCCTTCCAGCTTCACGGGATAAATAAGAAATCAGAAAGTAGCACCCTTTCTCCTCGAGGAGGAAAACCCCAAACCCAGCGATAAGGTGGTCGCGTCACCGACAAAAATCGCTCGCTACACTCATTCCATCCCACCTTAGGGTTACCACATCCCTCCTCTCCCGTAAGTCGATTGGTTAGGCATCACCATCAACCTTCATCCAATTCACCCCATTACGTACCTCACAAGCAAGCCTTGTATGTACACACCCGTAAGTCGATCGCTTAAGCATCGCCATCAACCTACCCTTACTCTATCCCCCACCCTTTCACTTCACTCCACATCATTCCTTCATCATTATTCCATCCTTAAATAAAACTAAAACCTTGGTCCTTGTACCAAGTGCATTTTCAAACTCTTTTCTAAACAAACTTGGAATGCTCATGGAGCGGTTGGGCGAAGGCCTTGTCCTATCCTAAGTGTTTGACAATAACTTTAGGGTTCACTATTTAAACACTTACCTTCCAAAGTAAAACACTTCCTAAATAAAACGAGTAATGTCATCCTCGTATTGGACTAAAAAAGGAAGATTGAGTGAAGACTTCTTCTTCTCCGAGTATTAGGATGCATACTTTAGAGTGTGTGTTCTTGATACCCGCCTTTCAATACGAAGACGTGACTATACTCGCCACTCATCTTTCAAAGCAAACTTTTTGAGATAAATAATTGGGTACTACCCGCAGGGGTTCCTATCCGAGGACTTATCTCTCCCCTAAAATCAACATCACCAATCAAATGTGACATCTTATCTCGAGGGCATCAGTCATAACATTTTCGTAAAAGGGCATGTTATTTCCATTCCACCGCAACACAAGCTAAAGCATACGTGTCCTCACGTGCGAGCAGCAAAACCCAATGCTAGAATGAGAACTTTAACCTCGTCCACTAAAATCAACAAACACACATTTAGTTCCACGAACTACGGAGCTCTGACTTCCTCATTGCACGAGAGGATACGTAGACACAAGATTGTGAGCGGGCAACCTTCCTTCATTTTCACCCCTAGTTCTCCAAACTACGAGGCTCTGACTTCCTCATTGCACCATGAGGGTACGTAGGCACGAGGGTCCCAATCCTCTACGAGCACACTAATTTAAAAACCTTTTTTTTCCTTTAATAAATCATTCATAGAAAGCATAGACCCTTAGGAAACATCCTTACACATAAGATAAGCAAACAGTTCCCATTGAGTACAATGGATGTGAGAGGTGATAATACCTTCCCCTTGCATAATCGGTTTTCAAACCCATATCGTGGTTGTGAGACAATCTTATCCTTCCTCTTGGGGTTTTATCAATGTTTCCCCTTCCCTTTGGGATAAATTAAGTTCGATGGCGACTCTTGGATTTTTTTCACGTAGCGACACTACTTTAACAGATAAACTTCCTTGTTTTACATAAATTATATTTTCATCCGTAGCTAGAAAAGGTCTGCCTTGAATGATGAGGATATGCAAGTCCTCCTCTATTTCCATGATTACAAAGTCTGTAGGTATATAGAATTGCCCAATCCTTCTGAGCACATCCTCTAAAATACCTATGGGATACTTAACCGACTTGCCTGTTAGTTGTAGAGATATGTTGGTTGGTTTCATCTCACCTATATTTATATTTTTACACATAGAAAAGTCGACGTCTCATTGCAAGACCTTAAAATGAAACTATTATAATAAACAAGGTCATATAGTCTTGTTATGTTTTATTAAGAAAAGTCATTAAAATGAATCAATGCTAAGTCCAACAATCAAACTTTTCCTTATTTTTTTGGATTTTCCTTCTCTTATATAAACGAGGGCCGCCTCCTCTTCATTTCACATCATTTTCTAGAGCTTTACATTTTCTTTGTAATTAATCTCTCTATTTTCTCTCTTTCTCTCTCTAGAAATATATTTGTTTTCATTTAATTTGTTATGGTGCCTTTGATGAGGAAGAAGTTGTATTGGACATGCTGTTGTTTTATTTCTTGAGAGTGAGATACTCTTGAGGAATTGAGTTCAGTTCGTGAGATAAACAACTCATAAAATCTCTGTTTTGGTTTCTGGAACTTTGTCGGAAAAATTTATATTTTTTTCCAGATGAATCTACAAGTTTGATCAATTCGACATTTTGAAAAATAGAAATTATGATATTCAAAAAATACTTGATAAATTCACTAAAGGAACTAACATCTAGAATCTTTTGTTAGGAAACCAAATAGTGTCTTATAATAAGGCTGGTCTTGGTTATGAACCTAAGAACAACAATAAAAGCTTCAGTATCATTTACAATGTTAAGTCCACCTCTCATTGCAAGACCTTAAAATGAACCTATTATAATAAACAAGGTCATATTGTCATGTTTTGTTTTGTTAAGAAAGTCATGAGAGTAAAGAAGGACATCCTCCATATTTAAAAAAAAAACATTATGAATGTAAAGTCAAAAATTTATCTACTCCTGTAAATGCCTATATCTCTACGATAAAAGAAAAAATGTTTATGAAACAAAAAGGAACAAAAAAGATTTGGGTACCATTGGTAGAAAAGTCAAATTGTGATGTAGATGATAATACCGATAGTTGCTTATCAAATCACACAATCAAAGAAATGAATATGTTCTATTGTTCCACTTCTACAGGGGAAGAAATATCTTAGCATAATAAAAATAAGACAAAATCATTAATATTTTATTTTTAGAAAGATTCCTAATCTTACCCATTATTTGTTCAAATTGATCAAAGCTTTATTGCACAAGTTACTTCGTAAGTTTTGTAACAAGGGTAATAGAGTAAGTTCAATTATTCTAAATGCACGGTCTTTAAAAACTTTAATGTGAATTTTTTCTCTTAAACTTCTTTTCGAAAAGACAATGGCTATAGAAGAACTCATACATATTCCCGCTGGCGAACTAACCCCTATTAGGTAGACCTAAAGGTTGTTAGGTATCCTGGTATCCTTGAAAGAACATCCTTGGAAGATTATGAGCAAGGGAAATAAAAATATCGAAGACAATAGGAAGTATGAAGTCCAATTACAAAGATTCAAGTTGAAGAAGATAAATTAGATAAACAACAGAATGGAAGACCATTAAGGACCATCCCATTCAGAATTTGAATAAAGATATTTCTAAGGAAATTACATTTCAACATTCCCTTAGAAAGGCATGTAACCTTATGGTTTTGTTTGGCAAATTGAGGAGAAGGAAATTGATAGAATTATCATCAAAGAACATTGGTCTCTTGCTGAGAAAAAAAGTTAAATCAATTTGAGAGAAAACACGTCTGGGAACTCGTTCCTAAAGAAAAATTGAGTGATTAGAACCGTAGTGGATATTTTGCAACAACCTTGATGTTTTTGGAAATATTTTTAGAAATAAAACAATACTTGTTATGCAAGGTTACAATCAACACAAAGACATAGATTTCGTTTTGGACCAGCCATACCCCTCTAGAACCTACAACTTTGAGATTGCTCATTCTAAGTCATGGATTTTGGGTTGACTACACTGTTATGTCTCTAGATTCTTCTCTAATCCATAGAACTATCCTACATTCTGTTGTAGGAGATTTATACCTCAAGTACATCCAACGTTCTCCGCATTACATTGCAGAAAGATAGTACGGCCATTATTCCTCTCCTTTATATATTGGGAAAGGAGTCATTTCAATTAATAAGTTCCAAACATAATTTTAATACCCTCTACTCTTTCACATACTAATTTGAGCGTTGGAGTGGTAACCTTTCAAATACACCCTCGCTTCATCGCATCAGAAGTTTTCCTCCGCCGCAACTTCGAAATCTCTCTCTCTCTCTCTCTCTCTCTCTCTATATATATATATATATATATATATATATATATATATATATATATATATATATATATATATATATATATATATATATATATCTTTTTGGTTCCATAACTGAACATATTCGATGAAACTTATGCCCATGTAACTCGATTAGAAGCAATAACGATGATTCTAGTCTTATCATGCATTATTTTTTTCCCCAAATGGATGTAAAGAATGCGTATTTGAATGACTACATCCAAAAAGATTTGTATGATGACCATCCTCACATTTTTAGAACTCTTCTTAGCTATGTTTTCAAAATGAAAAAGGCTCTCTACGAACTAAATTAAGCTCATAGAGACTGGTTTGATAATAAGTTTCTAAGGAAGGATGATAATCTTATTCAAACCAAGTATATCTTTTTCTGATGCCTGCTCTCTTTGTTGATTTGATGCTACTAATGAATCCTTGTGCTAAGATGCTTCTGATATGATGCATATTAAAATTGAAAGATGGGAGAGCTCTTTGTATATAAGAAGAAGTGGTTACCTGATGTCGATTGTCAACCCTGTTAGATTTAATCAAGATGTTAAATATAGTTTTTAACAGAATTGCCCAAGCTGATGATGCTGATGGTATTGTTCAATGACTATGATCACGAAAGGTTAAGGTGATTTATCAGTATTATAGATGGACTAACTCTCGTATCAAACATTCGTAGAGAAGGAAAATAGATGATGACTTATCGTTTCTTCAAAATGGGAAGTTTCTCAAGTTACCTTGAGATTTTGAGGTAGTACACTTAATAGAGATTGAAAAATCGAAAAACTATGATTAATTCTCTAGTAAGTGATTTATTAACTACATAGTCAATTAAATTTATTATATTCTAACCTATGGCTGAGATTTAAGTCCTTTTGGAGAAAAAGGGTGCCAAATACAGTACCCCTAGAGCCCAATATTAGTCTACGACCCAAAGAGGAGTATACTCTAAGGGGAGGTAAAGTATATTCTCTACATTATTTAGGGGTATTTTAACTACTCCAATCATATATCTATCTAAATTCTTTTACCACCTCCCTGAGAGATGCACTGTCATCATCAAAGAAGGGGAGAATGTGGACTATGTGACTGAAGGCATAAAGTGGAAATTTCACAAAAGATTCTTTCAGAAGTTTTGATGACGACAACAATGTTAATTGAAGTCGGTTACAATAGCTTTCAACTCTCAGATGATGACATTTTAACTAAAAAATATCTTAAGCCTCATCTCCAAGATGATTCAAGAAATTACTCAAATGATTAGATTATTTGGCAAATTTTGAAGCTTCAAAGTGTGAAAAAGAAAAAGTGAAAAAGCTCAGCAAGTCATGTCTGAGTTACTAGAGTTTGGTAAAAGTAAAAAAGTAACTCCTAAGTACTAAGCAACTCATACCCACAAACACACACTTAACATTATTTTGAATCTCTTAAAATGTTTCATGGCCAAGCCAAGTCATTAGGAAAATGTCTACATTCTTTTAAATGCTTTTTTGAACCACCCAATCGATTGGAAATGATTTTTTTGAACTGCCCAATCGATTGGAGAAGGCCTAGTCGATTAGAATAACATCTTAATGACTTGTAACAATTCTCTATAAAATATTTTGATATTTGAAAAAGATAATCGAGTAAAATTGATCATCCAATCGATTGAAACAAGGAGCCATTCGATTCAGACCTTAATTTCGCCCATGAATCTTTTCCTTTTGATTTTCCTTTTCCTATAAAAAAAAGGGTCGTCTGCTCTTCATTTCACACATTTTCAAAGCTTTACCTTTTTTTTGAAATTTATTTCTTTATATTTTCTCTTTCTCTCTTTAGAAATAATTTTCTTTTCACTTAAGTTATTATGGTGCTTTTGAGTGAAACATTACTTATGAGAAATAAGTTGTATTGGTCGTGCTGTTGTTTTAATTCTCAAGAGTGTAATGTTTTTTGAAAGTTGAGTTTGGTTCGTGAGATAATTCAGTTATAAAATTTCTATTTTTGATTTCTAGAACTTTGTTGAAAAAATTTTGTCTTGGTTAGATGAAACTATCAAGTATGATCAATGTAACATTTTAAAAAATAAAATTGATGATGTTCAAAACATACTTGATAAATTCATTGTGGAAGTAACCACTTGATGATGTTCTATACATACTTTTTGTCTAAGTTATGATGTTTTTTTATCCTTGACAAACATTGAATTTAAGAAGTCATTTATTAGTTGTTTGACATATTTAAAAAAAAAAACTATGAGATTATCAAAATAGTTGCAGGTTAAGATGAAAAAGAAAAATTATCAATGATGAGAAGTGTTATGTGCAAGTGTGAGTGTTTAAAGTGCGACATTGTTTATGAATGAATGAAATGTTGAATTTATAAGACAGATAATCCATTTAACTAATATCTTAAGGTTTTTGGTTGTGATGTGATGTCACATCTCTTGTAATCTTAATGCATTAATCTCATTATTAATCTCATTGATGTTTTCGATTCTTCCGGACTCTCAAAACAAGAGGAACTATTTGTTAGGTACCTTGGGTATTAAGACACAAGTGATGGTATCACTTGTATTAATTGATGATGTATTTACATGCTTAGGCATATGTGAGGTAGATGAGGTTCTGGTTGTCAGAGTGGCAACAAGATGGGTTGTCAATTAGGTGAATTGAACGTTTGTTGCAATGGTAGGGTGGAGTTCTGAAACTGAAACATGAAAAAGAAGTGGTCTCGTGCTGTGTTGTACACGTTATAATGGGTCAATATCCAAAAACTAAAGAGTTATGAGTCACTCTAATGGCAAAGCGAAGATGACAACTCAAAAGCAGCTTTATTGTTCAATGTCAAAGCATTTATTAAATTATGTGACATATGGTTTTGCGCATGTCATTAAAAAATTCAGAAAACACGTTTTTCACTTTATTTATCTATTTATACGGTCGTTTCCTCAGTTTTTTTATCACAAAAAACGAAGCAACAATAACAAGTAAGTTTCTATCTTTTTTTTACTTCAAGTGTTTTTTTTTCCCGAAATGTTTTGTAATCACAACAATGCTGAAGTTATTTGTTGGATTAGCTTGGTCTGATAGATTAATCGCTTCTCAGTATTTACTTAACATTTGTTAATCTTGTTGCTTCATAGATTTAATGGCCTTAATTGTAATCTCTGTGATTAATCTGTTGATACAATTACAGATTAAATGGAAGGTATTTGGAACACGATTTGTGATGATTCTGCCTGTTCTTCACTTGGAGGAAAACCCTTATGTTTCGATTTCGAGGTTCTAAAGGATCATTCTTCTTGCATCAGCCATTTGTTGATCATTTTCCTTGATATGTTGTTGCTAATAGTGTTTGCATTTGTTATAATCCATAAGTGTTTCTTGAGGCCAATTCAGGTTCATAATAGAGTGGAAAGGTATTCAAAATTGCAGCTATTTTCTGCAATAACCAGTGGCTGTCTGGGTTTGTTGCATTTGTGCATTTGCATTTGGATTTTCGGTGACAAGTTAAGGAAAAATCTCACTGTTTTTCCTCTAAGTTTGTGGCTGCTAGAATTGCTTCAAGGATCGACATGGATGTTCGTTGGTTTAAGTACAAGTCTTTCATTGAAACAACTTCCAAAAACATGGTTGAGAGTGTTTTCCATTCTTATATTTTTTGTTTCTGGTGTTTTGTGTGCTTTTTCCTTATCTTATGCATTTAGCAGCAAAGAACTGTCTCTTAAAGTAGCTTTAGATGTTTTATCTTTTTTGGGATCATTTTTGCTGCTCTTTAGCACATACAAAGCATCTAAATATGAAGACACTAACAAAGAAACTAATGGAAGTCTATATGTTCCTTTAAATAGCCAGGTCAACGATGACGATGATCTCGTTGGCCATATAAGTGTAACTCCATTTGAGAAAGCTGGATTCTTTAGTATGATGTCATTTTGGTGGTTGAATCCATTGATGAAAAGGGGTCAAGAGAAAACACTTGAGGACGAGGATATCCCAAAGTTGCGGGAAGCAGATAGAGCAAAAGTATGTTATTCGCTATTTATAGATCAACTGAATAGACAAAAGGAGAAGGATCCATCATCACCATCATCCATTTTATGGATAATAATTTTGTGCCACTGGGGAGAGATTTTAGTATCAGGGTTCTTTGCATTTCTTAAGGTACTCAGTCTCTCTTCTTGTCCTTTGATTTTGAATGCCTTTATATTGGTGGCTGCGGGTAATAAAAGTTTCAAATACGAAGGCTACTTATTGGCCATCTCACTTTTATTTACAAAAATTTTAGAATCCCTATCCCAAAGGCAGTGGTATTTTCGTTCTAGACTTATTGGTATGAAAGTTAAGTCCTTAATTACTGCAGCCATTTACAAAAAACAATTGAGATTATCCAATTCTTCAAAATTAATTCATTCTAACGGTGAGATAATGAATTATGTGAATGTGGATGCCTATAGAATTGGAGAATTTCCGTTTTGGTTTCACCAAACGTGGACAACAATTCTCCAATTATGTATTGCATTAGTAATTCTTTTTCGTGCTATTGGTCTTGCAACAATTGCATCATTGGTGGTGATAGTTTTGACTGTGCTTCTAAATACTCCACTAGCAAAGTTACAACATAAGTTTCTAAGCAAACTTCTGTTGGCTCAAGATGAAAGGTTGAAGGCTTGTTCAGAGGCTTTAGTGAATATTAAAGTGTTGAAGTTATATGCATGGGAAATCCATTTTAAAAATGCCATTGAAAGTCTAAGAATTGTTGAACTAAAATGGTTATCTTCAGTGCTAATACAAAAGGCGTA
This sequence comes from Lathyrus tuberosus, assembly GCA_022829125.1. NCBI lineage: Eukaryota > Viridiplantae > Streptophyta > Magnoliopsida > Fabales > Fabaceae > Lathyrus > Lathyrus tuberosus. The sequence continues at coordinate 3,611,311 of JALAZF010000041.1, read as the reverse complement.
TAGTGTTATCCTCTTTTGGTGTTCACCTATTTTGGTCTCTACTGCTACCTTTATGGCTTGTTACATTATGAAAGTTCCTTTACATGCAAATAATGTTTTCACATTTATCACAACTTTGTGCCTTGTGCAAGACCCTATTTCAACAATCGCAGATGTTATTGGAGTGATCATTCAAGCAAAGGTTTCTTTTTCTCGGGTTGTGAAATTTCTCGAGGCACCTGAGCTATATACTACAAATGTCAGAAAGACGTGCTATAATGAGAAGTTAAAGGGCTCTATTTTAATCAATTCTGCAGACTTTTCATGGGAAGAAAATTTATTGAAGGCAACAATAACAAATATCAACTTAAATGTCAGTGTTGGCCAAAAAATAGCTATTTGTGGAGAAGTTGGTTCAGGAAAATCAACTTTATTAGCAGCAATTCTTGGAGAAGTACCGAATACCAAAGGAAAAGTAAGCTTTTATTCCTTTTATTTTATGCTTATCAACCACATTCCTAACCTTGTTATACTTTAGTTGGTGTATTTTTCATGTATTTTATTCTAGTTGTAGATAGTATTCATTGGTGGGAGATTATTGTTTGTGATTTACAGATTGATGTTTATGGCAAGTTTGCATATGTTTCTCAAACATCATGGATACAAAAAGGAACAATACAAGAAAATATTTTGTTTGGATCGCCTTTGGATGCTCTAAGGTATCAAGAATCACTTCGCAGGTCTTCACTGATGAAGGACCTTGAGTTATTTCCATTTGGTGATCTAACTGAGATAGGAGAGAGAGGTGTGAATCTAAGTGGAGGCCAAAAGCAAAGAATTCAACTTGCTCGGGCTCTTTATCAGAATGCTGATGTATATCTCTTGGATGATCCTTTTAGTGCTGTTGATGCACACACAGCCAAAAAATTATTCTATGTAATGACTTATCTCTTTCTCAAAAAACATAAACTACATCATAGTTTTCAATTTTTATTGAAACCTGACTTTGAAACATTGCAGGAATACATATTGGAAGGACTCTCCAAAAAGACAGTACTTCTTGTGACACATCAAATTGACTATCTCCCTGCATTTGATTCTATTTTGGTAATTTCTTTTGGTCCTTGTTTTCTAACCTAGTATAATTGAAAGATTTTGATTGACATGAAATATCGACACCTCTTTGTACTACTATTTAAAGCCACTTCAAATAAAAATGTTTGATTTAATGATAAAATTTGATTTTCCACCTCTTTTTTCTTACTTGTTCTTGTGTATTATGCATGATATCAGTGCTCAAATGAAAACTAGTATTCTTGTTCATATATTTTTCAGACATTACTTGGTTACAATTCTTTTTTTTCTTGCCACAGTTGATGTTAGATGGGAAAATCCAACAGGCTGGTACTTATAATGATCTATTAACCTTTAGCCAAGAATTTAAGGACCTTGTTAATTCATACAAAAAGACGGGTGGTTCTAGCCAGCTTGCAGATGTTATTTCAGCCCCGATACATTCAAAGTCTAACAAAGAAATGAAACAATATTTCACAGAGAAAAACTTTAATGATATAAATAGCGATGAGTTTATTAAGGAAGAAGAGAGAGAAAGGGGAGACACAGGGTTGAAGTCTTACTTACAGTATCTCAATCAGAAAGAAGGCTATATATACTTCTTTGTTAGCTCTCTTTCTCACTTCATGTTTATGATTTGTCAGATACTCCAAAACTCATGGATGGCTGCTAGTGTTGACAATCCTCAAGTCAGCACATTGAAATTGATTACAATTTACTTGTTGATTGGAATTACTTCTACCATTTTCGTTATAATGAGAAGTCTATTTGCAGCTGCTTTGGGTTTTCAATCATCAAAAAATTTATTTAGACAGTTAATAAATTCACTTTTTCGTGCATCAATGTCTTTCTATGACACCACACCTTTGGGAAGAATACTTAGTAGGGTAAGTTTATTAAACTATTTGTACACTACAAAGTTAATTGGTTAAAACTATTTTTGACAGTTGCTTAACTTGTTTGTTTATGTAGGTCTCATCAGATATGAGCATTGTGGATCTTGATATCGCTTTTAACTTCACATATTATGTAGCATCCACTATAAATCATTACGCAAATATAATAGTTTTATCATCTGTCGCTTGGCAAGTCTTGCTTTTGTGTATACCAATGGCTTATGTTACTATTCGTTTACAGGTAAAAAAACATATTTCAATTTGGGTGATATTTTAGTGATGATATGGTGACTTAATTTTTAATAACTTTCCTTAGAGAAATGACATAGTTTCCATTTACAGAATCATCGTTCTAATTTGGGGAAAAAGGGTTAAGGTGTGTGTGAAGAAATAGAATATTTTTAGTTGTTATCAAGAATCAATATTCGGAAACTCAAGTATGAATATCACAAACCAATCATTATCATGTTAAAATTCTAATTTTTTTAAAATAAAAAGTTGGAATGTAAATGATTAAATGCTTCACTTGTTATTAGAATCTCACATGTTATATCACAAATTAAGTATCACATAGTTCAATGTGTTAAGCTAAGACAGATGAATAATTTTTTAATTGCAATTGTTTCAAAAATAAACATGTGTTTTTCTAATTTTAATAGAGACACTACTATGCATGTGCAAAAGAACTTATGCGGATGAACGGAACGACAAAATCTTCTGTGGCTAATCATGTAGCTGAAACTTTCGTTGGAGCTATGACAATCAGAGCTTTTGAGAAGGAGGATCGTTTTGTCAACAAGAATCTTGATTTAATTGATGTCAATGCTAGTGCTTTCTTCCACAGTTTTGCCTCAAATGAGTGGTTGATTCAACGATTAGAAGTAATCTATGCAGTTGTTCTTGCCTCTGCAGCACTTTGCATCACTATGCTTCCTTTAGGGACTTTTACATCAGGTGAGACATTAATTATTGGTAACATTCAAACATCATTGTTTAAGTTTTCTTATAATAATGAAAATCATATGCACATATCATCACATGGATTATATCACTTATGCAAGTTTCTTATTTTCAACAACCATTGTTTCAGGTTTTATTGGTATGGTCCTTTCTTATGGCCTTTTATTAAATACTTCTGTAGTATATTCCACTCAATACCAATGCATTCTAGCGAATTATATAATATCGGTAGAGAGGATAAATCAATACACTCACATAGAGAGTAATATGCAAGAAGTGATAGAAGGAAATCATCTTCCACTTAATTGGCCAAATGCAGGAAACGTTGAAATAAAAGACTTGAAGGTAATTCACAGTTCTTTTAATATGTAAAATATATTTTCAAGGAAAAAATGTAAGATGAAATGAATTGTACATTTTTTGTTTATACCATGTCAGATACAATACAAGCCTAATGCACCATTTGTACTACATGGTATCACATGCAAATTTGAAGGAGGGCATAAGATTGGTGTTGTTGGTAGAACAGGAAGCGGAAAATCAACTCTCACAGGTGCTTTATTTCGTCTTGTGGAACCGACTAGAGGAAAAATTTTAGTTGATGGAATAGATATATCATCTATTAGTCTTCATGACTTGAGGTCAAGTTTTGGTATTATACCACAGGATCCCACCTTATTCATTGGGACAATTAGATATAACTTGGATCCTTTATCTCAACATTCTGATCAAGAAATATGGGAGGTAATAAAAAATTCTACGTTCTATTTAATATTGTATACTTGGAAAATATGGATTAATATTGTCTTTTGTACGAAGGTTCTTCAAAAGTGTCAGCTGCAAGAGATTGTCGAAGATAAAGGCGGCTTAGATTCCTCAGGTGCTTTTTCTAGCTCAACATTTAAATGTTGCAACTAAATTGATTGCAAGAACATGTTTTGAAGATATATTAACTTGTTCTGCAGTTGTTGAAAATGGAACAAACTGGAGCATGGGACAAAGACAACTATTCTCTTTAGGGCGTGCAATTTTAAGGAAAAGTAGGATATTGGTATTGGATGAAGCAACTGCATCAATTGATAATGCAACTGATTTGATTCTTCAGAATACCATTAGGACGGAGTTTGTTGGTTGTACGGTCATAACAGTAGCACACAAGATACCAACTGTGATGGATTGCAATATGATTCTTACCATAAGTGATGGTACGTTCATATCAATTGCCAAAAAAATAATTGAATTAATTCTTGATTGAATAGATAAATTTTTACATACTAATTAATAGACTTATTTGTCATTTCTACTAAATATATTGATAATATGTTGAACAAGTAATGAGTGGTTGATTATTTACTTGTTTCCTTTTAATACAATAAAATATTTGATTATATTTATAGGAAAATTGGTGGAGTATGATGAACCATTGAAGTTGATGAAGAGAGAACAATCATTGTTTGGAAACCTTGTAAGGGAATATTGGTCTCATTTTCAGTTTGCAGAATCACAGTGAAGTGAAGATGCCTTATATTTCTAGTATGGGTGTGAGTGAAATGATTCCAGGAGACTAAAGGATCATAAATTTTTATAGACCAAGTTTATTTTGTTTTGAAGTCAATACAACCACGACTGAGATTGCATTAGCCGCATTTTACTGCAATTCTATGAAATATCAAGGATTTCAAAGTGGCAGGAGACCGTTAGTCCAACACACTATTATATAGTGAATAAAATTATTAACTAAGTGAAAAAGAGAAATGAAATTTGTTTACTTTAGAATTTTTGGAAGGAAATTTGATGTGTGCAAATAAAAGTGAGAATTATGATGTTATGAGGGTGGTTTTGCATTAATGGAGATGGCTTTTTTAAAAAATAATTTTTGTATGTGTTATTACTATAGTTTAGAATATTTTTGATAGTGGTTATTATTCCAAATTTATATGTAGATTCAATTGTATAATGTTTATCTGCTTCAAAAATTGCTTTTATTTGAAATTGAAAAAAATAATATATATATATATATATATAGAGAGAGAGAGAGAGAGAGAGAGAGAGAGAGAGAGAGAGAGAGAGAGGAGAGGAACAAACAACAACAGTTTGATCATTTAAAAATTATGATAAAACTTATTCATTAATATGACTATTAATTTCTCTCTCTTATTAACTTGCATTTCATCTCTCTTATTAACTTGATTTAAGAATTGTTGTTTGTTCCTCTCATCTTTCATTTTAAATTCACTCTAATTTGATATGCTCCATATATATATATATATATATATATGATTGCTAATTCGTAATATTACATTTTTGAAATATTACTTAAATAGTCTTACACAATCTCTTGTTGACTTAGGATATACTATTATTGAATTACGTGAATCTAGATTCAAATATGTATTTGAACAAAAAAATTATGCTATTGCTATCTGGTTTAAATTAGAGGAATATGCCATTAGATGTAATTATAGCATTATGTAGTGAAAATCTTTGAAGCATCAAAGTAGTAGAGTTCAAATCTCAAACTGAAAATATCTTGGGAAGTTGAAGGGCTCAATTTTAATCAATTATGATGACTTTTCATGTGATTAAAATATCTTGAAGCCAATAATAAGAAGCACAAATTTAAAGCTTATTGTTGAGAAAAATATAGCCATTTCTGGAGAAGTTGGCTCAAGTGAATCAACACTCTTAGCAATAATTATTTGACAACTCCCTAATAATAAATAGAAAGTAAGATTATATTTTTTTATTATTATTCGGTATCTGGCCCTAGAACTGATTAATTTGGGAGATCAATTCCAGCATCCACTAGCGGAGGAGTCAATTGAAGTGGGATCAATCTCATCCTTCACTAGCAAAGGTGACAATTAAAAAAAGATCAAAGCTTTCTATGTCATCTATATTTGAACCCTAGACTTTAAAAATAACACACCCTCAAAACTCAAGCCTTCACCATCCATGCTGACTCCCAGGGTTAAAATTCCATCTCTTATACTTAGATTGATCCTCTCTTTTATAAATTTTTTGTTTGGTTTAGTTTCTAAACTTAAAATATGGAACGAGAAGATTGACTTTTGTTGTAATGTGAGTCTTGTATGGATCAAAAGAAAATATAGGGTCATGACGAGAACATGTGATTATTTTCATTAGCCTAGCACAAGCACTTCTAAAACAAGAATAGAAGTGGGGGCTATGTTGTGAGTTTTGTGAACGCAACTTTTCATTAGATGTATTTTGAATGATGTCAAAACTAGGATAATTTAGCTTTAATGTATATTGAACGGTATCTTCTGATTCTATATGTGCATCTTAGCATTAGGAAGCATTAAAATGTTTTGGAAAAGGCTCATACATGGTAACTGCATTGAACACATAGGTATTGTGAAAGCACTACAGCACAGGTTGACACATACGACTACAGGTCAACACATAAAAGAAAATTTTCTTCTATAGGTTGATACATGAAGTCTATGTCCATGTACTGACTGACATAGGTCGACACAAAGTCAACACAAGACCATCATAGGCCGACCTAAGACCTTCACAGCGGAAATCGCAATCCAAAATGCAGCGGAAATTAAAATATTTCCTTTTGTGATCCTTACGAATGGTCATGATCAGTGATAGAAACGATTACCTCTTATGGCGATAAAACCTTTGATGCTGAATTGAAGGAGTGATCAAGAGCGTTGAACGATGAACAATGCCTCTACTCAGTCCACATGAACAAATTCCTTTAGTCTTAGTGTTAGCTGCTACGATTGAAGGCTTTGAGTGAGAGAGAACGGAAATACGGTTAGGTTTTCACATACCAAATTTTCATCAAGTGTGAAGGTTTCCGCATAAGGGTTCTATTTATAGGACCACTTGTGTGGGCTGCCAGGTAAAAAGCCCACTGCACGCGCACCATATTTAATAGTGTACCGTGTATCACTTAAGCGCGTGGTACCTGACCATATTTTGTATTCTACTTAAGCGCATTGTACCTTACGGTATTCTACATTTACTTAAGTGCACCGTACCTTACGGTATTCCTTATTTACTCTACCTCTTATCAATTTGTCCTTATGTGTGTGACCTTGTAGGTTTTCGCGGTGTTGGTAATTATATTAAATCACGCATTTAACATAATAAACAGTGAGCGGTATCAAGAGGATTAAGCTTTGACCCTAGATTTTGACCCTAGATTCCATCATCATTCTAGGAGCATCAAGCTTTGTATTTCTAACCCTAATATTATTCAAGTTTTCTCTTGTTTGACTCCACCTGAATTAGGGTTTTGGCTCAAGCAAATCAAGAGGATCTTCACATGATCAGTCAATGTCTTGGATTGTTCATCAACCTATTAAGCTTGCATACACTCAAGAGGCTTATATTCATCATGAATTAAGTGCAAATTAGTCTCATTACAAGTTCTTTGAAGCTCAAGTTCATCTGGTCACAAATTAGGGTTTTTGCTTGGAAAGTCAACTGTGCCTTTGACTTTTGATTGAAGCATGATCCCAAGACTTGGGGAATGGTTCAAGACACTCAAATACATCCATGGAGTCCATCCATGATGTTTTAAAATATGCAAGAATGCAAGATCATTGAACATCACACAGTTGAATTCATCTTATGCATGAGCTTTACTAGACAAAGTCAACCATTTGACTTTTATGGTTTTTGGTCCAAATTAAAGTCATCAAGCCAAATTCCATCAATGCATGTTTAATAAATGAGTTTGAGCATGAAAAATCAAGATTTGAATGGTTTCTTGCAAAAGAGGCTAAGTTAAGAAAGTGAAATTTTTCTAAGTACGGAAGAAAAACCCTAGTTTTGATGCCAACTTTGAAGAATCATAACTTTCAATCTACACATCCAATTTTTGAGTTCCAAAGATCACATTGAAGCCCTCACAACATACTAGAACTTTGTCACGTTAAGTCCATCTCCAAAAAATGATTATATTTTGAGTTATAGAGCCATAAAGTTTGGGAAAATCTTTAAACACTTAGAAAAATTTTGAGGCAGATTTTGTTCTTCAAATGTACCAATCTTTGGAGCCAGTTTTCACTATGATCCCTTGAGATTCAAGAAATTTGTCAAACATGAAAGTTGTAGAGCATGTTTGGGGCTTTTCAAAAAGTACAAGAATTCCTCCATAGCATTTGTGAGCAAGGAGTTTCGAAGAGAAGAAGTTGAGGTCCTAAACTTAATTTTTAGGTCATGACCATGTTGATTCATGTTGCAAAACCATTCCAAATCTCCATGATTTCATTTTGCAGACCTTGTTGCTTGTTATTATTGTTCAAATCAGATAAGTACACATGCTTTTGGTGCATTATCCAAGTGGTTAAGGCTTTATCTCAAAGATCATTCCATTTTTGGCACAAAGTTGACAATGTCATTCTTGTAAAGCTACTTTAACCAAGGTCAACCTGTCTTGAGCATTGTAAATGTTTCTTCTGCACTCCAAAATGTTTGTACTGAGAAGAAAAGTCTCTGAACCCTTCCAACCACCCTAGAGAAGCATGGTACATTGCTTGGAAATGACAAAATGCATGGAACCACCAGGTTGCAAATCAACTGAGTCAAAAGAGTGAGAACTTGAGAATATGGTTAGCTTTAAATCTCCACTCTTTTCCTATAAATAGAGGACTTCATTAAGCCTAAAAAAACACAAGAACTTACCCTCAAAACCTCTGCATTCTCCTAGCCAATAGAATTTGCAAAAACACCTCAGTTTTTCAAAATCTCCAACCAAACACATTTCTCTCGTACATTTTGCAACCCAACACCACAAACCTTCCCTAAATACTCCACAAAACTTGTCCCAGCTGTCGCGGCCGGCAAAAGTATCGAGTCGCCATCATCCTTTATTCGTCCTAAGGGACAGGAAAATAATGATAAAACCTAAATCCTAAGGGAGAGACGCTAAGGTTCGGGAGTCGGTTAAGTGAGAGGAAGGTGTTAGGCATCCCTCACTTCCATTGTATTCAATGGGATCCTCCTTAAGTTTTAGGGAATGCTTGTTTGTTACTTGAATGTTTTACTGTTTATACTTATTTATGAAACCTTAATATTAGGTAGAAAAAGTGAAATGAAATTAATCAAAGAGGAGGACCCTAAGTTTTATTATTATTATACTCGCTAGGGTTTACAACCATATGCCTACGTACCTTCAATTTTGAAGGATTAGAGTAACCGTAGTTCACCTCCCCTATCCCCTATTCCTATTCCTATTCCTATTCCCATTCCTAAACCTAATCCTAATCCTAATCCTAATCCCTTATTTATACTCTCGGATGAAGAGTTATATCCCATTTCCTTATCCCTTATTTATACTCTCGGATGAAGAGCTCTATCCCTTAAATCCTTATCCCATGGCTTATATTTATACTCTTGGAACCTAAGAGTTTTATCCCTAAAATCCCTATCCATTATTTATACTCTCGGACGAAGAGTACTATCCCTTAAATCCTAATCCCTTGGCCTATGTTTATACTCTTGGAACCTAAGAGTTTTATCCCTAAAATCTCTATCCATTATTTATACTCTCGGACGAAGAGTACTATCCCTTAAATCCTAATCCATTTATTTGTACTCTCGGATATCAAGAGTTTTATCCCAAGTTTGAATTCCTTAAAAATCCTTTTCAATACCTTATAACATCCCTTAATGTTTAAATTATAATTATTATAATTTTATTATAAATCCCTTATCCCAAAGGTTAAAAAACTCCTTTAATTATTTATAAGAAAAACATCCAAAAGAAATATCTTTAATCCAAATAATTCTCAAATAAAATTATAACAATAATTTCCCCAAATAAATCCCCATTTTAAAATCCAAGATTAAAAATTAAAACTCAATATCAAAATAATGAACCCTTATCTCCAATATAATAAACCCATATTTTTAAATCCCAAAAAATTGTAAATACAATATAAACCATATTTTTAAATCTCAAAGTAAATGAATCCATATCTTAAAAAAATAAACCCATGAACAAACCCATATTTACAAAATTTCATGACAATCCCCAAAATTAAACCCAATATTATTTTATGAATCCCAAGTTTAGAAATAACTCAAAAATAGAAAATAAAATCCCAAAATAAAGAATAACAATTAAACCCTATTAATCCCCAAAATTATAAATTAAATATAATAGATCCCTAAATATTAATTATCCTCAAAATTATAAATAAAACCCCAAAATATAACTTAATATCATTAAGTTAACCCCCATAATATCCCAAAAATATAACTAATCCCAAATACTTATTTGATATTAAATAATTCTATATAAGGTGAATTTCAATCATAAAAAACATCCCATTATTTAAAAAACCCTTAATTATTTCATTAATAAATTTCATAATATAAAACATAAGATAATCCTTTAATTAATAAAAACCTTAACTTATTAATTAGTCCCTCTAATTGATTATATTAGTTAAATATCTAACTAATTAAATACTTAGCTAATTACTTATTAACCCATTCTAAATTAACCCCCTAATTATCACTTAATCAAAAGTAAGAAAACTCCCAATTATAAAATTAACATGTTAACTATTCTTAAGCCATAAGATTATTATTAAATTAAAACCTAAGTAACACCTTTAATTTAATTAATCAAAAAGCAAAATAAAATGAAATAAATCCAAATTTGATGATTATAAAAAATATTACACTAAACCTAAATCAAAACCAATAATCCTTGAATACCTAATTAAACCCTAAAAATTAAATATTAATTTAATTAACTAAAAAAACCAGGGGGTGTAAATTGTCACCTAGAAGTGTTTTGGGTCAGTGACTGGGGGTGTGGGTATCAAGGGCGTTAAGCCCATTAACCCTGGAGGCCAATTGCAGGTCAACCACTCTTGGAAAGAGTCAGCATCTTGACTCCCTATCTGGATCGTTGGATTGGTTTGACCGTGATCGCCTGAGGACCATTGGATGTGGCTAATATCGGATGCATCACAAATGTAAGTACGAGATTGAGAGTCCACCGTGCACGAACCCTTATATCATCCTCCTACGTATGCGCATCTAAGGGCATACAGAGCCCGACATGTCTTTGATCGGTCACCCCATGCGTATGATATATAAATGGGCCACCTTCAGACTTGCCCCATTTTCCTCTTCTCTTTCTCTCTCTATCTTTCTCCGCCTCTCTCTAACTCCAAACACTCTCTTCTCTCTCCCTCGCCGGTGAGCTTCCGGCCACCGCGCAACACCCTTAAAACGCCCTAAAACCCAGATTCCAGTGAGTAATCAACCGAAATCTTCCTCCCACAAGAACCCTAACTCCCTTTCCAGCGCAGATCACCACTAGTTCTTTAGGGTTTGCGACGAACCCTAAGAACCCTAACCCAGTCTCAAGAACCCTAACCCCAATCCCACTCAGAAACCTTCTTATTCTTCAGGGTTTGCGATGAACCCTAAGAACCCTATCCTAATTGAGATGAACCCTAACCATGAACCCTAGGATTCAAAACATGAACCCTAACCCTAATCCATAAGAACCCTAACCCTAAACAAAACCCAGAAAACCCTAAAAACATTAAACGTCCAAATTATGACACAGAATCAAGACAGAACAAAATCGGCAATAAAAAGTGAAAAGCTAAGAGCCTACCTCCCCGGTCGTGACCTTACTACGCTGCTCTGATTCCTTCTTTTCCTGTTTCATTTTATTTTTGTCCCTCGATCTCCTTCTAATCTCCTTCTTTCTCTTTTGCAGGTGTTCGAAAGGCTTTGCTCAGGGGATTAGGGTTCTGATGATGAACTCTAATTCTCTATACTGTTGAGCTATTAGTGAGGGTTTAGAGGATTGCGCCGCGAGGATGTATAATTCTTAGCGTAGGGTTTTCTCCCTTATTCTGAAATTCTTCTCTTGTTTATATAGTACTAGAAATTAGGTTAGAAATTAAATTGTTAGATTTAGTTTAGGAAATTTTGAATCCGATTGTGATTTAATATAATTTTTATTTTGATTTACCTTAAGGTTTGTAACATTTAGATTCTAATTGATTTTGTATTTCTGATTGTATCTGAATATTAATGGAATTTTACTTGTTATTTTGATTCAAAAATTAATTTCAGATTTGATCCAACTCAAAGTCATTTTGCGTTGGTTTAGGGTTTACAAAATGGGGAAGATGAAGCCCTCCACACGGTCAACTATTTTGACTGAGAATGATGATTAATAAAAATTAAAGAGAAACAATTAAATATTAAAAACTTAATAATAACAATAATATTGATAATGATGACTAACTAACGATTAATATAATCTAACCATAAAAGAAAACCCGTCCTTCCCCTAATAAAAAAAATAATTATAAAATATGCCTAATTACTAATATTAGTATTAATAATAATCCAAAATTAATATTATTAATCCTTCACCTAATAATAGTATTACTACTAAGAAATACTCTTAAAATAGTTAATTCGAACTAATCTTAATATCCTATTTAATAATTAAATTCAAATAAAAACTAATAGATTAATTAGCTAATTATAAATTAAATAATCCATAATGAAATAGCCCTTAAAAATCAACCCTTTAATCTTAATAATACAATTAAATTTAAAATAAACCCAATAACTTCTAAAACGTTAGTTTAATGTCTTAAACCTAATAAACCCTAAAAACCAAATAACCATATCCCTTATCAAATTAGTAATTAAATAAGTAAAAAAGAAATTCCAAAATCCTAGAAATGTACCCCTCCTGTTCAACTACTTCTAAAACGGGTCTAGAAGTACTAACACTCTTAGAAGCCTAGACTGAAATGTGTTAGAGGCCCTAGCATCTAAACCACGCCCCCTAATGACATTACATCCAAAAATAACAATGGGTCTCTAAAATTGACTGTAAATTACTGGTCAAAATTTAGGGTACGACAGCTGCCCCTATTTAATCGTCTTTGAATCTAAATGATGATGTCGATGAGCCTTCCTCTTTTGAAGAGGAGACAATTAAATACAAGAAGGACCCAAATTTTGACCGCGGAGTCTCACAGGTACGGACCAAATTATGGTGATCTGTCAATATCCTAATATCCCTGACAAAATATCCGATTGGACCCCTTAATAATAATACTTGAATAAAAATCCCTTGATAAATCTCTTAGATGAAAATCCGATAAAACCCCTTGATATATCCCTTGGATAAAAATCCGATAGAACCCCTTGATATATCCTTTTTGAGAAACCCCTTTTGATAAAACCTATTGATGAAACCCCTTTTGATAAAACCCATTGATGAAATATAGTGACACCCCTTGATAGAATCCTTTGATGACAATCCCAATAAACCCTTTTGATAAACTCTCTTGATAAATCCATTTTGATGAAATCCTTTTGATAAATTCCATTGATGAAACCACTTTTGATAAAATCCCTTGACAAAATTCTAGTTGAACCCTTTGATAGGAAATTCCGATGAAACCTTTGAGAAATCTCTGATGGAACCCCCTTAATAATAATACTTGAATAAAAATCCCTTGATAAAATCCCTTGATAAAATCCCTTGGTGAAATCCCTTTGGTAAATCCCTTGGTAAAACCCCTTTTGTTAAATCAATTGGTAAAAACCCCTTGAATAAAAATTCGGATGAAATTCTTAATGAAATCCCTTTTGATTAAACCCCATTGATAAACTCCATTTGGTAAAATTCCTTTTAATAAAAACCTATCGATAAAATCCCTTGATGAACCCTCGGATAGAGTCCCTTGATAAAACCCTTTCGATGAGATCCCTTAAAATTTATGAACCCGTAGTAGATAATGCTCCAATGAAAACCCCTAAATAGAATCCATTTGTTAAATCCCATTTTGTGAATCTCCTGTGCGCTAGATAAAATCCGGTAGAACCCCTTTCTTTTTTTAATAAAACTTCTTGAGACAATCCTTTAGTACAACTCCTAATAGTAACCCTGATATGTTTGATGGCACACCCTCCGTGGGTGCGATAAGTTGCTTAAGTGAAAGGTGAAAACCTACTCACTGATAGATGATAATCCTGAAAAATCATTTACTGAAGTGTTGTTTTCGCGATATAGTCAAGAATTAAATCCTTAATGGTGATTATGAACCCTATGCATGTATGCATGTTTGCGTATATGAGTGCATGTATGCGTGCTCTTATGTATGATGCATTATTTGGGCTAACGCCTCTTTTTATGTAGTGCAATGTATGTCTTTGTCTGAAATAATACTTTCCATAACGTCCTGACTCCCTGACCCTTGAGACTTTGGTAATTGTAGTAAGCCATGATACCCTTGATCCTGTTTAATATGTAACATGCCGTTAAAGAATCTCCCATGTTGGTTAGATTGTAACGTATATTCCTGTCAGTGTATAGACCCTATATCCTACTTTGGAAGAATGTGATCCCTTTGATGATTCCAAAAACCGAAGTAAAATCCATTTTCCCTTTTCAAAGCTTTTATTTATACCCGATATTTTAATGCATTATTTCACAATTAATCGACACCTTGTAATCAAGCGGAATAATTTAGGAGGCAAAGAAATATATTTGAAAAGCAAATTTTATTGAGAATTGGCCCGAAAATGGGCAATAATACGTAAGGAGGGTAATTCCCATAAGGAGATATTACCATAAATCCAAAAAAGATGTAAAATGGCAATAAGAAAACAAATTTATTTATGTCCCTATTAAATTTAACACCAGCTAATATCCCTAAGTCTCCAAGATCACGACACTTCGCTTCTGAAGATGACGGCTGGAATGATCGCTCCCTTCTGAATTCCTGTTACGGGGTGACTTGAGTGTTTTCAGTCATATGCCTTTTGGATATCCCTAACTTTTTCCTGGACCGCTCATTTTAGAGTCTTAGTCCACCAGGATGATATGCCATTTTTTTCGACTAAGGCGCCCTTTAGGGTTTTCGACTTGTCGGGTATCATTTTTTATTCAAGTCCCTAATTTTTGCCTGGATTGCTCTTTCGAGTTTTCAATCCACCGGGATGCCCTAATTTTTGCCTAAGTCGCCCTTTATGGTTTTCAACTTAGCGGGCTTTTATCCTCTTTTTCTAGGCATAATATTTTTTGACCGAATCGGAGTTCACCGGTCGTGGTAAATCCGCTCCATCCATGGTTGTTAATATTAGTGCTCCGCCAGAGGAGGCACTCTTCACGACAAATGGCCCTTCATAGTGTGGGGTCCATTTGCCGTGGTGGTCCTTATAGATGGGTAATATTTTCCTTAACACCAAGTCTCCCTCTTCGAGTAGGCGAGGACGAATTTTCTTGTCGAACGCTCTCTTAATTCCCTATTGATATAATTGCCCGCAGCCACACGTTTCCCTTATACGAGGTTTAGCTGATCGAGTCTAGTTTGCACCCATTCTGCCTTATCCAGTTTAGCTTCCTTTATGATCCTAAATGATGAATTTTCACTCCAATTAATAGCCCTTCTTTGAAGCCATTATCCTTATGCAAATATAAGTTTCCATCGAGATCCAGGTCCAGGTCCTTCCTAGGAGTTCGAAGTTTCACAATCCTATATAACCATGACATCTTTGCCCGGGAAGTCCATATGCATGAGTTTGATATTCGTCAACTGGTTTATGAATGAGATGTACTTCCTTTAATAGCCTTTGGAGTGACGTATTGGATGTTACATTCAGTTAATAACATATGCCACCTATCTATTCTCCCTGATACGTCATGTTTCCCTATTTCACAACCCATTGAATTCTTAAGTATTGTTAAGTACATTATGAGTGGTCTCCTTGGGACTGGTGGCACTAACATAGGTGGCTTTTGCAAATATTCCTTGATCCAATCGAAATCCTTTTGACAATCTTCATTTCATTCAATGATTTGATCTTTTTCTGAGTAATTTGAAGATTGGCTCACGAGTAGCTGTAAGGTGTGAGACGAACCTCGTAATATAATTTAATCTCCCCTAAAATCCACGAACTTCTTTTTTTGTCCTTGGAGCTGGCATCCCTTGAATGGCTTTCGTTTTGTCCTTTATTCCCCTTTGACTGACCATGGACCCTAATATTTTCCCGGATCTAATTCCATAAGTACACCTTGTAGGATTTAGTCGTAACTTGAATTTCCTTAACTGATCTAACAACTTTTGTAAGTTATTTATGTGATCTTCTTCTTTTTGTGACTTGGTAATCATATCATCCACATGAACCTCTATCTCCTTATGCACCATATTACCAGAGCCCTTTGACAAGTTACTCCTACGTTCTTTAACCCAACAGGCGTTACCTTGTGACAAAATGTCAAATTATTTCTTGACTTCTTCCCTGATCTAGAGGATCATGTCTGGTCCAGTCCTCCTCAGCTTTTGCTTGATTGGCGTGCATTTTAGTTTGAGTAGTAATTTATGCTCGACGATGCTTGTATCCAGTCCCGGCATATCTTGGTATGACCATGAAGACACGTCTGTGTATCCTTGAAATAGCTCGATCAGTCTTTCCTTTATATACACATTTAGAGAAGCACTAACTTTGACCTCTTCTTATCTTCCTCAGTTCCCAGATTGATCACATCCACTGGTTCTTGGTGAGGTTGTATTTCCTTGTCCTCCTGCCTCAATAGTCTGGCTAACTCTTCGGGAAGCTCACACTCGTCCTCATCACCCTCTTCCGCTTGGTTAATCGGTAATTCGAAGTCATATGAGATTATAGCGGTGTCATTTTCAATAGGTTCATTTTTAAATTTGCACGAGGAAGATTTTTTATTAGTATCCTTTTTTTGAATTGATGGGAATGAAAATATTGAAAGAAGGTATATTGCCATTTTGAACAAACAAAAAATGAAAGAAAAAGATCTTGATTGAAAACAAAATGAAATTTTATTGATAGAAATAATCCAATGAAATAAAAGGTGGCCCTACAAAGCTTTATCCACTTGCCTTGGGCATAGCAAGGGACTTATTATTATTTTAAGAAAAAAGTAAATTACTTCAAAACAGAAATCATCTCAGGAATCCCAATGGCCTTCCAATTGTTGAGGATTGTATCTGGTGAGCCAAGACACACCAAATTAGGCATTCCTTTTTCTTCCTCCTATTAGGGCCACATGATCCTCCATTCCGAATCCCACACTATGAAAATTGTCTTTTATCCCTTCATTAGCCGGTTTGTAGCCCAGTCCGAACAAACCATTCTCCTCAGGTGACTCCCATTGTTTGCCCCAGTTTGTTATGTCTCCATTCTTAACAAGGAATTCATCTTCCATCCCTTCCATGGCATTGACTATTGCCCCAATGTGCCCCAGTAATGCATTATCTCCCAAATTTGGACCTTCAGGGTCTACAACACTGACATCGTTTTTCTTTGAGTGGTTTCCGGAATACCCTTTATTGTTATGTTGATCAGAGGATGACTGCCCAATCTTTCCTGTCTTTAAACCATTCTCAATCCTTTCTCCAATGATAACCAAGTCAGCAAATCCTGTTGAGACTGACCCAATCATCTTTTTGTAGTACATTCCTTGTAGGGTATCCATAAACATATCCACAAGTTCACTTTCCAATAATGGAGGTTGCACACGAGAAGCTAGTTTCCTCCATCTTTGGGCATATTCTTTGAAGGACTCATTCCCTTTTTGAGACCTGTTCTGCAAATGCGTACGGTTAGGAGCCATGTCCACGTTGTATTGGTATTGCTTCATAAAGGCGCTTGCAAGGTCTTCCCAAGTCTTAATGTGAATCCTCTCCAATTGCATGTACCAGTCCAAGGAAGCCCCACTAAGGTTGTCTTGAAAAGTGTGCATCATCAGCTTCTTATTAGTAGCATGGGCACCCATTTTTTGAACAAACATCCTTAGGTGATTCTTAGGACAACTGACACCCTTGTATTTCTCAAAGTTTGGGGCCTTGAATTTGGGAGGTATGACCACACCAGGCACTAAGCACATTTCCAAAGTATCCACTCCAAAAATATTGAATCCCTCCACGACCTTCAACCTTTCCTCAAGTGTTTTGTACTTATCGTCAACCCCTCTCCTTTCCCTAACAATGGTTCCTTTATTTTCGAGGGCCACTTGTCTTGGATTTTCACCCACGTATTGGAGGTTCCAATCTACGTAATTCTCACGTGGAATAGGTATGTAAGAAGTACGAGGTGCCCCATTGGAAATAGGTGGAGAGACGGTTCCCTCGAGAGGTTGGTTAACAGTTTTTTGCTTAGCAGTTTCGGCATCCTCACGTTCTAGATCATGGACAAACCCTAGTAGAGGGTTATTGTCCTCAACAAGGGGGTAGGAGTAGGAACCTTCCTTTGATGACTTGACTCGGTTCCTCTGGCTATCAAATTCTTGATGGTAAATGTCAGTTGATCAATCTGGCTTTTCATACCGTCCACATTCTCCTTAAAAGTATCCATTTCTCCTCTTAGAGTGACCAGATCCTTTTCCAACTGATCCATAGCTTTCCTTCGGTACGCTCGAGTGCGAGGTCGGGAAGTCAGATTGTTATGCTCAATGACTCTGAGACAAAGTTTGTAAAAGAAAATGATTTTTTTTTTAATTTCTTTTTCCTTATTTTTCGTATGCATGTTGATGCATGGATGTATGAATATGCATGGTGTATGCTAAAAAATATTTTTTAGGGGAATTCCAAAATCCATTGTAAAAGTGTTAGAGATGAATATATTTAAGGAAAAAAGGCCATACACATAGCATAAAGTAACACTTCCTTTATTAAAATTTCAATCCATAGGTTCCCATTTGGGAATATCCTAAAACAATGCCAATAAGCATACTCCCATTAACTTCTAAACTTAGAAACACAAAGATAAATCCTTGGGAATAGTCCAAATCCGCAATAAACACTCCTAAGCTTAAGAAAGTACAAAACAAATAGGTGTATCCATGACCTTCTTCCAATGAGCCCTGAACTCCTCCAAGCATCCTCTCTGTAGCCCTTTGCACATCCCTATCCTGCTTGTAATGAAATAATAGATCTTCAACAGGTACAACTAAGTCCTTAGGCTTGACTTTTTTTTTGCCCCTATGCCCTTGTAAGGTTTTTCCCTCTCCTTGTAAATCCAAGTATAGTCCAAATAAACATCCTTTGAGCAGATTTTGGCACTAAGTCTTAAGGTCTTTGAGACTTTGCAAATTAGTACTTAGTGTTTTGATGTGTAGGGTTATCCTTTTGTTTGAACCCATCTTCTCAATGTTCCTACAAAAAATTTTGAAATTCCCAAAAAAAATGCATATATGCAAAAATGTTTTTTAAATGAAAGATGACATGGACATTTTTGTTTTTTTATTAAATGTTTTTATTTGGTTAGGGTAAGGTGAAATGCAAGCATGACCTTAACTAGGTGGGCTCCCTACAATGGTTTAGATCTAAGTCTTATCTACCCAATCCCCTCACGTGCAGGATATACAGTTTTTGTTTTTTGGTTCCACGATATACCTAGAATTTAGACTATACCCTTGTTTTACCATGAGAAGGATCAAGACTTCCTACGGTAAACTTTTGGGATAAGTCTCATCTAGGGAGATCCTAGTAACGACCCTTGAAGGTTGAATACTTGGGGGTCTCCATGAGTTGATAGGGTGTTCTAAAGGTCCTCAGAATCTTGGACCACATCCAAATCATCAACTATGTTAAGGGCTAGCCTTACCATGAAGACAACTTTGGAGGGTCTATCTGAGTGTGGCATCAATGCATTGTCGGGATGTTACATCCCTTCAATAACATTTCCGTTCCACGTCCTAACTTAGGGTATCCTCCAAGCTTGGGTTTTAGCTTCACATATCACAATATCCCAATCCAATGCCTGATGACAATATAATAAATATGAATAACATATATAATAAATAATAAAAATTATATAATAATCATGAAAATACATGGACAAAAACAGTAAACAACCAAGACAAATAAACAAGGACCTTAAAACCTAAGGTTAGGATGGCCTCTCTTTAGGGAGATCCCCAGCAGAGTCGCCAGCTGTCGCGACAGACATAAGTATCGAGTCGCCATCATCCTTTATTCGTCCTAAGGGACAGGAAAATAATGATAAAACCTAAATCCTAAGGGAGAGACGCTAAGGTTCGGGAGTTGGTTAAGTGAGAGGAAGTGTTAGGCACCCCTCACTTTCATTGTATTAAATGGGATCCTCCTTAAGTTCTAGGGAATGCTTGTTTGTTACTTGAATGTTTTAATGTTTATACTTATTTATAAAACCTTAATATTAAGTAGAAAAAGTGAAATGAAATTAATCTAAGAGGGGGATCCTAAGTTTTATTATTATTATACTCGATAGGGTTTACAACCCTATGCCTACGTACCTTCAATATTGAAGGATCAGAGTAATCGTAGTTCACCTCCCCTATCCCCTATTCCTATTCCTATTCCTATTCCCATTCCTAATCCTAATCCTAATCCTAATCATAATCCTAATCCTAATCCCTTATTTATACTCTCGGATGAAGAGTTCTATCCCATTTCCTTATCCCTTATTTATACTCTCGGATGAAGAGTTCTATCCCTTAAATCCTTATCCCATGACCTATATTTATACTCTTGAAACCTAAGAGTTTTATCCCTAAAATCCCTATCCATTATTTATACTCTCGGACGAAGAGTACTATCCCTTAAATCCTAATCCCTTGGTCTATGTTTATACTCTTGGAACCTAAGAGTTTTAACCCTAAAATCCCTATCCATTATTTATATTCTCGGACGAAGAGTACTATCCCTTAAATCCTAATCCATTTATTTATATCTCGGATATCTCCCAAGTTTGAATTCCTTAAAAATCCTTTTCAATACCTTATAACATCCCTTAATGTTTAAATTATAATTATTATAATTTTATTATAAATCCCTTATCCCAAAGGTTAAAAAACTCCTTTAATTATATATAAGAAAAACATCCAAAAGAAATATCTTTAATCCAAATAATTCTCAAATAAAATTATAACAATAATTTCCCCAAATAAATCCCCATTTTAAAATCCAAGATTAAAAATTAAAACTCAATATCAAAATAATGAACCCTTATTTCCAATATAATAGACCCATCTTTTTAAATCTGAAAAAATTGTAAATACAATATAAACCCATATTTTTAAATCCCAAAGTAAATGAATCCATATCTTAAAAAAATAAACCCATGAACAAACCCATATTTACAAAATTTCATGACAATCCCCAAAATTAAACCCAATATTATTTTATGAATCCCAAGTTTAGAAATAACTCAAAAATAGAAAATAAAATCCCAACATAAAGAATATCAATTAAACCCTATTAATCCCCAAAATTATAAATTAAATATAATAGATCCCTAAATATTAATTATCCTCAAAATTATAAATAAAACCCCAAAATATAACTTAATATCATTAAGTTAACCCCCATAATATCCCAAAAATATAACTAATCCCAAATACTTATTTGATATTAAATAATTCTATATAAGGCGAATTTCAATCATCAAAAATATCCAATTATTTAAAAAACCCTTAATTATTTCATTAATAAATTTCATAATATAAAACATAAGATAATCCTTTATTTAATAAAAACCTTAACTTATTAATTAGTCCCTCTAATTGATTATATTAGTTAAATATCTAACTAATTAAATACTTAGCTAATTACTTATTAGCCCATCCTAAATTAACCCCCTAATTATCACTTAATCAAAAATAAGAAAACTCCCAATTATAAAATCAACGTGTTAACTATTCTTAAGCCATAAGATTATTATTAAATTAAAACCTAAGTAACACCTTTAATTTAATTAATCAAAAAGCAAAATAAAATGAAATAAATCCAAATTTGATGATTATAAAAAATATTACACTAAACCCAAATCAAAACCAATAATCCTTGAATACCAAATTAAACCCTAAAAATTAAATATTAATTTAATTAACTGAAAAAACCAAGGGGTGTAAATTATCACCTAGAAGTGTTTTGGGTCAGTGACGGGGGTGTGGGTATCAAGGGCGTTAAGCCCATTAACCCTGGAGGCCCACCGCAGGTCAACCACTCTTGGAAAGTGTCAGCATGTTGACTCCTTATTTGGAGCGTTGGATTGGTTTGACCGTGATCGCCTGAGGACCATTGGATGTGGCTACTATCGGATGCATCACAAACATAAGGACGAGATTGAGAGTCCACTGTGCACGCACCCTTAGATCATCCCCCTATGTATGCGCATCCGAGGGAATACAGAGCCCCACGTGTCTTTGATCGGTCGCCCCATGGGTATGGTATATAAACGGGCCACCTTCAGACTTGCCTCATTTTCCTCTCTCTTTCTCTCTCTATCTTTCTCTGTCTCTCTCTAACTCCAAACACTCTCTTATCTCTCCCTCGCCGGTGAGCTTCCAGCCACCGCGCAACACCCTTAAAACGCCCTAAAACCCAGATTCTAGTGAGTAATCAACCAAAATCTTCATCCCACAAGAACCCTAACCCCCTTTCCAGCCCAGATCACCACCAGTTCTTCAGGGTTTACGACGAACCCTAAGAACCCTAACCCAGTCTCAAGAACCCTAACCCCAATCCCACCCAGAAACCTTCATGTTCTTCAGGGTTTGTGACGAACCCTAAGAACCCTAACCTAATTGAGATGAACCCTAACCCTGACCATGAACCATAGGGTTTAAAACATGAACCCTAACCCTAATCCATAAAAACCCTAACCCTAAACAAAACCCAGAAAACTCTAAAAACATTAAACGTCCAAATTATGACACAGAATCAAGACAGAACAAAATTAGCAATAAAAAGTGAAAAGCTAAGAGCCTACCTCCCCGGCCATGACCTTACTAAGTTGCTCCGATTCCTTCTTTTCCTGTTTCTTTTTATTTTTCTCCCTCGATCTCCTTCTTTCTCTTTTGCAGGTGTTCGAAAGGCTTTGCTCAGGGGATTAGGGTTCTGATGATGAACTATAATCCTCTATACTGTTGAGCTATTAGTGAGGGTTTGGAGGATTGCGCCGCGGACGTATAATTCTTAGCTTAGGGTTTTCTCCCTTATTATGAAATTCTTCTCTTGTTTATATAGTACTAGAAATTAGGTTAGAAATTAAATTGTTAGATTTAGTTTAGGAAATTTTGAATCCGATTGTGATTTAATGTAATTTTTATTTTGATTTACCTTAAGGTTTGTAACATTTAGATTCTAATTGATTTTGTATTTCTGATTGTATCTGAATATTAATGGAATTTTACTTGTTATTTTGATTCAAAATTTAATTCCAGATTTGATCTAATTCAAAGTCATTTTGCGTTGGCTTAGGGTTTACAAAATGGGGAAGACGAAGCCCTCCACACGGTCAACTATTTTGACTGAGAACGATGATTAATAAAAATTAAAGAGAAATAATTAAATATTAAAAACTTAATAATAACAATAATATTGATAATGATGACTAACTAACGATTAATTTAATCTAACCATAAAAGAAAACCCGTCCTTCCCCTAATAAAAAATTAATTAATTATAAAATCTGCCTAATTACTAATATTAATATTAATAATAATCCAAAATTAATATCATTAATCCTTCACCTAATAATAATATTACTACTAAGAAATACTCTTAAAATAGTTCATTCGAACTAATCTTAATATCCTATTTAATAATTAAATTTAAATAAAAACTTATAGATTAATTAGCTAATAATAAATTAAATAATCCATAATGAAATAACCCTTAAAAATCAACCCTTTAATCTTAATAATACAATTAAATTTAAAATAAACCCAATAACTTCTACAACGTTAATTTAAAGTCTTAAACCTAATAAACCCTAAAAAACAAATAACCCTATCCCTTATCAAATTAGTAATTAAATAAGTAAAAAAGAAATTCCAAAATCCTAGAAATGTACCCCTCCTGTTCAACTACTTCTAAAACGGGTCTAGAAGTACTAACACTCTTAGAAGCCCAGACTGAAATGTGTTAGAGGCCCTAGCATCTAAACCACGCCCCCTAATGACATTGCATCCAAAAATAGCAATGGGTCTTTAAAATTGACTGTAAATTACTGGTCAAAATTTAGGGTATGACACCAACCATCAAACAAGTTCTATAACATCCCACACATCATCCACCCTTTTCAAACTTCATCTTGCAAGAGGGGTCGAGTTTGAACATTAAAGCCATTTCCAATCAACTTAATCATTCAAATACTCTCTCCAAGGACCAACAAGGCTAAGAGGATCATTATTTCCCTTCTGAAAGAGCATTTGAAGAAGCCTTGGACTGTCTCCAAGAGGTAAGCTTATTGCTCCTTGAACTTCATGATTCATGCATTCTTAATGTCTTATTTGTGAAGCAAAAATGTATTATATACTATATACAACCTGTTTGAAGCATTGGTTGCATTATATGAGTTGAGCATGTGATGTTTTAACGTGTTGAAATCTATGAGTGTTACACTGTTGTTGGTTAATTTGTGATTCATATAGTTAGTCTTATGATGAGTTAATGATATATTCAGATTCCTTGTGAAAAATACTTCAATTTTTATTTTTACAAAATTAAAAATGATGGAGAAATGAGAGAGATATGGGAGGTTGAAATTTTGATGAAGATGGTGAGTTAGGGCACGAGGGAGAAGAGAAAGAAAGAGTGAGCAAAAGAAGAAGAGAACGATGAAATGGTGCTGACTTGCTGCGTAGGTGGCACTGACTTGTCCATTTTAATGTGTATGTAAAATATATATTTATGGAATTAATTTAGTTAATGGATGGGAGCGTAGCACCGTAGGTCAAGAAGGAGGGTTTGTGTGTGTTTGCAAGTGAGAGGCCTAGGGTTCGAATCCCCCTCGCCCCAGTCCTTTTTTTTTTTTTTCTGAACTCCAAGTAGTTTTCATATATATTATCTTGGTTCCACCCTTAGTCACAACACGCGCGTTGATTGAGTTTGCAAGGTTTTGGCCAGTCAGTCCAGTGGCGTTGGTTCAACACCCACCAAGGCCACTCCCTTTTTTTTATGACTTATTTTTCTTAAGTTTCTTCGCAACTTTAAAGCCTTGTAACTTCTTCATTTTAATAGTTTTTTGAGCCATTATTTTTGCAAATGTCTCATGTTGTTGCATATTTTCTGTTTGTAAAAACAAAATACCAAAAACAATTATTTTTGTGACACTTATTCATGTTTAAAAGTTAGTAACCTTTTTAGGTTTTTATAAGGTTTCCTTTGAGTATTTTGATTGATGCCTTGGTTTTCTTTGCATCTTTGGACTTGTATGAACCATTTGCAACTTAGTCGAACCTTGTATGATGTTAAAAACTTGTACACCCTTGTTTCAACTTGATTTTAATGCATTTCAAGTGTATGTTTACATGTAAATGTATGTTGAACTTCCAATCAGGCTATGAACTTTTGCTTGGTCATTTTGCCTCTAACATGTGATTCTCTTCCATGTTTACATGACTTTGATATGCACCTATACCTTTTTTGAGTCATACTATGTTTAGGTATCCTTAAACCTTTGATTTTTGTCTTAAACATGCCTTTGTATACATGTATGCTTGTGTGAATCTTTGTGATGTTTCCACTTTGTTCCAGATCATGTTTGAACCCTAGCATGTATGCTTGTTACCTACTTGTATTAACATGTCCAATTTGTATCCATGCTTAAATGTTCAAGTAATTTCTTAACTTGTTCACATGATGTTTTGAATCTTAACTTACCATCTAAATGCATGTTTACATGTCATCCTTTGTATGTTTACATATTCATCTACCATGTTGTTGTCATAAACAGGTCTTTATGTTCAAGTATGATTGGTTGTTACCATTACTCGCTTTAAATTGTATTCATGATTAAATAATGCCTTAATTTATACATGTATGCTTTGAACTTTGATTGTAATCATGGCTTATGTATGTTTTATCCCATCTTTGAACTTCACTCATATTTAGGTATTGTTATAACCTTTACATGTTAACTTGAATTTTGTTTCCTTCCATGTCTAAGTAGTGTCTGAACTTATACATATCACGTTTGAATCTTACCATGCTTAAGTGTTGTCATGACTTATCCATGTTGAAGTGATTAAATTGTATTTATGATTAAGTATTGTTATAATTTATTCATACTTGTCTTGTATTCATGATTAAGTGGTGTTAGTAAACCCTAATGAATGTTTTCCTTAACTTTGAACTTAACTTGTTATCCATGATGCTTTAGTCTTGTTAAAACTATACTTCATGAGTGTTTAGATGTTGTAACATCTTTGTTTGCTTTGGTTGTTACCATGTTATTTTGAGCTTCTTCAAACTTTGAATATGCCTGGTTGTTACCTTGCTTCCTTTATGACTTTGGCAACCTTTATCTTTGTCACATCTCTTTCTTATGCTTTGGTTGTAACCATGTGCTTTATCTTTGTCACATAAACATCATGTTTGAATGTTATTTTAAATGCTTATAATTGATATCGTGTTTGAGTATCATACTTGTTCATATCATCCATCTTAATCATACCTCTTTTAACTTTGTCAAGTTATTTCCCCCAAGTGAAGTTAGCTTGTTAGCTTCCATTCTTAAGTTGCCCTTTTATTCCTTAATCCAAGGGAAAGTTTCTCTATTGACTCAATGTCATAGATAGATTAGCATTACCCATTCCCTTTGACCTTGTTAGAGTCATTAGGTCTTATAACTTAGAATTAGGGTAGAATGTACAACTCTTTGACTTTGTCAAGTCAAGTAAGTGTTGAGACCTTAACACTTAATCCCCTTTGAACCTTGATCATAATCAAAGTGTTCATCCATCCTTAGTGAGGTGAACTACAAATGCTCTGATTCTATCCTTGTAAGGATATGTAGGCACAAGACCGCGAAGTTTTGGCAAGCATACTTAGTGATTAAACCCTTAGGCTCCTATCTCTCACCATAAGACCCAAATACAAAATAATAGCAAACAATATCACAAATAATAGTAAGAGGTTCCTATAGAGTAATATAGATGCTTAAGATGCTAACACCTTCCCCAGGTATAACCAACCCCGACCCCCAAATCTCCTAGCATTTGTTGTAACATTGCAAACTTAGGGTTTTATACGATCTTTACCCTTTCCCTTGGATAAATCAAAGCTCGGTGGTGAATCTTTAAAAGATTTGTGATTCCAGTTTAATCAATAGCTTGATATACAATTCTCACTTGAGAAGCCACCTCTCAATGGAGGCACTTTTGAAAATAAGTATTGTTGATCAAAAGATTGTGAAAACAATACTATTTCTTGATTGAGCCTACGAAGCTGAGAACTTTTAGGCACCTTTAACCCCACTTGGCCTTGTTAGGAACGTAGTGCAATGACTATGAGGGTGTAGACCCAAAATAGTTGATATGCGATACTACACTCAAAAGAGGTTATCTTGAGAATATTATTAATTACCGAGTAATTGGAAAATTGATAATATCCGAAAGATGGGCTGATGACTTTGGGAACTTGTTAGAACCCGATATGCAGGTACGCAATAAACCTTAGTACATACCAAATGGGAGGGGTAAACCTTTGACTACATGCAAGCCTTACACCATGTCTGAGTGTGATCTTGTTATGTTTGTGCATACATGCATTCATAAACATCATTTTTCATGAAAGTTTCATGGAACTTAAGCTCTTGTTTGCAAACTTCATAGGATCACCATGAATAATGAAAGAAGAAAAACTTTAAAGTACACTTTCAAGAGTCCTAGATTGGATGACCTAAGGAGATTGGGAGCTTTGGTTAAAGATCAAGAAGGTTTCAAGAACAAGTATGGGAAGTTGTTATCACTATTGAAGATAAAGATGGAAGATGGACTTCTCTCTACTCTACTTCAGTTTTATGATCCAATCTACCATTGTTTCACCTTCCCCGACTACCAACTTATGCCTATATTGGAGGAGTACTCCTATCTAGTTAGGTTGCCTATCCTCGATGAGTCTCCCTTTCCTATCTTAGAGAAAGATCCTAAGGAGAAAGACATTGCCAAAGCCACACATTTGGGATTTTCTGAAATTCAAGCTAACATGACCACCAAAGGAGGAGTCTTTGGGTTGACTACAAAGTTTTTGATTGGGAGAGCTCAGTATTATGCAGATCACACGAGCATGGATGCATTTGAGGCTACTCTTGCCTTACTTATCTATGGGGTATTTCTCTTCCCAAGCTTTGAAGACTTTGTTGACATCAACGCTATCAAGATCTTCCTAAATAAGATTACATTGCCTACCTTATTAGCAGATGCTTATCACTCAGTCCACCTAAGGAACTTCCATAGAGGAGGGATGGTCACATGCTGTGTGCCATTATTGTACAAGTGGTTTATTTTTCACTTGCCCAAGTCAAGCTCATTTTGGGATCTCAAGAATGGTTGGTGGTCACAGAAGATTATGGCTCTTACTCATTCCGATATTGATTGGTACAATCGTGTCTATGATGGAGTTATGATCATTGATAGCTGTGGGGACTTTGCTAATGTACCTCTTATTGGTACCAAAGGAGGGATCAGTTATAATCCAGTCTTGGCTCGCCGTCATATAGGATGTCCTTTGAAGGTCAAGCCCAATAGTATTCATGTTGAGAGTATCTTTTTCAAAGATGATAAGGATAGCAAGAAGCTCAAAGAGAAAATCTTAAGTGCTTGGAGACATTTGCATAGGAGAGGGAAGAAAGACATAGGAAAGCCTAATTGTGTCTCTTTGGAACCCTATCTCCAATGGGTCCGAGATAGGGCCATCAAGCTAAATATGCCTTATCCCCGTCAAGATCCCATGACTCTGAAGAAAGAACCTACCCTGATTTTCATGTCTAAAGTAGAGAAATTGAAGATTTCTTTGAGCAAAGCACAACAAGAAGGAGATGCTTGGAAGAACAAGTATCAAGTACTCGTCAACGAGAATGCAGAACTCCAAAGACAACTACAAATGAAGACTGAAGAAGTACTCTTTTGCAAGAAGAGAAAGGTGCAAGAGGATTTATTTTCCTCTAGCCCACAGTCGACTCCTTGGAAGCTAATCGTGGATAGGCTTATTCTCGAAAAGACTCAGATGGAGGAGCAGATCAAGAAGCTCAACATGAGGTTACTAGGAGAATCTCCGTAGGACTTTTGTTAGCTTTTATTTAGCTTTTTGTTTATGACTTTTGTAAGAAGTACTAAATGTCTTGTAATCCACTCTTTTGAAATTAATGAAATGAGTCTCTTTTGATATATCCTTGATGTTTGCAAACATTTAAGTTCGGGGAAACTTTTTGTATTACATCTTGCATTTTGCATCTGTTGTCACATTTGCATTACATTTCTTTTCATAAAACTCATTTCGTCTTATCATCTCCAGTTTCTACGCTGAATCCTCCACATCAGTATAACACCTGTGCTCAAGCCAGAAGAAGAATGGCAGATCAAGAACACGAGATTGATCACATCAACAACGATTTAGAAGACCTCCGTGGTAATGTTGGACAAATCATGGAGATGCTGCAGGTTATCCGTGCTAAGATGGACACCCAGCCAACTGTGGTTTCCAAGGTTGCAAACCCCGAGGTAGACTCTCTTCCAGTTACTACTCCTATTACTTTTCCTCTGCTTGGACTCCCGCCAGGTTTTGTTCCACAACCGCAAGTTCATGTTTCCACTCAACAGACAGTTATGTTGGCTGCTGATGTTCCCAACGTAGTTTCGACCTTTGCACCCGCTGTTGTGCACACTCGTGTAAATCAACCTTACTATGACGACCATCATCAAGATTATGACACACTCAATGAGTCTGAATACGAAGATGAGAAACGCGATAAGTTGAGAGAGAATGTGGATTTGATTGAGAAAAGGCTTAGGGCTATGGAGGGGGGTCAGGTATTTAGAGCCACTGCTCGTGAAATGTGCTTGGTGTCTGGATTAGTGATTCCAGCCAAGTTCAAGACACCTATCTTTGATAAGTATGAAGGGACATCTTGTCTTAAAAATCATTTGATCATGTATTATCGCAAAATGGCAGCTTATGTGGACAATGACAAACTAATGAACCATTGCTTTCAAGACAACTTAAAGGGAGCATCCTCTAAATGGTATATGAGCTTAGACCAGTCACGAATCCATTACTTTCAAGACCTCTCTGATGCTTTTATAAAGCACTACAAATACAACATGGATCTCGCGCTAGATAGAAGGCAGTTGCTCAGCATGTCACAGAAAAGCTCTGAATCTTTTAAAGAATACGCCCAAAGATGGAGGGAGACAACCTCTCAAGTAGAGCCTCCTCTATCAGAAAAAGAGCTTGCAGGCTGGTTTGTTGACACTGTGCAGCTAGAATTCTATGAAAGAATGGTGGGCAGAGTCACTGTTAACTTTTCTAATTTAGTGGTAGTAATGATCAAAATAGAATTGGGTCTAAAGAATGGGAAGACGAGTGGTTCAGTGGGTAGTTCCAAGGATGCAGTTAAAATGCCTTCTAGCAGTTTCTAGAAGAAGAAGGAAGGAGAGACTAATGTCATCATGAATGCCTGTAGAAGAATTCCCTCTTGGAAGAATCAACGTCAGCAACAACAACAGTTCGTTCAACAGCCGGTGCATCAGTATGCCCCTCAACCATGTGTGATAGTTGTTACTCCCGCTTTTAATCAACAACAACCTGTTTTTCAACAAGTTCCTCAACATCAGCAAGCGTTCAACGCTCCTCAAAAAAATCCTATCCAATGTCAGAATAATCAGAATCAGAATAGAAGACATGGAGGGAGGCCACCAATACCCCCTATCCCTATGACATATACAAAATTGTATCTGTTCCTCATTGATCAGGGCTTGGCAACTCCAAGGCCATTGGGTCCTCCACCAGAGAAATTTCCACCATATTACAATCCTAACGCCCATTGTCCCTTTCATGAGGGCGCTCCCGGTCATGATCTTGAGGGTTGTTACGCCTTAAAACATATTGTAAGGGAGTTGGTTGAGAAAAAGATTTTGTCTTTCAATGATACAAATCCAAACGTGAAAAGTAATCCTAGGCCCGCCCATGGGGCATCTATCAATGCTATAGAGGAAGAGGTTGATGAAGTTTTGATCCGTAATGTAAAAGACATCAAAACGTCGCTGCCAGAGTTACATGCTAAGTTGTTTGAAGTCGGTTTAGCTAAAGAATGCCACAAGAATTGTCTCGAGTGTGTTGTTCAGTCAAAGGGTTGTGAAGGGGTACAAAAGGACATCCAAGCTTTAATTGATCAAAGTGTGCTTCAGATAAAAAAATGTGTAAAAAAAGAATGAGGTGGCTGTGATTGAACCAGTATTCAATCTACCAACTCCTATGTTCAAAAGAGTTGAATCCGCTTACAAAGAGGTTGAACCTGTTTTCAATCTTCCTAAGCTTGCTTCTAAGCTTCCAGGTCCATTTGTGACTACTGTTCAAGGAAAGAGGATGGTTTATGTGCCGAAGTCGTCTATTGAACGAAGACCTGCCCCTTTTACTTTCAGAAACACAAAAGTTGTGCCTTGGAATTATGGAGTGACTGATGGTAATCAAAAGGCTGTGAATTCATAAAAATGACCAAAGGTTGTGAATGATGAGGTGACGAATATTGCAGGGCCAAGCAGAATGACCCGCAGTGGTCGACCATATAACCCTTATATCCGTATAGTACCTCAAGTGCAAAAGGAAACTACTACTACTTTTTCTTCCAAGGACAAGGATGCTATTCCCATTGATGAAGATGAAGAGTTTCTCAGAAATATCAAAAGGAGTGATTACAAGATTGTCGATCAGTTGCATCAGACACCATCGAAGATTTATGTATTATCTTTCCTCATGAGCTCTCATGCACACCGCAATGCTTTGCAAAAGCTTCTCGCCGAAGCTCATGTTGCAGGACATTACTGTTGAAAAATTTGATAATGTGATAGCTAACATCACTACCTATAACACTTTGAGCTTTGATGGAGGAGAATTTCCTAGAGAAGGTAATAATCATAATTGTGCCTTACACATTTCTATTAAGTGTGAAGAGGATACCTTGGCTAGGGTGTTGGTGGACACAAGATCATCCCTTAATATGTCGCCCAAAAGGACTCTTGCAAAACTTGCGTGTGATGGAGCAGAGATGAAGCCCAGTTCTCTGGTTGTGAAAGCTTTTGATGGCTCTAGGAGGTCCATAATTGGTGAGGTACAGTTGCCCATTCTCATTGGCCCCCATGATTTTGACATAACTTTTCAGGTGATGGATATCAATCCCAATTATAGTTGTCTGTTGGGAAGGCCATGGATACACGCCGCAGGGGCAGTAACGTCTACTCTTCATCAGAAAATGAAGTTTTTGGTCGACAACAAGCTGCTAACCATATTTGGAGAAGAAGATCTCATGGTGAGTAATCTTTCTTCCTTCAAATACATTGAAGCAGATGAATATGCGCTAGAAACTTCTTTCCAAGCGCTTGAAATTGAAAATGTAGTCCTGTTTGAGGTAGAGGAGACTGCACAGAGGGTCTTTCCATCTTTTGCATCTCTAAAAGGCGTCGTTTATGCCATTGAGGGAGGTAAAACAGCAGGCTGGGTGAAGTGATTAATGTTCAAGTAAAAAAGCACCGCTTTGGGTTGGGTTACAAACCAACCGCCAACAAAGTGTCAACTCCTAACAAGAACCGACCAAAAGAAATCCAAGAAGTGTTTGTCAGTGCTGGTTTCCAAGTGAATTCAATTGTCGAAGTCTCTGAAGATGAAGACATAAGTTATTTAGTGTACCGTTCTGATGCGGATTTGAGCAATTGGGACTCTTTGGAGATTCCTGAAATCCTTTCGTTATCAAAGTAATTTTGTTATTTTGTTTTAATGTTTTCAAAAAAATCTATAGTCGTGCCCAAGACTATAGGATCAATTTGTAAGGGCCCCTTGTGTTTTTTAAAGATTAATGAATGAAGGCGTTTTGTTAAATTCCTGTTTTGTTTGTTTACTATTTTTTTCTTTTTACTTTAAAAAAAATGAAAATGGAAATCTTTCATAACATCTAAAACATGCAGAATCATTGATACCCACATTTAATATGATGACTCTCAAATCTCTCCCGACTTAGATGCACCCATCAATCAAGCTGAAGATGAGGGTGAAGAAGATTGTGACATTCCAGATGAATTGGCTAAGATGCTTGAATATGAGTACATAGATATCCGACCTCACTAAGAGCAGGTCGAAACCATCAACTTGGGTAGTGAAGAGGAGAGAAAGGAACTCAAGATTAGCACCACACTTAGGGAAGATGTTAGAGCAAAGTTAGTAAAGCTACTCCAAGAATATGTGGATATGTTCACATGGTCGTATCAAGATATGCCCGGTTTGGACACAGACATCGTCGTTCATAAACTACCACTCAAGCCTGATTGTCCTCCTGTCAAACATAAACTCCGAAGGACAAGACCAGACATGGCCTTGAAGATCAGAGAAGAAGTAAAAAGACAAATTGACGCCAGATTTCTTGCTGTTGTGAAATACCCACAGTGGGTGGCCAATATTGTTCCTGTACCAAAGAAATATGGAAAGGTTCAGATGTGTGACGACTATAGGGACTTGAACAAAGCCAGCCCAAAGGATAACTTCCCTCTTCCGTACATCGATACCTTGGTGGATAATCCTGCTAAGTTCATTGTCTTTTCTTTCATGGATGGCTTCTCAGGATACAACCAGATCAAAATGGATCCTGATGACACGAAGAAAACTACCTTCATTACACCTTGGGGGACCTATTGTTATAAGGACATGCCATTTGGTCTTAAGATTGCAGGTGTTACCTACCAAAGGGCAATGGTTACACTTTTCCATGACATGATGAATAAGGAGATAGAGGTCTTTGTCAACGACATGATCTCTAAATCCCAAAGCGAAGAGGACCATTTAGATCATCTGTTCAAACTATTCGAGTGTCTCAGAAAGTTTAGATTGCGGCTTAATCCAGCTTAGTGTACTTTTGGAGTTCGGTCTGGAAAACTACTTGGATTCATTGTTAGCCAACGAGGGGTTGAAGTTGACCTAGATAAAGTTAGAGCCATTCAAGAAATGCCCGCTCCGTAAACCGAGAAGCAAGTCAGAGGTTTTCTTGGAAGACTAAACTACATCTCCAGATTCATCTTCCACATGACTGCTACTTATGAGACAATCTTCAAGCTGCTCCGAAAGGATCAAGCAGTTGAATGGAATTCTGATTACCAGCTTGCTTTGGAAAATATCAAGGGTTGTCTCCAAGAACCTCCAAATTTGATTCCGCCTGTGCCTGGGAATCCTCTCTTTATGTATCTGATAGTACTAGAAGGGTCCATGGGTTTCGTACTTGGACAACATGATGAGACTGGAAGGAAAAAGCATGCCATCTACTATCTAAACAAGAAGTTTACCGACTGTGAAAGCAGATACTCGCTTTTAGAGAAAACCTGTTGTGCTTTGGCTTGGGCTGCTAAGTATCTCAGGCAATACATGATTTGTCATACTACTTTATTGATCTCAAAGATGGATCCAATAAAGTACATCTTTGAAAAGCCTACTCAAACTGGAAGGCTTGCCCGTTGGCATATGCTCTTGTTCGAATACGACATCCAGTACGTAACCCAAAAATCCATTAAAGGGAGTATCTTGTCAGAATACCTCGCATAACAACCAGTTTAAGAGTATGAGCCTCTTAAGCTTGACTTTCCTGACGAAGACATTATGTTGATAAGGAAAAATTATGAAGAACCTGGTCCAGATAAGGGTCCTGAGCCTGGCTCCCGCTGGAAGATGATGTTCGATGGTTCCTCAAACTATAATTGGCATGGTGTAGGGGCCGTTTTGATGAATCAGGATGGTGGTTACAATCCGTTTACAACAAGATTGGATTTTAAATGTACAAACAACATCGCCGAGTATGAAGCATGCATTCTAGGTCTTGAAGCAGCCATTGACCTTTGCATCAAAATTCTTGAAGTTAGTGGAGATTCAACTTTGGTGATATAACAAGTTAAGGGCGAATGGGAGACCCGAGACAAAAATCTGATTCCTTACTGAGCTTATATTGTGGAAATGATTAAGTGCTTTGATGAGATCACTTTCCGACATGTTCCAAGGTCTGAGAATCATGTTGCTGATGCTTTGGCTATGTAAGCCTCCATGTGGAAGGTTAGGTTTGTTAATGAATCCGAATTGAAAGAAAGACTGAGTCTGCTTATTGTCAATCAATCGAAGAGGAAACAGATGGAAAACCTTGGTTCCAAGACATCAAGTTGTATATGCTAAACCAATAATATCCAGCTAATTCTAGCACTCTTGATAAGAAAACGTTGAGAATACTGGCATCTAAGTTCTTCCTCAGCAATGACGTGTTGTATAAAAGAAACCACGACATGGTTCTGCTAAGATGTGTCGACAAGTGTGAAGCAGACCTACTAATGCAAGTAATTCATGAAGGACCATTTGGGACTCACGCCAATGGCCATGCTATGTTTAAGAAGTGTTTGAAAGCTGGATATTTTTGGTTAACTATGGAATCCAATTGCATCCAATATGCCAAAAAATGCCATAAATGTCAAATATATGTTGATAAGGTGCACGTGCCTCCAACACTGTTGAATGTTTTAACATCGTCGTGGCCTTTTTCAATGTGGGGCATTGACATGATTGGGGCAATCGAGCCTAAAGCTTCCAACAGCCATCGTTTCATCTTGGTTTCCATCGACTACTTCACGAAATGGGTAGAAGTTGCTTCCTATGTCAATATGACCAAGCAAGTGGTTGCCCGCTTCATCAAGAAGGATATTATATGTCGTTACCGAATTCCAAGCAGAATTATCACAGATAACTGTACTAATTTGAACAACAAGACTATGAAAGAACTTTGTGAATCCTTCAAGATCGAGCACCATAATTCTCGCCTTATCGCCCGAAGATGAATGGAGCTGTTAAAGCTACCAACAAAAACATCAAGAAAATCTTGCAAAATATGGTCAAGACTTATAAGGATTAGCATGAAATGCTACCCTTCGCTTTGCATGGATACCGGACCTCAGTCTGCACTTCGATAGGGGAAACCCTGTTCTCTTTAGTTTATGTCATAAAAGCAGTTCCATCCTTGAGATTCCCGATGGAAACAAAGTTGGAAGAAGTCGAATGGATCAGAAGCAGATACGACGAGTTAAACCTCATCGATCAAAAGTGGATGACAGCCATGTACCATGGGTAGTTATACCAGAAGAGGCTTACGAGGGCATTCGATAAGAATGTTCGCCTGCATGAATTCAAAGAGGGAAATCTGGTACTCAAGAAAATCTTGCCATCACAAAAATATGCTCATGGGAAATGGGCTCCTAACTAAGAAGGCCCCTTTGTTGTGAAAACAGTCTTCTTAGGAGGATCCCTCATTCTCACATCAATGGATGATGAACAGCTAGCACATCCTGTAAATGCCAATGCAGTCAAAAAATATTATGCCTAAATAATACCTGCTAGGTCGAAAACCAGAAATGGAGACTTAGGCAATAATGGGAATCCCGGTGGATCTAAACCTATGAAGGAGATCCAGGAAAAAGTCAGGGATGAAAATAAAAAATAATAAGAGCTCGCTAAGTTGAAAACCCGAAAGGACGGCTTAGGCAAAAATGAGCATCCCGTTGGATTAAAAATTTGAAAGGGCGGTCAAGGAAAAAGTTAAGGACAAAGGAATTTGACTGTATCAGAGGGTGTTTACCAATATTGAAGACTCAACAGAGGATCAATCCAATCGCTCTCGTCAGAAGCAAGGATCTGGGGCATCTTAGTTATTAGGGATTGTATGTAGTTGTTGGATTCAATGTAAACCTTTCCCTATTGCCATTTTCACAATTGTATTTCTCTATGGGGCTTTTTCCATTTGCAAGCTATCATTATTTAATGAAATACAAACTTTTCCAATCATTTGTTGTCATTTATATCTCTTCCACCTTTTTCTTGTTATGCAAAATTCCATTTATTTGTTAACAATGAATTTTGAAAACAGAAAGGTTTTTGAAAAGGAAATGTTTTGAAAACATCTTGATAAAACATAAAATCTCTTTGACATAGGGAGGATAAAAAGGAAGTTCCATATATCCCTAGGAACTTCAAGGTTGCAAAGGCATTGACATATTATTTGCAATATCCCCACTAAAGTTGAAATTGACAGCACTTTTGATTTAATCTGTTGATTATAAACACCGAATTCGAAGAAGTTTCCGCAACACTCATCCTGTTGATATTTTCTTGTGTTGCTGATGTGGAGGATTTATTTCCCCTGTGAAAATCTTCCCACCAAATCTTGTCTCTCTTTGAGTCAGCATTTGCATGCCATGATCATACTCATCATGTTCAACATGTGCATTTTTGCATTAGCTTCTTATTGGGTTTAGTTATCACCAGTTTATTTCCCCCACAAAGTCCGGTTATCGCTTTGCTACATGATTACTAGGTCTTTCCCTGTGGTCGTCACCATATATTATCTTTCCCCAGTCATCACTGGTGCTCACCAGTCTGCTTATCCTTGGTGTCTTGAAGTGTTGATCAATATTTCATTCCGAGTATAGTCTTCTTAAAATCCAATCGTCATTGGTAGCATGTCTTGGTCGTCACCAATATCCCATTGAAGTCTAGTTGTTGCTAGCACCAATCCGTCGAAAGCTGGTTGTTACTTTTGCTCGCGATCTAAGTCCAATTGATTTGGCACGTATAGAAGAGTCGTTACCCTGTACCCTTTCCTGATGTTTCCTGAAGATCCCGTTTGAACTCTTCACTTTAAGGAATTTCCAAAAGATTGGATGTTTGAGACTCAAATGTTATGTGTTGTTGATCCTATGGTTATAAGGATCTCTTTTTGGCTCAGTAATCCTATTGTTATGAGGATTCTCACCATCTGCCATCCCTATTGTCATAAGGGTATATTCAACACATTCTTTTAATAAGCATTTTATCCTATTGTTATAAAGATCCAGTTTGCAGATAATATCATTATAAGAGTCTGTGTTTCCTATTGTTATGAGACGCATTTCTCGTCTATTATATTGTTATAAGAATCTTTTGTCTCCTATTGTCACGAGGAATCTATTTTGCTCTATCCTGTTGTTACGAGGATCTTTGTTTGCTTATCCTATCGTTATGAGGATCTTATCTCACTTTGCATCCTATTGTTATGAGGATTGCTGTTTACCAAGTCCTATTGTTATAAGGATTCTTGTTTTTTATTCTGGAGTGTCAACCGGTCGTGCCTGAACCTGTTGGTTAACTGCTCTAGATATTCCCCGGTGGAGACCATATTGTGCTATATCCTGTTATTATAAGTGTCCCTTTTTGCCTTTGATCTCTTGTGAGAAGGTCTTACCCTCATCAGTCATTCCCAATTTTGTTTTTTTTGGAAGTCCGCAGTGGGTCTCCTTCTTTCCCCAGTGCTGACTTCATGTTATCCCCAGCAAGTTGTTTACTCTTGGTCTGCATCTTGCATTCAACCCTTATCATTCCACCATTGAGCATCATACTAGAGTTCATAACATGTCTGCATTGTTCCCTAGCATTGTTTGAGAAAGCCAATTTTTTGTCTGTAGCATAGCATACCATTACATCTAAGGGAAATATTTCCGGGTTTTGAGTTGGAGGCCAATACAACTCAAACGAATGGTTCACACACCTCATATACAACATATAGGAGTGATCTAAACCATCACATTCAATCTGTAACATCAGAATCATCAAATCACACCTCAATTGCTCAAAGTTACAAAGCAGCTGCAGGTCGAGTCCAATTGGCTAATCCAAAGGTTTTCCAATCAACCTAAGCATTCAAACACATCCCTTGAGATACAAGGAAGCTGTCCAAATCATTGGAACACAACTGTAACACCTCCAAATCAGAATTTGATTCTCACTTGCAAAAGTAAACCTTAAACTCTCAAACTCAATGAATCATGCATCATAAACATGTTTTCTTGTTACCATTGTGTTTCTGGATGTTTGTAGATCATTTACCCTCAATTAATTGTTGTTTACAATTCGTGTATAGGATTTCATTAAGTTCATAACAATTTTAGGGTTCTTCAGGTTTTATCATATTATGTTGTGATTCACTTAATTTCAATAAAATTGGGTATTGCCATTGTGTTCCTCGTCTTAAAACGCACGATTTTCATATTTGGATCTGTCATACCCCAAATTTTGACCACTAAGATTTCCCATCATTATGCAAATCATCATCACAATATGGATGTACCAACATGCCTCAATCAATCTCCTCATAGATGTTTGGGCATTCACTACTATCAAAGATTAGGGTTTCAAGCCCTCTCAGAGCTTTTAGACAAAGGATCAATAAAAAAATGACATGATCTTCAACTTGTCTAACCTCTCAAACATTCATAAGGGATCAAAAGGAATCCCACATCAGGAATCAAGCACAAAGTTGCAGCATTCCAGGTGGATCAAGCCTCAAGATCACCAGTGTCACCAAATTAGGGTTTTGGTCGACTGAGGCCTCCAGATGGAAATTTTCATCTGGGCATGAGCCAATGCTTCAAAGCATAACCCAAGATACTTTAAGGGACCTCATAAACCCAATCATTAAGTCAATGTGACCTCAGGCGATGCATTCACCAAAAATCAGGAATTAGGGTTTCTTGACCTAATTCACCCCTAAGTTGACTTTAGGGACAAAGCATGAGCCAAGACCTCAAGACATGATTTGAGGGACTCCAATACACTACATTGATTTATTTTCAACAATGGATTGATCCAAGAATCCCGATCCACAAGTTTCAATTTCATCAGGACAACAATTAGGGTTTTGAGGAAAAAGTCAACTGTACCTTTGACTTTTGACCAGGACATGCTCCCAAACCATGGGACATGATACACCGTATAACCCCTATGGAACATATCCATCTAGTTTTATTTAGGTCAAGGACTTGATTTCATAAAGGATCGCACAGTTTGGAATTCATCTGATAAAAAATCCACTGTGCACAAAAAGTCAAAGTTTGACTTTTTGAGATTTTTCATAATTATGGTTCTTTAACCCTAAAACAATGTTAATGTGTGATTTGAATCATCATTCATCAAGAAAAATCAAAGAAAGTGGGATAACTTGTAAAAGGGGTAACCATAAAAACTTAGAATTTTTCTAAGTTATGGAACAAAGTGGCTAGGGTACCAACTTCCAAGGATCATAACTTGAGATCCAAGCAACCATTTTGGCTGGTCCAAAGATGGATTTGCAGCTCTTATGGCATACTTTAAAAGTGTCAACTACACCTCATTCCAATTCCTCATAGATTTCAAGTTATGATTGGATCAAAATCACTAAAAACATGAAAATACATCTTTTCCAACACTTTGACAAAATTATGTCCACGACAGATTTTTTTGAAAACACCAAAACTTGGGGCATTTTTTCACACAGTTGCAAGCTGAATAAATTCAAGATATAAACATCAAAGCTGTTGTACATATTGCCTACAATCCAAGGAACTCATCGGCATGAAACAACTCAGCTTGAGCCAAGAGTTATGGCTGATGCAACACACCATGGCAAGGCTGTCATGAAAAATCAGTTTGTGAGATTTCTCGTTTTACACGATTTTGATCCAAAGACCAATGATCCCTATGCCACAGTCATCTAATCTGATCCTAATCCAACTAATCCAACTTGTAAAGCTGAGTCAAAAAGCCAAGGGATCTTCCAACTTGAGATTAATGCATTTTGGCACATTATGCCTTGAATTCAAAGGCATTTATGTGAAATAGGTCACTTTCAACAAAGCCACTCTACTCAGTCAAGATGCTCACGTCAAAAACAATTAAAACATCTGAAGAATGTGGATTTGGTCAAGATATAGCCCGACTCTTGGGAGAAGCTAGTTTGCCTTGCATGAGAAGAAATGCCACCAAGCCAAAGCCATTGAATGTGATCTGATCTTACAGCCATTCACTATTCCTCAAAGACAACAGTTGATCCACTATAAATAGAGGTCCTAACTAATCATTCAAACTACACCAAAGCAGCTTATAGCATTGCTTTCTCTCATTTCTTTCTCACACATCAAATTTCATTGTTCCTGAGAAAGTACTATCGAGTTTTGAGTTGGAGGCCAATACAACTCAAACGAATGGTTCACACACCTCATATACAACATATAGGAGTGATCTAAACCATCACATTCAATCTGTAACATCAGAATCATCAAATCACACCTCAATTGCTCAAAGTTACAAAGCAGCTGCAGGTCGGGTCCAATTGGCTAATCCAAAGGTTTTCCAATCAACCTAAGCATTCAAACACATCCCTTGAGATACAAGGAAGCTGTCCAAATCATTGGAACACAGCTGTAACACCTCCAAATCAGAATTCGATTCTCACTTGCAAAGGTAAACCTTAAACTCTCAAACTCAATGAATCATGCATCATAAACATGTTTTCTTGTTACCATTGTGTTTCTGGATGTTTGTAGATCATTTACCCTCAATTAATTGTTGTTTACAATTCGTGTATAGGATTTCATTAAGTTTATAACAATTTTAGGGTTCTTCAGGTTTTATCATATTATGTTGTGATTCACTTAATTTCAATAAAATTGGGTATTGCCATTGTGTTCCTCGTCTTAAAACGTACGATTTTCATATTTGGATCTGTCATACCCCAAATTTTGACCACTAAGATTTCCCATCATTGTGCAAATCATCATCACAATATGGATGTACCAACATGCCTCAATCAATCTCCTCATAGATGTTTGGGCATTCACTACTATCAAAGATTAGGGTTTCAAACCGTCTCAGAGCTTTTAGACAAAGGATCAATCAAGAAATGACATGATCTTCAACTTGTCTAACCTCTCAAACATTCATAAGGGATCAAGAGGACTCCCACATCAGGAATCCAGCACAAAGTTGTAGCATTCCAGGTGGATCAAGCCTCAAGATCACCAGTGTCACCAAATTAGGGTTTTGGTCGACTGAGGCCTCCAGATGGAAATTTTCATCTGGGCATGAGCCAATGCTTCAAAGCATAACC
The DNA here is from genome assembly GCA_022829125.1 of Lathyrus tuberosus. NCBI lineage: Eukaryota > Viridiplantae > Streptophyta > Magnoliopsida > Fabales > Fabaceae > Lathyrus > Lathyrus tuberosus. The sequence continues at coordinate 3,569,429 of JALAZF010000041.1, read as the reverse complement.
CAAGATACTTCAAGTGACCTCATAAACCCAATCATCAAGTCAATGTGACCTATGGGATGCATTCACCAAAAATCAGGAATTAGGGTTTCTTGACCTAATTCACCCCTAAGTTGACTTTTGTGTCAAAGCATGAGCCAAGACCTCAAGACATGATTTGAGGGACTCCAATACACTACATTGATCCATTTGCAACAATGGATTGATCCAAGAATCCTGATCCACAAGTTTCAATTTCATCAGAACAACAATTAGGGTTTTGAGGAAAAAGTCAAATGTACCTTTGACTTTTGACCAGGACATGCTCCCAAACCTTGGGACATGATTCAATACACCGTATAACCCCTATGGAACATATCCATCTAGTTTTATTTAGGTCAAAGACTTGATTTCATAAAGGATCGCACAGTTTGGAATTCATCTGATAAAAAGTCAACTGTGCACAAAAAGTCAAAGTTTGACTTTTTGAGATTTTTCAAAATTATGGTTCTTTAACCCTAAAACAATGTTAATGTGTGATTTGAATCATCATTCATCAAGAAAAATCAAAGAAAGTGGGATAACTTGTAAAAGGGGTAACCATAAAAACTTAGAATTTTTCTAAGTTATGGAACAAAGTGGCTAGGGTACCAACTTCCAAGGATCATAACTTGAGATCCAAGCAACCATTTTGGCTGGTCCAAAGATGGATTTGTAGCTCTTATGGCATACTTTAAAAGTGTCAACTACACCTCATTCCAATTCCTCATAGATTTCAAGTTATGATTGGATCAAAATCACTAAAAACATGAAAATACATCTTTTCCAACACTTTGACAAAATTATGTCCACGACAGATTTTGTTGAAAACACCAAAACTTGGGGCATTTTTTGACACAGTTGCAAGCTGAATAAATTCAAGATATAAATATCAAAGTTGTTGTACATATTGCCTACAATCCAAGGAACTCATTGGCATGAAACAACTCAGCTTGAGCCAAGAGTTATGGCTGATGCAACACACCATGGCAAGGCTGTCATGAAAAATCAGTTTGTGAGATTTCTCGCTTTACACAATTTTGATCCAAAGACAAATGATCCCTATGCCACAGTCATCTAATCTGATCCTAATCCAACTGATCCAACTTGTAAAGCTGAGTCAAAAAGCCAAAGGATCTTCTAACTTGAGTTTAATGCATTTTGGCATATTAAGCCTTGAATTCAAACGCATTTATGTGAAATAGGGCACTTTCAACAAATCCACTCTACTCAGTCAAGATGCTCACTTAAAAAATAATTAAAACATCTGAAGAATGTGGATTTGGTCAAGATATAACACGACTCTTGGGAGAAGCTAGTTTGCCTTGCATGAGAAGAAATGCCACCAAGCTAAAGCCATTGAATGTGATATGATCTTACAGCCATTCACTATTCCTCAAAGACAAGAGTTGATCCACTATAAATAAAGGTCCTAACTGATCATTCAAACTATGCCAAAGCAGCTTATAAGATTGCTTTCTCTCATTTCTTTCTCACACATCAAATTTCATTGTTCCTGAGAAAATACTATCGAGTTTTGAGTTGGAGGCCAATACAACTCAAACGAATGGTTCACACACCTCATATACAACATATAGGAGTGATCTAAACCATCACATTCAATCTGTAACATCAGAATCATCAAATCACACCTCAATTGCTCAAAGTTACAAAGCAGCTGCAGGTCGGGTCCAATTGGCTAATCCAAAGGTTTTCCAATCAACCTAAGCATTCAAACACATCCCTTGAGATACAAGGAAGCTGTCCAAATCATTGGAACACGGTTGTAACACCTCCAAATCAGAATTCGATTCTCACTTGCAAAGGTAAACCTTAAACTCTCAAACTCAATGAATCATGCATCATAAACATGTTTTCTTGTTACCATTGTGTTTCTGGATGTTTGTAGATCATTTACCCTCAATTAATTATTGTTTACAATTCATGCATAGGATTTCATTAAGTTTATAACAATTTTAGGGTTCATCAGGTTTTATCATATTATGTTGTGATTCACTTAATTTCAATAAAATTGGGTATTGCCATTGTGTTCCTCGTCTTAAAACGTACGATTTTCATATTTGGATCTGTCATACCCCAAATTTTGACCACTAAGATTTCCCATCATTGTGCAAATCATCATCACAATATGGATGTACCAACATGCCTCAATCAATCTCCTCATAGATGTTTGGGCATTCACTACTATCAAAGATTAGGGTTTCAAACCGTCTCAGAGCTTTTAGAAAAAGGATCAATCAAGAAATGACATGATCTTCAACTTGTCTAACCTCTCAAACATTCATAAGGGATCAAGAGGACTCCCACATCAGGAATCAAGCACAAAGTTGTAGCATTCCAGGTGGATCAAGCCTCAAGATCACCAGTGTCACCAAATAAGGGTTTTGGTCGACTGAGGCCTCCAGATGGAAATTTTCATCTGGGCATGAGCCAATGCTTCAAAGCATAACCCAAGATACTTCAAGGGACCTCATAAACCCAATCATCAAGTCAATGTGACCTCAGGGGATGCATTCACCAAAAATCAAGAATTAGGGTTTCTTGACCTAATTCACCCCTAAGTTGACTTTTCGGACAAAGCATGAGCCAAGACCTCAAGACATGATTTGAGGGACTCTAATACACTACATTGATCCATTTGCAACAATGGATTGATCCAAGAATCCTGATCCACAAGTTTCAATTTCATCAGGACAACAATTAGGGTTTTGAGGAAAAAGTCAACTGTACCTTTGACTTTTGACCAGGACATGCTCCCAAACCTTGGGACATGATTCAATACACCGTATAACCCATATGGAACATATCCATCTAGTTTTATTTAGGTCAAAGACTTGATTTCATAAAGGATCGCACAGTTTAAATTCATCTGATAAAAAGTCAACTGTGCACAAAAAGTCAAAGTTTGACTTTTTGAGATTTTTCAAAATTATGGTTCTTTAACCCTAAAACAATGTTAATGTGTGATTTGAATCATCATTCATCAAGAAAAATCAAAGAAAGTGGGATAACTTGTAAAAGGGGTAACCATAAAAACTTAGAATTTTTCTAAGTTATGGAACAAAGTGGCTAGGGTACCAACTTCCAAGGATCATAACTTGAGATCCAAGCAACCATTTTGGCTGGTCCAAAGATGGATTTGTAGCTCTTATGGCATACTTTAAAAGTGTCAACTACACCTCATTCCAATTCCTCATAGATTTCAAGTTATGATTGGATCAAAATCACTAAAAACATGAAAATACATCTTTTCCAACACTTTGACAAAATTATGTCCACGACAGATTTTGTTGAAAACACCAAAACTTGGGGCATTTTTTCACACAGTTGCAAGCTGAATAAATTCAAGATATAAACATAAAAGCTATTATACATATTGCCTACAATCCAAGGAACTCATTGGCATGAAACAACTCAGCTTGAGCCAAGAGTTATGGCTGATGCAACACACCATGGCAAGGCTGTCATGAAAAATCAGTTTGTGAGATTTCTCGCTTTACACGATTTTGATCCAAAGACCAATGATCCCTATGCCACAGTCATCTAATCTGATCCTAATCCAACTGATCCAACTTGTAAAGCTGAGTCAAAAAGCCAAGGGATCTTCCAACTTGAGATTAATGCATTTTGGCACATTATGCCTTGAATTCAAAGGCATTTATGTGAAATAGGGCACTTTCAACAAAGCCACTCTACTCAGTCAAGATGCTCACTTAAAAAACAATTAAAACATCTGAAGAATGTGGATTTGGTCAAGATATAGCCCGACTCTTGGGAGAAGCTAGTTTGCCTTGCATGAGAAGAAATGCCACCAAGCCAAAGCCATTGAATGTGATATGATCTTACAGCCATTCACTATTCCTCTAAGACAAGAGTTGATCCACTATAAATAGAGGTCCTAACTGATCATTCAAACTACACCAAAGCAGCTTATAACATTGCTTTCTCTCATTTCTTTCTCACACATAAAATTTCATTGTTCTTGAGAAAGTACTATCGGGTTTTGAGTTGGAGGTGAATACAACTCAAACGAATGGTTCACACACCTCATATACAACATATAGGAGTGATCTAAACCATCACATTCAATCTGTAACATCAGAATCATCAAATCACACCTCAATTGCTCAAAGTTACAAAGCAGCTGCAGGTCGGGTCCAATTGGCTAATCCAAAGGTTTTCCAATCAACCTAAGCATTCAAACACATCCCTTGAGATACAAGGAAGCTGTCCAAATCATTGGAACATAACTGTAACACCTCAAAATCAGAATTCGATTCTCACTTGTAAAGGTAACCTTAAACTCTCAAACTCAATTAATCATGCATCATAAACTTGTTTTCTTGTTACCATTGTGTTTCTGGATGTTTGTAGATCATTTACCCTCAATTAATTTATGTTTAAAATTCGTGTATAGGATTTCATTAAGTTCATAACAATTTTAGGGTTCTTCAGGTTTTATCATATTATGTTGTGATTCACTTAATTTCAATAAAATTGGGTATTGCCATTGTGTTCCTCGTCTTAAAACGCACGATTTTCATATTTGGATCTGTCATACCCCAAATTTTGACCACTAAGATTTCCCATCATAGTGCAAATCATCATCACAATATGGATGTACCAACATGCCTCAATCAATCTCCTCATAGATGTTTAGGCATTCACTACTATCAAAGATTAGGGTTTCAAACCGTCTCAGAGCTTTTAGACAAAGGATCAATCAATAAATGACATGATCTTCAACTTGTCTAACCTCTCAAACATTCATAAGGGATCAAGAGGACTCCCACATCAGGAATCAAGCACAAAGTTGTAGCATTCCAGGTGGATCAAGCCTCAAGATCACTAGTGTCACCAAATAAGGGTTTTGGTCGACTGAGGCCTCCAGATGGAAATTTTCATCTGGGCATGAGCCAATGCTTCAAAGCATAACCCAAGATACTTCAAGGGACCTCATAAACCCAATCATCAAGTCAATGTGACCTCAGGGGATGCATTCACCAAAAATCAAGAATTAGGGTTTCTTGACCTAATTCACCCCTAAGTTGACTTTTCGGACAAAGCATGAGCCAAGACCTCAAGACATGATTTGAGGGACTCCAATACACTACATTGATCCATTTGCAACAATGGATTGATCCAAGAATCCTGATCCACAAGTTTCAATTTCATCAGGACAACAATTAGGGTTTTGAGGAAAAAGTCAACTGTACCTTTGACTTTTGACCAGGACATGCTCCCAAACCTTGGGACATGATTCAATACACTGTATAACCCCTATGGAACATATCCATCTAGTTTTATTTACTCCAAGGACTTGATTTCATAAAGGATCGCACAGTTTGGAATTCATCTGATAAAAAGTCAACTGTGCACAAAAAGTCAAAGTTTGACTTTTTGATATTTTTCAAAATTATGGTTCTTTAACCCTAAAACAATGTTAATGTGTGATTTGAATCATCATTCATCAAGAAAAATCAAAGAAAGTGGGATAACTTGTAAAAGGGGTAACCATAAAAACTTAGAACTTTTCTAAGTTATGGAACAAAGTGGCTAGGGTACCAACTTCCAAGGATCATAACTTGAGATCCAAGCAACCATTTTGGCTGGTCCAAAGATGGATTTGTAGCTCTTATGGCATACTTTAAAAGTGTCAACTACACCTCATTCCAATTCCTCATAGATTTCAAGTTATGATTGGATCAAAATCACTAAAAACATGAAAATACATCTTTTCCAACACTTTGACAAAATTATGTCCACGACAGATTTTGTTGAAAACACCAAAACTTGGGGCATTTTTTCACACAGTTGCAAGCTGAATAAATTCAAGATATAAACATAAAAGCTATTATACATATTGCCTACAATCCAAGGAACTCATTGGCATGAAACAACTCAGCTTGAGCCAAGAGTTATGGCTGATGCAACACACCATGGCAAGGCTGTCATGAAAAATCAGTTTGTGAGATTTCTCGCTTTACACGATTTTGATCCAAAGACCAATGATCCCTATGCCACAGTCATCTAATCTGATCCTAATCCAACTGATCCAACTTGTAAAGCTGAGTCAAAAAGCCAAGGGATCTTCCAACTTGAGATTAATGCATTTTGGCACATTATGCCTTGAATTCAAAGGCATTTATGTGAAATAGGGCACTTTCAACAAAGCCACTCTACTCAGTCAAGATGCTCACTTAAAAAACAATTAAAACATCTGAAGAATGTGGATTTGGTCAAGATATAGCCCGACTCTTGGGAGAAGCTAGTTTGCCTTGCATGAGAAGAAATGCCACCAAGCCAAAGCCATTGAATGTGATATGATCTTACAGCCATTCACTATTCCTCTAAGACAAGAGTTGATCCACTATAAATAGAGGTCCTAACTGATCATTCAAACTACACCAAAGCAGCTTATAACATTGCTTTCTCTCATTTCTTTCTCACACATAAAATTTCATTGTTCTTGAGAAAGTACTATCGGGTTTTGAGTTGGAGGTGAATACAACTCAAACGAATGGTTCACACACCTCATATACAACATATAGGAGTGATCTAAACCATCACATTCAATCTGTAACATCAGAATCATCAAATCACACCTCAATTGCTCAAAGTTACAAAGCAGCTGCAGGTCGGGTCCAATTGGCTAATCCAAAGGTTTTCCAATCAACCTAAGCATTCAAACACATCCCTTGAGATACAAGGAAGCTGTCCAAATCATTGGAACATAACTGTAACACCTCAAAATCAGAATTCGATTCTCACTTGTAAAGGTAACCTTAAACTCTCAAACTCAATTAATCATGCATCATAAACTTGTTTTCTTGTTACCATTGTGTTTCTGGATGTTTGTAGATCATTTACCCTCAATTAATTGTTGTTTAAAATTCGTGTATAGGATTTCATTAAGTTCATAACAATTTTAGGGTTCTTCAGGTTTTATCATATTATGTTGTGATTCACTTAATTTCAATAAAATTGGGTATTGCCATTGTGTTCCTCGTCTTAAAACGCACGATTTTCATATTTGGATCTGTCATACCCCAAATTTTGACCACTAAGATTTCCCATCATAGTGCAAATCATCATCACAATATGGATGTACCAACATGCCTCAATCAATCTCCTCATAGATGTTTAGGCATTCACTACTATCAAAGATTAGGGTTTCAAACCGTCTCAGAGCTTTTAGACAAAGGATCAATCAATAAATGACATGATCTTCAACTTGTCTAACCTCTCAAACATTCATAAGGGATCAAGAGGACTCCCACATCAGGAATCAAGCACAAAGTTGTAGCATTCCAGGTGGATCAAGCCTCAAGATCACTAGTGTCACCAAATAAGGGTTTTGGTCGACTGAGGCCTCCAGATGGAAATTTTCATCTGGGCATGAGCCAATGCTTCAAAGCATAACCCAAGATACTTCAAGGGACCTCATAAACCCAATCATCAAGTCAATGTGACCTCAGGGGATGCATTCACCAAAAATCAAGAATTAGGGTTTCTTGACCTAATTCACCCCTAAGTTGACTTTTCGGACAAAGCATGAGCCAAGACCTCAAGACATGATTTGAGGGACTCCAATACACTACATTGATCCATTTGCAACAATGGATTGATCCAAGAATCCTGATCCACAAGTTTCAATTTCATCAGGACAACAATTAGGGTTTTGAGGAAAAAGTCAACTGTACCTTTGACTTTTGACCAGGACATGCTCCCAAACCTTGGGACATGATTCAATACACTGTATAACCCCTATGGAACATATCCATCTAGTTTTATTTACTCCAAGGACTTGATTTCATAAAGGATCGCACAGTTTGGAATTCATCTGATAAAAAGTCAACTGTGCACAAAAAGTCAAAGTTTGACTTTTTGATATTTTTCAAAATTATGGTTCTTTAACCCTAAAACAATGTTAATGTGTGATTTGAATCATCATTCATCAAGAAAAATCAAAGAAAGTGGGATAACTTGTAAAAGGGGTAACCATAAAAACTTAGAACTTTTCTAAGTTATGGAACAAAGTGGCTAGGGTACCAACTTCCAAGGATCATAACTTGAGATCCAAGCAACCATTTTGGCTGGTCCAAAGATGGATTTGTAGCTCTTATGGCATACTTTAAAAGTGTCAACTACACCTCATTCCAATTCCTCATAGATTTCAAGTTATGATTGGATCAAAATCACTAAAAACATGAAAATACATCTTTTCCAACACTTTGACAAAATTATGTCCACGACAGATTTTGTTGAAAACACCAAAACTTGGGGCATTTTTTCACACAGTTGCAAGCTGAATAAATTCAAGATATAAACATAAAAGCTATTATACATATTGCCTACAATCCAAGGAACTCATTGGCATGAAACAACTCAGCTTGAGCCAAGAGTTATGGCTGATGCAACACACCATGGCAAGGCTGTCATGAAAAATCAGTTTGTGAGATTTCTCGCTTTACACGATTTTGATCCAAAGACCAATGATCCCTATGCCACAGTCATCTAATCTGATCCTAATCCAACTGATCCAACTTGTAAAGCTGAGTCAAAAAGCCAAGGGATCTTCCAACTTGAGATTAATGCATTTTGGCACATTATGCCTTGAATTCAAAGGCATTTATGTGAAATAGGGCACTTTCAACAAAGCCACTCTACTCAGTCAAGATGCTCACTTAAAAAACAATTAAAACATCTGAAGAATGTGGATTTGGTCAAGATATAGCCCGACTCTTGGGAGAAGCTAGTTTGCCTTGCATGAGAAGAAATGCCACCAAGCCAAAGCCATTGAATGTGATATGATCTTACAGCCATTCACTATTCCTCTAAGACAAGAGTTGATCCACTATAAATAGAGGTCCTAACTGATCATTCAAACTACACCAAAGCAGCTTATAACATTGCTTTCTCTCATTTCTTTCTCACACATAAAATTTCATTGTTCTTGAGAAAGTACTATCGGGTTTTGAGTTGGAGGTGAATACAACTCAAACGAATGGTTCACACACCTCATATACAACATATAGGAGTGATCTAAACCATCACATTCAATCTGTAACATCAGAATCATCAAATCACACCTCAATTGCTCAAAGTTACAAAGCAGCTGCAGGTCGGGTCCAATTGGCTAATCCAAAGGTTTTCCAATCAACCTAAGCATTCAAACACATCCCTTGAGATACAAGGAAGCTGTCCAAATCATTGGAACATAACTGTAACACCTCAAAATCAGAATTCGATTCTCACTTGTAAAGGTAACCTTAAACTCTCAAACTCAATTAATCATGCATCATAAACTTGTTTTCTTGTTACCATTGTGTTTCTGGATGTTTGTAGATCATTTACCCTCAATTAATTGTTGTTTAAAATTCGTGTATAGGATTTCATTAAGTTCATAACAATTTTAGGGTTCTTCAGGTTTTATCATATTATGTTGTGATTCACTTAATTTCAATAAAATTGGGTATTGCCATTGTGTTCCTCGTCTTAAAACGCACGATTTTCATATTTGGATCTGTCATACCCCAAATTTTGACCACTAAGATTTCCCATCATAGTGCAAATCATCATCACAATATGGATGTACCAACATGCCTCAATCAATCTCCTCATAGATGTTTAGGCATTCACTACTATCAAAGATTAGGGTTTCAAACCGTCTCAGAGCTTTTAGACAAAGGATCAATCAATAAATGACATGATCTTCAACTTGTCTAACCTCTCAAACATTCATAAGGGATCAAGAGGACTCCCACATCAGGAATCAAGCACAAAGTTGTAGCATTCCAGGTGGATCAAGCCTCAAGATCACTAGTGTCACCAAATAAGGGTTTTGGTCGACTGAGGCCTCCAGATGGAAATTTTCATCTGGGCATGAGCCAATGCTTCAAAGCATAACCCAAGATACTTCAAGGGACCTCATAAACCCAATCATCAAGTCAATGTGACCTCAGGGGATGCATTCACCAAAAATCAAGAATTAGGGTTTCTTGACCTAATTCACCCCTAAGTTGACTTTTCGGACAAAGCATGAGCCAAGACCTCAAGACATGATTTGAGGGACTCCAATACACTACATTGATCCATTTGCAACAATGGATTGATCCAAGAATCCTGATCCACAAGTTTCAATTTCATCAGGACAACAATTAGGGTTTTGAGGAAAAAGTCAACTGTACCTTTGACTTTTGACCAGGACATGCTCCCAAACCTTGGGACATGATTCAATACACTGTATAACCCCTATGGAACATATCCATCTAGTTTTATTTACTCCAAGGACTTGATTTCATAAAGGATCGCACAGTTTGGAATTCATCTGATAAAAAGTCAACTGTGCACAAAAAGTCAAAGTTTGACTTTTTGATATTTTTCAAAATTATGGTTCTTTAACCCTAAAACAATGTTAATGTGTGATTTGAATCATCATTCATCAAGAAAAATCAAAGAAAGTGGGATAACTTGTAAAAGGGGTAACCATAAAAACTTAGAACTTTTCTAAGTTATGGAACAAAGTGGCTAGGGTACCAACTTCCAAGGATCATAACTTGAGATCCAAGCAACCATTTTGGCTGGTCCAAAGATGGATTTGTAGCTCTTATGGCATACTTTAAAAGTGTCAACTACACCTCATTCCAATTCCTCATAGATTTCAAGTTATGATTGGATCAAAATCACTAAAAACATGAAAATACATCTTTTCCAACACTTTGACAAAATTATGTCCACGACAGATTTTGTTGAAAACACCAAAACTTGGGGCATTTTTTCACACAGTTGCAAGCTGAATAAATTCAAGATATAAACATAAAAGCTATTATACATATTGCCTACAATCCAAGGAACTCATTGGCATGAAACAACTCAGCTTGAGCCAAGAGTTATGGCTGATGCAACACACCATGGCAAGGCTGTCATGAAAAATCAGTTTGTGAGATTTCTCGCTTTACACGATTTTGATCCAAAGACCAATGATCCCTATGCCACAGTCATCTAATCTGATCCTAATCCAACTGATCCAACTTGTAAAGCTGAGTCAAAAAGCCAAGGGATCTTCCAACTTGAGATTAATGCATTTTGGCACATTATGCCTTGAATTCAAAGGCATTTATGTGAAATAGGGCACTTTCAACAAAGCCACTCTACTCAGTCAAGATGCTCACTTAAAAAACAATTAAAACATCTGAAGAATGTGGATTTGGTCAAGATATAGCCCGACTCTTGGGAGAAGCTAGTTTGCCTTGCATGAGAAGAAATGCCACCAAGCCAAAGCCATTGAATGTGATATGATCTTACAGCCATTCACTATTCCTCTAAGACAAGAGTTGATCCACTATAAATAGAGGTCCTAACTGATCATTCAAACTACACCAAAGCAGCTTATAACATTGCTTTCTCTCATTTCTTTCTCACACATAAAATTTCATTGTTCTTGAGAAAGTACTATCGGGTTTTGAGTTGGAGGTGAATACAACTCAAACGAATGGTTCACACACCTCATATACAACATATAGGAGTGATCTAAACCATCACATTCAATCTGTAACATCAGAATCATCAAATCACACCTCAATTGCTCAAAGTTACAAAGCAGCTGCAGGTCGGGTCCAATTGGCTAATCCAAAGGTTTTCCAATCAACCTAAGCATTCAAACACATCCCTTGAGATACAAGGAAGCTGTCCAAATCATTGGAACATAACTGTAACACCTCAAAATCAGAATTCGATTCTCACTTGTAAAGGTAACCTTAAACTCTCAAACTCAATTAATCATGCATCATAAACTTGTTTTCTTGTTACCATTGTGTTTCTGGATGTTTGTAGATCATTTACCCTCAATTAATTGTTGTTTAAAATTCGTGTATAGGATTTCATTAAGTTCATAACAATTTTAGGGTTCTTCAGGTTTTATCATATTATGTTGTGATTCACTTAATTTCAATAAAATTGGGTATTGCCATTGTGTTCCTCGTCTTAAAACGCACGATTTTCATATTTGGATCTGTCATACCCCAAATTTTGACCACTAAGATTTCCCATCATAGTGCAAATCATCATCACAATATGGATGTACCAACATGCCTCAATCAATCTCCTCATAGATGTTTAGGCATTCACTACTATCAAAGATTAGGGTTTCAAACCGTCTCAGAGCTTTTAGACAAAGGATCAATCAATAAATGACATGATCTTCAACTTGTCTAACCTCTCAAACATTCATAAGGGATCAAGAGGACTCCCACATCAGGAATCAAGCACAAAGTTGTAGCATTCCAGGTGGATCAAGCCTCAAGATCACTAGTGTCACCAAATAAGGGTTTTGGTCGACTGAGGCCTCCAGATGGAAATTTTCATCTGGGCATGAGCCAATGCTTCAAAGCATAACCCAAGATACTTCAAGGGACCTCATAAACCCAATCATCAAGTCAATGTGACCTCAGGGGATGCATTCACCAAAAATCAAGAATTAGGGTTTCTTGACCTAATTCACCCCTAAGTTGACTTTTCGGACAAAGCATGAGCCAAGACCTCAAGACATGATTTGAGGGACTCCAATACACTACATTGATCCATTTGCAACAATGGATTGATCCAAGAATCCTGATCCACAAGTTTCAATTTCAGCAGGACAACAATTAGGGTTTTGAGGAAAAAGTCAACTGTACCTTTGACTTTTGACCAGGACATGCTCCCAAACCTTGGGACATGATTTAATACACCGTATAACCCCTATGGAACATATCCATATAGTTTTATTTAAGTCAAGGACTTGATTTCATAAAGGATCGCACAGTTTGGAATTCATCTGATAAAATGTCAACTGTGCACAAAAAGTCAAAGTTTGACTTTTTGAGATTTTTCATAATTATGGTTCTTTAACCCTAAAACAATGTTAATGTGTGATTTGAATCATCATTCATCAAGAAAAATCAAAGAAAGTGGGATAACTTGTAAAAGGGGTAACCATAAAAACTTAGAATTTTTCTAAGTTATGGAACAAAGTGGCTAGGGTACCAACTTCCAAGGATCATAACTTGAGATCCAAGCAACCATTTTGGCTGGTCCAAAGATGGATTTGTAGCTCTTATGGCATACTTTAAAAGTGTCAACTACACCTCATTCCAATTCCTCATAGATTTCAAGTTATGATTGGATCAAAATCACTAAAAACATGAAAATACATCTTTTCCAACACTTTGACAAAATTATGTCCACGACAGATTTTGTTGAAAACACCAAAACTTGGGGCATTTTTTCACACAGTTGCAAGCTGAATAAATTCAAGATATAAACATAAAAGCTATTATACATATTGCCTACAATCCAAGGAACTCATTGGCATGAAACAACTCAGCTTGAGCCAAGAGTTATGGCTGATGCAACACACCATGGCAAGGCTGTCATGAAAAATCAGTTTGTGAGATTTCTCGCTTTACACGATTTTGATCCAAAGACCAATGATCCCTATGCCACAGTCATCTAATCTGATCCTAATCCAACTGATCCAACTTGTAAAGCTGAGTCAAAAAGCCAAGGGATCTTCCAACTTGAGATTAATGCATTTTGGCACATTATGCCTTGAATTCAAAGGCATTTATGTGAAATAGGGCACTTTCAACAAAGCCACTCTACTCAGTCAAGATGCTCACTTAAAAAACAATTAAAACATCTGAAGAATGTGGATTTGGTCAAGATATAGCCCGACTCTTGGGAGAAGCTAGTTTGCCTTGCATGAGAAGAAATGCCACCAAGCCAAAGCCATTGAATGTGATATGATCTTACAGCCATTCACTATTCCTCTAAGACAAGAGTTGATCCACTATAAATAGAGGTCCTAACTGATCATTCAAACTACACCAAAGCAGCTTATAACATTGCTTTCACTCATTTCTTTCTCACACATAAAATTTCATTGTTCTTGAGAAAGTACTATCGGGTTTTGAGTTGGAGGCCAATACAACTCAAACGAATGGTTCACACACCTCATATACAACATATAGGAGTGATCTAAACCATCACATTCAATCTGTAACATCAGAATCATCAAATCACACCTCAATTGCTCAAAGTTACAAAGCAGCTGCATGTCAGGTCCAATTGGCTAATCCAAAGGTTTTCCAATCAACATCAGCATTCAAACACATCCCTTGAGATACAAGGAAGCTGTCCAAATCATTGGAACACAACTGTAACACCTCAAAATCAGAATTCGATTCTCACTTGTAAAGGTAACCTTAAACTCTCAAACTCAATGAATCATGCATCATAAACATGTTTTCTTGTTACCATTGTGTTTCTGGATGTTTGTAGATCATTTACCCTCAATTAATTGTTGTTTACAATTCGTGTATAGAATTTCATTAAGTTCATAACAATTTTAGGGTTCTTCAGATTTTATCATATTATGTTGTGATTCACTTAATTTCAATAAAATTGGGTATTGCCATTGTGTTCCTCGTCTTAAAACGCACGATTTTCATATTTGGATCTGTCATACCCCAAATTTTGACCACTAAGATTTCCCATCATAGTGCAAATCATCATCACAATATGGATGTACCAACATGCCTCAATCAATCTCCTCATAGATGTTTGGGCATTCACTACTATCAAAGATTAGGGTTTCAAGCCCTCTCAGAGCTTTTAGACAAAGGATCAATCAAGAAATGACATGATCTTCAACTTGTCTAACCTCTCAAACATTCAAAAGGGATCAAGAGGACTCCCACATCAAGAATCAAGCAAAAAGTTGCAGCATTCCAGGTGGATCAAGCCTCAAGATCCCCAGTGTCACCAAATTAGGGTTTTGGTCGACTGAGGCCTCCAGATGGAAATTTTCATCGGGGCATGAGCCAATGCTTCAAAGCATAACCCAAGATACTTCAAGTGACCTCATAAACCCAATCATCAAGTCAATGTGACCTATGGGATGCATTCAACAAAAATCAGGAATTAGGGTTTCTTGACCTAGTTCACCCCTAAGTTGACTTTTGTGTCAAAGCATGAGCCAAGACCTCAAGACATGATTTGAGGGACTCCAATACACTACATTGATCCATTTGCAACAATGGATTGATCCAAGAATCCTGATCCACAAGTTTCAATTTCATCAGAACAACAATTAGGGTTTTGAGGAAAAAGTCAAATGTACCTTTGACTTTTGACCAGGACATGCTCCCAAACCTTGGGACATGATTCAATACACCGTATAACCCCTATGGAACATATCCATCTAGTTTTATTTAGGTCAAAGACTTGATTTCATAAAGGATCGCATAGTTTGGAATTCATCTGATAAAAAGTCAACTGTGCACAAAAAGTCAAAGTTTGACTTTTTGAGATTTTTCAAAATTATGGTTCTTTAACCCTAAAACAATGTTAATGTGTGATTTGAATCATCATTCATCAAGAAAAATCAAAGAAAGTGGGATAACTTGTAAAAGGGGTAACCATAAAAACTTAGAATTTTTCTAAGTTATGGAACAAAGTGGCTAGGGTACCAACTTCCAAGGATCATAACTTGAGATCCAAGCAACCATTTTGGCTGGTCCAAAGATGGATTTGTAGCTCTTATGGCATACTTTAAAAGTGTCAACTACACCTCATTCCAATTCCTCATAGATTTCAAGTTATGATTGGATCAAAATCACTAAAAACATGAAAATACATCTTTTCCAACACTTTGACAAAATTATGTCCACGACAGATTTTGTTGAAAACACCAAAACTTGGGGCATTTTTTCACACAGTTGCAAGCTGAATAAATTCAAGATATAAACATAAAAGCTATTATACATATTGCCTACAATCCAAGGAACTCATTGGCATGAAACAACTCAGCTTGAGCCAAGAGTTATGGCTGATGCAACACACCATGGCAAGGCTGTCATGAAAAATCAGTTTTTGAGATTTCTCGCTTTACACGATTTTGATCCAAAGACCAATGATCCCAATGCCACAGTCATCTAATCTGATCCTAATCCAACTGATCCAACTTGTAAAGCTGAGTCAAAAAGCCAAGGGATCTTCCAACTTGAGATTAATGCATTTTGGCACATTATGCCTTGAATTCAAAGGCATTTATGTGAAATAGGGCACTTTCAACAAAGCCACTCTACTCAGTCAAGATGCTCACTTAAAAAACAATTAAAACATCTGAAGAATGTGGATTTGGTCAAGATATAGCCCGGCTCTTGGGAGAATCTAGTTTGCCTTGCATGAGAAGAAATGCCACCAAGCCAAAGCCATTGAATGTGATATGATCTTACAGCCATTCACTATTCCTCTAAGACAAGAGTTGATCCACTATAAATAGAGGTCCTAACTGATCATTCAAACTACACCAAAGCAGCTTATAACATTGCTTTCTCTCATTTCTTTCTCACACATAAAATTTCATTGTTCTTGAGAAAGTACTATCGGGTTTTGAGTTGGAGGTGAATACAACTCAAACGAATGGTTCACACACCTCATATACAACATATAGGAGTGATCTAAACCATCACATTCAATCTGTAACATCAGAATCATCAAATCACACCTCAATTGCTCAAAGTTACAAAGCAGCTGCAGGTCGGGTCCAATTGGCTAATCCAAAGGTTTTCCAATCAACCTAAGCATTCAAACACATCCCTTGAGATACAAGGAAGCTGTCCAAATCATTGGAACATAACTGTAACACCTCAAAATCAGAATTCGATTCTCACTTGTAAAGGTAACCTTAAACTCTCAAACTCAATTAATCATGCATCATAAACTTGTTTTCTTGTTACCATTGTGTTTCTGGATGTTTGTAGATCATTTACCCTCAATTAATTGTTGTTTAAAATTCGTGTATAGGATTTCATTAAGTTCATAACAATTTTAGGGTTCTTCAGGTTTTATCATATTATGTTGTGATTCACTTAATTTCAATAAAATTGGGTATTGCCATTGTGTTCCTCGTCTTAAAACGCACGATTTTCATATTTGGATCTGTCATACCCCAAATTTTGACCACTAAGATTTCCCATCATAGTGCAAATCATCATCACAATATGGATGTACCAACATGCCTCAATCAATCTCCTCATAGATGTTTAGGCATTCACTACTATCAAAGATTAGGGTTTCAAACCGTCTCAGAGCTTTTAGACAAAGGATCAATCAATAAATGACATGATCTTCAACTTGTCTAACCTCTCAAACATTCATAAGGGATCAAGAGGACTCCCACATCAGGAATCAAGCACAAAGTTGTAGCATTCCAGGTGGATCAAGCCTCAAGATCACTAGTGTCACCAAATAAGGGTTTTGGTCGACTGAGGCCTCCAGATGGAAATTTTCATCTGGGCATGAGCCAATGCTTCAAAGCATAACCCAAGATACTTCAAGGGACCTCATAAACCCAATCATCAAGTCAATGTGACCTCAGGGGATGCATTCACCAAAAATCAAGAATTAGGGTTTCTTGACCTAATTCACCCCTAAGTTGACTTTTCGGACAAAGCATGAGCCAAGACCTCAAGACATGATTTGAGGGACTCCAATACACTACATTGATCCATTTGCAACAATGGATTGATCCAAGAATCCTGATCCACAAGTTTCAATTTCATCAGGACAACTATTAGGGTTTTGAGGAAAAAGTCAACTGTACCTTTGACTTTTGACCAGGACATGCTCCCAAACCTTGGGACATGATTCAATACACTGTATAACCCCTATGGAACATATCCATCTAGTTTTATTTACTCCAAGGACTTGATTTCATAAAGGATCGCACAGTTTGGAATTCATCTGATAAAAAGTCAACTGTGCACAAAAAGTCAAAGTTTGACTTTTTGAGATTTTTCAAAATTATGGTTCTTTAACCCTAAAACAATGTTAATGTGTGATTTGAATCATCATTCATCAAGAAAAATCAAAGAAAGTGGGATAACTTGTAAAAGGGGTAACCATAAAAACTTAGAATTTTTCTAAGTTATGGAACAAAGTGGCTAGGGTACCAACTTCCAAGGATCATAACTTGAGATCCAAGCAACCATTTTGGCTGGTCCAAAGATGGATTTGTAGCTCTTATGGCATACTTTAAAAGTGTCAACTACACCTCATTCCAATTCCTCATAGATTTCAAGTTATGATTGGATCAAAATCACTAAAAACATGAAAATACATCTTTTCCAACACTTTGACAAAATTATGTCCACGACAGATTTTGTTGAAAACACCAAAACTTGGGGCATTTTTTCACACAGTTGCAAGCTGAATAAATTCAAGATATAAACATAAAAGCTATTATACATATTGCCTACAATCCAAGGAACTCATTGGCATGAAACAACTCAGCTTGAGCCAAGAGTTATGGCTGATGCAACACACCATGGCAAGGCTGTCATGAAAAATCAGTTTGTGAGATTTCTCGCTTTACACGATTTTGATCCAAAGACCAATGATCCCTATGCCACAGTCATCTAATCTGATCCTAATCCAACTGATCCAACTTGTAAAGCTGAGTCAAAAAGCCAAGGGATCTTCCAACTTGAGATTAATGCATTTTGGCACATTATGCCTTGAATTCAAAGGCATTTATGTGAAATAGGGCACTTTCAACAAAGCCACTCTACTCAGTCAAGATGCTCACTTAAAAAACAATTAAAACATCTGAAGAATGTGGATTTGGTCAAGATATAGCCCGACTCTTGGGAGAAGCTAGTTTGCCTTGCATGAGAAGAAATGCCACCAAGCCAAAGCCATTGAATGTGATATGATCTTACAGCCATTCACTATTCCTCTAAGACAAGAGTTGATCCACTATAAATAGAGGTCCTAACTGATCATTCAAACTACACCAAAGCAGCTTATAACATTGCTTTCACTCATTTCTTTCTCACACATCAAATTTCATTGTTCTTGAGAAAGTACTATCGGGTTTTGAGTTGGAGGCCAATACAACTCAAACGAATGGTTCACACACCTCATATACAACATATAGGAGTGATCTAAACCATCACATTCAATCTGTAACATCAGAATCATCAAATCACACCTCAATTGCTCAAAGTTACAAAGCAACTGCATGTCAGGTCCAATTGGCTAATCCAAAGGTTTTCCAATCAACATCAGCATTCAAACACATCCCTTGAGATACAAGGAAGCTGTCCAAATCATTGGAACACAACTGTAACACCTCAAAATCAGAATTCGATTCTCACTTGTAAAGGTAACCTTAAACTCTCAAACTCAATGAATCATGCATCATAAACATGTTTTCTTGTTACCATTGTGTTTCTGGATGTTTGTAGATCATTTACCCTCAATTAATTGTTGTTTACAATTCGTGTATAGGATTTCATTAAGTTCATAACAATTTTAGGGTTCTTCAGATTTTATCATATTATGTTGTGATTCACTTAATTTCAATAAAATTGGGTATTGCCATTGTGTTCCTCGTCTTAAAACACACGATTTTCATATTTGGATCTGTCATACCCCAAATTTTGACCACTAAGATTTCCCATCATAGTGCAAATCATCATCACAATATGGATGTACCAACATGCCTCAATCAATCTCCTCATAGATGTTTGGGCATTCACTACTATCAAAGATTAGGGTTTCAAGCCCTCTCAGAGCTTTTAGACAAAGGATCAATCAAGAAATGACATGATCTTCAACTTGTCTAACCTCTCAAACATTCAAAAGGGATCAAGAGGACTCCCACATCAAGAATCAAGCAAAAAGTTGCAGCATTCCAGGTGGATCAAGCCTCAAGATCACCAGTGTCACCAAATTAGGGTTTTGGTCGACTGAGGCCTCCAGATGGAAATTTTCATCGGGGCATGAGCCAATGCTTCAAAGCATAACCCAAGATACTTCAAGTGACCTCATAAACCCAATCATCAAGTCAATGTGACCTATGGGATGCATTCACCAAAAATCAGGAATTAGGGTTTCTTGACCTAGTTCACCCCTAAGTTGACTTTTGTGTCAAAGCATGAGCCAAGACCTCAAGACATGATTTGAGGGACTCCAATACACTACATTGATCCATTTGCAACAATGGATTGATCCAAGAATCCTGATCCACAAGTTTCAATTTCATCAGAACAACAATTAGGGTTTTGAGGAAAAAGTCAAATGTACCTTTGACTTTTGACCAGGACATGCTCCCAAACCTTGGGACATGATTCAATACACCGTATAACCCCTATGGAACATATCCATCTAGTTTTATTTAGGTCAAAGACTTGATTTCATAAAGGATCGCATAGTTTGGAATTCATCTGATAAAAAGTCAACTGTGCACAAAAAGTCAAAGTTTGACTTTTTGAGATTTTTCAAAATTATGGTTCTTTAACCCTAAAACAATGTTAATGTGTGATTTGAATCATCATTCATCAAGAAAAATCAAAGAAAGTGGGATAACTTGTAAAAGGGGTAACCATAAAAACTTAGAATTTTTCTAAGTTATGGAACAAAGTGGCTAGGGTACCAACTTCCAAGGATCATAACTTGAGATCCAAGCAACCATTTTGGCTGGTCCAAAGATGGATTTGTAGCTCTTATGGCATACTTTAAAAGTGTCAACTACACCTCATTCCA
Source organism: Lathyrus tuberosus (assembly GCA_022829125.1). Lineage (NCBI taxonomy): Eukaryota > Viridiplantae > Streptophyta > Magnoliopsida > Fabales > Fabaceae > Lathyrus > Lathyrus tuberosus. Next base: position 3,548,798 of record JALAZF010000041.1, on the reverse strand, counting down.
ATTCCTCATAGATTTCAAGTTATGATTGGATCAAAATCACTAAAAACATGAAAATACATCTTTTCCAACACTTTGACAAAATTATGTCCACGACAGATTTTGTTGAAAACACCAAAACTTGGGGCATTTTTTGACACAGTTGCAAGCTGAATAAATTCAAGATATAAATATCAAAGTTGTTGTACATATTGCCTACAATCCAAGGAACTCATTGGCATGAAACAACTCAGCTTGAGCCAAGAGTTATGGCTGATGCAACACACCATGGCAAGGCTGTCATGAAAAATCAGTTTGTGAGATTTCTCGCTTTACACAATTTTGATCCAAAGACAAATGATCCCTATGCCACAGTCATCTAATCTGATCCTAATCCAACTGATCCAACTTGTAAAGGTGAGTCAAAAAGCCAAAGGATCTTCTAACTTGAGTTTAATGCATTTTGGCATATTAAGCCTTGAATTCAAACGCATTTATGTGAAATAGGGCACTTTCAACAAATCCACTCTACTCAGTCAAGATGCTCACTTAAAAAACAATTAAAACATCTGAAGAATGTGGATTTGGTCAAGATATAGCACGACTCTTGGGAGAAGCTAGTTTGCCTTGCATGAGAAGAAATGCCACCAAGCTAAAGCCATTGAATGTGATATGATCTTACAGCCATTCACTATTCCTCAAAGACAAGAGTTGATCCACTATAAATAAAGGTCCTAACTGATCATTCAAACTACGCCAAAGCAGCTTATAAGATTGCTTTCTCTCATTTCTTTCTCACACATCAAATTTCATTGTTCCTGAGAAAATACTATCGAGTTTTGAGTTGGAGGCCAATACAACTCAAACGAATGGTTCACACACCTCATATACAACATATAGGAGTGATCTAAACCATCACATTCAATCTGTAACATCAGAATCATCAAATCACACCTCAATTGCTCAAAGTTACAAAGCAGCTGCAGGTCGGGTCCAATTGGCTAATCCAAAGGTTTTCCAATCAACCTAAGCATTCAAACACATCCCTTGAGATACAAGGAAGCTGTCCAAATCATTGGAACACGGTTGTAACACCTCCAAATCAGAATTCGATTCTCACTTGCAAAGGTAAACCTTAAACTCTCTAACTCAATGAATCATGCATCATAAACATGTTTTCTTGTTACCATTGTGTTTCTGGATGTTTGTAGATCATTTACCCTCAATTAATTGTTGTTTACAATTCGTGCATAGGATTTCATTAAGTTTATAACAATTTTAGGGTTCATCAGGTTTTATCATATTATGTTGTGATTCACTTAATTTCAATAAAATTGGGTATTGCCATTGTGTTCCTCGTCTTAAAACGTACGATTTTCATATTTGGATCTGTCATACCCCAAATTTTGACCACTAAGATTTCCCATCATTGTGCAAATCATCATCACAATATGGATGTACCAACATGCCTCAATCAATCTCCTCATAGATGTTTGGGCATTCACTACTATCAAAGATTAGGGTTTCAAACCGTCTCAGAGCTTTTAGAAAAAGGATCAATCAAGAAATGACATGATCTTCAACTTGTCTAACCTCTCAAACATTCATAAGGGATCAAGAGGACTCCCACATCAGGAATCAAGCACAAAGTTGTAGCATTCCAGGTGGATCAAGCCTCAAGATCACCAGTGTCACCAAATAAGGGTTTTGGTCGACTGAGGCCTCCAGATGGAAATTTTCATCTGGGCATGAGCCAATGCTTCAAAGCATAACCCAAGATACTTCAAGGGACCTCATAAACCCAATCATCAAGTCAATGTGACCTCAGGGGATGCATTCACCAAAAATAAAGAATTAGGGTTTCTTGACCTAATTCACCTCTAAGTTGACTTTTCGGACAAAGCATGAGCCAAGACCTCAAGACATGATTTGAGGGACTCCAATACACTACATTGATCCATTTGCAACAATGGATTGATCCAAGAATCCTGATCCACAAGTTTCAATTTCATCAGGACAACAATTAGGGTTTTGAGGAAAAAGTCAACTGTACCTTTGACTTTTGACCAGGACATGCTCCCAAACCTTGGGACATGATTCAATACACCGTATAACCCCTATGGAACATATCCATCTAGTTTTATTTAGGTCAAAGACTTGATTTCATAAAGGATCGCACAGTTTGGAATTCATCTGATAAAAAGTCAACTGTGCACAAAAAGTCAAAGTTTGACTTTTTGAGATTTTTCAAAATTATGGTTCTTTAACCCTAAAACAATGTTAATGTGTGATTTGAATCATCATTCATCAAGAAAAATCAAAGAAAGTGGGATAACTTGTAAAAGGGGTAACCATAAAAACTTAGAATTTTTCTAAGTTATGGAACAAAGTGGCTAGGGTACCAACTTCCAAGGATCATAACTTGAGATCCAAGCAACCATTTTGGCTGGTCCAAAGATGGATTTGTAGCTCTTATGGCATACTTTAAAAGTGTCAACTACACCTCATTCCAATTCCTCATAGATTTCAAGTTATGATTGGATCAAAATCACTAAAAACATGAAAATACATCTTTTCCAACACTTTGACAAAATTATGTCCACGACAGATTTTGTTGAAAACACCAAAACTTGGGGCATTTTTTCACACAGTTGCAAGCTGAATAAATTCAAGATATAAACATAAAAGCTATTATACATATTGCCTACAATCCAAGGAACTCATTGGCATGAAACAACTCAGCTTGAGCCAAGAGTTATGGCTGATGCAACACACCATGGCAAGGCTGTCATGAAAAATCAGTTTGTGAGATTTCTCGCTTTACACGATTTTGATCCAAAGACCAATGATCCCTATGCCACAGTCATCTAATCTGATCCTAATCCAACTGATCCAACTTGTAAAGCTGAGTCAAAAAGCCAAGGGATCTTCCAACTTGAGATTAATGCATTTTGGCACATTATGCCTTGAATTCAAAGGCATTTATGTGAAATAGGGCACTTTCAACAAAGCCACTCTACTCAGTCAAGATGCTCACTTAAAAAACAATTAAAACATCTGAAGAATGTGGATTTGGTCAAGATATAGCCCGGCTCTTGGGAGAAGCTAGTTTGCCTTGCATGAGAAGAAATGCCACCAAGCCAAAGCCATTGAATGTGATATGATCTTACAGCCATTCACTATTCCTCTAAGACAAGAGTTGATCCACTATAAATAGAGGTCCTAACTGATCATTCAAACTACACCAAAGCAGCTTATAACATTGCTTTCTCTCATTTCTTTCTCACACATAAAATTTCATTGTTCTTGAGAAAGTACTATCGGGTTTTGAGTTGGAGGTGAATACAACTCAAACGAATGGTTCAGACACCTCATATACAACATATAGGAGTGATCTAAACCATCACATTCAATCTGTAACATCAGAATCATCAAATCACACCTCAATTGCTCAAAGTTACAAAGCAGCTGCAGGTCGGGTCCAATTGGCTAATCCAAAGGTTTTCCAATCAACCTAAGCATTCAAACACATCCCTTGAGATACAAGGAAGCTGTCCAAATCATTGGAACACAACTGTAACACCTCATAATCAGAATTCGATTCTCACTTGTAAAGGTAACCTTAAACTCTCAAACTCAATGAATCATGCATCATAAACTTGTTTTCTTGTTACCATTGTGTTTCTGGATGTTTGTAGATCATTTACCCTCAATTAATTGTTGTTTAAAATTCGTGTATAGGATTTCATTAAGTTCATAACAATTTTAGGGTTCTTCAGGTTTTATCATATTATGTTGTGATTCACTTAATTTCAATAAAATTGGGTATTGCCATTGTGTTCCTCGTCTTAAAACGCACGATTTTCATATTTGGATCTGTCATACCCCAAATTTTGACCACTAAGATTTCCCATCATAGTGCTAATCATCATCACAATATGGATGTACCAACATGCCTCAATCAATCTCCTCATAGATGTTTGGGCATTCACTACTATCAAAGATTAGGGTTTCAAGCCCTCTCAGAGCTTTTAGACAAAGGATCAATCAAGAAATGACATGATCTTCAACTTGTCTAACCTCTCAAACATTCAAACGGGATCAAGAGGACTCCCACATCAAGAATCAAGCAAAAAGTTGCAGCATTCCAGGTGGATCAAGCCTCAAGATCACCAGTGTCACCAAATTAGGGTTTTGTTCGACTGAGGCCTCCAGATGGAAATTTTCATCGGGGCATGAGCCAATGCTTCAAAGCATAACCCAAGATACTTCAAGTGACCTCATAAACCCAATCATCAAGTCAATGTGACCTATGGGATGCATTCACCAAAAATCAGGAATTAGGGTTTCTTGACCTAGTTCACCCCTAAGTTGACTTTTGTGTCAAAGCATGAGCCAAGACCTCAAGACATGATTTGAGGGACTCCAATACACTACATTGATCCATTTGCAACAATGGATTGATCCAAGAATCCTGATCCACAAGTTTCAATTTCATCAGAACAACAATTAGGGTTTTGAGGAAAAAGTCAACTGTACCTTTGACTTTTGACCAGGACATGCTCCCAAACCTTGGGACATGATTCAATACACCGTATAACCCCTATGGAACATATCCATCTAGTTTTATTTAGGTCAAAGACTTGATTTCATAAAGGATCGCACAGTTTGGAATTCATCTGATAAAAAGTCAACTGTGCACAAAAAGTCAAAGTTTGACTTTTTGAGATTTTTCAAAATTATGGTTCTTTAACCCTAAAACAATGTTAATGTGTGATTTGAATCATCATTCATCAAGAAAAATCAAAGAAAGTGGGATAACTTGTAAAAGGGGTAACCATAAAAACTTAGAATTTTTCTAAGTTATGGAACATAGTGGCAAGGGTACCAACTTCCAAGGATCATAGCTTGAGATCCAAGCAACCATTTTGGCTGGTCCAAAGATGGATTTGTAGCTCTTATGGCATACTTTAAAAGTGTCAACTACACCTCATTCCAATTCCTCATAGATTTCAAGTTATGATTGGATCAAAATCACTAAAAACATGAAAATACATCTTTTCCAACACTTTGACAAAATTATGTCCACGACAGATTTTGTTGAAAACACCAAAACTTGGGGCATTTTTTCACACAGTTGCAAGCTGAATAAATTCAAGATATAAACATAAAAGCTATTATACATATTGCCTACAATCCAAGGAACTCATTGGCATGAAACAACTCAGCTTGAGCCAAGAGTTATGGCTGATGCAACACACCATGGCAAGGCTGTCATGAAAAATCAGTTTGTGAGATTTCTCGCTTTACACGATTTTGATCCAAAGACCAATGATCCCTATGCCACAGTCATCTAATCTGATCCTAATCCAACTGATCCTACTTGTATAGCTGAGTCAAAAAGCCAAGGGATCTTCCAACTTGAGATTAATGCATTTTGGCACATTATGCCTTGAATTCAAAGGCATTTATGTGAAATAGGGCACTTTCAACAAAGCCACTCTACTCAGTCAAGATGCTCACTTAAAAAACAATTAAAACATCTGAAGAATGTGGATTTGGTCAAGATATAGCCCGACTCTTGGGAGAAGCTAGTTTACCTTGCATGAGAAGAAATGCCACCAAGCCAAAGCCATTGAATGTGATATGATCTTACAGCCATTCACTATTCCTCTAAGACAAGAGTTGATCCACTATAAATAGAGGTCCTAACTGATCATTCAAACTACGCCAAAGCAGCTTATAACATTGCTTTCTCTCATTTCTTTCTCACACATAAAATTTCATTGTTCTTGAGAAAGTACTATCGGGTTTTGAGTTGGAGGTGAATACAACTCAAACGAATGGTTCACACACCTCATATACAACATATAGGAGTGATCTAAACCATCACATTCAATCTGTAACATCAGAATCATCAAATCACACCTCAATTGCTCAAAGTTACAAAGCAGCTGCAGGTCGGGTCCAATTGGCTAATCCAAAGGTTTTCCAATCAACCTAAGCATTCAAACACATCCCTTGAGATACAAGGAAGCTGTCCAAATCATTGGAACATAACTGTAACACCTCAAAATCAGAATTCGATTCTCACTTGTAAAGGTAACCTTAAACTATCAAACTCAATGAATCATGCATCATAAACTTGTTTTCTTGTTACCATTGTGTTTCTGGATGTTTGTAGATCATTTACCCTCAATTAATTGTTGTTTAAAATTCGTGTATAGGATTTCATTAAGTTCATAGCAATTTTAGGGTTCTTCAGGTTTTATCATATTATGTTGTGATTCACTTAATTTCAATAAAATTGGGTATTGCCATTGTGTTCCTCGTCTTAAAACGCACGATTTTCATATTTGGATCTGTCATATCCCAAATTTTGACCACTAAGATTTCCCATCATAGTGCAAATCATCATCACAATATGGATGTACCAACATGCCTCAATCAATCCCTCATAGATGTTTAGGCATTCACTACTATCAAAGATTAGGGTTTCAAACTGTCTCAAAGCTTTTAGACAAAGGATCAATCAATAAATGACATGATCTTCAACTTGTCTAACCTCTCAAACATTCATAAGGGATCAAGAGGACTCCCACATCAGGAATCAAGCATAAAGTTGTAGCATTCCAGGTGGATCAAGCCTCAAGATCACCAGTGTCACCAAATAAGGGTTTTGGTCGACTGAGGCCTCCAGATGGAAATTTTCATCTGGGCATGAGCCAATGCTTCAAAGCATAACCCAAGATACTTCAAGGGACCTCATAAACCCAATCATCAAGTCAATGTGACCTCAGGGGATGCATTCACCAAAAATCAAGAATTAGGGTTTCTTGACCTAATTCACCCCTAAGTTGACTTTTCGGACAAAGCATGAGCCAAGACCTCAAGACATGATTTGAGGGACTCCAATACACTACATTGATCCATTTTCAACAATGGATTGATCCAAGAATCCTGATCCACAAGTTTCAATTTCATCAGGACAACAATTAGGGTTTTGAGGAAAAAGTCAACTGTACCTTTGACTTTTGACCAGGACATGCTCCCAAACCTTGGGACATGATTCAATACACCGTATAACCCCTATGGAACATATCCATCTAGTTTTATTTACTCCAAGGACTTGATTTCATAAAGGATCGCACAGTTTGGAATTCATCTGATAAAAAGTCAATTGTGCACAAAAAGTCAAAGTTTGACTTTTTGAGATTTTTCATAATTATGGTTCTTTAACCCTAAAACAATGTTAATGTGTGATTTGAATCATCATTCATCAAGAAAAATCAAAGAAAGTGGGATAACTTGTAAAAGGGGTAACCATAAAAACTTATAATTTTTCTAAGTTATGGAACAAAGTGGCTAGGGTACCAACTTCCAAGGATCATAACTTGAGATCCAAGAAACCATTTTGGCTAGTCCAAAGATGGATTTGTAGCTCTTATGACATACTTTAAAAGTGTCAACTACACCTCATTCCAATTCCTCATAGATTTCAAGTTATGATTGGATCAAAATCACTAAAAACATGAAAATACATCTTTTCCAACACTTTGACAAAATTATGTCCACGACAGATTTTGTTGAAAACACCAAAACTTGGGGCATTTTTTCACACAGTTGCAAGCTGAATAAATTCAAGATATAAACATAAAAGCTATTATACATATTGCCTACAATCCAAGGAACTCATTGGCATGAAACAACTCAGCTTGAGCCAAGAGTTATGGCTGATGCAACACACCATGGCAAGGCTGTCATGAAAAATCAGTTTGTGAGATTTCTCGCTTTACACGATTTTGATCCAAAGACCAATGATCCCTATGCCACAGTCATCTAATCTGATCCTAATCCAACTGATCCAACTTGTAAAGCTGAGTCAAAAAGCCAAGGGATCTCCCAACTTGAGATTAATGCATTTTGGCACATTATGCCTTGAATTCAAAGGCATTTATGTGAAATAGGGCACTTTCAACAAAGCCACTCTACTCAGTCAAGATGCTCACTTAAAAAACAATTAAAACATCTGAAGAATGTGGATTTGGTCAAGATATAGCCCGACTCTTGGGAGAAGCTAGTTTGCCTTGCATGAGAAGAAATGCCACCAAGCCAAAGCCATTGAATGTGATATGATCTTACAGCCATTCACTATTCCTCTAAGACAAGAGTTGATCCACTATAAATAGAGGTCCTAACTGATCATTCAAACTACACCAAAGCAGCTTATAACATTGCTTTCACTCATTTCTTTCTCACACATAAAATTTCATTGTTCTTGAGAAAGTACTATCGGGTTTTGAGTTGGAGGCCAATACAACTCAAACGAATGGTTCACACACCTCATATACAACATATAGGAGTGATCTAAACCATCACATTCAATCTGTAACATCAGAATCATCAAATCACACCTCAATTGCTCAAAGTTACAAAGCAGCTGCAGGTCAGGTCCAATTGGCTAATCCAAAGGTTTTCCAATCAACATAAGCATTCAAACACATCCCTTGAGATACAAGGAAGCTGTCCAAATCATTGGAACACAACTGTAACACCTCAAAATCAGAATTCGATTCTCACTTGTAAAGGTAACCTTAAACTCTCAAACTCAATGAATCATGCATCATAAACATGTTTTCTTGTTACCATTGTGTTTCTGGATGTTTGTAGATCATTTACCCTCAATTAATTGTTGTTTACAATTCGTGTATAGGATTTCATTAAGTTCATAACAATTTTAGGGTTCTTCAGGTTTTATCATATTATGTTGTGATTCACTTAATTTCAATAAAATTGGGTATTGCCATTGTGTTCCTCGTCTTAAAACGCACGATTTTCATATTTGGATCTGTCATACCCCAAATTTTGACCACTAAGATTTCCCATCATAGTGCAAATCATCATCACAATATGGATGTACCAACATGCCTCAATCAATCTCCTCATAGATGTTTGGGCATTCACTACTATCAAAGATTAGGGTTTCAAGCCCTCTCAGAGCTTTTAGACAAAGGATCAATCAAGAAATGACATGATCTTCAACTTGTCTAACCTCTCAAACATTCAAAAGGGATCAAGAGGACTCCCACATCAAGAATCAAGCAAAAAGTTGCAGCATTCCAGGTGGATCAAGCCTCAAGATCACCAGTGTCACCAAATTAGGGTTTTGGTCGACTGAGGCCTCCAGATGGAAATTTTCATCGGGGCATGAGCCAATGCTTCAAAGCATAACCCAAGATACTTCAAGTGACCTCATAAACCCAATCATCAAGTCAATGTGACCTATGGGATGCATTCACCAAAAATCAGGAATTAGGGTTTCTTGACCTAGTTCACCCCTAAGTTGACTTTTGTGTCAAAGCATGAGCCAAGACCTCAAGACATGATTTGAGGGACTCCAATACACTACATTGATCCATTTGCAACAATGGATTGATCCAAGAATCCTGATCCACAAGTTTCAATTTCATCAGAACAACAATTAGGGTTTTGAGGAAAAAGTCAAATGTACCTTTGACTTTTGACCAGGACATGCTCCCAAACCTTGGGACATGATTCAATACACCGTATAACCCCTATGGAACATATCCATCTAGTTTTATTTAGGTCAAAGACTTGATTTAATAAAGGATCGCACAGTTTGGAATTCATCTGATAAAAAGTCAACTGTGCACAAAAAGTCAAAGTTTGACTTTTTGAGATTTTTCAAAATTATGGTTCTTTAACCCTAAAACAATGTTAATGTGTGATTTGAATCATCATTCATCAAGAAAAATCAAAGAAAGTGGGATAACTTGTAAAAGGGGTAACCATAAAAACTTAGAATTTTTCTAAGTTATGGAACAAAGTGGCTAGGGTACCAACTTCCAAGGATCATAACTTGAGATCCAAGCAACCATTTTGGCTGGTCCAAAGATGGATTTGTAGCTCTTATGGCATACTTTAAAAGTGTCAACTACACCTCATTCCAATTCCTCATAGATTTCAAGTTATGATTGGATCAAAATCACTAAAAACATGAAAATACATCTTTTCCAACACTTTGACAAAATTATGTCCACGACAGATTTTGTTGAAAACCCCAAAACTTGGGGCATTTTTTTACACAGTTGCAAGCTGAATAAATTCAAGATATAAACATCAAAGGTGTTGTACATATTGCCTACAATCCAAGGAACTCATTGGCATGAAACAACTCAGCTTGAGCCAAGAGTTATGGCTGATGCAACACACCATGACAAGGCTGTCATGAAAAATCAGTTTGTGAGATTTCTCGCTTTACACAATTTTGATCCAAAGACCAATGATCCCTATGCCACAGTCATCTAATCTGATCCTAATCCAACTGATCCAACTTGTAAAGCTGAGTCAAAAAGCCAAAGGATCTTCCAACTTGAGTTTAATGCATTTTGGCATATTAAGCCTTGAATTCAAACGCATTTATGTGAAATAGGGCACTTTCAACAAATCCACTCTACTCAGTCAAGATGCTCACTTAAAAAACAATTAAAACATCTGAAGAATGTGGATTTGGTCAAGATATAGCACGACTCTTGGGAGAAGCTAGTTTGCCTTGCATGAGAAGAAATGCCACCAAGCCAAAGCCATTGAATGTGATATGATCTTACAGCCATTCACTATTCCTCAAAGACAAGAGTTGATCCACTATAAATAAAGGTCCTAACTGATCATTCAAACTACACTAAAGCAGCTTATAAGATTGCTTTCTCTCATTTCTTTCCCACACATCAAATTTCATTGTTCCTGAGAAAGTACTATCGAGTTTTGAGTTGGAGGCCAATACAACTCAAACGAATGGTTCACACACCTCATATACAACATATAGGAGTGATCTAAACCATCACATTCAATCTGTAACATCAGAATCATCAAATCACATCTCAATTGCTCAAAGTTACAAAGCAGCTGCAGGTCGGGTCCAATTGGCTAATCCAAAGGTTTTCCAATCAACCTAAGCATTCAAACACATCCCTTGAGATACAAGGAAGCTGTCCAAATCATTGGAACACGGTTGTAACACCTCCAAATCAGAATTCGATTCTCACTTGCAAAGGTAAACCTTAAACTCTCAAACTCAATGAATCATGCATCATAAACATGTTTTCTTGTTACCATTGTGTTTCTGGATGTTTGTAGATCATTTACCCTCAATTAATTGTTGTTTACAATTCGTGTATAGGATTTCATTAAGTTTATAACAATTTTAGGGTTCTTCAGGTTTTATCATATTATGTTGTGATTCACTGAATTTCAATAAAATTGGGTATTGCCATTGTGTTCCTCGTCTTAAAACGTACGATTTTCATATTTGGATCTGTCATACCCCAAATTTTGACCACTAAGATTTCCCATCATTGTGCAAATCATCATCACAATATGGATGTACCAACATGCCTCAATCAATCTCCTCATAGATGTTTGGGCATTCACTACTATCAAAGATTAGGGTTTCAAACCGTCTCAGAGCTTTTAGACAAAAGATCAATCAAGAAATGACATGATCTTCAACTTGTCTAACCTCTCAAACATTCATAAGGTATCAAGAGGACTCCCACATCAGGAATCAAGCACAAAGTTGTAGCATTCCAGGTGGATCAAGCCTCAAGATCACCAGTGTCACCAAATAAGGGTTTTGGTCGACTGAGGCCTCCAGATGGAAATTTTCATCTGGGCATGAGCCAATGCTTCAAAGCATAACCCAAGATGCTTCAAGGGACCTCATAAACCCAATCATCAAGTCAATGTGACCTCAGGGGATGCATTCACCAAAAATCAAGAATTAGGATTTCTTGACCTAATTCACCCCTAAGTTGACTTTTCGGACAAAGCATGAGCCAAGACCTCAAGACATGATTTGAGGGACTCCAATACACTACATTGATCCATTTGCAACAATGGATAGATCCAAGAATCCTGATCCACAAGTTTCAATTTCATCAGGACAACAATTAGGGTTTTGAGGAAAAAGTCAACTGTACCTTTGACTTTTGACCAGGACATGCTCCCAAACCTTGGGACATGATTTAATACACCGTATAACCCCTATGGAACATATCCATCTAGTTTTATTTACTTCAAGGACTTGATTTCATAAAGGATCGCACAGTTTGGAATTCATCTGATAAAAAGTCAACTGTGCACAAAAAGTCAAAGTTTGACTTTTTGAGATTTTTCATAATTATGGTTCTTTAACCTTAAAACAATGTTAATGTGTGATTTGAATCATCATTCATCAAGAAAAATCAAAGAAAGTGGGATAACTTGTAAAAGGGGTAACCATAAAAACTTAGAATTTTTCTAAGTTATGGAACAAAGTGGCTAGGGTACCAACTTCCAAGCATCATAACTTGAGATCCAAGCAACCATTTTGGCTGGTCCAAAGATGGATTTGTAGCTCTTATGGCATACTTTAAAAGTGTCAACTACACCTCATTCCAATTCCTCATAGATTTCAAGTTATGATTGGACCAAAATCACTAAAAACATGAAAATACATCTTTTCTAACACTTTGACAAAATTATGTCCACGACAGATTTTGTTGAAAACACCAAAACTTGGGGAATTTTTTCACACAGTTGCAAGCTGAATAAATTCAAGATATAAACATAAAAGCTATTGTACATATTGCCTACAATCCAAGGAACTCATTGGCATGAAACAACTCAGCTTGAGCCAAGAGTTATGGCTGATGCAACACACCATGGCAAGGCTGTCATGAAAAATCAGTTTGTGAGATTTCTCGCTTTACACGATTTTGATCCAAAGACCAATGATCCCTATGCCACAGTCATCTAATCTGATCCTAATCCAACTGATCCAACTTGTAAAGCTGAGTCAAAAAGCCAAGGGATCTTCCAACTTGAGATTAATGCATTTTGGCACATTATGCCTTGAATTCAAAGGCATTTATGTGAAATATGGCACTCTCAACAAAGCCACTCTACTCAGTCAAGATGCTCACCTAAAAAACAATTAAAACATCTGAAGAATGTGGATTTGGTCAAGATATAGCCCGACTCTTGGGAGAAGCTAGTTTGCCTTGCATGAGAAGAAATGCCACCAAGCCAAAGCCATTGAATGTGATTTGATCTTACAGCCATTCACTATTCCTCAAAGACAAGAGTTGATCCACTATAAATAAAGGTCCTAACTGATCATTCAAACTACACCAAAGCAGCTTATAACATTGCTTTCTCTCATTTCTTTCTCACACATCAAATTTCATTGTTCTTGAGAAAGTACTATCGGGTTTTGAGTTGGAGGCCAATACAACTCAAACGAATGGTTCACACACCTCATATACAACATATAGGAGTGATCTAAACCATCACATTCAATCTGTAACATCAGAATCATCAAATCACACCTCAATTGCTCAAAGTTACAAAGCAGCTGTAGGTCGGGTCCAATTGGCTAATCCAAAGGTTTTCCAATCAACCTAAGAATTCAAACACATCCCTTGAGATACAAGGAAGCTGTCCAAATCATTGGAACACAGCTGTAACACCTCAAAATCAGAATTCGAGTCTCACTTGCAAAGGTAACCTTAAACTCTCAAACTCAATGAATCATGCATCATAAACATGTTTTCTTGTTACCATTGTGTTTCTGGATGTTTGTAGATCATTTACCCTCAATTAATTGTTGTTTACAATTCGTGTATAGGATTTCATTAAGTTCATAACAATTTTAGGGTTCTTCAGTTTTATCATATTATGTTGTGATTCACTTAATTTCCATAAAATTGGGTATTGCCATTGTGTTCCTCGTCTTAAAATGCACGATTTTCATATTTGGATCTGTCATACCCCAAATTTTGACCACTAAGATTTCCCATCATTGTGCAAATCATTATCACAATATGGATGTACCAATATGCCTCAATCAATCTCCTCATAGATGTTTGCGCATTCACTACTATCAAAGATTAGGGTTTCAAGCCCTCTCAGAGCTTTTAGACAAAGGATCAATCAAGAAATGACATGATCTTCAACTTGTCTAACCTCTAAAACATTCATAAGGGATCAAGAGGACTCCCACATCAGGAATCAAGCACAAAGTTGCAGCATTCCAGTGGATCAAGCCTCAAGATCACGAGTGTCACGAAATTAGGGTTTTGGTCGACTGAGGCCGCCAGATGGAAATTTTCATCTGGGCATGAGCCAATGCTTCAAAGCATAACCCAAGATACTTCAAGGGACCTCATAAACCCAATCATCAAGTCAATGTGACCTATGGGATGCATTCACCAAAAATCAGGAATTAGGGTTTCTTGACCTAATTCAACCCTAAGTTGACTTTTAGGTCAAAGCATGAGCCAAGACCTCAAGACATGATTTGAGGGACTCTAATACACTACATTGATCCATTTGCAACAATGGAATGATCCAAGAATCCTGATCCACAAGTTTCAATTTCATCAGAACAACAATTAGGGTTTTGAGGAAAAAGTCAAATGTACCTTTGACTTTTGACCAGGACATGCTCCCAAACCTTGGGACATGATTCAATACACCATATACCCCCTATGGAACATATCCATCTAGTTTTATTTAGGTCAAGGACTTGATTTCATAAAGGATCGCACAGTTTGGAATTCATCTGATAAAAAGTCAACTGTGAACAAAAAGTCAAAGTTTGACTTTTTGAGATTTTTCATAATTATGGTTCTTTAACCCTAAAACAATGTTAATGTGTGATTTGAATCATCATTCATCAAGAAAAATCAAAGAAAGTGGGATAACTTGTAAAAGGGGTAACCATAAAAACTTAGAATTTTTCTAAGTTATGGAACAAAGTGGCTAGGGTACCAACTTCCAAGGATCATAACTTGAGATCCAAGCAACCATTTTGGCTGGTCCAAAGATGGATTTGTAGCTCTTATGGCATACTTTAAAAGTGTCAACTACACCTCATTCCAATTCCTCATAGATTTCAAGTTATGATTGGATCAAAATCACTAAAAACATGAAAATACATCTTTTCCAACACTTTGACAAAATTATGTCCACGACAGATTATGTTGAAAACACCAAAACGTGGGGCATTTTTTGACACAGTTGCAAGCTGAATAAATTCAAGATATAAACATCAAAGCTGTTGTACATATTGCCTACAATCCAAGGAACTCATTGGCTTGAAACAACTCAGCTTGAGCCAAGAGTTATGGCTGATGCAACACACCATGGCAAGGCTGTCATGAAAAATCAGTTTTTGAGATTTCTCGCTTTACACAATTTTGATCCAAAGACCAATGATCCCTATGCCACAGTCATCTAATCTGATCCTAATCCAACTGATCCAACTTGTAAAGCTGAGTCAAAAAGCCAAAGGATCTTCCAACTTGAGATTAATGCATTTTGGCATATTAAGCCTTGAATTCAAACGCATTTATGTGAAATAGGGCACTTTCAACAAATCCACTCTACTCAGTCAAGATGCTCACTTAAAAAACAATTAAAACATCTGAAGAATGTGGATTTGGTCAAGATAAAACCCGGCACTTGGGAGAAGCTAGTTTCCCTTGCATGAGAAGAAATGCCACCAAGCCAAAGCCATTGAATGTGATATGATCTTACAGCCATTCACTATTCCTCAAAGACAAGAGTTGATCCACTATAAATAGAGGTCCTAATTGATCATTCAAACTACACCAAAGCAGCTTATAACATTGCTTTCTCTCATTTCTTTCTCACACATCAAATTCCATTATTCTTGAGAAAGTACTATCGGGTTTTGAGTTGGAGGCCAATACAACTCAAACGAATGGTTCACACACCTCATATACAACATATAGGAGTGATCTAAACCATCACATTCAATCTGTAACATCAGAATCATCAAATCACACCTCAATTACTCAAAGTTACAAAGCAGCTGCAGGTCGGGTCCAATTGGCTAATCCAATGGTTTTCCAATCAACCTAAGCATTCAAACACATCCCTTGAGATACAAGGAAGCTGTCCAAATCATTGGAACACGGTTGTAACACCTCCAAATCAGAATTTGATTCTCACTTGCAAAGGTAAACCTTAAACTATCAAACTCAATGAATGATGCATCATAAACATGTTTTCTTGTTACCATTGTGTTTATGGATGTTTATAGATCATTTACCCTCAATTAATTGTTGTTTACAATTCGTGTATAGGATTTCATTAAGTTCATAACAATTTTAGGGTTCTTCAGGTTTTATCATATTATGTTGTGATTCACTTAATTTCAATAAAATTGGGTATTGCCATTGTGTTCCTCGTCTTAAAACGCACGATTTTCATATTTGGATCTGTCATACCCCAAATTTTGACCACTAAGATTTCCCATCATTTTGCAAATCATCATCACAATATGGATGTACCAACATGCCTCAATCAATCTCCTCATAGATGTTTGGGCATTCACTACTATCAAAGATTAGGGTTTCAAGCCCTCTCAGAGCTTTTAGACAAATGATCAATCAAGAAATGACATGATCTTCAACTTGTCTAACCTCTAAAACATTCATAAGGGATCAAGAGGACTCCCACATCAGGAATCAAGCACAAAGTTGCAGCATTCCAGTGGATCAAGCCTCAAGATCACCAGTGTCACCAAATTAGGGTTTTGGTCGACTGAGGCCTCCAGATGGAAATTTTCATCTGGGGATGAGCCAATGCTTCAAAGCATAACCCAAGATACTTCAAGGGACCTCATAAACCTAATCATCAAGTCAATGTGACCTATGGGATGCATTCACCAAAAATCAGGAATTAGGGTTTCTTGACCTAATTCACCCCTAAGTTGACTTTTGGGACAAAGCATGAGCCAAGACCTCAAGACATGATTTGAGGGACTCCAATACACTACATTGATCCATTTGCAACAATGGATTGATCCAAGAATCCTGATCCACAAGTTTCAATTTCATCAGGACAACAATTAGGGTATTGAGGAAAGAGTCAACTGTACCTTTGACTTTTGACCAGGACATGCTCCCAAACCATGGGACATGATTCAATACACCGTATAACCCCTATGGAACATATCCATATAGTTTTATTTAAGTCAAGGACTTGATTTCATAAAGGATCGCACAGTTTGGAATTCATCTGATAAAATGTCAACTGTGCACAAAAAGTCAAAGTTTGACTTTTTGAGTTTTTCATAATTATGGTTCTTTAACCCTAAAACAATGTTAATGTGTGATTTGAATCATCATTCATCAAGAAAAATCAAAGAAAGTGGGATAACTTGTAAAAGGGGTAACCATAAAAACTTAGAATTTTTCAAAGTTATGGAACAAAGTGGCTAGGGTACCAACTTCCAAGGATCATAACTTGAGATCCAAGCAACCATTTTGGCTGGTCCAAAGATGGATTTGCAGCTCTTATGGCATACTTTAAAAGTGTCAACTACACCTCATTCCAATTCCTCATAGATTTCAAGTTATGATTGGATCAAAATCACTAAAAACATGAAAATACATCTTTTCTAACACTTTGACAAAATTATGTCCACGACAGATTTTGTTGAAAACACCAAAACTTGGGGAATTTTTTCACACAGTTGCAAGCTGAATAAATTCAAGATATAAACATAAAAGCTATTGTACATATTGCCTACAATCCAAGGAACTCATTGGCATGAAACAACTCAGCTTGAGCCAAGAGTTATGGCTGATGCAACACACCATGGCAAGGCTGTCATGAAAAATCAGTTTGTGAGATTTCTCGCTTTACACGATTTTGATCCAAAGACCAATGATCCCTATGCCACAGTCATCTAATCTGATCCTAATCCAACTGATCCAACTTGTAAAGCTGAGTCAAAAAGCCAAGGGATCTTCCAACTTGAGATTAATGCATTTTGGCACATTATGCCTTGAATTCAAAGGCATTTATGTGAAATAGGGCACTCTCAACAAAGCCACTCTACTCAGTCAAGATGCTCACCTAAAAAACAATTAAAACATCTGAAGAATGTGGATTTGGTCAAGATATAGCCTGACTCTTGGGAGAAGCTAGTTTGCCTTGCATGAGAAGAAATGCCACCAAGCCAAAGCCATTGAATGTGATTTGATCTTACAGCCATTCACTATTCCTCAAAGACAAGAGTTGATCCACTATAAATAAAGGTCCTAACTGATCATTCAAACTACACCAAAGCAGCTTATAACATTGCTTTCTCTCATTTCTTTCTCACACATCAAATTTCATTGTTCTTGAGAAAGTACTATCGGGTTTTGAGTTGGAGGCCAATACAACTCAAACGAATGGTTCACACACCTCATATACAACATATAGGAGTGATCTAAACCATCACATTCAATCTGTAACATCAGAATCATCAAATCACACCTCAATTGCTCAAAGTTACAAAGCAGCTTTAGGTCGGGTCCAATTGGCTAATCCAAAGGTTTTCCAATCAACCTAAGAATTCAAACACATCCCTTGAGATACAAGGAAGCTGTCCAAATCATTGGAACACAACTGTAACACCTCAAAATCAGAATTCGAGTCTCACTTGCAAAGGTAAACTTAAACTCTCAAACTCAATGAATCATGCATCATAAACATGTTTTCTTGTTACCATTGTGTTTCTGGATGTTTGTAGATCATTTACCCTCAATTAATTGTTGTTTACAATTCGTGTATAGGATTTCATTAAGTTCATAACAATTTTAGGGTTCTTCAGGTTTTATCATATTATGTTGTGATTCACTTAATTTCCATAAAATTGGGTATTGCCATTGTGTTCCTCGTCTTAAAATGCACGATTTTCATATTTGGATCTGTCATACCCCAAATTTTGACCACTAAGATTTCCCATCATTGTGCAAATCATCATCACAATATGGATGTACCAATATGCCTCAATCAATCTCCTCATAGATGTTTGGGCATTCACTACTATCAAAGATTAGGGTTTCAAGCCCTCTCAGAGCTTTTAGACAAAAGATCAATCAAGAAATGACATGATCTTCAACTTGTCTAACCTCTCAAACATTCATAAGGGATCAAGAGGACTCCCACATCAAGAATCAAGCACAAAGTTGCAGCATTGCAGGTGGATCAAGCCTCAAGATCACGAGTGTCACGAAATTAGGGTTTTGGTCGACTGAGGCCGCCAGATGGAAATTTTCATCTGGGCATGAGCCAATGCTTCAAAGCATAACCCAAGATACTTCAAGGGACCTCATAAACCCAATCATCAAGTTAATGTGACCTATGGGATGCATTCACCAAAAATCAGGAATTAGGGTTTCTTGACCTAATTCAACCCTAAGTTGACTTTTAGGTCAAAGCATGAGCCAAGACCTCAAGACATGATTTGAGGGACTCTAATACACTACATTGATCCATTTGCAACAATGGATTGATCCAAGAATCCTGATCCACAAGTTTCAATTTCATCAGAACAACAATTAGGGTTTTGAGGAAAAAGTCAAATGTACCTTTGACTTTTGACCAGGACATGCTCCCAAACCTTGGGACATGATTCAATACACCATATACCCCCTATGGAACATATCCATCTAGTTTTATTTAGGTCAAGGACTTGATTTCATAAAGGATCGCACAGTTTGGAATTCATCTGATAAAAAGTCAACTGTGAACAAAAAGTCAAAGTTTGACTTTTTGAGATTTTTCATAATTATGGTTCTTTAACCCTAAAACAATGTTAATGTGTGATTTGAATCATCATTCATCAAGAAAAATCAAAGAAAGTGGGATAACTTGTAAAAGGGGTAACCATAAAAACTTAGAATTTTTCTAAGTTATGGAACAAAGTGGCTAGGGTACCAACTTCCAAGGATCATAACTTGAGATCCAAGCAACCATTTTGGCTGGTCCAAAGATGGATTTGTAGCTCTTATGGCATACTTTAAAAGTGTCAACTACACCTCATTCCAATTCCTCATAGATTTCAAGTTATGATTGGATCAAAATCACTAAAAACATGAAAATACATCTTTTCCAACACTTTGACAAAATTATGTCCACGACAGATTATGTTGAAAACACCAAAACGTGGGGCATTTTTTGACACAGTTGCAAGCTGAATAAATTCAAGATATAAACATCAAAGCTGTTGTACATATTGCCTACATTCCAAGGAACTCATTGGCTTGAAACAACTCAGCTTGAGCCAAGAGTTATGGCTGATGCAACACACCATGGCAAGGCTGTCATGAAAAATCAGTTTTTGAGATTTCTCGCTTTACACAATTTTGATCCAAAGACCAATGATCCCTATGCCACAGTCATCTAATCTGATCCTAATCCAACTGATCCAACTTGTAAAGCTGAGTCAAAAAGCCAAAGGATCTTCCAACTTGAGATTAATGCATTTTGGCATATTAAGCCTTGAATTCAAACGCATTTATGTGAAATAGGGCACTTTCAACAAATCCACTCTACTCAGTCAAGATGCTCACTTAAAAAACAATTAAAACATCTGAAGAATGTGGATTTGGTCAAGATAAAACCCGGCACTTGGGAGAAGCTAGTTTCCCTTGCATGAGAAGAAATGCCACCAAGCCAAAGCCATTGAATGTGATATGATCTTACAGCCATTCACTATTCCTCAAAGACAAGAGTTGATCCACTATAAATAGAGGTCCTAATTGATCATTCAAACTACACCAAAGCAGCTTATAACATTGCTTTCTCTCATTTCTTTCTCACACATCAAATTCCATTATTCTTGAGAAAGTACTATCGGGTTTTGAGTTGGAGGCCAATACAACTCAAACGAATGGTTCACACACCTCATATACAACATATAGGAGTGATCTAAACCATCACATTCAATCTGTAACATCAGAATCATCAAATCACACCTCAATTGCTCAAAGTTACAAAGCAGCTGCAGGTCGGGTCCAATTGGCTAATCCAATGGTTTTCCAATCAACCTAAGCATTCAAACACATCCCTTGAGATACAAGGAAGCTGTCCAAATCATTGGAACACGGTTGTAACACCTCCAAATCAGAATTTGATTCTCACTTGCAAAGGTAAACCTTAAACTATCAAACTCAATGAATGATGCATCATAAACATGTTTTCTTGTTACCATTGTGTTTATGGATGTTTATAGATCATTTACCCTCAATTAATTGTTGTTTACAATTCGTGTATAGGGTTTCATTAAGTTCATAACAATTTTAGGGTTCTTCAGGTTTTATCATATTATGTTGTGATTCACTTAATTTCAATAAAATTGGGTATTGCCATTGTGTTCCTCGTCTTAAAACGCACGATTTTCATATTTGGATCTGTCATACCCCAAATTTTGACCACTAAGATTTCCCATCATTTTGCAAATCATCATCACAATATGGATGTACCAACATGCCTCAATCAATCTCCTCATAGATGTTTGGGCATTCACTACTATCAAAGATTAGGGTTTCAAGCCCTCTCAGAGCTTTTAGACAAATGATCAATCAAGAAATGACATGATCTTTAACTTGTCTAACCTCTAAAACATTCATAAGGGATCAAGAGGACTCCCACATCAGGAATCAAGCACAAAGTTGCAGCATTCCAGTGGATCAAGCCTCAAGATCACCAGTGTCACCAAATTAGGGTTTTGGTCGACTGAGGCCTCCGGATGGAAATTTTCATCTGGGGATGAGCCAATGCTTCAAAGCATAACCCAAGATACTTCAAGGGACCTCATAAACCTAATCATCAAGTCAATGTGACCTATGGGATGCATTCACCAAAAATCAGGAATTAGGGTTTCTTGACCTAATTCACCCCTAAGTTGACTTTTGGGACAAAGCATGAGCCAAGACCTCAAGACATGATTTGAGGGACTCCAATACACTACATTGATCCATTTGCAACAATGGATTGATCCAAGAATCCTGATCCACAAGTTTCAATTTCATCAGGACAACAATTAGGGTATTGAGGAAAGAGTCAACTGTACCTTTGACTTTTGACCAGGACATGCTCCCAAACCATGGGACATGATTCAATACACCGTATAACCCCTATGGAACATATCCATATAGTTTTATTTAAGTCAAGGACTTGATTTCATAAAGGATCGCACAGTTTGGAATTCATCTGATAAAATGTCAACTGTGCACAAAAAGTCAAAGTTTGACTTTTTGAGTTTTTCATAATTATGGTTCTTTAACCCTAAAACAATGTTAATGTGTGATTTGAATCATCATTCATCAAGAAAAATCAAAGAAAGTGGGATAACTTGTAAAAGGGGTAACCATAAAAACTTAGAATTTTTCAAAGTTATGGAACAAAGTGGCTAGGGTACCAACTTCCAAGGATCATAACTTGAGATCCAAGCAACCATTTTGGCTGGTCCAAAGATGGATTTGCAGCTCTTATGGCATACTTTAAAAGTGTCAACTACACCTCATTCCAATTCCTCATAGATTTCAAGTTATGATTGGATCAAAATCACTAAAAACATGAAAATACATCTTTTCCAACACTTTGACAAAATTATGTCCACGACAGATTTTGTTGAAAACACCAAAACTTGGGGCATTTTTTCACACAGTTGCAAGCTGAATAAATTCAAGATATAAACAACAAAGCTGTTGTACATATTGCCTACAATCCAAGGAACTCATTGGCATGAAACAACTCAGCTTGAGCCAAGGGTTATGGCTGATGCAACACACCATGGCAAGGCTGTCATGAAAAATCAGTTTGTGAGATTTCTCGCTTTACACAATTTTGATCCAAAGACCAATGATCCCTATGCCACAGTCATCTAATCTGATCCTAATCCAACTGATCCAACTTGTAAAGCTGAGTCAAAAAGCCAAAGGATCTTCCAACTTGAGATTAATGCATTTTGGCATATTAAGCCTTGAATTCAAACGCATTTATGTGAAATAGGGCACTTTCAACAAATCCACTCTACTCAGTCAAGATGCTCAATTAAAAAAGAATTAAAACATCTGAAGAATGTGGATTTGGTCAAGATATAGCCCGGCTCTTGGGAGAAGCTAGTTTGCCTTGCATGAGAAGAAATGCCACCAAGCCAAAGCCATTGAATGTGATATGATCTTACAGCCATTCACTATTCCTCAAAGACAAGAGTTGATCCACTATAAATAGAGGTCCTAATTGATCATTCAAACTACACCAAAGCAGCTTATAACATTCCTTTCTCTCATTTCTTTCTCACACATCAAATTTCATTGTTCTTGAGAAAGTACTATCGGGTTTTGAGTTGGAGGCCAATACAACTCAAACGAATGGTTCACACACCTCATATACAACATATAGGAGTGATCTAAACCATCACATTCAATCTATAACATCAGAATCATCAAATCACACCTCAATTGCTCAAAGTTACAAAGCAGCTGCAGGTCGGGTCCAATTGGCTAATCCAAAGGTTTTCCAATCAACCTAAGCATTCAAACACATCCCTTGAGATACAAGGAAGCTGTCCAAATCATTGGAACACGGTGGTAACACCTCCAAATTAGAATTCGATTCTCACTTGCAAAGGTAAACCTTAAACTCTCAAACTCAATGAATCATGCATCATAAACATGTTTTCTTGTTACCATTGTGTTTCTGGATGTTTGTAGATCATTTACCCTCAATTAATTGTTGTTTACAATTCGTGTATAGGATTTCATTAAGTTCATAACAATTTTAGGGTTCTTCAGGTTTTATCATATTATGTTGTGATTCACTTAATTTCAATAAAATTGGGTATTGCCATTGTGTTCCTCGTCTTAAAACGCACGATTTTCATATTTGGATCTGTCATACCCCAAATTTTGACCACTAAGATTTCCCATCATTTTGCAAATCATCATCACAATATGGATGTACCAACATGCCTCAATCAATTTCCTCATAGATGTTTGGGCATTCACTACTATCAAAGATTAGGGTTTCAAGCCCTCTCAGAGCTTTTAGACAAATGATCAATCAAGAAATGACATGATCTTCAACTTGTCTAACCTCTCAAACATTCATCAGGGATCAAGAGGACTCCCACATCAAGAATCAAGCACAAAGTTGCAGCATTCCAGTGGATCAAGCCTCAAGATCACCAGTGTCACCAAATTAGGGTTTTGGTCGACTGAGGCCTCCAGATGGAAATTTTCATCTGGCATGAGCCAATGCTTCAAAGCATAACCCAAGATACTTCAAGGGACCTCATAAACCCAATCATCAAGTCAATGTGACCTATGGGATGCATTCACCAAAAATCAGGAATTAGGGTTTCTTGACCTAATTCACCCCTAAGTTGACTTTTGGGACAAAGCATGAGCCAAGACCTCAAGACATGATTGGAGGGACTCCAATACACTACATTGATCCATTTGCAACAATGGATTGATCCAAGAATCCTGATCCACAAGTTTCAATTTCATCAGGACAACAATTAGGGTTTTGAGGAAAGAGTCAACTGTACCTTTGACTTTTGACAAGGACATGCTCCCAAACCATGGGACATGATTCAATACACCGTATAACCCCTATGGAACATATCCATATAGTTTTATTTAAGTCAAGGACTTGATTTCATAAAGGATCGCACAGTTTGGAATTCATCTGATAAAATGTCAACTGTGCACAAAAAGTCAAAGTTTGACTTTTTGAGATTTTTCATAATTATGGTTCTTTAACCCTAAAACAATGTTAATGTGTGATTTGAATCATCATTCATCAAGAAAAATCAAAGAAAGTGGGATAACTTGTAAAAGGGGTAACCATAAAAACTTAGAATTTTTCAAAGTTATGGAACAAAATGGCTAGGGTACCAACTTCCAAGGATCATAACTTGAGATCCAAGCAACCATTTTGGCTGGTCCAAAGATGGATTTGCAGCCCTTATGGCATAATTTAAAAGTGTCAACTACACCTCATTCCAATTCCTCATAGATTTCAAGTTATGATTGGATCAAAATCACTAAAAACATGAAAATACATCTTTTCCAACACTTTGACAAAATTATGTCCACGACAGATTTTGTTGAAAACACCAAAACTTGGGGCATTTTTTCACACAGTTGCAAGCTGAATAAATTCAAGATATAAACAACAAAGCTGTTGTACATATTGCCTATAATCCAAGGAACTCATTGGCATGAAACAACTCAGCTTGAGCCAAGAGTTATGGCTGATGCAACACACCATGGCAAGGCTGTCATGAAAAATCAGTTTGTGAGATTTCTCGCTTTACACAATTTTGATCCAAAGACCAATGATCCCTATGCCACAGTCATCTAATCTGATCCTAATCCAACTGATCCAACTTGTAAAGCTGAGTCAAAAAGCCAAAGGATCTTCCAACTTGAGATTAATGCATTTTGGCATATTAAGCCTTGAATTCAAACGCATTTATGTGAAATAGGGCACTTTCAACAAATCCACTCTACTCAGTCAAGATGCTCAATTAAAAAAGAATTAAAACATCTGAAGAATGTGGATTTGGTCAAGATATAGCCCGGCTCTTGGGAGAAGCTAGTTTGCCTTGCATGAGAAGAAATGCCACCAAGCCAAAGCCATTGAATGTGATCTGATCTTACAGCCATTCACTATTCCTCAAAGACAAGAGTTGATCCACTATAAATAGAGGTCCTAACTGATCATTCAAACTACACCAAAGCAGCTTACAACATTTCTTTCTCTCATTTCTTTCTCACACATCAAATTTCATTGTTCTTGAGAAAGTACTATCGGGTTTTGATTTAGAGGCCAATACAACTCAAACGAATGGTTCACACACCTCATATACAACATATAGGAGTGATCTAAACCATCACATTCAATCTGTAACATCAGAATCATCAAATCATACCTCAATTGCTCAAAGTTACAAAGCAGTTACAGGTCGGGTCCAATTGGCTAATCCCAAGGTTTTCCAATCAACTTAAGCATTCAAACACATCCCTTGAGATACAAGGAAGCTGTCCAAATCATTGGAACACAACTGTAACACCTCCAAATCAGAATTTGATTCTCACTTGCAAAGGTAAACCTTAAACTATCAAACTCAATGAATCATGCATCATAAACATGTTTTCTTGTTACCATTGTGTTTATGGATGTTTGTAGATCATTTACCCTCAATTAATTGTTGTTTACAATTCGTGTATAGGATTTCGTTAAGTTCATACCAATTTTAGGGTTCTTCAGGTTTTATCATATTATGTTGTGATTCACTTAAGTTCAATAAAATTGGGTATTGCCATTGTGTTCCTCGTCTTAAAACGCACGATTTTCATATTTGGATCTGTCATACCCCAAATTTTGACCACTAAGATTTCCCATCATTGTGCAAATCATCATCACAATATGGATGTACCAACATGCCTCAATCAATCTCCTCATAGATGTTTGGGCATTCACTACTATCAAAGATTAGGGTTTCAAGCCCTCTCAGAGCTTTTAGACAAAGGATCAATCAAGAAATGACATGATCTTCAACTTGTCTAACCTCTCAAACATTCATAAGGGATCAAGAGGACTCCCACATCAGGAATCAAGCACAAAGTTGCAGCATTCCAGGTGGATCAAGCCTCAAGATCACCAGTGTCACCAAATAAGGGTTTTGGTCGACTGAGGCCTCCAGATGGAAATTTTCATCTGGGCATGAGCCAATGCTTCAAAGCATAACCCAAGATACTTCAAGGGACTTCATAAACCCAATCATCAAGTCAATGTGACCTCAGGGGATGCATTCACCGAAAATCAAGAATTAGGGTTTCTTGACCTAATTCACCCCTAAGTTGACTTTTGGGACAAAGCATGAGCCAAGACCTCAAGACATGATTCGAGGGACTCCAATACACTACATTGATCCATTTGTAACAATGGACTGATCCAAGAATCCTGATCCACGAGTTTCAATTTCATCAGGACAACAATTAGGGTTTTGAGGAAAAAGTCAACTGTACCTTTGACTTTTGACCAGGACATCCTCCCAAACCCTGGGACATGATTCAATACACCGTATAACCCCTATGGAACATATCCATCTAGTTTTATTTAGGTCAAGGACTTGATTTCATAAAGGATCGCACAGTTTGGAATTCATCTGATAAAAAGTCAACTGTGCACAAAAAGTCAAAATTTGAATTTTTGAGATTTTTCATAATTATGGTTCTTTAACCCTAAAACAATGTTAATGTGTGATTTGAATCATCATTCATCAAGAAAAATCAAAGAAAGTGGGATAACTTGTAAAAGGGGTAACCATAAAAACTTAGAATTTTTCTAAGTTATGGAACATAGTGGCTAGGGTACCAACTTCCAAGGATCATAACTTGAGATCCAAGCAACCATTTTGGCTGGTCCAAAGATGGATTTGTAGCTCTTATGGCATACTTTAAAAGTGTCAACTACACCTCATTCCAATTCCTCATAGATTTCAAGTTATGATTGGATCAAAATCACTAAAAACATGAAAATACATCTTTTCCAACACTTTGACAAAATTATGTCCACGACAGATTTTGTTGAAAACACCAAAACTTGGGGCATTTTTTCACACAGTTGCAAGCTGAATAAATTCAAGAAATAAACATCAAAGCTGTTGTACATATTGCCTACAATCCAAGGAACTCATTGGCATGAAACAACTCAGCTTGAGCCAAGAGTTATGGCTGAGGCAACACACCATGGCAAGGCTGTCATGAAAAATCAGTTTGTGAGATTTCTCGCTTTACACGATTTTGATCCAAAGACCAACGATCCCTATGCCACAGTCATCTAATCTGATCCTAATCCAACTGATCCAACTTGTAAAGCTGAGTCAAAAAGCCAAGGGATCTTCCAACTTGAGATTAATGCATTTTGGCACATTATGCCTTGAATTCAAAGGCATTTATGTGAAATAGGGCACTTTCAACAAAGCCACTCTACTCAGTTAAGATGCTCACTTAAAAAACAATTAAAACATCTGAAGAATGTGGATTTGGTCAAGATATAGCCCGGCTCTTGGGAGAAGCTAGTTTGCCTTGCATGAGAAGAAATGCCACCAAGCCAAAGCCATTGAATGTGATCTGATCTTACAGTCATTCACTATTCCTCAAAGACAAGAGTTGATCCACTATAAATAGAGGTCCTAACTGATCATTCAAACTACACCAAAGCAGCTTACAACATTTCTTTCTCTCATTTCTTTCTCACACATCAAATTTCATTGTTCTTGAGAAAGTACTATCGGGTTTAGATTTAGAGGCCAATACAACTCAAACGAATGGTTCACACACCTCATATACAACATATAGGAGTGATCTAAACCATCACATTCAATCTGTAACATCAGAATCATCAAATCATACCTCAATTGCTCAAAGTTACAAAGCAGTTACAGGTCGGGTCCAATTGGCTAATCCCAAGGTTTTCCAATCAACTTAAGCATTCAAACACATCCCTTGAGATACAAGGAAGCTGTCCAAATCATTGGAACACAACTGTAACACCTCCAAATCAGAATTTGATTCTCACTTGCAAAGGTAAACCTTAAACTATCAAACTCAATGAATCATGCATCATAAACATGTTTTCTTGTTACCATTGTGTTTATGGATGTTTGTAGATCATTTACCCTCAATTAATTGTTGTTTACAATTCGTGTATAGGATTTCGTTAAGTTCATACCAATTTTAGGGTTCTTCAGGTTTTATCATATTATGTTGTGATTCACTTAATTTCAATAAAATTGGGTATTGCCATTGTGTTCCTCGTCTTAAAACGCACGATTTTCATATTTGGATCTGTCATACCCCAAATTTTGACCACTAAGATTTCCCATCATTGTGCAAGTCATCATCACAATATGGATGTACCAACATGCCTCAATCAATCTCCTCATAGATGTTTGGGCATTCACTACTATCAAAGATTAGGGTTTCAAGCCCTCTCAGAGCTTTTAGACAAAGGATCAATCAAGAAATGACATGATCTTCAACTTCTCTAACCTCTCAAACATTCATAAGGGATCAAGAGGACTCCCACATCAGGAATCAAGCACAAAGTTGCAGCATTCCAGGTGGATCAAGCCTCAAGATCACCAGTGTCACCAAATAAGGGTTTTGGTCGACTGAGGCCTCCAGATGGAAATTTTCATCTGGGCATGAGCCAATGCTTCAAAGCATAACCCAAGATACTTCAAGGGACCTCATAAACCCAATCGTCAAGTCAATGTGACCTCAGGGGATACATTCACCGAAAATCAAGAATTAGGGTTTCTTGACCTAATTCACCCCTAAGTTGACTTTTGGGACAAAACATGAGCCAAGACCTCAAGACATGATTTGAGGGACTCCAATACACTACATTGATCCATTTGCAACAATGGACTGATCCAAGAATCCTGATCCACGAGTTTCAATTTCATCAGGACAACAATTAGGGTTTTGAGGAAAAAGTCAAATGTACCTTTGACTTTTGACCAGGACATCCTCCCAAACCTTGGGCCATGGTTCAATACACCGTATAACCCCTATGGAACATATCCATCTAGTTTTATTTAGGTCAAGGACTTGATTTTATAAAGGATCGCACAGTTTGGAATTCATCTGATAAAAAGTCAACTGTGCACAAAAAGTCAAAGTTTGACTTTTTGAGATTTTTCATAATTATGGTTCTTTAACCCTAAAACAATGTTAATGTGTGATTTGAATCATCATTCATCAAGAAAAATCAAAGAAAGTGGGATAACTTGTAAAAGGGGTAACCATAAAAACTTAGAATTTTTCTAAGTTATGGAACATAGTGGCTAGGGTACCAACTTCCAAGGATCATAACTTGAGATCCAAGCAACCATTTTGGCTGGTCCAAAGATGGATTTGTAGCTCTTATGGCATACTTTAAAAGTGTCAACTACACCTCATTCCAATTCCTCATAGATTTCAAGTTATGATTGGATCAAAATCACTAAAAGCATGAAAATACATCTTTTCCAACACTTTGACAAAATTATGTCCACGACAGATTTTGTTCAAAACACCAAAACTTGTGGTATTTTTTCACACAGTTGCAAGCTGAATAAATTCAAGATATAAACATCAAAGTTGTTGTACATATTGCCTACAATCCAAGGAACTCATTGGCATGAAACAACTCAGCTTGAGCCAAGAGTTATGGCTGATGTAACACACCATGGCAAGGCTGTCATGAAAAATCAGTTTGTGAGATTTCTCGCTTTACACAATTTTGGTCCAAAGACCAATGATCCCTATGCCACAGACATCTAATCTGATCCTAATCCAACTGATCCAACTTGTAAAGCTGAGTCAAAAAGCCAAGGGATCTTCCAACTTGAGATTAATGCATCTTGGCACATTATGCCTTGAATTCAAAGGCATTTATGTGAAATAGGGCACTTTCAACAAAGCCACTCTAATCAGTCAAGATGCTCACTTAAAAAACAATTAAAACATCTGAAGAATGTGGATTTGTTCAAGATATAGCCCGGCTCTTGGGAGAAGCTAGTTTGCCTTGCATGAGAAGAAATGCCACCAAACGAAAGCCATTGAATGTGATCTGATCTTACAGCCATTCACTATTCCTCAAAGACAAGAGTTGATCCACAATAAATAGAGGTCCTAACTAATCATTCAAACTACACCAAAGCAGCTTACAACATTGCTTTCTCTCATTTCTTTCTCACACATTAAATTTCATTGTTCTTGAGAAAGTACAATCGAGTTTTGAGTTGGAGGCCAATACAACTCAAACGAATGGTTCACACACCTCATATACAACATATAGGAGTGATCTAAACCATCACATTCAATCTGTAACATCAGAATCATCAAATCACACCTCAATTGCTCAAAGTTACAAAGCAGCTGCAGGTCGGGTCCAATTGGCTAATCCAAAGGTTTTCCAATCAACCTAAGCATTCAAACACATCCCTTGAGATACAAGGAAGTTGTCCAAATCATTGGAACACAACTGTAACACCTCCAAATCATAATTTGATTCTCACTTGCAAAGGTAAACCTTAAACTCTCAAACTCAATGAATCATGCATCATAAACATGTTTTCTTGTTACCATTGTGTTTCTGGATGTTTGTAGATCATTTTCCCTCAATTAATTGTTGTTTACAATTTGTGTATAGGATTTCATTAAGTTCATAACAATTTAACGGTTCTTCAGGTTTTATCATATGATGTTGTGATTCACTTAATTTCTATAAAATTGGGTATAGCCATTGTGTTCCTCGTCTTAAAACGCACTATTTTCATATTTGGATCTGTCATACCCTAAATTTTGACCACTAAGATTTCCCATCATTGTGCAAATCATCATCACAATATGGATGTACCAACATGCCTCAATCAATCTCCTCATAGATGTCTGGGCATTCACTACTATCAAAGATTAGGGTTTCAAGCCCTCTCAGAGCTTTTAGACAAAGGATCAATCAAGAAATGACATGATCTTCAACTTGTCTAACCTCTCAAACATTCATAAGGGATCAAGAGGACTCCCACATCAGGAATCAAGCACAAAGTTGCAGCATTCTAGGTGGATCAAGCCTCAAGATCACCAGTGTCACCAAATAAGGGTTTTGGTCGACTGAGGCCTCCAGATGGAAATTTTCATCTGGGCATGAGCCAATGCTTCAAAGCATAACCCAAGATACTTCAAGGGACCTCATAAACCCAATCATCAAGTCAATATGACCTCAGGGGATGCATTCACCAAAAATCAAGAATTAGGGTTTCTTGACCTAATTCACCCCTAAGTTGACTTTTGGGACAAAGCATGAGCCAAGACCTCAAGACATGATTTGAGGGACTCCAATACACTACATTGATCCATTTGCAACAATGGATTGATCCAAGAATCCTGATCCACGAGTTTCAATTTCATCAGGACAACAATTAGGGTTTTGAGGAAAAAGTCAACTGTACCTTTGACTTTTGACCAGGACATGCTCCCAAACCTTGGGACATGATTCAATACACCGTATAACCCCTATGTAACATATCCATCTAGTTTTATTTAGGTCAAGGACTTGATTTCATAAAGGATCGCACAGTTTGGAATTCATCTGATAAAAACTCAACTGTGCACAAAAAGTCAAAGGTTGACTTTTTGAGATTTTTCATAATTATGGTTCTTTAACCCTAAAACAATGTTAATGTGTGATTTGAATCATCATTCATCAAGAAAAATCAAAGAAAGTGGGATAACTTGTAAAAGGGGTAACCATAAAAACTTAGAATTTTTCTAAGTTATGGAACATAGTGGCAAGGGTACCAACTTCCAAGGATCATAACTTGAGATCCAAGCAACCATTTTGGCTGGTCCAAAGATGGATTTGTAGCTCTTATTGAATACTTTAAAAGTGTCAACTACACCTCATTCCAATTCCTCATAGATTTCAAGTTATGATTGGATCAAAATCACTAAAAACATGAAAATACATCTTTTCCAACACTTTGACAAAATTATGTCCACGACAGATTTTGTTGAAAACACCAAAACTTGGGGCATTTTTTCACACAGTTGCAAGCTGAATAAATTCAAGATATAAACATCAAAGTTGTTGTACATATTGCCTACAATCCAAGGAACTCATTGGCATGAAACAACTCAGCTTGAGCCAAGAGTTATGGCTGATGCAACACACCATGGCAAGGCTGTCATGAAAAATCAGTTTGTGAGATTTCTCGCTTTACACGATTTTGATCCAAAGACCAATGATCCCTATGCCACAGTCATCTAATCTGATCCTAATCCAACTGATCCAACATGTAAAGCTGAGTAAAAAAGCCAAGGGATCTTCCAACTTGAGATTAATGCATTTTGGCACATTATGCCTTGAATTCAAAGACATTTATGTGAAATAGGGCACTTTCAACAAAGCCACTCTACTCAGTCAAGATGCTCACTTAAAAAACAATTAAAACATCTGAAGAATGTGGATTTGGTCAAGATATAGCCCGACTCTTGGGAGAAGCTAGTTTGCCTTGCATGAGAAGAAATGCCACCAAGCCAAAGCCATTGAATGTGATCTGATCTTACAGCCATTCACTATTCCTCAAAGACAAGAGTTGATCCACTATAAATAGAGGTCCTAACTGATCATTCAAACTACACCAAAGCAGCTTACAACATTGCTTTCTCTCATTTCTTTCTCACACATCAAATTTCATTGTTCTTGAGAAAGTACTATCGGGTTTTGAGTTTGAGGCCAATACAACTCAAACGAATGGTCCACACACCTCATATACAACATATAGGAGTGATCTAAACCATCACATTCAATCCGTAACATCAGAATCATCAAATCACACCTCAATTGCTCAAAGTTACAAAGCAGCTGCAGGTCGGGTCCAATTGGCTAATCCAAAGGTTTTCCAATCAACCTAAGCATTCAAACACATCCCTTGAGATACAAGGAAGCTGTCCAAATCATTGGAACAGAACTGTAACACCTCCAAATCATAATTTGATTCTCACTTGCAAAGGTAAACCTTAAACTCTCAAACCCAATGAATCATGCATCATAAACATGTTTTCTTGTTACCATTGTGTTTCTGGATGTTTGTAGATCATTTACCCTCAATTAATTGTTGTTTACAATTCGTGTATAGGATTTCATTAAGTTCATAACAATTTTAGGGTTCTTCAGGTTTTATCATATTATGTTGTGATTCACTTAATTTCAATAAAATTGGGTATTGCCATTGTGTTCCTCGTCTTAAAACGCACGATTTTCATATTTGGATCTGTCATACCCCAAATTTTGACCACTAAGATTTCCCATCATTGTGCAAATCATCATCACAATATGGATGTACCAACATGCCTCAATCAATCTCCTCATAGATGTCTGGGCATTCACTACTATCAAAGATTAGGGTTTCAAGCCCTCTCAGAGCTTTTAGACAAAGGATCAATCAAGAAATGACATGATCTTCAACTTGTCTAACCTCTCAAACATTCATAAGGGATCAAGAGGACTCCCACATCAGGAATCAAGCACAAAGTTGCAGCATTCCAGGTGGATCAAGCCTCAAGATCACCAGTGTCACCAAATAAGGGTTTTGGTCGACTGAGGCCTCCAGATGGAAATTTTCATCTGGGCATGAGCCAATGCTTCAAAGCATAACCCAAGATACTTCAAGGGACCTCATAAACCCAATCATCAAGTCAATATGACCTCAGGGGATGCATTCACCAAAAATCAAGAATTAGGGTTTCTTGACCTAATTCACCCCTAAGTTGACTTTTGGGACAAAGCATGAGCCAAGACCTCAAGACATGATTTGAGGGACTCCAATACACTACATTGATCCATTTGCAACAATGGATTGATCCAAGAATCCTGATCCACGAGTTTCAATTTCATCAGGATAACAATTAGGGTTTTGAGGAAAAAGTCAACTGTACCTTTGACTTTTGACCAGGACATGCTCCCAAACCTTGGGACATGATTCAATACACCGTATAACCCCTATGTAACATATCCATCTAGTTTTATTTAGGTCAAGGACTTGATTTCATAAAGGATCGCACAGTTTGGAATTCATCTGATAAAAAGTCAACTGTGCACAAAAAGTCAAAGTTTGACTTTTTGAGATTTTTCATAATTATGGTTCTTTAACCCTAAAACAATGTTAATGTGTGATTTGAATCATCATTCATCAAGAAAAATCAAAGAAAGTGGGATAACTTGTAAAAGGGGTAACCATAAAAACTTAGAATTTTTCTAAGTGATGGAACATAGTGGCAAGGGTACCAACTTCCAAGGATCATAACTTGAGATCCAAGCAACCATTTTGGCTGGTCCAAAGATGGATTTGTAGCTCTTATTGAATACTTTAAAAGTGTCAACTACACCTCATTCCAATTCCTCATAGATTTCAAGTTATGATTGGATCAAAATCACTAAAAACATGAAAATACATCTTTTCCAACACTTTGACAAAATTATGTCCACGACAGATTTTGTTGAAAACACCAAAACTTGGGGCATTTTTTCACACAGTTGCAAGCTGAATAAATTCAAGATATAAACATCAAAGTTGTTGTACATATTGCCTACAATCCAAGGAACTCATTGGCATGAAACAACTCAGCTTGAGCCAAGAGTTATGGCTGAT
Source organism: Lathyrus tuberosus (assembly GCA_022829125.1). Taxonomy (NCBI): domain Eukaryota; kingdom Viridiplantae; phylum Streptophyta; class Magnoliopsida; order Fabales; family Fabaceae; genus Lathyrus; species Lathyrus tuberosus. The sequence continues at coordinate 3,513,733 of JALAZF010000041.1, read as the reverse complement.
GCAACACACCATGGCAAGGCTGTCATGAAAAATTAGTTTGTGAGATTTCTCGCTTTACACGATTTTGATCCAAAGACCAATGATCCCTATGCCACAGTCATCTAATCTGATCCTAATCCAACTGATCCAACATGTAAAGCTGAGTAAAAAAGCCAAGGGATCTTCCAACTTGAGATTAATGCATTTTGGCACATTATGCCTTGAATTCAAAGGCATTTATGTGAAATAGGGCACTTTCAACAAAGCCACTCTACTCAGTCAAGATGCTCACTTAAAAAACAATTAAAACATCTGAAGAATGTGGATTTGGTCAAGATATAGCCCGACTCTTGGGAGAAGCTAGTTTGCCTTGCATGAGAAGAAATGCCACCAAGCCAAAGCCATTGAATGTGATCTGATCTTACAGCCATTCACTATTCCTCAAAGACAAGAGTTGATCCACTATAAATAGAGGTCCTAACTGATCATTCAAACTACACCAAAGCAGCTTACAACATTGCTTTCTCTCATTTCTTTCTCACACATCAAATTTCATTGTTCTTGAGAAAGTACTATCGGGTTTTGAGTTTGAGGCCAATACAACTCAAACGAATGGTCCACACACCTCATATACAACATATAGGAGTGATCTAAACCATCACATTCAATCCGTAACATCAGAATCATCAAATCACACCTCAATTGCTCAAAGTTACAAAGCAGCTGCAGGTCGGGTCCAATTGGCTAATCCAAAGGTTTTCCAATCAACCTAAGCATTCAAACACATCCCTTGAGATACAAGGAAGCTGTCCAAATCATTGGAACACAACTGTAACACCTCCAAATCATAATTTGATTCTCACTTGTAAAGGTAAACCTTAAACTCTCAAACTCAATGAATCATGCATCATAAACATGTTTTCTTGTTACCATTGTGTTTCTGGATGTTTGTAGATCATTTACCCTCAATTAATTGTTGTTTACAATTCGTGTATAGGATTTCATTAAGTTCATAACAATTTTAGGGTTCTTCAGGTTTTATCATATTATGTTGTGATTCACTTAATTTCAATAAAATTGGGTATTGCCATTGTGTTCCTCGTCTTAAAACGCACGATTTTCATATTTGGATCTGTCATACCCCAAATTTTGACCACTAAGATTTCCCATCATTGTGCAAATCATCATCACAATATGGATGTACCAACATGCCTCAATCAATCTCCTCATAGATGTCTGGGCATTCACTACTATCAAAGATTAGGGTTTCAAGCCCTCTCAGAGCTTTTAGACAAAGGATCAATCAAGAAATGACATGATCTTCAACTTGTCTAACCTCTCAAACATTCATAAGGGATCAAGAGGACTCCCACATCAGGAATCAAGCACAAAGTTGCAGCATTCCAGGTGGATCAAGCCTCAAGATCACCAGTGTCACCAAATAAGGGTTTTGGTCGACTGAGGCCTCCAGATGGAAATTTTCATCTGGGCATGAGCCAATGCTTCAAAGCATAACCCAAGATACTTCAAGGGACCTCATAAACCCAATCATCAAGTCAATATGACCTCAGGGGATGCATTCACCAAAAATCAAGAATTAGGGTTTCTTGACCTAATTCACCCCTAAGTTGACTTTTGGGACAAAGCATGAGCCAAGACCTCAAGACATGATTTGAGGGACTCCAATACACTACATTGATCCATTTGCAACAATGGATTGATCCAAGAATCCTGATCCACGAGTTTCAATTTCATCAGGATAACAATTAGGGTTTTGAGGAAAAAGTCAACTGTACCTTTGACTTTTGACCAGGACATGCTCCCAAACCTTGGGACATGATTCAATACACCGTATAACCCCTATGTAACATATCCATCTAGTTTTATTTAGGTCAAGGACTTGATTTCATAAAGGATCGCACAGTTTGGAATTCATCTGATAAAAAGTCAACTGTGCACAAAAAGTCAAAGTTTGACTTTTTGAGATTTTTCATAATTATGGTTCTTTAACCCTAAAACAATGTTAATGTGTGATTTGAATCATCATTCATCAAGAAAAATCAAAGAAAGTGGGATAACTTGTAAAAGGGGTAACCATAAAAACTTAGAATTTTTCTAAGTGATGGAACATAGTGGCAAGGGTACCAACTTCCAAGGATCATAACTTGAGATCCAAGCAACCATTTTGGCTGGTCCAAAGATGGATTTGTAGCTCTTATTGAATACTTTAAAAGTGTCAACTACACCTCATTCCAATTCCTCATAGATTTCAAGTTATGATTGGATCAAAATCACTAAAAACATGAAAATACATCTTTTCCAACACTTTGACAAAATTATGTCCACGACAGATTTTGTTGAAAACACCAAAACTTGGGGCATTTTTTCACACAGTTGCAAGCTGAATAAATTCAAGATATAAACATCAAAGTTGTTGTACATATTGCCTACAATCCAAGGAACTCATTGGCATGAAACAACTCAGCTTGAGCCAAGAGTTATGGCTGATGCAACACACCATGGCAAGGCTGTCATGAAAAATTAGTTTGTGAGATTTCTCGCTTTACACGATTTTGATCCAAAGACCAATGATCCCTATGCCACAGTCATCTAATCTGATCCTAATCCAACTGATCCAACATGTAAAGCTGAGTAAAAAAGCCAAGGGATCTTCCAACTTGAGATTAATGCATTTTGGCACATTATGCCTTGAATTCAAAGGCATTTATGTGAAATAGGGCACTTTCAACAAAGCCACTCTACTCAGTCAAGATGCTCACTTAAAAAACAATTAAAACATCTGAAGAATGTGGATTTGGTCAAGATATAGCCCGACTCTTGGGAGAAGCTAGTTTGCCTTGCATGAGAAGAAATGCCACCAAGCCAAAGCCATTGAATGTGATCTGATCTTACAGCCATTCACTATTCCTCAAAGACAAGAGTTGATCCACTATAAATAGAGGTCCTAACTGATCATTCAAACTACACCAAAGCAGCTTACAACATTGCTTTCTCTCATTTCTTTCTCACACATCAAATTTCATTGTTCTTGAGAAAGTACTATCGGGTTTTGAGTTTGAGGCCAATACAACTCAAACGAATGGTCCACACACCTCATATACAACATATAGGAGTGATCTAAACCATCACATTCAATCCGTAACATCAGAATCATCAAATCACACCTCAATTGCTCAAAGTTACAAAGCAGCTGCAGGTCGGGTCCAATTGGCTAATCCAAAGGTTTTCCAATCAACCTAAGCATTCAAACACATCCCTTGAGATACAAGGAAGCTGTCCAAATCATTGGAACACAACTGTAACACCTCCAAATCATAATTTGATTCTCACTTGCAAAGGTAAACCTTAAACTCTCAAACTCAATGAATCATGCATCATAAACATGTTTTCTTGTTACCATTGTGTTTCTGGATGTTTGTAGATCATTTACCCTCAATTAATTGTTGTTTACAATTCGTGTATAGGATTTCATTAAGTTCATAACAATTTTAGGGTTCTTCAGGTTTTATCATATTATGTTGTGATTCACTTAATTTCAATAAAATTGGGTATTGCCATTGTGTTCCTCGTCTTAAAACGCACGATTTTCATATTTGGATCTGTCATACCCCAAATTTTGACCACTAAGATTTCCCATCATTGTGCAAATCATCATCACAATATGGATGTACCAACATGCCTCAATCAATCTCCTCATAGATGTCTGGGCATTCACTACTATCAAAGATTAGGGTTTCAAGCCCTCTCAGAGCTTTTAGACAAAGGATCAATCAAGAAATGACATGATCTTCAACTTGTCTAACCTCTCAAACATTCATAAGGGATCAAGAGGACTCCCACATCAGGAATCAAGCACAAAGTTGCAGCATTCCAGGTGGATCAAGCCTCAAGATCACCAGTGTCACCAAATAAGGGTTTTGGTCGACTGAGGCCTCCAGATGGAAATTTTCATCTGGGCATGAGCCAATGCTTCAAAGCATAACCCAAGATACTTCAAGGGACCTCATAAACCCAATCATCAAGTCAATATGACCTCAGGGGATGCATTCACCAAAAATCAAGAATTAGGGTTTCTTGACCTAATTCACCCCTAAGTTGACTTTTGGGACAAAGCATGAGCCAAGACCTCAAGACATGATTTGAGGGACTCCAATACACTACATTGATCCATTTGCAACAATGGATTGATCCAAGAATCCTGATCCACGAGTTTCAATTTCATCAGGATAACAATTAGGGTTTTGAGGAAAAAGTCAACTGTACCTTTGACTTTTGACCAGGACATGCTCCCAAACCTTGGGACATGATTCAATACACCGTATAACCCCTATGTAACATATCCATCTAGTTTTATTTAGGTCAAGGACTTGATTTCATAAAGGATCGCACAGTTTGGAATTCATCTGATAAAAAGTCAACTGTGCACAAAAAGTCAAAGTTTGACTTTTTGAGATTTTTCATAATTATGGTTCTTTAACCCTAAAACAATGTTAATGTGTGATTTGAATCATCATTCATCAAGAAAAATCAAAGAAAGTGGGATAACTTGTAAAAGGGGTAACCATAAAAACTTAGAATTTTTCTAAGTGATGGAACATAGTGGCAAGGGTACCAACTTCCAAGGATCATAACTTGAGATCCAAGCAACCATTTTGGCTGGTCCAAAGATGGATTTGTAGCTCTTATTGAATACTTTAAAAGTGTCAACTACACCTCATTCCAATTCCTCATAGATTTCAAGTTATGATTGGATCAAAATCACTAAAAACATGAAAATACATCTTTTCCAACACTTTGACAAAATTATGTCCACGACAGATTTTGTTGAAAACACCAAAACTTGGGGCATTTTTTCACACAGTTGCAAGCTGAATAAATTCAAGATATAAACATCAAAGTTGTTGTACATATTGCCTACAATCCAAGGAACTCATTGGCATGAAACAACTCAGCTTGAGCCAAGAGTTATGGCTGATGCAACACACCATGGCAAGGCTGTCATGAAAAATTAGTTTGTGAGATTTCTCGCTTTACACGATTTTGATCCAAAGACCAATGATCCCTATGCCACAGTCATCTAATCTGATCCTAATCCAACTGATCCAACATGTAAAGCTGAGTAAAAAAGCCAAGGGATCTTCCAACTTGAGATTAATGCATTTTGGCACATTATGCCTTGAATTCAAAGGCATTTATGTGAAATAGGGCACTTTCAACAAAGCCACTCTACTCAGTCAAGATGCTCACTTAAAAAACAATTAAAACAACTGAAGAATGTGGATTTGGTCAAGATATAGCCCGACTCTTGGGAGAAGCTAGTTTGCCTTGCATGAGAAGAAATGCCACCAAGCCAAAGCCATTGAATGTGATCTGATCTTACAGCCATTCACTATTCCTCAAAGACAAGAGTTGATCCACTATAAATAGAGGTCCTAACTGATCATTCAAACTACACCAAAGCAGCTTACAACATTGCTTTCTCTCATTTCTTTCTCACACATCAAATTTCATTGTTCTTGAGAAAGTACTATCGGGTTTTGAGTTTGAGGCCAATACAACTCAAACGAATGGTCCACACACCTCATATACAACATATAGGAGTGATCTAAACCATCACATTCAATCCGTAACATCAGAATCATCAAATCACACCTCAATTGCTCAAAGTTACAAAGCAGCTGCAGGTCGGGTCCAATTGGCTAATCCAAAGGTTTTCCAATCAACCTAAGCATTCAAACACATCCCTTGAGATACAAGGAAGCTGTCCAAATCATTAGAACAGAACTGTAACACCTCCAAATCATAATTTGATTCTCACTTGCAAAGGTAAACCTTAAACTCTCAAACTCAATGAATCATGCATCATAAACATGTTTTCTTGTTACCATTGTGTTTCTGGATGTTTGTAGATCATTTACCCTCAATTAATTGTTGTTTACAATTCGTGTATAGGATTTCATTAAGTTCATAACAATTTTAGGGTTCTTCAGGTTTTATCATATTATGTTGTGATTCACTTAATTTCAATAAAATTGGGTATTGCCATTGTGTTCCTCGTCTTAAAACGCACGATTTTCATATTTGGATCTGTCATACCCCAAATTTTGACCACTAAGATTTCCCATCATTGTGCAAATCATCATCACAATATGGATGTACCAACATGCCTCAATCAATCTCCTCATAGATGTCTGGGCATTCACTACTATCAAAGATTAGGGTTTCAAGCCCTCTCAGAGCTTTTAGACAAAGGATCAATCAAGAAATGACATGATCTTCAACTTGTCTAACCTCTCAAACATTCATAAGGGATCAAGAGGACTCCCACATCAGGAATCAAGCACAAAGTTGCAGCATTCCAGGTGGATCAAGCCTCAAGATCACCAGTGTCACCAAATAAGGGTTTTGGTCGACTGAGGCCTCCAGATGGAAATTTTCATCTGGGCATGAGCCAATGCTTCAAAGCATAACCCAAGATACTTCAAGGGACCTCATAAACCCAATCATCAAGTCAATATGACCTCAGGGGATGCATTCACCAAAAATCAAGAATTAGGGTTTCTTGACCTAATTCACCCCTAAGTTGACTTTTGGGACAAAGCATGAGCCAAGACCTCAAGACATGATTTGAGGGACTCCAATACACTACATTGATCCATTTGCAACAATGGATTGATCCAAGAATCCTGATCCACGAGTTTCAATTTCATCAGGATAACAATTAGGGTTTTGAGGAAAAAGTCAACTGTACCTTTGACTTTTGACCAGGACATGCTCCCAAACCTTGGGACATGATTCAATACACCGTATAACCCCTATGTAACATATCCATCTAGTTTTATTTAGGTCAAGGACTTGATTTCATAAAGGATCGCACAGTTTGGAATTCATCTGATAAAAAGTCAACTGTGCACAAAAAGTCAAAGTTTGACTTTTTGAGATTTTTCATAATTATGGTTCTTTAACCCTAAAACAATGTTAATGTGTGATTTGAATCATCATTCATCAAGAAAAATCAAAGAAAGTGGGATAACTTGTAAAAGGGGTAACCATAAAAACTTAGAATTTTTCTAAGTTATGGAACATAGTGGCAAGGGTACCAACTTCCAAGGATCATAACTTGAGATCCAAGCAACCATTTTGGCTGGTCCAAAGATGGATTTGTAGCTCTTATTGAATACTTTAAAAGTGTCAACTACACCTCATTCCAATTCCTCATAGATTTCAAGTTATGATTGGATCAAAATCACTAAAAACATGAAAATACATCTTTTCCAACACTTTGACAAAATTATGTCCACGACAGATTTTGTTGAAAACACCAAAACTTGGGGCATTTTTTCACACAGTTGCAAGCTGAATAAATTCAAGATATAAACATCAAAGTTGTTGTACATATTGCCTACAATCCAAGGAACTCATTGGCATGAAATAACTCAGCTTGAGCCAAGAGTTATGGCTGATGCAACACACCATGGCAAGGCTGTCATGAAAAATCAGTTTGTGAGATTTCTCGCTTTACACGATTTTGATCCAAAGACCAATGATCCCTATGCCACAGTCATCTAATCTGATCCTAATCCAACTGATCCAACATGTAAAGCTGAGTAAAAAAGCCAAGGGATCTTCCAACTTGAGATTAATGCATTTTGGCACATTATGCCTTGAATTCAAAGGCATTTATGTGAAATAGGGCACTTTCAACAAAGCCACTCTACTCAGTCAAGAGGCTCACTTAAAAAACAATTAAAACATCTGAAGAATGTGGATTTGGTCAAGATATAGCCCGACTCTTGGGAGAAGCTAGTTTGCCTTGCATGAGAAGAAATGCCACCAAGCCAAAGCCATTGAATGTGATCTGATCTTACAGCCATTCACTATTCCTCAAAGACAAGAGTTGATCCACTATAAATAGAGGTCCTAACTGATCATTCAAACTACACCAAAGCAGCTTACAACATTGCTTTCTCTCATTTCTTTCTCACACATCAAATTTCATTGTTCTTGAGAAAGTACTATCGGGTTTTGAGTTTGAGGCCAATACAACTCAAACGAATGGTCCACACACCTCATATACAACATATAGGAGTGATCTAAACCATCACATTCAATCCGTAACATCAGAATCATCAAATCACACCTCAATTGCTCAAAGTTACAAAGCAGCTGCAGGTCGGGTCCAATTGGCTAATCCAAAGGTTTTCCAATCAACCTAAGCATTCAAACACATCCCTTGAGATACAAGGAAGCTGTCCAAATCATTGGAACAGAACTGTAACACCTCCAAATCATAATTTGATTCTCACTTGCAAAGGTAAACCTTAAACTCTCAAACTCAATGAATCATGCATCATAAACATGTTTTCTTGTTACCATTGTGTTTCTGGATGTTTGTAGATCATTTACCCTCAATTAATTGTTGTTTACAATTCGTGTATAGGATTTCATTAAGTTCATAACAATTTTAGGGTTCTTCAGGTTTTATCATATTATGTTGTGATTCACTTAATTTCAATAAAATTGGGTATTGCCATTGTGTTCCACGTCTTAAAACGCACGATTTTCATATTTGGATCTGTCATACCCCAAATTTTGACCACTAAGATTTCCCATCATTGTGCAAATCATCATCACAATATGGATGTACCAACATGCCTCAATCAATCTCCTCATAGATGTCTGGGCATTCACTACTATCAAAGATAAGGGTTTCAAGCCCTCTCAGAGCTTTTAGACAACGGATCAATCAAGAAATGACATGATCTTCAACTTGTCTAACCTCTCAAACATTCATAAGGGATCAAGAGGACTCCCACATCAGGAATCAAGCACAAAGTTGCAGCATTCCAGGTGGATCAAGCCTCAAGATCACCAATGTCACCAAATAAGGGTTTTGGTCGACTGAGGCCTCCAGATGGAAATTTTCATCTGGGCATGAGCCAATGCTTCAAAGCATAACCCAAGATACTTCAAGGGACCTCATAAACCCAATCATCAAGTCAATATGACCTCAGGGGATGCATTCACCAAAAATCAAGAATTAGGGTTTCTTGACCTAATTCACCCCTAAGTTGACTTTTGGGACAAAGCATGAGCCAAGACCTCAAGACATGATTTGAGGGACTCCAATACACTACATTGATCCATTTGCAACAATGGATTGATCCAAGAATCCTGATCCACGAGTTTCAATTTCATCAGGATAACAATTAGGGTTTTGAGGAAAAAGTCAACTGTACCTTTGACTTTTGACCAGGACATGCTCCCAAACCTTGGGACATGATTCAATACACCGTATAACCCCTATGTAACATATCCATCTAGTTTTATTTAGGTCAAGGACTTGATTTCATAAAGGATCGCACAGTTTGGAATTCATCTGATAAAAAGTCAACTGTGCACAAAAAGTCAAAGTGTGACTTTTTGAGATTTTTCATAATTATGGTTCTTTAACCCTAAAACAATGTTAATGTGTGATTTGAATCATCATTCATCAAGAAAAATCAAAGAAAGTGGGATAACTTGTAAAAGGGGTAATCATAAAAACTTAGAATTTTTTTAAGTTATGGAACATAGTGGCAAGGATACCAACTTCCAAGGATCATAACTTGAGATCCAAGCAACCATTTTGGCTGGTCCAAAGATGGATTTGTAGCTCTTATTGAATACTTTAAAAGTGTCAACTACACCTCATTCCAATTCCTCATAGATTTCAAGTTATGATTGGATCAAAATCACTAAAAACATGAAAATACATCTTTTCCAACACTTTGACAAAATTATGTCCACGACAGATTTTGTTGAAAACACCAAAACTTGGGGCATTTTTTCACACAGTTGCAAGCTGAATAAATTCAAGATATAAACATCAAAGTTGTTGTACATATTGCCTACAATCCAAGGAACTCATTGGCATGAAACAACTCAGCTTGAGCCAAGAGTTATGGCTGATGCAACACACCATGGCAAGGCTGTCATGAAAAATCAGTTTGTGAGATTTCTCGCTTTACACGATTTTGATCCAAAGACCAATGATCCCTATGCCACAGTCATCTAATCTGATCCTAATCCAACTGATCCAACATGTAAAGCTGAGTAAAAAAGCCAAGGGATCTTCCAACTTGAGATTAATGCATTTTGGCACATTATGCCTTGAATTCAAAGACATTTATGTGAAATAGGGCACTTTCAACAAAGCCACTCTACTCAGTCAAGATGCTCACTTAAAAAACAATTAAAACATCTGAAGAATGTGGATTTGGTCAAGATATAGCCCGACTCTTGGGAGAAGCTAGTTTGCCTTGCATGAGAAGAAATGCCACCAAGCCAAAGCCATTGAATGTGATCTGATCTTACAGCCATTCACTATTCCTCAAAGACAAGAGTTGATCCACTATAAATAGAGGTCCTAACTGATCATTCAAACTACACCAAAGCAGCTTACAACATTGCTTTCTCTCATTTCTTTCTCACACATCAAATTTCATTGTTCTTGAGAAAGTACTATCGGGTTTTGAGTTTGAGGCCAATACAACTCAAACGAATGGTCCACACACCTCATATACAACATATAGGAGTGATCTAAACCATCACATTCAATCCGTAACATCAGAATCATCAAATCACACCTCAATTGCTCAAAGTTACAAAGCAGCTGCAGGTCGGGTCCAATTGGCTAATCCAAAGGTTTTCCAATCAACCTAAGCATTCAAACACATCCCTTGAGATACAAGGAAGCTGTCCAAATCATTGGAACAGAACTGTAACACCTCCAAATCATAATTTGATTCTCACTTGCAAAGGTAAACCTTAAACTCTCAAACTCAATGAATCATGCATCATAAACATGTTTTCTTGTTACCATTGTGTTTCTGGATGTTTGTAGATCATTTACCCTCAATTAATTGTTGTTTACAATTCGTGTATAGGATTTCATTAAGTTCATAACAATTTTAGGGTTCTTCAGGTTTTATCATATTATGTTGTGATTCACTTAATTTCAATAAAATTGGGTATTGCCATTGTGTTCCTCGTCTTAAAACGCACGATTTTCATATTTGGATCTGTCATACCCCAAATTTTGACCACTAAGATTTCCCATCATTGTGCAAATCATCATCACAATATGGATGTACCAACATGCCTCAATCAATCTCCTCATAGATGTCTGGGCATTCACTACTATCAAAGATTAGGGTTTCAAGCCCTCTCAGAGCTTTTAGACAAAGGATCAATCAATAAATGACATGATCTTCAACTTGTCTAACCTCTCAAACATTCATAAGGGATCAAGAGGACTCCCACATCAGGAATCAAGCACAAAGTTGCAGCATTCCAGGTGGATCAAGCCTCAAGATAACCAGTGTCACCAAATAAGGGTTTTGGTCGACTGAGGCCTCCAGATGGAAATTTTCATCTGGGCATGAGCCAATGCTTCAAAGCATAACCCAAGATACTTCAAGGGACCTCATAAACCCAATCATCAAGTCAATATGACCTCAGGGGATGCATTCACCAAAAATCAAGAATTAGGGTTTCTTGACCTAATTCACCCCTAAGTTGACTTTTGGGACAAAGCATGAGCCAAGACCTCAAGACATGATTTGAGGGACTCCAATACACTACATTGATCCATTTGCAACAATGGATTGATCCAAGAATCCTGATCCACGAGTTTCAATTTCATCAGGATAACAATTAGGGTTTTGAGGAAAAAGTCAACTGTACCTTTGACTTTTGACCAGGACATGCTCCCAAACCTTGGGACATGATTCAATACACCGTATAACCCCTATGTAACATATCCATCTAGTTTTATTTAGGTCAAGGACTTGATTTCATAAAGGATCGCACAGTTTGGAATTCATCTGATAAAAAGTCAACTGTGCACAAAAAGTCAAAGTTTGACTTTTTGAGATTTTTCATAATTATGGTTCTTTAACCCTAAAACAATGTTAATGTGTGATTTGAATCATCATTCATCAAGAAAAATCAAAGAAAGTGGGATAACTTGTAAAAGGGGTAACCATAAAAACTTAGAATTTTTCTAAGTTATGGAACATAGTGGCAAGGGTACCAACTTCCAAGGATCATAACTTGAGATCCAAGCAACCATTTTGGCTGGTCCAAAGATGGATTTGTAGCTCTTATTGAATACTTTAAAAGTGTCAACTACACCTCATTCCAATTCCTCATAGATTTCAAGTTATGATTGGATCAAAATCACTAAAAACATGAAAATACATCTTTTCCAACACTTTGACAAAATTATGTCCACGACAGATTTTGTTGAAAACACCAAAACTTGGGGCATTTTTTCACACAGTTGCAAGCTGAATAAATTCAAGATATAAACATCAAAGTTGTTGTACATATTGCCTACAATCCAAGGAACTCATTGGCATGAAACAACTCAGTTTGAGCCAAGAGTTATGGCTGATGCAACACACCATGGCAAGGCTGTCATGAAAAATCAGTTTGTGAGATTTCTCGCTTTACACGATTTTGATCCAAAGACCAATGATCCCTATGCCACAGTCATCTAATCTGATCCTAATCCAACTGATCCAACATGTAAAGCTGAGTAAAAAAGCCAAGGGATCTTCCAACTTGAGATTAATGCATTTTGGCACATTATGCCTTGAATTCAAAGGCATTTATGTGAAATAGGGCACTTTCAACAAAGCCACTCTACTCAGTCAAGATGCTCACTTAAAAAACAATTAAAACATCTGAAGAATGTGGATTTGGTCAAGATATAGCTCGGCTCTTGGGAGAAGCTAGTTTGCCTTGCATGAGAAGAAATGCCACCAAGCCAAAGCCATTGAATGTGATCTGATCTTACAGCCATTCACTATTCCTCAAAGACAAGAGTTGATCCACTATAAATAGAGGTCCTAACTGATCATTCAAACTACACCAAAGCAGCTTACAACATTGCTTTCTCTCATTTCTTTCTCACACATCAAATTTCATTGTTCTTGAGAAAGTACTATCGGGTTTTGAGTTTGAGGCCAATACAACTCAAACGAATGGTCCACACACCTCATATACAACATATAGGAGTGATCTAAACCATCACATTCAATCCGTAACATCAGAATCATCAAATCACACCTCAATTGCTCAAAGTTACAAAGTAGCTGCAGGTCGGGTCCAATTGGCTAATCCAAAGGTTTTCCAATCAACCTAAGCATTCAAACACATCCCTTGAGATACAAGGAAGCTGTCCAAATCATTGGAACACAATTGTAACACCTCCAAATCATAATTTGATTCTCACTTGCAAAGGTAAACCTTAAACTCTCAAACTCAATGAATCATGCATCATAAACATGTTTTCTTGTTACCATTGTGTTTCTGGATGTTTGTAGATCATTTACCCTCAATTAATTGTTGTTTACAATTCGTGTATAGGATTTCATTAAGTTCATAACAATTTTAGGGTTCTTCAGGTTTTATCATATTATGTTGTGATTCACTTAATTTCAATAAAATTGGGTATTGCCATTGTGTTCCTCGTCTTAAAACGCACGATTTTCATATTTGGATCTGTCATACCCCAAATTTTGACCACTAAGATTTCCCATCATTGTGCAAATCATCATCACAATATGGATGTACCAACATGCCTCAATCAATCTCCTCATAGATGTTTGGGCATTCACTACTATCAAAGATTAGGGTTTAGAGCCCTCTCAGAGCTTTTAGACAAAGGATCAATCAAGAAATGACATGATCTTCAACTTGTCTAACCTCTCAAACATTCATAAGGGATTAAGAGGACTCCCACATCAGGAATCAAGCACAACGTTGCAGCATTCCAGGTGGATCAAGCCTCAAGATCACTAGTGTCACCAAATAAGGGTTTTGGTCGACTGAGGCCTCCAGATGGAAATTTTCATCTGGGCATGAGCCAATGCTTCAAAGCATAACCCAAGATACTTCAAGGGGCCTCATAAGCCCAATCATCAAGTCAATGTGACCTCAGGGAATGCATTCACCAAAAATCAAGAATTAGGGTTTTTTGACCTAATTCACCCCTAAGTTGACTTTTGGGACAAAGCATGAGCCAAGACCTCAAGACATGATTTGAGGGACTCCAATACACTACATTGATCCATTTGCAGCAATGGATTGATCCAAGAATCCTGATCCACGAGTTTCAATTTCATCAGGACAACAATTAGGGTTTTGAGGAAAAAGTCAACTGTACCTTTGACTTTTGACCAGGACATGCTCCCAAACCTTGGGACATGATTAAATACACCGTATAACCCCTATGGAACATATCCATCTAGTTTTATTTAGGTCAAGGACTTGATTTCATAAAGGATCGCACAGTTTGGAATTCATTAGATAAAAAGTCAACTGTGCACAAAAAGTCAAAGTTTGACTTTTTGAGATTTTTCATAATTATGGTTCTTTAACCCTAAAACAATGTTAATGTGTGATTTGAATCATCATTCATCAAGAAAAATCAAAGAAAGTGGGATAACTTGTAAAAGGGGTAACCATAAAAACATAGAATTTTTCTAAGTTATGGAACAAAGTGGCTAGGGTACCAACTTCCAAGGATCATAACTTGAGATCCAAGCAACCATTTTGGCTGGTCCAAAGATGGATTTGCAGCTCTTATGGCATACTTTAAAAGTGTCAACTACACCTCATTCCAATTCCTCATAGATTTCAAGTTATGATTGGATCAAAATCACTAAAAACATGAAAATACATCTTTTCCAACACTTTGACAAAATTATGTCCACGACAGATTTTGTTGAAAACACCAAAACTTGGGGAATTTTTTCACACAGTTGCAAGCTGAATAAATTCAAGATATAAACATCAAAGTTGTTGTACATATTGCCTACAATCCAAGGAACTCATTGGCATGAAACAACTCAGCTTGAGCCAAGAGTTATGGCTGATGCAACACACCATGGCAAGGCTGTCATGAAAAATCAGTTTGTGAGATTTCTCGTTTTACACGATTTTGATCCAAAGACCAATGATCCCTATGTCACAGTCATCTAATCTGATCCTAATCCAACTGATCCAACTTGTAAAGCTGAGTAAAAAAGCCAAGGGATCTTCCAACTTGAGATTAATGCATTTTGGCACATTATGCCTTGAATTCAAAGGCATTTATGTGAAATAGGACACTTTCAACAAAGCCACTCTCCTCAGTCAAGATGCTCACTTAAAAAATAATTAAAACATCTGAAGAATGTGGATTTGGTCAAGATATAGCCCGACTCTTGGGAGAAGCTAATTTGCCTTGCATGAGAAGAAATGCCACCAAGCCAAAGCCATTGAATGTGATCTGATCTTACATCCATTCACTATTCCTCAAAGACAAGAGTTGATCCACTATAAATAGAGGTCTTAACTGATCATTCAAACTACACCAAAGCAGCTTACAACATTGCTTTCTCTCATTTCTTTCTCACACATCAAATTTCATTGTTCTTGAGAAAGTACTATCGGGTTTTGAGTTTGAGGCCAATACAACTCAAACGAATGGTTCACACACCTCATATACAACATATAGGAGTGATCTAAACCATCACATTCAATCCGTAACATCAGAATCATCAAATCACACCTCAATTGCTCAAAGTTACAAAGCAGCTGCAGGTCGGGTCCAATTGGCTAATCCAAAGGTTTTCCAATCAACCTAAGCATTCAAACACATCCCTTGAGATACAAGGAAGCTGTCCAAATCATTGGAACACAATTGTAACACCTCCAAATCATAATTTGATTCTCACTTGCAAAGGTAAACCTTAAACTCTCAAACTCAATGAATCATGCATCATAAACATGTTTTCTTGTTACCATTGTGTTTCTGGATGTTTGTAGATCATTTACCCTCAATTAATTGTTATTTACAATTCGTGTATAGGATTTCATTAAGTTCATAACAATTTTAGGGTTCTTCAGGTTTTATCATATTATGTTGTGATTCACTTAATTTCAATAAAATTGGGTATTGCCATTGTGTTCCTCGTCTTAAAACGCACGATTTTCATATTTGGATCTGTCATACCCCAAATTTTGACCACTAAGATTTCCCATCATTGTGCAAATCATCATCACAATATGGATGTACCAACATGCCTCAATCAATCTCCTCATAGATGTTTGGGCATTCACTACTATCAAAGATTAGGGTTTAGAGCCCTCTCAGAGCTTTTAGACAAAGGATCAATCAAGAAATGACATGATCTTCAACTTGTCTAACCTCTCAAACATTCATAAGGGATTAAGAGGACTCCCACATCAGGAATCAAGCACAACGTTGCAGCATTCCAGGTGGATCAAGCCTCAAGATCACCAGTGTCACCAAATAAGGGTTTTGGTCGACTGAGGCCTCCAGATGGAAATTTTCATCTGGGCATGAGCCAATGCTTCAAAGCATAACCCAAGATACTTCAAGGGGCCTCATAAGCCCAATCATCAAGTCAATGTGACCTCAGGGAATGCATTCACCAAAAATCAAGAATTAGGGTTTTTTGACCTAATTCACCCCTAAGTTTACTTTTGGGACAAAGCATGAGCCAAGACCTCAAGACATGATTTGAGGGACTCCAATACACTACATTGATCCATTTGCAGCAATGGATTGATCCAAGAATCCTGATCCAAGAGTTTCAATTTCATCAGGACAACAATTAGGGTTTTGAGGAAAAAGTCAACTGTACCTTTGACTTTTGACCAGGACATGCTCCCAAACCTTGGGACATGATTAAATACACCGTATAACCCATATGGAACATATCCATCTAGTTTTATTTAGGTCAAGGACTTGATTTCATAAAGGATCGCACAGTTTGGAATTCATTAGATAAAAAGTCAACTGTGCACAAAAAGTCAAAGTTTGACTTTTTGAGATTTTTCATAATTATGGTTCTTTAACCCTAAAACAATGTTAATGTGTGATTTGAATCATCATTCATCAAGAAAAATCAAAGAAAGTGGGATAACTTGTAAAAGGGGTAACCATAAAAACATAGAATTTTTCTAAGTTATGGAACAAAGTGGCTAGGGTACCAACTTCCAAGGATCATAACTTGAGATCCAAGCAACCATTTTGGCTGGTCCAAAGATGGATTTGCAGCTCTTATGGCATACTTTAAAAGTGTCAACTACACCTCATTCCAATTCCTCATAGATTTCAAGTTATGATTGGATCAAAATCACTAAAAACATGAAAATACATCTTTTCCAACACTTTGACAAAATTATGTCCACGACAGATTTTGTTGAAAACACCAAAACTTGGGGAATTTTTTCACACAGTTGCAAGCTGAATAAATTCAAGATATAAACATCAAAGTTGTTGTACATATTGCCTACAATCCAAGGAACTCATTGGCATGAAACAACTCAGCTTGAGCCAAGAGTTATGGCTGATGCAACACACCATGGCAAGGCTGTCATGAAAAATCAGTTTGTGAGATTTCTCGCTTTACACGATTTTGATCCAAAGACCAATGATCCCTATGTCACAGTCATCTAATCTGATCCTAATCCAACTGATCCAACTTGTAAAGCTGAGTAAAAAAGCCAAGGGATCTTCCAACTTGAGATTAATGCATTTTGGCACATTATGCCTTGAATTCAAAGGCATTTATGTGAAATAGGACACTTTCAACAAAGCCACTCTACTCAGTCAAGATGCTCACTTAAAAAATAATTAAAACATCTGAAGAATGTGGATTTGGTCAAGATATAGCCCGACTCTTGGGAGAAGCTAATTTGCCTTGCATGAGAAGAAATGCCACCAAGCCAAAGCCATTGAATGTGATCTGATCTTACAACCATTCACTATTCCTCAATGACAAGAGTTGATCCACTATAAATAGAGGTCCTAACTGATCATTCAAACTACACCAAAGCAGCTTACAACATTGCTTTCTCTCATTTCTTTCTCACACATCAAATTTCATTGTTCTTGAGGAAGTACTATCGGGTTTTGAGTTTGAGGCCAATATAACTCAAACGAATGGTTCACACACCTCATATACAACATATAGGAGTGATCTAAACCATCACATTTAATCCGTAACATCAGAATCATCAAATCACACCTCAATTGCTCAAAGTTACAAAGCAGCTGCAGGTCGGGTCCAATTCGCTAATCTAAAGGTTTTCCAATCAACCTAAGCATTCAAACACATCCCTTGAGATACAAGGAAGCTGTCCAAATCATTGGAACACAATTGTAACACCTCCAAATCATAATTTGATTCTCACTTGCAAAGGTAAACCTTAAACTCTCAAACTCAATGAATCATGCATCATAAACATGTTTTCTTGTTACCATTGTGTTTCTGGATGTTTGTAGATCATTTACCCTCAATTAATTATTGTTTACAATTCGTGTATCGGATTTCATTAAGTTCATAACAATTTTAGGGTTCTTCAGGTTTTATCATATTATGTTGTGATTCACTTAATTTCAATAAAAATGGGTATTGCCATTGTGTTCGTCGTCTTAAAACGCACGATTTTCATATTTGGATCTGTCATACCCCAAATTTTGACCACTAAGATTTCTCATCATTGTGCAAATCATCATCACAATATGGATGTACCAACATGCCTCAATCAATCTCCTCATAGATGTTTGGGCATTCTCTACTATCAAAGATTAGGGTTTAGAGCCCTCTCAGAGCTTTTAGACAAAGGATCAATCAAGAAATTACATGATCTTCAACTTGTCTAACCTCTCAAACATTCATAAGGGATTAAGAGGACTCCCACATCAGGAATCAAGCACAACGTTGCAGCATTCCAGGTGGATCAAGCCTCAAGATCACCAGTGTCACCAAATAAGGGTTTTGGTCGACTGAGGCCTCCAGATGGAAATTTTCATCTGGGCATGAGCCAATGCTTCAAAGCATAACCCAAGATAGTTCAAGGGACCTCATAAGCCCAATCATCAAGTCAATGTGACCTCAGGGAATGCATTCACCAAAAATCAAGAATTAGGGTTTCTTGACCTAATTCACCCCTAAGTTGACTTTTGGGACAAAGCATGAGCCAAGACCTCAAGACATGATTTGAGGGACTCCAATACACTACATTGATCCATTTGCAACAATGGATTGATCCAAGAATCCTGATCCACGAGTTTCAATTTCATCAGGACAACAATTAGGGTTTTGAGGAAAAAGTCAACTGTACCTTTGACTTTTGACCAGGACATGCTCCCAAACCTTGGGACATGATTCAATACACCGCATAACCCCTATGGAACTTATCCATCTAGTTTTATTTAGGTCAAGGACTTGATTTAATAAAGGATCGCACAGTTTGGAATTCATCTGATAAAAAGTCAACTGTGCACAAAAAGTCAAAGTTTGACTTTTTGAGATTTTTCATAATTATGGTTCTTTAACCCTAAAACAATGTTAATGTGTGATTTGAATCATCATTCATCAAGAAAAATTAAAGAAAGTGGGATAACTTGTAGAAGGGGGTAACCATAAAAACTTAGAATTTTTCTAAGTTATGGAACATAGTGGCTAGGGTACCAACTTCCAAGGATCATAACTTGAGATCCAAGCAACCATTTTGGCTGGTCCAAAGATGGATTTGTAGCTCTTATGGCATACTTTAAAAGTGTCAACTACACCTCATTCCAATTCCTCATAGATTTCAAGTTATGATTGGATCAAAATCACTAAGAACATGAAAATACATCTTTTCCAACACTTTGACAAAATTATGTCCACGACAGATTTTGTTGAAAACACCAAAACTTGGGACATTTTTTCACATAGTTGCAAGCTGAATAAATTCTAGATATAAACATCAAAGTTGTTGTACATATTGCCTACAATCCAAGGAACTCATTGGCATGAAACAACTCAGCTTGAGCCAAGAGTTATGGCTGATGCAACACACCATGGCAAGGCTGTCATGAAAAATTAGTTTGTGAGATTTCTCGCTTTACATGATTTTGATCCAAAGACCAATGATCCCTATGCCACAGTCATCTAATCTGATCCTAATCCAACTGATCCAACTTGTAAAGCTGAGTTAAAAAGCCAAGGGATCTTCCAACTTGAGATTAATGCATTTTGGCACATTATGCCTTGAATTCAAAGGCATTTATGTGAAATAGGGCACTTTCAACAAAGCCACTATACTCAGTCAAGATGCTCACTTAAAAAACAATTAAAACATCTGAAGAATGTGGATTTGGTCAAGATATAGCCCAGCTCTTGGGAGAAGCTAGTTTGCCTTGCATGAGAAGAAATGCCACCAAGCCAAAGCCATTGAATGTGATCTGATCTTACAGCCATTCACTATTCCTCAAAGACAAGAGTTGATCCACTATAAATAGAGGTCCTAACTGATCATTTAAACTACACCAAAGCAGCTTACAACATTGCTTTCTCTCATTTCTTTCTCACACATCAAATTTCATTGTTCTTGAGAAAGTACTATCGGGTTTTGAGTTTGAGGCCAATACAACTCAAACGAATGGTTCACACACCTCATATACAACATATAGGAGTGATCTAAACCATCACATTCAATCTGTAACATCAGAATCATCAAATCACACCTCAATTGCTCAAAGTTACAAAGCAGCTGCAGGTCGGGTCCAATTGGCTAATCCAAAGGTTTTCCAATCAACCTAAGCATTCAAACACATCCCTTGAGATACAAGGAAGCTGTCCAAATCATTGGAACACAACTGTAACACCTCCAAATCATAATTTGATTCTCACTTGCAAAGGTAAACCTTAAACTCTCAAACTCAATGAATCATGCATCATAAACATGTTTTCTTGTTACCATTGTGTTTCTGGATGTTTGTAGATCATTTACCCTCAATTAATTATTGTTTACAATTCATGTATAGGATTTCATTAAGTTCATAACAATTTTAGGGTTCTTCAGGTTTTATCATATTATGTTGTGATTCACTTAATTTCAATAAAATTGGGTATTACCATTGTGTTCCTCGTCTTAAAACGCACGATTTTCATATTTGGATCTGTCATACCCCAAATTTTGACCACTAAGATTTCCCATCATTGTGCAAATCATCATCACAATATGGATGTACCAACATGCCTCAATCAATCTCCTCATAGATGTTTGGGCATTCACTACTATCAAAGATTAGGGTTTAGAGCCCTCTCAGAGCTTTTAGACAAAGGATCAATCAAGAAATGACATGATCTTCAACTTGTCTAACCTCTCAAACATTCATAAGGGATCAAGAGGACTCCCACATCAGGAATCAAGCACAAAGTTGCAGCATTCCAGGTGGATCAAGCCTCAAGATCACCAGTGTCACCAAATAAGGGTTTTGGTCGACTGAGGCCTCCAGATGGAAATTTTCATCTGGGCATGAGCCAATGCTTCAAAGCATAACCCAAGATACTTCAAGGGACCTCATAAACCCAATCATCAAGTCAATGTAACTTCAGGGGATGCATTCACCAAAAATCAAGAATTAGGGTTTCTTGACCTAATTCACCCCTAAGTTGACTTTTGGGACAAAGCATGAGCCAAGACCTCAAGACATGATTTGAGGGACTCCAATACACTACATTGATCCATTTGCAACAATGGATTGATCCAAGAATCCTGATCCACGAGTTTCAATTTCATCAGGACAACAATTAGGGTTTTGAGGAAAAAGTCAACTATACCTTTGACTTTTGACCAGGACATGCTCCCAAACCTTGGGACATGATTCTATACACCGTATAACCCCTATGGAACATATCCATCTAGTTTTATTTAGGTCAAGGACTTGATTTAATAAAGGATCGCACAGTTTGGAATTCATCTGATAAAAAGTCAACTGTGCACTTGACTTTTTGAGATTTTTCATAATTATGGTTCTTTAACCCTAAAACAATGTTAATGTGTGATTTGAATCATCATTCATCAAGAAAAATTAAAGAAAGTGGGATAACTTGTAAATGGGGTAACCATAAAAACTTAGAATTTTTCTAAGTTATGGAACATAGTGGCTAGGGTACCAACTTCCAAGGATCATAACTTGAGATCCAAGCAACCATTTTGGCTGGTCCAAAGATGGATTTGTAGCTCTTATGGCATACTTTAAAAGTGTCAACTACACCTCATTCCAATTCCTCATAGATTTCAAGTTATGATTGGATCAAAATCACTAAGAACATGAAAATACATCTTTTCCAACACTTTGAAAAGATTATGTCCACGACAGATTTTGTTGAAAACACCAAAACTTGGGGCATTTTTTCACATAGTTGCAAGCTGAATAAATTCTAGATATAAACATCAAAGTTGTTGTACATATTGCCTACAATCCAAGGAACTCATTGGCATGAAACAACTCAGCTTGAGCCAAGAGTTATGGCTGATGCAACACACCATAGCAAGGCTGTCATGAAAAATCAGTTTGTGAGATTTCTCGCTTTACATGATTTTGATCCAAAGACCAATGATCCCTATGCCACAGTCATCTAATCTGATCCTAATCCAACTGATCCAACTTGTAAAGGTGAGTTAAAAAGCCAAGGGATCTTCCAACTTGAGATTAATGCATTTTGGCACATTATGCCTTGAATTCAAAGGCATTTATGTGAAATAGGGCACTTTCAACAAAGCCACTCTACTCAGTCAAGATGCTCACTTAAAAAACAATTAAAACATCTGAAGAATGTGGATTTGGTCAAGATATAGCCCGGCTCTTGGGAGAAGCTAGTTTGCCTTGCATGAGAAGAAATGCCACCAAGCCAAAGCCATTGAATGTGATCTGATCTTACAGCCATTCACTATTCCTCAAAGACAAGAGTTGATCCACTATAAATAGAGGTCCTAACTGATCATTTAAACTACACCAAAGCAGCTTACAACATTGCTTTCTCTCATTTCTTTCTCACACATCAAATTTCATTGTTCTTGAGAAAGTACTATCGGGTTTTGAGTTTGAGGCCAATATAACTCAAACGAATGGTTCACACACCTCATATACAACATATAGTAGTGATCTAAACCATCACATTCAATCTGTAACATCAGAATCATCAAATCACACCTCAATTGCTCAAAGTTACAAAGCAGCTGCAGGTCGGGTCCAATTGGCTAATCCAAAGGTTTTCCAATCAACCTAAGCATTCAAACACATCCCTTGAGATACAAGGAAGCTGTCCAAATCATTGGAACACAACTGTAACACCTCCAAATCATAATTTGATTCTCACTTGCAAAGGTAAACCTTAAACTCTCAAACTCAATGAATCATGCATCATAAACATGTTTTCTTGTTACCATTGTGTTTCTGGATGTTTGTAGATCATTTACCCTCAATTAATTATTGTTTACAATTCATGTATAGGATTTCATTAAGTTCATAACAATTTTAGGGTTCTTCAGGTTTTATCATATTATGTTGTGATTCACTTAATTTCAATAAAATTGGGTATTACCATTGTGTTCCTCGTCTTAAAACGCACGATTTTCATATTTGGATCTGTCATACCCCAAATTTTTACCACTAAGATTTCCCATCATTGTACAAATCATCATCACAATATGGATGTACCAACATGCCTCAATCAATCTCCTCATAGATGTTTGGACATTCACTACTATCAAAGATTAGGGTTTAGAGCCCTCTCAGAGCTTTTAGACAAAGGATCAATCAAGAAATGACATGATCTTCAACTTGTCTAACCTCTCAAACATTCATAAGGGATCAAGAGGACTCCCACATCAGGAATCAAGCACAAAGTTGCAGCATTCCAGGTGGATCAAGCCTCAAGATCACCAGTGTCACCAAATAAGGGTTTTGGTCGACTGAGGCCTCCAGATGGAAATTTTCATCTAGGTATGAGCCAATGCTTCAAAGCATAACCCAAGATACTTCAAGGGACCTCATAAACCCAATCATCAAGTCAATGTAACCTCAGGGGATGCATTCACCAAAAATGAAGAATTAGGGTTTCTTGACCTAATTCACCCCTAAGTTGACTTTTGGGACAAAGCATGAGCCAAGACCTCAAGACATGATTTGAGGGACTCCAATACACTACATTGATCCATTTGCAACAATGGATTGATCCAAGAATCCTGATCCACGAGTTTCAATTTCATCAGGACAACAATTAGGGTTTTGAGGAAAAAGTCAACTGTACCTTTGACTTTTGACCAGGACATGCTCCCAAACCTTGGGACATGATTCTATACACCGTATAACCCCTATGGAACATATCCATCTAGTTTTATTTAGGTCAAGGACTTGATTTAATAAAGGATCGCACAGTTTGGAATTCATCTGATAAAAAGTCAACTGTGCACAAAAAGTCAAAGTTTGACTTTTTGAGATTTTTCATAATTATGGTTCTTTAACCCTAAAACAATGTTAATGTGTGATTTGAATCATCATTCATCAAGAAAAATTAAAGAAAGTGGGATAACTTGTAAAAGGGGTAACCATAAAAACTTAGAATTTTTCTAAGTTATGGAACATAGTGGCTAGGGTACCAACTTCCAAGGATCATAACTTGAGATCCAAGCAACCATTTTGGCTGGTCCAAAGATGGATTTGTAGCTCTTATGGCATACTTTAAAAGTGTCAACTACACCTCATTCCAATTCCTCATAGATTTCAAGTTATGATTGGATCAAAATCACTAAGAACATGAAAATACATCTTTTCTAACACTTTGACAAAATTATGTCCACGACAGATTTTGTTGAAAACACCAAAACTTGGGGCATTTTTTCACATAGTTGCAAGCTGAATAAATTCTAGATATAAACATCAAAGTTGTTGTACATATTGCCTACAATCCAAGGAACTCATTGGCAAGAAACAACTCAGCTTGAGCCAAGAGTTATGGCTGATGCAACACACCATAGCAAGGCTGTCATGAAAAATCAGTTTGTGAGATTTCTCGCTTTACATGATTTTGATCCAAAGACCAATGATCCCTATGCCACAGTCATCTAATCTGATCCTAATCCAACTGATCCAACTTGTAAAGGTGAGTTAAAAAGCCAAGGGATCTTCCAACTTGAGATTAATGCATTTTGGCACATTATGCCTTGAATTCAAAGGCATTTATGTGAAATAGGGCACTTTCAACAAAGCCACTCTACTCAGTCAAGATGCTCACTTAAAAAACAATTAAAACATCTGAAGAATGTGGATTTGGTCAAGATATAACCCGGCTCTTGGGAGAAGCTAGTTTGCCTTGCATGAAAAGAAATGCCACCAAGCCAAAGCCATTGAATGTGATCTGATCTTACAGCCATTCACTATTCCTCAAAGACAAGAGTTGATCCACTATAAATAGAGGTCCTAACTGATCATTTAAACTACACCAAAGCAGCTTACAACATTGCTTTCTCTCATTTCTTTCTCACACATCAAATTTCATTGTTCTTGAGAAAGTACTACCGGGTTTTGAGTTTGAGGCCAATACAACTCAAACGAATGGTTCACACACCTCATATACAACATATAGGAGTGATCTAAACCATCACATTCAATCTGTAACATCAGAATCATCAAATCACACCTCAATTGCTCAAAGTTACAAAGCAGCTGCAGGTCGGGTCCAATTGGCTAATCCAAAGGTTTTCCAATCAACCTAAGCATTCAAACACATCCCTTGAGATACAAGGAAGCTGTCCAAATCATTGGAACACAACTGTAACACCTCCAAATCATAATTTGATTCTCACTTGCAAAGGTAAACCTTAAACTCTCAAACTCAATGAATCATGCATCATAAACATGTTTTCTTGTTACCATTGTGTTTCTGGATGTTTGTAGATCATTTACCCTCAATTAATTATTGTTTACAATTCATGTATAGGATTTCATTAAGTTCATAACAATTTTAGGGTTCTTCAGGTTTTATCATATTATGTTGTGATTCACTTAATTTCAATAAAATTGGGTATTACCATTGTGTTCCTCGTCTTAAAACGCACGATTTTCATATTTGGATCTGTCATACCCCAAATTTTGACCACTAAGATTTCCCATCATTGTGCAAATCATCATCACAATATGGATGTACCAACATGCCTCAATCAATCTCCTCATAGATGTTTGGGCATTCACTACTATCAAAGATTAGGGTTTAGAGCCCTCTCAGAGCTTTTAGACAAAGGATCAATCAAGAAATGACATGATCTTCAACTTGTCTAACCTCTCAAACATTCATAAGGGATCAAGAGGACTCCCACATCAGGAATCAAGCACAAAGTTGCAGCATTCCAGGTGGATCAAGCCTCAAGATCACCAGTGTCACCAAATAAGGGTTTTGGTCGACTGAGGCCTCCAGATGGAAATTTTCATCTGGGCATGAGCCAATGCTTCAAAGCATAACCCAAGATACTTCAAGGGACCTCATAAACCCAATCATCAAGTCAATGTAACCTCAGGGGATGCATTCACCAAAAATCAAGAATTAGGGTTTCTTGACCTAATTCACCCCTAAGTTGACTTTTGGGACAAAGCATGAGCCAAGACCTCAAGACATGATTTGAGGGACTCCAATACACTACATTGATCCATTTGCAACAATGGATTGATCCAAGAATCCTGATCCACGAGTTTCAATTTCATCAGGACAACAATTAGGGTTTTGAGGAAAAAGTCAACTGTACCTTTGACTTTTGACCAGGACATGCTCCCAAACCTTGGGACATGATTCTATACACCGTATAACCCCTATGGAACATATCCATCTAGTTTTATTTAGGTCAAGGACTTGATTTAATAAAGGATCGCACAGTTTGGAATTCATCTGATAAAAAGTCAACTGTGCACAAAAAGTCAAAGTTTGACTTTTTGAGATTTTTCATAATTATGGTTCTTTAACCCTAAAACAATGTTAATGTGTGATTTGAATCATCATTCATCAAGAAAAATTAAAGAAAGTAGGATAACTTGTAAAAGGGGTAACCATAAAAACTTAGAATTTTTCTAAGTTATAGAACATAGTGGTTAGGGTACCAACTTCCAAGGATCATAACTTGAGATCCAAGCAACCATTTTGGCTGGTCCAAAGATGGATTTGTAGCTCTTATGGCATACTTTAAAAGTGTCAACTACACCTCATTCCAATTCCTCATAGATTTCAAGTTATGATTGGATCAAAATCACTAAGAACATGAAAATACATCTTTTCCAACACTTTGAAAAAATTATGTCCACGACAGATTTTGTTGAAAACACCAAAACTTGGGGCATTTTTTCACATAGTTGCAAGCTGAATAAATTCTAGATATAAACATCAAAGTTGTTGTACATATTGCCTACAATCCAAGGAACTCATTGGCAAGAAACAACTCAGCTTGAGCCAAGAGTTATGGCTGATGCAACACACCATGGCAAGGCTGTCATGAAAAATCAGTTTGTGAGATTTCTCGCTTTACATGATTTTGATCCAAAGACCAATGATCCCTATGCCACAGTCATCTAATCTGATCCTAATCCAACTGATCCAACTTGTAAAGCTGAGTTAAAAAGCCAAGGGATCTTCCAACTTGAGATTAATGCATTTTGGCACATTATGCCTTGAATTCAAAGGCATTTTTGTGAAATAGGGCACTTTCAACAAAGCCACTCTACTCAGTCAAGATGCTCACTTAAAAAACAATTAAAACATCTGAAGAATGTGGATTTGGTCAAGATATAGCCCGGCTCTTGGGAGAAGCTAGTTTGCCTTGCATGAGAAGAAATGCCACCAAGCCAAAGCCATTGAATGTGATCTGATCTTACAGCCATTCACTATTCCTCAAAGACAAGAGTTGATCCACTATAAATAGAGGTCCTAACTGATCATTTAAACTACACCAAAGCAGCTTACAACATTGCTTTCTCTCATTTCTTTCTCACACATCAAATTTCATTGTTCTTGAGAAAGTACTATCGGGTTTTGAGTTTGAGGCCAATACAACTCAAACGAATGGTTCACACACCTCATATACAACATATAGGAGTGATCTAAACCATCACATTCAATCTGTAACATCAGAATCATCAAATCACACCTCAATTGCTCAAAGTTACAAAGCAGCTGCAGGTCGGGTCCAATTGGCTAATCCAAAGGTTTTCCAATCAACCTAAGCATTCAAACACATCCCTTGAGATACAAGGAAGCTGTCTAAAGCATTGGAACACAACTGTAACACCTCCAAATCATAATTTGATTCTCACTTGCAAAGGTAAACCTTAAACTCTCAAACTCAATGAATCATGCATCATAAACATGTTTTCTTGTTACCATTGTGTTTCTGGATGTTTGTAGATCATTTACCCTCAATTAATTATTGTTTACAATTCATGTATAGGATTTCATTAAGTTTATAACAATTTTAGGGTTCTTCAGGTTTTATCATATTATGTTGTGATTCACTTAATTTCAATAAAATTGGGTATTACCATTGTGTTCCTCGTCTTAAAACGCACGATTTTCATATTTGGATCTGTCATACCCCAAATTTTGACCACTAAGATTTCCCATCATTGTGCAAATCATCATCACAATATGGATGTACCAACATGCCTCAATCAATCTCCTCATAGATGTTTGGGCATTCACTACTATCAAAGATTAGGGTTTAGAGCCCTCTCAGAGCTTTTAGACAAAGGATCAATTAAGAAATGACATGATCTTCAACTTGTCTAACCTCTCAAACATTCATAAGGGATCAAGAGGACTCCCACATCAGGAATCAAGCACAAAGTTGCAGCATTCCAGGTGGATCAAGCCTCAAGATCACCAGTGTCACCAAATAAGGGTTTTGGTCGACTGAGGCCTCCAGATGGAAATTTTCATCTGGGCATGAGCCAATGCTTCAAAGCATAACCCAAGATACTTCAAGGGACCTCATAAACTCAATCATCAAGTCAATGTAACCTCAGGGGATGCATTCACCAAAAATCAAGAATTAGGGTTTCTTGACCTAATTCACCCCTAAGTTGACTTTTGGGACAAAGCATGAGCCAAGACCTCAAGACATGATTTAAGGGACTCCAATACACTACATTGATCCATTTGCAACAATGGATTGATCCAAGAATCCTGATCCACGAGTTTCAATTTCATCAGGACAACAATTAGGGTTTTGAGGAAAAAGTCAACTGTACCTTTGACTTTTGACCAGGACATGCTCCCAAACCTTGGGACATGATTCTATACACCGTATAACCCCTATGGAACATAGTGGCTAGGGTACCAACTTCCAAGGATCATAACTTGAGATCCAAGCAACCATTTTGGCTGGTCCAAAGATGGATTTGTAGCTCTTATGGCATACTTTAAAAGTGTCAACTACACCTCATTCCAATTCCTCATAGATTTCAAGTTATGATTGGATCAAAATCACTAAGAACATGAAAATACATCTTTTCCAACACTTTGAAAAAATTATGTCCACGACAGATTTTGTTGAAAACACCAAAACTTGGGGCATTTTTTCACATAGTTGCAAGCTGAATAAATTCTAGATATAAACATCAAAGTTGTTGTACATATTGCCTACAATCCAAGGAACTCATTGGCAAGAAACAACTCAGCTTGAGCCAAGAGTTATGGCTGATGCAACACACCATGGCAAGGCTGTCATGAAAAATCAGTTTGTGAGATTTCTCGCTTTACATGATTTTGATCCAAAGACCAATGATCCCTATGCCACAGTCATCTAATCTGATCCTAATCCAACTGATCCAACTTGTAAAGCTGAGTTAAAAAGCCAAGGGATCTTCCAACTTGAGATTAATGCATTTTGGCACATTATGCCTTGAATTCAAAGGCATTTTTGTGAAATAGGGCACTTTCAACAAAGCCACTCTACTCAGTCAAGATGCTCACTTAAAAAACAATTAAAACATCTGAAGAATGTGGATTTGATCAAGATATAGCCCGGCTCTTGGGAGAAGCTAGTTTGCCTTGCATGAGAAGAAATGCCACCATGCCAAAGCCATTGAATGTGATCTGATCTTACAGCCATTCACTATTCCTCAAAGACAAGAGTTGATCCACTATAAATAGAGGTCCTAACTGATCATTTAAACTACACCAAAGCAGCTTACAACATTGCTTTCTCTCATTTCTTTCTCACACATCAAATTTCATTGTTCTTGAGAAAGTACTATCGGGTTTTGAGTTTGAGGCCAATACAACTCAAACGAATGGTTCACACACCTCATATACAACATATAGGAGTGATCTAAACCATCACATTCAATCTGTAACATCAGAATCATCAAATCACACCTCAATTGCTCAAAGTTACAAAGCAGCTGCAGGTCGGGTCCAATTGGCTAATCCAAAGGTTTTCAAATCAACCTAAGCATTCAAACACATCCCTTGAGATACAAAGAAGCTGTCTAAAGCATTGGAACACAACTGTAACACCTCCAAATCATAATTTAATTCTCACTTGCAAAGGTAAACCTTAAACTCTCAAACTCAATGAATCATGCATCATAAACATGTTTTCTTGTTACCATTGTGTTTCTGGATGTTTGTAGATCATTTACCCTCAATTAATTATTGTTTACAATTCATGTATAGGATTTCATTAAGTTTATAACAATTTTAGGGTTCTTCAGGTTTTATCATATTATGTTGTGATTCACTTAATTTCAATAAAATTGGGTATTACCATTGTGTTCCTCGTCTTAAAACGCACGATTTTCATATTTGGATCTGTCATACCCCAAATTTTGACCACTAAGATTTCCCATCATTGTGCAAATCATCATCACAATATGGATGTACCAACATGCCTCAATCAATCTCCTCATAGATGTTTGGGCATTCACTACTATCAAAGATTAGGGTTTAGAGCCCTCTCAGAGCTTTTAGACAAAGGATCAATCAAGAAATGACATGATCTTCAACTTGTCTAACCTCTCAAACATTCATAAGGGATCAAGAGGACTCCCACATCAGGAATCAAGCACAAAGTTGCAGCATTCCAGGTGGATCAAGCCTCAAGATCACCAGTGTCACCAAATAAGGGTTTTGGTCGACTGAGGCCTCCAGATGGAAATTTTCATCTGGGCATGAGCCAATGCTTCAAAGCATAACCCAAGATACTTCAAGGGACCTCATAAACCCAATCATCAAGTCAATGTAACCTCAGGGGATGCATTCACCAAAAATCAAGAATTAGGGTTTCTTGACCTAATTCACCCCTAAGTTGACTTTTGGGACAAAGCATGAGCCAAGACCTATAGACATGATTTGAGGGACTCCAATACACAACATTGATCCATTTGCAACAATGGATTGATCCAAGAATCCTGATCCACGAGTTTCAATTTCATCAGGACAACAATTAGGGTTTTTGAGGAAAAAGTCAACTGTACCTTTGACTTTTGACCAGGACATGCTCCCAAACCTTGAGACATGATTCTATACACCGTATAACCCCTATGGAACATATCCATCTAGTTTTATTTAGGTCAAGGACTTGATTTAATAAAGGATCGCACAGTTTGGAATTCATCTGATAAAAAGTCAACTGTGCACAAAAAGTCAAAGTTTGACTTTTTGAGCTTTTTCATAATTATGGTTCTTTAACCCTAAAACAATGTTAATGTGTGATTTGAATCATCATTCATCAAGAAAAATTAAAGAAAGTGGGATAACTTGTAAAAGGGGTAACCATAAAAACTTAGAATTTTTCTAAGTTATGGAACATAGTGGCTAGGGTACCAACTTCCAAGGATCATAACTTGAGATCCAAGCAACCATTTTGGCTGGTCCAAAGATGTATTTGTAGCTCTAATGGCATACTTTAAAAGTGTCAACTACACCTCATTCCAATTCCTCATAGATTTCAAGTTATGATTGGATCAAAATCACTAAGAACATGAAAATACATCTTTTCCAACACTTTGACAAAATTATGTCCACGACAGATTTTGTTGAAAACACCAAAACTTGGGGCATTTTTTCACATAGTTGCAAGCTGAATAAATTCTAGATATAAACATCAAAGTTGTTGTACATATTTCCTACAATCCAAGGAACTCATTGGCATGAAACAACTCAGCTTGAGCCAAGAGTTATGGCTGATGCAACACACCATGGCAAGGCTGTCATGAAAAATCAGTTTGTGAGATTTCTCGCTTTACATGATTTTGATCCAAAGACCAATGATCCCTATGCCACAGTCATCTAATCTGATCCTAATCCAACTGATCCAACTTGTAAAGCTGAGTTAAAAAGCCAAGGGATCTTCCAACTTGAGATTAATGCATTTTGGCACATTATGCCTTGAATTCAAAGGCATTTATGTGAAATAGGGCACTTTCAACAAAGCCACTCTACTCAGTCAAGATGCTCACTTAAAAAACAATTAAAACATCTGAAGAATGTGGATTTGGTCAAGATATAGCCCGACTCTTGGGAGAAGCTAGTTTGCCTTGCATGAGAAGAAATGCCACCATGCCAAAGCCATTGAATGTGATCTGATCTTACAGCCATTCACTATTCCTCAAAGACAAGAGTTGATCCACTATAAATAGAGGTCCTAACTGATCATTTAAACTACACCAAATCAGCTTACGACATTGCTTTCTCTCATTTCTTTCTCACACATCAAATTTCATTGTTCTTGAGAAAGTACTATCGGGTTTTGAGTTTGAGGCCAATACAACTCAAACGAATGGTTCACACACCTCATATACAACATATAGGAGTGATCTAAACCATCACATTCAATCTGTAACATCAGAATCATCAAATCACACCTCAATTCCTCAAAGTTACAAAGCAGCTGCAGGTCGGGTCCAATTGGCTAATCCAAAGGTTTTCCAATCAACCTAAGCATTCAAACACATCCCTTGAGATACAAGGAAGCTGTCCAAATCATTGGAACACAACTGTAACACCTCCAAATCATAATTTGATTCTCACTTGCAAAGGTAAACCTTAAACTCTCAAACTCAATGAATCATGCATCATAAACATGTTTTCTTGTTACCATTGTGTTTCTGGATGTTTGTAGATCATTTACCCTCAATTAATTATTGTTTACAATTCATGTATAGGATATCATTAAGTTCATAACAATTTTAGGGTTCTTCAGGTTTTATCATATTATGTTGTGATTCACTTAATTTCAATAAAATTGGGTATTACCATTGTGTTCCTCGTCTTAAAACGCACGATTTTCATATTTGGATCTGTCATACCCCAAATTTTGACCACTAAGATTTCCCATCATTGTGCAAATCATCATCACAATATGGATGTACCAACATGCCTCAATCAATCTCCTCATAGATGTTTGGGCATTCACTACTATCAAAGATTAGGGTTTAGAGCCCTCTCAGAGCTTTTAGACAAAGGATCAATCAAGAAATGACATGATCTTCAACTTGTCTAACCTCTCAAACATTCATAAGGGATCAAGAGGACTCCCACATCAGGAATCAAGCACAAAGTTGCAGCATTCCAGGTGGATCAAACCTCAAGATCACCAGTGTCACCAAATAAGGGTTTTGGTCGACTGAGGCCTCCAGATGGAAATTTTCATCTGGGCATGAGCCAATGCTTCAAAGCATAACCCAAGATACTTCAAGGGACCTCATAAACCCAATCATCAAGTCAATGTAACCTCAGGGGATGCATTCACCAAAAATCAAGAATTAGGGTTTCTTGACCTAATTCACCCCTAAGTTGACTTTTGGGACAAAGCATGAGCCAAGACCTCAAGACATGATTTGAGGGACTCCAATACACTACATTGATCCATTTGCAACAATGGATTGATCCAAGAATCCTGATCCACGAGTTTCAATTTCATCAGGACAACAATTAGGGTTTTTGAGGAAAAAGTCAACTGTACCTTTGACTTTTGACCAGGACATGCTCCCAAACCTTGAGACATGATTCTATACACCGTATAACCCCTATGGAACATATCCATCTAGTTTTATTTAGGTCAAGGACTTGATTTAATAAAGGATCGCACAGTTTGGAATTCATCTGATAAAAAGTCAACTGTGCACAAAAAGTCAAAGTTTGACTTTTTGAGCTTTTTCATAATTATGGTTCTTTAACCCTAAAACAATGTTAATGTGTGATTTGAATCATCATTCATCAAGAAAAATTAAAGAAAGTGGGATAACTTGTAAAAGGGGTAACCATAAAAACTTAGAATTTTTCTAAGTTATGGAACATAGTGGCTAGGGTACCAACTTCCAAGGATCATAACTTGAGATCCAAGCAACCATTTTGGCTGGTCCAAAGATGTATTTGTAGCTCTTATGGCATACTTTAAAAGTGTCAACTACACCTCATTCCAATTCCTCGTAGATTTCAAGTTATGATTGAATCAAAATCACTAAGAACATGAAAATACATCTTTTCCAACACTTTGACAAAATTATGTCCAAGACAGATTTTGTTGAAAACACCAAAACTTGGGGCATTTTTTCACATAGTTGCAAGCTGAATAAATTCTAGATATAAACATCAAAGTTGTTGTACATATTTCCTACAATCCAAGGAACTCATTGGCATGAAACAACTCAGCTTGAGCCAAGAGTTATGGCTGATGCAACACACCATGGCAAGGCTGTCATGAAAAATCAGTTTGTGAGATTTCTCGCTTTACATGATTTTGATCCAAAGACCAATGATCCCTATGCCACAGTCATCTAATCTGATCCTAATCCAACTGATCCAACTTGTAAAGGTGAGTTAAAAAGCCAAGGGATCTTCCAACTTGAGATTAATGCATTTTGGCACATTATGCCTTGAATTCAAAGGCATTTATGTGAAATAGGGCACTTTCAACAAAGCCACTCTACTCAGTCAAGATGCTCACTTAAAAAACAATTAAAACATCTGAAGAATGTGGATTTGGTCAAGATATAGCCCGGCTCTTAGGAGAAGCT
Source organism: Lathyrus tuberosus (assembly GCA_022829125.1). Classification (NCBI taxonomy): domain Eukaryota; kingdom Viridiplantae; phylum Streptophyta; class Magnoliopsida; order Fabales; family Fabaceae; genus Lathyrus; species Lathyrus tuberosus. Next base: position 3,478,830 of record JALAZF010000041.1, on the reverse strand, counting down.
AGTTTGCCTTGCATGAGAAGAAATGCCACCATGCCAAAGCCATTGAATGTGATCTGATCTTACAGCCATTCACTATTCCTCAAAGACAAGAGTTGATCCACTATAAATAGAGGTCCTAACTGATCATTTAAACTACACCAAATCAGCTTACAACATTGCTTTCTCTCATTTCTTTCTCACACATCAAATTTCATTGTTCTTGAGAAAGTACTATCGGGTTTTGAGTTTGAGGCCAATACAAATCAAACGAATGGTTCACACACCTCATATACAACATATAGGAGTGATCTAAACCATCACATTCAATCTGTAACATCAGAATCATCAAATCACACCTCAATTCCTCAAAGTTACAAAGCAGCTGCAGGTCGGGTCCAATTGGCTAATCCAAAGGTTTTCCAATCAACCTAAGCATTCAAACACATCCCTTGAGATACAAGGAAGCTGTCCAAATCATTGGAACACAACTGTAACACCTCCAAATCATAATTTGATTCTCACTTGCAAAGGTAAACCTTAAACTCTCAAACTCAATGAATCATGCATCATAAACATGTTTTCTTGTTACCATTGTGTTTCTGGATGTTTGTAGATCATTTACCCTCAATTAATTATTGTTTACAATTCATGTATAGGATTTCATTAAGTTCATAACAATTTTAGGGTTCTTCAGGTTTTATCATATTATGTTGTGATTCACTTAATTTCAATAAAATTGGGTATTACCATTGTGTTCCTCGTCTTAAAACGCACGATTTTCATATTTGGATCTGTCATACCCCAAATTTTGACCACTAAGATTTCCCATCATTGTGCAAATCATCATCACAATATGGATGTACCAACATGCCTCAATCAATCTCCTCATAGATGTTTGGGCATTCACTACTATCAAAGATTAGGGTTTAGAGCCCTCTCAGAGCTTTTAGACAAAGGATCAATCAAGAAATGACATGATCTTCAACTTGTCTAACCTCTCAAACATTCATAAGGGATCAAGAGGACTCCCACATCAGGAATCAAGCACAAAGTTGCAGCATTCCAGGTGGATCAAGCCTCAAGATCACCAGTGTCACCAAATAAGGGTTTTGGTCGACTGAGGCCTCCAGATGGAAATTTTCATCTGGGCATGAGCCAATGCTTCAAAGCATAACCCAAGATACTTCAAGGGACCTCATAAACCCAATCATCAAGTCAATGTAACCTCAGGGGATGCATTCACCAAAAATCAAGAATTAGGGTTTCTTGACCTAATTCACCCCTAAGTTGACTTTTGGGACAAAGCATGAGCCAAGACCTCAAGACATGATTTGAGGGACTCCAATACACTACATTGATCCATTTGCAACAATGGATTGATCCAAGAATCCTGATCCACGAGTTTCAATTTCATCAGGACAACAATTAGGGTTTTTGAGGAAAAAGTCAACTGTACCTTTGACTTTTGACCAGGACATGCTCCCAAACCTTGAGACATGATTCTATACACCGTATAACCCCTATGGAACATATCCATCTAGTTTTATTTAGGTCAAGGACTTGATTTAATAAAGGATCGCACAGTTTGGAATTCATCTGATAAAAAGTCAACTGTGCACAAAAAGTCAAAGTTTGACTTTTTGAGCTTTTTCATAATTATGGTTCTTTAACCCTAAAACAATGTTAATGTGTGATTTGAATCATCATTCATCAAGAAAAATTAAAGAAAGTGGGATAACTTGTAAAAGGGGTAACCATAAAAACTTAGAATTTTTCTAAGTTATGGAACATAGTCGCTAGGGTACCAACTTCCAAGGATCATAACTTGAGATCCAAGCAACCATTTTGGCTGGTCCAAAGATGTATTTGTAGCTCTTATGGCATACTTTAAAAGTGTCAACTACACCTCATTCCAATTCCTCGTAGATTTCAAGTTATGATTGGATCAAAATCACTAAGAACATGAAAATACATCTTTTCCAACACTTTGACAAAATTATGTCCACGACAGATTTTGTTGAAAACACCAAAACTTGGGGCATTTTTTCACATAGTTGCAAGCTGAATAAATTCTAGATATAAACATCAAAGTTGTTGTACATATTTCCTACAATCCAAGGAACTCATTGGCATGAAACAACTCAGCTTGAGCCAAGAGTTATGGCTGATGCAACACACCATGGCAAGGCTGTCATGAAAAATCAGTTTGTGAGATTTCTCGCTTTACATGATTTTGATCCAAAGACCAATGATCCCTATGCCACAGTCATCTAATCTGATCCTAATCCAACTGATCCAACTTGTAAAGGTGAGTTAAAAAGCCAAGGGATCTTCCAACTTGAGATTAATGCATTTTGGCACATTATGCCTTGAATTCAAAGGCATTTATGTGAAATAGGGCACTTTCAACAAAGCCACTCTACTCAGTCAAGATGCTCACTTAAAAAACAATTAAAACATCTGAAGAATGTGGATTTGGTCAAGATATAGCCCGGCTCTTGGGAGAAGCTAGTTTGCCTTGCATGAGAAGAAATGCCACCATGCCAAAGCCATTGAATGTGATCTGATCTTACAGCCATTCACTATTCCTCAAAGACAAGAGTTGATCCACTATAAATAGAGGTCCTAACTGATCATTTAAACTACACCAAATCAGCTTACAACATTGCTTTCTCTCATTTCTTTCTCACACATCAAATTTCATTGTTCTTGAGAAAGTACTATCGGGTTTTGAGTTTGAGGCCAATACAACTCAAACGAATGGTTCACACACCTCATATACAACATATAGGAGTGATCTAAACCATCACATTCAATCTGTAACATCAGAATCATCAAATCACACCTCAATTCCTCAAAGTTACAAAGCAGCTGCAGGTCGGGTCCAATTGGCTAATCCAAAGGTTTTCCAATCAACCTAAGCATTCAAACACATCCCTTGAGATACAAGGAAGCTGTCCAAATCATTGGAACACAACTGTAACACCTCCAAATCATAATTTGATTCTCACTTGCAAAGGTAAACCTTAAACTCTCAAACTCAATGAATCATGCATCATAAACATGTTTTCTTGTTACCATTGTGTTTCTGGATGTTTGTAGATCATTTACCCTCAATTAATTATTGTTTACAATTCATGTATAGGATTTCATTAAGTTCATAACAATTTTAGGGTTCTTCAGGTTTTATCATATTATGTTGCGATTCACTTAATTTCAATAAAATTGGGTATTACCATTGTGTTCCTCGTCTTAAAACGCACGATTTTCATATTTGGATCTGTCATACCCCAAATTTTGACCACTAAGATTTCCCATCATTGTGCAAATCATCATCACAATATGGATGTACCAACATGCCTCAATCAATCTCCTCATAGATGTTTGGGCATTCACTACTATCAAAGATTAGGGTTTAGAGCCCTCTCAGAGCTTTTAGACAAAGGATCAATCAAGAAATGACATGATCTTCAACTTGTCTAACCTCTCAAACATTCATAAGGGATCAAGAGGACTCCCACATCAGGAATCAAGCACAAAGTTGCAGCATTCCAGGTGGATCAAGCCTCAAGATCACCAGTGTCACCAAATAAGGGTTTTGGTCGACTGAGGCCTCCAGATGGAAATTTTCATCTGGGCATGAGCCAATGCTTCAAAGCATAACCCAAGATACTTCAAGGGACCTCATAAACCCAATCATCAAGTCAATGTAACCTCAGGGGATGCATTCACCAAAAATCAAGAATTAGGGTTTCTTGACCTAATTCACCCCTAAGTTGACTTTTGGGACAAAGCATGAGCCAAGACCTCAAGACATGATTTGAGGGACTCCAATACACTACATTGATCCATTTGCAACAATGGATTGATCCAAGAATCCTGATCCACGAGTTTCAATTTCATCAGGACAACAATTAGGGTTTTTGAGGAAAAAGTCAACTGTACCTTTGACTTTTGACCAGGACATGCTCCCAAACCTTGAGACATGATTCTATACACCGTATAACCCCTATGGAACATATCCATCTAGTTTTATTTAGGTCAAGGACTTGATTTAATAAAGGATCGCACAGTTTGGAATTCATCTGATAAAAAGTCAACTGTGCACAAAAAGTCAAAGTTTGACTTTTTGAGCTTTTTCATAATTATGGTTCTTTAACCCTAAAACAATGTTAATGTGTGATTTGAATCATCATTCATCAAGAAAAATTAAAGAAAGTGGGATAACTTGTAAAAGGGGTAACCATAAAAACTTAGAATTTTTCTAAGTTATGGAACATAGTCGCTAGGGTACCAACTTCCAAGGATCATAACTTGAGATCCAAGCAACCATTTTGGCTGGTCCAAAGATGTATTTGTAGCTCTTATGGCATACTTTAAAAGTGTCAACTACACCTCATTCCAATTCCTCGTAGATTTCAAGTTATGATTGGATCAAAATCACTAAGAACATGAAAATACATCTTTTCCAACACTTTGACAAAATTATGTCCACGACAGATTTTGTTGAAAACACCAAAACTTGGGGCATTTTTTCACATAGTTGCAAGCTGAATAAATTCTAGATATAAACATCAAAGTTGTTGTACATATTTCCTACAATCCAAGGAACTCATTGGCATGAAACAACTCAGCTTGAGCCAAGAGTTATGGCTGATGCAACACACCATGGCAAGGCTGTCATGAAAAATCAGTTTGTGAGATTTCTCGCTTTACATGATTTTGATCCAAAGACCAATGATCCCTATGCCACAGTCATCTAATCTGATCCTAATCCAACTGATCCAACTTGTAAAGGTGAGTTAAAAAGCCAAGGGATCTTCCAACTTGAGATTAATGCATTTTGGCACATTATGCCTTGAATTCAAAGGCATTTATGTGAAATAGGGCACTTTCAACAAAGCCACTCTACTCAGTCAAGATGCTCACTTAAAAAACAATTAAAACATCTGAAGAATGTGGATTTGGTCAAGATATAGCCCGGCTCTTGGGAGAAGCTAGTTTGCCTTGCATGAGAAGAAATGCCACCATGCCAAAGCCATTGAATGTGATCTGATCTTACAGCCATTCACTATTCCTCAAAGACAAGAGTTGATCCACTATAAATAGAGGTCCTAACTGATCATTTAAACTACACCAAATCAGCTTACAACATTGCTTTCTCTCATTTCTTTCTCACACATCAAATTTCATTGTTCTTGAGAAAGTACTATCGGGTTTTGAGTTTGAGGCCAATACAACTCAAACGAATGGTTCACACACCTCATATACAACATATAGGAGTGATCTAAACCATCACATTCAATCTGTAACATCAGAATCATCAAATCACACCTCAATTCCTCAAAGTTACAAAGCAGCTGCAGGTCGGGTCCAATTGGCTAATCCAAAGGTTTTCCAATCAACCTAAGCATTCAAACACATCCCTTGAGATACAAGGAAGCTGTCCAAATCATTGGAACACAACTGTAACACCTCCAAATCATAATTTGATTCTCACTTGCAAAGGTAAACCTTAAACTCTCAAACTCAATGAATCATGCATCATAAACATGTTTTCTTGTTACCATTGTGTTTCTGGATGTTTGTAGATCATTTACCCTCAATTAATTATTGTTTACAATTCATGTATAGGATTTCATTAAGTTCATAACAATTTTAGGGTTCTTCAGGTTTTATCATATTATGTTGCGATTCACTTAATTTCAATAAAATTGGGTATTACCATTGTGTTCCTCGTCTTAAAACGCACGATTTTCATATTTGGATCTGTCATACCCCAAATTTTGACCACTAAGATTTCCCATCATTGTGCAAATCATCATCACAATATGGATGTACCAACATGCCTCAATCAATCTCCTCATAGATGTTTGGGCATTCACTACTATCAAAGATTAGGGTTTAGAGCCCTCTCAGAGCTTTTAGACAAAGGATCAATCAAGAAATGACATGATCTTCAACTTGTCTAACCTCTCAAACATTCATAAGGGATCAAGAGGACTCCCACATCAGGAATCAAGCACAAAGTTGCAGCATTCCAGGTGGATCAAGCCTCAAGATCACCAGTGTCACCAAATAAGGGTTTTGGTCGACTGAGGCCTCCAGATGGAAATTTTCATCTGGGCATGAGCCAATGCTTCAAAGCATAACCCAAGATACTTCAAGGGACCTCATAAACCCAATCATCAAGTCAATGTAACCTCAGGGGATGCATTCACCAAAAATCAAGAATTAGGGTTTCTTGACCTAATTCACCCCTAAGTTGACTTTTGGGACAAAGCATGAGCCAAGACCTCAAGACATGATTTGAGGGACTCCAATACACTACATTGATCCATTTGCAACAATGGATTGATCCAAGAATCCTGATCCACGAGTTTCAATTTCATCAGGACAACAATTAGGGTTTTTGAGGAAAAAGTCAACTGTACCTTTGACTTTTGACCAGGACATGCTCCCAAACCTTGAGACATGATTCTATACACCGTATAACCCCTATGGAACATATCCATCTAGTTTTATTTAGGTCAAGGACTTGATTTAATAAAGGATCGCACAGTTTGGAATTCATCTGATAAAAAGTCAACTGTGCACAAAAAGTCAAAGTTTGACTTTTTGAGCTTTTTCATAATTATGGTTCTTTAACCCTAAAACAATGTTAATGTGTGATTTGAATCATCATTCATCAAGAAAAATTAAAGAAAGTGGGATAACTTGTAAAAGGGGTAACCATAAAAACTTAGAATTTTTCTAAGTTATGGAACATAGTGGCTAGGGTACCAACTTCCAAGGATCATAACTTGAGATCCAAGCAACCATTTTGGCTGGTCCAAAGATGTATTTGTAGCTCTTATGGCATACTTTAAAAGTGTCAACTACACCTCATTCCAATTCCTCATAGATTTCAAGTTATGATTGGATCAAAATCACTAAGAACATGAAAATACATCTTTTCCAACACTTTGACAAAATTATGTCCACGACAGATTTTGTTGAAAACACCAAAACTTGGGGCATTTTTTCACATAGTTGCAAGCTGAATAAATTCTAGATATAAACATCAAAGTTGTTGTACATATTTCCTACAATCCAAGGAACTCATTGGCATGAAACAACTCAGCTTGAGCCAAGAGTTATGGCTGATGCAACACACCATGGCAAGGCTGTCATGAAAAATCAGTTTGTGAGATTTCTCGCTTTACATGATTTTGATCCAAAGACCAATGATCCCTATGCCACATTCATCTAATCTGATCCTAATCCAACTGATCCAACTTGTAAAGGTGAGTTAAAAAGCCAAGGGATCTTCCAACTTGAGATTAATGCATTTTGGCACATTATGCCTTGAATTCAAAGGCATTTATGTGAAATAGGGCACTTTCAACAAAGCCACTCTACTCAGTCAAAATGCTCACTTAAAAAACAATTAAAACATCTGAAGAATGTGGATTTGGTCAAGATATAGCCCGGCTCTTGGGAGAAGCTAGTTTGCCTTGCATGAGAAGAAATGCCACCAAGCCAAAGCCATTGAATGTGATCTGATCTTATAGCCATTCACTATTCCTCAAAGACAAGAATTGATCCACTATAAATAGAGGTCCTAACTGATCATTTAAACTACACCAAAGCAGCTTACAACATTGCTTTCTCTCATTTCTTTCTCACACATCAAATTTCATTGTTCTTGAGAAAGTACTACCGGGTTTTGAGTTTGAGGCCAATACAACTCAAACGAATGGTTCACACACCTCATATACAACATATAGGAGTGATCTAAACCATCACATTCAATCTGTAACATCAGAATCATCAAATCACACCTCAATTGCTCAAAGTTACAAAGCAGCTGCAGGTCGGGTCCAATTGGCTAATCCAAAGGTTTTCCAATCAACCTAAGCATTCAAACACATCCCTTGAGATACAAGGAAGCTGTCCAAATCATTGGAACACAACTGTAACACCTCCAAATCATAATTTGATTCTCACTTGCAAAGGTAAACCTTAAACTCTCAAACTCAATGAATCATGCATCATAAACATGTTTTCTTGTTACCATTGTGTTTCTGGATGTTTGTAGATCATTTACCCTCAATTAATTATTGTTTACAATTCATGTATAGGATTTCATTAAGTTCATAACAATTTTAGGGTTCTTCAGGTTTTATCATATTATGTTGTGATTCACTTAATTTCAATAAAATTGGGTATTACCATTGTGTTCCTCGTCTTAAAACGCACGATTTTCATATTTGGATCTGTCATACCCCAAATTTTGACCACTAAGATTTCCCATCATTGTGCAAATCATCATCACAATATGGATGTACCAACATGCCTCAATCAATCTCCTCATAGATGTTTGGGCATTCACTACTATCAAAGATTAGGGTTTAGAGCCCTCTCAGAGCTTTTAGACAAAGGATCAATCAAGAAATGACATGATCTTCAACTTGTCTAACCTCTCAAACATTCATAAGGGATCAAGAGGACTCCCACATCAGGAATCAAGCACAAAGTTGCAGCATTCCAGGTGGATCAAGCCTCAAGATCACCAGTGTCACCAAATAAGGGTTTTGGTCGACTGAGGCCTCCAGATGGAAATTTTCATCTGGGCATGAGCCAATGCTTCAAAGCATAACCCAAGATACTTCAAGGGACCTCATAAACCCAATCATCAAGTCAATGTAACCTCAGGGGATGCATTCACCAAAAATCAAGAATTAGGGTTTCTTGACCTAATTCACCCCTAAGTTGACTTTTGGGACAAAGCATGAGCCAAGACCTCAAGACATGATTTGAGGGACTCCAATACACTACATTGATCCATTTGCAACAATGGATTGATCCAAGAATCCTGATCCACGAGTTTCAATTTCATCAGGACAACAATTAGGGTTTTGAGGAAAAAGTCAACTGTACCTTTGACTTTTGACCAGGACATGCTCCCAAACCTTGGGACATGATTCTATACACCGTATAACCCCTATGGAACATATCCATCTAGTTTTATTTAGGTCAAGGACTTGATTTAATAAAGGATCGCACAGTTTGGAATTCATCTGATAAAAAGTCAACTGTGCACAAAAAGTCAAAGTTTGACTTTTTGAGATTTTTCATAATTATGGTTCTTTAACCCTAAAACAATGTTAATGTGTGATTTGAATCATCATTCATCAAGAAAAATTAAAGAAAGTGGGATAACTTGTAAAAGGGGTAACCATAAAAACTTAGAATTTTTCTAAGTTATGGAACATAGTGGCTAGGGTACCAACTTCCAAGGATCATAACTTGAGATCCAAGCAACCATTTTGGCTGGTCCAAATATGGATTTGTAGCTCTTATGGCATACTTTAAAAGTGTCAACTACACCTCATTCCAATTCCTCATAGATTTCAAGTTATGATTGGATCAAAATCACTAAGAACATGAAAATACATCTTTTCCAACACTTTGACAAAATTATGTCCACGACAGATTTTGTTGAAAACACCAAAACTTGGGGCATTTTTTCACATAGTTGCAAGCTGAATAAATTCTAGATATAAACATCAAAGTTGTTGTACATATTTCCTACAATCCAAGGAACTCATTGGCATGAAACAACTCAGCTTGAGCCAAGAGTTATGGCTGATGCAACACACCATGGCAAGGCTGTCATGAAAAATCAGTTTGTGAGATTTCTCGCTTTACATGATTTTGATCCAAAGACCAATGATCCCTATGCCACATTCATCTAATCTGATCCTAATCCAACTGATCCAACTTGTAAAGGTGAGTTAAAAAGCCAAGGGATCTTCCAACTTGAGATTAATGCATTTTGGCACATTATGCCTTGAATTCAAAGGCATTTATGTGAAATAGGGCACTTTCAACAAAGCCACTCTACTCAGTCAAAATGCTCACTTAAAAAACAATTAAAACATCTGAAGAATGTGGATTTGGTCAAGATATAGCCCGGCTCTTGGGAGAAGCTAGTTTGCCTTGCATGAGAAGAAATGCCACCAAGCCAAAGCCATTGAATGTGATCTGATCTTACAGCCATTCACTATTCCTCAAAGACAAGAGTTGATCCACTATAAATAGAGGTCCTAACTGATCATTTAAACTACACCAAAGCAGCTTACAACATTGCTTTCTCTCATTTCTTTCTCACACATCAAATTTCATTGTTCTTGAGAAAGTACTACCGGGTTTTGAGTTTGAGGCCAATACAACTCAAACGAATGGTTCACACACCTCATATACAACATATAGGAGTGATCTAAACCATCACATTCAATCTGTAACATCAGAATCATCAAATCACACCTCAATTGCTCAAAGTTACAAAGCAGCTGCAGGTCGGGTCCAATTGGCTAATCCAAAGGTTTTCCAATCAACCTAAGCATTCAAACACATCCCTTGAGATACAAGGAAGCTGTCCAAATCATTGGAACACAACTGTAACACCTCCAAATCATAATTTGATTCTCACTTGCAAAGGTAAACCTTAAACTCTCAAACTCAATGAATCATGCATCATAAACATGTTTTCTTGTTACCATTGTGTTTCTGGATGTTTGTAGATCATTTACCCTCAATTAATTATTGTTTACAATTCATGTATAGGATTTCATTAAGTTCATAACAATTTTAGGGTTCTTCAGGTTTTATCATATTATGTTGTGATTCACTTAATTTCAATAAAATTGGGTATTACCATTGTGTTCCTCGTCTTAAAACGCACGATTTTCATATTTGGATCTGTCATACCCCAAATTTTGACCACTAAGATTTCCCATCATTGTGCAAATCATCATCACAATATGGATGTACCAACATGCCTCAATCAATCTCCTCATAGATGTTTGGGCATTCACTACTATCAAAGATTAGGGTTTAGAGCCCTCTCAGAGCTTTTAGACAAAGGATCAATCAAGAAATGACATGATCTTCAACTTGTCTAACCTCTCAAACATTCATAAGGGATCAAGAGGACTCCCACATCAGGAATCAAGCACAAAGTTGCAGCATTCCAGGTGGATCAAGCCTCAAGATCACCAGTGTCACCAAATAAGGGTTTTGGTCGACTGAGGCCTCCAGATGGAAATTTTCATCTGGGCATGAGCCAATGCTTCAAAGCATAACCCAAGATACTTCAAGGGACCTCATAAACCCAATCATCAAGTCAATGTAACCTCAGGGGATGCATTCACCAAAAATCAAGAATTAGGGTTTCTTGACCTAATTCACCCCTAAGTTGACTTTTGGGACAAAGCATGAGCCAAGACCTCAAGACATGATTTGAGGGACTCCAATACACTACATTGATCCATTTGCAACAATGGATTGATCCAAGAATCCTGATCCACGAGTTTCAATTTCATCAGGACAACAATTAGGGTTTTGAGGAAAAAGTCAACTGTACCTTTGACTTTTGACCAGGACATGCTCCCAAACCTTGGGACATGATTCTATACACCGTATAACCCCTATGGAACATATCCATCTAGTTTTATTTAGGTCAAGGACTTGATTTAATAAAGGATCGCACAGTTTGGAATTCATCTGATAAAAAGTCAACTGTGCACAAAAAGTCAAAGTTTGACTTTTTGAGATTTTTCATAATTATGGTTCTTTAACCCTAAAACAATGTTAATGTGTGATTTGAATCATCATTCATCAAGAAAAATTAAAGAAAGTGGGATAACTTGTAAAAGGGGTAACCATAAAAACTTAGAATTTTTCTAAGTTATGGAACATAGTGGCTAGGGTACCAACTTCCAAGGATCATAACTTGAGATCCAAGCAACCATTTTGGCTGGTCCAAATATGGATTTGTAGCTCTTATGGCATACTTTAAAAGTGTCAACTACACCTCATTCCAATTCCTCATAGATTTCAAGTTATGATTGGATCAAAATCACTAAGAACATGAAAATACATCTTTTCCAACACTTTGACAAAATTATGTCCACGACAGATTTTGTTGAAAACACCAAAACTTGGGGCATTTTTTCACATAGTTGCAAGCTGAATAAATTCTAGATATAAACATCAAAGTTGTTGTACATATTGCCTACAATCCAAGGAACTCATTGGCATGAAACAACTCAGCTTGAGCCAAGAGTTATGGCTGATGCAACACACCATGGCAAGGTTGTCATGAAAAATCAGTTTGTGAGATTTCTCGCTTTACATGATTTTGATCCAAAGACCAATGATCCCTATGCCATAGTCATCTAATCTGAACCTAATCCAACTGATCCAACTTGTAAAGGTGAGTTAAAAAGCCAAGGGATCTTCCAACTTGAGATTAATGCATTTTGGCACATTATGCCTTGAATTCAAAGGCATTTATGTGAAATAGGGCCCTTTCAACAAAGCCACTCTACTCAGTCAAGATGCTCACTTAAAAAACAATTAAAACATCTGAAGAATGTGGATTTGGTCAAGATATAGCCCGACTCTTGGGAGAAGCTAGTTTGCCTTGCATGAGAAGAAATGCCACCAAGCCAAAGCCATTGAATGTGATCTGATCTTACAGCCATTCACTATTCCTCAAAGACAAGAGTTGATCCACTATAAATAGAGGTCCTAACTGATCATTTAAACTACACCAAAGCAGCTTACAACATTGCTTTCTCTCATTTCTTTCTCACACATCAAATTTCATTGTTCTTGAGAAAGTACTATCGGGTTTAGAGTTTGAGGCCAATACATCTCAAACGAATGGTTCACACACCTCATATACAACATATAGGAGTGATCTAAACCATCACATTCAATCTGTAACATCAGAATCATCAAATCACACCTCAATTGCTCAAAGTTACAAAGCAGCTGCAGGTCGGGTCCAATTGGCTAATCCAAAGGTTTTCCAATCAACCTAAGCATTCAAACACATCCCTTGAGATACAAGGAAGCTGTCCAAATCATTGGAACACAACTGTAACACCTCCAAATCATAATTTGATTCTCACTTGCAAAGGTAAACCTTAAACTCTCAAACTCAATGAATCATGCATCATAAACATGTTTTCTTGTTACCATTGTGTTTCTGGATGTTTGTAGATCATTTACCCTCAATTAATTATTGTTTACAATTCATGTATAGGATTTCATTAAGTTCATAACAATTTTAGGGTTCTTCAGGTTTTATCATATTATGTTGTGATTCACTTAATTTCAATAAAATTGGGTATTACCATTGTGTTCCTCGTCTTAAAACGCACGATTTTCATATTTGGATCTGTCGTACCCCAAATTTTGACCACTAATATTTCCCATCATTGTGCAAATCATCATCACAATATGGATGTACCAACATGCCTCAATCAATCTCCTCATAGATGTTTGGGCATTCACTACTATCAAAGATTAGGGTTTAGAGCCCTCTCAGAGCTTTCAGACAAAGGATCAATTAAGAGATGACATGATCTTCAACTTGTCTAACCTCTCAAACATTCATAAGGGATCAAGAGGACTCCCACATCAGGAATCAAGCACAAAGTTGCAGCATTCCAGGTGGATCAAGCCTCAAGATCACCAGTGTCACCAAATAAGGGTTTTGGTCGACTGAGGCCTCCAGATGGAAATTTTCATCTGGGCATGAGCCAATGCTTCAAAGCATAACCCAAGATACTTCAAGGGACCTCAGAAACCCAATCATCAAGTCAATGTAACCTCAGGGGATGCATTCACCAAAAATTAAGAATTAGGGTTTCTTGACCTAATTCACCCCTAAGTTGACTTTTGGGACAAAGCATGAGCCAAGACCTCAAGACATGATTTGAGGGACTCCAATACACTACATTGATCCATTTGCAACAATGGATTGATCCAAGAATCCTGATCCACGAGTTTCAATTTCATCAGGACAACAATTAGGGTTTTGAGGAAAAAGTCAACTGTACCTTTGACTTTTGACCAGGACATGCTCCCAAACCTTGGGACATGATTCTATACACCGTATAACCCCTATGGAACATATCCATCTAGTTTTATTTAGGTCAAGGACTTGATTTAATAAAGGATCGCACAGTTTGGAATTCATCTGATAAAAAGTCAACTGTGCACAAAAAGTCAAAGTTTGACTTTTTGAGATTTTTCATAATTATGGTTCTTTAACCCTAAAACAATGTTAATGTGTGATTTGAATCATCATTCATCAAGAAAAATTAAAGAAAGTGGGATAACTTGTAAAAGGGGTAACCATAAAAACTTAGAATTTTTCTAAGTTATGGAACATAGTGGCTAGGGTACCAACTTCCAAGGATCATAACTTGAGATCCAAGCAACCATTTTGGCTGGTCCAAATATGGATTTGTAGCTCTTATGGCATACTTTAAAAGTGTCAACTACACCTCATTCCAATTCCTCATAGATTTCAAGTTATGATTGGATCAAAATCACTAAGAACATGAAAATACATCTTTTCCAACACTTTGACAAAATTATGTCCACGACAGATTTTGTTGAAAACACCAAAACTTGGGGCATTTTTTCACATAGTTGCAAGCTGAATAAATTCTAGATATAAACATCAAAGTTGTTGTACATATTGCCTACAATCCAAGGAACTCATTGGCATGAAACAACTCAGCTTGAGCCAAGAGTTATGGCTGATGCAACACACCATGGCAAGGTTGTCATGAAAAATCAGTTTGTGAGATTTCTCGCTTTACATGATTTTGATCCAAAGACCAATGATCCCTATGCCATAGTCATCTAATCTGAACCTAATCCAACTGATCCAACTTGTAAAGGTGAGTTAAAAAGCCAAGGGATCTTCCAACTTGAGATTAATGCATTTTGGCACATTATGCCTTGAATTCAAAGGCATTTATGTGAAATAGGGCCCTTTCAACAAAGCCACTCTACTCAGTCAAGATGCTCACTTAAAAAACAATTAAAACATCTGAAGAATGTTGATTTGGTCAAGATATAGCCCGACTCTTGGGAGAAGCTAGTTTGCCTTGCATGAGAAGAAATGCCACCAAGCCAAAGCCATTGAATGTGATCTGATCTTACAGCCATTCACTATTCCTCAAAGACAAGAGTTGATCCACTATAAATAGAGGTCCTAACTGATCATTTAAACTACACCAAAGCAGCTTACAACATTGCTTTCTCTCATTTCTTTCTCACACATCAAATTTCATTGTTCTTGAGAAAGTACTATCGGGTTTTGAGTTGGAGGCCAATACAACTCAAACGAATGGTTCACACACCTCATATACAATATATAGGAGTGATATAAACCATCACATTCAATCTGTAACATCAGAATCATCAAATCACACCTCAATTGCTCAAAGTTACAAAGCAGCTGCAGGTCGGGTCCAATTGGCTAATCCAAAGGTTTTCCAATCAACCTAAGCATTCAAACACATCCCTTGAGATACAAGGAAGTTGTCCAAATCATTGGAACACAACGGTAACACCTCCAAATCAGAATTCGATTCTCACTTGCAAAGGTAAACCTTAAACTCTCAAACTCAATGAATCATGCATCATAAACATGTTTTCTTGTTACCATTGTGTTTCTGGATGTTTGTAGATCATTTACCCTCAATTAATTGTTGTTTACAATTCGTGTATAGGATTTCATTAAGTTCATAACAATTTTAGGGTTCTTCAGGTTTTATCATATTATGTTGTGATTCACTTAATTTCAATAAAATTGGGTATTACCATTGTGTTCCTCGTCTTAAAACGCACGATTTTCATATTTGGATCTGTCGTACCCCAAATTTTGACCACTAATATTTCCCATCATTGTGCAAATCATCATCACAATATGGATGTACCAACATGCCTCAATCAATCTCCTCATAGATGTTTGGGCATTCACTACTATCAAAGATTAGGGTTTAGAGCCCTCTCAGAGCTTTCAGACAAAGGATCAATTAAGAGATGACATGATCTTCAACTTGTCTAACCTCTCAAACATTTATAAGGGATCAAGAGGACTCCCACATCAGGAATCAAGCACAAAGTTGCAGCATTCCAGGTGGATCAAGCCTCAAGATCACCAGTGTCACCAAATAAGGGTTTTGGTCGACTGAGGCCTCCAGATGGAAATTTTCATCTGGGCATGAGCCAATGCTTCAAAGCATAACCCAAGATACTTCAAGGGACCTCATAAACCCAATCATCAAGTCAATGTAACCTCAGGGGATGCATTCACCAAAAATTAAGAATTAGGGTTTCTTGACCTAATTCACCCCTAAGTTGACTTTTGGGACAAAGCATGAGCCAAGACCTCAAGACATGATTTGAGGGAC
The DNA here is from genome assembly GCA_022829125.1 of Lathyrus tuberosus. Taxonomy (NCBI): domain Eukaryota; kingdom Viridiplantae; phylum Streptophyta; class Magnoliopsida; order Fabales; family Fabaceae; genus Lathyrus; species Lathyrus tuberosus. Next base: position 3,462,580 of record JALAZF010000041.1, on the reverse strand, counting down.
TCCAATACACTACATTGATCCATTTGCAACAATGGATTGATCCAAGAATCCTGATCCACGAGTTTCAATTTCATCAGGACAACAATTAGGGTTTTGAGGAAAAAGTCAACTGTACCTTTGACTTTTGACCAGGACATGCTCCCAAACCTTGGGACATGATTCTATACACCGTATAACCCCTATGGAACATATCCATCTAGTTTTATTTAGGTCAAGGACTTGATTTAATAAAGGATCGCACAGTTTGGAATTCATCTGATAAAAAGTCAACTGTGCACAAAAAGTCAAAGTTTGACTTTTTGAGATTTTTCATAATTATGGTTCTTTAACCCTAAAACAATGTTAATGTGTGATTTGAATCATCATTCATCAAGAAAAATTAAAGAAAGTGGGATAACTTGTAAAAGGGGTAACCATAAAAACTTAGAATTTTTCTAAGTTATGGAACATAGTGGCTAGGGTACCAACTTCCAAGGATCATAACTTGAGATCCAAGCAACCATTTTGGCTGGTCCAAATATGGATTTGTAGCTCTTATGGCATACTTTAAAAGTGTCAACTACACCTCATTCCAATTCCTCATAGATTTCAAGTTATGATTGGATGAAAATCACTAAGAACATGAAAATACATCTTTTCCAACACTTTGACAAAATTATGTCCACGACAGATTTTGTTGAAAACACCAAAACTTGGGGCATTTTTTCACATAGTTGCAAGCTGAATAAATTCTAGATATAAACATCAAAGTTGTTGTACATATTGCCTACAATCCAAGGAACTCATTGGCATGAAACAACTCAGCTTGAGCCAAGAGTTATGGCTGATGCAACACACCATGGCAAGGTTGTCATGAAAAATCAGTTTGTGAGATTTCTCGCTTTACATGATTTTGATCCAAAGATCAATGATCCCTATGCCATAGTCATCTAATCTGAACCTAATCCAACTGATCCAACTTGTAAAGGTGAGTTAAAAAGCCAAGGGATCTTCCAACTTGAGATTAATGCATTTTGGCACATTATGCCTTGAATTCAAAGGCATTTATGTGAAATAGGGCCCTTTCAACAAAGCCACTCTACTCAGTCAAGATGCTCACTTAAAAAACAATTAAAACATCTGAAGAATGTGGATTTGGTCAAGATATAGCCCGACTCTTGGGATAAGCTAGTTTGCCTTGCATGAGAAGAAATGCCACCAAGCCAAAGCCATTGAATGTGATCTGATCTTACAGCCATTCACTATTCCTCAAAGACAAGAGTTGATCCACTATAAATAGAGGTCCTAACTGATCATTTAAACTACACCAAAGCAGCTTACAACATTGCTTTCTCTCATTTCTTTCTCACACATCAAATTTCATTGTTCTTGAGAAAGTACTATCGGGTTTTGAGTTTGAGGCCAATACATCTCAAACGAATGGTTCACACACCTCATATACAACATATAGGAGTGATCTAAACCATCACATTCAATCTGTAACATCAGAATCATCAAATCACACCTCAATTACTCAAAGTTACAAAGCAGCTGCAGGTCGGGTCCAATTGGCTAATCCAAAGGTTTTCCAATCAACCTAAGCATTCAAACACATCCCTTGAGATACAAGGAAGCTGTCCAAATCATTGGAACACAACTGTAACACCTCCAAATCATAATTTGATTCTCACTTGCAAAGGTAAACCTTAAACTCTCAAACTCAATGAATCATGCATCATAAACATGTTTTCTTGTTACCATTGTGTTTCTGGATGTTTGTAGATCATTTACCCTCAATTAATTATTGTTTACAATTCATGTATAGGATTTCATTAAGTTCATAACAAATTTAGGGTTCTTCAGGTTTTATCATATTATGTTGTGATTCACTTAATTTCAATAAAATTGGGTATTACCATTGTGTTCCTCGTCTTAAAACGCACGATTTTCATATTTGGATCTGTCATACCCCAAATTTTGACCACTAAGATTTCCCATCATTGTGCAAATCATCATCACAATATGGATGTACCAACATGCCTCAATCAATCTCCTCATAGATGTTTGGGCATTCACTACTATCAAAGATTAGGGTTTAGAGCCCTCTCAGAGCTTTTAGACAAAGGATCAATCAAGAAATGACATGATCTTCAACTTGTCTAACCTCTCAAACATTCATAAGGGATCAAGAGGACTCCCACATCAGGAATCAAGCACAAAGTTGCAGCATTCCAGGTGGATCAAGCCTCAAGATCACTAGTGTCACCAAATAAGGGTTTTGGTCGACTGAGGCCTCCAGATGGAAATTTTCATCTGGGCATGAGCCAATGCTTCAAAGCATAACCCAAGATACTTCAAGGGACCTCTTAAACCCAATCATCAAGTCAATGTAACCTCAGGGGATGCATTCACCAAAAATCAAGAATTAGGGTTTCTTGACCTAATTCACCCCTAAGTTGACTTTTGGGACAAAGCATGAGCCAAGACCTCAAGACATGATTTGAGGGACTCCAATACACTACATTGATCCATTTGCAACAATGGATTGATCCAAGAATCCTGATCCACGAGTTTCAATTTCATCAGGACAACAATTAGGGTTTTGAGGAAAAAGTCAACTGTACCTTTGACTTTTGACCAGGACATGCTCCCAAACCTTGGGACATGATTCTATACACCGTATAACCCCTATGGAACATATCCATCTAGTTTTATTTAGGTCAAGGACTTGATTTAATAAAGGATCGCACAGTTTGGAATTCATCTGATAAAAAGTCAACTGTGCACAAAAAGTCAAAGTTTGACTTTTTGAGATTTTTCATAATTATGGTTCTTTAACCCTAAAACAATGTTAATGTGTGATTTGAATCATCATTCATCAAGAAAAATTAAAGAAAGTGGGATAACTTGTAAAAGGGGTAACCATAAAAACTTAGAATTTTTCTAAGTTATGGAACATAGTGGCTAGGGTACCAACTTCCAAGGATCATAACTTGAGATCCAAGCAACCATTTTGGCTGGTCCAAAGATGGATTTGTAGCTCTTATGGCATACTTTAAAAGTGTCAACTACACCTCATTCCAATTCCTCATAGATTTCAAGTTATGATTGGATGAAAATCACTAAGAACATGAAAATACATCTTTTCCAACACTTTGACAAAATTATGTCCACGACAGATTTTGTTGAAAACACCAAAACTTGGGGCATTTTTTCACATAGTTGCAAGCTGAATAAATTCTAGATATAAACATCAAAGTTGTTGTACATATTGCCTACAATCCAAGGAACTCATTGGCAAGAAACAACTCAGCTTGAGCCAAGAGTTATGGCTGATGCAACACACCATGGCAAGGCTGTCATGAAAAATCAGTTTGTGAGATTTCTCGCTTTACATGATTTTGATCCAAAGACCAATGATCCCTATGCCACAGTCATCTAATCTGATCCTAATCCAACTGATCCAACTTGTAAAGCTGAGTTAAAAAGCCAAGGGATCTTCCAACTTGAGATTAATGCATTTTGGCACATTATGCCTTGAATTCAAAGGCATTTATGTGAAATAGGGCACTTTCAACAAAGCCACTCTACTCAGTCAAGATGCTCACTTAAAAAACAATTAAAACATCTGAAGAATGTGGATTTGGTCAAGATATAGCCCGACTCTTGGGAGAAGCTAGTTTGCCTTGCATGAGAAGAAATGCCACCAAGCCAAAGCCATTGAATGTGATCTGATCTTACAGCCATTCACTATTCCTCAAAGACAAGAGTTGATCCACTATAAATAGAGGTCCTAACTGATCATTTAAACTACACCAAAGCAGCTTACAACATTGCTTTCTCTCATTTCTTTCTCACACATCAAATTTCATTGTTCTTGAGAAAGTACTACCGGGTTTTGAGTTTGAGGCCAATACAACTCAAACGAATGGTTCACACACCTCATATACAACATATAGGAGTGATCTAAACCATCACATTCAATCTGTAACATCAGAATCATCAAATCACACCTCAATTGCTCAAAGTTACAAAGCAGCTGCAGGTCGGGTCCAATTGGCTAATCCAAAGGTTTTCCAATCAACCTAAGCATTCAAACACATCCCTTGAGATACAAGGAAGCTGTCCAAATCATTGGAACACAACTGTAACACCTCCAAATCATAATTTGATTCTCACTTGCAAAGGTAAACCTTAAACTCTCAAACTCAATGAATCATGCATCATAAACATGTTTTCTTGTTACCATTGTGTTTCTGGATGTTTGTAGATCATTTACCCTCAATTAATTATTGTTTACAATTCATGTATAGGATTTCATTAAGTTCATAACAATTTTAGGGTTCTTCAGGTTTTATCATATTATGTTGTGATTCACTTAATTTCAATAAAATTGGGTATTACCATTGTGTTCCTCGTCTTAAAACGCACGATTTTCATATTTGGATCTGTCATACCCCAAATTTTGACCACTAAGATTTCCCATCATTGTGCAAATCATCATCACAATATGGATGTACCAACATGCCTCAATCAATCTCCTCATAGATGTTTGGGCATTCACTACTATCAAAGATTAGGGTTTAGAGCCCTCTCAGAGCTTTTAGACAAAGGATCAATCAAGAAATGACATGATCTTCAACTTGTCTAACCTCTCAAACATTCATAAGGGATCAAGAGGACTCCCACATCAGGAATCAAGCACAAAGTTGCAGCATTCCAGGTGGATCAAGCCTCAAGATCACCAGTGTCACCAAATAAGGGTTTTGGTCGACTGAGGCCTCCAGATGGAAATTTTCATCTGGGCATGAGCCAATGCTTCAAAGCATAACCCAAGATACTTCAAGGGACCTCATAAACCCAATCATCAAGTCAATGTAACCTCAGGGGATGCATTCACCAAAAATCAAGAATTAGGGTTTCTTGACCTAATTCACCCCTAAGTTGACTTTTGGGACAAAGCATGAGCCAAGACCTCAAGACATGATTTGAGGGACTCCAATACACTACATTGATCCATTTGCAACAATGGATTGATCCAAGAATCCTGATCCACGAGTTTCAATTTCATCAGGACAACAATTAGGGTTTTGAGGAAAAAGTCAACTGTACCTTTGACTTTTGACCAGGACATGCTCCCAAACCTTGGGACATGATTCTATACACCGTATATCCCTTATGGAACATATCCATCTAGTTTTATTTAGGTCAAGGACTTGATTTAATAAAGGATCGCACAGTTTGGAATTCATCTGATAAAAAGTCAACTGTGCACAAAAAGTCAAAGTTTGACTTTTTGAGATTTTTCATAATTATGGTTCTTTAACCCTAAAACAATGTTAATGTGTGATTTGAATCATCATTCATCAAGAAAAATTAAAGAAAGTGGGATAACTTGTAAAAGGGGTAACCATAAAAACTTAGAATTTTTCTAAGTTATGGAACATAGTGGCTAGGGTACCAACTTCCAAGGATCATAACTTAAGATCCAAGCAACCATTTTGGCTGGTCCAAAGATGGATTTGTAGCTCTTATGGCATACTTTAAAAGTGTCAACTACACCTCATTCCAATTCCTCATAGATTTCAAGTTATGATTGGATGAAAATCACTAAGAACATGAAAATACATCTTTTCCAACACTTTGACAAAATTATGTCCACGACAGATTTTGTTGAAAACACCAAAACTTGGGGCATTTTTTCACATAGTTGCAAGCTGAATAAATTCTAGATATAAACATCAAAGTTGTTGTACATATTGCCTACAATCCAAGGAACTCATTGGCATGAAACAACTCAGCTTGACCCAAGAGTTATGGCTGATGCAACACACCATGGCAAGGCTGTCATGAAAAATCAGTTTGTGAGATTTCTCGCTTTACATGATTTTGATCCAAAGACCAATGATCCCTATGCCACAGTCATCTAATCTGATCCTAATCCAACTGATCCAACTTGTAAAGCTGAGTTAAAAAGCCAAGGGATCTTCCAACTTGAGGTTAATGCATTTTGGCACATTATGCCTTGAATTCAAAGGCATTTATGTGAAATAGGGCACTTTCAACAAAGCCACTCTACTCAGTCAAGATGCTCACTTAAAAAACAATTAAAACATCTGAAAAATGTGGATTTGGTCAAGATATAGCCCGGCTCTTGGGAGAAGCTAGTTTGCCTTGCATGAGAAGAAATGCCACCAAGCCAAAGCCATTGAATGTGATCTGATCTTACAGCCATTCACTATTCCTCAAAGACAAGAGTTGATCCACTATAAATAGAGGTCCTAACTGATCATTTAAACTACACCAAAGCAGCTTACAACATTGCTTTCTCTCATTTCTTTCTCACACATCAAATTTCATTGTTCTTGAGAAAGTACTATCGGGTTTTGAGTTTGAGGCCAATACAACTCAAACGAATGGTTCACACACCTCATATACAACATATAGGAGTGATCTAAACCATCACATTCAATCTGTAACATCAGAATCATCAAATCACACCTCAATTGCTCAAAGTTAAAAAGCTGCTGCAGGTCGGGTCCAATTGGCTAATCCAAAGGTTTTCCAATCAACCTAAGCATTCAAACACATCCCTTGAGATACAAGGAAGCTGTCCAAATCATTGGAACACAATTGTAACACCTCCAAATCATAATTTGATTCTCACTTGCAAAGGTAAACCTTTAACTCTCAAACTCAATGAATCATGTATCATAAATATGTTTTCTTGTTACCATTGTGTTTCTGGATGTTTGTAGATCATTTACCCTCAATTAATTATTATTTACAATTCATGTATAGGATTTCATTAAGTTCATAACAATTTTAGGGTTCTTCAGGTTTTATCATATTATGTTGTGATTCACTTAATTTCAATAAAATTGGGTATTACCATTGTGTTCCTCGTCTTAAAACGCACGATTTTCATATTTGGATCTGTCATACCCCAAATTTTGACCACTAAGATTTCCCATCATTGTGCAAATCATCATCACAATATGGATGTACCAACATGCCTCAATCAATCTCCTCATAGATGTTTGGGCATTCACTACTATCAAAGATTAGGGTTTAGAGCCTCTCAGAGCTTTTAAACAAAGGATCAATCAAGAAATGACATGATCTTCAACTTGTCTAACCTCTCAAACATTCATAAGGGATCAAGAGGACTCCAACATCAGGAATCAAGCACAAAGTTGCAGCATTCCAGGTGGATCAAGCCTCAAGATCACCAGTGTCACCAAATAAGGGTTTTGGTCGACTGAGGCCTCCAGATGGAAATTTTCATCTGGGCATGAGCCAATGCTTCAAAGCATAACCCAAGATACTTCAAGGGACCTCACAAACCCAATCATCAAGTCAATGTGACCTCAGGGGATGCATTCACCAAAAATCAAGAATTAGGGTTTCTTGACCTAATTCACCCCTAAGTTGACTTTTGGGACAAAGCATGAGCCAAGACTTCAAGACATGATTTGAGGGACTCCAATACACTACATTGATCCATTTGCAACAATGGATTGATCCAAGAATCCTGATCCACGAGTTTCAATTTCATCAGGACAACAATTAGGGTTTTGTGGAAAAAGTCAACTGTACTTTTGACTTTTGACCAGGACATGCTCCCAAACCTTGGGACATGATTCAATACACCGTATAACCCCTATGGAACATATCCATCTAGTTTTATTTAGGTCAAGGACTTGATTTCATAAAGGATCGCACAGTTTGGAATTCATCTGATAAAAAGTCAACTGTGCACAAAAAAGTCAAAGTTTGACTTTTTGAGATTTTTCATAATTATGGTTCTTTAACCCTAAAACAATGTTAATGTGTGATTTGAATCATCATTCATCAAGAAAAATCAAAGAAAGTGTGATAACTTGTAAAAGGGGTAACCATAAAAACTTAGAATTTTTCTAAGTTATGGAACATAATGGCTAGGGTACCAACTTCCAAGGATCATAACTTGAGATCCAAGCAACCATTTTGGCTGGTCCAAAGATGGATTTGTAGCTCTTATGGCATACTTTAAATGTTTAAACTACACCTCATTCCAATTCCTCATAGATTTCAAGTTATGATTGGATCAAAATCACTAAAAACATGAAAATACATCTTTTCCAACACTTTGACAAAATTATGTCCACGACAGATTTTGTTGAAAACACCAAAACTTGGGGCATTTTTTCACACAGTTGCAAGCTGAATAAATTCAAGATATAAACATCAAAGTTGTTGTACATATTGCCTACAATCCAAGGAACTCATTGGCATGAAACAACTCAGCTTGAGCCAAGAGTTATGGCTGATGCAACACACCATGGCAAGGCTGTAATGAAAAATCAGTTTGTGAGACTTCTCGCTTTACACGATTTTGATCCAAAGACCAATGATCCCTATGCCACAGTCATCTAATCTGATCCTAATCCAACTGATCCAACTTGTAAAGCTGAGTCAAAAAGCCAAGGAATCTTCCAACTTGAGATTAATGCATTTTGGAACATTATGCCTTGAATTCAAAGGCATTTATGTGAAATAGGGCACTTTCAACAAAGCCACTCTACTCAGTCAAGATGCTCACTTAAAAAATAATTAAAACATCTGAAGAATGTGGATTTGGTCAAGATATAGCCCGGCTCTTAGGAGAAACTAGTTTGCCTTGCATGAGAAGAAATGCCACCAAGCCAAAGCCATTGAATGTGATCTGATCTTACAGCCATTCACTATTCCTCAAAGACAAGAGTTGATCCACTATAAATAGAGGTCCTAACTGATCATTCAAACTACACCAAAGCAGCTTACAACATTGGTTTCTCTCATTTCTTTCTCACACATCAAATTTCATTGTTCTTGAGAAAGTACTATCGAGTTTTGAGTTGGAGGCCAATACAACTCAAACGAATGGTTTACACACCTCATATACAACATATAGGAGTGATCTAAACCATCACATTCAATCTGTAACATCAGTCTCATTAAATCACACCTCAATTGCTCAAAGTTACAAAGCAGCTGCAGGTCGGGTCCAATTGGCTAATCCAAAGGTTTTCCAATCAACCTAAGCATTCAACCACATCCCTTGAGATACAAGGAAGCTGTCCAAATCATTGGAACACAACTGTAACACCTTCAAATCAGAATTTGATTCTCACTTGCAAAGGTTAACCTTAAACTCTCAAACTCAAGGAATCATGCATCATAAACATGTTTTCTTGTTACCATTGTGTTTCAGGATGTTTGTAGATCATTTACGCTCAATTAATTGTTGTTTACAATTCGTGTATAGGATTTCATTAAGTTCATAACAATTTTAGGGTTCTTCAGGTTTTATCATATAATGTTGTGATTCACTTAATTTCAAAAAAATTGGGTATTGCCATTGTGTTCCTCGTCTTAAAACGCACGATTTTCATATTTGGATCTGTCATACCCCAAATTTTGACCACTAAGATTTCCCATCAATGTGCAAATCATCATCACAATATGGATGTACCAACATGCCTCAATCAATCTCCTCATAGTTGTTTGGGCATTCACTACTATCAAAGATTAGGGTTTAGAGCCCTCTCAGAGCTTTTAGACAAAGGATCAATCAAGAAATGACATGATCTTCAACTTGTCTAACCTCTCAAACATTCATAAGGGATCAAGAGGACTCCCACATCAGGAATTAAGCACAAAGTTGCAGCATTCCAGGTGGATCAAGCCTCAAGATCACCAGTGTCACCAAATAAGGGTTTTGGTCGACTGAGGCCTCCAAATGGAAATTTTCATCTGGGCATGAGCCAATGCTTCAAAGCATAACCCAAGATACTTCAAGGGACCTCATAAACCCAATCTTCAAGTCAATGTGACCTCAGGGGATGCATTCACCAAAAATCAAGAATTAGGGTTTCTTGACCTAATTAACCCCTAAGTTGACTTTTGGGACAAAGCAAGAGCCAAGACCTCAAGACATGATTTGAGGGACTCCAATACACTACATTGATCCATTTGCAACAATGGATTGATCCAAGAATCCTGATCCACGAGTTTCAATTTCATCAGGACAACAATTAGGGTTTTGAGGAAAAAGTCAACTGTACCTTTGACTTTTGACCAGGACATGCTCCCAAACCCTGGGACATGATTCAATACACCGTATAACCCTTATGGAACATATCCATATAGTTTTATTTAGGTCAAGGACTTGGTTTCATAAAGGATCGCACAATTTGGAATTCATCTGATAAAAAGTCAACTGTGCACAAAAAGTCAAAGTTTGACCTTTTGAGATTTTTCATAATTATGGTTCTTTAACCCTAAAACAATGTTAATGTGTGATTTGAATCATCATTCATCAAGAAAAATCAAAGAAAGTGGGATAACTTGTAAAAGGGGTAACCATAAAAACTTAGAATTTTTCTAAGTTATGGAACAAAGTGGCTAGGGTACCAACTTCCAAGGATCATAACTTGAGATCCAAGCAACCATTTTGGCTGGTCCAAAGATGGATTTGTAGCTCTTATGGCATACTTTAAAAGTGTCAACTACACCTCATTCCAATTTCTCATAGATTTCAAGTTATGATTGGATCAAAATCACTAAAAACATGAAAATACATCTTTTCCAACACTTTGACAAAATTATGTCCACGACAGATTTTGTTGAAAACACCAAAACTTTGGGCATTTTTTCACACAGTTGCAAGATGAATAAATTCAAGATATAAACATCAAAGTTGTTGTACATATTGCCTACAATCCAAGGAACTCATTGGCATGAAACAACTCAGCTGGAGCCAAGAGTTATGGTTGATGCAACACACCATGGCAAGGCTGTCATGAAAAATCAGTTTGTGAGATTTCTCGCTTTACACGATTTTGATCCAAAGACCAATGATCCCTATGCCACAGTCATCTAATCTGATCCTAATCCAACTGATCCAACTTGTAAAGCTGAGTCAAAAAGCCAAGGGATCTTCCAACTTGAGATTAATGCATTTTTGCACATTATGCCTTGAATTCAAAGGCATTTATGTGAAATATGGCACTTTCAACAAAGCCACTCTACTCAGTCAAGATGCTCACTTAAATAACAATTAAAACATCTGAAGAATGTGGATTTGGCCAAGATATAGCCCGACTTTAGGGAGAAGCTAGTTTGCCTTGCATGAGAAGAAATGCCACCAAGCCAAAGCCATTGAATGTGATCTGATCTTACAGCCATTCACTATTCCTCAAAGACAAGAGTTGATCCACTATAAATAGAGGTCCTAACTGATCATTCAAACTACACCAAAGCAGCTTACAACATTGCTTTCTCTCATTTCTTTCTCACACATCAAATTTCATTGTTCTTGAGAAAGTACTATCGGGTTTTGAGTTGGAGGCCAATACAACTCAAACGAATGGTTCACACACATCATATACAACATATAAGATTGATCTAAACCATCACATTCAATCTGTAACATCAGAATCATCAAATCACACCTCAATTGCTCAAAGTTACAAAGCAGCTACAGGTCGGGTCCAATTGGCTAATCCAAAGGTTTTCCAATCAACCTAAGCATTCAAACACATCCCTTGAGATACAAGGAAGCTGTCCAAATCATTGGAACACAACTGTAACACCTCCAAATTAGAATTTGATTCTCACTTGCAAAGGTAAACCTTAAACTCTCAAACTCAATGAATCATGCATCATAAACATGTTTTCTTGTTACCATTGTGTTTATGGATGTTTGTAGATCATTTACCCTCAATTAATTGTTGTTTACAATTCGTGTATAGGATTTCATTAAGTTCATAACAATTTTAGGGTTCTTCAGGTTTTATCATATTATGTTGTGATTCACTTAATTTCAATAAAATTGGGTATTGCCATTGTGTTCCTCGTCTTAAAACGCACGATTTTCATATTTGGATCTGTCATACCCCAAATTTTGACCGCTAAGATTTCCCATCATTGTGCAAATCATCATCACAATATGGATGCACCAACATGCCTCAATCAATCTCCTCATAGATGTTTGGGCATTCACTAATATCAAAGATTAGGGTTTAGAGCCCTCTCAGAGCTTTTAGACAAAGGATCAATCAAGAAATGACATGATCTTCAACTTGTCTAACCTCTCAAACATTCATAAGGGATCAAGAGGACTCCCACATCAGGAATCAAGCACAAAGTTGCAGCATTCCAGGTGGATCAAGCCTCAAGATCACCAGTGTCACCAAATAAGGGTTTTGGTCGACTGAGGCCTCCAGATGGAAATTTTCATCTGGGCATGAGCCAATGCTTCAAAGCATAACCCAAGATACTTCAAGGGACCTCATAAACCCAATCATCAAGTCAATGTGACCTCAGGGGATGCATTCACCAAAAATCAAGAATTAGGGTTTCTTGACCTAATTCACCCCTAAGTTGACTTTTGGGACAAAGCATGAGCCAAGACCTCAAGACATGATTTGAGGGACTCCAATACACTATATTGATCCATTTGCAACAATGGATTGATCCAAGAATCCTCATCCACGAGTTTCAATTTCATCAGGACAACAATTAAGGTTTTGAGGAAAAAGTCAACTGTACCTTTGACTTTTGACCAGGACATGCTCCCAAACACTGGGACATGATTCAATACACCGTATAACCCCTATGGAACATATCCATATAGTTTTATTTAGGTCAAGGACTTGATTTCATAAAGGATCGCACAGTTTGGAATTCATCTGATAAAAAGTCAACTGTGCACAAAAAGTCAAAGTTTGACCTTTTGAGATTTTTCATAATTATGGTTCTTTAACCCTAAAACAATGTTAATGTGTGATTTGAATCATCATTCATCAAGAAAAATCAAAGAAAGTGGGATAACTTGTAAAAGGGGTAACCATAAAAACTTAGATTTTTTCTAAGTTATGGAACAAAGTGGCTAGGGTACCAACTTCCAAGGATCATAACTTGAGATCCAAGCAACCATTTTGGCTGGTCCAAAGATGGATTTGTAGCTCTTATGGCATACTTTAAAAGTGTCAACTAAACCTCATTCCAATTCCTCATAGATTTCAAGTTATGATTGGATCAAAATCACTAAAAACATGAAAATACATCTTTTCCAACACTTTGACAAAATTATATCCATGACAGATTTTGTTGAAAACACCAAAACTTTGGGCATTTTTTCACACAGTTGCAAGATGAATAAATTCAAGATATAAACATCAAAGTTGTTGTACATATTGCCTACAATCCAAGGAACTCATTGGCATGAAACAACTCAGCTTGAGCCAAGAGTTATGGCTGATGCAACACACCATGGCAAGGCTGTCATGAAAAATCAGTTTGTGAGATTTCTCGCTTTACACGATTTTGATCCAAAGACCAATGATCCCTATGCCACAGTCATCTAATCTGATCCTAATCCAACTGATCCAACTTGTAAAGCTGAGTCAAAAAGCCAAGGGATCTTCCAACTTGAGATTAATGCATTTTTGCACATTATGCCTTGAATTCAAAGGCATTTATGGGAAATAGGGCACTTTCAACAAAGCCACTCTACTCAGTCAAGATGCTCACTTAAAAAACAATTAAAACAACTGAAGAATGTGGATTTGGTCAAGATATAGCCCGGCTCTTGGGAGAAGCTAGTTTGCCTTGCATGAGAAGAAATGCCACCAAGCCAAAGCCATTGAATGTGATCTGATCTTACAGCCATTCACTATTCCTCAAAGACAAGAGTTGATCCATTATAAATAGAGGTCCTAACTGATCATTCAAACTACACCAAAGCAACTCACAACATTGCTTTCTCTCATTTCTTTCTCACACATCAAATTTCATTGTTCTTGAGAAACTACTATCGGGTTTTGAGTTGGAGGCTAATACAACTCAAACGAATGGTTCACACACCTCATATACAACATATAAGATTGATCTAAACCATCACATTCATTCTGTAACATCAGAATCATCAAATCACACCTCAATTGCTCAAAGTTACAAAGCAGCTGTAGGTCGGGTCCAATTGGCTAATCCAAAGGTTTTCCAATCAACCAAAGCATTCAAACACATCCCTTGAGATACAAGGAAGCTGTCCAAATCATTGGAACACAACTGTAACACCTCCAAATCAGAATTTGATTCTCACTTGCAAAGGTAAACCTTAAACTCTCAAACTCAATGAATCATGCATCAAAAACATGTTTTCTTGTTACCATTGTGTTTCTGGATGTTTGTAGATCATTTACCCTCAATTAATTATTGTTTACAATTCGTGTATAGGATTTCATTAAGTTCATAACAATTTTAGGGTTCTTCAGGTTTTATCATATTATGTTGTGATTCACTTAATTTCAATAAAATTGGGTATTGCCATTGTGTTCCTGGTCTTAAAACGCACGATTTTCATATTTGGATCTGTCATACCCCAAATTTTGACCACTAAGATTTCCCATCATTGTGCAAATCATCATCACAACATGGATGTACCAACATGCCTCAATCAATCTCCTCATAGATGTTTGGGCATTCACTAATATCAAAGATTAGGGTTTAGAGCCCTCTCAGAGCTTTTAGACAAAGGATCAATCAAGAAATGACATGATCTTTAACTTGTCTAACCTCTCAAACATTCATAAGGGATCAAGAGGACTCCCACATCAGGAATCAAGCACAAAGTTGCAGCATTCCAGGTGGATCAAGCCTCAAGATCACCAGTGTCACCAAATAAGGGTTTTGGTCGACTGAGGCCTCTAGATGGAAATTTTCATCTGGGCATGAGCCAATGCTTCAAAGCATAACCCAAGATACTTCAAGGGACCTCATAAACCCAATCATCAAGTCAATGTGACCTCAGGGGATGCATTCACCAAAAATCAAGAATTAGGGTTTCTTGACCTAATTCACCCCTAAGTTGACTTTTGGGACAAAGCATGAGCCAAGACCTCAAGACATGATTTGAGGGACTCCAATACACTACATTGATCCATTTGCAACAATGGATTGATCCAAGAATCCTGATCCACGAGTTTCAATTTCATCAGGACAACAATTAGGGTTTTGAGGAAAAAGTCAACTGTACCTTTGACTTTTGACCAGGACATGCTCCCAAACACTGGGACATGATTCAATACACCGTATAACCCCTATGGAACATATCCATATAGTTTTATTTAGGTCAAGGACTTGATTTCATAAAGGATCGCACAGTTTGGAATTCATCTGATAAAAAGTCAACTGTGCACAAAAAGTCAAAGTTTGACTTTTTGAGATTTTTCATAATTATGGTTCTTAAACCCTAAAACAATGTTAATGTGTGATTTGAATCATCATTCATCAAGAAAAATCAAAGAAAGTGGGATAACTTGTAAAAGGGGTAACCATAAAAACTTAGATTTTTTCTAAGTTATGGAACAAAGTGGCTAGGGTACCAACTTCCAAGGATCATAACTTGAGATCCAAGCAACCATTTTGGCTGGTCCAAAGATGCATTTGTAGCTCTTATGGCATACTTTAAAAGTGTCAACTACACCTCATTCCAATTCCTCGTAGATTTCAAGTTATGATTGGATCAAAATCACTAAAAACATGAAAATACATCTTTTCCAACACTTTGACAAAATTATGTCCACGACAGATTTTGTTGAAAACACCAAAACTTGGGGCATTTTTTCACACAGTTGCAAGATGAATAAATTCAAGATATAAACATCAAAGTTGTTGTACATATTGCCTACAATCCAAGGAACTCATTGGCATGAAACAACTCAGCTTGAGCCAAGAGTTATGGCTGATGCAACACACCATGGCAAGGCTGTCATGAAAAATCAGTTTGTGAGATTTCTCGCTTTACACGATTTTGATCGAAAGACCAATGATCCCTATGCCACAGTCATCTAATCTGATCCTAATCCAACTGATCCAACTTGTAAAGCTGAGTCAAAACGCCAAGGGATCTTCCAACTTGAGATTAATGCATTTTGGCACATTATGCCTTGAATTCAAAGGCATTTATGTGAAATAGGGCACTTTCTACAAAGCCACTCTACTCAGTCAAGATGCTCACTTAAAAAACAATTAAAACAACTGAAGAATGTGGATTTGGTCAAGATATAGCCCGACTCTTTGGAGAAGCTAGTTTGCCTTGCATGAGAAGAAATGCCACCAAGCCAAAGCCATTGAATGTGATCTGATCTTACAGCTATTCACTATTCATCAAAGACAAGAGTTGATCCACTATAAATAGGGGTCCTAACTGATCATTCAAACTACACGAAAGCAGCTTACAACATTGCTTTCTCTCATTTCTTTCTCACACATCAAATTTCATTGTTCTTGAGAAACTACTATCGGGTTTTGAGTTGGAGGCCAATACAACTCAAACGAATGGTTCACACACCTCATATACAACATATAGGAGTGATCTAAACCATCACATTCAATCTGTAACATCAGAATCATCAAATCACACCTCAATTGCTCAAAGTTACAAAGCAGCTGCAGGTCGGGTCCAATTGGCTAATCCAAAGGTTTTCCAATCAACCTAAGCATTCAAACACATCCCTTGAGATACAAGGAAGCTGTCCAAATCATTGGAACATAACTGTAACAACTCCAAATCAGAATTTGATTCTCACTTGCAAAGGTAAACCTTAAACTCTCAAACTCAATGAATCATGCATCATAAACATGTTTTCTTGTTACCATTGTGTTTCTGGATGTTTGTAGATCATTTACCCTCAATTAATTGTTATTTACAATTCCTGTATAGGATTTCATTAAGTTCATAACAATTTTAGGGTTCTTCAGGTTTTATCATATTATGTTGTGATTCACTTAATTTCAATAAAATTGGGTATTGCCATTGTGTTCCTCGTCTTAAAACGCACGATTTTCATATTTGGATCTGTCATACCCCAAATTTTGACCACTAAGATTTCCCATCATTGTGCAAATCATCATCACAATATGGATGTACTAACATGCCTCAATCAATCTCCTCATAGATGTTTGGGCATTCACTAATATCAAAGATTAGGGTTTAGAGCCCTCTCAGAGCTTTTAGACAAAGGATCAATCAAGAAATGACATGATCTTCAACTTGTCTAACCTCTCAAACATTCATAAGGGATCAAGAGGACTCCCACATCAGGAATCAAGCACAAAGTTGCAGCATTCCAGGTGGATCAAGCCTCAAGATCACCAGTGTCACCAAATAAGGGTTTTGGTCGACTGAGGCCTCCAGATGGAAATTTTCATCTGGGCATGAGCCAATGCTTCAAAGCATAACCCAAGATACTTCAAGGGACCTCATAAACCCAATCATCAAGTCAATGTGACCTCAGGGGATGCATTCACCAAAAATCAAGAATTAGGGTTTCTTGACCTAATTAACCCCTAGTTGACTTTTGGGACAAAGCATGAGCCAAGACCTCAAGACATGATTTGAGGGACTCCAATACACTACATTGATCCATTTGCAACAATGGATTAATCCAAGAATCCTGATCCACGAGTTTCAATTTTATCAGGACAACAATTAGGGTTTTGAGGAAAAAGTCAACCGTACCTTTGACTTTTGACCAGGACATGCTCCCAAACCCTGGGACATGATTCAATACACCGTATAACCCCTATGGAACATATCCATATAGTTTTATTTAGGTCAAGGACTTGATTTCATAAAGGATCGCACAGTTTGGAATTCATCTGATAAAAAGTCAACTGTGCACAAAAAGTCAAAGTTTGACTTTTTGAGATTTTTCATAATTATGGTTCTTAAACCCTAAAACAATGTTAATGTGTGATTTGAATCATCATTCATCAAGAAAAATCAAAGAAAGTGGGATAACTTGTAAAAGGGGTAACCATAAAAACTTAGATTTTTTCTAAGTTATGGAACAAAGTGGCTAGGGTACCAACTTCCAAGGATCATAACTTGAGATCCAAGCAACCATTTTGGCTGGTCCAAAGATGCATTTATAGCTCTTATGGCATACTTTAAAAGTGTCAACTACACCTCATTTAAATTCCTGATAGATTTCAAGTTATGATTGGATCAAAATCACTAAAAACATGAAAATACATCTTTTCCAACACTTTGACAAAATTATGTCCACGACAGATTTTGTTGAAAACACCAAAACTTGGGGCATTTTTTCACACAGTTGCAAGATGAATAAATTCAAGATATAAACATCAAAATTGTTGTACATATTGCCTACAATCCAAGGAACTCATTGGCATGAAACAACTCAGCTTGAGCCAAGAGTTATGGCTGATGCAACACACCATGGCAAGGCTGTCATGAAAAATCAGTTTGTGAGATTTCTCGCTTTACACGATTTTGATCCAAAGACCAATGATCCCTATGCCACAGTCATCTAATCTGATCCTAATCCAACTGATCCAACTTGTAAAGCTGAGTCAAAAAGCCAAGGGATCTTCCAACTTGAGATTAATGCATTTTGGCACATTATGCCTTGAATTCAAAGGCATTTATGTGAAATAGGGCACTTTCTACAAAGCCACTCTACTCAGTCAAGATGCTCACTTAAAAAACAATTAAAACAACTGAAGAATGTTGATTTGGTCAAGATATAGCCCGACTCTTTGGAGAAGCTAGTTTGCCTTGCATGAGAAGAAATGCCACCAAGCCAAAGCCATTGAATGTGATCTGATCTTACAGCCATTCACTATTCCTTAAAGACAAGAGTTGATCCACTATAAATAGAGGTCCTAACTGATCATTCAAACTACACCAAAGCAGCTTACAACATTGCTTTCTCTCATTTCTTTCTCACACATCAAATTTCATTGTTCTTGAGAAAGTACTATCGGGTTTTGAGTTGGAGGCCAATACAACTCAAACGAATGGTTCACACACCTCATATACAACATATAGGAGTGATCTAAACCATCACATTCAATCTGTAACATCAGAATCATCAAATCACACCTCAATTGCTCAAAGTTACAAAGCAGCTGCAGGTCGGGTCCAATTGGCTAATCCAAAGGTTTTCCAATCAACCTAAGCATTCAAACACTTCTCTTGAGATACAAGGAAGCTGTCCAAATCATTGGAACATAACTGTAACACCTCCAAATCAGAATTTGATTCTCACTTGCAAAGGTAAACCTTAAACTTTCAAACTCAATGAATCATGCATCATAAACATGTTTTCTTGTTACCATTGTGTTTCTGGATGTTTGTAGATCATTTACCCTCAATTAATTGTTGTTTACAATTCCTGTATAGGATTTCATTAAGTTCATAACAATTTTAGGGTTCTTCAGGTTTTATCATATTATGTTGTGATTCACTTAATTTCAATAAAATTGGGTATTGCCATTGTGTTCCTCGTCTTAAAACGCACGATTTTCATATTTGGATCTGTCATACCCCAAATTTTCACCACTAAGATTTCCCATCATTGTGCAAATCATCATCACAATATGGATGTACCAACATGCCTCAATCAATCTCCTCATAGATGTTTGGGCATTCACTAATATCAAAGATTAGGGTTTAGAGCCCTCTCAGAGTTTTTAGACAAAGGATCAATCAAGAAATGACATGATCTTCAACTTGTCTAACCTCTCAAACATTCATAAGGGATTAAGAGGACTCCCACATCAGGAATCAAGCACAGAGTTGCAGCATTCCAGGTGGATCAAGCCTCAAGATCACCAGTGTCACCAAATAAGGGTTTTGGTCGACTGAGGCCTCCAGATGGAAATTTTCATCTGGGCATGAGCCAATGCTTCAAAGCATAACCCAAGATACTTCAAGGGACCTCATAAACCCAATCATCAAGTCAATGTGACCTCAGGGGATGCATTCACCAAAAATCAAGAATTAGGGTTTCTTGACCTAATTAACCCCTAGTTGACTTTTGGGACAAAGCATGAGCCAAGACCTCAAGACATGATTTGAGGGACTCCAATACACTACATTGATCCATTTGCAACAATGGATTGATCCAAGAATCCTGATCCACGAGTTTCAATTTCATCAGGACAACAATTAGGGTTTTGAGAAAAAAGTCAACCGTACCTTTGACTTTTGACCAGGACATGCTCCCAAACCCTGGGACATGATTCAATACACCGTATAACCCCTATGGAACATATCCATATAGTTTTATTTAGGTCAAGGACTTGATTTCATAAAGGATCGCACAGTTTGGAATTCATCTGATAAAAAGTCAACTGTGCACAAAAAGTCAAAGTTTGACTTTTTGAGATTTTTCATAATTATGGTTCTTAAACCCTAAAACAATGTTAATGTGTGATTTGAATCATCATTCATCAAGAAAAATCAAAGAAAGTGGGATAACTTGTAAAAGGGGGTAACCATAAAAACTTAGATTTTTTCTAAGTTATGGAACAAAGTGGCTAGGGTACCAACTTCCAAGGATCATAACTTGAGATCCAAGCAACCATTTTGGCTGGTCCAAAGATGCATTTGTAGCTCTTATGGCATACTTTAAAAGTGTCAACTACACCTCATTTAAATTCCTGATAGATTTCAAGTTATGATTGGATCAAAATCACTAAAAACATGAAAATACATCTTTTCCAACACTTTGACAAAATTATGTCCACGACAGATTTTGTTGAAAACACCAAAACTTGGGGCATTTTTTCACACAGTTGCAAGATGAATAAATTCAAGATATAAACATCAAAATTGTTGTACATATTGCCTACAATCCAAGGAACTCATTGGCATGAAACAACTCAGCTTGAGCCAAGAGTTATGGCTGATGCAACACACCATGGCAAGGCTGTCATGAAAAATCAGTTTGTGAGATTTCTCGCTTTACACGATTTTGATCCAAAGACCAATGATCCCTATGCCACAGTCATCTAATCTGATCCTAATCCAACTGATCCAACTTGTAAAGCTGAGTCAAAAAGCCAAGGGATCTTCCAACTTGAGATTAATGCATTTTGGCACATTATGCCTTGAATTCAAAGGCATTTATGTGAAATAGGGCACTTTTTACAAAGCCACTCTACTCAGTCAAGATGCTCACTTAAAAAACAATTAATACAACTGAAGAATGTGGATTTGGTCAAGATATAGCCCGACTCTTTGGAGAAGCTAGTTTGCCTTGCATGAGAAGAAATGCCACCAAGCCAAAGCCATTGAATGTGATCTGATCTTACAGCCATTCACTATTCCTCAAAGACAAGAGTTGATCCACTATAAATAGAGGTCCTAACTGATCATTCAAACTACACGAAAGCAGCTAACAACATTGCTTTCTCTCATTTCTTTCTCACACATCAAATTTCATTGTTCTTGAGAAACTACTATCGGGTTTTGAGTTGGAGGCCAATAGAACTCAAACGAATGGTTCACACACCTCATATACCACATATAGGAGTGATCTAAACCATCACATTCAATCTGTAACATCAGAATCATCAAATCACACCTCAATTGCTCAAAGTTACAATGCAGCTGCAGGTCGGGTCCAATTCGCTAATCCAAAGGTTTTCCAATCAACCTAAGCATTCAAACACATCCCTTGAGATACAAGGAAGCTGTCCAAATCATTGGAACATAACTGTAACACCTCCAAATCAGAATTTGATTCTCACTTGCAAAGGTAAACCTTAAACTCTTAAACTCAATGAATCATGCATCATAAACATGTTTTCTTGTTACCATTGTTTTTCTGGATGTTTGTAGATCATTTACCCTCAATTAATTGTTGTTTACAATTCCTGTATAGGATTTCATTAAGTTCATAACAATTTTAGGGTTCTTCAGGTTTTATCATATTATGTTGTGATTCACTTAATTTCAATAAAATTGGGTATTGCCATTGTGTTCCTCGTCTTAAAACGCACGATTTTCATATTTGGATCTGTCATACCCCAAATTTTGACCACTAAGATTTCCCATCATTGTGCAAATCATCATCACAATATGGATGTACCAACATGCCTCAATCAATCTCCTCATAGATGTTTGGGCATTCACTAATATCAAAGATTAGGGTTTAGAGCCCTCTCAGAGCTTTTAGACAAAGGATCAATCAAGAAATGACATGATCTTTAACTTGTCTAACCTCTCAAACATTCATAAGGGATCAAGAGGACTCCCACATCAGGAATCAAGCACAAAGTTGCAGCATTCCAGGTGGATCAAGCCTCAAGATCACCAGTATCACCAAATAAGGGTTTTGGTCGACTGAGGCCTCCAGATGGAAATTTTCATATGGGCATGAGCCAATGCTTCAAAGCATAACCCAAGATACTTCAAGGGACCTCATAAACCCAATCATCAAGTCAATGTGACCTCAGGGGATGCATTCACCAAAAATCAAGAATTAGGGTTTCTTGACCTAATTCACCCCTAGTTGACTTTTGGGACAAAGCATGAGCCAAGACCTCAAGACATGATTTGAGGGACTCAAATACACTACATTGATCCATTTGCAACAATGGATTGATCCAAGAATCCTGATCCACGAGTTTCAATTTTATCAGGACAACAATTAGGGTTTTGAGGAAAAAGTCAACTGTACCTTTGACTTTTGACTAGGACATGCTCCCAAACCTTGGGACATGATTCAATACACCGTATAACCCCTATGGAACATATCCATATAGTTTTATTTAGGTCAAGGACTTGATTTCACAAAGGATCGCACAGTTTGGAATTCATCTGATAAAAAGTCAACTGTGCACAAAAAGTCAAAGTTTGACTTTTTGAGATTTTTCATAATTATGGTTCTTAAACCCTAAAACAATGTTAATGTGTGATTTGAATCATCATTCATCAAGAAAAATCAAAGAAAGTGGGATAACTTGTAAAAGGGGGTAACCATAAAAACTTAGAATTTTTCTAAGTTATGGAACAAATTGGCTAGGGTACCAACTTCCAAGGATCATAACTTGAGATCCAAGCAACCATTTTGGCTGGTCCAAAGATGGATTTGTAGCTCTTATGGCATACTTTAAAAGTGTCAACTACACCTCATTCCAATTCCTCATAAATTTCAAGTTATGATTGGATCAAAATCACTAAAAACATGAAAATACATCTTTTCCAACACTTTGACAAAATTATGTCCACGACAGATTTTGTTGAAAACACCAAAACTTGGGGCATTTTTTCAAATAGTTGCAAGATGAATAAATTCAAGATATAAACATCAAAGTTGTTGTACATATTGCCTACAATCCAAGGAACTCATTGGCATGAAACAACTCAGCTTGAGCCAAGAGTTATGGCTGATGCAACACACCATGGCAAGGCTGTCATGAAAAATAATTTTGTGAGATTTCTCGATTTACACAATTTTGATCCAAAGACCAATGATCCCTATGCCACAGTCATCTAATCTGATCCTAATCCAACTGATCCAACTTGTAAAGCTGAGTCAAAAAGCCAAGGGATCTTCCAACTTGAGATTAATGCATTTTGGCACATTATGCCTTGAATTCAAAGGCATTTATGTGAAATAGGGCACTTTCTACCAAGCCACTCTACTCAGTCAAGATGCTCACTTAAAAAATAATTAAAACAACTGAAGAATGTGGATTTGGTCAAGATATAGCCCGACTCTTGGGAGAAGCTAGTTTGCCTTGCATGAGAAGAAATGCCACCAAGCCAAAGCCATTGAATGTGATCTGATCTTACAGCCATTCAGTATTCCTCAAAGACAAGAGTTGATCCACTATAAATAGAGGTCCTAACTGATCATTCAAACTGCACCAAAGCAGCTTACAACATTGCTTTCTCTCATTTCTTTCTCACACATCAAATTTCATTGTTCTTGAGAAAGTACTATCGGGTTTTGAGTTGGAGGCCAATACAACTCAAACGAATGGTTCACACACCTCATATACAACATATAGGAGTGATCTAAACCATCACATTCAATCTGTAACATCAGAATCATCAAATCACACCTCAATTGCTCAAAGTTACAAAGCAGCTGCAGGTCGGGTCCAATTGGCTAATCCAAAGGTTTTCCAATCAACCTAAGCATTCAAACACATCCCTTGAGATACAAGGAAGCTGTCCAAATCATTGGAACACAACTGTAACACCTCCAAATCAGAATTTGATTCTCACTTGCAAAGGTAAACCTTAAACTTTCAAACTCAATGAATCATGCATCATAAACATGTTTTCTTGTTACCATTGTGTTTCTGGATGTTTGTAGATCATTTACCCTCAATTAATTGTCGTTTACAATTCCTGTATAGGATTTCATTAAGTTCATAACAATTTTAGGGTTCTTCAGGTTTTATCATATTATGTTGTGATTCACTTAATTTCAATAAAATTGGGTATTGCCATTGTGTTCCTCGTCTTAAAACGCACGATTTTCATATTTGGATCTGTCATACCCCAAATTTTGAGCACTAAGATTTCCCATCATTGTGCAAACCATCATCACAATATGGATGTACCAACATGCCTCAATCAATCTCCTCATAGATGTTTGGGCATTCACTACTATCAAAGATTAGGGTTTAGAGCCCTCTCAGAGCTTTTAGACAAAGGATCAATCAAGAAATGACATGATCTTCAAATTGTCTAACCTCTCAAACATTCATAAGGGATCAAGAGGACTCCCACATCAGGAATCAAGCACAAAGTTGCAGCATTCCAGGTGGATCAAGCCTCAAGATCACCAGTGTCACCAAATAAGGGTTTTGGTCGACTGAGGCCTCCAGATTGAAATTTTCATCTGGGCATGAGCCAATGCTACAAAGCATAACCCAAGATACTTCAAGGGACCTCATAAACCCAATCATCAAGTCAATGTGACCTCAGGGGATGCATTCACCAAAAATCAAGAATTAGGGTTTCTTGACCTAATTCACCCCTAAGTTGACTTTTGGGACAAAGCATGAGCCAAGACCTCAAGACATGATTTGAGGGACTCCAATACACTACATTGATCCATTTGCAACAATGGATTGATCCAAGAATCCTGATCCACGAGTTTCAATTTCATCAGGACAACAATTAGGGTTTTGAGGAAAAAGTCAACTGTAACTTTGACTTTTGACCAGGACATGCTCCCAAACCTTGGGACATGATTCAATACACCGTATAACCCCTATGGAACATATCCATCTAGTTTTATTTAGGTCAAGGACTTGATTTCATAAAGGATCGCACAGTTTGGAATTCATCTGATAAAAAGTCAACTGTGCACAAAAAGTCAAAGTTTGACTTTTTGAGATTTTTCATAATTATGGTTCTTTAACCCTAAAACAATGTTAATGTGTGATTTGAATCATCATTCATCAAGAAAAATCAAAGAAAGTGGGATAACTTGTAAAAGGGGTAACCATAAAAACTTAGAATTTTTCTAAGTTATGGAACAAAGTGGCTAGGGTACCAACTTCCAAGGATCATAACTTGAGATCCAAGAAACTGTTTTGGCTGGTCCAAAGATGGATTTGTAGCTCTTATGGCATACTTTAAAAGTGTCAACTACACCTCATTCCAATTCCTCATAGATTTCAAGTTATGATTGGATCAAAATCACTAAAAACATGAAAATACATCATTTCCAACACTTTGACAAAATTATGTCCACGACAGATTTTGGTGAAAACACCAAAACTTGGGGCATTTTTTTCACACAGTTGCAAGCTGAATAAATTCAAGATATAAACATCAAAGTAGTTGTACATATTGCCTACAATCCAAGGAACTCATTGGCATGAAACAACTCAGCTTGAGCCAAGAGTTATGGCTGATGCAACACACCATGGCAAGGCTGTCATGAAAAATCAGTTTGTGAGATTTCTTGCTTTACACGATTTTGATCCAAAGACCAATGATCCCTATGCCACAGTCATCTAATCTGATCCTAATCCAACTGATCCAACTTGTAAAGCTGAGTCAAAAACCAAGGGATCTTCCAACTTGAGATTAATGCATTTTGGCACATTATGCCTTGAATTCAAAGGCATTTATGTGAAATAGGGCACTTTCAACAAATCCACTCTACTCAGTCAAGATGCTCACTTAAAAAATAATTAAAACATCTGAAGAATGTGGATTTGGTCAAGATATAGCCCGACTCTTGGGAGAAGCTAGTTTGCCTTGCATGAGAAGAAATGCCACCAAGCCAAGGCCATTGAATGTGATATGATCTTACAGCCATTCACTATTCCTCAAAGACAAGAGTTGATCCACTATAAATAGAGGTCCTAACTGATCATTCAAACTACACCAAAGCAGCTTACAACGTTGCTTTCTCTCATTTCTTTCTCACACATCAAATTTCATTGTTCTTGAGAAAGTACTATCGGGTTTTGAGTTGGAGGCCAATACAACTCAAACGAATGGTTCACACACCTCATATACAACATATAGGAGTGATCTAAACCATCACATTCAATCTGTAACATCAGAATCATCAAATCACACCTCAATTGCTTAAAGTTACAAAGCAGCTGCAGGTCGGGTCCAATTGGCTAATCCAAAGGTTTTCCAATCAACCTAAGCATTCAAACACATCCCTTGAGATACAAGGAAGCTGTCCAAATCATTGGAACATAACTGTAACACCTCCAAATCAGAATTTGATTCTCACTTGCAAAGGTAAACCTTAAACACTCAAACTCAATGAATCATGCATCATAAACATGTTTTCTTGTTACCATTGTGTTTCTGGATGTTTGTAGATCATTTACCCTCAATTAACTATTGTTTACAATTCGTGTATAGGATTTCATTAAGTTCATAACAATTTTAGGGTTCTTCAGGTTTTATCATATTATGTTGTGATTCACTTAATTTCAATAAAATTGGGTATTGCCATTGTGTTCCTCGTCTTAAAACGCACGATTTTTATATTTGGATCTGTCATACCCCAAATTTTGACCACTAAGATTTCCCATCATTGTGCAAATCATCATCACAATATGGATGTACCAACATGCCTCAATCAATCTCCTCATAGATGTTTGGGCATTCACTACTATCAAAGATTAAGGTTTAGAGCCATCTCAGAGCTTTTAGACAAAGGATCAATCAAGAAATGACATGATCTTCAACTTGTCTAACCTCTCAAACATTCATAAGGGATCAAGAGGACTCCCACATCAGGAATCAAGCACAAAGTTGCAGCATTCCAGGTGGATCAAGCCTCAAGATCACCAGTGTCACCAAATAAGGGTTTTGGTCGACTGAGGCCTCCAGATGGAAATTTTCATCTGGGCATGAGCCAATGCTTCAAAGCATAACCCAAGATACTTCAAGGGACCTCATAAACCCAATCATCAAGTCAATGTGACCTCAGGGGATGCATTCACCAAAAATCAAGAATTAGGGTTTCTTGACCTAATTCACCCCTAAGTTGACTTTTGGGACAAAGCATGAGCCAAGACCTCAAGACATGATTTGAGGGACTCCAATACACTACATTGATCCATTTGCAACAATGGATTGATCCAAGAATCCTGATCCACGAGTTTCAATTTCATCAGGACAACAATTAGGGTTTTAAGGAAAAAGTCAACTGTACCTTTGACTTTTGACCAGGACATGCTCCCAAACCTTGGGACATGATTCAATACACCGTATAACCCCTATGGAACATATCCATATAGTTTTATTTAGGTCAAGGACTTGATTTCATAAAGGATCGCACAGTTTGGAATTCATCTGATAAAAAGTCAACTGTGCACAAAAAGTCAAAGTTTGACTTTTTGAGATTTTTCATAATTATGGTTCTTTAACCCTAAAACAATGTTAATGTGTGATTTGAATCATCATTCATCAAGAAAAATCAAAGAAAGTGGGATAACTTGTAAAAGGGGTAACCATAAAAACTTAGAATTTTTCTAAGTTATGGAACATAGTGGCTAAGGTACCAACTTCCAAGGATCATAACTTGAGATCCAAGCAACCATTTTGGTTGGTCCAAAGATGGATTTGTAGCTCTTATGGCATACTTTAAAAGTGTCAACTACACCTCATTCCAATTCCTCATAGATTTCAAGTTATGATTGGATCAAAATCACTAAAAACATGAAAATACATCATTTCCAACACTTTGACAAAATTATGTCCACGACAGATTTTGGTGAAAACACCAAAACTTGGGGCATTTTTTTCACACAGTTGCAAGCTGAATAAATTCAAGATATAAACATCAAAGTAGTTGTACATATTGCCTACAATCCAAGGAACTCATTGGCATGAAACAACTCAGCTTGAGCCAAGAGTTATGGCTGATGCAACACACCATGGCAAGGCTGTCATGAAAAATCAGTTTGTGAGATTTCTTGCTTTACACGATTTTGATCCAAAGACCAATGATCCCTATGCCACAGTCATCTAATCTGATCCTAATCCAACTGATCCAACTTGTAAAGCTGAGTCAAAAACCAAGGGATCTTCCAACTTGAGATTAATGCATTTTGGCACATTATGCCTTGAATTCAAAGGCATTTATGTGAAATAGGGCACTTTCAACAAATCCACTCTACTCAGTCAAGATGCTCACTTAAAAAACAATTAAAACATCTGAAGAATGTGGATTTGGTCAAGATATAGCCCGACTCTTGGGAGAAGCTAGTTTGCCTTGCATGAGAAGAAATGCCACCAAGCCAAAGCCATTGGATGTGATCTGATCTTACAGCCATTCACTATTCCTCAAAGACAAGAGTTGATCCACTATAAATAGAGGTCCTAACTGATCATTCAAACTACACCAAAGCAGCTTACAACATTGCTTTCTCTCATTTCTTTCTCACACATCAAATTTCATTGTTCTTGAGAAAGTACTATCGGGTTTTGAGTTGGAGGCCAATACAACTCAAACGAATGGTTCACACACCTCATATACAACATATAGGAGTGATCTAAACCATCACATTCAATCTATAACATCAGAATCATCAAATCACACCTCAATTGCTCAAAGTTACAAAGCAGCTGCAGGTCGGGTCCAATTGGCTAATCCAAAGGTTTTCCAATCAACCTAAGCATTCAAACACATCCCTTGAGATTCAAGGAAGCTGTCCAAATCATTGGAACATAACTGTAACACCTCCAAATCAGAATTTGATTCTCACTTGCAAAGGTAAACCTTAAACACTCAAACTCAATGAATCATGCATCATAAACATGTTTTCTTGTTACCATTGTGTTTCTGGATGTTTGTAGATCATTTACCCTCAATTAACTATTGTTTACAATTCGTGTATAGGATTTCATTAAGTTCATAACAATTTTAGGGTTCTTCAGGTTTTATCATATTATGTTGTGATTCACTTAATTTCAATAAAATTGGGTATTGCCATTGTGTTCCTCGTCTTAAAACGCGCGATTTTCATATTTGGATCTGTCATACCCCAAATTTTGACCACTAAGATTTCCCATCATTGTGCAAATCATCATCACAATATGGATGTACCAACAAGCCTCAATCAATCTCCTCATAGATCTTTGGGCATTCACTACTATCAAAGATTAGGGTTTAGAGCCCTCTCAGAGCTTTTAGACAAAGGATCAATCAAGAAATGACATGATCTTCAACTTGTCTAACCTCTCAAACATTCATAAGGGATCAAGAGGACTCCCACATCAGGAATCAAGCACAAAGTTGCAGCATTCTAGGTGGATCAAGCCTCAAGATCACCAGCGACACCAAATAAGGGTTTTGGTCGACTAAGGCCTCCAGATGGAAATTTTCATCTGGGCATGAGCCAATGCTTCAAAGCATAACCCAAGATACTTCAAGGGACCTCATAAACCCAATCATCAAGTCAATGTGACCTCAGGGGATGCATTCACCAAAAATCAAGAATTAGGGTTTCTTGACCTAATTCACCCCTAAGTTGACTTTTGGGACAAAGCATGAGCCAAGACCTCAAGACATGATTTGAGGGACTCCAATACACTACATTGATCCATTGGCAACAATGGATTAATCCAAGAATCCTGATCCACGAGTTTCAATTTCATCAGGACAACAATTAGGGTTTTGAGGAAAAAGTCAACTGTACCTTTGACTTTTGACCAGGACATGCTCCCAAACCTTGGGACATGATTCAATACACCGTATAACCCCTATGGAACATATCCATCTAGTTTTATTTAGGTCAAGGACTTGATTTCATAAAGGATCACACAGTTTGGAATTCATCTGATAAAAAGTCAACTGTGCACAAAAAGTCAAAGATTGACTTTTTGAGATTTTTCATAATTATGGTTCTTTAACCCTAAAACAATGTTAATGTGTGATTTGAATCATCATTCATCAAGAAAAATCAAAGAAAGTGGGATAACTTGTAAAAGGGGTAACCATAAAAACTTAGAATTTTTCTAAGTTATGGAACATAGTGGCTAGGGTACCAACTTCCAAGGATCATAACTTGAGATCCAAGCAACCATTTTGGCTGGTCCAAAGATGGATTTGTAGCTCTTATGGCATACTTTAAAAGTGTCAACTACACCTCATTCCAATTCCTCATAGATTTCAAGTTATGATTGGATCAAAATCACTTAAAACATGAAAATACATTTTTTCCAACATTTTGACAAAATTATGTCCACGACAGATTTTATTGAAAACACCAAAACTTGGGGCATTTTTTGACACAGTTGCAAGCTGAATAAATTCAATATATAAACATCAAAGTTGTTGTACATATTGCCTACAATCCAAGGAACTCATTGGCATGAAACAACTCAGCTTGAGCCAAGAGTTATGGCTGATGCAACACACCATGGCAAGGCTGTCATGAAAAATCAGTTTGTGAGATTTCTTGCTTTACACGATTTTGATCCAAAGACCAATGATCCCTATGCCACAGTCATCTAATCTGATCCTAATCCAACTGATCTAACTTGTAAAGCTGAGTCAAAAAGCCAAGGGATCTTCCAACTTGAGATTAATGCATTTTGGCACATTATGCCTTGAATTCAAAGGCATTTATGTGAAATAGGGCACTTTCAACAAAGCCACTCTACTCAGTCAAGATGCTCACTTAAAAAACAATTAAAACATCTGAAGAATGTGGATTTGGTCAAGATATAGCCCGGCTCTTGGGAGAATCTAGTTTGCCTTGCATGAGAAGAAATGCCACCAAGCCAAACCCATTGAATGTGATATGATCTTACAACCATTCACTATTCCTCAAAGACAAGAGTTGATCCACTATAAATAGAGGTCCTAACTGATCATTCAAACTACACCAAAGCAGCTTACAACATTGCTTTCTCTCATTTCTTTCTCACACATCAAATTTCATTGTTCTTGAGAAAGTACTATCGGGTTTTGAGTTGGAGGCCAATACAACTCAAACGAATGGTTCACACACCTCATATACAACATATAGGAGTGATCTAAACCATCACATTCAATCTGTAACATCAGAATCATCAAATCACACCTCAATTGCTCAAAGTTACAAAGCAGCTGCAGGTCGGGTCCAATTGGCTAATGCAAAGGTTTTCCAATCAACCTAAGCATTCAAACACATCCCTTGAGATACAAGGAAGCTGTCCAAATCATTGGAACACAACTGTAACACCTCCAAATCAGAATTCGATTCTCACTTGCAAAGGTAAACCTTAAACTCTCAAACTCAATGAATCATGCATCATAAACATGTTTTCTTGTTACCATTGTGTTTCTGGATGTTTGTAGAACATTTACCCTCAATTAATTGTTGTTTACAATTCGTGTATAGGATTTCATTAAGTTCATAACAATTTTAGGGTTCTTCAGGTTTTATCATATTATGTTGTGATTCTCTTAATTTCAATAAAATTGGGTATTGCCATTGTGTTCCTCGTCTTAAAACGCGCGATTTTCATATTTGGATCTGTCATACCCCAAATTTTGACCACTAAGATTTCCCATCATTGTGCAAATCATCATCACAATATGGATGTACCAACATGCCTCAATCAATCTCCTCATAGATGTTTGGGCATTCACTAATATCAAAGATTAGGGTTTAGAGCCCTCTCAGAGCTTTTAGACAAAGGATCAATCAAGAAATGACATCATCTTCAACTTGTCTAACCTCTCAAACATTCATAAGGGATCAAGAGGACTCCCACATCAGGAATCAAGCACAAAGTTGCAGCATTCCAGGTGGATCAAGCCTCAAGATCACCAGTGTCACCAAATAAGGGTTTTGGTCGACTGAGGCCTCCAGATGGAAATTTTCATCTGGGCATGAGCCAATGCTTCAAAGCATAACCCAAGATACTTCAAGGGACCTCATAAACCCAATCATCAAGTCAATGTGACCTCAGGGGATGCATTCACTAAAAATCAAGAATTAGGGTTTCTTGACCTAATTCACCCCTAAGTTGACTTTTGGGACAAAGCATGAGCCAAGATCTCAAGACATGATTTGAGGGACTCCAATACACTACATTGATCCATTTTCAATGATGGATTGATCCAAGAATCCTGATCCACGAGTTTCAATTTCATCAGGACAACAATTAGGATTTTGAGGAAAAAGTCAACTGTACCTTTGACTTTTGACCAGGACATGCTCCCAAACCTTGGTACATGATTCAATACACCGTATAACCCCTATGGAACATATCCATCTAGTTTTATTTAGGTCAAGGACTTGATTTCATAAAGGATCGCACAGTTTGGAATTCATCTGATAAAAAGTCAACTGTGCACAAAAAGTCAAAGATTGACTTTTTGAGATTTTTCATAATTATGGTTCTTTAACCCTAAAACAATGTTAATGTGTGATTTGAATCATCATTCATCAAGAAAAATCAAAGAAAGTGGGATAACTTGTAAAAGGGGTAACCATAAAAACTTAGAATTTTTCTAAGTTATGGAACATAGTGGCTAGGGTACCAACTTCCAAGGATCATAACTTGAGATCCAAGCAACCATTTTGGCTGGTCCAAAGATGGATTTGTAGCTCTTATGGCATACTTTAAAAGTGTCAACTACACCTCATTCCAATTCCTCATAGATTTCAAGTTATGATTGGATCAAAATCACTTAAAACATGAAAATACATTTTTTCCAACATTTTGACAAAATTATGGCCACGACAGATTTTATTGAAAACACCAAAACTTGGGGCATTTTTTGACACAGTTGCAAGCTGAATAAATTCAATATATAAACATCAAAGTTGTTGTACATATTGCCTACAATCCAAGGAACTCATTGGCATGAAACAACTCAGCTTGAGCCAAGAGTTATGGCTGATGCAACACACCATGGCAAGGCTGTCATGAAAAATCAGTTTGTGAGATTTCTCGCTTTACACGATTTTGATCCAAAGACCAATGATCCCTATGCCACAGTCATCTAATC
The DNA here is from genome assembly GCA_022829125.1 of Lathyrus tuberosus. Classification (NCBI taxonomy): domain Eukaryota; kingdom Viridiplantae; phylum Streptophyta; class Magnoliopsida; order Fabales; family Fabaceae; genus Lathyrus; species Lathyrus tuberosus. Next base: position 3,429,302 of record JALAZF010000041.1, on the reverse strand, counting down.
TGATCCTAATCCAACTGATCTAACTTGTAAAGCTGAGTCAAAAAGCCAAGGGATCTTCCAACTTGAGATTAATGCATTTTGGCACATTATGCCTTGAATTCAAAGGCATTTATGTGAAATAGGGCACTTTCAACAAAGCCACTCTACTCAGTCAAGATGCTCACTTAAAAAACAATTAAAACATCTGAAGAATGTGGATTTGGTCAAGATATAGCCCGGCTCTTGGGAGAATCTAGTTTGCCTTGCATGAGAAGAAATGCCACCAAGCCAAACCCATTGAATGTGATATGATCTTACAACCATTCACTATTCCTCAAAGACAAGAGTTGATCCACTATAAATAGAGGTCCTAACTGATCATTCAAACTACACCAAAGCAGCTTACAACATTGCTTTCTCTCATTTCTTTCTCACACATCAAATTTCATTGTTCTTGAGAAAGTACTATCGGGTTTTGAGTTGGAGGCCAATACAACTCAAACGAATGGTTCACACACCTCATATACAACATATAGGAGTGATCTAAACCATCACATTCAATCTGTAACATCAGAATCATCAAATCACACCTCAATTGCTCAAAGTTAGAAAGCAGCTGCAGGTCGTGTCCAATTGGCTAATGCAAAGGTTTTCCAATCAACCTAAGCATTCAAACACATCCCTTGAGATACAAGGAAGCTGTCCAAATCATTGGAACACAACTGTAACACCTCCAAATCAGAATTCGATTCTCACTTGCAAAGGTAAACCTTAAACTCTCAAACTCAATGAATCATGCATCATAAACATGTTTTCTTGTTACCATTGTGTTTCTGGATGTTTGTAGAACATTTACCCTCAATTAATTGTTGTTTACAATTCGTGTATAGGATTTCATTAAGTTCATAACAATTTTAGGGTTCTTCAGGTTTTATCATATTATGTTGTGATTCTCTTAATTTCAATAAAATTGGGTATTGCCATTGTGTTCCTCGTCTTAAAACGCGCGATTTTCATATTTGGATCTGTCATACCCCAAATTTTGACCACTAAGATTTCCCATCATTGTGCAAATCATCATCACAATATGGATGTACCAACATGCCTCAATCAATCTCCTCATAGATGTTTGGGCATTCACTAATATCAAAGATTAGGGTTTAGAGCCCTCTCAGAGCTTTTAGACAAAGGATCAATCAAGAAATGACATCATCTTCAACTTGTCTAACCTCTCAAACATTCATAAGGGATCAAGAGGACTCCCACATCAGGAATCAAGCACAAAGTTGCAGCATTCCAGGTGGATCAAGCCTCAAGATCACCAGTGTCACCAAATAAGGGTTTTGGTCGACTGAGGCCTCCAGATGGAAATTTTCATCTGGGCATGAGCCAATGCTTCAAAGCATAACCCAAGATACTTCAAGGGACCTCATAAACCCAATCATCAAGTCAATGTGACCTCAGGGGATGCATTCACTAAAAATCAAGAATTAGGGTTTCTTGACCTAATTCACCCCTAAGTTGACTTTTGGGACAAAGCATGAGCCAAGATCTCAAGACATGATTTGAGGGACTCCAATACACTACATTGATCCATTTTCAATGATGGATTGATCCAAGAATCCTGATCCACGAGTTTCAATTTCATCAGGACAACAATTAGGGTTTTGAGGAAAAAGTCAACTGTACCTTTGACTTTTGACCAGGACATGCTCCCAAACCTTGGTACATGATTCAATACACCGTATAACCCCTATGGAACATATCCATCTAGTTTTATTTAGGTCAAGGACTTGATTTCATAAAGGATCGCACAGTTTGGAATTCATCTGATAAAAAGTCAACTGTGCACAAAAAGTCAAAGATTGACTTTTTGAGATTTTTCATAATTATGGTTCTTTAACCCTAAAACAATGTTAATGTGTGATTTGAATCATCATTCATCAAGAAAAATCAAAGAAAGTGGGATAACTTGTAAAAGGGGTAACCATAAAAACTTAGAATTTTTCTAAGTTATGGAACATAGTGGCTAGGGTACCAACTTCCAAGGATCATAACTTGAGATCCAAGCAACCATTTTGGCTGGTCCAAAGATGGATTTGTAGCTCTTATGGCATACTTTAAAAGTGTCAACTACACCTCATTCCAATTCCTCATAGATTTCAAGTTATGATTGGATCAAAATCACTAAAAACATGAAAATACATTTTTTCCAACACTTTGACAAAATTATGTCCACGACAGATTTTATTGAAAACACCAAAACTTGGGGCATTTTTTGACACAGTTGCAAGCTGAATAAATTCAATATATAAACATCAAAGTTGTTGTACATATTGCCTACAATCCAAGGAACTCATTGGCATGAAACAACTCAGCTTGAGCCAAGAGTTATGGCTGATGCAACACACCATGGCAAGGCTGTCATGAAAAATCAGTTTGTGAGATTTCTCGCTTTACACGATTTTGATCCAAAGACCAATGATCCCTATGCCACAGTCATCTAATCTGATCCTAATCCAACTGATCCAACTTGTAAAGCTGAGTCAAAAAGCCAAGGGATCTTCCAACTTGAGATTAATGCATTTTGGCACATTATGCCTTGAATTCAAAGGCATTTATGTGAAATAGGGCACTTTCAACAAAGCCACTCTACTCAGTCAAGATGCTCACTTAAAAAACAATTAAAACAACTGAAGAATGTGGATTTGGTCAAGATATAGCCCGACTCTTGGGAGAAGCTAGTTTGCCTTGCATGAGAAGAAATGCCACCAAGCCAAAGCCATGGAATGTGATCTGATCTTACGTCCATTCACTATTTCTCAAAGACAAGAGTTGATCCACTATAAATAGAGGTCCTAACTGATCATTCAAACTACACCAAAGCAGCTTACAACATTGCTTTCTCTCATTTCTTTCTCACACATCAAATTTCATTGTTCTTGACAAAGTACTATTGGGTTTTGAGTTGGAGGCCAATACAACTCAAACGAATGGTTCACACACCTCATATACAACATATAGGAGTGATCTAAACCATCACATTCAATCTGTAACATCAGAATCATCAAATCACACCTCAATTGCTCAAAATTACAAAGCAGTTGCAGGTCGGGTCCAATTGGCTAATCCAAAGGTTTTCCAATCAACCTAAGCATTCAAACACATCCCTTGAGATACAAGGAAGCTGTCCAAATCATTGGAACATGGTTGTAACACCTCCAAATCAGAATTCGATTCTCACTTGCAAAGGTAAACCTTAAACTCTCAAACTCAATGAATCATGCATCATAAACATGTTTTCTTGTTACCATTGTGTTTCTGGATGTTTGTAGATCATTTACCCTCAATTAATTGTTGTTTACAATTCGTGTATAGGATTTCATTAAGTTCATAACAATTTTAGGGTTCTTCAGGTTTTATCATATTATGTTGCGATTCACTTAATTTCAATAAAATTGGGTATTGTCATTGTGTTCCTCGTCTTAAAACGCACGATTTTCATATTTGGATCTGTCATACCCCAAATTTTGACCACTAAGATTTCCCATCATTGTGCAAATCATCATCACAATATGGATGTACCAACATGCCTCAATCAATCTCCTCATAGATGTTTGGGCATTCACTAATATCAAAGATTAGGGTTTAGAGCCCTCTCAGAGCTTTTAGACAAAGGATCAATCAAGAAATGACATGATCTTCAACTTGTCTAACCTCTCAAACATTCATAAGGGATCAAGAGGACTCCCACATCAGGAATCAAGCACAAAGTTGCAGCATTTCAGGTGGATCAAGCCTCAAGATCACCAGTGTCACCAAATAAGGGTTTTGGTCGACTGAGGCCTCCAGATGGAAATTTTCATCTGGGCATGAGCCAATGCTTCAAAGCATAACCCAAGATACTTCAAGGGACCTCATAAACCCAATCATCAAGTCAATGTGAAATCAGGGGATGCATTCACCAAAAATCAAGAATTAGGGTTTCTTGACCTAATTCACCCCTAAGTTGACTTTTGGGACAAAGCATGAGCCAAGATCTCAAGACATGATTTGAGGGACTCCAATTCACTACATTGATCCATTTGGAACAATGGATTGATCCAAGAATCCTGATCCACGAGTTTCAATTTCATCAGGACAACAATTAGGGTTTTGAGGAAAAAGTCAACTGTACCTTTGACTTTTGACCAGGACATGCTCCCAAACCTTGGGACATTATTCAATACACCGTATAACCCCTATGGAACATATCCATCTAGTTTTATTTAGGTCAAGGACTTGATTTCATAAAGGATCGCACAATTTGGAATTCATCTGATAAAAAGTCAACTGTGCACAAAAAGTCATAGTTTGACTTTTTGAGATTTTTCATAATTATGGTTCTTTAACCCTAAAACAATGTTAATATGTGATTTGAATCATTATTCATCAAGAAAAATCATAGAAAGTGGGATAACTTGTAAAAGGGGTAACCATAAAAACTTAGAATTTTTCTAAGTTATGGAACAAAGTGGCTAGGGTACCAACTTCCAAGGATCATAACTTGAGATCCAAGCAACCATTTTGGCTGGTCCAAAGATGGATTTTGAGCTCTTATGGCATACTTTAAAAGTGTTAACTACACCTCATTCCAATTCCTCATAGATTTCAAGTTATGATTGGATCAAAATCACTAAAAACATGAAAATACATCTTTTCCAATACTTTGACAAAATTATGTCCACGACAGATTTTGTTGAAAACACCAAAACTTGGGGCATTTTTTCACACAGTTGCAAGCTGAATAAATTCAAGATATAAACATCTAAGCTGTTGTACATATTGCCTACAATCCAAGGAACTCATTGGCATGAAACAACTCAGCTTGAGCCAAGAGTTATGGCTGATGCAACACACCATGGCAAGGCTGTCATGAAAAATCAGTTTGTGAGATTTCTTGCTTTACACGATTTTGATCCAAAGACCAATGATCCCTATGCCACAGTCATCTAATCTGATCCTAATCCAACTGATCCAACTTGTAAAGCTGAGTCAAAAAGCCAAAGGATCTTCCAACTTGAGATTAATGCATTTTGGCACATTATGCCTTGAATTCAAAGGCATTTATGTGAAATAGAGCACTTTCAACAAAGCCACTCTACTCAGTCAAGATGCTCACTTAAAAAACAATTAAAACATCTGAAGAATGTGGATTTGGTCAAGATATAGCCCGACTCTTGGGAGAAGCTAGTTTGCCTTGCATGAGAAGAAATGCCACCAAGCCAAACCCATTGAATGTGATATGATCTTACAGCCATTCACTATTCCTCAAAGACAAGAGTTGATCCACTATAAATAGAGGTCCTAACTGATCATTCAAACTACACCAAAGCAGCTTACAACATTGCTTTCTCTTATTTCTTTCTCACACATCAAATTTCATTGTTCTTGAGAAAGTACTATCGGGTTTTGAGTTGGAGGCCAATACAACTCAAACGAATGGTTCACACACCTCATATACAATATATAGGAGTGATATAAACCATCACATTCAATCTGTAACATCAGAATCATCAAATCACACCTCAATTGCTCAAAGTTACAAAGCAGCTGCAGGTCGGGTCCAATTGGCTAATCCAAAGGTTTTCCAATCAACCTAAGCATTCAAACACATCCCTTGAGATACAAGGAAGTTGTCCAAATCATTGGAACACAACGGTAACACCTCCAAATCAGAATTCGATTCTCACTTGCAAAGGTAAACCTTAAACTCTCAAACTCAATGAATCATGCATCATAAACATGTTTTCTTGTTACCATTGTGTTTCTGGATGTTTGTAGATCATTTACCCTCAATTAATTGTTGTTTACAATTCGTGTATAGGATTTCATTAAGTTCATAACAATTTTAGGGTTCTTCAGGTTTTATCATATTATGTTGTGATTCACTTAATTTCAATAAAATTGGGTATTGCCATTGTGTTCTTCGTCTTAAAACGCACGATTTTCATATTTGGATCTGTCATACCCCAAATTTTGACCACTAAGATTTCCCATCATTGTGCAAATCATCATCACAATATGGATGTACCAACATGCCTCAATCAATCTTCTCATAGATGTTTGGGCATTCACTAATATCAAAGATTAGGGTTTAGACCCCTGTCAGAGCTTTTAGACAAAGGATCAATCAAGAAATGACATGATCTTTAACTTGTCTAACCTCTCAAACATTCATAAGGGATCAAGAGGACTCCCACATCAGGAATCAAGCACAAAGTTGCAGCATTCCAGGTGGATCAAGCCTCAAGATCACCAGTGTCACCAAATAAGGGTTTTGGTCGACTGAGGCCTCCAGATGGAAATTTTCATCTGGGCATGAGCCAATGCTTCAAAGCATAACCCAAGATACTTCAAGGGACCTCATAAACCCAATCATCAAGTCAATGTGACCTCAGGGGATGCATTCACCAAAAATCAAGAATTAGGGTTCTTGACCTAATTCACCCCTAAGTTGACTTTTGGGACAAAGCATGAGCCAAGACCTCAAGACATGATTTGAGGGACTCCAATACACTACATTGATCCATTTCCAACAATGGATTGATCCAAGAAGCCTGATCCACGAGTTTCAATTTCATCAGGACAACAATTAGGGTTTTGAGGAAAAAGTCAACTGTACCTTTGACTTTTGACCAGGAAATGCTCCCAAACCATTGGACATGATTCAATATACCGTATAACCCCTATGGAACATATCCATCTAGTTTGATTTAGGTCAAGGACTTGATTTCATAAAGGATCGCACAGTTTGAAATTCATCTGGTAAAAAGTCAACTGTGCACAAAAAGTCAAAGTTTGACTTTTTGAGATTTTTCATAATTATGGTTCTTTAACCCTAAAATAATGTTAATGTATGATTTGAATCATCATTCATCAATAAAAATCAAAGAAAGTGGGATAACTTGTAAAAGGTGTAACCATAAAAACTTAGAATTTTTCTAAGTTATGGAACAAAGTGGCTAGGGTACCAACTTCCAAGGTTCATAACTTGAGATCCAAGCAACCATTTTGGCTGGTTCAAAGATGGATTTGTAGCTCTTATGGCATACTTTAAAAGTGTCAACTACACCTCATTCCAATTCCTCATAGATTTCAAGTTATGATTGGATCAAAATCACTAAAAACATGAAAATACATCTTTTCCAACACTTTGACAAAATTATGTCCACGACAGATTTTGTTGAAAACACCAAAACTTGGGGCATTTTTTCACACAGTTGCAAGCTGAATAAATTCAAGATATAAACATCAAAGTTGTTGTACATATTGCCTACAATCCAAGGAACTCATTGGCATGAAACAACTCAGCTTGAGCCAAGAGTTATGGCTGATGCAACACACCATGGCAAGGCTGTCATGAAAAATCAGTTTGTGAGATTTCTTGCTTTACTTGATTTTGATCCAAAGACCAATGATCCCTATGCCACAGTCATCTAATCTGATCCTAATCCAACTGATCCAACTTGTAAAGCTGAGTAAAAAAGCCAAGGGATCTTCCAACTTGAGATTAATGCATTTTGGCACATTATGCCTTGAATTCAAAGGCATTTATGTGAAATAGGGCACTTTCAACAAAGCCACTCTACTCAGTCAAGATGCTCACTTAAAAAACAATTAAAACATCTGAAGAATGTGGATTTGGTCAAGATATAGCCCGGCTCTTGGGAGAATCTAGTTTGCCTTGCATGAGAAGAAATGCCACCAAGCCAAACCCATTGAATGTGATATGATCTTACAACCATTCACTATTCCTCAAAGACAAGAGTTGATCCACTATAAATAGAGGTCCTAACTGATCATTCAAACTACACCAAAGCAGCTTACAACATTGCTTTCTCTCATTTCTTTCTCACACATCAAATTTCATTGTTCTTGAGAAAGTACTATCGGGTTTTGAGTTGGAGGCCAATACAACTCAAACGAATGGTTCACACACCTCATATACAACATATAGGAGTGATCTAAACCATCACATTCAATCTGTAACATCAGAATCATCAAATCACACCTCAATTGCTCAAAGTTACAAAGCAGCTGCAGGTCGGGTCCAATTTGCTAATCCAAAGGTTTTCCAATCAACCTAAGCATTCAAACACATCCCTTGAGATACAAGGAAGCTGTCCAAATCATTGGAACACAACTGTAACACCTCCAAATCAGAATTCGATTCTCACTTGCAAAGGTAAACCTTAAACTCTCAAACTCAATGAATCATGCATCATAAACATGTTTTCTTGTTACCATTGTGTTTCTGGATGTTTGTAGAACATTTACCCTCAATTAATTGTTGTTTACAATTCGTGTATAGGATTTCATTAAGTTCATAACAATTTTAGGGTTCTTCAGGTTTTATCATATTATGTTGTGATTCACTTAATTTCAATAAAATTGGGTATTGCCATTGTGTTCCTCGTCTTAAAACGCACGATTTTCATATTTGGATCTGTCATACCCCAAATTTTGACCACTAAGATTTCCCATCATTGTGCAAATCATCATCACAATATGGATGTACCAACATGCCTCAATCAATCTCCTCATAGATGTTTGGGCATTCACTAATATCAAAGATTAGGGTTTAGAGCCCTCTCAGAGCTTTTAGACAAAGGATCAATCAAGAAATGACATCATCTTCAACTTGTCTAACCTCTCAAACATTCATAAGGGATCAAGAGGACTCCCACATCAGGAATCAAGCACAAAGTTGCAGCATTCCAGGTGGATCAAGCCTCAAGATCACCAGTGTCACCAAATAAGGGTTTTGGTCGACTGAGGCCTCCAGATGGAAATTTTCATCTGGGCATGAGCCAATGCTTCAAAGCATAACCCAAGATACTTCAAGGGACCTCATAAACCCAATCATCAAGTCAATGTGACCTCAGGGGATGCATTCACTAAAAATCAAGAATTAGGGTTTCTTGACCTAATTCACCCCTAAGTTGACTTTTGGGACAAAGCATGAGCCAAGATCTGAAGACATGATTTGAGGGACTCCAATACACTACATTGATCCATTTGCAATGATGGATTGATCCAAGAATCCTGATCCACGAGTTTCAATTTCATCAGGACAACAATTAGGATTTTGAGGAAAAAGTCAACTGTACCTTTGACTTTTGACCAGGACATGCTCCCAAACCTTGGTACATGATTCAATACACCGTATAACCCCTATGGAACATATCCATCTAGTTTTATTTAGGTCAAGGACTTGATTTCATAAAGGATCGCACAGTTTGGAATTCATCTGATAAAAAGTCAACTGTGCACAAAAAGTCAAAGATTGACTTTTTGAGATTTTTCATAATTATGGTTCTTTAACCCTAAAACAATGTTAATGTGTGATTTGAATCATCATTCATCAAGAAAAATCCAAGAAAGTGGGATAACTTGTAAAAGGGGTAACCATAAAAACTTAGAATTTTTCTAAGTTATGGAACTAAGTGGCTAGGGTACCAACATCCAAGGATCATAACTTGAGATCCAAGCAACCATTTTGGCTGGTCCAAAGATGGATTTGTAGCTCTTATGGCATACTTTAAAAATGTCAACTACACCTCATTCCAATTCCTCATAGATTTCAAGTTATGATTGGATCAAAATCACTAAAAACATGAAAATACATCTTTTCCAACACTTTGACAAAATTATGTCCACGACAGATTTTGTTGAAAACACCAAAACTTGGGGCATTTTTTCACACAGTTGCAAGCTGAATAAATTCAAGATATAAACATCAAAGCTGTTGTACATATTGCCTACAATCCAAGGAACTCATTGGCATGAAACAACTCAGCTTGAGCCAAGAGTTATGGCTGATGCAACACACCATGGCAAGGCTGTCATGAAAAATCAGTTTGTGAGATTTCTTGCTTTACACGTTTTTGATCCAAAGACCAATGATCCCTATGCCACAGTCATCTAATCTGATCCTAATCCAACTGATCCAACTTGTAAAGCTGAGTCAAAAACCAAGGGATCTTCCAACTTGAGATTAATGCATTTTGGCACATTATGCCTTGAATTCAAAGGCATTTATGTGAAATAGGGCACTTTCAACAAAGCCACTCTACTCAGTCAAGATGCTCACTTAAAAAACAATTAAAACATCTGAAGAATGTGGATTTGGTCAAGATATAGCCCGACTCTTGGGAGAAGCTAGTTTACCTTGCATGAGAAGAAATGCCACCAAGCCAAAGCCATTGAATGTGATATGATCTTACAGCCATTCACTATTCCTCAAAGACAAGAGTTGATCCACTATAAATAGAGGTCCTAACTGATCATTTAAACTACACCAAAGCAGCTTACAACATTGCTTTCTCTTATTTCTTTCTCACACATCAAATTTCATTGTTCTTGAGAAACTACTATCGGGTTTTGAGTTGGAGGCCAATACAACTCAAACGAATGGTTCACACACCTCATATACAACATATAGGAGTGATCTAAACCATCACATTCAATCTGTAACATCAGAATCATCAAATCACACCTCAATTGCTCAAAGTTAGAAAGCAGCTGCAGGTCGGGTCCATTTGGCTAATCCAAAGGTTTTCCAATCAACCTAAGCATTCAAACACATCCCTTGAGATACAAGGAAGCTGTCCAAATCATTGGAACACAACTGTAACAACTCCAAATCGGAATTCGATTCTCACTTGCAAAGGTAAACCTTAAACTCTCAAACTCAATGAATCATGCATCATAAACATGTTTTCTTGTTACCATTGTGTTTCTGGATGTTTGTAGATCATTTACCCTCAATTAATTGTTGTTTACAATTCGTGTATAGGATTTCATTAAGTTCATAACAATTTTAGGGTTCTTCAGGTTTTATCATATTATATTGTGATTCACTTAATTTCAATAAAATTGGGTATTGCCATTGTGTTCCTCGTCTTAAAACGCACGATTTTCATATTTGGATCTGTCATACCCTAAATTTTGACCACTAAGATTTCCCATCATTGTCCAAATCATCATCACAATATGGATGTACCAACATGCCTCAATCAATCTCCTCATAGATGTTTGGGCATTCACTAATATCAAAGATTAGGGTTTAGAGCCCTCTCAGAGCTTTTAGACAAAGGATCAATCAAGAAATGACATGATCTTCAACTTGTCTAACCTCTCAAACATTCATAAGGGATCAAGAGGACTCCCACATCAGGAATCAAGCACAAAGTTGCAGCATTCCAGGTGGATCAAGCCTCAAGATCACCAGTGTCACCAAATAAGGGTTTTGGTCGACTGAGGCCTCCAGATGGAAATTTTCATCTGGGCATGAGCCAATGCTTCAAAGCATAACCCAAGATACTTCAAGGGACCTCATAAACCCAATCATCAAGTCAATGTGACCTCAGGGGATGCATTCACCAAAAATCAATAATTAGGGCTTCTTGACCTAATTCACCCCTAAGTTGACTTTTGGGACAAAGCATGAGCCAAGATCTCAAGACATGATTTGAGGGACTCCAATACACTACATTGATCCATTTGCAATAATGGATTGATCCAAGAATCCTGATCCACAAGTTTCAATTTCATCAGGACAACAATTAGGGTTTTGAGGAAAAAGTCAACTGTACCTTTGACTTTTGACTAGGACATGCTCCCAAACCTTGGGACATGATTCAATACACCGTATAACCCCTATGGAACATATCCATCTAGTTTTATTTAGGTCAAGGGCTTGATTTCATAAAGGATCGCACAGTTTGGAATTCATCTGATAAAAAGTCAACTGTGCACAAAAAGTCAAAGTTTGACTTTTTGAGATTTTTCATAATTATGGTTCTTTAACCCTAAAACAATGTTAATGTGTGATTTGAATCATCATTCATCAAGAAAAATCAAAGAAAGTGGGATAACTTGTAAAAGGGGTAACCATAAAAACTTAGAATTTTTCTAAGTTATGGAACAAAGTGGCTAGGGTACCAACTTCCAAGGATCATAACTTGAGATCCAAGCAACCATTTTGGCTGGTCCAAAGATGGATTTGTAGCTCTTATGGCATACTTTAAAAGTGTCAACTACACCTCATTCCAATTCCTCATAGATTTCAAGTTATGATTGGATCAAAATCACTAAAAACATGAAAATACATCTTTTCCAACACTTTGACAAAATTATGTCCACGACAATTTTGTTGAAAACACCAAAACTTGGGGCATTTTTTCACACAGTTGCAAGCTGAATAAATTCAAGATATAAACATCAAAGCTGTTGTACATATTGCCTACAATCCAAGGAACTCATTGGCATGAAACAACTCAGCTTGAGCCAAGAGTTATGGCTGATGCAACACACCATGGCAAGGCTGTCATGAAAAATTAGTTTGTGAGATTTCTTGCTTTACACGATTTTGATCCAAAGACCAATGATCCCTATGCCACAGTCATCTAATCTGATCCTAATCCAACTGATCCAACTTGTAAAGCTGAGTCAAAAACCAAGGGATCTTCCAACTTGAGATTAATGCATTTTGGCACATTATGCCTTGAATTCAAAGGAATTTATGTGAAATAGGGCACTTTCAACAAAGCCACTCTACTCAGTCAAGATGCTCACTTAAAAAACAATTAAAACATCTGAAGAATGTGGATTTGGTCAAGATATAGCCCGACTCTTGGGAGAAGCTAGTTTGCCTTGCATGAGAAGAAATGCCACCAAGCCAAAGCCATTGAATGTGATATGATCTTACAGCCATTCACTATTCCTCAAAGACAAGAGTTGATCCACTATAAATAGAGGTCCTAACTGATCATTCAAACTACACCAAAGCAGCTTACAACATTGCTTTCTCTTATTTCTTTCTCACACATCAAATTTCATTGTTCTTGAGAAACTACTATCGGGTTTTGAGTTGGAGGCCAATACAACTCAAACGAATGGTTCACACACCTCATATACAACATATAGGAGTGATCTAAACCATCACATTCAATCTGTAACATCAGAATCATCAAATCACACCTCAATTGCTCAAAGTTACAAAGCAGCTGCAGGTCGGGTCCATTTGGCTAATCCAAAGGTTTTCCAATCAACCTAAGCATTCAAACACATCCCTTGAGATACAAGGAAGCTGTCCAAATCATTGGAACACAACTGTAACACCTCCAAATCGGAATTCGATTCTCACTTGCAAAGGTAAACCTTAAACTCTCAAACTCAATGAATCATGCATCATAAACATGTTTTCTTGTTACCATTGTGTTTCTGGATGTTTGTAGATCATTTACCCTCAAATAATTGTTGTTTACAATTCGTGTATAGGATTTCATTAAGTTCATAACAATTTTAGGGTTCTTCAGGTTTTATCATATTATATTGTGATTCACTTAATTTCAATAAAATTGGGTATTGCCATTGTGTTCCTCGTCTTAAAACGCACGATTTTCATATTTGGATCTGTCATACCCTAAATTTTGACCACTAAGATTTCCCATCATTGTGCAAATCATCATCACAATATGGATGTACCAACATGCCTCAATCAATCTCCTCATAGATGTTTGGGCATTCACTAATATCAAAGATTAGGGTTTAGAGCCCTCTCAGAGCTTTTAGACAAAGGATCAATCAAGAAATGACATGATCTTCAACTTGTCTAACCTCTCAAACATTCATAAGGGATCAAGAGGACTCCCACATCAGGAATCAAGCACAAAGTTGCAGCATTCCAGGTGGATCTAGCCTCAAGATCAACAGTGTCACCAAATTAGGGTTTTGGTCGACTGAGGCCTCCAGATGGAAATTTTCATCTGGGCATGAGCCAATGCTTCAAAGCATAACCCAAGATACTTCAAGGGACCTCATAAACCCAATCATCAAGTCAATGTGACCTCAGGGGATGCATTCACCAAAAATCAAGAATTAGGGTTTCTTGACCTAATTCACCCCTAAGTTGACTTTTGGGACAAAGCATGAGCCAAGATCTCAAGACATGATTTGAGGGACTCCAATACACTACATTGATCCATTTGCAACAATGGATTGATCCAAGAATCCTGATCCACAAGTTTCAATTTCATCAGGACAACAATTAGGGTTTTGAGGAAAGAGTCAACTGTACCTTTGACTTTTGACCAGGACATGCTCCCAAACCTTGGGACATGATTCAATACACCGTATAACCCCTATGGAACATATCCATCTAGTTTTATTTAGGTCAAGGACTTGATTTCATAAAGGATCGCACAGTTTGGAATTCATCTGATAAAAAGTCAACTGTGCACAAAAAGTCAAAGTTTGACTTTTTGAGATGTTTCATAATTATGGTTCTTTAACCCTAAAACAATGTTAATGTGTGATTTGAATCATCATTCATCAAGAAAAATCAAAGAAAGTGGGATAACTTGTAAAAGGGGTAACCATAAAAACTTAGAATTTTTCTAAGTTATGGAACAAAGTGGCTAGGGTACCAACTTCCAAGGATCATAACTTGAGATCCAAGCAACCATTTTGGCTGGTCCAAAGATGGATTTGTAGCTCTTATGGCATACTTTAAAAGTGTCAACTACACCTCATTCCAATTCCTCATAGATTTCAAGTTATGATTGGATCAAAATCACTAAAAACATGAAAATACATCTTTTCCAACACTTTGACAAAATTATGTCCACGACAGATTTTGGTGAAAACACCAAAACTTGGGGCATTTTTTCACACAGTTGCAAGCTGAATAAATTCAAGATATAAACATCAAAGCTGTTGTACATATTACCTACAATCCAAGGAACTCATTGGCATGAAACAACTCAGCTTGAGCCAAGAGTTATGGCTGATGCAACACACCATGGCAAGGCTGTCATGAAAAATCAGTTTGTGAGATTTCTTGCTTTACACGATTTTGATCCAAAGACCAATGATCCCTATGCCACAGTCATCTAATCTGATCCTAATCCAACTGATCCAACTTGTAAAGCTGAGTCAAAAAGCCAAGGGATCTTCCAACTTGAGATTAATGCATTTTGGCACATTATGCCTTGAATTCAAAGGCATTTATGTAAAATAGGGCACTTTCAACAAAGCCACTCTACTCAGTCAATATGCTCACTTAAAAAACAATTAAAACATCTGAAGAATGTGGATTTGGTCAAGATATAGCCCGGCTCTTGGGAGAAGCTAGTTTGCCTTGCATGAGAAGAAATGCCACCAAGCCAAAGCCATTGAATGTGATATGATCTTATAGCCATTCACTATTCCTCAAAGACAAGAGTTGATCCAGTATAAATAGAGGTCCTAACTAATCATTCAAACTACACCAAAGCTGCTTACAACATTGCTTTCTCTCATTTCTTTCTCACACATCAAATTTCATTGTTCTTGAGAAAGTACTATCGGGTTTTGAGTTGGAGGCCAATACAACTCAAACGAATGGTTCACACACCTCATATACAACATATAGGAGTGATCTAAACCATCACATTCAATCTGTAACATCAGAATCATCAAATCACACCTCAATTGCTCAAAGTTACAAAGCAGCTGCAGGTCGGGTCCATTTGGCTAATCCAAAGGTTTTCCAATCAACCTAAGCATTCAAACACATCCCTTGAGATACAAGGAAGCTGTCCAAATCATTGGAACACAACTGTAACACCTCCAAATCGGAATTCGATTCTCACTTGCAAAGGTAAACCTTAAACTCTCAAACTCAATGAATCATGCATCATAAACATGTTTTCTTGTTACCATTGTGTTTCTGGATGTTTGTAGATCATTTACCCTCAATTAATTGTTGTTTACAATTCGTGTATAGGATTTCATTAAGTTCATAACAATTTTAGGGTTCTTCAGGTTTTATCATATTATATTGTGATTCACTTAATTTCAATAAAATTGGGTATTGCCATTGTGTTCCTCGTCTTAAAACGCACGATTTTCATATTTGGATCTGTCATACCCTAAATTTTGACCACTAAGATTTCCCATCATTGTGCAAATCATCATCACAATATGGATGTACCAACATGCCTCAATCAATCTCCTCATAGATGTTTGGGCATTCACTAATATCAAAGATTAGGGTTTAGAGCCCTCTCAGAGCTTTTAGACAAAGGATCAATCAAGAAATGACATGATCTTCAACTTGTCTAACCTCTCAAACATTCATAAGGGATCAAGAGGACTCCCACATCAGGAATCAAGCACAAAGTTGCAGCATTCCAGGTGGATCTAGCCTCAAGATCAACAGTGTCACCAAATTAGGGTTTTGGTCGACTGAGGCCTCCAGATGGAAATTTTCATCTGGGCATGAGCCAATGCTTCAAAGCATAACCCAAGATACTTCAAGGGACCTCATAAACCCAATCATCAAGTCAATGTGACCTCAGGGGATGCATTCACCAAAAATCAAGAATTAGGGTTTCTTGACCTAATTCACCCCTAAGTTGACTTTTGGGACAAAGCATGAGCCAAGATCTCAAGACATGATTTGAGGGACTCCAATACACTACATTGATCCATTTGCAACAATGGATTGATCCAAGAATCCTGATCCACAAGTTTCAATTTCATCAGGACAACAATTAGGGTTTTGAGGAAAAAGTCAACTGTACCTTTGACTTTTGACCAGGACATGCTCCCAAACCTTGGGACATGATTCAATACACCGTATAACCCCTATGGAACATATCCATCTAGTTTTATTTAGGTCAAGGACTTGATTTCATAAAGGATCGCACAGTTTGGAATTCATCTGATAAAAAGTCAACTGTGCACAAAAAGTCAAAGTTTGACTTTTTGAGATGTTTCATAATTATGGTTCTTTAACCCTAAAACAATGTTAATGTGTGATTTGAATCATCATTCATCAAGAAAAATCAAAGAAAGTGGGATAACTTGTAAAAGGGGTAACCATAAAAACTTAGAATTTTTCTAAGTTATGGAACAAAGTGGCTAGGGTACCAACTTCCAAGGATCATAACTTGAGATCCAAGCAACCATTTTGGCTGGTCCAAAGATGGATTTGTAGCTCTTATGGCATACTTTAAAAGTGTCAACTACACCTCATTCCAATTCCTCATAGATTTCAAGTTATGATTGGATCAAAATCACTAAAAACATGAAAATACATCTTTTCCAACACTTTGACAAAATTATGTCCACGACAGATTTTGGTGAAAACACCAAAACTTGGGGCATTTTTTCACACAGTTGCAAGCTGAATAAATTCAAGATATAAACATCAAAGCTGTTGTACATATTACCTACAATCCAAGGAACTCATTGGCATGAAACAACTCAGCTTGAGCCAAGAGTTATGGCTGATGCAACACACCATGGCAAGGCTGTCATGAAAAATCAGTTTGTGAGATTTCTTGCTTTACACGATTTTGATCCAAAGACCAATGATCCCTATGCCACAGTCATCTAATCTGATCCTAATCCAACTGATCCAACTTGTAAAGCTGAGTCAAAAAGCCAAGGGATCTTCCAACTTGAGATTAATGCATTTTGGCACATTATGCCTTGAATTCAAAGGCATTTATGTAAAATAGGGCACTTTCAACAAAGCCACTCTACTCAGTCAATATGCTCACTTAAAAAACAATTAAAACATCTGAAGAATGTGGATTTGGTCAAGATATAGCCCGGCTCTTGGGAGAAGCTAGTTTGCCTTGCATGAGAAGAAATGCCACCAAGCCAAAGCCATTGAATGTGATATGATCTTATAGCCATTCACTATTCCTCAAAGACAAGAGTTGATCCAGTATAAATAGAGGTCCTAACTGATCATTCAAACTACACCAAAGCTGCTTACAACATTGCTTTCTCTCATTTCTTTCTCACACATCAAATTTCATTGTTCTTGAGAAAGTACTATCGGGTTTTGAGTTGGAGGCCAATACAACTCAAACGAATGGTTCACACACCTCATATACAACATATAGGAGTGATCTAAACCATCACATTCAATCTGTAACATCAGAATCATCAAATCACACCTCAATTGCTCAAAGTTACAAAGCAGCTGCAGGTCGGGTCCATTTGGCTAATCCAAAGGTTTTCCAATCAACCTAAGCATTCAAACACATCCCTTGAGATACAAGGAAGCTGTCCAAATCATTGGAACACAACTGTAACACCTCCAAATCGGAATTCGATTCTCACTTGCAAAGGTAAACCTTAAACTCTCAAACTCAATGAATCATGCATCATAAACATGTTTTCTTGTTACCATTGTGTTTCTGGATGTTTGTAGATCATTTACCCTCAATTAATTGTTGTTTACAATTCGTGTATAGGATTTCATTAAGTTCATAACAATTTTAGGGTTCTTCAGGTTTTATCATATTATATTGTGATTCACTTAATTTCAATAAAATTGGGTATTGCCATTGTGTTCCTCGTCTTAAAACGCACGATTTTCATATTTGGATCTGTCATACCCTAAATTTTGACCACTAAGATTTCCCATCATTGTGCAAATCATCATCACAATATGGATGTACCAACATGCCTCAATCAATCTCCTCATAGATGTTTGGGCATTCACTAATATCAAAGATTAGGGTTTAGAGCCCTCTCAGAGCTTTTAGACAAAGGATCAATCAAGAAATGACATGATCTTCAACTTGTCTAACCTCTCAAACATTCATAAGGGATCAAGAGGACTCCCACATCAGGAATCAAGCACAAAGTTGCAGCATTCCAGGTGGATCTAGCCTCAAGATCAACAGTGTCACCAAATTAGGGTTTTGGTCGACTGAGGCCTCCAGATGGAAATTTTCATCTGGGCATGAGCCAATGCTTCAAAGCATAACCCAAGATACTTCAAGGGACCTCATAAACCCAATCATTAAGTCAATGTGACCTCAGGGGATGCATTCACCAAAAATCAAGAATTAGGGTTTCTTGACCTAATTCACCCCTAAGTTGACTTTTGGGACAAAGCATGAGCCAAGATCTCAAGACATGATTTGAGGGACTCCAATACACTACATTGATCCATTTGCAACAATGGATTGATCCAAGAATCCTGATCCACAAGTTTCAATTTCATCAGGACAACAATTAGGGTTTTGAGGAAAAAGTCAACTGTACCTTTGACTTTTGACTAGGACATGCTCCCAAACCTTGGGACATGATTCAATACACCGTATAACCCCTATGGAACATATCCATCTAGTTTTATTTAGGTCAAGGACTTGATTTCATAAAGGATCGCACAGTTTGGAATTCATCTGATAAAAAGTCAACTGTGCACAAAAAGTCAAAGTTTGACTTTTTGAGATGTTTCATAATTATGGTTCTTTAACCCTAAAACAATGTTAATGTGTGATTTGAATCATCATTCATCAAGAAAAATCAAAGAAAGTGGGATAACTTGTAAAAGGGGTAACCATAAAAACTTAGAATTTTTCTAAGTTATGGAACAAAGTGGCTAGGGTACCAACTTCCAAGGATCATAACTTGAGATCCAAGCAACCATTTTGGCTGGTCCAAAGATGGATTTGTAGCTCTTATGGCATACTTTAAAAGTGTCAACTACACCTCATTCCAATTCCTCATAGATTTCAAGTTATGATTGGATCAAAATCACTAAAAACATGAAAATACATCTTTTCCAACACTTTGACAAAATTATGTCCACGACAGATTTTGGTGAAAACACCAAAACTTGGGGCATTTTTTCACACAGTTGCAAGCTGAATAAATTCAAGATATAAACATCAAAGCTGTTGTACATATTACCTACAATCCAAGGAACTCATTGGCATGAAACAACTCAGCTTGAGCCAAGAGTTATGGTTGATGCAACACACCATGGCAAGGCTGTCATGAAAAATCAGTTTGTGAGATTTCTTGCTTTACACGATTTTGATCCAAAGACCAATGATCCCTATGCCACAGTCATCTAATCTGATCCTAATCCAACTGATCCAACTTGTAAAGCTGAGTCAAAAAGCCAAGGGATCTTCCAACTTGAGATTAATGCATTTTGGCACATTATGCCTTGAATTCAAAGGCATTTATGTAAAATAGGGCACTTTCAACAAAGCCACTCTACTCAGTCAATATGCTCACTTAAAAAACAATTAAAACATCTGAAGAATGTGGATTTGGTCAAGATATAGCCCGGCTCTTGGGAGAAGCTAGTTTGCCTTGCATGAGAAGAAATGCCACCAAGCCAAAGCCATTGAATGTGATATGATCTTATAGCCATTCACTATTCCTCAAAGACAAGGGTTGATCCAGTATAAATAGAGGTCCTAACTAATCATTCAAACTACACCAAAGCTGCTTACAACATTGCTTTCTCTCATTTCTTTCTCACACATCAAATTTCATTGTTCTTGAGAAAGTACTATCGGGTTTTGAGTTGGAGGCCAATACAACTCAAACGAATGGTTCACACACCTCATATACAACATATAGGAGTGATCTAAACCATCACATTCAATCTGTAACATCAGAATCATCAAATCACACCTCAATTGCTCAAAGTTACAAAGCAGCTGCAGGTCGGGTCCATTTGGCTAATCCAAAGGTTTTCCAATCAACCTAAGCATTCAAACACATCCCTTAAGATACAAGGAAGCTGTCCAAATCATTGGAACACAACTGTAACACCTCCAAATCGGAATTCGATTCTCACTTGCAAAGGTAAACCTTAAACTCTCAAACTCAATGAATCATGCATCATAAACATGTTTTCTTGTTACCATTGTGTTTCTGGATGTTTGTAGATCATTTACCCTCAATTAATTGTTGTTTACAATTCGTGTATAGGATTTCATTAAGTTCATAACAATTTTAGGGTTCTTCAGGTTTTATCATATTATATTGTGATTCACTTAATTTCAATAAAATTGGGTATTGCCATTGTGTTCCTCGTCTTAAAACGCACGATTTTCATATTTGGATCTGTCATACCCTAAATTTTGACCACTAAGATTTCCCATCATTGTGCAAATCATCATCACAATATGGATGTACCAACATGCCTCAATCAATCTCCTCATAGATGTTTGGGCATTCACTAATATCAAAGATTAGGGTTTAGAGCCCTCTCAGAGCTTTTAGACAAAGGATCAATCAAGAAATGACATGATCTTCAACTTGTCTAACCTCTCAAACATTCATAAGGGATCAAGAGGACTCCCACATCAGGAATCAAGCACAAAGTTGCAGCATTCCAGGTGGATCTAGCCTCAAGATCAACAGTGTCACCAAATTAGGGTTTTGGTCGACTGAGGCCTCCAGATGGAAATTTTCATCTGGGCATGAGCCAATGCTTCAAAGCATAACCCAAGATACTTCAAGGGACCTCATAAACCCAATCATCAAGTCAATGTGACCTCAGGGGATGCATTCACCAAAAATCAAGAATTAGGGTTTCTTGACCTAATTCACCCCTAAGTTGACTTTTGGGACAAAGCATGAGCCAAGATCTCAAGACATGATTTGAGGGACTCCAATACACTACATTGATCCATTTGCAACAATGGATTGATCCAAGAATCCTGATCCACAAGTTTCAATTTCATCAGGACAACAATTAGGGTTTTGAGGAAAAAGTCAACTGTACCTTTGACTTTTGACCAGGACATGCTCCCAAACCTTGGGACATGATTCAATACACCGTATAACCCCTATGGAACATATCCATCTAGTTTTATTTAGGTCAAGGACTTGATTTCATAAAGGATCGCACAGTTTGGAATTCATCTGATAAAAAGTCAACTGTGCACAAAAAGTCAAAGTTTGACTTTTTGAGATGTTTCATAATTATGGTTCTTTAACCCTAAAACAATGTTAATGTGTGATTTGAATCATCATTCATCAAGAAAAATCAAAGAAAGTGGGATAACTTGTAAAAGGGGTAACCATAAAAACTTAGAATTTTTCTAAGTTATGGAACAAAGTGGCTAGGGTACCAACTTCCAAGGATCATAACTTGAGATCCAAGCAACCATTTTGGCTGGTCCAAAGATGGATTTGTAGCTCTTATGGCATACTTTAAAAGTGTCAACTACACCTCATTCCAATTCCTCATAGATTTCAAGTTATGATTGGATCAAAATCACTAAAAACATGAAAATACATCTTTTCCAACACTTTGACAAAATTATGTCCACGACAGATTTTGGTGAAAACACCAAAACTTGGGGCATTTTTTCACACAGTTGCAAGCTGAATAAATTCAAGATATAAACATCAAAGCTGTTGTACATATTACCTACAATCCAAGGAACTCATTGGCATGAAACAACTCAGCTTGAGCCAAGAGTTATGGTTGATGCAACACACCATGGCAAGGCTGTCATGAAAAATCAGTTTGTGAGATTTCTTGCTTTACACGATTTTGATCCAAAGACCAATGATCCCTATGCCACAGTCATCTAATCTGATCCTAATCCAACTGATCCAACTTGTAAAGCTGAGTCAAAAAGCCAAGGGATCTTCCAACTTGAGATTAATGCATTTTGGCACATTATGCCTTGAATTCAAAGGCATTTATGTAAAATAGGGCACTTTCAACAAAGCCACTCTACTCAGTCAATATGCTCACTTAAAAAACAATTAAAACATCTGAAGAATGTGGATTTGGTCAAGATATAGCCCGGCTCTTGGGAGAAGCTAGTTTGCCTTGCATGAGAAGAAATGCCACCAAGCCAAAGCCATTGAATGTGATATGATCTTATAGCCATTCACTATTCCTCAAAGACAAGAGTTGATCCAGTATAAATAGAGGTCCTAACTGATCATTCAAACTACACCAAAGCTGCTTACAACATTGCTTTCTCTCATTTCTTTCTCACACATCAAATTTCATTGTTCTTGAGAAAGTACTATCGGGTTTTGAGTTGGAGGCCAATACAACTCAAACGAATGGTTCACACACCTCATATACAACATATAGGAGTGATCTAAACCATCACATTCAATCTGTAACATCAGAATCATCAAATCACACCTCAATTGCTCAAAGTTACAAAGCAGCTGCAGGTCGGGTCCATTTGGCTAATCCAAAGGTTTTCCAATCAACCTAAGCATTCAAACACATCCCTTGAGATACAAGGAAGCTGTCCAAATCATTGGAACACAACTGTAACACCTCCAAATCGGAATTCGATTCTCACTTGCAAAGGTAAACCTTAAACTCTCAAACTCAATGAATCATGCATCATAAACATGTTTTCTTGTTACCATTGTGTTTCTGGATGTTTGTAGATCATTTACCCTCAATTAATTGTTGTTTACAATTCGTGTATAGGATTTCATTAAGTTCATAACAATTTTAGGGTTCTTCAGGTTTTATCATATTATATTGTGATTCACTTAATTTCAATAAAATTGGGTATTGCCATTGTGTTCCTCGTCTTAAAACGCACGATTTTCATATTTGGATCTGTCATACCCTAAATTTTGACCACTAAGATTTCCCATCATTGTGCAAATCATCATCACAATATGGATGTACCAACATGCCTCAATCAATCTCCTCATAGATGTTTGGGCATTCACTAATATCAAAGATTAGGGTTTAGAGCCCTCTCAGAGCTTTTAGACAAAGGATCAATCAAGAAATGACATGATCTTCAACTTGTCTAACCTCTCAAACATTCATAAGGGATCAAGAGGACTCCCACATCAGGAATCAAGCACAAAGTTGCAGCATTCCAGGTGGATCTAGCCTCAAGATCAACAGTGTCACCAAATTAGGGTTTTGGTCGACTGAGGCCTCCAGATGGAAATTTTCATCTGGGCATGAGCCAATGCTTCAAAGCATAACCCAAGATACTTCAAGGGACCTCATAAACCCAATCATTAAGTCAATGTGACCTCAGGGGATGCATTCACCAAAAATCAAGAATTAGGGTTTCTTGACCTAATTCACCCCTAAGTTGACTTTTGGGACAAAGCATGAGCCAAGATCTCAAGACATGATTTGAGGGACTCCAATACACTACATTGATCCATTTGCAACAATGGATTGATCCAAGAATCCTGATCCACAAGTTTCAATTTCATCAGGACAACAATTAGGGTTTTGAGGAAAAAGTCAACTGTACCTTTGACTTTTGACTAGGACATGCTCCCAAACCTTGGGACATGATTCAATACACCGTATAACCCCTATGGAACATATGCATCTAGTTTTATTTAGGTCAAGGACTTGATTTCATAAAGGATCGCACAGTTTGGAATTCATCTGATAAAAAGTCAACTGTGCACAAAAAGTCAAAGTTTGACTTTTTGAGATGTTTCATAATTATGGTTCTTTAACCCTAAAACAATGTTAATGTGTGATTTGAATCATCATTCATCAAGAAAAATCAAAGAAAGTGGGATAACTTGTAAAAGGGGTAACCATAAAAACTTAGAATTTTTCTAAGTTATGGAACAAAGTGGCTAGGGTACCAACTTCCAAGGATCATAACTTGAGATCCAAGCAACCATTTTGGCTGGTCCAAAGATGGATTTGTAGCTCTTATGGCATACTTTAAAAGTGTCAACTACACCTCATTCCAATTCCTCATAGATTTCAAGTTATGATTGGATCAAAATCACTAAAAACATGAAAATACATCTTTTCCAACACTTTGACAAAATTATGTCCACGACAGATTTTGGTGAAAACACCAAAACTTGGGGCATTTTTTCACACAGTTGCAAGCTGAATAAATTCAAGATATAAACATCAAAGCTGTTGTACATATTACCTACAATCCAAGGAACTCATTGGCATGAAACAACTCAGCTTGAGCCAAGAGTTATGGCTGATGCAACACACCATGGCAAGGCTGTCATGAAAAATCAGTTTGTGAGATTTCTTGCTTTACACGATTTTGATCCAAAGACCAATGATCCCTATGCCACAGTCATCTAATCTGATCCTAATCCAACTGATCCAACTTGTAAAGCTGAGTCAAAAAGCCAAGGGATCTTCCAACTTGAGATTAATGCATTTTGGCACATTATGCCTTGAATTCAAAGGCATTTATGTGAAATAGGGCACTTTTAACAAAGCCACTCTACTCAGTCAATATGCTCACTTAAAAAACAATTAAAACATCTGAAGAATGTGGATTTGGTCAAGATATAGCCCGACTCTTGGGAGAAGCTAGTTTGCCTTGCATGAGAAGAAATGCCACCAAGCCAAAGCCATTGAATGTGATATGATCTTATAGCCATTCACTATTCCTCAAAGACAAGAGTTGATCCAGTATAAATAGAGGTCCTAACTGATCATTCAAACTACACCAAAGTTGCTTACAACATTGCTTTCTCTCATTTCTTTCTCACACATCAAATTTCATTGTTCTTGAGAAAGTACTATCGGGTTTTGAGTTGGAGGCCAATACAACTCAAACGAATGGTTCACACACCTCATATACAACATATAGGAGTGATCTAAACCATCACATTCAATCTGTAACATCAGAATCATCAAATCACACCTCAATTGCTCAAAGTTACAAAGCAGCTGCAGGTCGGGTCCAATTGGCTAATCCAAAGGTTTTCCAATCAACCTAAGCATTCAAACACATCCCTTGAGATACAAGGAAGCTGTCCAAATCATTGGAACACAACTGTAACACCTCCAAATCAGAATTCGATTCTCACTTGCAAAGGTAAACCTTAAACTCTCAAACTCAATGAATCATGCATCATAAACATGTTTTCTTGTTACCATTGTGTTTCTGGATGTTCGTAGATCATTTACCCTCAATTAATTGTTGTTTACAATTCGTGTATAGGATTTCATTAAGTTCATAACAATTTTAGGGTTCTTCAGGTTTTATCATATTATGTTGTGATTCACTTAATTTCAATAAAATTGGGTATTGCCATTGTGTTCCTCGTCTTAAAACGCACGATTTTCATATTTGGATCTGTCATACCCCAAATTTTGACCACTAAGATTTCCCATCATTGTGCAAATCATCATCACAATATGGATGTACCAACATGCCTCAATCAATCTCCTCATAGATGTTTGGGCATTCACTACTATCAAAGATTAGGGTTTAGAGCCCTCTCAGAGCTTTTAGACAAAGGATCAATCAAGAAATGACATGATCTTCAACTTGTCTAACCTCTCAAACATTCATAAGGGATCAAGAGGACTCCCACATCAGGAATCAAGCACAAAGTTGCAGCATTCCAGGTGGATCTAGCCTCAAGATCACCAGTGTCACCAAATTAGGGTTTTGGTCGACTGAGGCCTCCAGATGGAAATTTTCATCTGAGCATGAGCCAATGCTTCAAAGCATAAACCAAGATACTTCAAGGGACTTCATAAACCTAATGATCAAGTCAATGTGACCTCAGGGGATGCATTCACCAAAAATCAAGAATTAGGGTTTCTTGACCTAATTCACCCCTAAGTTGACTTTTGGGACAAAGCATGAGCCAAGATCTCAAGACATGATTTGAGGGACTCCAATACACTACATTGATCCATTTGCAACAATGGATTGATCCAAGAATCCTGATCCACAAGTTTCAATTTCATCAGGACAACAATTAGGGTTTTGAGGAAAAAGTCAACTGTACCTTTGACTTTTGACCAGGACATGCTCCCAAACCTTGGGACATGATTCAATACACCGTATAACCCCTATGGAACATATCCATCTAGTTTTATTTAGGTCAAGGACTTGATTTCATAAAGGATCGCACAGTTTGGAATTCATCTGATAAAAAGTCAACTGTGCACAAAAAGTCAAAGTTTGACTTTTTGAGATTTTTCATAATTATGGTTCTTTAACCCTAAAACAATGTTAATGTGTGATTTGAATCATCATTCATCAAGAAAAATCAAAGAAAGTGGGATAACTTGTAAAAGGGGTAACCATAAAAACTTAGAATTTTTCTAAGTTATGGAACAAAGTGGCTAGGGTACCAACTTCCAAGGATCATAACTTGAGATCCAAGCAACCATTTTGGCTGGTCCAAAGATGGATTTGTAGCTCTTATGGCATACTTTAAAAGTGTCAACTACACCTCATTCCAATTCCTCATAGATTTCAAGTTATGATTGGATCAAAATCACTAAAAACATGAAAATACATCTTTTCCAAC
This sequence comes from Lathyrus tuberosus, assembly GCA_022829125.1. NCBI lineage: Eukaryota > Viridiplantae > Streptophyta > Magnoliopsida > Fabales > Fabaceae > Lathyrus > Lathyrus tuberosus. The sequence goes on along the minus strand of JALAZF010000041.1, from coordinate 3,402,230 downwards.
ACTTTGACAAAATTATGTCCACGACAGATTTTGTTGAAAACACCAAAACTTGGGGCATTTTTTCACACAGTTGCAAGCTGAATAAATTCAAGATATCAACATCAAAGCTGTTGTACATATTGCCTACAATCCAAGGAACTCATTGGCATGAAACAACTCAGCTTGAGCCAAGAGTTATGGCTGATGCAACACACCATGGCAAGGCTGTCATGAAAAATCAGTTTGTGAGATTTCTTGCTTTACACGATTTTGATCCAAAGACCAATGATCCCTATGCCACAGTCATCTAATCTGATCCTAATCCAACTGATCCAACTTGTAAAGCTGAGTCAAAAAGCCAAGGGATCTTCCAACTTGAGATTAATGCATTTTGGCACATTATGCCTTGAATTCAAAGGCATTTATGTGAAATAGGGCACTTTCAACAAAGCCACTCTACTAAGTCAAGATGCTCACTTAAAAAATAATTAAAAAATCTGAAGAATGTGGATTTGGTCAAGATATAGCCCGACTCTTGGGAGAAGCTAGTTTGCCTTGCATGAGAAGAAATGCCACCAAGCCAAAGCCATTGAATGTGATATGATCTTACAGCCATTCACTATTCCTCAAAGACAAGAGTTGATGCACTATAAATAGAGGTCCCAACTGATCATTCAAACTACACCAAAGCAGCTTACAACATTGCTTTCTCTCATTTCTTTCTCTTACATCAAATTTCATTGTTCTTGAGAAAGTACTATCGGGTTTTGAGTTGGAGGCCAATACAACTCAAACGAATGGTTCACACACCTCATATACAACATATAGGAGTGATCTAAACCATCACATTCAATCTGTAACATCAGAATCATCAAATCACACCTCAATTGCTCAAAGTTACAAAGTAGCTGCAGGTCGGGTCCAATTGGCTAATCCAAAGGTTTTCCAATCAACCTAAGCATTCAAACACATCCCTTGAGATACAAGGAAGCTGTCCAAATCATTGGAACATAACTGTAACACCTCCAAATCAGAATTTGATTCTCACTTGCAAAGGTAAACCTTAAACTCTCAAACTCAATGAATCATGCATCATAAACATGTTTTCTTGTTACCATTGTGTTTCTGGATGTTTGTAGATCATTTACCCTCAATTAATTGTTGTTTACAATTCGTGTATAGGATTTCATTAAGTTCATAACAATTTTAGGGTTCTTCAGGTTTTATCATATTATGTTGTGATTCACTTAATTTCAATAAAATTGGGTATTGCCATTGTGTTCCTCGTCTTAAAACGCACGATATTCATATTTGGATCTGTCATACCCCAAATTTTGACCACTAAGATTTCCCATCATTGTGCAAATCATCATCACAATATGGATGTACCAACATGCCTCAATCAATCTCCTCATAGATGTTTGGGCATTCACTACTATCAAAGATTAGGGTTTAGAGCCCTCTCAGAGCTTTTAGACAAAGGATCAATCAAGAAATGACATGATCTTCAACTTGTCTAACCTCTCAAACATTCATAAGGGATCAAGAGGACTCCCACATCAGGAATCAAGCACAAAGTTGCAGCATTCCAGGTGGATCTAGCCTCAAGATCACCAGTGTCACCAAATTAGGGTTTTGGTCGACTGAGGCCTCCAGATGGAAATTTTCATCTGAGCATGAGCCAATGCTTCAAAGCATAAACTAAGATACTTCAAGGGACCTCATCAACCTAATGATCAAGTCAATGTGACCTCAGGGGATGCATTCACCAAAAATCAAGAATTAGGGTTTCTTGACCTAATTCACCCCTAAGTTGACTTTTGGGACAAAGCATGAGCCAAGATCTCAAGACATGATTTGAGGGACTCCAATACACTACATTGATCCATTTGTAACAATGGATTGATCCAAGAATCCTGATCCACAAGTTTCAATTTCATCAGGACAACAATTAGGGTTTTGAGGAAAAAGTCAACTGTACCTTTGACTTTTGACCAGGACATGCTCCCAAACCTTGGGACATGATTCAATACACCGTATAACCCCTATGGAACATATCCATCTAGTTTTATTTAGGTCAAGGACTTGATTTCATAAAGGATCGCACAGTTTGGAATTCATCTGATAAAAAGTCAACTGTGCACAAAAAGTCAAAGTTTGACTTTTTGAGATTTTTCATAATTATGGTTCTTTAACCCTAAAACAATGTTAATGTGTGATTTGAATCATCATTCTTCAAGAAAAATCAAAGAAAGTGGGATAACTTGTAAAAGGGGGTAACCATAAAAACTTAGAATTTTTCTAAGTTATGGAACAAAGTGGCTAGGGTACCAACTTCCAAGGATCATAACTTGAGATCCAAGCAACCATTTTAGCTGGTCCAAAGATGGATTTGTAGCTCTTATGGCATACTTTAAAAGTGTCAACTACACCTCATTCCAATTCCTCATAGATTTCAAGTTATGATTGGATCAAAATCACTAAAAACATGAAAATACATCTTTTCCAACACTTTGACAAAATTATGTCCACGACAGATTTTGTTGAAAACACCAAAACTTGGGGCATTTTTTCACACAGTTGCAAGCTGAATAAATTCAAGATATCAACATCAAAGCTGTTGTACATATTGCCTACAATCCAAGGAACTCGTTGGCATGAAACAACTCAGCTTGAGCCAAGAGTTATGGCTGATGCAACACACCATGGCAAGGCTGTCATGAAAAATCAGTTTGTGAGATTTCTTGCTTTACACGATTTTGATCCAAAGACCAATGATCCCTATGCCACAGTCATCTAATCTGATCCTAATCCAACTGATCCAACTTGTAAAGCTGAGTCAAAAAGCCAAGGGATCTTCCAACTTGAGATTAATGCATTTTGGCACATTATGCCTTGAATTAAAAGGCATTTATGTGAAATAGGGCACTTTCAACAAAGCCACTCTACTCAGTCAATATGCTCACTTAAAAAACAATTAAAATATCTGAAGAATGTGGATTTGGTCAAGATATAGCCCGGCTCTTGGGAGAAGCTAGTTTGCCTTGCATGAGAAGAAATGCCACCAAGCCAAAGCCATTGAATGTGATATGATCTTATAGCCATTCACTATTCCTCAAAAACAAGAGTTGATCCACTATAAATAGAGGTCCTAACTGATCATTCAAACTACACCAAAGCTGCTTACAACATTGCTTTCTCTCATTTCTTTCTCACACATCAAATTTCATTGTTCTTGAGAAAGTACAATCGGGTTTTGAGTTGGAGGCCAATACAACTCAAACGAATGGTTCACACACCTCATATACAACATATAGGAGTGATCTAAACCATCACATTCAATCTGTAACATCAGAATCATCAAATCACACCTCAATTGCTCAAAGTTACAAAGCAGCTGCAGGTCGGGTCCAATTGGCTAATCCAAAGGTTTTCCAATCAACCTAAGCATTCAAACACATCCCTTGAGATACAAGGAAGCTGTCCAAATCATTGGAACACAACTGTAACACCTCCAAATCAGAATTCGATTCTCACTTGCAAAGGTAAACCTTAAACTCTCAAACTCAATGAATCATGCATCATAAACATGTTTTCTTGTTACCATTGTGTTTCTGGATGTTTGTAGATCATTTACCCTCAATTAATTGTTGTTTACAATTCGTGTATATGATTTCATTAAGTTCATAACAATTTTAGGGTTCTTCAGGTTTTATCATATTATGTTGTGATTCACTTAATTTCAATAAAATTGGGTATTGCCATTGTGTTCCTCGTCTTAAAACGCATGATTTTCATATTTGGATATGTCATACCCCAAATTTTGACCACTAAGATTTCCCATCATTGTGCAAATCATCATCACAATATGGATGTACCAACTTGCCTCAATCAATCTCCTCATAGATGTTTGGGCATTCACTACTATCAAAGATTAGGGTTTAGAGCCCTCTCAGAGCTTTTAGACAAAGGATCTATCAAGAAATGACATGATCTTCAACTTGTCTAACCTCTCAAACATTCATAAGGGATCAAGAGGACTCCCGCATCAGGAATCAAGCACAAAGTTGCAGCATTCCAGGTGGATCAAGCCTCAAGATCACCAGTGTCACCAAATTAGGGTTTTGGTCGACTGAGGCCTCCAGATGGAAATTTTCATCTGGGCATGAGCTAATGCTTCAAAGCATAACCCAAGATACTTCAAGGGACCTCATAAACCCAATCATCAAGTCAATGTGACCTCAGGGGATGCATTCACCAAAAATCAAGAATTAGGGTTTCTTGACCTAATTCACCCCTAAGTTGACTTTTGGGACAAAGCATGAGCCAAGATCTCAAGACATGATTTGAGGGACTCCAATACACTACATTGATCCATTTGCAACAATGGATTGATCCAAGAATCCTGATCCACAAGTTTCAATTTCATCAGGACAACAATTAGGGTTTTGAGGAAAAAGTCAATTGTACCTTTGACTTTTGACCAGGACATGCTCCCAAACCTTGGGACATGATTCAATACACCGTATAACCCCTATGGAACATATCCATCTAGTTTTATTTAGGTCAAGGACTTGATTTCATAAAGGATCGCACAGTTTGGAATTCATCTGATAAAAAGTCAACTGTGCACAAAAAGTCAAAGTTTGACTTTTTGAGATTTTTCATAATTATGGTTCTTTAACCCTAAAACAATGTTAATGTGTGATTTGAATCATCATTCATCAAGAAAAATCAAAGAAAGTGGGATAACTTGTAAAAGGGGTAACCATAAAAACTTAGAATTTTTCTAAGTTATGGAACAAAGTGGCTAGGGTACCAACTTCCAAGGATCATAACTTGAGATCCAAGCAACCATTTTGGCTGGTCCAAAGATGGATTTGTAGCTCTTATGGCATACTTTAAAAGTGTCAACTACACCTCATTCCAATTCCTCATAGATTTCAAGTTATGATTGGATCAAAATCACTAAAAACATGAAAATACATCTTTTCCAACACTTTGACAAAATTATGTCCACGACAGATTTTGTTGAAAACACCAAAACTTGGGGCATTTTTTCACACAGTTGCAAGCTGAATAAATTCAAGATATCAACATCAAAGCTGTTGTACATATTGCCTACAATCCAAGGAACTCATTGGCATGAAACAACTCAGCTTGAGCCAAGAGTTATGGCTGATGCAACAAACCATGGCAAGGCTGTCATGAAAAATCAGTTTGTGAGATTTCTTGCTTTACACGATTTTGATCCAAAGACCAATGATCCCTATGCCACAGTCATCTAATCTGATCCTAATCCAACTGATCCAACTTGTAAAGCTGAGTCAAAAAGCCAAGGGATCTTCCAACTTGAGATTAATGCATTTTGGCACATTATGCCTTGAATTCAAAGGCATTTATGTGAAATAGGGCACTTTCAACAAAGCCACTCTACTCAGTCAATATGCTCACTTAAAAAACAATTAAAACATCTGAAGAATGTGGATTTGGTCAAGATATAGCCCGGCTCTTGGGAGAAGCTAGTTTGCCTTGCATGAGAAGAAATGCCACCAAGCCAAAGCCATTGAATGTGATATGATCTTATAGCCATTCACTATTCCTCAAAAACAAGAGTTGATCCACTATAAATAGAGGTCCTAACTGATCATTCAAACTACACCAAAGCTGCTTACAACATTGCTTTCTCTCATTTCTTTCTCACACATCAAATTTCATTGTTCTTGAGAAAGTACTATCGGGTTTTGAGTTGGAGGCCAATACAACTCAAACGAATGGTTCACACACCTCAAATACAACATATAGGAGTGATCTAAACCATCACATTCAATCTGTAACATCAGAATCATCAAATCACACCTCAATTGCTCAAAGTTACAAAGCAGCTGCAGGTCGGGTCCAATTGGCTAATCCAAAGGTTTTCCAATCAACCTAAGCATTCAAACACATCCCTTGAGATACAAGGAAGCTGTCCAAATCATTGGAACACAACTATAACACCTCCAAATCAGAATTCGATTCTCACTTGCAAAGGTAAACCTTAAACTCTCAAACTCAATGAATCATGCATCATAAACATGTTTTCTTGTTACCATTGTGTTTCTGGATGTTTGTAGATCATTTACCCTCAATTAATTGTTGTTTACAATTCGTGTATAGGATTTCATTAAGTTCATAACAATTTTAGGGTTCTTCAGGTTTTATCATATTATGTTGTGATTCACTTAATTTCAATAAAATTGGGTATTGCCATTGTGTTCCTCGTCTTAAAACGCACGATTTTCATATTTGGATATGTCATACCCCAAATTTTGACCACTAAGATTTCCCATCATTGTGCAAATCATCATCACAATATGGATGTACCAACATGCCTCAATCAATCTCCTCATAGATGTTTAGGCATTCACTACTATCAAAGATTAGGGTTTAGAGCCCTCTCAGAGCTTTTAGACAAAGGATCTATCAAGAAATGACATGATCTTCAACTTGTCTAACCTCTCAAACATTCATAAGGGATCAAGAGGACTCCCACATCAGGAATCAAGCACAAAGTTGCAGCATTCCAGGTGGATCAAGCCTCAAGATCACCAGTGTCACCAAATTAGGGTTTTGGTCGACTGAGGCCTCCAGATGGAAATTTTCATGTGGGCATGAGCCAATGCTTCAAAGCATAACCCAAGATACTTCAAGGGACCTCATAAACCCAATCATCAAGTCAATGTGACCTCAGGGGATGCATTCACCAAAAATCAAGAATTAGGGTTTCTTGACCTAATTCACCCCTAAGTTGACTTTTGGGACAAAGCATGAGCCAAGATCTCAAGACATGATTTGGGGGACTCCAATACACTACATTGATCCATTTGCAACAATGGATTGATCCAAGAATCCTGATCCACAAGTTTCAATTTCATCAGGACAACAATTAGGGTTTTGAGGAAAAAGTCAATTGTACCTTTGACTTTTGACCAGGACATGCTCCCAAACCTTGGGACATGATTCAATACACCGTATAACCCCTATGGAACATATCCATCTAGTTTTATTTAGGTCAAGGACTTGATTTCATAAAGGATCGCACAGTTTGGAATTCATCTGATAAAAAGTCAACTGTGCACAAAAAGTCAAAGTTTGACTTTTTGAGATTTTTCATAATTATGGTTCTTTAACCCTAAAACAATGTTAATGTGGGATTTGAATCATCATTCATCAAGAAAAATCAAAGAAAGTGGGATAACTTGTAAAAGGGGTAACCATAAAAACATAGAATTTTTCTAAGTTATGGAACAAAGTGGCTAGGGTACCAACTTCCAAGGATCATAAGTTAAGATCCAAGCAACCATTTTGGCTGGTCCAAAGATGGATTTGTAGCTCTTATGGCATACTTTAAAAGTGTCAACTACACCTCATTCCAATTCCTCATAGATTTCAAGTTATGATTGGATCAAAATCACTAAAAACATGAAAATACATCTTTTCCAACACTTTGACAAAATTATGTCCACGACAGATTTTGTTGAAAACACCAAAACTTGGGGCATTTTTTCACACAGTTGTAAGCTGAATAAATTCAAGATATAAACATCAAAGTTGTTGTACATATTGCCTACAATCCAAGGAACTCATTGGCATGAAACAACTCAGCCTGAGCCAAGAGTTATGGCTGATGCAACACACCATGGCAAGGTTGTCATGAAAAATCAGTTTGTGAGATTTCTCGCTTTACACGATTTTGATCCAAAGACCAATGATCCATATGCCACAGTCATCTAATCTGATCCTAATCCAACTGATCCAACTTGTAAAGCTGAGTCAAAAAGCCAAGGGATCTTCCAACTTGAGATTAATGCATTTTGGCACATTATGCCTTGAATTCAAAGGCATTTATGTGAAATAGGGCACTTTCAACAAAGCCACTCTACTCAGTCAAGATGCTCACTTAAAAAACAATTAAAACATCTGAAGAATGTGGATTTGGTCAAGATATAGCCTGGCTCTTGGGAGAAGCTAGTTTGCCTTGCATGAGAAGAAATGCCACCAAGCCAAAGCCATTGAATGTGATATGATCTTACAGCCATTCAGTATTCCTCAAAGACAAGAGTTGATCCACTATAAATAGAGGTCCTAACTGATTATTCAAACTACACCAAAGGAGCTTACAACATTGTTTTCTATCATTTCTTTCTCACACATCAAATTACATTGTTCTTGAAAAAGTACTAATGGGTTTCGAGTTGGAGGCCAATACAACTCAAACGAATGGTTCACACACCTCATATACAACATATAGGAGTGATCTAAACCATCACATTCAATCTGTAACATCAGAATCATCAAATCACACCTCAATTGCTCAAAGTTACAAAGCAGCTGCAGGTCGGGTCCAATTGGCTAATCCAAAGGTTTTCCAATCAACCTAAGCATTCAAACACATCCCTTGAGATACAAGGAAGCTGTCCAAATCATTGGAACACAACTGTAACACCTCCAAATCAGAATTCAATTCTCACTTGCAAAGGTAAACCTTAAACTCTCAAACTCAATGAATCATGCATCATAAACATGTTTTCTTGTTACCATTGTGTTTCTGGATGTTTGTAGATCATTTACCCTCAATTAATTGTTGTTTACAATTCGTGTATAGGATTTCATTAAGTTCATAACAATTTTAGGGTTCTTCAGGTTTTATCATATTATGTTGTGATTCACTTAATTTCAATAAAATTGGGTATTGCCATTGTGTTCCTTGTCTTAAAATGCACGATTTTCATATTTGGATCTGTCATACCCCAAATTTTGACCACTAAGATTTCCCATCATTGTGCAAATCATCATCATAATATGGATGTACCAACATGCCTCAATCAATCTCCTCATAGATGTTTGGGCATTCACTACTATCAAAGATTAGGGTTTCAAGCCCTCTCAGAGCTTTTAGACAAAGGATCAATCAAGAAATGACATGATCTTCAACTTGTCTAATATCTCAAACATTCATAAGGTATCAAGAGGACTCCCACATCAGGAATCAAGCACAAAGTTGCAGCATTCCAGGTGGATCAAGTCTCAAGATCACCAGTGTCACCAAATTAGGGTTTTGGTCGACTGAGGCCTCCAGATGGAAATTTTCATCTGGGCATGAGCCAGTGCTTCAAAGCATAACCCAAGATACTTCAAGGGACCTCATAAACCCAATCATCAAGTCAATGTGACCTCAGGGGATGCATTCACCAAAAATCAAGAATTAGGGTTTCTTGACCTAATTCACCCCTAAGTTGACTTTTGGGACAAAGCATGAGCCAAGACCTCAAGACATGATTTGAGGGACTCCAATACACTACATTGATCCATTTGCAACAATGGATTGATCCAAGAAGCCTGATCCATGAGTTTCAATTTCATCAAGACAACAAATAGGGTTTTGAGGAAAAAGTCAACTGTACCTTTGACTTTTGACCAGGACATGCTCCCAAACCTTTGGACATGATTCAATACACCGTATAACCCCTATGGAACATATCCATCTAGTTTGATTTAGGTCAAGGACTTGATTTCATAAAGGATCGCACAGTTTGAAATTCATCTGATAAAAAGTCAACTGTGCACAAAAAGTCAAAGTTTGACTTTTTGAGATTTTTCATAATTATGGTTCTTTAACCCTAAAACAATGTTAATGTGTGATTTGAATCATCATTCATCAATAAAAATCAAAGAAAGTGGGATAACTTGTAAAAGGGGTAACCATAAAAACTTAGAATTTTTCTAAGTTATGGAACAAAGTGGCTAGGGTACCAACTTCCAAGGATCATAACTTGAGATCCAAGCAACCATTTTGGCTGGTCCAAAGATGGAATTGTAGCTCTTATGGCATACTTTAAAAGTGTCAACTACACCTCATTCCAATTCCTCATAGATTTCAAGTTATGATTGGATCAAAATCACTAAAAACATGAAAATACATCTTTTCCAACACTTTGACAAAATTATGTCCACGACAGATTTTGTTGAAAACACCAAAACTTGGGGCATTTTTTCACACAGTTGCAAGCTGAATAAATTCAAGATATAAACATCAAAGTTGTTGTACATATTGCCTACAATCCAAGGAACTCATTGGCATGAAACAACTCAGCCTGAGCCAAGAGTTATGGCTGATGCAACACACCATGGCAAGGTTGTCATGAAAAATCAGTTTGTGAGATTTCTCGCTTTACACGATTTTGATCCAAAGACCAATGATCCATATGCCACAGTCATCTAATCTGATCCTAATCCAACTGATCCAACTTGTAAAGCTGAGTCAAAAAGCCAAGGGATCTTCGAACTTGAGATTAATGCATTTTGGCACATTATGCCTTGAATTCAAAGGCATTTATGTGAAATAGGTCACTTTCAACAAAGCCACTCTACTCAGTCAAGATGCTCACTTAAAAAATAATTAAAACATCTGAAGAATGTGGATTTGGTCAAGATATAGCCCGACTCTTGGGAGAAGCTAGTTTGCCTTGCATGAGAAGAAATGCCACCAAGCCAAAGCCATTGAATGTGATCTGATCTTACAGCCATTCACTATTCCTCAAAGACAAGAGTTGATCCACTATAAATAGAGGTCTTAACTGATCATTCAAACTACACCAAAGCAGCTTACAACATTGTTTTCTCTCATTTCTTTCTCACACATCAAATTTCATTGTTCTTGAGAAAGTACTATTGGGTTTTGAGTTGGAAGCCAATACAACTCAAACGAATGGTTCACACACCTCATATACAACATATATGAGTGATCTAAACCATCACATTCAATCTGTAACATCAGAATCATCAAATCACACCTCAATTGCTCAAAGTTACAAAGCAGCTGCAGGTCGGGTCCAATTGGCTAATCCAAAGGTTTTCCAATCAACCTAAGCATTCAAACACATCCCTTGAGATACAAAGAAGCTGTCCAAATCATTGGAACGCAACTATAACACCTCCAAATTAGAATTCGATTCTCACTTGCAAAGGTAAACCTTAAACTCTCAAACTCAATGAATCATGCATCATAAACATGTTTTCTTGTTACCATTGTGTTGCTGGATGTTTGTAGATCATTTACCCTCAATTAATTGTTGTTTACAATTCGTGTATAGGATTTCATTAAGTTCATAACAATTTTAGGGTTCTTCAGGTTTTATCATATTATGTTGTGATTCACTTAATTTCAATAAAATTGGGTATTGCCATTGTGTTCCTCGTCTTAAAACGCACGATTTTCATATTTGGATCTGTCATACCCCAAATTTTGACCACTAAGATTTCCCATCATTGTGCAAATCATCATCACAATATGGATGTACCAACATGCCTCAATCAATCTCCTCATAGATGTTTGGGCATTAACTACTATCAAAGATTAGGGTTTCAAGCCCTCTCAGAGCTTTTAGACAAAGGATCAATCAAGAAATGACATGATCTTCAACTTGTCTAACCTCTCAAACATTCATAAGGGATCAAGAGGACTCCCACATCAGGAATCAAGCACAAAGTTGCAGCATTCCAGGTGGATCAAGCCTCAAGATCACCAGTGTCACCAAATTAGGGTTTTGGTCGACTGAGGCCTCCAGATGGAAATTTTCATCTGGGCATGAGCCAATGCTTCAAAGCATAACCCAAGATACTTCAAGGGAACTCATAAACCCAATCATCAAGTCAATGTGACCTCAGGGGATGCATTCACCAAAAATCAAGAATTAGGGTTTCTTGACCTAATTCACCCCTAACTTGACTTTTGGGACAAAGCATGAGCCAAGACCTCAAGACATGATTTGAGGGACTCCAATACACTACATTGATCCATTTCTAACAATGGATTGATCCAAGAATCCTGATCCACGAGTTTCAATTTCATCAGGACAACAATTAGGGTTTTGAGGAAAAAGTCAACTGTACCTTTGACTTTTGACCAGGAGATGCTCCCAAACCTTTGGACATGATTCAATACACTGTATAACGCCTATGGAACATATCCATCTAGTTTGATTTAGGTCAAGGACTTGATTTCATAAAAAATTCATCTGATAAAAAGTCAACTGTGCAAAAAAAGTCAAAGTTTGACTTTTTGAGATTTTTCATAATTATGGTTCTTTAACCCTAAAACAATGTTAATGTGTGATTTGAATCATCATTCATCAAGAAAAATCAAAGAAAGTGGGATAACTTGTAAAAGGGGTAACCATAAAAACTTAGAATTTTTCTAAGTTATGGAACAAAGTGGCTAGGGTACCAACTTCCAAGGATCATAACTTGGGATCCAAGCAACCATTTTGGCTGGTCCAAAGATGGATTTGTAGCTCTTATGGCATACTTTAAAAGTGTCAACTACACCTCATTCCAATTCCTCATAGATTTCAAGTTATGATTGGATCAAAATCACTAAAAACATGAAAATACATCTTTTCCAACACTTTGACAAAATTATGTCCACGACAGATTTTGTTGAAAACACCAAAACTTGGGGCATTTTTTCACACAGTTGCAAGCTGAATAAATTCAAGATATAAACATCAAAGTTGTTGTACATATTGCCTACAATCCAAGGAACTCATTGGCATGAAACAACTCAGCCTGAGGCATGAGTTATGGCTGATGCAACACACCATGGCAAGGCTGTCATGAAAAATCAGTTTGTGAGATTTCTCGCTTTACACGATTTTGATCCAAAGACCAATGATCCCTATGCCACAGTCATCTAATCTATTCCTAATCCAACTGATCCAACTTGTAAAGTTGAGTCAAAAAGCCAAGGGATCTTCCAACTTGAGATTAATGCATTTTGGCACATTATGCCTTGAATTCAAAGGCATTTATGTGAAATAGGTCACTTTCAACAAAGCCACTCTACTCAGTCAAGATACTCACTTAAAAAACAAATAAAACATCTGAAGAATGTGGATTTGGTCAAGATATAGCCCGACTCTTGGGAGAAGCTAATTTGCCTTGCATGAGAAGAAATGCCACCAAGCCAAAGCCATTGAATGTGATCTGATCTTACAGCCATTCACTATTCCTCAAAGACAAGAGTTGATCCACTATAAATAGAGGTCCTAACTGATCATTCAAACTACACCAAAGCAGCTTACAACATTTTTTTCTCTCATTTCTTTCTCACACATCAAATTTCATTGTTCTTGAGAAAGTACTATTGGGTTTTGAGTTGGAGGCCAATACAACTCAAACGAATGGTTCACACACCTCATATACAACATATAGGAGTGATCTAAACCATCACATTCAATCTGTAACATCAGAATCATCAAATCACACCTCAATTGCTCAAAGTTACAAAGCAGCTGCAGGTCGGGTCCAATTGGCTAATCCAAAGGTTTTCCAATCAACCTAAGCATTCAAACACATCCCTTGAGATACAAGGAAGCTGTCCAAATCATTGGAACACAACTATAACACCTCCAAATCAGAATTCGATTCTCACTTGCAAAGGTAAACCTTAAACTCTCAAACTCAATGAATCATGCATCATAAACTTGTTTTCTTGTTACCATTGTGTTTCTGGATGTTTGTAGATCATTTACCCTCAATTAATTGTTGTTTACAATTCGTGTATAGGATTTCATTAAGTTCATAACAATTTTAGGGTTCTTCAGGTTTTATCATATTATGTTGTGATTCACTTAATTTCAATAAAATTGGGTATTGCCATTGTGTTCCTCGTCTTAAAATGCACGATTTTCATATTTGGATCTGTCATACCCCAAATTTTGACCACTAAGATTTCCCATCATTGTGCAAATCATCATCATAATATGGATGTACCAACATGCCTCAATCAATCTCCTCATAGATGTTTGGGCATTCACTACTATCAAAGATTAGGGTTTCAAGCCCTCTCAGAGCTTTAGACAAAGGATCAATCAAGAAATGACATGATCTTCAACTTGTCTAACCTCTCAAACATTCATAAGGGATCAAGAGGACTCCCACATCAGGAATCAAGCACAAAGTTGCAGCATTCCAGGTGGATCAAGCCTCAAGATCACCAGTGTCACCAAATTAGGGTTTTGGTCGACTGAGGCTTCCAGATGGAAATTTTCATCTGGGCATGAGCCAATGCTTCAAAGCATAACCCAAGATACTTCAAGGGACCTCATAAACCCGATCTTCAAGTCAATGTGACCTCAGGGGATGCATTCACCAAAAATCAAGAATTAGGGTTTCTTGACCTAATTCACCCCTAAGTTGACTTTTGGGACAAAGCATGAGCCAAGACCTCAAGACATGATTTGAGGGACTCCAATACACTACATTGATCCATTTCCAACAATGGATTGATCCAAGAATCCTGATCCACGAGTTTCAATTTCATCAGGACAACAATTAGGGTTTTGAGGAAAAAGTCAACTGTACCTTTGACTTTTGACCAGGAGATGCTCCCAAACCTTTGGACATGATTCAATACACCGTATAACCCCTATGGAACATATCCATCTAGTTTGATTTAGGTCAAGGACTTGATTTCATAAAAAATTCATCTGATAAAAAGTCAACTGTGCACAAAAAGTCAAAGTTTGACTTTTTGAGATTTTTCATAATTATGGTTCTTTAACCCTAAAACAATGTTAATGTGTGATTTGAATCATCATTCATCAAAAAAAATCAAAGAAAGTGGGATAACTTGTAAAAGGGGTAACCATAAAAACTCAGAATTTTTCTCAGTTATGGAACAAAGTGGCTAGGGTACCAACTTCCAAGGATCATAACTTGAGATCCAAGCAACCATTTTGGCTGGTCCAAAGATGGATTTGTAGCTCTTATGGCATACTTTAAAAGTGTCAACTACACCTTATTCCAATTCCTCATAAATTTCAAGTTATGATTGGATCAAAATCACTAAAAACATGAAAATACATCTTTTCCAACACTTTGACAAAATTATGCCCATGACAGATTTTGTTGAAAACACCAAAACTTGGGGCATTTTTTCACACAGTTGCAAGTTGAATAAATTCAAGATATAAACATCAAAGTTGTTGTACATATTGCCTACAATCCAAGGAACTCATTGGCATGAAACAACTCAGCCTGAGCCAAGAGTTGTGGCTGATGCAACACACCATGGCAAGGCTGTCATGAAAAATCAGTTTGTGAGATTTCTCGCTTTACACGATTTTGATCCAAAGACCAATGATCCCTGTGCCACAGTCATCTAATCTGATCCTAATCCAACTGATCCAACTTGTAAAGCTGAGTAAAAAAGCCAAGGGATCTTCCAACTTGAGATTAATGCATTTTGCCACATTATGCCTTGAATTCAAAGGAATTTATGTGAAATAGGTCACTTTCAACAAAGCCACTCTACTCAGTCAAGATGCTCACTTAAAAAACAATTAAAACATCTGAAGAATGTGGATTTGGTCAAGATATAGCCCGACTCTTGGGAGAAGCTAGTTTGCCTTGCATGAGAAGAAATGCCACCAAGCCAAAGCCATTGAATGTGATATGATCTTACAGCCATTCACTATTCCTCAAAGACAAGAGTTGATCCACTATAAATAGAGGTCCTAACTGATCATTCAAACTACACCAAAGCAGCTTACAACATTGTTTTCTCTCATTTCTTTCTCACACATCAAATTTCATTGTTCTTGAGAAAGTACTATTGGGTTTTGAGTTGGAGGCCAATACGACTCAAACGAATGGTTCACACACCTCATGTACAACATATAGGAGTGATCTAAACCATCACATTCAATCTGTAACATCAGAATCATCAAATCACACCTCAATTGCTCAAAGTTACAAAGCAGCTGCAGGTCGGGTCCAATTGGCTAACCAAAGGTTTTCCAATCAACCTAAGCATTCAAACACATCCCTTGAGATACAAGGAAGCTGTCCAAATCATTGGAACACAACTATAACACCTCCAAATCAGAATTCGATTCTCACTTGCAAAGGTAAACCTTAAACTCTCAAACTCAATGAATCATGCATCATAAACTTGTTTTCTTGTTACCATTGTGTTTCTGGATGTTTGTAGATCATTTACCCTCAATTAATTGTTGTTTACAATTCGTGTATAGGTTTTCATTAAGTTCATAACAATTTTAGGGTTCTTCAGGTTTTATCATATTATGTTGTGATTCACTTAATTTCAATAAAATTGGGTATTGCCATTGTGTTCCTCGTCTTAAAATGCACGATTTTCATATTTGGATCTGTCATACCCCAAATTTTGACCACTAAGATTTCCCATCATTGTGCAAATCATCATCACAATATGGATGTACCAACATGCCTCAATCAATCTCCTCATAGATGTTTGGGCATTCACTACTATCAAAGATTAGGGTTTCAAGCCCTCTCAGAGCTTTTAGACAAAGGATCAATCAAGAAATGACATGATCTTCAACTTGTCTAACCTCTCAAACATTCATAAGGGATCAAGAGGACTCCCACATCAGGAATCAAGCACAAAGTTGCAGCATTCCAGGTGGATCAAGCCTCAAGATCACCAGTGTCACCAAATTAGGGTTTTGGTCGACTGAGGCTTCCAGATGGAAATTTTCATCTGGGCATGACCCAATGCTTCAAAGCATAACCCAAGATACTTCAAGGGACCTCATAAACCCGATCATCAAGTCAATGTGACCTCAGGGGATGCATTCACCAAAAATCAAGAATTAGGGTTTCTTGACCTAATTCACCCCTAATTTGACTTTTGGGACAAAGCATGAGCCAAGACCTCAAGACATGATTTGAGGGACTCCAATACACTACATTGATCCATTTGCAATAATGGATTGATCCAAGAAGCCTGATCCACGAGTTTCAATTTCATCAGGACAACAATTAGGGCGTTGAGGAAAAAGTCAACTGTACCTTTGACTTTTGACCAGGACATGCTCCCAAACCTTTGGACATGATTCAATACACCACATAACCCCTATGGAACATATTCATCTAGTTTGATTTAGGTCAAGGACTTGATTTTATAAAGGATCGCACAGTTTGAAATTCATCTGATAAAAAGTCAACTGTGCACAAAAAGTCAAAGTTTGACTTTTTGAGATTTTTCATAATTATAGTTCTTTAACCCTAAAACAATGTTAATGTGTGATTTGAATCATCATTCATCAAGAAAAATCAAAGAAAGTTGGATAACTTGTAAAAGGGGGTAACCATAAAAACTCAGAATTTTTCTCAGTTATGGAACAAAGTGGCTAGGGTACCAACTTCCAAGGATCATAACTTGAGATCCAAGCAACCATTTTGGCTGGTCCCAAGATGGATTTGTAGCTCTTATGGCATACTTTAAAAGTGTCAACTACACCTCACTCCAATTCCTCATAGATTTCAAGTTATGATTGGATCAAAATCACTAAAAACATGAAAATACATCTTTTCCAACACTTTGACAAAATTATGTCCACGACAGATTTTGTTGAAAACACCAAAACTTGGGGCATTTTTTCACACAGTTGCAAGCTGAATAAATTCAAGATATAAACATCAAAGTTGTTGTACATATTGCCTACAATCCAAGGAACTCATTGGCATGAAACAACTCAGCCTGAGCCAAGAGTTATGGCTGATGCAACACACCATGGCAAGGCTGTCATGAAAAATCAGTTTGTGAGATTTCTCGCTTTACACGAATTTGATCCAAAGACCAATGATCCTTATGCCACAGTCATCTAATCTGATCCTAATCCAACTGATCCAACTTGTAAAGCTGAGTCAAAAAGCCAAGGGATCTTCCAACTTGAGATTAATGCATTTTGGCACATTATGCCTTGAATTCAAAGGCATTTATGTGAAATAGGGCACTTTCAACAAAGCCACTCTACTCAGTCAAGATGCTTACTTAAAAAACAATTAAAACATCTGAAGAATGTGGATTTGGTCAAGATATAGCCCGGCTCTTGGGAGAAGCTAGTTTGCCTTGCATGAGAAGAAATGCCACCAAGCCAAAGCCATTGAATGTGATCTGATCTTACAGCCATTCACTATTCCTCAAAGACAAGAGTTGATCCACTATAAATAGAGGTCCTAACTGATCATTCAAACTACACCAAAGTAGCTTACAACATTGTTTTCTCTCATTTCTTTCTCACACATCAAATTTCATTGTTCTTGAGAAAGTACTATTGGGTTTTGAGTTGGAGGCCAATACAACTCAAACGAATGGTTCACACACCTCATATACAACATATAGGAGTGATCTAAACTATCACATTCAATCTGTAACATCAGAATCATCAAATCACACCTCAATTGCTCATAGTTACAAAGCAGCTGCAGGTCGGGTCCAATTGGCTAATCCAAAGGTTTTCCAATCAACCTAATCATTCAAACACATCCCTTGAGATACAAGGAAGCTGTCCAAATCATTGGAACACAACTATAACACCTCCAAATCAGAATTCGATTCTCACTTGCAAAGGTAAACCTTAAACTCTCAAACTCAATGAATCATGCATCATAAACATGTTTTCTTGTTACCATTGTGTTGCTGGATGTTTGTAGATCATTTACCCTCAATTAATTGTTGTTTACAATTCGTGTATAGGATTTCATTAAGTTCATAACAATTTTAGGGTTCTTCAGGTTTTATCATATTATGTTGTGATTCACTTAATTTCAATAAAATTGGGTATTGCCATTGTGTTCCTCGTCTTAAAACGCACGATTTTCATATTTGGATCTGTCATACCCCAAATTTTGACCACTAAGATTTCCCATCATTGTGCAAATCATCATCACAATATGGATGTACCAACATGCCTCAATCAATCTCCTCATAGATGTTTGGGCATTCACTACTATCAAAGATTAGGGTTTCAAGCCCTCTCAGAGCTTTTAGACAAAGGATCAATCAAGAAATGACATGATCTTCAACTTGTCTAACCTCTCAAACATTCATAAGGGATCAAGAGGACTCCCACATCAGGAATCAAGCACAAAGTTGCAGCATTCCAAGTGGATCAAGCCTCAAGATCACCAGCGTCACCAAATTAGGGTTTTGGTCGACTGAGGCCTCCAGATGGAAATTTTCATCTGGGCATGAGCCAATGCTTCAAAGCATAACCCAAGATACTTCAAGGGACCTCATAAACCCAATCATCAAGTCAATGTGACCTCAGGGGATGCATTCACCAAAAATCAAGAATTAGGGTTTCTTGACCTAATTCACCCCTAAGTTGACTTTTAGTACAAAGCATGAGCCAAGACCTCAAGACATGATTTGAGGGACTCCAATACACTACATTGATCCATTTGCAACAATGGATTGATCCAAGAAGCCTGATCCACGAGTTTCAATTTCATCAGGACAACAATTAGTGTTTTGAGGAAAAAGTCAACTGTACCTTTGACTTTTGACCAGGACATGCTCCCAAACCTTTGGACATGATTCAATACACCGTATAACCCCTATGGAACATATCCATCTAGTTTGATTTATGTCAAGGACTTGATTTCATAAAGGATCGCACAGTTTGAAATTCATCTGATAAAAAGTCAACTGTTCATAAAAAGTCAAAGTTTGACTTTTTGAGATTTTTCATAATTATGGTTCTTTAACCCTAAAACAATGTTAATGTGTGATTTGAATCATCATTCATCAAGAAAAATCAAAGAAAGTGGGATAACTTGTAAAAGGGGTAACCATAAACACTTAGAATTTTTCTAAGTTATGGAACAAAGTGGCTAGGGTACCAACTTCCAAGGATCATAACTTGAGATCCAAGCAACCATTTTGGCTGGTCCAAAGATGGATTTGTAGCTCTTATGGCATACTTTAAAAGTGTCAACTACACCTCATTCCAATTCCTCATAGATTTCAAGTGATGATTGGATCAAAATCACTAAAAACAAGAAAATACATCTTTTCCTACACTTTGACAAAATTATGTCCACGACAGATTTTGTTGAAAACACCAAAACTTGGGGCATTTTTTCACACAGTTGCAAGCTGAATAAATTCAAGATATAAACATCAAAGTTGTTGTACATATTGCCTACAATCCAAGGAACTCATTGGCATGAAACAACTCAGCTTGAGCCAAGAGTTATGGCTGATGCAACACACCATGGCAAGGCTGTCATGAAAAATCAGTTTGTGAGATTTCTCGATTTACACGATTTTGATCCAAAGACCAATAATCCCTATGCCACAGTCATCTAATCTTATCCTAATCCAACTGATCTAACTTGTAAAGCTGAGTCAAAAAGCCAAGGGATCTTCCAACTTGAGATTAATGCATTTTGGCACATTATGCCTTGAATTCAAAGGCATTTATGTGAAATAGGGCACTTTCAACAAAGCCACTCTACTCAGTCAAGATGCTCACTTAAAAAACAATTAAAACATCTGAAGAATGTGGATTTGGTCAAGATATAGCCCGACTCTTGGGAGAAGCTAGTTTGCCTTGCATGAGAAGAAATGCCACCAAGCCAAAGCCATTGAATGTGATCTGATCTTACAGCCATTCACTATTCCTCAAAGACAAGAGTTGATCCACTATAAATAGAGGTCCTAACTGATCATTCAAACTACACCAAAGCAGCTTACAACATTCCTTTCTCTCATTTCTTTCTCACACATCAAATTTCATTGTTCTTGAGAAAGTACTATCGGGTTTTGAGTTGGAGGCCAATACAACTCAAACGAATGGTTCACACACCTCATGTACAACATATAGGAGTGATCTAAACCATCACATTCAATCTGTAACATCAAAATCATCAAATCACACCTCAATTGCTCAAAGTTACCAAGCAGCTGCAGGTCGGGTTCAATTGGCTAATCCAAAGGTTTTCCAATCAACCTAAGCATTCAAACACATCCCTTGAGATACAAGGAAGCTGTCCAAATCATTGGAACATGGTTATAACACCTCCAAATCAGAATTCGATTCTCACTTGCAAAGGTAAACCTTAAACTCTCAAACTCAATGAATCATGCATCATAAACATGTTTTCTTGTTACCATTGTGTTTCTGGATGTTTGTAGATCATTTACCCTCAATTAATTGTTGTTTACAATTCGTGTATAGGATTTCATTAAGTTCATAACAATTTTAGGGTTCTTCAGGTTTTATCATATTATGTTGTGATTCACTTAATTTCAATAAAATTGGGTATTGCCATTGTGTTCCTCGTCTTAAAATGCACGATTTTCATATTTGGATCTGTCATACCCCAAATTTTGACCACTAAGATTTCCCATCATTGTGCAAATCATAATCACAATATGGATGTACCAACATGCCTCAATCAATCTCCTCATAGATGTTTGGGCATTCACTACTATCAAAGATTAGGGTTTCAAGCCCTCTCAGAGCTTTTAGACAAAGGATCAATCAAGAAATGACATGATCTTCAACTTGTCTAACCTCTCAAACATTCATAAGGGATCAAGAGGACTCCCACATCAGGAATCAAGCACAAAGTTGCAGCATTCCAGGTGGATCAAGCCTCAAGATCACCAGTGTCACCAAATTAGGGTTTTGGTCGACTGAGGCTTCCAGATGGAAATTTTCATCTGGGCATGAGCCAATGCTTCAAAGCATAACCCAAGATACTTCAAGGGACCTCATAAACCCGATCATCAAGTCAATGTGACCTCAGGGGATGCATTCACCAAAAATCAAGAATTAGGGTTTCTTGACCTAATTCACCCCTAAGTTGACTTTTGGGACAAAGCATGAGCCAAGACCTCAAGACATGATTTGAGGGACTCCAATACACTACATTGA
This sequence comes from Lathyrus tuberosus, assembly GCA_022829125.1. Classification (NCBI taxonomy): domain Eukaryota; kingdom Viridiplantae; phylum Streptophyta; class Magnoliopsida; order Fabales; family Fabaceae; genus Lathyrus; species Lathyrus tuberosus. The sequence goes on along the minus strand of JALAZF010000041.1, from coordinate 3,380,493 downwards.
TCCATTTGCAATAATGGATTGATCCAAGAAGCCTGATCCACGAGTTTCAATTTCATCAGGACAACAATTAGGGCGTTGAGGAAAAAGTCAACTGTACCTTTGACTTTTGACCAGGACATGCTCCCAAACCTTTGGACATGATTCAATACACCACATAACCCCTATGGAACATATTCATCTAGTTTGATTTAGGTCAAGGACTTGATTTTATAAAGGATCGCACAGTTTGAAATTCATCTGATAAAAAGTCAACTGTGCACAAAAAGTCAAAGTTTGACTTTTTGAGATTTTTCATAATTATAGTTCTTTAACCCTAAAACAATGTTAATGTGTGATTTGAATCATCATTCATCAAGAAAAATCAAAGAAAGTTGGATAACTTGTAAAAGGGGTAACCATAAAAACTCAGAATTTTTCTCAGTTATGGAACAAAGTGGCTAGGGTACCAACTTCCAAGGATCATAACTTGAGATCCAAGCAACCATTTTGGCTGGTCCAAAGATGGATTTGTAGCTCTTATGGCATACTTTAAAAGTGTCAACTACACCTCACTCCAATTCCTCATAGATTTCAAGTTATGATTGGATCAAAATCACTAAAAACATGAAAATACATCTTTTCCAACACTTTGACAAAATTATGTCCACGACAGATTTTGTTGAAAACACCAAAACTTGGGGCATTTTTTCACACAGTTGCAAGCTGAATAAATTCAAGATATAAACATCAAAGTTGTTGTACATATTGCCTACAATCCAAGGAACTCATTGGCATGAAACAACTCAGCCTGAGCCAAGAGTTATGGCTGATGCAACACACCATGGCAAGGCTGTCATGAAAAATCAGTTTGTGAGATTTCTCGCTTTACACGAATTTGATCCAAAGACCAATGATCCTTATGCCACAGTCATCTAATCTGATCCTAATCCAACTGATCCAACTTGTAAAGCTGAGTCAAAAAGCCAAGGGATCTTCCAACTTGAGATTAATGCATTTTGGCACATTATGCCTTGAATTCAAAGGCATTTATGTGAAATAGGGCACTTTCAACAAAGCCACTCTACTCAGTCAAGATGCTTACTTAAAAAACAATTAAAACATCTGAAGAATGTGGATTTGGTCAAGATATAGCCCGACTCTTGGGAGAAGCTAGTTTGCCTTGCATGAGAAGAAATGCCACCAAGCCAAAGCCATTGAATGTGATCTGATCTTACAGCCATTCACTATTCCTCAAAGACAAGAGTTGATCCACTATAAATAGAGGTCCTAACTGATCATTCAAACTACACCAAAGCAGCTTACAACATTGTTTTCTCTTATTTCACACATTAAATTTCATTGTTCTTGAGAAAGTACTATTGGGTTTTGAGTTGGAGGCCAATACAACTCAAACGAATGGTTCACACACCTCATATACAACATATAGGAGTGATCTAAACCATCACATTCAATCTGTAACATCAGAATCATCAAATCACACCTCAATTGCTCAAAGTTACAAAGCAGCTGCAGGTCGGGTCCAATTGGCTAATCCAAAGGTTTTCCAATCAACCTAAGCATTCAAACACATCCCTTGAGATACAAGGAAGCTGTCCAAATCATTGGAACACAACTATAACACCTCCAAATCAGAATTCGATTCTCACTTGCAAAGGTAAACCTTAAACTCTCAAACTCAATGAATCATGCATCATAAACATGTTTTCTTGTTACCATTGTGTTGCTGGATGTTTGTAGATCATTTACCCTCAATTAATTGTTGTTTACAATTCGTGTATAGGATTTCATTAAGTTCATAACAATTTTAGGGTTCTTCAGGTTTTATCATATTATGTTGTGATTCACTTAATTTCAATAAAATTGGGTATTGCCATTGTGTTCCTCGTCTTAAAATGCACGATTTTCATATTTGGATCTGTCAAACCCCAAATTTTGACCACTAAGATTTCCCATCATTGTGCAAATCATCATCACAATATGGATGTACCAACATGCCTCAATCAATCTCCTCATAGATGTTTGGGCATTCACTACTATCAAAGATTAGGGTTTCAAGCCCTCTCAGAGCTTTTAGACAAAGGATCAATCAAGAAATGACATGATCTTCAACTTGTCTAACCTCTCAAACATTCATAAGGGATCAAGAGGACTCCCACATCAGGAATCAAGCACAAAGTTGCAGCATTCCAAGTGGATCAAGCCTCAAGATCACCAGCGTCACCAAATTAGGGTTTTGGTCGACTGAGGCCTCCAGATGGAAATTTTCATCTGGGCATGAGCCAATGCTTCAAAGCATAACCCAAGATACTTCAAGGGACCTCATAAACCCAATCATCAAGTCAATGTGACCTCAGGGGATGCATTCACCAAAAATCAAGAATTAAGGTTTCTTGACCTAATTCACCCCTAAGTTGACTTTTAGTACAAAGCATGAGCCAAGACCTCAAGACATGATTTGAGGGACTCCAATACACTACATTGATCCATTTGCAACAATGGATTGATCCAAGAAGCCTGATCCACGAGTTTCAATTTCATCAGGACAACAATTAGTGTTTTGAGGAAAAAGTCAACTGTACCTTTGACTTTTGACCAGGACATGCTCCCAAACCTTTGGACATGATTCAATACACCGTATAACCCCTATGGAACATATCCATCTAGTTTGATTTATGTCAAGGACTTGATTTCATAAAGGATCGCACAGTTTGAAATTCATCTGATAAAAAGTCAACTGTTCATAAAAAGTCAAAGTTTGACTTTTTGAGATTTTTCATAATTATGGTTCTTTAACCCTAAAACAATGTTAATGTGTGATTTGAATCATCATTCATCAAGAAAAATCAAAGAAAGTGGGATAACTTGTAAAAGGGGTAACCATAAACACTTAGAATTTTTCTAAGTTATGGAACAAAGTGGCTAGGGTACCAACTTCCAAGGATCATAACTTGAGATCCAAGCAACCATTTTGGCTGGTCCAAAGATGGATTTGTAGCTCTTATGGCATACTTTAAAAGTGTCAACTACACCTCATTCCAATTCCTCATAGATTTCAAGTGATGATTGGATCAAAATCACTAAAAACAAGAAAATACATCTTTTCCTACACTTTGACAAAATTATGTCCACGACAGATTTTGTTGAAAACACCAAAACTTGGGGCATTTTTTCACACAGTTGCAAGCTGAATAAATTCAAGATATAAACATCAAAGTTGTTGTACATATTGCCTACAATCCAAGGAACTCATTGGCATGAAACAACTCAGCTTGAGCCAAGAGTTATGGCTGATGCAACACACCATGGCAAGGCTGTCATGAAAAATCAGTTTGTGAGATTTCTCGATTTACACGATTTTGATCCAAAGACCAATGATCCCTATGCCACAGTCATCTAATCTTATCCTAATCCAACTGATCTAACTTGTAAAGCTGAGTCAAAAAGCCAAGGGATCTTCCAACTTGAGATTAATGCATTTTGGCACATTATGCCTTGAATTCAAAGGCATTTATGTGAAATAGGGCACTTTCAACAAAGCCACTCTACTCAGTCAAGATGCTCACTTAAAAAACAATTAAAACATCTGAAGAATGTGGATTTGGTCAAGATATAGCCCGACTCTTGGGAGAAGCTAGTTTTCCTTGCATGAGAAGAAATGCCACCAAGCCAAAGCCATTGAATGTGATCTGATCTTACAGCCATTCACTATTCCTCAAAGACAAGAGTTGATCCACTATAAATAGAGGTCCTAACTGATCATTCAAACTACACCAAAGCAGCTTACAACATTGCTTTCTCTCATTTCTTTCTCACACATCAAATTTCATTGTTCTTGAGAAAGTACTATCGGGTTTTGAGTTAGAGGCCAATACAACTCAAACGAATGGTTCACACACCTCATGTACAACATATAGGAGTGATCTAAACCATCACATTCAATCTGTAACATCAAAATCATCAAATCACACCTCAATTGCTCAAAGTTACCAAGCAGCTGCAGGTCGGGTTCAATTGGCTAATCCAAAGGTTTTCCAATCAACCTAAGCATTCAAACACATCCCTTGAGATACAAGGAAGCTGTCCAAATCATTGGAACATGGTTGTAACACCTCCAAATCAGAATTCGATTCTCACTTGCTAAGGTAAACCTTAAACTCTCAAACTCAATGAATCATGCATCATAAACATGTTTTCTTGTTACCATTGTGTTTCTGGATGTTTGTAGATCATTTACCCTCAATTAATTGTTGTTTACAATTTGTGTATAGGATTTCATTAAGTTCATAACAATTTTAGGGTTCTTCAGGTTTTATCATATTATGTTGTGATTCACTTAATTTCAATAAAATTGGGTATTGCCATTGTGTTCCTCGTCTTAAAATGCACGATTTTCATATTTGGATCTGTCATACCCCAAATTTTGACCACTAAGATTTCCCATCATTGTGCAAATCATCATCACAATATGGATGTACCAACATGCCTCAATCAATCTCCTCATAGATGTTTGGGCATTCACTACTATCAAAGATTAGGGTTTCAAGCCCTCTCAGAGCTTTTAGACAAAGGATCAATCAAGAAATGACATGATCTTCAACTTGTCTAACCTCTCAAACATTCATAAGGGATCAAGAGGACTCCCACATCAGGAATCAAGCACAAAGTTGCAGCATTCCAGGTGGATCAAGCCTCAAGATCACCAGTGTCACCAAATTAGGGTTTTGGTCGACTGAGGCTTCCAGATGGAAATTTTCATCTGGGCATGAGCCAATGCTTCAAAGCATAACCCAAGATACTTCAAGGGACCTCATAAACCCGATCATCAAGTCAATGTGACCTCAGGGGATGCATTCACCAAAAATCAAGAATTAGGGTTTCTTGACCTAATTCACCCCTAAGTTGACTTTTGGGACAAAGCATGAGCCAAGACCTCAAGACATGATTTGAGGGACTCCAATACACTACATTGATCCATTTGCAATAATGGATTGATCCAAGAAGCCTGATCCACGAGTTTCAATTTCATCAGGACAACAATTAGGGCGTTGAGGAAAAAGTCAACTGTACCTTTGACTTTTGACCAGGACATGCTCCCAAACCTTTGGACATGATTCAATACACCACATAACCCCTATGGAACATATTCATCTAGTTTGATTTAGGTCAAGGACTTGATTTTATAAAGGATCGCACAGTTTGAAATTCATCTGATAAAAAGTCAACTGTGCACAAAAAGTCAAAGTTTGACTTTTTGAGATTTTTCATAATTATAGTTCTTTAACCCTAAAACAATGTTAATGTGTGATTTGAATCATCATTCATCAAGAAAAATCAAAGAAAGTTGGATAACTTGTAAAAGGGGTAACCATAAAAACTCAGAATTTTTCTCAGTTATGGAACAAAGTGGCTAGGGTACCAACTTCCAAGGATCATAACTTGAGATCCAAGCAACCATTTTGGCTGGTCCAAAGATGGATTTGTAGCTCTTATGGCATACTTTAAAAGTGTCAACTACACCTCACTCCAATTCCTCATAGATTTCAAGTTATGATTGGATCAAAATCACTAAAAACATGAAAATACATCTTTTCCAACACTTTGACAAAATTATGTCCACGACAGATTTTGTTGAAAACACCAAAACTTGGGGCATTTTTTCACACAGTTGCAAGCTGAATAAATTCAAGATATAAACATCAAAGTTGTTGTACATATTGCCTACAATCCAAGGAACTCATTGGCATGAAACAACTCAGCCTGAGCCAAGAGTTATGGCTGATGCAACACACCATGGCAAGGCTGTCATGAAAAATCAGTTTGTGAGATTTCTCGCTTTACACGAATTTGATCCAAAGACCAATGATCCTTATGCCACAGTCATCTAATCTGATCCTAATCCAACTGATCCAACTTGTAAAGCTGAGTCAAAAAGCCAAGGGATCTTCCAACTTGAGATTAATGCATTTTGGCACATTATGCCTTGAATTCAAAGGCATTTATGTGAAATAGGGCACTTTCAACAAAGCCACTCTACTCAGTCAAGATGCTTACTTAAAAAACAATTAAAACATCTGAAGAATGTGGATTTGGTCAAGATATAGCCCGGCTCTTGGGAGAAGCTAGTTTGCCTTGCATGAGAAGAAATGCCACCAAGCCAAAGCCATTGAATGTGATCTGATCTTACAGCCATTCACTATTCCTCAAAGACAAGAGTTGATCCACTATAAATAGAGGTCCTAACTGATCATTCAAACTACACCAAAGCAGCTTACAACATTGTTTTCTCTTATTTCACACATTAAATTTCATTGTTCTTGAGAAAGTACTATTGGGTTTTGAGTTGGAGGCCAATACAACTCAAACGAATGGTTCACACACCTCATATACAACATATAGGAGTGATCTAAACCATCACATTCAATCTGTAACATCAGAATCATCAAATCACACCTCAATTGCTCAAAGTTACAAAGCAGCTGCAGGTCGGGTCCAATTGGCTAATCCAAAGGTTTTCCAATCAACCTAAGCATTCAAACACATCCCTTGAGATACAAGGAAGCTGTCCAAATCATTGGAACACAACTATAACACCTCCAAATCAGAATTCGATTCTCACTTGCAAAGGTAAACCTTAAACTCTCAAACTCAATGAATCATGCATCATAAACATGTTTTCTTGTTACCATTGTGTTGCTGGATGTTTGTAGATCATTTACCCTCAATTAATTGTTGTTTACAATTCGTGTATAGGATTTCATTAAGTTCATAACAATTTTAGGGTTCTTCAGGTTTTATCATATTATGTTGTGATTCACTTAATTTCAATAAAATTGGGTATTGCCATTGTGTTCCTCGTCTTAAAACGCACGATTTTCATATTTGGATCTGTCATACCCCAAATTTTGACCACTAAGATTTCCCATCATTGTGCAAATCATCATCACAATATGGATGTACCAACATGCCTCAATCAATCTCCTCATAGATGTTTGGGCATTCACTACTATCAAAGATTAGGGTTTCAAGCCCTCTCAGAGCTTTTAGACAAAGGATCAATCAAGAAATGACATGATCTTCAACTTGTCTAACCTCTCAAACATTCATAAGGGATCAAGAGGACTCCCACATCAGGAATCAAGCACAAAGTTGCAGCATTCCAAGTGGATCAAGCCTCAAGATCACCAGCGTCACCAAATTAGGGTTTTGGTCGACTGAGGCCTCCAGATGGAAATTTTCATCTGGGCATGAGCCAATGCTTCAAAGCATAACCCAAGATACTTCAAGGGACCTCATAAACCCAATCATCAAGTCAATGTGACCTCAGGGGATGCATTCACCAAAAATCAAGAATTAAGGTTTCTTGACCTAATTCACCCCTAAGTTGACTTTTAGTACAAAGCATGAGCCAAGACCTCAAGACATGATTTGAGGGACTCCAATACACTACATTGATCCATTTGCAACAATGGATTGATCCAAGAAGCCTGATCCACGAGTTTCAATTTCATCAGGACAACAATTAGTGTTTTGAGGAAAAAGTCAACTGTACCTTTGACTTTTGACCAGGACATGCTCCCAAACCTTTGGACATGATTCAATACACCGTATAACCCCTATGGAACATATCCATCTAGTTTGATTTATGTCAAGGACTTGATTTCATAAAGGATCGCACAGTTTGAAATTCATCTGATAAAAAGTCAACTGTTCATAAAAAGTCAAAGTTTGACTTTTTGAGATTTTTCATAATTATGGTTCTTTAACCCTAAAACAATGTTAATGTGTGATTTGAATCATCATTCATCAAGAAAAATCAAAGAAAGTGGGATAACTTGTAAAAGGGGTAACCATAAACACTTAGAATTTTTCTAAGTTATGGAACAAAGTGGCTAGGGTACCAACTTCCAAGGATCATAACTTGAGATCCAAGCAACCATTTTGGCTGGTCCAAAGATGGATTTGTAGCTCTTATGGCATACTTTAAAAGTGTCAACTACACCTCACTCCAATTCCTCATAGATTTCAAGTTATGATTGGATCAAAATCACTAAAAACATGAAAATACATCTTTTCCAACACTTTGACAAAATTATGTCCACGACAGATTTTGTTGAAAACACCAAAACTTGGGGCATTTTTTCACACAGTTGCAAGCTGAATAAATTCAAGATATAAACATCAAAGTTGTTGTACATATTGCCTACAATCCAAGGAACTCATTGGCATGAAACAACTCAGCCTGAGCCAAGAGTTATGGCTGATGCAACACACCATGGCAAGGCTGTCATGAAAAATCAGTTTGTGAGATTTCTCGCTTTACACGAATTTGATCCAAAGACCAATGATCCTTATGCCACAGTCATCTAATCTGATCCTAATCCAACTGATCCAACTTGTAAAGCTGAGTCAAAAAGCCAAGGGATCTTCCAACTTGAGATTAATGCATTTTGGCACATTATGCCTTGAATTCAAAGGCATTTATGTGAAATAGGGCACTTTCAACAAAGCCACTCTACTCAGTCAAGATGCTTACTTAAAAAACAATTAAAACATCTGAAGAATGTGGATTTGGTCAAGATATAGCCCGGCTCTTGGGAGAAGCTAGTTTGCCTTGCATGAGAAGAAATGCCACCAAGCCAAAGCCATTGAATGTGATCTGATCTTACAGCCATTCACTATTCCTCAAAGACAAGAGTTGATCCACTATAAATAGAGGTCCTAACTGATCATTCAAACTACACCAAAGCAGCTTACAACATTGTTTTCTCTTATTTCACACATTAAATTTCATTGTTCTTGAGAAAGTACTATTGGGTTTTGAGTTGGAGGCCAATACAACTCAAACGAATGGTTCACACACCTCATATACAACATATAGGAGTGATCTAAACCATCACATTCAATCTGTAACATCAGAATCATCAAATCACACCTCAATTGCTCAAAGTTACAAAGCAGCTGCAGGTCGGGTCCAATTGGCTAATCCAAAGGTTTTCCAATCAACCTAAGCATTCAAACACATCCCTTGAGATACAAGGAAGCTGTCCAAATCATTGGAACACAACTATAACACCTCCAAATCAGAATTCGATTCTCACTTGCAAAGGTAAACCTTAAACTCTCAAACTCAATGAATCATGCATCATAAACATGTTTTCTTGTTACCATTGTGTTGCTGGATGTTTGTAGATCATTTACCCTCAATTAATTGTTGTTTACAATTCGTGTATAGGATTTCATTAAGTTCATAACAATTTTAGGGTTCTTCAGGTTTTATCATATTATGTTGTGATTCACTTAATTTCAATAAAATTGGGTATTGCCATTGTGTTCCTCGTCTTAAAACGCACGATTTTCATATTTGGATCTGTCATACCCCAAATTTTGACCACTAAGATTTCCCATCATTGTGCAAATCATCATCACAATATGGATGTACCAACATGCCTCAATCAATCTCCTCATAGATGTTTGGGCATTCACTACTATCAAAGATTAGGGTTTCAAGCCCTCTCAGAGCTTTTAGACAAAGGATCAATCAAGAAATGACATGATCTTCAACTTGTCTAACCTCTCAAACATTCATAAGGGATCAAGAGGACTCCCACATCAGGAATCAAGCACAAAGTTGCAGCATTCCAAGTGGATCAAGCCTCAAGATCACCAGCGTCACCAAATTAGGGTTTTGGTCGACTGAGGCCTCCAGATGGAAATTTTCATCTGGGCATGAGCCAATGCTTCAAAGCATAACCCAAGATACTTCAAGGGACCTCATAAACCCAATCATCAAGTCAATGTGACCTCAGGGGATGCATTCACCAAAAATCAAGAATTAAGGTTTCTTGACCTAATTCACCCCTAAGTTGACTTTTAGTACAAAGCATGAGCCAAGACCTCAAGACATGATTTGAGGGACTCCAATACACTACATTGATCCATTTGCAACAATGGATTGATCCAAGAAGCCTGATCCACGAGTTTCAATTTCATCAGGACAACAATTAGTGTTTTGAGGAAAAAGTCAACTGTACCTTTGACTTTTGACCAGGACATGCTCCCAAACCTTTGGACATGATTCAATACACCGTATAACCCCTATGGAACATATCCATCTAGTTTGATTTATGTCAAGGACTTGATTTCATAAAGGATCGCACAGTTTGAAATTCATCTGATAAAAAGTCAACTGTTCATAAAAAGTCAAAGTTTGAATTTTTGAGATTTTTCATAATTATGGTTCTTTAACCCTAAAACAATGTTAATGTGTGATTTGAATCATCATTCATCAAGAAAAATCAAAGAAAGTGGGATAACTTGTAAAAGGGGTAACCATAAACACTTAGAATTTTTCTAAGTTATGGAACAAAGTGGCTAGGGTACCAACTTCCAAGGATCATAACTTGAGATCCAAGCAACCATTTTGGCTGGTCCAAAGATGGATTTGTAGCTCTTATGGCATACTTTAAAAGTGTCAACTACACCTCATTCCAATTCCTCATAGATTTCAAGTGATGATTGGATCAAAATCACTAAAAACAAGAAAATACATCTTTTCCTACACTTTGACAAAATTATGTCCACGACAGATTTTGTTGAAAACACCAAAACTTGGGGCATTTTTTCACACAGTTGCAAGCTGAATAAATTCAAGATATAAACATCAAAGTTGTTGTACATATTGCCTACAATCCAAGGAACTCATTGGCATGAAACAACTCAGCTTGAGCCAAGAGTTATGGCTGATGCAACACACCATGGCAAGGCTGTCATGAAAAATCAGTTTGTGAGATTTCTCGATTTACACGATTTTGATCCAAAGACCAATGATCCCTATGCCACAGTCATCTAATCTTATCCTAATCCAACTGATCTAACTTGTAAAGCTGAGTCAAAAAGCCAAGGGATCTTCCAACTTGAGATTAATGCATTTTGGCACATTATGCCTTGAATTCAAAGGCATTTATGTGAAATAGGGCACTTTCAACAAAGCCACTCTACTCAGTCAAGATGCTCACTTAAAAAACAATTAAAACATCTGAAGAATGTGGATTTGGTCAAGATATAGCCCGACTCTTGGGAGAAGCTAGTTTGCCTTGCATGAGAAGAAATGCCACCAAGCCAAAGCCATTGAATGTGATCTGATCTTACAGCCATTCACTATTCCTCAAAGACAAGAGTTGATCCACTATAAATAGAGGTCCTAACTGATCATTCAAACTACACCAAAGCAGCTTACAACATTGCTTTCTCTCATTTCTTTTTCACACATCAAATTTCATTGTTCTTGAGAAAGTACTATCGGGTTTTGAGTTGGAGGCCAATACAACTCAAACGAATGGTTCACACACCTCATGTACAACATATAGGAGTGATCTAAACCATCACATTCAATCTGTAACATCAAAATCATCAAATCACACCTCAATTGCTCAAAGTTACCAAGCAGCTGCAGGTCGGGTTCAATTGGCTAATCCAAAGGTTTTCCAATCAACCTAAGCATTCAAACACATCCCTTGAGATACAAGGAAGCTGTCCAAATCATTGGAACATGGTTGTAACACCTCCAAATCAGAATTCGATTCTCACTTGCAAAGGTAAACCTTAAACTCTCAAACTCAATGAATCATGCATCATAAACATGTTTTCTTGTTACCATTGTGTTTCTGGATGTTTGTAGATCATTTACCCTCAATTAATTGTTGTTTACAATTCGTGTATAGGATTTCATTAAGTTCATAACAATTTTAGGGTTCTTCAGGTTTTATCATATTATGTTGTGATTCACTTAATTTCAATAAAATTGGGTATTGCCATTGTGTTCCTCGTCTTAAAATGCACGATTTTCATATTTGGATCTGTCATACCCCAAATTTTGACCACTAAGATTTCCCATCATTGTGCAAATCATCATCACAATATGGATGTACCAACATGCCTCAATCAATCTCCTCATAGATGTTTGGGCATTCACTACTATCAAAGATTAGGGTTTCAAGCCCTCTCAGAGCTTTTAGACAAAGGATCAATCAAGAAATGACATGATCTTCAACTTGTCTAACCTCTCAAACATTCATGTAGGATCAAGAGGACTCCCACATCAGGAATCAAGCACAAAGTTGCTGCATTCCAGGTGGATCAAGCCTTAAGATCACTAGTGTCACCAAATTAGGGTTTTGGTCGACTGAGGCCTCCTGTGGGAAATTTTCATCTGGGCATGAGCCAATGCTTCAAAGTATAACCCAAGATACTTCAAGGGACCTCATAAACCCAATCTTCAAGTCAAAGTGACCTCAGGGGATGCATTCACCAAAAATCAAGAATTAGGGTTTCTTGACCTAATTCACCCCTAAGTTGACTTTTGGGACAAATCATGAGCCAAGACCTCAAGACATGATTTGAGGGACTCCAATACACTACATTGATCCATTTGCAACAATGGATTAATCCAAGAAGCCTGATCCACGAGTTTCAATTTCATCAGGACGTCAATTAGGGTTTTGAGGAAAAAGTCAACTGTACCTTTGACTTTTGACCAGGACATGCTCCCAAACCTTTGGACATGATTCAATACACCGTATAACCTTTATGGAACATATCCATCTGGTTTGATTTAGGTCAAGGACTTGATTTCATAAAGGATCGCACAGTTTAGAATTAATCTGATAAAAAGTCAACTGTGCGCAAAAAGTCAAAGTTTGACTTTTTGAGATTTTTCATAATTATGGTTCTTTAACCCTAGTACAATGTTAATGTGTGATTTGAATCACCATTCATCAAGAAAAATCAAAGAAAGTGGGATAACTTGTAAAAGGGGTAACCATAAAAACTTAGAATTTTTCTAAGTTATGGAACAAAGTGGCTAGGGTACCAACTTCCAAGGATCATAACTTGAGATCCAAGCAACCATTTTGGCTGGTCCAAAGATGGATTTGTAGCTCTTATGGCATACTTTAAAAGTTTCAACTACACCTCATTCCAATTCCTCATAGATTTCAAGTTATGATTGGATCAAAATCACTAAAAACATGAAAATACATCTTTTCTTGAAAACACCAAAACATGGGGCATTTTTTCACACAGTTGCAAGCTGAATAAAATCAAGATATAAACATCAAAGTTGTTGTACATATTGCCTACAATCCAAGGAACTCATTGGCATGAAACAACTCAGCTTGAGCCAAGAGTTATGGCTGATGCAACACACCATGGCAAGGCTGTCATGAAAAATCAGTTTGTGAGATTTCTTGCTTTACACGAATTTGATCCAAAGACTAATGATCCCTATGCCATAGTTATCTAATCTGATCCTAATCCAACTGATCCAACTTGTAAAGCTGAGTCAAAAAGCCAAGGGATCTTCCAACTTGAGATTAATGCATTTTGGCACATTATGCCTTGAACTCAAAGGCATTTATGTGAAATAGGGCACTTTCAACAAAGCCACTCTACTCAGTCAAGATGCTCACTTAAAAAACAATTAAAACATCTGAAGAATGTGGATTTGGTCAAGACATAGCCCTGTTTTGGGAGAGGCTAGGTTGCCTTGCATGAGAAGAAATGCCACCAAGCCAAAGCCATTGAATGTGATCTGATCTTGCAGCCATTCACTATTCCTCCAAGACAATAATTGATCCACTATAAATAGAGGTCCTAACTGATCATTCAAACCACACCAAAGCAGCTTGCAACAATGGTTTTTCTCATTCTCTCCTTAATTGCCAAAATTCCATATTTTGAGCAAACACTATCGGGTTTTGAATTGCAGCCTCAAGCAACTCAAACCAACTTCTCAAACATATCACATATGATGTATATGAGATGTTCAAACACTTAAACCAACTCTATAACACCTCTAGCCCAAAATCACTCTTCAACTAGTCCATTATGCATCTATTCTGTAACTTGGATACCATAACTTGATCTAAGCAATTTCCAAGTGTTTCAAGGCTTGGAATCCACTCAACAACATCCATTGAAGCTATAGAGGTCATCAAATTACTTCTGGAACACCAATTGTGCAGAGATTCAATCTCACTTGTAGCAAGGTAAGCCTCAAAACTCTCATAACGTGATCCATGCATATTTCCTCGCATGATACTTTTGCCAAATGTTTATTATCAAGTTTTATGTGTGCACGGTTGCTTTTGCAAAATTAGGGTTCATACATTCATGTTGATATAACTTGCTGCACACTAAAAATAAATAAAATCAAATATTGCCATCATGTTCCTTGTTAAAAAACGCTTGAGTTTGGTGTTTGAATCATGTCAAATGATTGAGAAATGAGTGAGATAGAGAGCTTCACGCGTCTGAGCTTGAGGTTGAAGATGGCCATGGCGCCATGCTTCAAAAATCCAACAAAACTTGCCTTATATTTTTTCCTTGCCATGTATATCATGAATTGGCATTGTGCCCTAGTGGTTGATCAACTGGTTTGTGTGTACTAGCGAGTGGAAGGTCTGGGGTTCGAATCCCCCTCGCCCCAGACCTCTTTTTTTATCACTTTTTCCACTTTTTTATTATTTTTCATATTATTTTTATTAATGATTTGAAAAATTAATTTCTCATTCAATTTTAATCATTTTTGGTTGATTTTTTTCCTGAAAAATCACAAAAATAGTAAAATACTTTATTCTACAAAAAAAAATCAAATTTATATTATTTATTTAATATAATTGGTATTTTTGTGAATAAATTCATTTTTTATTGTTTTAAACATTTTAAAAATGAATATTCATCTTGAAAATCAAGACCCAATGAGTTTTAAATCATCTTGTGGTTAAAACCTCATTTTTCAAACCTTAACCAAAAATCACAAGTGGTTTATTTAAACTTATTTTGTACTTTTATCATTTTTTATTAATTTTCTTTGAAAAATTACTTAAAGTGAAAATTAGGTTTCTTTGATTTTTAATCATACTCAAAATATTTCAAAACCTTTGGGCCTCTTAATAGAGTGTAAGTCCCAACCTCTTTGTACGTAAACCAATTTGGGCATCAGTGTATTGTATAAGTCCCGATATAGTCAGAAATTTCGGCGCGATCGTCGCCTTTTTAACAAAACCAACTGGGCTTCTCCTTGAGCTATAAGTCCCACTCCTTTTCTTTTAAAATCATTTTTTGGGCCTCTAATAGAGTGTATGACCCAATCCCTTTTGAAAGCCAAAATAATTTGGGCCTCAGTCATTGTATAAGACCCACTATATTTTCAAAAATCTCGGCGCGATCGCCAGTTTAAAATAAAATCACTTGGGCCTCTCTTTGAGTTGTAAGCCCCATCTCTTGTACAGAAGAAAACTTTTGGGCCTCTTGATAGAGTGTAAGTCCCATCCCTTTGTAAATAAACAATTTTGGGCCTCACATATCTTATAAGTCCCTCTGTATATTTTCAAAAGTTCGGCACGGTCGTCGCCTTTTTAACAGAATCATTCGAGCTTACCCTCGTGTTGTAAGTCCCGTTTCTTTTCTTTAAATAACCTTTGGGCTTCTCTTTAAAGTTATAAGACCCATCCCTTTGTATAGGAAACTTTTTGGGCCTCAATCGTTGTATAAGTCCTGATACGATATTCAAAACGACAGTACAATCAATGTTCAAACCTTGGGCCTCTCCTTGAGTATAAGCCCCAAAATTATTTTCACAAATAACCCCCTTTTGATTTAGGTTCAAATATACAGTTGTTATCAAAACTTTCTTTAATTTCCCTGAACAACTAACAATACAGCATGGAAGCTCGCTCATCTGTAAGTTTTAACAGCTTTCATTTACCCGCTTTAATATATATATAACTATATTGTGGGAAGCGGCGCATGGTTAGTCTTCTTTCATTCTTTTAAATACACGTCATATATATATATATATATATATATATATAACTGTATTGTGGGAAGCTGTGCATGGTTAGGCTTCTTTCATACCTCTTAAAATACTTGTCATATATCAACTGTATATATACTAGTATAGTTATTTAGAGTTTTCCCCGGCAACTAAGTCTAGAACTAAGTAAAGCCATGTTGATCACTCTTAAATACGAACAAAACTAGATCCCCATAGGATTTCCAGATACAGTCTTCCCTTCTCTTGGGGTTAAATAATATGGAACAAAGAGAAAGGCAGTATTCTCGGTGAACCTTTTCTCAGACTGTCACCCTTAGAAACTGTCAAAGAAATTCTACTCCCCGGAGTTGATCTATTCTCTGTGAATAGTATCTCCTGAGTTTCTTCCAAACCCTCAAACTTTCCTGGAATGGTCTCTTCTTTGTGAATTGTATTTCTTGAACTTCTCTTGGTTTGGGGACCCACAGGCTTCCTAAAAGCATCCCCGCCTCCTCTTGGGCTTTGTACAAGGACCCTTCGGCTTCTTAGAAGTTCTCATGCCTTCTCTTGGGCTTAATACAAGGACCCTGACAACCCCTTAAAGGTATAAGATAGAACTTAGTCATCCTTTGCTAGAGCAGTCTTCCCAGTGTCAGACCTCAGGCCACTTTAGGGTTGATTCTCATCCCTTAATGCCTTTGCCTCCTCTTGGAGGCAGCATACAAAAGATAAAACTCTTCCACACCAGTAGACTCGGACAGTCTATATCCCCTCTTGAGTCTCAAAGACATTCTCAATCTCCAGCAGAAACCTAGTCTCTCTCATGAGAGTTCCCCGACCAGGGTCAGCTCATCCCAAATCAGAACCTCAAGGCATCTGATACCTCAAATCTTCTGTAATCCTCCGCAAGAGTTGACTCCCCACTTGGACCTGCCTAGGGATCTCCATAATCCCCAACAGTAAGATAGCCTCCTCTTAGGCTTTGTATAATGATCTTTCCTCAGCGAAGTCAGCCTCCTCTTGGGCATCGTACAATGATTCTCCCCAGCGGAGCTAACCTTTTTAGACTCTCTTGTTGAGTCCATCACTTTTCAAGATTTTCTTGATAAATCAACCTCCTTTTAGCCTCAATCTCGGGCTTCGTACGAGATAGCAAACCACTCTCTTGTTGAGTATAAAAGACTCTCTTGTTGAGTCAATCAACTTTCAAGCTCTCTTGTTGAGTCAGTCACTTTTTCAGACTCTCTTGTTGAGTCAACTGTTTTCAGCCTCCATCTTGGGTTTGTACAAGACAGATAAAACACTCTCTTATTGAGTTAACCCTTTTAGCCTCCTCTTAGGCATTATATAATGATTGTCCTAAGCAGACACCCATACAAGCATTCTCTTGTTGAGTCAACCTTTTTTAGCCTCAATCTTAGGCTTTGTACAAGACAAATAAAGCACTCTCTTGTTGAGTCAACCCTTTTTAGCCTCAATCTTGGGCTTTATACAAGACAGATAAAACACTCTCTCGTTGAGTCAAACCCTTTTAGCCTCTATCTTGGGCTTTGTACAATACATAAATCTCCCTCTCTTGAGCTTGGGACAAATATCTTCCCTAGCAGAGTCATTTCCCCCCAGCCTTCCTCTATGCTTTGAGAAATGATTTCCCCAAGCAGAATCAAAACGCATTTCAGCCTCCGTCTTGGGCTTGGTACAAGACACATAAAATATCCTCACCAGAGTCAGATCAATTTCCCATTTCAGCCTCCATCTTGGGCTTTGTACAAGACACATACAAATTCTCCTCAATAGGAGTCAAAAAGCTATGTATAAGCATTTCCCCAACAAAGTCTATTCTTCTTAGCTTTCTTTAAAGCTTTGAGAATTAAAAGCAGAGTCAAAACCCTTCCAGCCTCCTCTTAGGCTTTGTATAATGATATCCCTAAAGAGTCAGTCTCTTTTTTTTTTGCCTCAATCTTGGGCTTTGTACAAGACACCAATATATAAACTCTCTTGTTGAGTCGGTCATATCCAGCCTCCTCTTAAGCTTTGTATAAAGAAATCCCTCAGTTGGTTCAATCAACTTCTTAGCATCAAACTGGTGCTTTGATCAAGGCATACAAAAATCAACAATTCCTCTTTAGAGATGACAAATTCTCTCTGAAAGCTTTTAGCTTCAATCTTGGGCTTTGAACAAGACACAAATACCCTTTTAGCTTGAATCTTGAGCTTTGAACAAGACACCAAAACCTCATTTTCCACCCTTAGAATAGGAGGAACTACGATTGCTCAGATTTCCCTGTTTCGTTTAAATGGGAATACGTAGGCATAAGATTGCGAAGTCTTAGCGAGCATACCAATAAAAAATCCCTAGGTCCAGTACCTTCATATCAATCAAAACTTTAGGTTTCATACCTTAAACCATCATCATCATCATCATCATCATTTTTCCACTGAAAACAAAAACTCACTCTCCCTGTCATACTTGCCCAAGAAACTTTTCCAACCCATTAACAGATAAACATCATCAATTACAAAGCAGAAATCTATTTGCTAATATCCTGTGGATAACCACATATAGGATGGATAACTGACAACTATCCATTATATAACCTGACCCCGGACTCCCCAATCTCTCTTAAGCATTTTGTTCAGTTAAACATTGCGCGTGCAATGTTAGTTTTAGATAGATTCCCTTTCCCTTCCAGCTTCACGGGATAAATAAGAAATCAGAAAGTAGCACCCTCTTTCTCCATTGAGGAGAAAAACCCCAGCGATAAGGTGGTCGCGTCACCGACGAAAATCGCTCGCTACAGTAAAATGGCGACTCTGCTGGGGAGTCATTGTCTGTATAGGAAATAGGACTAGTGGTCTAGGATGTTAGGAATAAATATATATATTGCTTTTTCTAATTGATATCCGTGTTTATTTTTTTGCTAATGGGACTGCGTGTGATGCTGCATCTGGAAAGATTGAGTATGCACCTAAGATAAGTGATGGCACTAGATGGGTAATCTTACAGGGAGTGACTCCCAAATAAGAGGTCCCGGTCGACCATCGAATCAGTGGAGATGCCCTTTGAAGATTCAATGCCTATACGACTTCGGTTGTTAAAAGCAGATTGTTTGATTGGGTTATATGAGAAGCTGAGGATTTTAGTAGACTGAAACAATGTTACTATTTTGTAGTGCGGAAGCTATCGGAAATAGTTGTCACGCGATACTACCCTCATTTGAGATTACTCTAAGATACTGTAGCTCGCTCGGGTGATTCCAGCCTGCTGTTGTTATCCCAAGAGGGGTCAATGATTTTGAGGACAGGTACAAAAAATCACCAGTATAAACCTTTGGGGATGGGTAGAGCCTTGACTTCATGACACCGAACCTTTGACCCCATGTTTTTTCTATGTTTTTGTGTGCTACATTCATGCATTCATATCATTAGAAAACATTAATCAAAAGAAAAAAATCTTCTCTTCTAGTCTCTCATTTTCAAATTAAACTAAGACAATGATTGCAAATATCAGAAAAGAGATTGCGTTGTGGATTTCGGTAGAAGGAGGACTCACAAGTACACCTTCAAGGTTCCAAAACTAGAGGATTTAAGAGGTTTGGTGAGGATGATCACCAACCCTGATGCTTTTACAGCCAAGTACGGAGGACTGCTGTCTCTGTTAAGGGTCCATGTAATTGAGGGAATCCTTTCTACGCTCATTCAGTTTTACGATCCGGTCTATCACTGTTTCACAGTCCTGGATTATCAACTAGCACCAACACTGGAGGAGTACTCTCACCTGACTGATTTACATATCACTGATCAAGCTCCCTTTTCTGGACTGGAAGAAATTCCAAAGGATCAAACCATTGCAAGAGCAATTTATTTGGACGAGTCAGAAGTCCGGACTCACATGACCACTAAGGGTGGAATCCAAGGTTTGCCAGCCCAGTTTTTGATAAAGAAAGCCCTGTACTTTGCCAGTATAGGGAACGTGGATGCTTTCGAGAGCATCTTTGTTTTGCTCACCTACGGGTTATTTTTGTTTCCCAACATCGATAACTTCGTAAATATCAATGCCATTAAGATATTTTTGATTGGAAACCCTGTACCAACCTTGCTCGCAAATGCGTATCATTCTGTACACCTAAGGAATTTGTACAGTGGAGGAATGATCACATGCTGTATACCCCTGCTATACAAATGGTTCATTTCCCACTTGCCCAAATCTGCTACATTTTGGGATCCTAAGAATACTTTAAGTTGGTCGCAGAGAATCATGTCTCTTACCAACTCTGACATCGACTGGTACAATCGAGTCTATGACGGGATCAGAATCATTGACTATTGTGGAAACTTCCCTAATGTACCCCTCATAGGAATTAAAGGAGGAATCAATTATCATCCAGTTTTAGTTCGTCGTCAATTTGGATACCCGATGAGGCATGTCCCGCGTAATGCTCATCTGGAAGGTCTTTTCTTCAAGGAAGGAGAAAATGACAGAGCACTAAAGACAGAAATAGTGCATGTCTGGAAACAAGTTCACAGGAAAGGAAGAGAGTCTTTAGGAAAATCGGACTGTGTCTCGGTGGAACCTTATCTCCACTGGGTACAAACTACAGCTCTCAAACTAAGGATTCCTTACCCTCATCAGGAAGTTCTTCCGTTAAGGGACCCTGTTCTTTATTTTATGTCAGATACGGAAAAACTTCAGGTTACTCTCAACAGAGTTCAACAGGAGAAGAAGTCTTGCAAGAACAAGTATCGTATTCTCAATGTGAAGTGTAAGAAAATACAGCAAGTGTTAAAAGAAAAGGATACTCTAATTGAGATTTTAGAGCAACATGCTGTGGAGAATCAAGAAGACCAAAGGAATTTACTTGCTCCTTTCACCTGGCAAAGGAATGACAACCCGACAACGGCTCGAGAGCCCCGGTCAAAGAAAAGGAAAGTACCAGAACCAGCACCTGAGCCCTCCTCAGAGAGGACTCAGGATCCATTAGCTTAGACATTTCCTTTTACAGCACTATGTAAATTACTGTATTTCCATTTCCACAATCTTTGAATTCAATAAAACGGGGTTTCCCCACTGTTTGATATTTGGAATCTAACTGTCGAAGTTTATTTTGATTAAACAAAAAAATTAATTAATATAATCATTGCATATCATTCATCATTCTCACGTAACACATTCTTCTTACCTACGAATCTCACGTTTGTGTCTCGATTCTAGAGTCAAACTATCTCATTCGTACAATACTCGGGCCAATCAACAAAAGAAAATTGATAATCTCGAGGAAGAGAACAAAGAGTTGAGAGAAGAACTCGACGCTCTGAAAGAGGATATGAGAAAGCTTCACAACAATATGCAAGCTCTGGCAACAGCCCATATGCTACAACAAAGGACCGTGATCTCAGAAATCACATCTACGCCCATAGTGGAAAAGTATGATCCTCGATATACCATGCCTAAAGATCGTCCCTGGGGCATGCCACTCAACTATATCCGAGAAGGATATATTCCTTCAATCTCAGAAGATCCGAAAACTGCAGCAGGAAGCGTTGGGCCTGAAGGTTACAAACTTCGAGAAAGCGAAGATGCCAGGGGCATGACAGCAACTCCTGAAGGTTACAAACTTCGGGAGAGGGAAGTACCAAGAGTAACTGCCGTAATGACTATGCTACAACCCGTGGTACACAATGTCCCAGAAGGACAGATTCCATGGATACCGTCTGGTGGAAACGAAAGTATGGACGAGAGAATGAGGGAATTCCAGAAACAGTTCCTAGAGATGCAGAAAGAATTGCAATCCATTCGCGGCCAGGATCTATTTGGAAAGGACGCCGCAGACCTTTTTCTGGTCCCTAATGTGAAAGTTCCGCACAAGTTCAAGGTGCCTGAATTTGAAAAGTACAAGGGTAACTCTTGCCCTCAAAGTCACCTGGTGATGTACGCTCGGAGGATGTCAACTCAGACAAAAAACCAATAGCTACTGATCCACTATTTCCTGGATAGTTTAACTGGTGCCACACTCAAATGGTACATGGGGTTAAACCGCACTAAGATCGTCACTTTCAGAGATCTTGGCGCTGCCTTCGTTCAACCATATAAGTATAATCTGGACATGGCACCGGACAGAGATCAACTCAGAGCCATGTCACAGAAGGATAAAGAAACGTTCAAGGAGTACGCTCAGAGATGGCGTGAAATTGCCGCCCAGATTTGTCCACCTCTTGAGGAATAAGAGATGACAAAGATCTTCTTGAAAACCTTGAGCTCATTTTACTACGACAGAATAGTTGCCAGTGCGCCCAACAATTTCACCGAAATGGTCGGTATGGGAGTTCGTCTTGAGGAAGCAGTCCGAGAAGGACGTTTAGTAAAAGACGCTGGACCATTAAGCTATACCAAAAGATACGGTAGTGCTCTCCCAAAGTAAAAAGAGCAAGATATTGGCAATATCTCTCTCGGAAAGCAAAGGCGACGGTACCAACCAGTAGCAGCTGTAACTCTTGCTATTAACCCTGCGCCTGTTCCTACGTATCAACCTCAGGTTGCTCAAAGCCAACCGAATCAACAACAATATCAGCAAAGGACGCAACAACCTCTTCAGTAGGCTCGTCCTCCGTACAACAACAACCGTACAACGCGACCACTAGGGTTTGACCCTATAACCATGTTGTACGCAGAACTGTTTCCATTATTACTGGTCAAGGGGCACGTCCAGACCAGGTATCCTCTTTCAATACCGGAGAATCTGCCTTTTTGGTTCAAAGCGGATCAGACTTGCCCTTACTATCAAGGAGGACCAGGGCATAACATAGAAAACTGTCTCAGTTTCAAATCCAACGTGCAGAAACTTGTTAGGAGCGAGGTCTTATCCTTCAAGGATACAAATCCTAATGTTTAGACGAACCCGCTGCCTCAACACGAGAAAGATGCGGTAAATTTGATAGAAGAAGAGTCTAAGCACAGATATCAAATTCATAATGTACTCTTACTGGGAACCAACCTGGTCAAAATACATCGCAGACAGAGCGGATACGGGCATGTACCATCTCATAACTATCATTAGTGTGATATCTGCTCTAAGAACAATCAAGGATGTTCTGTGGTGCAATCAGCTCTACAGGAACAATTGGATCTCGGATGGATCCAAGAGCACCGAACTCGTGAAGTCAACATGACTTATACGAATTCCAACGTCATTCAAAACCATAATATCCTGGCGATGAATGTCAACTTGGTGGCAATGCACTCAAGGTAAAGCCAACATCATAATCTGCCACGGCATAATTACAATTCCTATCCTATCTGCTCAATAAATAATCAGGGATGCTCTTTTGTACAAGAGACTCTCCAGCGTCAGGTGGATCTGGGATGGATTCAGGATTACCATGATAGAAATCAGTATCAAGTGAATATGTTTCAAATCTTTGATATTCGCTTGATGAATACCAGCTTGGTGGAGTTACATGCTAAGTAGGTCCAACTCGGTTTTCTGACTTCGCATAATTATCAGAACTGTATGGGATGTTGTGAGAGCGACCAAGGATGTGCTCTCATTAAAAGGACACTACAACACTTATTAAATCACTGGTGGCTTCCGATTTATTTAGACGAAGACACACAACAAGTCAGTATGATTAATGGTAACCCTACTAGGCATCAAAGTCAGGATGTTTGATCAATGGAAATAGATTTAGTAAGGTTACACTGCATACAAAGCAGACGTGGCCAGGTGCCACCACACAACTATGAACATTATAGAGTTTTCTAAGAAGATAATCAAGGATGTTACCTCGTGCGAGCAACCCTTCAAAGTCAATTGGATCACAAAGAGATTCGACCGTGTCCAAATTCTGGGTCAATCAATCTGATGCGAGACTATTTCACTGATCAAATCAAGGACATTGTCGTAATCTCTGATCATAAAAGGACCAGGGATGTTTGTACCATCATCCCTTTACTTGACGAATCGAAGGTTCCCAACCAGGAACTGATTGAAATTACTTATAATGGTCAGAAGAATCAGAAGGCTCCTGTAGTTATCTATCTACCGGGACCGTTACCGTATGAATCAACTAAGGCTATCCCTTACAAATACGGTGTAACAACAATTGATAATGGAAATGAAACTCCATTACCATCCGTCGTGAATATTGCAGACGTCAGTCGAGTAACACGAAGCAGTCGAATCTTCAACCGAGGAGTTGGAGAACCTACCAGAGAAAAGGAACCTCAAACGGAAGTTCCTGATCAACCAGTCGGTTAATCCAATAATCCCGACCTTTCAAAGAACAATGATGAGATGCTGAAGCTCATCCAAAAGAGTGGATACAACATTGTTTATCAACTGTTGCAAACTCCTTCAAAAATATTTGTGCTATCACTTCTACTCAGTTCCGAAGCTCACAGGGAAGCTCTACAGAAAGTCTTAGAGCAAGCCTTTGTGGAACAAGATGTAACAATCAGGCAGTTTGATAGCATCATCTCCAACATCACTTCCTCCAATAACTTGGGGTTTAGTGATGAGGAACTGCCGAAAGAGGGCCCAAATCATAACATGGCACTCAATATTACAGTCAACTGCCAGGACGATGCTTTTGCCAGCGTACTGGTAGATACCGGATCGGCTCTAAATGTTATGCCGAAGTCCACTATAATGCGACTATCATTTAAAGGATCTCCGATGAGAGGCAGTGAGGTCACCATCAAAGCATTTGACGGATCCTGGAAAATAGTTATCGGCGAAGTCGATCTTCCCATAACTATCGGTCCTCACACGTTCGAAGTCACTTTCCAGGTCATGGACATCCGGGCAGCATACAACTGTTTGTTAGGAAGACCTTGGATTCACAAGGCTGGAGCAGTCACTTCGACACTTCACCAAAAGCTGAAGTTCGTTAAGAACGACCAACTAGTCACAGTCTGCGGAGAGCAAGCCTTGATCGTGAGTAACTTATCGCCATCCACTTATGTGGAACCAGAGGAGGTTGTTGGAACCCAGTTCCAAGCACTTTCTGTGAGCCACGACAACCAATCAGAAAGAGGAACGTCGATTTCCTCGTACAAGGATGCTCTCGAAGTAATCAAAAGTAACAATGCAAAAGGATGGGGACATCTTGTCATTCCTACCGACAACAAGAAAAAGAAAGGTCTTGGTTTTTCTTCAAACTGTACCCAGACTGCTACTAACAATGAAAGTCTTCATCCCATGCAAAACTTCTTCCATAGTGGAGGTTTCCTTCACCCAGTGTCTCAAGAAGTACATACCATCAACGAGGGTGACTCCTCCGATAGGATGAAGAATGGAAGTCCTATCTTAACGAGGACGGTTATATGTCTCAGGAAGAGGTGCCTACGCCATTTTGCTTTCCGGCACAGAGTTCGAGATATATACCAATGTCAGACGTCAAAATGATATACGGAGATTATGATCCGGAAGGATGTCGTGCTCCACCCAACTCATTAGAGGAAGACACTCTGATGAAAGACAACTTTGACCACGACTATTATGGCCCAATGGATGGCCTGCCTATCTGGCAGCCGTATCTAGAAGACTCGGCGTAAAAGAGTCAACCCAATGATGCATATTAGCTGAGCATCATTGAAAAGAATACCTGCGTCCCCACCATGTCATGGGATCAACACTCAGGGCATTCAGAAAACATCCAGCACGACGATGAATTTACAAAGCTTGCCGGACTAGAGTTCCTTAACTACGCTTTCCCAGAGGTCAACGTCATCGAGAGGGATGACTCCTCCAGTTCCAAAGAAGTGTGGGACGCCTTAAGACAACCGAGTGGTAGGTATGACTACTTGGTCAAGTACACCGCTCCCGAAAGCTCTCGTATCAGGCTCGAAGACATCCAGCCCACTGGATGGGGAGATTTACCTGACAGTGCAAACACTGTGCAAAATACAACTGAAGAATCCTCCTACGACAACTCCGCCTGGGAGAAAGATTCCAATGATCCTGTTCCACTAGAAATCAGCGTTATTTCTGAAGACAAGCCAAGAAGGAAGGTACCAGACTTTGTGATTCACCGAGGAGTTCGCTGCCAATGGGTTGCTGTCAATGTTCCGAAAGTCGTTCATAAGTCTAAGTAATTGTCGTCTTCATCTTAACCTTTCACCCTGCCCAGGTGAAACAGATGTTTTGATAAGCCTCACTTTTTATAAAGGTACCTCTTTGCTTCGCCCAAAGCGACAGAGTTTTGTTTTATAGAGTTATAGTTTCAAGAATCGACAAGATCATAAATAAAATAACGTCGTTCTGTAATTTCCGCATTTATTGCTGTTTTCTCTTTTCCCTTTTTCAGAAAATGGTAATCCAAAAAAATAACAAATAATAAAAACAAGCAGTTTTCAGAAAATACACTGCACACACTCTTGCATTCTCTTTATCTCTTCTAAAAACAATCATCACGTCATGCAGATTGCTTGTTTTAAACCCCATTGAAACATACGATCCAATGCCTTCTCCCAACTTTGAATTCTCGGTATTTGAGGCTGAAGATGAAGATGACGACGAAGTTCCAGAAGAGATCTCCCGATTACTCGGACAAGAGGAAAGGTCCATTAAACCTCACAAAGAGCCGTTGGAAACAGTCAACTTGGGTTCAGAGGAGGAGAGAAAAGAAGTCAAGATTGGGGCACTGCTCAGTCCGACTGTCAAAGAAAGTTTGACAAAGCTTCTCAAAGAGTTTCTCGATGTATTCGCTTGGTCCTATCAGGACATGCCAGGGTTGGATACCAGCATCGTGGAACATCATCTACCATTACGATCAGAATGTCCGCTAGTAAAACAAAGACTAAGACGAACTCATCCAGACATGGCCATCAAAATCAAAGAGGAAGCACAGAAACAGATTGACGCGGGTTTCCTCGCCACATCAGAATATCCTTAATGGCTAGCCAACATAGTACCAGTTCCAAAAAAGGGCAGAAAGGTCAGGATGTGTGTAGACTACAGGGATCTGAACAAAGCCAGTCCAAAGGATGACTTTCCCTTACCGTACATTGACAGGCTATTAGTCAGTACAACAAAGTTCAAAGTATTCTCCTTCATGGATGGATTCTCGGGCTATAAACAGATAAAAATGGTGCCGAAAGATATGGAGAAAACTTTGTTCATTACCCCATGGGGTACCTTTTGTTACAAGGTAATGCCGTTCGGTTTAAGGAACATCGGGGCAACCTATCAAAGGGCCATGACTACTCTGTTTCATGACATGATACACAAAGAAATCGAGGTATATGTCAATGATAGGATTGCCAAATCTAAGACAGAAGAGGAGCATGTAACCCACCTGCTAAAATTGTTCGAGCGGTTGAGAAAGTACAAACTCCGCTTGAATCCCAATAAGTGCACATTCGGTGTCCGCTCAGGAAAACTTTTAGGGTTCATCGTCAGCCAGAAAGGAATTGAGGTTGATCCTGACAAGGTCAAGGCCATTCAAGAAATGCCTTCTCCAAAGACTAAGAAACAAGTCAGGGGATTCTTGGGACGTTTGAATTATATTTCCAAATTTATATTCCTCATGACCGCGACATGCGCACCGATTTTCAAATTACTATAAAAGAATCAGGACTATGTTTGGACAGAAGATTGCCAAGCCTCCTTCAACAGTATCAAGGAATACATGTTGAACCCACCGATTCTATCACCTCTAGTGGAAGAAAGACCACTGATCATTTACTTAACAGTCTTGGAAGACTCAATGGGTTGTATACTTGGCCAACAAGACGAAACAAAATGGAAAGAGTCTGCCATTTACTATTTGAGCAAAAAATTCACCGACTGTGAGACTCGGTACACTATGCTTGAGAAAACTTGTTGTGCTCTGGCTTGGGCAGCCAAACATCTTCGCCAATATATGATTCGTCACACTACTTGGTTAATCTCAGAAATGGATCCAATCAAGTACGTCTTTGAAAAGCCTGCACTCACGGGAAGGATTGCCCGTTGGCAGATGTTGTTATCAGAATACGACATCGAGTACCATGCTCAGAAAGCCGTTAAGGGAAGTATTTTAGCCGATCATTTGGCTCATCAACTGATTGACGATTAGGAATCGGTCGGATATGACTTCCCAAACAAAGATTTCATGTATTTTAAAATGAAATATTACGATGACCCGCTACCCAGTTGTAGCACCCCAAAATTTTCTCTCCTACCTTTAGTATTAACTGGCTTATGTTTCATTTCATTTTTGCATTATCATGTGTGCATATCATTGGTTCTTAGCATGGGGTCAAGGTGCCTGAGGCAATTCAAGAGGAGAAGATGTTCTTCAAAGGGTCAAGCAAGAGTCCTTATATTGTCCAAGAGATCTCAAGTGGATCACTCTCTCCTAACCAGTGCAGAAATTAGGGTTTTGAGATTCTTGGGTTCATTGCTCCAATGGGAAAGCTTATTGGGTTTTTATCATCACCAAATGGCATATCTTATCTTTGTTGGAGAGGATACACATCATATTCAGAGGAATTGGGATTTGGAGACTGTGCTATTTCCTCCTAGACTGAGGGTACCAAAATTAGGGTTTGCTATAAAGTCAGTTTATTTCTGATTTTTTGGGCAAGACTTGATTCCGTGGTATTCCTTGGGTCCCTAAGTATCTAGGAATGGAAGATTGTCCATCAGTTTGGTTCATGAGAGATTCAATTGGCCAATGGATTGCAAATCAGGAGAATTGGAGAAAAGTCAACAGTGAGAGGGGAAGTCAACTATGAGATTTTGAGGTTCTCTTCAGGGTTTTCAAGGTCTCGCATCCTCATGTGGTCTTCAAGGGTCAAGTTTCATACCATTTATCAAGAATCAAGGGTTGGTACAAAAGTTACTAAATTTGGAAAATGACCTATAATGAGGAGTTTCCATTTTTGGCAAGTTTTTACACTACATTCAACTTGACTTTTCATCATCAAAGAAGCTTCAAGTGAACATTCCTCAAACATGAAAGTTGAAGATCTTTTTCTCCCCTTTCCAACAAGTACTAGATGGTCTCCATATCATTAGTGAAACTCAAGTTATGATCAAAAGAAGGCAAAGTGGTTTTTAGGGTTTTTCTCATGGTTCCATTTTCACAACTTTTGCATTTTGGGACATAGTGACCTATAATTGATTCTATTGCTTCAAGTCATCAAAGGACATTCCATAAGGATCATTTTTGGCCTTTGAACCAAGGGTTTCCATGACAAATGCATCACTTATTTCACATTATACAAAATTGCAAGATCATTGAAAATTCATAAACCAAGACCTCTCAAGGCCCAAACTCCATACAGGTGTGATTAGCAATCGAAATGTGAATGATCCATCATCAAAGGCTTGGGTGTACATGCATGGATGAGGGTGTATTTCACATTATGCAAATTTCCAAAATCACCCAAAACTCATTAAGTGAGGAATTAACAAGGCCCAAATGCTAATCAGTGGAATAACCTAATATATTTAAGCTTACTCATGCAATGGTTAGAGGGGGAGACACGTGGTTTTTGAGGAGAACCAAGCTTTTAACCATAATCCTTCTCTCATTCAATCTCTTAATCCACTAGGGTTTTTCAAGAGGTTCTTTCACATTCTTCTTCCTGGGGATCCATAGGGCACGAAGCAACCGTCATTTGAAGCTAACAGCAAGGGTAAAGGTTGCGTGATCTCAGGTTAGTGATAATTTGCATACTCTCAAAACTCAACTTTTTGATGCGTATAATAATCTATGACACTCACTGATGAGTCTGGTATGTTTTATTTTGAGATTGGACGTGTATTGTGTTCATATTGCGTGTTTGAAAGTTTTGAACCCTAACTTGTTTCATTCGAATCTCTTTGTATGATGGTTGTTTGTGAAAAATAATATGATATTATTGATCCTCATTGAATTCTGGTCAGAAAGGTGTACTCGTATGCAATTTCTGGAGAGATTTTTGTTGCAATTTATCAAAAACAATATCATTTGTCGTTATGGTGTTCCTATCCAGATCATTACTGATAATGGATCCAACTTAAACAATAAAATGATGAAAGAGTTATGCGCTGAGTTCAAGATCGAACACCATAACTCTTCTCCTTACCGACCCAGGATGAACGGACTGGTAGAAGCGGCTAATAAGAACATCAAGAGGATTGTTCAGAAGATGGTTGTACCCTACAAAGACTGGCATGAGATGTTACCCTTTGCCCTTCACGGTTATCGCACATCTGTCCGCACTTCAACAGGGGAAACCCCTTTCTCTCTGGTCTATTGCATGGAGGCAGTGCTTCCCATAGAAGTAGAGACCCCATCAATCCGGGTATTGATGGAAACCAAGCTAACAGAGGCTGAATGGTGTCAAGGTCAACACGACGAACTGAATCTGATCGAAGGAAAGCAAATAATGGCTCTATGCCATGGTCAGTTGTATCAACAAAGAATGAAGAAGACGTTTGACAAAAAGGTCCGACCTCGCGTTTTCAGGAAAGGAGACCTCGTG
Organism: Lathyrus tuberosus; assembly: GCA_022829125.1. NCBI lineage: Eukaryota > Viridiplantae > Streptophyta > Magnoliopsida > Fabales > Fabaceae > Lathyrus > Lathyrus tuberosus. The sequence goes on along the minus strand of JALAZF010000041.1, from coordinate 3,350,224 downwards.
CTCAAAAAGAAACAATCATTTCTCACTAATTCCCGGGGCAAGTGGACTCCGAATTATGACGGCCCCTATGTGGTCAAGAAAGCTTTCTCAGGCGGTGCCTTGAGACTCGCAACCATGGACAGAGAGGAATTTGCCTACCCCACAAATGTTGATGTAGTCAAGAAATACTTCGCCTAAATAAAAAAATAATAATAATAATAAATAAAAAAATGTCTCGGTGGATTGAAAACCTGAAAGGGCGGTCCAGGCAAAAATTAGAGACATAATCAAAAATCATCCTGGTGGATTGGAAATATCAAAGTACAATCTAGGCAAAAGTTAGGGATAATGGCAAGTAACTATGTCTGATCAGTTCAACTCCTCAGCGGTCATGCCATCCATCAGGAAGAACTCCGGCCAAGGTCATCTGCGACAGAAGCTCAGGATGCCCGGAATTCAAAGTTGGTAGAAGGATAGCGGTCGTTATGTTTCAATGTAGCCCTTTTCCCTTAAATTACCATTTTCTAACTTTGTAAATACTCCATGGAATCACGCGTTTGGCTGATTTCCATCCTATCAATAAAATTTGAGCCCTAGTGCTTTTGTTTATAATTCTCATTTGTTTTAGCTTTACAGAACGACATTTTAATATGATCAATGATTCTTGAAATAAAACAAAAATCAATTTAATTATTAAACTTTTTCTGCTTTTAAATAAAGATGGCAATTTCTTTTGACTGTTGAACATTGAAAACTTCGATCGCTTCTCCAGAAGTAATCGAACCTCAAAGTGCGGAATCAAAGTACTCCTTCTAAATCAGTACGCTTGAATGAAGGATCAACAGTCAGGTACCATGTTCCATCTGACATCCCCAGCCGAGTTCTTATCTCCTAAGCCTGACCAACGTTGTTCCCCGCAGGAACTTTTTCTCCTAAGCAAGGCAGAATTGCTATCGTGAACTAGTGATACTTTTCATCCCCCGCAGTGGCTGAGTATCCAGTCATGTTCATCCACTAGTCTGTATGTCATGTCAGTTTTGTCAGCATAAACATACATACATCATGCATTATTGATTCATATACATGTTCATATTGCATCACTACCACGCTAGTCGGTCTTACCCCCTAGTAATAAAAGTCCTCTTGTCAATTAAGTCGTCGGTTTTTTCCTCGTCGGGAAAGGAATCATCTGAACAATCTCTCTTCCAGTTTATCTCTGGATTAGAGACGGTCTTCGACCACTTTGATAACTTGAACATCTGAAAAGCAAGAAAACTCTCGACAAACATCACTCTTCGCCATCGAAGATGGTATCTTTTCTTTCCCGGATTAAGGAAAATCCCCAGAGAAAGCTTTTTAATCAAAGCTTCGGCAGTATATCAATTTTTCTCCGGAAAATTCGCTGACGAAAAGGTCATCAGCACCTCAAAACTGGATTACATCATGTTGAGCCCCTGCTTTTGAGGTTGGCATTAATTTTGGTAAAACTAACTTAGCAGAAAGATGTTGGACAAGATGTCCTAACATGCTAGACCAACTGCAGGTTGAGATGTTTGACAAGATGTCCTATCAGAAGGATTCGACATCTTTGTCTGTTACAGTTTTGAACTAACTGTTTATGGTAACAGGTGTGATTGGAATATGACTAGGATTCCAGGTGGCATCTGAGATTGTGGAATCAGAGATTCTGATTCTAATTGGATTTGCGATTTCCTTGTGAAGGAGACATTTTTGGTAACTTGGGATTGAAGAAAGAATTAAGTCGCTAATTCTGAGGAAGATTTCTGCTGCGTTTTAGAAGCCCAAGTCCAGCTGTGGTTTGCAATATAAATAGGTTAGAATTAACCTAGTTTGTGAGTTGATTGTTGCAGCTGTTTAGAAGTACTAGGGTTTGTACTTGTGAGCCTCTCGTGTATTGTGTGAATACTTGAGAAGGACATTCTTATTGAGTTGTAATTTTTCAGTCACTGTTGTGATTGAAAGGGAATTGAGAAGGGTCTCATACCTAGGAGAGTCTTAGGTAGAAATCTAGGAAGGGTAGTTTCTAGGTGATAAGTTGTAAACGTTGGAGTTTAGCTTAGAACCAATTCTACATAGTGATTTCATTCCTGGCTTGGTAGCCCCCAGACGTAGGTGTTGTTGTTCACTGAACTGGGTTAACAATCTCTGGTGTTATTTTACTTTCTGCTATTTACAGCTGTTCTTCCATAGATCCTTGTGAGAAGCAGAGATCAAGTGTCACAACATCCTGTCTAACATCTTCGTGATCTGCTTAACCAGAATTTCAATTGGTATCAGAGCAGGCATCCTGCTCTGTATCTGGGTGAGATTCAGGGACGATACTTTCTGGTACGATGGTTAAAGAAGGAGGAATACTAAATAGACCACCAATACTTGATGGTTCCAATTATGATTATTGGAAAGTTCGCATGGTGGCGTTTATCAAGTCTATGGATGGAAAGGCTTGGAAGTCTATGGCCATGGGGTTGGATCCACCAAAGATCAAAGACAACGATGGGAAGCTCACTGAGGAGCTAAAACCTGAAGAAGATTGGGACAATGAAGATGATAAGCTTGCTCAAAGAAACTCTAAAGACTTGAATACCTTGTTTAATGGGGTGGACAAGAACATCTTCAGACTCATAAAGAATTGTACTATTGCAAAGGATGCGTGGGAAATCCTGAAGACTGCGCATGAAGGGACCTCTCGTGTCAAATCCTCAAGGCTTCAGCTTCTCACTACTAAATTTGAGAACCTGAGGATGAGAGAAGATGAAAGTATACATGACTTTCATATGAATATTGTTGATATTTCCAACACATCTAGTGATCTTGGAGAGAAAATTCCTGAAGCCAAGTTAGTCAGGAAGATTCTGAGGTCTCTCCCCAAGAGGTTTGATATGAAAGTGAAGGCTATTGAAGAAGCTCAGGGCATTAATACCATGAAGGTAGATGAGCTTATGGGATCACTCCAAACCTTTGAGATGGCAATTAGTGAAAAAGAAGAAAAGAAGAAAAGTCTTGCTTTGGTGATCAACCAAGAAGAGGGAGACACCAAAGAGGACTTGTCCAAAGCTGTAGGATTCTTGGAAAAACAGTATCATCAACTGGAAAAGCAATTGGATGAAAAGTCTAAGATAAATGTCAAGGCTCAGACTTCTTACATCTACAGATCTAGAAACTTTGGGAGAAGACCTAGCTATGACAAGAAACTCGACCGAAGGAAGGGAGTTTAGTGTTTTGAGTGTGGAGATTTTGGACACACAAGAGGTGAGTGTCCCACATACCACAAGAAGGAGAAGAAGAGTCTGTCCACTTCATGATCAGAGGATGACTCCTCAAGCAATGGAGAGACTACTAAGAAGGTGTCTACAATGACTGGAGTATATGATTCTGACAAGGAGTCAGACAATGTATCGGTCAACTCAAATGGCTTGGCTGATCTGTTTCAACTAGGACAAGATCAGCAGAATCTTATCTTACAACTGTGTGATGAAAGACGGGACCATCTAGTAACGATCTCAGAATTGGAGGATAAAGTGGAGTGGTTAAACTCCAAACTCAATAACATGACCAAGTATATAAGGATGATGAACAATGGTTCAGACATGCTAGATGAAATCCTTATGTCAGGAAGAAATGCCGGAAGTGGAAAGGGTCTGGGCTATAATGATCAAGTTGAGATCAAAGGACATAGGACTGGAGGGAACTCACCCCAAGTGATGTCAAGAAGGATGTCTCAACATCATCAAAGGCCTCAGAACAACTCTCTAGGAAAACAAAAACAGGACAAACAATGCTACTACTGCAGGAAGTTTGGTCATATACAGGCTCACTGATACAAGTTGAATGGATATCCTAAATCTTCAAATCAATCCAGAAGAAGAAGAAGGAAGAATCTCAAAGGAAAGAAGAAATGGATACCTAAGGGTCAAACTGTATCCTTCATTGCCCATACTTCTCTTAGAGCCTCAGCCAAAGAAGACTGGTACTTTGACAGTGGGTGCTCCAGACACATGACAGGTGTAAAGAAGTTCTTGGCTGACATTAAACCTCATCCCACTGGTCATGTCACCTTTGGAGATGGCTCAAAAGGAGAAATCAAAGGTGTTGGCAAACTGAAGTATGAAGGTCAACCTTGCCTTGATAAAGTCTTGTATGCTAAGGGATTGACTGGTAATCTACTAAGCATCAGCCAACTGTGTGATCAAGGTCTTAAGGTAAACATCTCTAAATCTGAGTGCCTGGTTACAAATGATAAAGAAGAACTCATTATGAAAGGTGCCAGATCCAAGGATAACTGCTATTTGTGGGCTCCTCACGAAACTCAGAGTCCCTCCACCTGTTTAGTGTCTAGGGAGGATGAAGTAAAGTTGTGGCGCCAGAAGCTGGGGCATTTGCACTTAAAAGGAATGAAAGAAGTCATATCTAAGGAAGCTGTCAGAGGATTTCTAAATCTTAAGATATATGAGGGAAAGATATGTGGAGAATGCCAGATTGGGAAACAAACTAGAATGTCACACAAAAGGCTTCAACAACAAACCACATCCAGAAACTTAGAGCTTCTTCATATGGATTTAATGGGACCTATGCAGGTTGAAAGTCTTGGAGGAAAAAGGTATGCTTATGTAATTGTTGATGATTTTTCTAGATACACTTGGGTGCACTTTATCAAGGAGAAATCAGAGGTGTTTGAAGTTTTTAAGGGATTGTGTCAGAGACTTCAAAGAGAGAAACACTGTGGTATAATCAGAATCAGAAGTGATCATGGGAGGGAATTTAAAAACAGTAAGTTTGATGAGTTCTGCTCCTCAGAAGGAATTAGTCAAGAATTCTCTCCACTCATCACTCCTCAATAAAATGGTGTGGTTGAAAGAAAAAATAGAACTATTCAAGAGTGTGCAAGGGTCATGCTCCATGCAAAGAAACTTCTGTATCATTTTTGGGCTGAAGCAATGAACACAGCCTGCTACATTCTAAACAGGGTAACCATCAGGTCGGGAACTTCTGCTACCTTGTATGAATTACAGAAGGGTAGAAAACCAACGATGAAATACTTCCATGTCTTCGGAAGCAAATGCTACATTCTAGCAGACCGTGAGCAGAGGAGAAAGATGGATCCCAAGAGTGAGGAAGGAATCTTCCTAGGTTACTCCATAAATAGCAGAGTATACCGTGTCTACAATCCAAGAACTCAAGTTTTATTGGAATCTATAAATGTTGTGGTTGATGACTCTCCTATGGAGGTTGAAGCTACAAATGACATTGGAGCATTCTTACCAATGGAGGATGAAGATGTCACAGAAGATGTTGAAACACCTCAAGACGACATTGAAGATATTGTTGTACCCAACGATGACAATCATGATTCTACTGTGTCCGAGAGAGTTGACAAAGGACCTTCCATCAGAATACAGAAGGATCATCCCAAGGAACTCATAATAGGGGATCCAAATGGAGGTAGGATGACTAGATCACGTGATATGGTGGCAAGTGCCTGCTTTGTGTCAAAGATGGAACCAAAGAATGTTAAGGAAGCCTTGACAGATGAATTCTGGATTAATGCAATGCAAGAAGAGCTTGAGCAGTTCAACAGACATGATGTTTGGGATTTGGTACCCAGGCCTGAAGGATCAAATGTGATCGGCACTAAGTGGGTCTTTAAGAACAAGTCTGATGAACATGGAGTTGTCACAAGAAACAAGGCCAGACTCGTCGCACAAGGATATACCCAGATAGAGGGAGTGGACTTTGATGAGACTTTTGCACCTGTAGCCAGACTGGGATCTGTACGACTGCTTCTTGGAATAGCTTATCTTCTGAAGTTCAAACTCTTTCAAATGGATATCAAAAGTGCCTTCTTAAACGGATATCTCAGCGAAGAGGTCTATGTGGAACAACCCAAAGGCTTTGTCGATCCAACATTTCTAGATCATGTTTACAAGCTGAAGAAAGCCCTATACGGGTTGAAACAAACACCAAGGGCCTGGTATGAAAGGCCGACTGAGTTCCTTATTATAAATGGCTACAGAAAGGGAGGAATTGATAAAACTCTCTTCTTCAGAGAAAAGGAAGGTAATCTTATGATAGCTCAAATCTACGTTGATGACATTGTTTTTTGTGGAATGTCGGAAGAAATGGTCCAACATTTTGTTAAGCAAATGCAATCAGAGTTTGAAATGAGTTTAGTCGGAGAATTAACCTACTTTCTTGATCTCCAAGTCAAACAAATGGAAGACTCCATTTGTCTCTGTCAAGGGAAATATGCCAAGAATATTGTCAAGAAGTTTGGCTTGGAAAATGAAAAACACAAGAGGACTCATGCCTCTACACACTTGAAATTGACAAGAGATGAGAATGGTGTAAGCATTGATCAGAGTCTCTATAGAAGCATGATTGGGAGTATCCTATATCTTACAACCAGTAGACCTGATATAACGTTCTCTGTAGGAGTCTATGCAAGGTATCAGGCTGAACCCAAAGCAAGTCATATTAATCAAGTTAAGAGCATTCTGAAGTATGTGAATGGGACATACAACTATGGTTTACTCTACACACACAACTCTGACTCTGTATTAATAGGATACTGTGATGCTGACTGGGCTGGGAATGCAGATGATAGAAAAAGTACCTCAGAAGGATGCTTCTTCTTAGCAAACAATTTAATTTCCTGGTTTAGCAAAAATCAAAACTGTGTTTCCCTGTCCACAGCTGAAGCTGAGTACATTGCTGCGGGGAGTATCTGCTCTCAAATGATGTGGATGAAACAAATGCTGACTGAATACAATGTCCCACAAGATGTTATGACACTTTTCTGTGACAACTTAAGTGCTATAAATATTTCTAAGAATCCCATCCAGCACAGCCGAACTAAACACATTGACATCAGGCATCATTTCATTCGAGATCTGGTGGAAGATAAAGTCATCACTCTGGAACATATGTCCATAGAAAATCAGTTAGCTGGCATCTTCACTAAAGCTCTGGATGCAAATTAATTTGAGACATTGAGAGGCAAGCTTGGCGTTTGCCTTTCTGATGAGGCATAACTTTCTATTGGCTGAGGTGAGAATAATATTCTGGTCTCTGAATATGTATTCTCACCACAGTGAGAGGATTTTTTCAGCATTCTCTCTTATTCTTGCTTTGTTTTGTTATTTCTTTTTGGTTGTGTAAGGGTTGTGTGCCCAGGATAATTTTTCTTTTTCTGTTGGGTGTGTAAACTTTTACTTTGAACTGGTTTACTGGTTATTGGGTTAGTCTTTCTACCTTTGTCATATTGTGGCTAAAAAGGGGGAGAATTACTAACATCACTAACCCACTACTGACTGCTGATGATCTACTAACTACTGAGGGGGAGTAGATCTGAACTGATTGAGGGGGAGACATGTTTTCCTTTTGATTCCGCTGCTGCTCTGTTAGTGGTCTCCCTGATTTGTTTCTGCAGGTGAATGGAAGTTAGTTTTAGCCAAAATCTTCCCAAGGGGGAGATTGTTGAGTCCCTGCTTTTGAGGTTGGCATTAATTTTGGTAAAACTAACTTAGCAGAAAGATGTTGGACAAGATGTTCTAACATGCTAGACTAACTGCAGGTTGAGATGTTTGACAAGATGTCCTATCAGGAGGATTCGACATCTTTGTCTGTTACAGTTTTGAACTAACTATTTGTGGTAACAGATGTGATTGGAATATGACTAGGATTACAGATGGCATCTGAGATTATGGAATCAGAGATTCTGATTCTAATTGGATTTGCGGTTTCCTTGTGAAGGAGACATTTTGGTAACTTGGGATTGAAGAAAGAATTAGGTCGCTAATTCTGAGGAAGATTTCTGCTGCGTTTTAGAAGCCCAAGTCCTGCTGTGATTTGCAATATAAATAGGTTAGAATTAACCTAGTTTGTGAGTTGATTGTTGCAGCTGTTTAGAAGTACTAGGGTTTGTACTTGTGTGCCTCTCGTGTATTGTGTGAATACTTGAGAAGGACATTCTTATTGAGTTGTAATATTTTCAGTCACTGCTGTGATTGAAAGGGAGTTGAGAAGGGTCTCATACCTAGGAGAGTCTTAGATAGAAATCTAGGAAGGGTAGTTTCTAGGTGATAAGTTGTAAACATTGGAGTTCAGCTTAGAACCAATTCTACATAGTGATTTCATTCCTGGCTTGGTAGCCCCCAGACGTAGGAGTTGTTGTTCACCGAACTGGGTTAACAATCTCTTGTGTTATTTTACTTTCTGTTATTTATAGTTGTTCTTCCTTAGATCCTTGTGAGAAGCAGAGATCAAGTGTCACGACATCCTGTCTGACATCTTCGTGATCTGCTTAACCAGAATTTCACATCACATGGCATTTCTCCGAGAAGATCTCGAGAAAAGTATGATGTAGCATCCCTAAACAGAAAGCAGTCTTTTAAGAGACTCGTTTTCCCCCAGTAGAGCCAACAAATGGCGTCTCCAACGGAGAAGTTTGAACACCTCTACAACTCAGACGAATGGGTTCCCCAACAAGTCTGACATCAAAATTTTTCCATCAAATGGCATCTCCCTAAGAAAATTCGGCGAGAAGTTTGAGGAAAACCGCTACGAATAATGTCCCTTGTCAAGAAAGTTTATTGACAAAAGAAACTGAGACCAGTTCCTTGGTAGGAAACCAGGATCGCGGGGAAGTTTGTATCAGAAACTGAGACCAGTTCCTTGGTAGGAAACCACAATCGAGAGGAAGTTTGCATCAGAAAACTGAGACCAGTTCCTTGGTAGGAAACCAGGATCGAGGGAAAGTTTTACCTTTTCTAAGTATCAATGCTTAGCAAAAGAAGATGTATGCGTAAACTACCATTCATAACCACTGTCAAAATTTTGGGTATTCCGATATTTAATCATCTTGCACCCCGAATGCCAGAATACCTTCGCCATTCACACCTTCGGGTCCAAGAAGATTAAATAGGGGCATCTGTCATACACCAAATTTTGATCACTAAGATTTCCCGTCATTGTGCAAATCATCATCACAATATGGATGTACCAACATGCCTCAATCAATTTCCTCATAGATGTTTGGGCATTCACTACTATCAAAGAATAGGGTTTCAAGCCCTCTCAGAGCTTTTAGACAAAGGATCAATCAAGAAATGACATGATCTTCAACTTGTCTAACCTCTCAAACATTCATAAGGGATCAAGAGGACTCCCACATCAGGAATCAAGCACAAAGTTGCAGTATTCCAGGTGGATCAAGCCTCAAGATCACCAGTGTCACCAAATTAGGGTTTTGGTCGACTGAGGCCTCCAGATGGAAATTTTCATCTGGGCATGAGCCAATGCTTCAAACCATAACCCAAGATACTTCAAGGGACCTCATAAACCCAATCATCAAGTCAATGTGACCTCAGGGGATGCATTCACCAAAAATCAGGAATTAGGGTTTCTTGACCTAATTCACCCCTAAGTTGACTTTTGGGACAAAGCATGAGCCAAGACCTCAAGAAATGATTTGAGGGACTCCAATACACTACATTGATCCATTTGCAACAATGGATTGATCCAAGAAGCTTGATCCACAAGTTTCAATTTCATCAGGACAACAATTAGGGTTTTGAGGAAATAGTCAACTGTACCTTTGACTTTTGACCAGGACATGCTCCCAAACCTTGGGACATGATTCAATACACCCTATAACTCTTATGGAACATATCCATCAAGTTTGATATAGGTCAAGGACTTGATTTCATAAAGGATCGCACAGTTTGGAATTCATCTGATAAAAAGTCAACTATGCACAAAAAGTCAAAGTTTGACTTTTTGAGATTTTTCATAATTATGGTTCTTTAACCCTAAAACAATGTTAATGTGTGATTTGAATCATCATTCATCAAGAAAAATCAAAGAAAGTGGGATAACTTGTAAAAGGGGTAACCATAAAAACTTAGAATTTTTCTAAGTTATGGAACAAAGTGGCTAGGGTACCAACTTCCAAGGATCATAACTTGAGATCCAAGCAACCATTTTGGCTGGTCCAAAGATGGATGTTTAGCTCTCATGGCATACTTTAAAAGTGTCAACTACACCCCATTCCAATTCCTCATAGATTTCAAGTTATGATTGTATCAAAATCACTAAAAACATGAAAATACATCTTTTCCAACACTTAGACAAAATTCTGTCCAAGAGAGATTTTGTTGAAAACACCAAAACTTGGGGCATTTTTTCACACAGTTGCAAGCTGAATCAATTCAAGATATAAACATCAAAGGTGTTGTACATATTGCCTACAATCCAAGGAACTCATTGGCATGAAACAACTTAGCTTGAGCCAAGAGTTATGGCAAATGCAACACACCATGGCAAGGCTGTCATGAAAAATCAGTTTGTAGGATTTTTTGCTTTACACGATTTTGATCCAAAGACCAATGATCCCTATGCCACAGTCATCTAATCTGATCCTAATCCAAATGATCCAACTTGTAAAGCTGAGTCAAAAAGCCAAGGGATCTTCCAACTTGAGATTAATGCATTTTGGCACATTATGCCTTGAATTCAAAGGCATTTATGTGAAATAGGGCACTTTCAACAAAGCCACTCTACTCAGTCAAGATGCTCACTTAAAAAACAATTAAAACATCTGAAGAATGTGGATTTGGTCAAGACATAGCCCTGCTCTTGGGAGAGGCTAGGTTGCCTTGCATGAGAAGAAATGCCACCAAGCCAAAGCCATTGAATATGATCTGATCTTGCAGCCATTCACTATTCCTCCAAGACAAGAATTGATCCACTATAAATAGAGGTCCTAACTGGTCATTCAAACCACACCAAAGTAGCTTGCAACATTGCTTTCTCTCATTCTCTCCTTAATTGCCAAAACTCCATATTTTGAGCAAACACTATCGGGTTTTGAATTGCAGCCTCAAGCAACTCAAACCAACTTCTCAAACACATCACATATGATGTATATGAGATGTTCAAATACTTAAACCATCTCGGTAACACCTCTAGCCCAAAATCACTCTTCAACTAGTCCATTATGCATCCATTCTGCAACTTGAATACCACAACTTGATCTAAGCAATTTCCAAGTGTTCCAAGGCTTGCAATCTACTCAACAACATCCATTGAAGCTGTAGAGGTCATAAAATTACTTCTGGAACACCATTTGTGCAGAGATACAATCTCACCTGCAGCAAGGTAAGCCTCAAAACTCTCATAACATGATCCATGCATATTTCCTCGCATGATACTTTTGTCAAATGTTTATTATCATGTTTTAAGTGTTTCCCCTCAAAAAATTTGATCATAGCACTCAAAAACATGTCTGCATGATTGCTTTTGCAAAATTAGGGTTCATACATTCATGTTGATATAACTTGCTGCACACTAAAAATAAATGAAATCAAATACTGCCATCATGTTCCTAGTTAAAAAACGCATGAGTTTGGTGTTTGAATCATGTCAAATGATTGAGAAACGAGTGAGATAGAGAGCTTCACGCATCTGAGCTTGAGGTTGAAGATGGCCATGGCGCCATGCTTCAGAAATCCAACCAAACTTGCCTTATATTTTTTCCTTGCCAGGTATATTATGAATTGACATTGCGCCCTAGTGGTTGATCAACTGGTTTGTGTGTACTAGCGAGTGGAAGGTCTGGGGTTCGAATCCCCCTCGCCCCAGACCTCATTTTTATCACTTTTTCCACTTTTTATTATTTTTCATATTATTTTTATTAATGATTTGAAAAATTAATTTCTCATTCAATTTTAATCATTTTTGGTTGATTCTTTTTCTGAAAAATCACAAAAATAGTAAAATACTTTATTCTACAAAAAAAATAAAATTTATATTATTTGTTTAATATAGTTGGTATTTTTGTGAATAAATACATTTTTTATTGTTTTAAACATTTTAAAAATGAATATTCATCTTGAAAATCAAGACCCAATGAGTTTTAAATCATCTTGTGGTTAAAACCTCATTTTTCAAACCTTAACCAAAAATCACAAGTGGTTTATTTCAACTTATTTGGTACTTTTATCATTTTTTATTAATTTTCTTTGAAAAATTACTTTAAAAAAGTGAAAATTAGGGTTTCTTTGATTTTTAATCATACTCAAAATATTTCAAAACCTTTGGGCCTCTTAATAGAGTGTAAGTCTCAACCTCTTTGTACATAAACCAATTTGGGCCTCAGTGTATTGTATAAGTCCCGATATAGTCAGAAATTTCGGCGCGATCGTCGCCTTTTTAACAAAACCAACTGGGCTTCTCCTTGAGCTTTAAGTCCAGCTCCTTTTCTTTTAAAATCCTTTTTTGGGCCTCTAATAGAGTGTAAGACCCAACCCCTTTTGAAAACCAAAATAATTTGGACCTCAGTCATTGTATAAGACCCACTATATTTTTAAAAATCTCGGCGCGATCGCCAGTTTAAACTAAAACCACTTGGGCCTCTCTTTGAGTTGTAAGCCCCATCTCTTGTACAAAAGCAAACTTTTGGGCCTCTTAATATAATGTAAGTCCCATCCCTTTGTAAATAAACAATTTTGGGCCTCACATATCGTATAAGTCCCTCTGTATATATACTAGTATAGTTATTTAGAGTTTTCCCTGGCAACTAAGTCTAGAACTAAGTAAAGCCATGTTGATCACTCTTAAATATGTACAAAACTAGATCCCCATAGGATTTCAAGATACAGTCTTCCCTTCTCTTGGGGTTAAACAATATGGAACAAAGAGAAAGACAGTATTCTCGGTGAACCTTTTCTCAGACTGTCACCCTTAGAAATTATCAATGAAATTCTACTCCCCGTAGTTGATCTATTCTCTGTGAATAGCATCTCTTGAGTTTCTTCCAAACCCTAGAACTTTCTTGGAATGATCTCTTCTCTGTGAATTGCATTTCTTGAACTTCTCTTGGTTTGGGGACCCACAGGCTTCCTAAATGCATCCCCGCCTCCTCTTGAGCTTTGTACAAGGACCCTTCGGCTTCTTAGAAGTTCTCATGCCTTCTCTTGGGCTTAATACAATGACCCTGACGACCTCTTAAAGGTATAAGACAGAACTTAGTCATCCTTTGCTAGAGCAGTCTTCCCAGTGTCGGACCTCAGGCCACTTTAGGGTTGATTCTCATCCCTTAATGCCTTTGCCTCCTCTTGGAGGCATCATACAAAAGATAAAACTCTTCCACACCAGTAGACTCGGACAGTCTCAAGTTCCTTACAACTATAGGAAAAAACCCTAGTCACTTTGGATCAATCTCCAGCAGAAAGACAGTCTCTCTCATGAGAGTTCCCCGACCAGGGTCAGCTCATCCCAAATCAGAACCTCAAGGCATCTGATACCTCAACTCTTCTGTAATCCTCTGCAAGAGTTGACTCCCCACTTGGACCTGCCTAGGGATCTCCATAATCCCCAGTAGTCAGATAGCCTCCTCTTAGGCTTTGTATAATGATCCTTCCTCAGCGAAGTCAGCCTCTTCTTGGGCTTCGTACAATGATTCTTCCCAGCGGAGCTAACCTTTTCAGACTCTATTGTTGAGTCCATCACTTTTCAATATTTTCTTGATAAGTCAACCTCCTCTTAGCCTCAATCTCAGGCTTCGTACGAGACAGGTAACCACTCTCTTGTTGAGTATAAAAGACTCTCTTGTTGAGTCAATCAACTTTCAGGCTCTCTTGTTGAGTCAATCACTTTTTCAGACTCTCTTGTTGAGTCAACCTTTTTCAGCCTCCGTCTTGGGCTTTGTACAAGACAGATAAAACACTCTCTTGTTGAGTTAACCCTTTTAGCCTCCTCTTAGGCATTGTATAATGATTGTCCTCAGTAGACACCCATACAAGCACTCTCTTGTTGAGTCAACCTTTTTTAGCCTCAATCTTGGGCTTTGTACAAGACAGATAAAGCACTCTCTTGTTGAGTCAACCCTTTTTAGCCTCAATCTTGGGCTTTGTACAAGACAAATAAAACACTCTCTCGTTGAGTAAAACCCTTTTAGCCTCTATCTTGGGCTTTGTACAAGACATAAATCTCCCTCTATTGAGCTTGGGACAGATATCTTCCCTAGCAGAGTCATTTCCCCCAGCCTTCTTCTAGGATTTGAGAAATGATTTTCCCTAAGCAGAATCAAAACGCATTTCAGCCTCCGTCTTGGGCTTGGTACAAGACACATAAAATATCCCCACCAGAGTCAGATAAATTTCCCATTTCAGCCTCCGTCTTGGGCTTTGTACAAGACACATACAAATTCTCCTCAATAGGAGTCAAAAAGCTCTGTATAAGCATTTCCCCAACGAAGTCCATTCTTCTTAGCTATCTTTAAAGCTTCGAGAATTAAAAGCAGCGTCAAAACCCTTCCAACCTCCTTTTAGGCTTTGTATAATGATATCCCTAAAGAGCCAGTCTCTTTTTTTTTGCCTCAATCTTGGGCTTTGTACAAGACACCAATATATATACTCTCTTGTTGAGTCGGTCCTATCTAGCCTCCTCTTAGGCTTTGTATAAAGAAATCCCTCAGCCGGGTCAATAAACTTCTTAGCATCAAACTGGTGCTTTGATCAAGGCATACAAAAATCAACAATTCCTCTTTAGAGATGACAATTTCTCTCTGAAACCTTTTAGCTTCAATCTTGGGCTTTGAACAAAACACCAAAACCTCATTTTCCTCCCTTAGAATAGGAGGAACTACGATTGCTATGATTTCCCTGTTTCGTTTAAACGGGAATACGTAGGCATAAGATTGCGAAGTCTTAGCGAGCATACCAATCAAAAAACCCTAGGTCCAGTACCTTCATATCAATCAAAACTTTAGGTTTCATACCTTAAGCCATCATCATCATCATCATCATTTTTCCACTGAAAACAAAAACTCACTCTCCCTATCATACTTTCCCAAGAAACTTTCCCAACCCATTAACAGATAAACACCATCAATTACAAAGCAGGAATCTATTTGCTAATATCATGTGGATAACCACATATAGGATGGATAACTGACAACTATCCATTGTATAACCTGACCCCGGACTCCCCAATCTCTCTTAAGCATTTTGTTCAGTTAAACATTACGCGTGCGAGGTTAGTTTTAGATAGCTTCCCTTTCCCTTCCAGCTTCACGGGATAAATAAGAAATCAGAAGTAGCACCCCCTTTCTCCATTGAGGAGAAAAACACCATCGATAAGGTGGTCATGTCACCGACGAAAATCGCTCACTACAGGATCATGTGAAATGGTTGAGAGATGAGTAAGATAGGAGGCTTCACGTATCTGAGCTTGAGGATGAAGATGGCCATGGCGCCATTCTTCAGAAATTCAACCAAGTTTGATATATATTTTTCCCTTGCCATATTATAAATGAATTGGCATTACGCCCCAGTGGTTGATCAGCTGGTTTGTGTGTATTGAGCGAGCGAGAGGTCTGGGGTTCGAATCCCCCTCGCCCTAGACCTCTTTTTTATCACTTGTCCCATTTTATTTTATTTTTCATATTATTTTTGTTAATGATTTGGAAAATTAATTTCTCATTCAATTTTAATCATTTTTTATTGGTTCTTTTTCTGAAAAATCACAAAAATATTAAAGTATTTTATTCTACAAAAAAATAGATTTATATTATTTCTTTAATATAGTTGGTATTTTTGTGAATAAATTAATTTTTATTGTTTTTTAAACATTTTAAAAGTGAATTTTTATCTTGAAAATAAAAACCAAATGAGTTCTAAATCATCTTGTGATTAAAACCTCATTTTTCAAACCTTAACCAAAAATCACAAGTAGTTTGTTTAAAACTTATTTGGTATTTTTATCATTTTATTAATTTCTTTAAAAAATTACTTTTAAAAGAAAGTGAAATTAGGGTTTCTTTGATTTTTGATCCTTATCAAACATTTCAAAACACTCATGGGCCTCTAATAGAGTGTAAGACCCAACCCCCTTTGTACATAGAATAATTTGGGCCTCAGTCATTGTATAAGTCCCGACACAATTTTCAAAACGACGGTGCGATCACTGTTTTTCCATGGGTCTCTCCTTGAGTTGTAAGCCCCATCACTTTTACAAAAATAAACCTTTGGGCCTCTAATAGTGTGTAAGATCCAACCCTATTTTGTATATAAAATATTTTTGGGCCTCAGTCATTGTATAAGCCCCAATCCAATTTTTAAATCAACGGTACGATTACTGTTTTTCATCTGGGCCTCTCCTTGAGTATAAGCCCCAACAATCTTTTCAAAACAACTTTCTTTTGATTTAGGTTCAAACTCATAGTCGTTATCAAAACTTTCTTTAATTTCTTGAAAAAACTAACAATACAGCAATGGAAGCTTCCTCACCTGTAAGTTTTTATCTGCTTTACTTTACATGCTTATATATATATAACTGTATTGTGGGAAGTTGTTCACCTGTAAGTCCTTCTTTCATACCCTTTTAAATACTTGTCATATATCAACTGTATATATACTCGTATATCTGCTTAGAGTTTTCCGCGACAACTAGGTCTAGAACTAGGTAAAGCCAGTTGGTCACTCTTAAATACAGTCAAAACTAGATCCCCATAGGATTTCCAGATACAGTCTTGCCTTCTCTTGGGCTTAAACAATATGGAACAAAGGGAAAGGCATTATTCTTGGTGAAACTTTGCTCAGGCTGTCACTATTAGAAATTGTCAAATAAATTCAGTTCCCCGGAGAGGATTAATTCCCGGTGAAACCTCTCTTGAATTTCTTCAAACCCTAGAACTGTTCATTAAAGAAAAGATTATTCCCGATGAAATTTTTTTTGAAATCTTCTTAGGTTTGGACTCACAGGCTTCCTAAAAGCATCCCCGCCTCCTCTTGGGCTTTGTACAAGGACCCTCTGGCTTCTTAGAAGTTCTCTTGCTTTCTTTTGGGCTTAATATGAGGACCCTGAAGACCTCCTAAAGGTATAAGACTGAACTTAGTCATCCTTTGCTAGAGCAGTCTTTCTTGAGTCAAAACCTCAGACCAATTTAGGGTTGATTCTCATCCCTTAAAACACCTGCCTCCTCTAGGGCATCATACAAAGATAAACTCTTCCATACCAGTAGACTTGGACAGTCTAAATCCCCTCTCGGATCTCAAAGACATTCTCAAGTACCTTACAAACATACGAGAAACCCTGGTCATTTTGGATCAATCTCCAGTGAAGTTAAAACCCATGGGTTCTAAAACCCAATCTCTCTCCTAAAAATTCCCCAACCAGGGTCGGTTTATCATCAGTATAACCCTATCCCAAATCAGAACCTCTCGGTCTCTGATATCTCAAATCTTCTGTAACCCTCAGCAAGAGTTGATTCCCCATTTGGACCTGCCTCAGAATCTCAATAATCCCCAGCAGAAGCTAGCCTCCTCTTAGGCTTTGTATAATAATCCTTCCTTTCCTCAGCACAGTTAGCCTCCTCTTGGGCTTTGTACAATGATTCTCCCTTAGCAGAGCTAACCTTTTCAGACTCTCTTGTTGAGTCAATCACTTTTCAATACTCTCTTGTTGAGTCAATCACCTTTTCAGACTCTCTTGTTGAGTCAATCACTTTTCAATACTATCTTGTTGAGTCAATCACCTTTTCAATACTCTCTTGTTGAGTCAATCACCTTTTCAGACTCTTTTGTTGAGTCAATCACTTTTCAATACTCTCTTGTTGAGTCAACCCTTTTTTAACCTCAATCTTGGGCTTTGTACAAGACAAATAAAGCCATTCTCTTGTTGAGACAATATTTTCCAGCCTCCTCTTAGGCTTGGTATAACGATTTCCCCTAGTAGAAGTTAGCCTCCTCTTAGGCTTTGTATAATGATTTCTCCAGCTTGTTTAGCCACAATCTTGGGCTTTGTACAAGACAGATAAAAACACTCTCTTGTTGAGTCAAACCTATTTCAACCTCAATCTTGGGCTTTGTACAAGACACCATATAAATTTCCCTAAGCAGCGTCAATCCTCTTTTTTCAACCTCAATCTTAGGCTTTGTACAAGACATATAATACTCTCCCACAGGGTCAAACTTATTTCAGCCTCAATCTTGGGCTTTGTACAAGACACCTAAAATATCCTCAACTGAGTCAGTAAAGTCCCACTTTAGCCTCAATCTTGGGCTTTATACAGATTTCTTTCCCACAGAGGCAGTCTTCTTTTCAGCCTCAATCTTTTGCTTTATACAAGACACATACAAACCCTCCCCAGCGGAACCGAAATCCCTTTTAGCCTCAATCTTGGGCTTTGTACAAGACAGACAGAACATTTTCCCGGGAAAAGTCAAACTTTTAGCCTCCTCTTAAGCTTTGTATAATGATATTCCCAAAAGAGTCAATCTCTTTTAGCCTCAATCTTGGGCTTTGTACAAGACAGATAAACACTCTCTTGTTGAGTTAGTCTTTTCCAGCATCCTCTTAGGCTTTGTATAAGGACTTCCCCAGTGGAGTCAACCAACCTCTTAGCTTCAACCTTGGGCTTTGATAAAGGCACACAAAAATCAACATCCCCTCAGAGGAAATCAAAATCCCTCTGTAGGAGGTCATTTCTCTATTTATCATTTATCAAAATAGACATCCAAAACGAACCCTAATCCCAGATAATTGCTGTAAGTGGCGCACTTGTTGATTCAAATATCCAAGTTGTTGTCCATCTTTTATCCTGGTAAATCCTCTCTTTAATCTAATTGCTGTAAGCGGCAAGCCTCTGGATTATTTACATCCACGCCACTGTCCTCTCTTAGTATGATAAATTCCTAAGGAAAATGGCATTACTCTACACTGAGTTAAAGTTTTCCTCTTCAGGATAACACCCCTATAAAGGAAATTATGGCATTGCTGGATTCATATATCCTAGTTAAAGTAATCCTCCTTTATAAACAGTCACCCAATAGTTGTGATAAGCAGACAAGATGTCTCCCTTTTAGAGATGACAAATTCTCTCTCAGTTAAACCTTTTAGCTTCAATCTTGGGCTTTGAGCAAAACACAAATACTCAACCTTTTAGCTTCAATCTTGGGCTTTGAACAAGACACCAAAATATCATCTTTTCCTCCCATAGAATAAGAGGAACTACGATTGCTCCGATTTCCCTGTTTCTTTAAAACGGGAAATACGTAGGAATAAGATTGCGAAATCTTAGCGAGCATACTAATCAAAAACTCTAGGTCCAGTACCTTCATATCAATCAAAACTTAGGTCCAGTACCTTACCAAAAACATCGAAAAACCCGAACATCAATAAAAACTTACTCTCTCTCATATTTTCCAAGAAACTTTCCCAACTCATTAACGGATAAACACCATCAAGTATAAAAGCGAAACCTAAAACTAGAAACCTATGGATAACCACGTATAGGATGGGTAACTGACAACTCCCCATGGTATAACCTGACCCCGAACTCCCCGAATCTCTTTAAGCGTTTGTTCAGTTAAACATTCGCGTGCAAGGTTTGTTTTAGATAGCTTCCCTTTCCCTTCCAGCTTCACGGGATAAATAAGAAATCAGACCCTTCCTCTTCATTGAGGAGAAAGCCCAAATTCTGCGATAAGGTGGTCGCGTCAACGACAAAAGTCGCACGCTACAGAAAAATGGCGACTCTGCTGGGGAAGTTCATTTTGCCTGTTTAGGATTATAGACTAGAATTCTTAAGAGGTCTAGGATGTTAGCTTTAGGAATGAATATATATATATATATATATACATATATATATATATATATATATATATCGCTTTTCCTACTTGATATCTGTGTTTATTTTTCTGCTAATGGGAATGCGAGTGATGTCGCATGTGGAAAGTTTGAGTGATACCTAAGATAGGTGATGGAATAGACGGGTAGTCTTACAGTGAGTGATTCCCGAATAAGCGATCTTGGTAGACCATTAAATCAGTGGAGATACCATTTGCGGATTTAATGTCTAACGACTTCTGTTGTGAAAGCAGATTGTTGGATTGTGGTATCCATGAAACTGAGGATTTAGTAGACTGTAACCATGTGACTATTTAGTAGTGCAGAAGCTATCGGAAATAGTTGTCACACGATACTATACTCAATTGGGATTACCCTAAGATTCTACAGCTCGCTCGGGTGAACCAACCTGTTGTTGTTATCCCAAGGGGGGTCAATGATTTTGAGTACAGGTACAAAATTCACCATAGTACAACCTTTAGGAATGGGTAGAGCCATGACTCCATGCTCGTGACGCTGAACCTTTGAACCCATGTTTTTTCTATGTTTTTGTGTGCTGCAATCATGCATTCATTTAAAAAACTTTTAAACAAAGAAAAAATCTTCTTTTCTAGTCTCTCTCTTTTTTTAAATTAAACTAAAACAATGATTGCAAATATCAGAGAGAAAGATTGCGTTATGGACTTCAGTAGAAGGAAGACGCACAAGTACACCTTCAAGGTTCCAAAATTAGAGGATTTAAGAGGGTTGGCAAGGATGATCACCAACCCTGATGCTTTCAGAGCTAAGTACGGAGTACTGCTGTCTCTGTTAAGGGTCCATGTTGTTGAAGGAATCCTGTCTACGCTAATCCAGTTTTATGATATGGTTTATCACTGTTTCACATTCCCGGATTATCAACTAGCACCAACACTGGAGGAGTACTCTCACCTGACTGATTTACCCATCACTGACCAAGCTCCCTTTTCTGTACTGGAAGAAATTCCAAAGGACTAAATCATTGCAAGAGCAATATATTTGGACGAGTCAGAAGTCAGGACTCACATGACCGCTAAGGATGGAATCCAAGGTTTACCGACCAAGTTTTTGATAGAGAAAGCCCTGTACTTTTCCAGTATAGGAAACGTTACTGCTTTCGAAGATATCTTTGTTCTACTCACATACGAGTTGTTCCTTTTTCCCAACATCGATAACTTCATTGATATCAATACCATTAAGATATTTCTGATTAGAAAATCCCCTGCTCGTAGATGCTTATCATTCTGTACACTTAAGGAATTTGTATAGTGGAGGAATGATCACATGCTATGTACCCCTGCTATACAAATGGTTCAATTCCCATTTACCTAGGTCTGCCGTTTTTTGGGATCATAAGAGTACTCTGCGTTGGTCACAAAGAATCATGTCTCTTACCAACTCTGACATAGATTGGTATAATCGAATCTATGACGGGATAAGGATCATTGACAAATGTGGAAATTTCCCTAATGTACCCCTCATAGGAACCAAAGGAGGAATCAACTATCATCCAGTTTTAGTTCGCCGTCAATTCGGATACCCGATGCGATATATCCCGCATAATGTTCATCTGGAAGGTCTTTTCTTCAAGGAAGGAGAAAGTGACAGGGCACTAAAGACAGAAATAGTGCATGCTTGGAAATATGTTCACAAGAAAGGAAGCGAGTCTCTAGGAAAACCAGACTGTATCTCTGTGGAACCTTATCTCCACTAGGTACAAACTAGAGCTCTCAAGCTGAGGATGTCTTACCCTCGTCAAGAAGTTCTTCCGTTAAAGGAATCTATCCTTTATTTTATGTTTGATATGGAAAAACTCCAGGTCACTCTCAACAAAGTTCAACGGGGAAAGAAATCCTGGAAGAACAAGTATCGCATTCTCAATGTGGAGTGTAACAAAATTCAGCAACTGTTAAAATAAAAAAAATGCTCTGATCGAGATTTTAGAGCGACATGCTGTTGAAAATCAAGAAGATCGAAGAAGTTTGCTCGCTCCTTTCACTTGGCAAAGGACTGACAACCCGACAATGGCTCAAGAGCCCCGGTCAGAGAAAAGGAAAATACCAGAACCAGCACCTGAGCTCTCTTCAGAGAGGACTCAGGATCCATAAGCTTAGACTTTTCCTTTTACAGCACCTTGTAAAATACTGTATTTCCATTTCCGCAATCTTTGAATTCAATAAAACGGGGTCTCCCCACTGTATGATATTTGAAATCCAATTGTTGAAGTTTCTTTTGATTAAAAAAAAATTAAAATATAATTATTGCATATCATTCATCATTCTCACATAACGCATTCTTCTTACCTAAAAATCTCACGTCTGTGTCTCGATTCTAGAGTCAAACTGTCTCATTCGTACAATACTCGGGCCAATCGACAAAAGAAAATGGACGATCTCAAGGAAGAGAACATAGAGCTGATAGAAGAAATTGACGCTCTGAAAGAAGATCTGAGAAAACTTCACAGTGACATGCAATCTCTGTAGCAGCTCAGAAACAACAACAAAGGACTGTGATCTCAGAGATCACATCTACACCCATAGTAGAGATGTATGATCCTCGGTATAACATGCCTAAAGATCGTCCCTGGGGCATGCCACTAAACTATAACCCTGAAGGGTATATTCCGCCGATCACGGAAGACCAGGAAACTGCAGCAGGAACCGTTGGGACTAAAGGTTACAAACTTCGGGAAAGCGAAGATGCAAAGGGCATGACAGCAATTCCTGAAGGTTACAAACTTCGGGATAGGGAAGCACCAAGAGTCACTGCCGTAATGGCCATACCACAACTAGTGGTACACACTGTCCCGAAAGGACAGATTCCACAAGTAATTTCGGGTGGAAATGAAAGTATGTACGACAGAATGAAGGAGTTCTAGGAACAATTTTTGGAAATGCAGAAGGAACTGCATACCATTCGCGGTCAGGATTTATTCGGAAAGGACGCCGCAGACCTTTGTCTGGTCCCCAATGTGAAAATACCACACAAATTCAATGTGCCCTAATTTGAAAAATACAGGGGAAACTCTTGCCCTCAGAGTTATTTGGTGATGTACGCTCAAAAGATGTCAACTCAGACAGAGAATCAACAGCTACTGATCCATTACTTTCAAGATAGTTTAACCGGTGTCGCACTCAAATGGTACATGGGTTTAAACTGCACCAAGATCGTTACTTTCAAAGATCTTGGCACTGCCTTCGTCCAACAGTATAAGTATAACTTGGACATGGCACCAGACAGAGATCAACTCAGAGCAATGTCGCAGAAGGATAAGGAAACTTTTAAGGAATATGCTCAGAGATGGCGTGAAATTGCCGCCCAGATTTGTCCCCCTCTAGAGGAAAAAGAGATGACAAAGATCTTTCTGAAAACCTTGAGCTTATTTTACTAAGATCGAATGGTCGCCAGTGCGCCCAGCGACTTTACTGAAATGGTAAATATGGGAGTACGTCTTGAGGAAGTAGTCCGAGAAGGACGTCTGGTCAAAGATACCGTACCATCAAGCAGTACCAAAAGATACGGTACTACTTTCTCTAAGAACAAAGAGCAAGATATTTGTAATATCTCTCTCGGAAAGCAAAGGCGACGGTACCAACCAGTAGCAGCTGTAACTCCTACTATCAACCCTATGCCTGTTCCAACGTATCAACCTCAGGTTGCTCAGAGCCAACCAAATCAACAACAATATCAGCAAAGGACATAACAGCCTCTTCAGCAGGCTCGTCCTCAGAACAACAACATCTGAACAACACGACCACCAGGGTTTGACCCTATACCAATGTTGTATGCAGAACTATTTCCAATACTGCTGGTTAAGGGGCACGTCCAAACCAGGTCCCCTCTTACAGTACCGGAAAATCCACCTTTCTAGTTCAAAGCGGATCAAACTTGCCCTTACCATTAAGAAGGACCACGGCACAACATAGAAAATTGTCTCATCTTCAAATCTGAGGTACAGAAGCTTGTCAGGAGCGGGGTCCTATCTTTCAAAGATACTAATCCAAATGTTCAGACAAACCCGCTGCCTCAACACGAGAAAGCTGCAGTAAATTTGATATAGGAAGAGTCTAATCACAGCTATCAAATTCATGATGTACTCCTGTTAGAAACTAATCTAGTCAAGATGCATTGCAGACAGAGCGGATACGACCACATACCATCTCACAATTATCACCAGTGTGATATATGCTCTAAAGAAAATCAAGGATGTTCCATAGTACAATCAGCTCTGCAAGAACAGATGGATCTCGGATGGATCCAAGATCACCGAATCCATGAGGTCAACATGACTTATACAAATTCCAACATCATTCAAAACCACGACATCCGTGCGATGAATGTCAACTTGGTGGCAATGCACTCAAGGCAAAGCCAGCGTTATGATCTGCCACGACACGATTACAATTCCTGTCCTATCTGCTCAATAAACAATTAAGGATGCTCTTTTATACAAGAGGCCCTCCAACGTCAGATGGATCTCGGATGGATCCAGGATTACCGTGATAGAAGTCATTATCAAGTTAAAATGATTCAAATCTTTGATATTTGCTTAATGAATACCAGTCTGGTGGAATTACATGCTAAGCAAGTCCGGCTCAGTTTTCTGACTTCGCATGATTATCAGAAATGTAAAGTATGTCGTAAAGACGACCAAGGATATGCACTTGTCCAAAAGGCACTTCAACACTTGTTGAACCACTGGTGGCTTCCGATCTATCTAGATGAAGACACACAGCAAGTCAGTATGACTGACGGAAACCCTACTAGGCATCAAGGCCAGGATGTTCGATTAATGGAAACAGATCTAGTAAGGTTGCACTGCATACAAAACGGACGTGACCAAGTGCCACCACACAACTATGAGCGCTGTAGAGTTTGCTCAGAAAACAACCAAGGATGCCACCTCGTGCGAGAAGTCCTTCAAAGTCAGTTGGACCATAAAGATATTCGACCATGTTCAAGCTCTGGGTCGATCCACGTAATGCAAGACTATCTTCCCGATCGAGGCAAAGACATTGTCTTAATCCCTAAACGAGAAATGGCCAAAGACGTATGCGTCATAATCCCTCTACTCCATGAATCAAGAGTTCCTCTTGATAGTGGAAGGATTCTCTACCTTGAACCAATTGAGGCCGGCTATGATGGTCAGAAAAATCAAAAGGCTCCTGTAGTTATCTATCTGCCGGGACCAATACCATATAAATCCGATAAGGCTATCCCTTATAAATACGGTGCAACAACAATTGAGAATGGAAAGGAAACTCCATTACCCTCCGTCGTGAATATTGCAGACATCAGTCGAGTAACACGGAGCGGTTGGATCTTCAACAAAGGAGTTGGAGAACCCACCAGAGAAAAGGAACCTCAAACAGAAGTTCTAAATCAACCAGTCAGTCAATCCAGTAATCCCGACCTTTCAAAGAGTGACAATGAGATGCTGAAGCTCATCTAAAAGAGAAAGTACAATATTGTAGACCAACTATTGAAAACTCCTTCAAGAATCTTTATGCTATCCGTTTTACTTAATTCCGAAGCTCATAGAGAAGCTCTACAGAAAGTCTTAGAGCAAGCCTTCGTGGAACAAGATGTGACAATAAGAGATTTTGACAGCATCATCTCCAACATCACTTCCTGCAATAATTTAGGATTCAGTGATGAAGAACTGCCAGAAGAAGGCAAAAGTCACAACATGGCACTTAAAATTACAGTCAACTGCCAGGACGATGCATTAGCCAACGTACTGTTAGATACCAGATCAGCTCTGATTGTTATGCCAAAATCTACTCTAATGCGACTGTCATTTCAAGGATCTCCGATGAGGGGCAGTGAGGTCATCGTCAAAGCATTGGACGGATCCAGAAAAACAGTTATCGGCGAAGTCGACCTTCCCATAACTATCGGTCCTCACACTTACCAAGTCACTTTCCTAGTCATGGACATCCGGGCAGCATACAGTTGTTTGTTAGGAAGACCTAGGATACATGAGGCTGGGGCAGTCACTTCAACACTTCACCAGAAGCTAAAGTTCGTCAAGAATGACCAACTAGTCACAGTCTACGGAGAGCAAGCCTTAAACGTGAGCAACTTATTGTTTTCCACTTGTGTAGAACCAGAGGAGGTCGTTGGAACCCAGATCCAAGCACGCTCTGTAAACAATGAGAATCGATCAGAAAAGGGAACATCGATTTCCTCGTATAAAGATGCTCCCGAAGTGATCAAAAGTAACAATGCCAAAGGATGGGTACAACTTGTCATTCCTACTGACAACAAGACAAAGAAAGGTCTTGGTTTCTCCTCAACCTGTACTCAGACTGCTACCAATGATGAAAGTTTTCATCCCATTCAAGACTTCTTCCACAGCGGAGGTTTCCTTTACCCAGTATCTCAAGAAGTACATACCATCAACGAGGGTGACTCCTCCGATATAGATGAAGAGTGGAAGTCCTATCTCAACGAGGACGGTTATATGTCTCAGGGAGAGGTGCATACGCCATTTTGCTACCCCGCGCAAAGTCCGAGATATATACCGAGATCAGATGTCAAGATGATATACGGAGATTGTGATCCGGTGTCATACCCTAAATTTTGACCACTAAGATTCCCATAATTGTGTAAATCATCATCACAATATGGATGAACCATCATACCTCATTAGTCTCCCCCAAAGATGGTTGAGCATCCACTACAATCAAACTTAGGGTTTCAAGCCCTCTCAGAGCTCTTAGACAAATGATCAATCAAGAAATGACATGATCCTCAACTTGTCTAAATGTCTCAAACATACACAATGGATCAAGAGGACTCCCACATCAATGATCAAGCACAAGGCTGCAACATTCCAAGTGGATTAAGCCTCAAGATCGCCAGTGTCACCAAATTAGGGTTTTGGTCGACCAAGGCCTCCAGTTGGAATTTTTCCTCTGGGCATGAGCCACTGCTTCAAAGCATAACCCAAAATACTTTAAGGGACCTTATAAACTCAATCATCAAGTCAATTTAGCCTCAAGGGATGCATTAATAAAAAATCAGGAATTAGGGTTTCTTGGCCCAATTCACCCCTAAGTTGACTTTTGGGACAAAACACGAGCCAAGGCCTCAAGACATGATTTGAGGGTCTCTAATAAACCACATTGATCCATTTGCAACAATGGCTTGATCCAAGAAGCTTGATTCACAAGTTTCAAGTTCATCAGGACCACAATTAGGATTCTGAGGAAAAAGTCAATTGTATCTTTGACTTTTGACCAAGACATGCTCCCAACCCTTGGGACATGATTCAATACACCCTATAACACCTATGAAATCAATCCATCAAGTTTGATTTAAGTCAAGGACTTGATTTCATAGAGGATCGCACAGTTTGGAATTCATCTTATAAAAAGTCAACTGTGCCCAAAAGTCAAAGTTTGACTTTTTTATTTTTGATCAATTATGGTCCCCTAACCCTAAAATGATGTTAATGTGTGATTGGAATCATCATTCATCAAGAAGAACCAAGAAAAGTGAGATAACTTGTAAAAGGGGTAACCATAAAAAACTTAGAAATTTTCTAAGTTATGGAACAAAGTGGCTAGGGTACCAACTTCCAAGGATCATAACTTGAGATCCAAGCAACCATTTGGGCTGATCCAAAGATGGATTTGTAGCTCTCATGGCATGCTTTAAAAGTTTCAACTACACCTCATTCCAATTCATCATGGATTTTGAGTTATGGTTGGATCAAAATGGCTGAAAACATGAAATGTCACTTTTTCCAACACTTAGTGAAATTTTCACTAAGTCAGAATCTGTTTCACTTTTTGCCAAATGTAAGGGCATTTTTCACTTGGATGCAAAAAGTGTCAAGACAAACTATGATCACACACATGTTGTATCATATGAGGGCTTTCCAAAATGGCCAAGAACCCCATGAAACTCCACTTAAGCCATGAGATATGAAAATGGCAATGTGCCTTGCTGCTAACTGTCATGGCAAGGCAGATTTGTGCATTTTGCTCGATTTGAGCAAATTTTGCAAATGACAAACAAGTTATTCATCTGAACACATCAGGGAGAGACCAAGGAGGGACAAACACTGATCCATAAGCCTCCCAAGTCTTTGGAACTAAAAATAGCATGCCAAACCTAAAAAACCCTAAAGAGGGGACAAGACTCCAATTTTGTTTTGGAGCATTCTATGGATACACCAAGGTGGCATGAACTGAGCCATTTCCAACTGAATGAGTCAAGGATGATCTCTGAACTAGGGAACCAGCAACCTGTGCTCTAACCTCTAGTCAATGGCCAGAGGAAACTTGGATTCCTATTGATCAACATTTGCCAAACCTCTGCTGAAGTTGCCATTCCCTATTCCTTGCAAAACAAACTTGCTCTACTATAAATAGAGATCATTTGTGCTCAGTTTAAGTACACCAAATCCATCAAACAGATGCTTTCCTCAAAATCACCTTCTCACTTCCAAATTTGCCTTCCAAAGCAAGTCACTATCGGGTTTTGAGTTTGAGAGCTATTCCAACCAAACCAATCACACACATACACCTCATAAACATCATATAGAGTTTATCCAAACACTTAAACAACAACTGTAACACTGATTTCTCAGAATCACCAGCCAGTTGCTCAAGGTTTTAACCAAGTTGCAGCTGAGATGCCATGAAGTGATCCAGCCATTTCCAATCAAGTCCAAGCATTCAAACACATTCCATATGGTGTAGGAAAGCTGTTCAGATCATCACAACTCATCTGTAACACCTCCAACTCAAAAATCACTTTGCTCTTGCTGTCACGACCTTCAAGTAAGCCTAAACTTGGCCATCTCTTAATCTATGCATATTTTCTCGCACAATACTTTTGCCAAATGTTCATAATCATGCATAGAATGTTTCCCCTCAATTAATTGCTTTGTTTGAATCGTGTATCAAAATTCTCAACCTTCATGCAAATTTTAGGGTTCTTGAGGTTTTGTCTTGATTTCTTTTTCATGCTTAAAATAAATGAAATTAAAGACCATAGACATGATCGTGAGGTGAAAATGAGCTGATTGATATGTGGATTGTGTGATTTCATCAAGTATTTCAGTGAGATTGGATAGAAAATGCAAATCAGGCCAAACCCAGAACACGCGCGTGTTCTTGCCATGTTCTTGGCGCCTTTTTCACAAATTCAAATATTTGAATTTTGTGATTTTATTTAATTGATTCAAAAATTAATTTCTCTCTGAGTTTTAATGATTTTGAGTTGGTTCTTTTTTTAATAATTCACAAAAATGTTAAAATATTTTATTTTGCCAAAAATTCCCAAAAATATTATTTATTTCATATACTTGATATTTTTGCAAAGAATTAATCTTTTATTTGTTTTTAACATTTAAAATATTTTTTCCTCCTTGATTTTCCAAATTTAATTGGTTTCCAATCATTTTGTGGATATAAACATGAGTTTTTTAAACATTAATCCAAGATCACAACTTGTTTTGCACACATGTTTGATAATTTTGATCATTTTAATTAAATTTTTATTTAATTAAAATCCTTTTTGAAATTAATTTAGGGTTTTGATTTTGATCACCCTAAACAAATCATTTTCAAACACTCATGGGCCTCTAATAGAGTGTAAGACCCAACCCCTCTTGAAAACCTAAATATTTTGGGCCTCAGTGTATTGTATAAGTCCCGATACCGTCAAAAGGTTCGGCACGATCGTCGCCTTTTTAACAAAATCTTTGGGCTTCTCCTTGAGCTATAAGACCTATCTTTATTCATTTTTAAACTTTGGGCCTCTAATAGAGTGTAAGACCCAATCCCCTTTTAACCAAAACAATTTTGGGCCTCAGATATTGTATAAGTCCCTCTGCGTTAAAAGAAAAATCTCGGCGCAATCGCCAGTTCAAAAATCAAATCATCTGGGCCTACCCTCGTGTTATAAGCCCCATTTCTTTTATTTAAATTTCTTTGGGCCTTTAATAGAGTGTAAGACCAAACCCCTTTGTAAATAATACATTTGGGCCTCACACATTGTATAAGTCCCTCTGTATATTTTCAAACGTTCGGCGCGATCGTCGCCTTTTTAACAAAATAACTGGGCTTCTCCTTGAGCTATAAGACCCATCTTTATTCATTTTCAAACTCTTAGGGCCTCTAATAGAGTGTAAGGCCCAACCCCTTTTTAAAACCAAAATGATCTGGGCCTCAGATATTGTATAAGACCCACTGTATTTTCAAAAAACCTCGACGCGATCGCCGTTGCCAAACAAATCACCCTGGGCCTCTCCTTGAGTTGTAAGCCCCATATCTTGTACAAAAACAAATCACCCTGGGCCTCTAATAGAGTGTAAGACCCATCCCCTTGTACATAAAAACTTTTTGGGCCTCACATATTGTATAAGCCCCTCTGTACAGTTTTCAAAACAACGGTGCGATCATTGTTAAAACTTGGGCCTCTCCTTGAGTTGTAAGCCTCAACCATCTTTTCAAAGCACTTTCTCCTTTGATTTTGAATTAAAATATATGTTGTCATCAAAACTTTCTTTAATTTCTTTGTTGAACAACTAACCAAACAACATGGAAGCTCTACAATGGGTAAGTGTTTATCCGTTTTTATTTATCGCTTTCATATGTATATTACTGTATTGTGGGGCTGTTTCATTGTAAGTCTTCTTTCACATCCTTTTATATACTTGTCACATATCCACTGTGTAATACTAGTATAGTTATTTAGAGTTTTCCCCGGCAACTACGTCTAGCACTAGGTAAAGCCATGTTGGTCTCTCTTAAAATACAAACAAAACTAGATCCCCCGTAGGATTCCAGATACAGTCTTCCCTTCTCTTGGGGTTAAACAATATGGAACAAAGAGAAAGGCAGTATTCTCGGTGAACCTTTTCTCAGACTGTCACCCTTAGAAAATTGTCAAAGAATCTCTAACTCCCCAGAGATGATCTTTTCTCCGTGAATGGCATCTCTTGAGTTTCTTCCAAATTCTCAAACTTTCCTGGAATGATCTCTTCTCTGTGAATTGCATTTCTTGAATTTCTCTTGGTTTGAGGACCCACAGGCTTCCTAAAAGCATCCCCGCCTCCTCTTGGGCGTTGTACAAGGACCCTTCGGTTTCATAGAAGTTCTCATGCCTTCTCTTGGGCTTAATACAAGGACCTTGACGAACTCTTAAAGGTATAAGACAGAACTTAGTCATCCTTTGCTAGAGCAGTCTTTCCAGCGTCAAAACTCCGACCATTTTAGGGTTGATACTCATCCCTTAATGCCCGCGCCTCCTCTTGGGAATTGTACAAAAGATAAAACTCTAGACTTGGACAGTCTAAACCTCTTGAGTCTCAAAGACATTCTCAAGTTCCTTTCAAACATAGGAAAAAACACTGATCACTCTGGATCAATCTCCAGTAGACACCCGGTCTCTCTTATGAGAATTCCCCACACTTGAACCCGCTTCAGGATCTCAATAATCCTCAACAGTAAGTCAGCTTCCTCTTGGGCTTTGTACAAATGATTCTCCCCAGCGGAGCTAACCTTTTTAGACTCTCTTGTTGAGTCAACCATCTTTAGCCTCCGTCTTGGGCTTTGTACAAGACATATAAAAACCCACTCTCTTGTTGAGTATAAAAGACTCTCTTGTTGAGTCAATCCCTTTTAGGCTTCATCTTGGGCTTTGTACAAGACATATAAAACACTCTCTTGTTGAGTATAAAATACTCTCTTGTTGAGTCAATCTCTTTTTAGCCTCAATCTCGGGCTTCGTATGAGATAACAAATCACTCTCTTGTTGAGTATAAAAGACTCTCTTGTTGAGTCAATCAACCTTCAGACTCTCTTGTTGAGTCAATCACCTGTTCAAAACTCTCTTGTTGAGTCAACCTTTTTAGCCTCTGTCTTAGGCTTTATACAGGACAGATAAAAGTACTCTCTTGTTGAGTCAAACCAAGTCAGCCTCCATCTTGGGCTTTATACAAGATACATTCTCCCCGACGGAGTCAAAATCCCTTTTAGCCTTAATCTTGGGTGTTGTACAAGACAGAAAGAACCTTTTCCCCGGAAAAGTCAAACTTCTAGCATCCTCTTAGGCTTTGTATAAAGAAACCCCTAGTCGAGTCAATCAACCTTTTAGCATCAAAATTTGTGCCTTGCTCACATCATACAAACATCAACAACTCCTCTTTAGAGATGACAAATTCTCTCTCAGTCAAACCTTTAGCTTCACATCTTGGGCTTTGAACAAGATACAAACCACCTTTAGCTTCATGACTTGGGCTTTGAACAAGACACCAAAACAACCTTTTTCCTCCCATAGAATAGGAGGAACTACGATCTCTCTGATTTCCCTGTTTCGGGAATACGTAGGCATAAGATTGCAAAAATCTTAGCGAGCATACTAATCAAAAAACCCAAAACCCAGTACCTTCATATATCCATCAAAAGCATTAGACCTAAAACCTCACAAATAGTCTAGATCCTATTTTTAAGCAAATAAACCCTAAAAGACGAACCCCCCTATTTTGATAGCATCTGTAAACCAACTTTTTTGACTGTTTAAACTCAGTTTGCAAGCAGGGTTAATTGGAGACATCTATTTTCCTTCCTTAATCAGCTCAACAGGATAAAAAATGAATCGAACTGTAGTACCAAAGCGATAGTGATTCGAATTCACAAAAATCACGCTACATCCAGAAGGATGTCGTGCTCCACCAAACTCATTTGACTATGACTATTATGACCCAATGGATGGCTTGCCGATCTGGAAGCCGTACCCATAAGACTTGGGGCAAAAGAGTCAGCCCAACGATACATATCAGCTGAGAATCATTGAAAAGAATACTTGCATCCCCACCAAATCGTGGGATCATTACTCTTGGCATTCAGAAAACATCCAGCACGATGATGAATCTGCAAGGATTTGCAGGACAAGAGTTCATCAACTATGCTTTTCCTGAGGTCAACGACATTGAGAAGGATGACTCCTCCAGTTCCATTGAGGTTTGGGATACCTTAGGACAACCAAGTGGTAAGTACGACTTCTTGGTCAAGTACACTGCTCCTGAAAGCTCTCGTATCAGGTTCGAAGACATCCAGCCCACTGGATGGGGAGATCCACCTGAGAGTGAAAACACTGCACAAAATACAATAGGAGTGTTTGTCTACGACAATTCTGCCTGGGAGACAGACTCCAACGATCCTGCTCCACCAGAAATCAGCGTTATTTCTGAAGACAAACCAAGAAGGAAGGTACCAGACTTTGTGATTCACTGAGGAGTTCGTCACCAATGGGTTGCTGTCGATGTCCCGAAAGTCGCTCATAAGTCTAAGTAATTGCCGTCTTTGTTTTAACCTTTCACCCTGTCCAGGTGAAACGGATGTTTTGATAAGGGCTCACTTTCTGTAAATGTCTATCTTCGCTTTGCCCAAAGCGACAGAGTTTTGCTTTATAGGGCTGTAGTTTCAAGAATCGACTAAATCATAAATGAATAAACGTCGTTATGTAATTTCCGTATTTATTGCTGTTTTCACTTTTCGCTTTTTCTAGAAAATGGTAATCCTAAAAAACAAACTCAAAATAATAAAAACAAGCATTTTTCAGAAAATACACAACACACACTCTTGCATTCTCTCTATCTCTTCTAAAAATAAGTCATCACGTCATGCAGATTGCTTGTTTTAAACCCCATTGAAACATACGATCCAATGCCTTCTCCCAACTTTGAATTCCTGGTATTTGAGGCTGGAGAAGAAAATGACAAAGAAATTCCAGAAGAGATCTCCCGATTACTCAGACAAGAGGAAAGGACCATTGAACCTAACAAAGAGCCGTTGGAAACAGTAAACTTGGGTTCAGAAGAAGAGAGAAAAGAAGTCAAGATTAGGGCACTGCTCAGTCTGACTGTCAAAGAAGGTTTAATAAAAATTCTCAATGATTTTCCTAATGTATTCGCTTGGTCCTATCAGGACATGCCAGGGTTGGATACCAGCATCGTGGAACATCATTTACAGTTAAGATCAGAATGTCCGCCAGTGAAACAAAGGCTGAGACGGACTCATCCAGACATGGCCGTTAAAATCAAAGAGGAAGTACAGAAATAGATTGATGCAGGTTTCGTCACCACATCAGCAAATCCTCAATGGTTAGCCAACATGTACTAGTTTCGAAAAAGGACGGAAAGGTCAGAATGTGTGTAGACTACAGGGATCTAAACATACCTAGTCCAAAGGATAACTTTCCCCTACCGCACATAGACATGCTGGTAGACAGTACAACAAAGTTCAAAGTCTTCTCCTTCATGGATGGATTATCGGGCTATAATCAAATCAAAATGCCGCCAGAAGATATGAAGAAAACTTCCTTCATCACCCCATGGGGTACCTTTTGTTACAAGGTAATGTCATTCGGTCTGAAGAACATCGGGGCAACCTATCAAAGGGCCATGACTACTCTGTTCCATGACATGATACACAAAGAGATTGAAGTGTATGTCGATGACATGATTGCCAAATCTAAAACAAAAGAGGAACATGTGACCCGCCTGTCAAAACTATTCGAGCGTCTGAGAAAGTACAAACTCCGCTTGAATCCCAACAAATGCACATTCGGTGTCTGCTCGGGGAAACTTTTAGGGTTCATCATTTTCCAGAAAGGAATTGAGGTTGATCCTGAAAAAGTCAAGGCCATTCAAGAAATGCCTTCTCCAAAGACTGAAAAACAAGTCAGAGGATTCCTGGGGTGTTTGAATTACATTTCCAGATTCATATTCCTCATGACCGCCACATGTGCACCAATCTTCAAATTTCTCAAAAAGAATCAGGATTGCATATGGACAGAAGACTGCCAGAAAGCCTTCGACAGTATCAAGGAATACCTGTTGAACCCACTGATTATATCACCTCCAGTGGAGGGAAGACCACTGATCATCTATTTAATAGTCTTGGAAGACTCAATGGGTTGTGTACTTGGCCAACAAGATGAAACAAAAAGAAAAGGGTCTGCCATCTACTCTCTGAGCTAGAAGTTTACCGACTATGAAACTCAGTATACTATGCTCGAGAAAACTTGCCGCGCTCTGGCTTGGACAGCCAAACGTCTTCGCCAGTACACGATTTGTCACACTACTTGGTTAATCTCTAAAATGGATCCGATCAAGTACATCTTTGAAAAGCCTGCTCTCACGGGAAGGATCGCCCGTTGGCAGATGTTGTTATCAGAAATGACATCGAGTACCATGCTCAGAAAGCCGTCAAAGGAAGTATTTTAGCTAATCATTTGGCTCACCAACGGATTGACGATCAGGAATCAGTCGGATTTGACTTCCCAGACGAAGATGTCATGTACTTGAAAATGAAAGATTGTGATGAACCGCCACCCAGTGAAGAACTAGAACCAGGTTCCCAGTGGGGACTAATCTTTGACGGTGTTGTCAATCATTATGGAAACAGAATTGGGGCAATCATCATAACACCTCAGGGTACCCACATTCCTTTCACCACCCGACTGACGTTCAAGTGTACAAACAATGAGGCCGAATACGAAGCTTGTATCATGCGTCTCAAGGAAGCAATTGACTTAAGGATTAAGAACTTGGATGTTTATGGAGACTCAGGCTTGGTTATCAATCAGATCAAAGGAGATTGGAACACATACCAATCAGGACTGATTCCTTACAAAGATTACGTGAGAAGGTTGTTACCATTCTTCAATAGAATCGAGTTTCACCATATCCCTCGTGAAGAGAATCACATGGCTGATGCATTGGCCACTCTCTCTTCCATGATTAGTGTAGGTCAATGGAACGACATACCTAAGATTGACATAATGCGCCTAGAAAGGCCCGCTTACATCTTCGCGATCGAAGCAGTCATAGATGATAAACCTTGGTATCACGATATCAAATGCTTCCTTCAGAAACTAGAGTACCCACCTGGGGCATCCAGAAAAGACAGAAAGACCCCCAGAAGACTGGCAGACAACTTCTTCCTGAGCGGCGACACACTATATAAGAGAAACTTTGACATGGTCTTGCTCCAATGTGTAGATAGACTAGAAGCAAACATCCTGATAAAAGAAATTCATGAAGGATCCTTTGGCACTCATGCCAACGGACACACAATGGCGAGAAGAATTCTGAGAGCAGGGTACTATTGGTTGACAATGGAATCTGATTGCTATAAGTACATGAGAAGGTGTCACATGTGTCAAATATATGTTGACAAAATCCATGTACCGCCAACGCATCTCAAAGTTCTCTCTTCCCCATGGCCTTTTTCTATATGGGGAATCGCAATGATTGGCATGATCGAACCCAAAGCTTTAAACGGACATTGGTTCATCCTGGTAGCCATTGACTACTTCACCAAATGGGTCGAAGCAGCGTCATACACCAATGTGACCCGACAAGTAGTGGTCCAATTTATCAAAAATAATCTCATCTACTGTTATGGTGTTCCAAGGCAGATCATTACTGATAATGGATTTAACTTAAACAACAAGATAATGAAAGAGTTGTGCACCGAGTTCAAAATCAAGAAGATCAACGGAGCGGTAGAAGCGGCTAACAAGAACATCAAGAAGATTATTCGAAAGATGGTTGTAACCTACAAAGACTGGCAAGAGTGTAGGTAGCGATTTTTGTCGGTGATGCGACCACCTTACCGCTGAAGTTTGGGTTTTCTCCTCGTGGAGAAAGGGTGCTACTTTCTGATTTCTTATTTATCCCATAAAGCTGGAAGGGAAAGGGAAGGTATCTAAAACTAACCTTGAACGTGAATGTTTAACTGAACAATCGCTTTAAAAGAGATTGGGGGGTCCGGGGTCAGGTTATACAATGGGTAGTTGTCAATTACCCATCCTATATGTGGTTATCCACAGGATGTTAGCTTTTAGGTCTCGCTTTGTAATTGATAGTGTTTATCTGCTGATGGGTTGGGAAAGTTTCTTGGGAAAGATGAGAGAGTGAGTTTCGTTTATGTTTTTATTAAGGTACTGGACCTAAGTTTTGATTGACTTGAAGGTACTGGAGCTAGAGTTTTTGACTGGTATGCTCGCTAAGATTTCACAATTTTATGCCTACGTATTCCCGTTTAAACGAAATAGGGAAATCAGAGCAATCATAGTTCCCCCTATTCTATGGGAGGAAAATGATATTTTGGTGTCTAGTTCAAAGCCCGAGACATGAAGCTAAAGGTGATTTGTATCTTGTTCAAAGGCCAAGATATGAAGCTAAAGGGTTTTGGCTGAGAGAGAATTTGTCATCTCTAAAGAGGATTTGTTGATTTTTGTATGCCTTGATCAAAGTACCAGTTTGATGCTAAGAGGTTGATTGACTCCGCTAGGGGATTTCTTTATACAAAGCCTAAGAGGAGGCTGGATAAGACCGACTCAACGAGAGAGTGTTTTATCTGTCTTGTACAAAGCCCAAGATTGAGGCTAAAAAGAGACTGACTCTTTGGGAATATCATTATACAAAGCCTAAGAGGAGGCTAGAAGTTTGACTTCTCCAAGGAAAAATATTCGGTCTGTCTTGTACAAAGCCCAAGATTGAGGCTAAAAGGGTTTTGACTATGCTTTAAGGGAATTCAATTCTCAAAGCTTTAAAGGAAGCTAAGAAGAATGGACTCCGTTAGGGAAATGCTTATACAAAGCTCTTTGACTCCATTGGGGAGAATTTGTATGTGTCTTGTATAAAGCCCAAGACGGAGGCTGAAAGGGGAAATTTATCTGACTCTGGTGAGGATATTTTACGTGTCTTGTACAAAGCCCGAGACGGAGGCTAAAAGGGTTTAACTCTGCTAGAGAGTATTATCTGTCTTGTTCAAAGCCCAAGATTGAGGCTAAAAGAGTTTGACTCTGCTTAGGGAAAATCATTCTTCAAAGCCTAGAGGAAGGCTAGGAGGAAATGACTCTGCTAGAGAAGATATATGTCCCAAGCTCAAGAAAGGGAGATTTATGTCTTGTACAAAGCCCAAGATAGAGGCTAAAAGGGTTTGACTCAACAAGAGAGTGTTTGTATGGACGTTTGCTGAGGACAATCATTATACAAAGCCTAAGAGGAGGCTAAAAAGGGTTAACTCAACAAGAGAGTATTTTATCTGTTTTGTATAAAGCCCAAGACAGAGGCTGAAAAAAGGTTGACTCAACAAGAGAGTTCAAAAAAACGATTGACTCAACAAGAGAGTCTGAAAGTTGAATGACGTAACAAGAGAGTCTTTTATACTCAACAAGAGAGTGATTTGTTGTCTCGTACGAAGCCCGAGATTGAGGCAAAAAAGGGTCTTGACTCAACAAGAGAGTCTGGAAAGGTTAGCTCCACTGGGGAGAATCATTGTACAAGGCCCAAGAGGAGGCTAACTTCGCTGAGGAAGGATCATTATAAAGCCTAAGAGGAGGCTATCTTACTACTGCGGATTATGGAGATTTCCAGGCAGGTCCAAGTGGGGAGTCAACTCTTGCTGAGGATTACAGAAGAGTTGAGATATCAGAGACCTTGAGGTTCTGATTTGGGATTAGCTGACCTTGGTTGGGGAACTCTCATAAGAGAGACTGGGTTTCTGCTGGAGATTGATCCAGAGTGACTAGGGTTTCTACAATGCTTGAGAATGTCTTTGAGACTCAAAGGGGTTTTAGACTATCCAAGTCTACTGGTGTGGAAGAGTTTTATCTTTTGTAGGATGCCCAAAAGAAGGAAATGGCCTTAAGGGATGAGAATCAACCCTAAAGTGGCCCGAGGTTTGACACTGGAAAGACTGCTCTAGCAAAGGATGACTAAGTTCTGTCTTATACCTTTAAGAGGTCGTCAGGGTCCTTGTATTAAGCCCAAGAGAAGGCATGAGAACTTCTAAGAAGCCGAAGGGTCCTTGTACAAAGCCCAAGAGGAGGCGGGGATGGTTTTAGGAAGCCTGTGGGTCCCCAAACCAAGAGAAGTTCAAGAAATGCAATTCACAGAGAAGATATTATTCCAGGAAAGTTCGAGGGTTTGGAAGAAACTCAAGAGATACTATTCACGGAGAATAGATCAACTCTGGGGAGTAGAATTTCTTTGACAATTTCTAGGGGTGACAGTCTGAGAAAAGGTTCACTGAGAATACTGCCTTTCTCTTTGTTCCATATTGTTTAACCTCGAGAGAAGGGAAGACTGTATCTGGAAATCCTATGGGGATCTAGTTTTGTTCGTATTTAAAGAGTGACCAACAGGGCTTTGCCTAGTTCTAGACGTAGCTGCCGGGGGAAACTCTAAATAACTATACTAGTATATATACAGTTGATATATGACGAGTATTTAAAAGGTATGAGAGAAGACTAACCATGCGCAGCTTCCCATAATACAGTTTTGTATATGAAAGCATATAAAAGAAAGCGGATAAACACTTACCCGTTGTAGAGCTTCCATGCTGTTTTGTTAGCTATTCAAAGAAATTAAAGAAAGTTTTGATAGCAACTATATATTTGGATTCAAAATCAAAGGAGAAAGTATTTTGAACAGAGATCGGGGCTTAAAGCTCGGGGAGAGGCCCAAATTTTAACAGTGATTTCACTGTTGTTTGAATTTGTACAGGGACTTATACAAGTGAAAGAGGCCCAAAAAAGGTTTTTCGTGCAAAGGGATGGGTCTTACACTCTCTTAATAGGCCCAAAAATTTTGAAGAAAAGAAATGGGACTTACAACACGAGGGTAGGCCTAATTGAAAAAGTTTGAAAACGACGATTACGTCGGAATTTCTGAAACGGTATCGGGACTTATACAATACACTGAGTCCCAAACAGTATTTATGTACAAAGAGGTGGGACTTACATTCTATCAAGAGGCCCAAAAAGTTTGGAATATTTTGAGTATGATTAAAAGTCAAAGAAACCCTAATTTTCACTTTTTAAAAGTAGTTTTTCAAAGAAAATTAATAAAAAATGATAAAAGTACCAAATAAGTTTAAATAAACCACTTGTGATTTTTGGTTAAGGTTTGAAAAATGAGGTTTTAATCACAAGATGATTTAAAACTCATTTGGTCTTGATTTTCATGATGAATATTCATTTTTAAAATGTTTAAAACAATTAAAATGAATTTATTCACAAAAATACCAACTATATTAAATAAATAATATAAATTTGATTTTTTTGTAGAATAAAGTATTTTACTATTTTTGTGATTTTTTTTAGAAAAAGAATCAACCAAAAATGATTAAAATTGAAGGAGAAATTAATTTTTCAAATCATTAAATAAAATAATATGAAAAATAATAAAAAGTGGAAAAAGTGATAAAAAAGAGGTCTGGGGCGAGGGGGATTCGAACCCCATACCTTCCACTCGCTAGTACATACAAACCAGTTGATCAACCACTGAGACGCAATGCCAATTCATTTAATATATGGCAAAGGCAAATTATATAGTAAAACAAGTTCAAATTCTAAAGCATGGCGCCATGGCCATCTTCAACCTCAAGCTCAGATACGTGAAGGCCCATATCTCATTCATCTCTCAACCATTTCACACGATCCAAATATGAAAATGATGTGTTTTCAGATGAGGAACACAATGGCAATACCCAATTTTATTGAAATCAAGTGAATCAAAACATAGCCTGATAAAACCTGAAGAACCCTAAAATTGGCATGAACTCAATGTAATCCTATACACAAATTGTAAACAACAATTGATTAAGGGGAATGATCTACAAACATCCAGAAACACAATGGTAACAAGAAAACATGTTTATGATGCATGATTCATTGAGTTTGAGAGTTCAAGTTTGACCTCTGCAAGTGAGAATCAAATTTTGATTTAGAGGTGTTACAGATGAGTTCCAATGATTTGGATAGCTTCCTTGTACCTCAATGGATGTGTTTGAATGCATAGGTTGATTGGAAAACCTCTGGATTAATCAACCTGATTCCTTCTGCAGCAAGTCATGAGTTTTGTGCAATTGGATGGCCATTTGGTGATTTTGATGTTACAGATGGGAAGTGAGTGTTCAGACACCTTCTATATGTTATATGTGATGTGTGTAAATCATTAGTTTGAGCTGCATTGTCCTCCAACTCAAAACCCGATAATGCTTTCTCAAGAACAATGAAATTTGGAGTTAAGGAGAGAATGAGAGAAAGCAATGTTGTAAGCTGCTTTGGTGTGATTTGAATGATCAGTTAGGACCTCTATTTATAGTGGAGGAGTTGTGTTGAAGTGGTTCTCTTGAAGCTCAGAGGATAAGGCCATGGTTCAATGGTCTTGGCTTGGCATAAATACCTCTTGCACTAGGTGTAACAGCTGCCCCAAATAGATCTGCTATGTATTAACTAATTGCACATTCCTCAGTCATTTTAATTGTTATTTAACCAGAGAACTTGACTGAGGAGAGTGAGAATCTTGAAAGTGCACTATTCCACATTAATTCCCTTTGAATTCAAGGTATATATGCCAAAAACTCATCAATTCTCAAGGATAACCTCTTGGCATTTCAGTCCAAGTTTGTTGGTTGGATCAGATGCATTATGATCAGATTGGATGAATTTGGCATAGTGATCCTTGGTTTTGAATCAAAAATCATGGAAAACAAGCAAACATGCAAACTGGTTTTTCGAAAACAGTTGCAGCAGCTTGCCTTTGAGCTGCTATATCCTTTGATTTCCATGGAGTTTTTTCATGCTAATGGACCCTTTGGATTGCTAGTAATATGCACAACAACTTTGGTGTTTACACCTTGAATTGATCCATCTTGCAACCATGTGAAAAAGTGCCCCAAGTTTTGGTGTTTTCAACAAAATCTGCCTTGGGCAGAATTTTTCTAAGTGTTGGAAAAAGATGCATTTTCATGTTTTTAGTGATTTTTATCCAATCATAACTTGAAATCTGTGAGGAATTAGAATGAGGTGTAGTTGACACTTTTAAAGTATGCCATGAGAGCTACAAATCCATATTTGGATCATTCAAAATGGTTGCTTGGATCTCAAGTTATGATCCTTGGAAGTTGGTACCCTAGCCACTTTGTTCCATAACTTAGAAAAATTATAAGTTTTTATGGTTACCCGTTTTACAAGTTATCCCACTTTCTTTTATTTTTCTTGATGAATGATGATTCAAATCACATATTAACATTGTTTTAGGGTTAAGGAACCATAATTGTGAAAAATCTCAAAAAGTCAAACTTGACTTTTGTGCACAGTTGACTTTTTATCAGATGAATTCCAAACTGTGCAATCCTTTGTGAAATCAAGTCCTTGACCTAAATCAAACTTGATGGATATGTTCCATAGGCGTTATAGGGTGTATAGAACCATGTCCCAAGGTTTGGGAGCATGTCTAAGTCAAAAGTCAAAGGTTCAGTTGACTTTTTCCTCGAAACCCTAATTTTGGTCCTGATGAAATTGAAGCTAGTGGATCAGGCTTCTTGGACCAATCCATTGTTGCAAATGGATCAATGTAGTGTATTAGAGACCCTCAAATCATGTCTTGAGGTCTTGGCTCATGCTTTGTCCCAAAAGTCAACTAAGGGATAATTAGGTCCAAAAACCCTAATTCCTGATTTTTGGGTAAATGCAACCCCTGAGGTTAAATTGACTTGATGATTAGGTCCATGAGGTCCCTTGGAGTATATTGGGTTATGCTTTGGAGAATTGGCTCATGCCTAGAGGAAAATTTCCATCTGGAGGCCTTGGTCGATCAAAACCCTAATTTGGTGACACTGGCGATCTTGAGGCTTGATCCACTTGGAATGCTGCAACCTTGGGCTTGATTCCTGATGTGGGAGTCCTCTTGATTCCTTTATGAATGTTTAAGAGGTTAGACAAGTTGAATATCATGTCATTTCTTGATTGATCCTTTGTCTAAGGCTCTAATAGGGCTTAAAACCCTAGTCCTTGATTGTAGTGAATGCTCAACAATCCTTGAGGAGATTGATGAGGCATAAAGGTACATCCATATTGTGATGATGATTTGCACAATGATGGGAAATCTTAGTGGTCAAAATTTGGGGTATGACAGATGCCCCTATTTAATCTTCTTGGACCCGAAGGTGTGAATGGCGAAGGTATTCAGGCATTCGGGGTGCAAGATGATTAAATATCGGAATACCCGAAATTTTGACAGTGGTTATGAATGGTAGTTTACGCATTCATCTTCTTTTGCTAAGCGTTAATACTTAGAAAAGGTAAAACTTCCCCTCGATCCGGGTTTCCTACCAAGGAACTGGTCTCAGTTTCTGATGTAAACTTCCCCTCAATCCTAGTTTCCTACCAAGGAACTGGTCTCAGTTTCTGATGTAAACTTCCCCTCGATCCTGGTTTCCTACCAAGGAACTGGTCTCAGTTTCTGATGTAAACTTCCCCTCGATCCTGGTTTCCTACCAAGGAACTGGTCTCAGTTTCTTTTGTCAATAAACTTTCTTGACAAGAAACGCTATTCGTAGCGGTTTTTCGTCAAACTTCTCGCCGAATTTTCCTAGGGAGATGCCATTTGATGGGAAAAAGTTTTGATGTCAGACTTGCTGGGGAACCCATTGGTCTGAGCTGTAGAGGTGTTCAAACTTCTCTGGTTGGAGATACCATTTGTCTGCTCTATTGGGGAAAACAAGTCTCTTGAGAGACTGCTTTCGCTTGGGGACATTACATCATACCTTTCCTCGAGATCTTCTCGGAAGAAATGCCATGTGATGTATTCCAATTTTGAGGTGCTGATGACTTCATTAACATTGACTATTTGGAGAGAAGAACCACTATGTTGCTGAGAGTCTTTAGTTGCGAGGCTCTCTCTGGGATTTTCCTTAATCCGGGAAAGCAAAGATATCATCTTCAATGGCGAAGAGTGATGTTTGTCGAATGTCTTTTTGTCTTTCAGAGGTTCAGGTTATCAAAGTGGCCGCTGACCGACTTTAATTCAGAAATAAACTGGAGGAGAGATTGTTCAGACGCAACATTTCCTGACAAGGAAGGACCTGACAACTCGATTGAGAGGACTTTCATTACTAGGGACAAGACCGACTAGTGTGATAGTGATATACAGATGCAATATGAATGTGAATGTAAATCAATAATGCATGATGTATGTATGTATATGCTGACAAAACTGATGTGACATACAGACTAACGGATGAACATGACTAGATACTCG
Source organism: Lathyrus tuberosus (assembly GCA_022829125.1). NCBI lineage: Eukaryota > Viridiplantae > Streptophyta > Magnoliopsida > Fabales > Fabaceae > Lathyrus > Lathyrus tuberosus. Next base: position 3,306,495 of record JALAZF010000041.1, on the reverse strand, counting down.
GCCATTGCGGGGGATGAAAAGTATCACTGGTTCAAGATAGCAATTCTTCCTTGCTTAGGAGAGATAGTCCCTGTGGGGAAAATTGTTGGTCGGGCTTAGGAGATAAGAACTCTGCCGGGGACATCAGATGAAACATGGTCTCTGACATAGCTGATCCTTCATTCAGGCGCACTGGTTTAGAAGGAGTACTTTGATTCTTCACTTTGAAGCTCAATTGCTTCTGGAGAAGCGATCAATGTTCTTTCAATGTTCAACAGTCAAAAGAATTGCCATCTTTATTTTAAAAGCATAAAAATTTGACAAGTAAATTCATTTTTGTTTTATTTCAAGAATTGTTAATCATGTTAAAATGTCGTTTTGTAAAGCTAAAACAAATAAGAATTGCAAACAAAAGTACTAAGGCTCAAATTTTATTGATAGGATGGAGATCAGCTAAGCGCGTGATTCCATAGAGTATTTACAAAGTTAGAAAATGGTAATTAAAGGGAAAAGGGCTACATTAAAACATAACGACCACTACCCTTCTACCAAATTTGAATTCTAGACATCCTGAGCTTCTGTCGAAGATGACCTTGACTGGAGTTTCCCTTATGGATGGCATTACTGCTGCTGGGGAATTTGCCCCTTTGCTGGACGTAGTTACTTGCCATTATCCCTAACTTTTGCCTGGATTGTACTTTGAGATTTCCAATCCTTCGGGATGATTTTTGATCCTGTCTCTAATTTTTTCCAGGACCGCCCTTTCAGGTTTTTAATCCACCGAGAATTTTTTTTTATTTTATTTAGGCGAAGTATTTCTTGACTACGTCAACATTTGTGGGATAGGCAAATTCTTCTCCATCCATGGTTGCAAGTCTCAAGGCACCGCCTGAGAAAGCTTTCTTGACCACATAGGGGCCGTCATAATTCAGAATCCATTTGCCGCGAGAATCAGTGAGAAAGGATTATATCTTCTTGAGCACGAGGTCTCCTTTTCTGAAGATGCGAGGTCGGACCTTTTTGTCAAACGCCTTCTTCATTCTTTATTGATACAAACTACTGTGGCATAGTGCCGTTATTCGCTTTTCTTCGATCAGATTCAGTTCGTCGTGCCGACTTTGACACCATTCAGCCTCTGTTAACTTAGCTTCCATTAATCCCCAGATTGATGGGATCTCTACTTCTACGGGGAGCACTGCTTCCATGCCATATACTATAGAGAAAGGGGTTGCCCCTGTTGAAGTGCAGACAGATATGCGATAACCGTGAAGAGCAAAGGGTAGCATCTCGTGCCAGTCTTTGTAGGTTACAACCATCTTCTGAACAATCTTCTTGATGTTCTTCTTAGCCGCTTCTACCGCTCCATTCATCTTGTGTCGGTAGGGAGATGAGTTATGGTGTTCGATCTTGAACTCAGCGTATAACTCTTTCATCATCTTGTTGTTCAAGTTGGATCCATTATCAGTAATGATCTGGCATGGAACACCATAACGACAGATGAGATTATTTTTGATAAATCGGACCACGACTTGTTTGGTCACGTTGGTGTATGACGCTGCTTCGACCCACTTGGTGAAGTAGTCAATGGCCACCAGGATGAACCGATGTCCTTTTGAACCTTTGGGTTCAATCATGGCGATCATGTCAATTCCCCATATAGAAAAAGGCCATGGGGAAGAGAGAACTTTGAGATGTGTTGGCGGTACATGGATTTTGTCTAAGTATATCTGACACTTGTGACACTTCCTCATGTACTTATAGCAGTCGGATTCCATGGTCAACCAATAGTACCCTGCTCTTAGAATTTTTCTCTCCATTGTGTGTCCGTTGGCATGAGTTCCAAAGGATCCTTCGTGAATTTCTTTTATCAGCATGTTTGCTTCTGGTCTGTCTATGCATCGGAGCAAGACCATGTCAAAATTTCTCTTATAAAGTGTATCACCACTCAGGAAGAAACTGCTAGCCAGCCTCCTGAGGGTCTTTCTATCTTTTCTTAATGCCCCAGGTGAGTACTCTTGTTTCTGAAGGAAGCATTTGATATCGTGATACCAAGGTTTGTCGTCTATGACTGCTTTAATTGTGAAGATGTAGGAGGGTCTTTCTAGGCACATTATGTCGATCTTAGGTACGTCCTTCCATTGACCTACACTAATCATGGAAGAGAGAGTGGCTAATGCATCAGCCATGTGATTCTCTTCCCGAGGGATATGATGAAACTCGATTCTGTTGAAGAAGGGTAACAACCTCTTCGCGTATTCTTTGTAAGGAATCAATCCTAATTGGTATGTATTCCAATCTCCTTTGATCTGATTGACAACCAGGGCTGAGTCGCCATATACATCCAAGTTCTTGATCCCTAAGTCGATCGCTTCTTCGAGACCCATGATACAAGCTTTGTATTCGGCCTCGTTGTTTGTAAACTTGAATGTCAGTCGGGCGGTGAAAGGAATGTGGGTACCCTGAGGTGTTATGATGATTGCCCCAATTCCATTTCCATAATGATTGACAGCTCCGTCAAAGATAAGTCCCCATTGGGAACCTGGTTCTGGCCCTTCACTGGGTAGCGGTTCATCGCAATCTTTCATTTTCAAATACATGACATCTTTGTATAGGAAGTCAAACCCGACTGATTCTTGATCGTCAATCGGTTGATGAGCCAAATAATCAGCTAAAATACTCCCTTTGACGGCTTTCTGAGCGTGGTACTCGATGTCGTATTCTGATAACAACATCTGCCAACGGGCTATCCTTCCCGTAAGAGCAGGTTTTTCAAAGACATACTTGATTGGATCCATTTTGGAGATTAACCAAGTAGTGTGACGAATCATGTACTGGCGAAGACGTTTGGCTGTCCAAGCTAGAGCACAGCAAGTTTTCTCAAGCATAGTGTACCGAGTCCCGCAGTCAGTGAACTTCTTGCTCAAATAGTAGATGGTGGACTTTTTCCTTTTTGTTTCGTCTTGTTGGCCAAGTACACAACCCATGGAGTCTTCCAAGACTGTTAAGTATATGATCAGTGGTCTTCCTTCCACTAGAGATGATAGAATCGGTGGATTCAACAGGTATTCCTTGATACTGTTGAAGGCAGTTTGGCAGTCTTCTGTCCAAACGCAGTCCTGATTCTTTTTGAGTAATTTGAAAATCGGCGCACATGTCGCGGTCATGAGGAATATAAATCTGGAAATGTAATTCAAATGTCCCAAGAATCCCCTGACTTGTTTTTTAGTCTATGGAAAAGGCATTTCTTGAATGGCCTTGACCTTGTCAGGATCAACCTCAATTCCTTTCTGGCTGACGATGATCCCTAAAAGTTCCCCTAAACGGAAACCGAATGTGCACTTATTGGGATTCAAGCGGAGTTTGTATTTTCTCAGCCGCTCGAATAGCTTTGACAGGTGGGTCACATGCTCCTCTTCTGTTTTTTATTTGGCAATCATGTCATCGACATATACCTCGATTTCTTTGTGTATCATGTCATGAAATAGAGTAGTCATGGCCCTTTGATAGGTTGCCCCGGCGTTCTTCAAACTGAACGGCATTATCTTATAACAAAAGGTACCCCATGGGGTAATGAACGAAGTTTTCTCCATGTCTTTCGGCGCCATTTTGATTTGATTATAGCCCATGAATCCATCCATAAAGGAGAAGACTTTGAATTTCGATGTACTATCTACCAACATGTCAATGTGTGGTAAGGGAAAGTCATCCTATGGACTTGCTTTGTTCAGGTCCCTATAGTCTACACACATTCTGACCTTTCCGTCCTTTTTCGGAACTGGTACTATGTTGGCTAACCATTGAGGATATTCTGATGTGGCGACGAAACCCGCGTCAATCTGTTTCTGTACTTCCTCTTTGATTTTGATGGCCATGTCGGGATTATTCCGTCTCAACCTCTGTTTTACTGGCGGACATTCTGATCTTAACGGTAGATGATGTTCCACGATGCTGGTATCCAACCCTAGCATATCCTGATAGGACCAAGCGAATACATCGGGAAACTCTTTGAGAAGCTTTGTCAAACTCTCTTTGACAGTCGGACTGAGCAGTGCCCCAATCCTGACCTATTTTCTCTCTTCCTCTGAACCCAAGTTGACTGTTTCCAACGGCTCTTTGTGAGGTTTGATGGACCTTTCCTCTTGTCTGAGTAATCGGGAGATCTCCTCTGGAATTTCTTTGTCATCTTCTTCTTCAACTTCAAATATCGGGAATTCAAAGTTGAGAGAAGGCATTGGATCGTATGTTTTAATGGGGTTTAAAATAAGCAATCTGGATGAAGTGATGCTTGTTTTTAGAAGAGATAGAGAGAAATGCAAGAGTGTGTGCAGTGTATTTTCTGAAAACTGCCTGTTTTTATTATTTGAGTTATTTTTTAGGATTACTATTTTCTGAAAAAGCGAAAAGAGAAAACAGTAATAAATGCATAAATTACAGAACGACATTATTTTATTTATGATCTTGTCGATTCTTGAAACTACAACCCTATAAAACAAAACTCTCTTGCTTTAGGCAAAGCGAAGAGGAACATTTACAGAAAGTGAACCCTATCAAGACATCCGTTTCACCCGGGCAAGGTGAAAAGTTAAGATAAAGACGGCAATTACTTATACTTATGAACGACTGTCTGGTACCTTCCTGACTTGTCTTTAGAAATTACGCTGATTTTTGGTGGAGCAGAATCGTTGGAATCTGTCTCCCAGGCAGAGTTGTCGTAGGAGGATTCTTCTGTTGTATCCTGCACAGTGTTTGCACTCTCAGGTAGATCTCCCCATCCAGTTGGCTGGATGTCTTCGAGCCTGATGCGAAAGCTTTCAGGAGCGGTGTACTTGACCATAAAGTCGTATTTGCCACTTGGTTGTCCTAAGGTGTCCCACACTACTTTGGAACCGGAGAAGTCATCTTTCTCGATGACGTTGACCTTGGGAAAAGCGTAGCTGATGAACTCTAGTCCGACAAGCTTTGCAAATTCATCGTCGTGCTAGATATTTTCTGAATACCCTTAGTGTTGATCCCATGACATGGTGGGGGGTGCAGGTATTCCTTTCAATGATGCTCAGCTGATATGCATCGTTCGGCTGACTCTTTTGTCCTGAGTCTCCTGGGTACGGCTGCCTGATAGGCAGGCCATCCATTGAGCCATAATAGTCATAGCCAAAGTTGTCTTTCATCAGAGTGTCCTCCTCTAATGAGTTGGGTGGAGCACGACATCCTTCCGGATCACAATCTCCGTATATCATTTCGACATCTGACCTTGGTATATATCTCGGACCCTACACGGGGAAACAGAATGGCGTAGGCGCCTCTTCCTGAGACATATAACCATCCTCGTTAAGATAGGACTTCCATTCTTCATCTGTATCGGAGGGATCTCCCTCGTTGATGGTATGTACTTCTTGAGACACCTGGTGAAGAAAACCTCCACTGCGGAAGAAGTTTTGAATGGGATGAAAACCTTCATCTTTAGTAGTCTGGGTATAGGTTGAAGAGAAACCAAGACCCTTCTTTGTTTTGTTATCAGTAGGAATGACAAGTTATCCCTATCCCTTTGCATTGTTACTTTTGATCACTTCAAGAGCATCTTTGTATGAGGAAATCGATGTTCCTCTTTCTGGTTGATTGTCGTTGCTCACCGAAAGTGCTTGGAACTGGGTTCCAACAGCCTCCTCTGGTTCTACACAAGTGGATGACGATAAGTTACTCATGATCAAGGTTTGCTCTCCACAGACTGTGACTAGTTGGTCGTTCTTGACAAACTTCAGCTTTTGGTGAAGTGTCGAAGTGACTGCCCCAGCCTCGTGTATCCAAGGTCTTCCCAACAAACAGCTGTATATTGCTCGGATGTCCATGACCTGGAAAGTGACTAGGAACGTGTGGGGACCGATAGTTATGGAAAGGTCGACTTTGCTGATAACTATTTTCCGGGATTCCTCAAATGCGTTGAAGGTGACCTTACTGCCTCTCATCAGAGATCCTTTGAATGATAGTCGCATTAGAGTGGATTTTGGCATCACGTTTAGAGCCGATCCGGTTTCTACCAGTACACCGGCTAAAGCATCGTCCTGGCAGTTAACTGTAATATTGAGCGCCATGTTATGATTGTGGCCTTCTTCCGGTAGTTCCTTGCAGGAAGTGATGTTGGAGATGATGCTGTCAAATTGTCTTATTGACACATCTTGTTCCACAAAGGCTTGCTCTAAGAATTTCTGTAGAGCTTCCCTGTGAGCTTCAGAACTGAGTAAAAGTGATAGTACTGAAATTTTTGAAGGAGTTTGCAACAGTTGGTCAACAATGTTGTATTCACTCTTCTGGATGAGCTTCAACATCTCATCGTTATTCTTTGAAAGGTCGGGATCGAAGGATTGACCGAGTGGTTGATCAGGAATTTCTGTTTGAGGTTCCTTTTTTTTGGTAGGTTCTCCAACTCCTCGGTTGAAGATTCGACCGCTCCGTGTTACTCGACTGATGTCTGCAATATTCACGACGGAGGGTAATGGAATTTCCTTTCCATTCTCAATTGTTGTTACAACGTATTTGTAAGGGATATCCTTAGTTGATTTATACGGTAACGATCCCGGTAGATAGATAACTACAGGAGCCTTCTGATTCTTCTGACCATTGTAAGTAATTTTAATCAGTTCCTGGTTGGGAACCTTTGATTCATCAAGTAAAAGGATGATGGTACAAACATCTTTGGTCCTCTTATGATTAGAGATTACGACAACGTCCGCGATTCGATCAGCTACAAAGTCTGGCATCGAATTGGTTAACCCAGAACTTGGACACGATTGAATTTCATTGTGGCATAACTGACCTTGAAGGGCTGCTCGCACGAGGTAGCATCCTTGATTATCCTCTGAGAAAACTCTATAGCATTCATAGTTATGTGGTGGCACCTGGCCATGTCCGCATTGTATGCAGTGTAACCTCACTAGATCTGTTTCCATTGATCGAACATCCTGACTTTGATGCCTAGTAGGGTTTCCATTAATCATACTGACTTGTTGTGTGTCTTCGTCTAAATAGATCGGAAGCCACCAGTGGTTTAACAAGTGCTGCAAAGTTCTTTGAGCGAGAGCGCATCCTTGATCGCTTTTACCACATACTGTACAGTTTTGATAATTATGCGAAGTCAGAAAACTGAGCTGGACCTGCTTAGCATGTAACTCTACCAAGTTGGTATTCATCAGGTGAATATCAAAGATTTGAATCATATTCACTTGATACTGATTTCTATCGTGGTAATCCTGAATCCATCTAAGATCCATCTGACGCTGGAGGGCCTCTTGTACAAAAGAGCATCCCTGATTGTTTACTGAGCAGATCAGACAGGAATCGTAATCGTGCCGTGGTAGATTCTGATGTTGGCTTTTCCTTGAGTGCATTGCCACCAAGTTGACATTCATGGCCAGAATGTCGTGGTTCTGAATGACGTTGGAATTCGTATAAGTCATGTTGACTTCACGGATTCGGTGATCCTGGATCCATCCGAGATCCAACTGTTCCTGTAGAGCTGATTGCACCACAGAACATCCTTGATCATTTTTAGAGCAGATATCACGCTGGTGATAGTTATGAGATGGTACATGCCCATATCTGCTCTGTCTGCGATGCATCTTGACCAGGTTGGCCCTCCTAACAGTACATAATGAATTTGATAGCTATGGTTAGACTCTCCCTCTATCAAATTTACTACAGCTTTCTCATGTTGAGGCAGCGGGTTTGTCTGAACATTTGGATTCATATCCTTGAAGGATAAGACCCCGCTCTTAACAAGTTTCTGTACATCAGATTTGAAGCTGAGACAGGTTTCTATGTTATGCCCTGGTCCTCCTTGATGGTAAGGGCAAGTCTGATCTGCTTTGAACCAAAAAGGCAGATTTTCTGGTATTGTAAGAGGAGACTTGGTTTGGACATGCCCCTTGACCAGTAATAATGGAAACAGTTCTGCGTACAACATTGGTATAGGGTCGAACCCTGGTGTTCGCGTTGTACGGTTGTTGTTGTACGGAGGACGAGCCTGATGAAAGAGGTTGTTGTATCCTTTGTTGATATTGTTGTTGATTAGGTTGGCTCTGAGCAACCTGAGGTTGATACTTAGGAACAGACGCATGGTTGATAGCAGGAGTTACAGTTGCTACTGGTTGGTACCGTCACCTTTGCTTTCTGAGAGAGATATTACCGATATCTTGCTCTTTTTTCTTATGGAGAGCACTACCGTATCTTTTGGTAATGCTTGATGATCCAACGTCTTTTACTAAACATACTTCTCGGACTACTTCCTCAAGACGAACTCCCATGCCCACCATTTTAGTGAAGTCACTGGGCGCACTGGCGACCATCCTGTCGTAGTAAAATGAGCGCAAGGTTTTCAGGAAGATCTTTGTCATCTCCTTTTCCTCAAGAGGTGGACAAATCTGGGCGGCAATTTCACGCCATCTCTAAGCGTACTCCTTTAAGGTTTCCTTGTCTTTCTGCGACATGGCTCTGAGTTGATCTCTGTCCGGAGCCATGTCCAGGTTATACTTATATTGTTGAACGAAGGCAGCGCCAAGATCTCTGAAAGTGACGATCTTAGTGCGGTTTAATCCCATGTACCATTTGAGCGCGGCACCGGTTAAACTATCCTGGAAATAGTGGATCAGTAGCTGTTGGTTCTCTGTCTGAGTTGACATCCTCCGAGCGTACATCACCAAGTGACTTTGAGGGCAAGAGTTGCCCATGTACTTTTCAAATTCGGGCACCTTGAATTTGTGCGGAACTTTCACATTGGGGACTAAACAAAGGTCTGCGACGTCTTTTCCAAATAGACCCTGACCGTGAATGGCATGCAGTTTTTTCTGCATCTCCAAGAATTGTTCCTGGAATTCCCTCATTCTCTCGTCCATACTTTCGTTTCCACCAGACGGTATCCGCGGAGTCTATCCGTCTGGGACAGTGTGTACCACGGGTGGTGGTATAGTCATCATTGCAGTGACTCTAGGTGCTTCCCTCTCCCAAAGTTTGTAACCTTCAGGAGTTGTTGTCATGTCCCTGGCATCTTCGCTTTCCTGAAGTTTGTAACCTTCAGGCCCAGCAGTTCCTGCTGCAGTTTTCGGATCTTTCGTGATCGGCGGAATATATCCTTCAGGGATAAAGTTGATAGGCATGCCCCAGGGATGATCTTTAGGCATGGTATATTGAAGATCATACTTTTCCACTATGGGCGTTGATGTGATCTTTGAGATCACAGTCCTTTGTTGTTGCATTTGGGCTGCTACCAGAGCTTGCATATCGTTTTGAAGCTTTCTCAGATCCTCTTTCAGAGCGTCGAGTTCTTCTCTCAACTCTCTGTTCTCTTCCTCGAGATTATCCATTTTCTTTTATTGACTAGCCCGAGTATTGTACGAATGAGACAGTTTGACTCTAGAACCGAGACACAAATGTGAGATTCGTAGGCAAGAAGAATGCGTTACGTGAGAATGATGAATGATATGCAATGATTATAGTATTTAAATTTTTTGTTTAATCAAAATAAACTTCGACAATTGGATTGCAAATATCAAACAGTGGGGAAACCCCGTTTTATTGAATTCAAAGATTGCGGAATGGAAATACAGTAATTTACATAGTGTTGTAAAAGGAAATGTCTAAGCTAATGGATCCTGGGTCCTCTCTGAGGAGAGCTCAGGTGTTGGTTCTGGTACTTTCCTTTTCTTTGACTGGGGCTCTCGAGCCGTTGTCGGGTTGTCATTCCTTTGCTAAGTGAAAGGAGCGAGCAAATTCCTTTGGTAATCTTGGTTTTCTACAGCATGTTGCTCTAAAATCTCGATCAGAGCGTCTTTTTCTTTTAACAGTTGCTGTATTTTCTTACACTCCACATTGAGAATACGGTACTTGTTCTTCCAAGATTTCTTCTCCTGTTGAACTCTGTTGAGAGTAACCTGAAGTTTTTCCGTATCTGACATAAAATAAAGGACAGGCTCCCTTAACGGAAGAACTTCTTGACGAGGGTAAGGCATCCTCAGTTTGAGATCCCTAGTTTGTACCCAGTGGAGATAAGGTTCCACAGAGACACAGTCTGGTTTTCCTAGAGACCCTCTTCCTTTCCTGTGAACATGTTTCCAGGCATGCACTATTTCTGTCTTTAGTGCTCTGTCATTTTCTCCTTCCTTTAAGAAAAGACCTTCTAGATGAGCATTACGTGGGACATGCCTCATCGGGTCTCCAAATTAATGACGAACTAAAATTGGATGATAGTTGACTCCTCCTTTAGTTCCTATGAGGGGTACATTAGGGAAGTTTCCACAATGGTCAATGATTCTAATTCTGTCATAGATTTGATTGTACCAGCCGATGTCAGAGTTGGTAAGAGACATGATTCTCTGCGACCAACGTAAAGTATTCATAGGATCCCAAAATGCAGCAGACTTGGGCAAGTGGGAAATGAACCATTTGTATAGCAAGGGTACACAGCAGGTGATCATTCCTCCGTTATACAAATTCCATAAGTTTACAGAATGATAAGCATCTACGAGCAAAGTCGATACAGGGTTTCCAATCAAAAATATCTTAATGGCATTGATATCTACGAAGTTATCGATGTTGGGAAACAAAAATAACCCGTAGGTGAGGAAAACAAAGATGCTCTCAAAAGTGGCCATGTTCCCTATACTAGCCAAGTACATGGCTTTCTTTATCAAAAACTGGGCTAGCAAACCTTGGATTCCACCCTTAGTGGTCATGTGAGTCCTGACTTCTAACTCGTCCAAATAGATTTCTCGTGCAATGGTCTGATCCTTTGGAATTTCTTCCAGTCCATAAAAGGGAGCTTGATCAGTGATATGTAAATTAGTCAGGTGGGAGTACTCCTCCAGCGTTGGTGCTAGTTGATAATCCAGGAATGTGAAACAGTGATAGATTGGATCGTAAAACTGAATGAGCGTAGCTAGTATTCCTTCAATTACATGGACCCTTAACAGAGACAGCAGTCCTCCGTACTTGGCTCTAAAAGCATCAGGGTTGGTGATCATCCTTGCCAGACCTCTCAAATCCTCTAGTTTTGGAACCTTGAAGGTGTACTTGTGAGTCTTCCTTCTACCGAAATCCATAACACAATCTCCTTCTCTGACATTTGCAATCATTGTTTTAGTTTAATTTGAAAAAGAGAGACTAGAAGAGAAGTTTTTATTTAATGTTTTTTACTGAAATGAATGCATGAATGCAGCACACAAAAACATAGAAAAAACATAGGGTCAAGGGTTCGGTGTCATGAAGTCAAGGTTCTACCCATCTCCAAAGGTTTATACTGGTGATTTTTTGTACATGTCCTCAAAATCACTGACTCCTCTTGGATAACAACAACAGGCTGGAATCACCCGAGCGAGCTGTAGTATCTTAGAGTAATCTCAAATGAGGGTAGTATCGTGTGACAACTATTTCCGATAGCTTCCGCACTACAAAAGAGTAACATGGTTTCAGTCTACGAAAATCCTCAGCTTCTCATATAACCCAATCGAACAATCTACTTTCAACAACCAAAGTCGTATAGGCATTGAATCCGCAAAGGGCATCTCCACTGATTCGATGGTCGACCGGGACCTCTTATTTGGGAGTCACTCCCTATAAGATTACCCGTCTAGTGCCATCACTTATCTTAGGTGTATACTCAATCTTCCAGATGCGACATCACACGCATTCTTATACCTACATATTCCCGTTTAAACGAAACAGGGAAATCAGAGCAATCGTAGTTCCCCCTATTCTATGGGAGGAAAATGATATTTTGGTGTCTTGTTCAAAGCCCAAGACATGAAGCTAAAGGTGATTTGTATCTTGTTCAAAGGCCAAGATATGAAGCTAAAGGGTTTTGGCTGAGAGAGAATTTGTCATCTCTAAAGAGGATTTGTTGATTTTTGTATGCCTTGATCAAAGCACCAGTTTGATGCTAAGAGGATGATTGACTCCACTAGGGGATTTCTTTATACAAAGCCTAAGAGGAGGCTGGATAAGACCGACTCAATGAGAGAGTGTTTTATTTGTCTTGTACAAAGCCCAAGATTGAGGCTAAAAAGAGACTGACTCTTTGGGGATATAATTATACAAAGCCTAAGAGGAGGCTAGAAGTTTGACTTCTCCAGGCAAAAATGTTATGTCTGTCTTGTACAAAGCCCAAGATTGAGGCTAAAAGGGTTTTAACTCTGCTTAAAGGGAATTCAATTCTCAAAGCTATAAAGGAAGCTAAGAAGAATGGACTCCGTTGGGGAAATGCTTATACAGAGCTCTTTGACTCCATTGGGGAGAATTTGTATGTGTCTTGTACAAAGCCCAAGACGGAGGCTGAAAGGGGAAATTTATCTGACTCTGGTGAGGATATTTTACGTGTCTTGTACAAAGCTCGAGACAGAGGCTAAAAGGGTTTAACTCTCCTGGAGAGTATTATCTGTCTTGTACAAAGCCAAAGATTGAGGCTAAAAGAGTTTACCTCTGCTTGGGGAATATCATTCTTCAAAGCCTAGAGGAAGGCTAGGAGGAAATGACTCTGCTAGAGAAGATATCTGTCCCAAGCTCAAGAGAGGGAGATTTGTGTCTTATACAAAGCCCAAGATAGAGGCTAAAAGGGTTTGAATCAACAAGAGAGTGTTTGTATGGACGTCTGTTGAGGACAATCATTATACAAAGCCTAAGAGGAGGCTAAAAAGGGTTAACACAACAAGAGAGTATTTTATCTGTTTTATATAAAGCCCAAGACGGAGGCTGAAAAAAGGTTGACTCAACAAGAGAGTTCAAAAAAAATGATTGACTCAACAAGAGAGTCTAAAAGTTGATTGACTCAACAAGAGAGTCTTTTATACTCAACAAGAGAGTGATTTGTTGTCTCATACGATGCCTGGATTGAGGCAAAAAAGGGTCTTGACTCAACAAGAGAGTCTGGAAAGGTTAGCTCCGCTGGGGAGAATCATTGTACAAGGCCCAAGAGGAGGCTAACTTCGCTGAGGAGTGATCATTATAAAGCCTAAGAGGAGGCTATCTTACTGCTGGGGATTATGGAGATTTCCAGGCAGGTCCAAGTGGGGAGTCAACTCTTGCTGAGGATTACAGAAGAGTTGAGATATCAGAGACCTTGAGGTTCTGATTTGGGATCAGCTGACCTTGGTTTGCTGGAGATTGATCCAGAGTGACCAGGGTTTCTACAGTGCTTGAGAATGTCTTTAAGACTCAAAGGGGTTTTATACTGTCCAAGTCTACTGGTGTGGAAGAGTTTTATCTTTTGTAGGATGCCCAAAAGAAGGCAAGGACCTTAAGGGATGAGAATCAACCCTAAAGTGGCCTGAGGTTTGACACTGGAAAGACTGCTCTAGCAAAGGATGACTAAGTTCTGTCTTATACCTTTAAGAGGTCGTCAGGGTCCTTGTATTAAGCCCATGAGAAGGCATGAGAACTCCTAAGAAGCCGAAGGGTCCTTGTACAAAGCCCAAGAGGAGGCGGGGATGCTTTTAGGAAGCCTGTGGGTCCCCAAACCAAGAGAAGTTCAAGAAATACCGTTCACAGAGAAGAGATCATTCCAGGAAAGTTCGAGGGTTTGGAAGAAACTCAAGAGATGCTATTCACGGAGAATAGATCATCCCTGGGGAGTAGAATTTCTTTGACAATTTCTAGGGGTGACAGTCTGAGAAAAGGTTCACCGAGAATACTGCCTTTCTCTTTGTTCCATATTGTTTAACCCCAAGAGAAGGGAAGACTGTATCTGGAAATCCTATGGGGATCTAGTTTTGTTCGTATTTAAAGAGTGACAAACAGGGCTTTACCTAGTTCTAGACGTAGCTGCCAGGGAAAACTCTAAATAACTATACTAGTATATATACAGTTGATATATGACGAGTATTTAAAAGGTATGAAAGAAGACTAACCATGCGCAGCTTCCCACAATACAGTTATGTATATGAAAGCATATAAAAGAAAGCGGATAAACACTTACCCGTTGTAGAGCTTCCATGTTGTTTTGTTAGTTATTCAAAGAAATTAAAGAAAGTTTTGATAGCAACTATATATTTGGATTCAAAATCAAAGGACAAAGTATTTTGAACAGAGATCGGGGCTTACAGCTCGGGGAGAGGCCCAAATTTTAACAGTGATTGCACTGTTGTTTGAATTTGTACAGAGACTTATACAAGTGACTGAGGCTCAAAAAAGGTTTTTCGTGCAAAGGGATGGGTCTTACACTCTCTTAAGAGGCCCAAAAAGTTTTTAAGAAAAGAAATGGGACTTACAACACGTGGGTAGGCCCAATTGAAAAAGTTTGAAAATGACGATTACGTCGGAATTTCTGAAACGGTATCGGGACTTATACAATACACTGAGGCCCAAACATTATTTATGTACAAAGAAGTGGGACTTACACTCTATCAAGAGGCCCAAAAAGTTTGGAATATTTTGAGTATGATTAAAAATCAAAGAAACCCTAATTTTCACTTTTTAAAAGTAGTTTTTCAAAGAAAATTAATAAAAAATGATAAAAGTACCAAATAAGTTTAAATAAACCACTTGTGATTTTTGGTTAAGGTTTGAAAAATGAGGTTTTAATCACAAGATGATTTAAAACTCATTTGGTCTTGATTTTCATGATGAATATTCATTTTTAAAATGATTAAAACAATTAAAATGAATTTATTCACAAAAATACCAACTATATTAAATAAATAATATAAATTTTATTTTTTTGTAGAATAAAGTATTTTACTATTTTTGTGATTTTTCAGAAAAAGAATCAACCAAAAATGATTAAAATTGAATGAGAAATTAATTTTTCAAATCATTAAATAAAATAATAAAAAGTGGAAAAAGTGATAAAAAAGAGGTACGGGGCGAGGGGGATTCGAACCCCAGACCTTCCACTCTCTAGTACACACAAACTAGTTGATCAACCATTGGAGCGCAATGCCAATTCATTTAATATATGGCAAAGGCAAATTATATAGTAAAACAAGTTCAAATTATGAAGCATGGTGCCATGGCCATCTTCAACCTCAAGCTTAGATACGTGGAGGCCCATATCTCATTCATCTCTCAACCATTTCACACGATCCAAATATGAAAATCATGCGTTTTCAGATGAGGAACACAATGGTAATACCCAATTTTATTGAAATCAAGTGAATCAAAACATAGCCTGATAAAACCTGAGGAACCCTAAAATTGGCATGAACTCAATGAAATCCTATACATGAATTGTAAACAATAATTGATTGAGGGGAAATGATCTACAAACATCCAGAAACACAATGGTAACAAGAAAACATGTTTATGATGCATGATTCATTTAGTTTGAGAGTTCAAGTTTTACCTCTGCAAGTGAGAATCGAATTTTGAATTGGAGGTGTTACAGATGAGTTCCAACAATTTGGATAGCTTCATTGTACCTCAATGGATGTGTTTGAATGCTTAGGTTGATTGGAAAACCTATGGATTGATCAAACTAATTCCTTCTGCAGCAAGTCATGAGTTTTGTGCAATTGGATGACCATTTGGTGATTTTGATGTTACAGATGGGAAGTGAGTGTTTAGACACCTTTTATATGCTATATGTGATGTGTGAGAATCATTGGTTTTAGCTGCATTGTCCTCCAACTCAAAACCCGATAGTGTTTTCTCAAGAACAATGAAATTTAGAGTTAAGGAGAGAATGAGAGAAAGCAATGTTGTAAGCTGCTTTGGTCTGATTTGAATGATCAGTTAGGACCTCTATTTATAGTGGAGGAGTTGTGTTGAAGTGGTCCACTAGAAGCTCAGAGGATAAGGTCATGGTTCAATGGTCTTGGCTTGGCATAAATGACTCTTGCACTAGGTGTAACAGCTGCACCAAATAGATCAGCTATGTATTGACTGATTCCATATTCCTCAGTCATTTTAATTGTTATTTAATCAGAGACCTTGACTGAGGTGAGTGAGAATTTTGAAAGTGCATTATTCCACATTAATTCCCTTTGAATTCAAGGTATATATGCCAAAAACTCATCAATTCTCAAGGATAAGCTTTTGGCATTTTAGTCCAAGTTTGTTGTTTGGATCAGATGCATTGTGATCAGATTGGATGAATTTGGCATAGTGATCCTTGGATTTGAATCAAAAATCGTGGAAAGCAAGAAAACATGAAAACTGGTTTTTCAAAAAACAGTTGCAGCAGCATGCCTTTGAGCTGCTATATCCCTTGATTTCCATGGAGTTTTTTCATGCTAATGGACCCTTTGGATTGCTAGTAATATGCACAACAACTTTGGTGTTTACACCTTGAATTGATCCATCTTGCAACTATGTGAAAAGTACCCCAAGTTTTGGTGTTTTCAACAAAATCTGCCTTGGGCAGAATTTTTCTAAGTGTTGGAAAAAGATGCATTTTCATGTTTTTAGTGATTTTGATCCAATCATAACTTGAAATCTGTGAGGAATTGGAATGAGGTGTAGTTGACACTTTTAAATTATGCCATGAGAGCTACAAATCCATCTTTGGATCATTCAAAATGGTTGCTTGGATCTCAAGTTATGATCCTTGGAAGTTGGTACCCTAGCCAATTTGTTCCATAACTTAGAGAAATTCTAAGTTTTTATGGTTACCCCCTTTTACAAGTTATCCCACTTTCTTTGATTTTTCTTGATGAATGATGATTCAAATCACATATTAACATTGATTTAGGGTTAAGGAACCATAATAGTGAAAAATCTCAAAAAATCAAACTTGACTTTTGTGCACAGTTGACTTTTTATCAGATGAATTCCAAACTGTGCAATCCTTTGTGAAATCAAGTCCTTGACCTAAATCAAACTTGATGGATATGTTCTTGTTAACCCTTATTTTCGACGCTAGAAAAATCAAAGCTATTTTAAGTTAAAAAATTATTTTTAACATGAAGAAGGCTTCGACCCAGCTTTGGTGAAGCCTGAGTCGAATAGGGGTTTTGGAAGCCTAAAAAATGGCTAAGTGTTGGGAAAGGTTTCGACCATGAGAATATGGAAACGCGCGCTGCAGTTGTTATACTAAGGCTGGAGGGAATTTCCAATGTTTGAAATTCAAATAGGAGCAGTTGTGAACGTGGGAACAGTTGAGAGCAAGGAGAAGGCGCCAAAGGGACACGTTTGAAGCCATAACCACCACTTAGTAGTTGTTTTTTAGCACTATAAATAGGAGTTAGTTCTATGTAATAAGGGTGTTCATATTTTTGTACAAGTTATTCAAAGAAACTCAAAGTACCCGCGTGTAGAGAAACGAGTTCGTGAGAATGTACGTAATGTAACACCACCCTTTATTTCTTTCATCAATGCAAGTTATCTTCATTATGTTTATGTTTCAGCACTTTACGTTTTCCTGAATTTCACTTTTCATGTCAAATTTACTTAAAGTCTTGTTTTCAAACTTCCATTTAGACTTCCTGCATTTACTTTCGACTGCACCTTTATATTCAAGCATTTACCTTTAAAATCTTTATTTTCAAGAACGTGGAGTTCATCTTTATTTCTTGTCTTTTATCTTCAAAGTCTTTTAATTTTGAAGTCATTTATCTTTCGACAACTCCTTTAAATTTCAGTCTTTATTTTCAAGAACGTGGAGTTCACTGCATTTTATTTTCAAAAGCTTTTACATTACTGCATTTACTATCAAAGTCATTTATTTTCTTGCCCTTTACTTTCGACAGTCATTTACTCTTTCTGCACCTTTTACATTCAAGAACGTGGAGTTCAAGCATTTTTACATTTCTTGTTGTTTACTTTCGACAGTTATTTATCTTCCTACACTTTTACTTTTCAAAGTCATTTACCTTTGTGTCTTTTACCTTCGACGCCTTTAAATTCTGCATCATTTATTTACAGCCCTTTACATTTCTAAGCCTTTACTTTATTTGCAAGTAGTCGAACGTGGAGTTCATGTAGTTTTCTTTTGCTGTCGAACCTGGAGTTCAATTTACATTTCTTGCATTTACCATTGTCAGTTACGTTTTCCCTTAAATTTAGCACATGTCCTAGGATTTGTGTGGTCGATCCTGCAAGTTAGTCAGTTTTATTTAAAATTGATAGACTAGAGGTTGTTTACCAAAATTCATAGTAAACAAATTGGCACACCCGGTGGGACCCAGTGCTAAGTTTTATACTTTTTGTTAACCTTATCTTTCTTGGTGAAGAAGTACTTTCGTTGTATGTTATTGAGAAGTGGGAAGTTAGCCACAACAAATGAAGGAATACCAAAGAGAAGATACACTAAAAGAATGGCATCTAATGCCAACCAACAAGTTGATCCGCAAGGGAGTCTTTCAAACACGAAGTCAAGTAGCAGTATGGGATCTCAAAGCACATCATCCCCAGTGCCTTCGACAAGAGGACATACGTCATCTTCATTAGTAGTGTCTGAACCAGGATCAACATTCACAAAATCATATACTCAACCTGTGTTAGAATACATAGGACCACAAAGTCCTAATTCACCAACACCCCCAGGAGGAAATTCAATGTACCGACATGTCCCTCCTCCAGGTTTTCCACATCTAGGGTCGAGGAGTCAACCCTATGGTATGCCTACAGCAATGATGCAAAATCTGCAGAATGCTCCACCTGTATTTTCAGAGACTGTAGTGTCTTCGGCATTACAAGGATCAGGAGGTCGAAACAACCAGAGTATAGGTGTTGGTTACTCCGTTCAAGCGCCTAGTCTTACAAATACATCCATAAATTGTTTGAGACAGTAGATGGATGAAAGTAACATGCAAATGGTGCATACGTTGTCTCAAACAATGGGAGAAGTTTTTCAACCCTTGATTCAGAATACAACTCAAACTAACCAACAATTGGCTGCATAATTGGCACGCATGGCTGATTTCATGGGAGTACCAGCGGTGGATCGAAGAACAATTGGCGGTACATGAAGTAAATTTGGAAGATCAAGAGATGATTGATCATTTTAGAGCCGAACCACCAAGAAACCAGATGCCAATCCAGATAGAGGAAGAGCCAGTAGTGATGGTGAACAGGAACCAAAATGCTGATCAATTACTTAGACAAGTTCGACACCAAAATCAAGCAGAGGAAAATAATCTTGCAGCCATGGTTGAAAGGATAATGACCAAAAATGGTGTGAATCTTGGCTTCACAAGGCCAAATTATACTTCGCCCATAGTGGATTATATTCTCCAAGCAGAATTACCCCCTAGGACGAAGGTTCCAAAGTTTAGCAAATTTTCAGGAGATACTACTGAGTCTACCGTCGAACATGTGGCTAGATATTTGATTGAAGCAGGCAAAATTGCAGCTGACGAAAGCCTCGTACTTCTCAAGTTCCCTTACCAAGAATGCCTTCACATGGTTTACTACTTTGCCTCCAAATTCCATATACAATTGGACCCAACTAGAATGTTTGTTTCCTGAATAGTTCTACATGGGGCAAACTAAGATTAGTTTGAAAGAATTGGCTAGCATCAAACGCAAAGTTACTGAGCTAATTGATGATTACCTGAATAGGTTTCGACTTCTCAAAGCCAGGTGCTTTACACAAGTGCCAGAACATGAGTTGGTCGAAATGGCTGCTGGGGGTCTTGATTATTCCATTAGGAAGAAATTAGATACCCAATATCTTAGAGATATGACCCAGTTGGCTGATAGGGTTCGACAACTAGAAAGGCTGAAAGAACAAAAGGCTAAATTCAGCAGGGGTAAAAAAGTAGCCTTTGTCAAATGTAATGAAGATGTGGAGAATCTGTATGATGAAACATCTTATTTCGACGGAAATGAGGTTGACATTTCTGAGTTAAAGCAAGGTCCACCTTATGCCTGCAAATTATTAGCTCCTTCAGATGGTAAAAATCATGTCGAATCTAACGACATATTTCCTAAGAAAACATACACTTTCGACGTCACTAAATGTGACAAAATTTTTGATTTGTTAGTTAAAGATGGGAAAATGATAGTGCCTGCTGGCGCTAAGATGCCACCTTTAGAACAAAGAAAGAAAAGAGGTTTTTGTAAGTACCATAATTTTTTGGGTCATAAAACTTCTCAATGTTTTCTTTTCAGGGATTTGGTGCAAAATGCTATCCAAGAAGGAAGGCTGAAGTTTGGTGACAAAGGCAAAGCCCAGATGAAAATTGACTCTGACCCATTGCAAGTTGCAGAGGCTAACTACACAGAGCCTCACGAGGTCCAAATGGTCGAAGCCACATAAGGGTTTGATCAGTCAGTCAACATGGTGGAAGTTACTGAGGACTTCGCCACCAATCCTGTGATAACTGAAGGTTTTAGTAAGGTTGCAAATGGCCTGAATGTTAATGGTACCAGTCTAATGTTGGTGACCAAAGAAACTGCTGATAAGTTTGTTGAAATGGATAATGCTGCCAAGGTTTTGGATATGGCAGTGAGTGGATTGAAGATAAATGCCACTGAGGGCATTAACATGGCCGATTTGGTTGAAGAATCTGATTCTAGCTCAGACAGCATCAGCACCAATGAGGCTATGGGCAGAAATGCCCCCAAAGTCCAAGTTGTTAAAGAGTTGGAAGATGACATGTTGTTGGTAGGAGAGATGATAGACATGGATGGTTGTTTGGTAGAAAACTGGATATGTATAGCTGCTGAACAATTCTTCAAGACATCTCCGGATGTTGAAAGAGTCAATGCTGAGGAAATGGTCGAAGCTGAAAAAGCTGCTTGGCAAGAAGCTTCCCAAAAAGCTGCAAGAGCAGCAGCAAGTGGTGGTTGTCCGGCGAAGACCACTGAAAGTCTTGAAGCTCATTTCTCCAAGATGCACTTAAAGGATAAAATTGATGTCAATATGGTCGAAATTACAGATCAAAAAGCTAAACAAGTGAGTAAGGCAGATGAACAGGAAGAGCGCAACAAAATAGCTTATCCTAAGCAAGAGGAGATAATCGTGGACTTTCTGTACCATTGCCAGAAGAAAGGTTCTGGAGTAATGTTATGTCCTAGATGCAGCGCCATTTTTGATGAGAAAGCTGCCCACAAGTTAGAAGGTGTCAAAAAAGCTGGTGGAAGCTGGGGGCAGAAGGTAAATAAAGGTCCCAGAGGTTTTGACCATAGGCGACTTTCGACAGGATTGAAAAACCAAGTACCAGGAGTTAGGCCAGGTACATTCAAACCAGCTGCAAATGTGCCAACAGGGAGTTGGATCAAGCCTATCGAAGGAAGAGGACTGAAGAAGAAGTGGGAGAAATTTGATGTGGAAAGAGGTTCTTTATTTGAGTATAGAAAAGAGAACCATACCATCAACAAGTCAGCATACATTTCTCAAAATTACAAGGGTAAAAATCCCATGTCTAGATCACAATGGCGAAGAGAGCAACGTAGGCAAAAGGCTATCAGGGAGGCTCAGGTACAAGGAAAGTCAAGCACCAATATTGATAATCAAGCTGGGACAATTGAGAAGATGCCCATAAGGCGAAAGCTGTTCAATGTTCAGCCAGAGAAGAAAGTTGAAGATAATGAGAATATGACTGATAATTTCGACTGTGAGTCAGCAGCTTCTCTAGATATTCTTGTGAATGTGGTATCAGTAATGCCAAAAGAATTTGGTCAAGTTTCAGAGGTCGAAGACTTGGATCAAACTGCTGAATTAGAAATGTTGGCACATAAGCCTGTGTGTTATTACATCATGAACAATGGGTGCGGCGAAGAACAGAATGCTTTCTTTGAACACCTCACAGAGGCAATGAAGGGTCATCTGAAGCCTCTCTACATTACTGGCAAAGTAGAAAATGTTCCTGTTAACAAAATCCTGGTGGATTGTGGTGCAACTGTTAATTTAATGCCAAGATTTTTGCTGAGCAAGTTTGGGAAGTTTGAGACTGATACCAAACCCCACAACATGGTTCTGTCGAACTATGAAGGAAAAGTTGGTTCCACTCTAGGAGTAATTCAAGTGGATCTTACTGTGGGAACCATTACCAGACCAACAGTGTTTATGGTCGTTGAGATGAAAGCTAACTACAATCTACTCTTGGGTAGGGAGTGGATTCATGGAATAGGAGATGTACCTTCATCTATGCATCAAAGAATAACCATTTGGAGACCAGATGGGATAGTTGAAAATATTGAAGCTGATCAAGGGTACTTTAAGGTGCCTATTAATCATGTGGACAGTAGACAATTTGAGAAACATTTGGCGAACATTGCTCCATGTCCTCCAGCTGACTTTGAGTTTACGCCTGATGAAGAAGCATTTTATTCATTGTATTTACACCCTGTCGAAGGTTTCAGATGGGACAGGGAAGTACCAGGAGGAAGGTTGCCATGCTTAGGCTCACCTCCAATAGAGCCCACAGGATGGGGAGATGAATTCAGTGATCATGACTGAGTTAGAAGCTTTAAAAAGAATTTCGGCCTATGTGGCTGAAACAAAACTACAAGCGGCTTTGGAAGCCGCCAATGACTATATGGCTGGCGAAGCCATTTCTGAATGTTATCAAGAAGTTCCTAGTAAGGACTTTGACCCAAAACCTCCAGATAAGGTTGAAACTATGGAGCAAAGCCAGAGGCTCGACGCCATCTATGAAGATGAGCCTTTGGGATTTGAGAAGGATCCGTTGGCGAATAATATCAAAATGCTCGCACAAGATCCTTTAGAAGAAGTTGACCTCAGTGGGGGGACAACCAAAAGGCCTACCTACATCAGTGCTAACCTTGATCCCCAGTTGAAGGTTGAAGTGGTTCAGTTGTTGAAAGAGTTCAAGGACTGCTTCGCCTGGGACTATGATGAGATGCCTGGTTTGAGCAGGGAGTTGGTCAAACACAGGTTACCTATGACACCTGGGAAAAAACCAGTCAAGCAGAATCCAAGACGGTTTGCATCAGAGATATTGTCAAAGATCAAAGAGGAAGTCGAAAGACTGCTTCGTTGTAAGTTCATTCGCACGGCAAGGTATGTCGAATGGTTGGCTAATATAGTACCTGTTATTAAAAAGAATGGGTCTTTGAGAGTTTGCATTGATTTTAGAGATTTAAACATTGCAACTCCTAAAGATGAATATTCAATGGCAGTAGCAGAAATGTTAATAGATTCTGCAGCAGGACATGAATATCTTAGTATGCTAGATGGATATTCTGGCTACAACCAAATATTCATTGCTGAGGAAGATGTTCATAAAACTGCTTTTAGATGCCCTGGAGCCTTAGGCACCTATGAGTGGGTAGTGATGCCTTTTGGTCTCAAAAATGCTGGTGCTACTTATCAAAGGGCGATGAATTCAATCTTCCATGATTTTATAGACATATTCATGCAAATTTACATTGATGATATTGTTATAAAGTCTATTTCTGGGAAGAGTCACATTGACCATCTTCGACGGTCCTTTGAAACGATGAGAAAATATGGTCTTAAAATGAATCCTCTCAAATGTGCTTTTTATGTGCAGGCAGGGTATTTCCTAGGCTTTGTGGTCCACAAGAAAGGGATCAAAATAAATCATAATAAAACCAAAGCCATAATGGAGGCGAAAGCGCCATCAACTAAAAAGGAGTTACAGTCGTTGTTGGGCAAGATCAACTTCTTAAGAAGGTTTATATCCAACCTGAGTGGCAAAACACAAGCCTTTTCTCCATTGCTTCGTTTCAACAAAGATGGTTTTGAGTGGGGGAAATTACAGCAGGAAGCCTTCGACAAGATCAAGGAGTACCTAAGCCACCCTCCAATTCTTTCACCACCTTGTAGAAACAAGAGTATGAGATTGTATATAGCTGCATCAGATAAAACTCTAGGGAGCATGTTAGCTCAGGAGGATGAAAATGGAGTCGAAAGAGCCATTTATTACCTTAGTCGAGTTTTAAATGATGCAGAAACTAGGTATATCATGATTGAAAAGTTATGTTTATGCTTGTATTTCTCTTGTACTAAATTGAAGCAATATATAAAGCCAGTTCATGTGTATGTTTCTTCTCACTTTGATGTTGTAAAACATATGTTATCTAAGCCTATTTTGCATAGTCGAATTGGCAAATGGGCATTAGCATTAACAGAATTTTCTCTAACATATCAACCTTTAAAAGCTGTGAAAGGGCAAATAGTTGCAGACTTTATAGTTGACCACTCCATAAATGAAAATGATTAGAATTATGTTGAATTAAAATCTTGGAAGTTATACTTTGATGGATCAAGTCATAAAAATGGAACAGGAGTGGGAATACACATTATTTCGCCTGAAAAAATTCCAACAAAATTCAAGTATAAGGTCGAAGGACCTTGCTCTAACAATGAGGCTGAATATGAAGCATTAATTGCTGGCCTTGAAATTTTGTTAGAATTGGGGGCAACTAGAGTCGAAATAATGGGAGACTCAGAATTGGTTATAAAACAAATTACAAAGGAATATAAATGTGTTAAAGAAAATCTCATTATGTACTTTGTAATAGCCAATAGATTATTAAAGAAATTTGAGGTAGTGGCCATCCAACACATACCTAGAATAGAGAATCAAGTTTCTAATGACTTGGCTCAAATTGCCTCTGGATACAAGGTGTCGAAGGAAAACCTTCAAGAAGTAATTGAAGCAAGAGGTAAAGTGGTGGCTGTTGGATTGTGCCCATCAGACTTAGAAACAACTAAGCTTGGATGCATAGATGGCGAAAATTTTGAAATTTTTGCTATAGATGATTTGACAGACGAAGACTGGAGGAAGCCTATAGTTAAATATTTGCAAAATCCAACGGCTTCGACAGAGCGAAAAATCAGGTATCAAGCTTTAAGCTATGTACTTTTGGGTAATGAATTATTTAAAAAGACCCCTGAAGGAGTCTTATTGAAATGCCTTAGTGAAGCAGAGGCATATTTGGCTCTTTCGGCAATACATAGTGGGGCATGTGGAGTGCACCAAGTTGGCCAGAAGATGAAATGGCTGTTGTTTCGACAAGGCATGTATTGGCCTACTATGCTGAAAGATTGCATAGAATTTGCTAAGGGTTTCTGGTAATGTCAAATTCATACTGGCGTACAGCATATCCCTGCAAGTGAATTACATTCCATAGTGAAACCATGGCCTTTCAGAGGATGGGCTTTGGATATAGTGGGAGAGATTCGACCAACATCTTCAAAGAACCAAAGATATATTTTGGTGGGAATTGATTATTTCACCAAGTGGATTGAAGCAATACCACTGGCGAATATAGGTCAAGAAGATGTTATTGAATTCATTCAAAATCACATTATTTATAGATTTGGTATTCCTGAAACAATCACTACGGATCAAGGATCAGTGTTTACTGGTCGAAAGGTGCAGGAGTTTGCCAAAGAAATAGGTTTTAAGTTATTGACTTCTACACCTTATTATGCTCAGGCCAATGGGCAAGTCGAAGCTGCCAATAAGGTAGTGATTGGACTAATTAAGAAGCATGTGGGAAAGAAGCCTAGAAATTGGCACAAGACATTGGACCAAGTTCTTTGGGCATGTCGAACATCCCCTAAAGAGGCTACTAATACCACTCCGTTTCGACTTACGTTTGGTCATGATGCAGTATTGCCTGTTGAGATTTATTTGCAATCTGTAAGAGTTCAAAGACATCATGAGATTCCCTCTGAGGATTATTGGGAAATGATGATGAATGAATTAGTGGATTTGGATGAAGAGAGGCTTAGAGCCTTGGAGTTGTTAAGAAGACAAAAGAAAAGGGTCGAAGAATCCTACAACAAAAAGGTTAAGTCTAAATCTTTTGCATGTGGGGATTTAGTTTGGAAAGTGATTTTGCCTATGGATCAAAAGGATAGAACATTAGGCAAATGGTCTCCTAAGTGGGAAGGTCCATTCCAAGTCATACAAGTTTTCTCTAATGGAGCTTATGAAGTGGAAGAGTTGGACAAAGATAAAAGAATCTTGAAAGTAAATGGCAAGTATTTGAAAAAATATAAGCCTATTTTGCAAGAGATTTGCATCAAAACTTAAGCTTTATTGAATAAAAAGAAAGCCAAAATAGGCCAAGTCAGCTAATATGGCATACAAAGCAAAGAAGAATCAATACAATAATTTTTAATCAAGGAAAGGTTATTCATAATCTCTCCAATATATGGATTTGAGGAAATCCATATAATCTACATCTGGTTCATCACCAGAGTCCTGGGTGCTGGAGCGTCCTTTCTTAGAGATCTTCATTCTAGTTTCTCTCCTCTTGGCTTGAGAGGTTGCTCCAATAGAGGCTTCAGGTTTCTTTGTTGCCTCCATCTTTTTTGTTTCCTCAACTGCCTTTACCTTTCCAGCCATTTTCTTGGCTGATGATTTCTCTGAATTGTTCATGTTTTCTTCTATGCAAAACCTGGTCATATGGAAGAGAATTTATAAAGGCGAAGTATTGATTGGATTGGCCAGTCAAACGGTGGAAACACGTGAGTTATTCTTGGAATTATGCCTGAGGGCTATGCTATAAATGTTACTTTAAAGCTAGAGGCTTATGCCTTGAAGTTTTAAAACTGAGAAAGTTTTGTTTTCCAAGAGAAAAGATAGAATGCCTTAATTGCAAATTTGACTGAAATATGAAGCAATAAATAAAATACATCATAATATAATATGGGTCGAAAGCAGTTAATGGCGAAATAATAAAGATTGATTAATCAATGCCAAAGGCATAAAACTGTCATTACATAAAGGCCTGAAAAGGCCAAGAAACAAATGATTGGTTGAGAAAATAAAGGTCTTGAAAGCATCAGAAGGGAAGCCTCGACTCCAACTGGGAAAAGGTTTCTATGTGATGTTTGAGGCGAGCATTGCACAAAGATTCATCAAGCTTGACTGTGGCAAGCTGTTTCTTAAGTTTTTGGGCTGCCTCAATGCGATCTATGGCATGTTTCATTTCCCTAACCATCTCAGTGGTGTCGAAATTTTGCAAATCACGGTTGCGTTTTTCAGCATTCTCAATTTTAGTTTGTAACTCAGTGATTTGCTACTTCCAGGCTTCAATATTCTTCTGATTGGAGGCTATTTCATCTTGTGTTTTCTTTTGGTCAGCCTCTATACTTTCGACCTTCTCATATGACTCCTTTGCACCACACCAAGCTGCACTCTCAAGACCAGATGTTTCCTCTAGGGTCTTCCTGATAGATGGAAGCAGCTTTATCTCTGCAGCTATTTGGTTCACCATAGCAGTTAACTCTATTAGAAAGCCAGAAACGTCTAGATTAAGAGTGGTAAGCTCAAGCTTTCCAAGGGTATCCTTCAGATAAGCGGTTGCAGATGGGTCTGAGGCCAAAACTCTGTGAATGTCCCCCCTGAAGAATTTTTTCTTTATGGCTTGGAGGATTGGTTTGGTGAAGTCATCTGATGCTGGAGTCGAAGAGACAGAAGAAGAAGAACCATACTTCTGCCCAAGTATTAATTTGGAATACTCACGTGGGATCGACCACTTGAGTGTTGTCAGTGAGTCTCCAGGAGGTGGAATGTTAGCCATGGTTTGCTCGACCACAAGCGAAGGAGTATGGTGGGGATTAGGATCAGTTTGTTCTTTTTCCTCCTCTTCTTCTGATTCTTCTCCTTCTTCATCTTTTTCTTCTTCGACTACCTTTTCTTCTTCAGGCTCTTCAGCAATTGGTCGAATATTCTCCTGGTCATCAGCTGGTGTAGGATGTGGTTCATTTGTCTCCTCAGGCGCAACTTGACCAGGATTGTCATTGTGTGTTTGAACTTCAGGTTCATTTCTTTCTTCTTCAACCAATTGATCATTATCCATGAAGTTAGCTAGATCGAAGGGTGGTGGACTGGAGGCATCATCATCATCAGAATTGGTGCCATCAGCTTGTGCGTTTTGAGTAGTGGCTTGAACTGGTGGTGTGGTGTGTTCTGCAGTATGTGGATTAGGTTGATTAATCTCACTCAAACTAGAGCCAATATCAGAAGATGGGTGATAAGTTTGCTCACCTTGGTTGTTGAGGAGCGTGGTGGTGAAGCTTCCTGCAGTCGGTTGAGGAGTAGGATTGTTAATGATGTTGGTGGCGAGATTGCTTGGATTGGTTGGGGATCAGGATTAGTGAGTATGTTTGCCTAAAGAACACAAGTGGAGAAAGTGAGATTGAAAGAATTTGGGCGAAAGACATCAATATAATAAAAAATGGTGCACATACCTGAGCTTGTACAACAACAGGACTTGAGTCATCACTCCCATGGTCACCAAGAGGTGTTCTCAAGGCCACCTTGGAAGGATCTTTTTCGACACCACTTGTTGTGGGTGCCTTTTCGAGTATTTTGGCCACATTCGAAGGAGGTGGGCCAGTAGGTCCAGATGCCTTTATTGGTTTTCTTATTTTCTTTGTAAGAACCTCCTCAGGAGATTCATCTGAGGCCTCTGAAGTTATAATCACAGCTGGGGTATCCTTTTTACCTTTCTTGGAAGGTGTTGGAGGTTTTCGACCATTCTGAAGAGGCAATGCAAATATAAGAAAGGAATTCATATAGTAAAAGCGTAAGCATGGGATGTGAAATATACCTGTGTGCTCTCTGGTTCTTTGCCAATTTGTGAGGTAGCAGCCCTAGTCGAAGCAGTTTTCCTAGGCAAAGCTGAAAGACAGTAAAAAATTGTTACAAGTTAATGATTACGTGGTTAGTTATAAAGCCGTGGATTAAGGGTTTCAAACCTTCATATATTTCAGATTCGACACGAACGTCCTGAATTCCTATATGAAGGTGGCCTTTAAAATTGTCTAACATATGCTTAGTCGAAACCACTCGTTGGGCCTTTGGCTGAGACTGCTGTCGAAGAAGTTTTAAATGCTCCCCACAGACAAACCAATCTGGAAATGGAGGGGCAAGCGCCACTCCAAAATCAGCATTGGGCAGTCGAGGGAACTTTGGAGGAAAAAGTTTAAAATCTACCTCATAACGTTTCTCAAGAGGGACGTTGGGAGGAATTTTTAGTTGATCCAGCTTTCCTAGAAATTTTCACTTTAGGGTGACAACAGCCTCATGAATGGTTCGACTAAGATCATCTGGTCGATAGATAGTTTCAAAGTATTTTTGAAAAGCATGTATTTCTTCGATGTGAGTAAACTTACTCTTTTTCGTCTTGTCCTACACATTGAGAAAAGCGTGGTCAAGTAACGAAGAAAATGTAGCCACATCAAGAAAGTGCTCACTATAGTGCTTCGACCACCATTGATGGAATGATGAAGTGCATAGAAAAGAAGGCTCAAAAAACACAGGAGAGAGGATTCTTCTTTTCTCATTCCGGCTGTCGAGTGTAAGGGAGACATTTTCCTCGTCGAAGCAGGCAGTGTGAGGAATTACTTGGCCCTTTCTCTCATACAAGCACTGAGGAAAACTCTGGGCCAACCCAAACTGTCGAGAGACAAGGTTTGGTTGATAGGCAATCAGTGCTGATAAACCTCTCCCTAAGTTCAGCCTGTGGATAAAGAATCTGGGAATCAAAAAGGCTTCCCAAATAGCAACAGATTCTTGATCAAGAGTTTGGTGAGGATTTGGAAATGGCCTTTTAAACCACACAGGGTCGTATCTTCGTTGAGCAAAAGGTGCCATGCTAGGAGTGAACTCATAGCGCTTGGCAAACATCATAATATAGCTGGTAAAGGCCCTTTGAAGGGTTTCACCATCATCATTGGGAGTGAGTTTGGCCAGACGCGTCCCTTCGACACTCTTCTCCCTTATTTCAGCAGAGGCTTCATCAACTAGGCCTTTTCTGGGGAGGCTAGCCTCAAATGTATCATTAAGCCACAATTGAAGTAGCCAAAGAGGACCACTCAAGTGCATAGGACCTTGGGCCTCCATATTTCTAAGTCGAGAAGCCCCTTCACTGATAGACTCATAAAGGTTTGCCAGAATGAGTTCACTCAAGCAGGTTCCTCTGTTGTGGTAAAGTTGATTCGCCAGGGGCAGGTACTTCTTAGCTACCTGCAAAGATTTTGTACAAAAAACATATCTCGACAGCTAGACTGTGAGAAAAGCAATATGTTCTTCATCAGACACTTCTTCATCTTCTTGTTTAAAGTGGTGTTTGATGAAGAGAGTGTATGTAAGTTTAGAGCCTGAAATATTGATGGTGTCTTCAGCATCAACATCAGGGTTATAAGTAAGGCCATCTGGGCGAAGCCCTGTGATGGCAGCTACATCGAACAAGGTTGGGGTAACCATTCCACATGGCAGATGGAAGGTATAATGGGTGTTGTCCCAAAAGTATAAGGATGCTGCCAACATGTTCAGACAGTATGGTATGCTGGTCTTCGACAGCATAAGAAGGTCATAAATCCCTATATCCTTCCAATGTTCAGCTTTGACCTTCTCCATCTTCGCCATCCATTGGTCAAATTCTTTCAAGGGATTGATAGCTCTCACCAGCCTGGTGCCATTAGTGAGATAGCCAACATTGATTTTGGGCAAGGGGATTTCTTCACGAGAGGATCCAGTAGCAACGTTGATTTTGGGAAAACTCTTTTGCCCTAACGACCTTGTTTTCCGGTAAGAGGGGAGAAACTCACTTAGTCTCTCTTGAGAAATGTCAACATCAGCTAAAAGACCACACAATGCGTAAGGTTTGTCAAAAACAACTATAGGAATCATTACCCGAGACTTGTATATGGCTCTTGTTTCTTCAGAGGTGGGTTCTGGCATGCAACGACAGTTATCCACTAGTTGGGGGCCTGGGATATTAGCGAATGGAGGAATGGTTTATTTAAATGGAGTAGCCTTGCCTCTCTGAGTTTTCTTTGGTTGAGGATTGGTTTGGGAAGATGCCATTATTGAAGAAGACGAAAAGATGGTGTTTTTCTGGGTGTTGCGTAAGAGAAACTGAAGAGAAGAAAATGTTCGCTTGAGAATATGAGAGTGTGGAAAGTTCACAAAGTGGCAGAAATGGGTATATATAGACGTTTATAAATCCCAAGAGCCTTGGATCTACCGTTGAATTTGAGGCGTTAGTGGGACGCGTGTTCTTTTCCTGGAGACGTGATGAAAGGTAGCAGTTATGTTCAGACTGCAAACATCTATTTTCGAGAAAAGTGTTATGATGAATACGGCTGAAGAGACGTTTAAGGATTTGTCATGATGGTATGACGTCATAAGCGTGGGTTAGAGAAACGAACAATTCAGCCACTAAGTAATTAGTGGGATATTCAGTTAAGGCCATGCAAACAAGCGTCGAAATGGTTATTATGTCAAGAAATGACCTTCCTACCAATTCTGGCGAAAGGATATTCCTTGGGGGCAATTTGTTAACCCTCATTTTCGACGCTAGAAAAATCAAAGCTATTTTAAGTTAAAAAATTATTTTTAACATGAAGAAGGCTTCGACCCAGCTTTGGTGAAGCCTGAGTCGAATAGGGGTTTTGGAAGCCTAAAAAATGGCTAAGTGTTGGGAAAGGTTTCGACCATGAGAATATGGAAACGCGTGCTGCAGTTGTTATACTAAGGCTGGAGGGAATTTCCAATGTTTGAAATTTCAAATAGGAGCAGTTGTGAACGTGGGAACAGTTGAGACCAAGGAGAAGGCGCCAAAGGGACACGTTTGAAGCCATAACCACCACTTAGTAGTTATTTTTTTAGCACTATAAATAGGAGTTAGTTCTATGTAATAAGGGTGTTCATATTTTTGTACAAGTTACTCAAAGAAACTCAAAGTACCCGCGTGTAGAGAAACGAGTTCGTGAGAATGTACGTAATGTAACACCACCTTTTATTTCTTTCATCAATGCAAGTTATCTTCATCATGTTTATGTTTCAGCACTTTACGTTTTCCTGAATTTCACTTTTCATGTCAAATTTACTTAAAGTATTATTTTCAAACTTCCATTTAGACTTCCTGCATTTACTTTCGACTGCACCTTTATATTCAAGCATTTACCTTTAAAATATTTATTTTCAAGAACGTGGAGTTCATCTTTATTTCTTGTCTTTTATCTTCAAAGTCTTTTAATTTTAAAGTCATTTATCTTTCGACAGCTCCTTTACATTTCAGTCTTTATTTTCAAGAACGTGGAGTTCACTGCATTTTATTTTCAAAAGCTTTTACATTACTGCATTTACCTTCAAAGTCATTTATTTTCTTGCCCTTTACTTTCGACAGTCATTTACTCTTTCTGCACCTTTTACATTCAAGAACGTGGAGTTCAAGCACTTTTACATTTCTTGTTGTTTACTTTCGACAGTTATTTATCTTCCTGCACTTTTACTTTTCAAAGTCATTTACCTTTGTTTCTTTTACCTTCGACGCCTTTAAATTCTGCATCATTTATTTACAGCCCTTTACATTTCTAAGCCTTTACTTTATTTGCAAGTAGTCGAATGTGGAGTTCATGTAGTTTTCTTTTGCTGTTGAACGTGGAGTTCAATTTACATTTCTTGCATTTACCATTGTCAGTTACGTTTTCCCTTAAAATTAGCACATGTCCTAGGATTTGTGTGGTCGATCCTGCAAGTTAGTGAGTTTTATTTAAAATTGATAGACCAGAGGTTGTTTACCAAAATTCACAGTAAACAGTTCCATAGGTGTTACAGGGTGTATTGAAGCATGTCCCAAGGTTTGGGAGCATGTCTGAGTCAAAAGTCAAAGGTTCAGTTGACCTTTTCCTCAAAACCCTAATTGTGGTCCTAATGAAATTGAAGCTTGTGGATCAGGCTTCTTGGATCAATCCATTGTTGAAAATGGATCAATGTAGTGTATTAGAGACCCTCAAATCATGTCTTGAGGTCTTGGCTCATGCTTTGTCCCAAAAGTCAACTTAGGGGTGAATTAGGTCAAGAAACCCTAATTCCTGATTTTTGGGTAAATGCAACCCTTGAGGTTAAATTGACTTGATGATTCGGTCCATGAGGTCCCTTGGAGTATATTGGGTTATGCTTTGGAGCATTGGCTCATGCCCAGAGGAAAATTTCCATCTGGAGGCCTTGGTCGACCAAAACCCTAATTTGGTGACACTGGCGATCTTGAGGCTTGATCCACTTGGAATGCTGCAACCTTGGGCTTGATTCCTGATGTGGGAGTCCTCCTGATTCCTTTATGAATGTTTGAGAGCTTAGACAAGTTGAAGATCATGTCATTTCTTGATTGATCCTTTGTCTAAGGCTCTAAGAGGGCTTAAAACCCTAGTCCTTGATTATAGCGAATGCTCAACAATCCTTGAGGAGATTTATGAGGCATAAAGGTACATCCATATTGTGATGATGATTTGCACAATGATGAGAAATATTAGTGGTCAAAATTTGGGGTAAGACAACGAGTTTCTACCCTTTGCTCTTCACGGTTATCGTACATCCGTCCGCACTTCAACAGGGGCAATCCCTTTCTCTCTAAAATATGGCATGGAGGCAGTGCTCCCCATAGAAGTAAAGATCCCATCAATTTGGGTATTGATGGAAGCTAAGCTAACAGAAGCTGAATGGTGTCAAAGTTGACACGATGAACTGAATCTGATCGAAGAAAAGCGAATAACGGCTCTATGCCACGGTCAATTGCATCAGCAAAGAATGAAGAAGGCGTTTGATAAAAAGGTCTGACCCCGAGTCTTCAGGAAAGGAGACCTTGTGCTCAAAAAGATACAATCATTTCTCACTGATTCCTGGGTCAAATGGACTCCGAATTATAATGGCCCCTATGTGGTCAAGAAAGCCTTCTCAGGCGGCGCCTTGAGACTCACAACCATGGATGGAGAAAAATTTGCCTACCCCACAAATGTTGACGTAGTCAAGAAATACTTCACCTAAATAAATAGAAAAAAGCGTCTCGGTGGATTGAAAACCCGAAAGGGCGGTCCTGGCAAAAATTTGAGACACAAGCAAAAAAAAATCATCCCGATGGATTGGAAATCTCAAAGTACAGTCCAGGCAAAAATTAGGGATTATTGGAAAGTAACTACGTTTGACAAGGTTAAATCCCTCAGCAGTTATGCCATCCATCAGAGAAAACTCCAGTCAAGGTCATCTTCGGCAGAAGCTCAGGATGTCCGGAATTCAAAGTTGGTAGAAGGATAACAATCGTTATGCTTCAATATAGCCCTTTTTTCTTAAATTACCATTTTCTATCATTGTAAATACTCTATGGGATCACACGCTTAGCTGATTTCCATTCTATCAATAAAATTTGAGCCCTAGTGCTTTTGTTTGCAATTCTTATTTGTTTTAGCTTTACAGAATGACATTTTAATATGATCAACGATTCTTGAAATAAAACAAAAATGAATTTACTTGTCAAATTGTTTCTGCTTTTTAAAATAAAGATGGCAATTCTTTTGACTGTTGAACATCGATAGCTTCTCCAGAAGTGATTGAACCTCAAAGTGCAGAATTAAAGTACTCCTTCTAAACCAGTACGCCTGAATAAAGGATCAAATGTGTCAGAGACCATGTTTCATCTGACATCCCCGACAGAGTTCTTACCTCTTAAGACTAATTAAACAACTCTTTCTCCCCGCGGAGACCGTCTCTCCTAAGCAAGGCAGGATTACTATCTAGAACCAGTGATACTTTTTATTCCCCGCAGTGGCCGAGTATCCAATCATATTCATCTATTACTCTGTATGTCGCGCCAGTTTTGTCAGCATATACATACATACATCATGCATTATTGATTCGCATTCATAATCATATTGCATCACTATCACTCTAGTCGGTCTTATCCCCTAGTGATAAAAGTCCTCTCACTCGAGTTGTCAATTCTTTCCTCGTCAGGAAGTGTTCGTCTGAACAATATCTCCTCCAGTTTATTTCTGGATTGGAGTTGGTCCTTGACCACTTTGATAACTTGAACCTCTAAAAAACAAGAAGACATTCAACAGACGTTACTCTTCACCATTGAAGATGATATCTTCGCTTTCCCGGATTAAGGAAAATCCCCGGAGAAAGCCTCACAACCAAAGACTCTCAGCGGCACATTGATTTTTCTCCCTAAGAGAGTCAATGATAATGAAGTCATCAACACCTTGAAATCAGATTACATCACATGGCATTTCTCTAAGAAGAACTCGAAGAAAAGTATGATGTAATACCCCCAAGTAGGAAACAACCTCTCAAGAGACTCGTTTTCCCTAGTAGAGTCAACAAATGACATCTCCAACAGAGAAGTTTGAACACCTCTACAACTCAGACGAATGGGTTCCCCAGCGAGTCTGACATCAAAACTTTTTTCCATCAAATGGCATCTCCCCAGGAAAATTCGGCGAGAAGTTTGAGGAAAACTGCTACGAATAGCGTCCCTTGTCAAGAAAGTTTATTGACAAAAGAAACTGAGACCAGTTCCGTGGATGAAAACTCGGATCGAGGGGAAGTTTATATCAGAAACTGAGACCAGTTCCTTGGCTGAAGACCAGGATCGAGGGGAATTTTATTTATCAAAAACTGAGACCAGTTCCGTGGATGAAGACCCAGATCGAGGGGAAGTTTATATTAGAAACGGAGACCAGTTCCTTGGCTGAAGACCAGGATCGAGGGGAAGTTTCACCCTTTTCAAAAAGCATCATTGATTAGCAAAAGAAGATGGATGAGCAAACTGCTATTCATAATCACCATCAAAATTTCGGGTATTCTGATATTTAATCCTCTTGCACCTCGAATGCCCGAATACCTTCGCCATTCACACCTTCAGGTCCAAGAAGATTAAATAGGGGCATCTATCATACCCCAAATTTTGACCACCAAGATTTCCCATCATTGTGCAAATCATCATCACAATATGGATGTACTTTAATGCCTCGCCAGTCTCCTCAAAGATGATTAAGCATTCACTACAATCAAGAAGTAGGGTTTTGAGCCCTCTCAGAGCACTTAGACAAAGGATCAATCAAGAAATGATATGATCTTCAATTTGTCTAACCTCTCAAACATCTATAAAGGATCAAGAGGACTCCCACATCAAGAATCAAGCACAAAGTTGCAACATTCCAAGTGGATTAAGCCTCAAGATCGTCTGTGTCACCATATTAGGGTTTGGTCGACCAGGATCCTCAGATGAAAATTTCCATCTAGGCATGAGCCAATGCCTCAATGTATGGTCCTGTAAGCTCAAAAGGATCTCAATAGCCCATCTACAATGGCAAAATCACCTTGAATGCCCATCTATAAAAAAATCAGGAATTAGGGTTTTGACCTAATTCAACCCTTAAGTTAACTTGTGAAGTGAGGCATGGCTTGAAGCTTCAAAATGAACTTCAAAGACCTCAAATACATCATATTGACATGTCTACAAGATTTGATTAACTTAAAGAGCTCAAATCATAAGCCACAAGAACTCAAAACCATCTGATCACAAATTAGGGTTTCTGATGGAAAAAGCCACCCCTATCCTTGACTGTTGGCCTACCCTTGATCTCAAACCTTGGGGAGGGGTCCAAGACATTCCTAAATACCCTTCGAGGCCATCCATGAAGTTTAATTAAGCCTAATGATTGATTTCACAAAAGGATCACAAAGTCAAAATTTCATCTGATGAAAAAGTCAACTGTACAAAAATCCAAGTTTGACTTTTTGGATTTTTGGTCAACCAAGGCTCCATAACCCTAAAACAATGTTAATATGTGATTTGAATCATCATTCATCAAGAAAAATCAATTAAAGTGAGTTAAATTGTTAAAGGGGTAACCATAAAAAACTTAGAATTTTTCTAAGTTATGGAACAAAGTGGCTAGGGTACCAACTTTGCAAGGCCATATCTCCCAAACCCTAAGGCCTTTTTCTCCCATTCAAAGCTCAGATGGAAGCACTCATTACATAATTCAAAAGTGTAAACTACAAGAGTTTCCAATTCTTCATGGATTCTGAGTTATGGTTAGATCAAAATGATAAAAACTTGGAATTTACCACTTTTCCAACACTTAGACAAAATTCTGTCTAAGTCAGAAAAACAAGTGAAACACCAAAAGTTGGAGGGCTGTTTCACATAGTTCTAGGCTGAATTAATTCAAGATGTAAACATCAAAGTTATGATTTCAATTTATGATTGGATCAAAATCACTAAAAACATGAAAATACATATTTTCCAACACTTAGACAAAATTATGTCCAATACAGATTTTGTTGAAAACACCAAAACTTGGGGCATTTTTTCACACAGTTGCAAGCTGAATCAATTCAAGATATAAACATCAAAGTTGTTGTACATATTGCCTACAATCCAAGGAACTCATTGGCATGAAACAACTCAGCTTGAGCCAAGAGTTATGGTTGCTGCAAGACACCATGGCAAGGCTGTCATGAAAAATAAGTTTGTGAGATTTCTTGCCATACACGATTTTGAGCCAAAAAGCAATGATCACTATGCCACATTCATTCAATCTGATCCTAATCTATCTGATCCAACCTGCTAAGTTGAGTCAAAAAGCCAAGGGATTTTCCAACTTGAGGTTAATGCATTTTGTCACATTATGCCTTGAATTCAAAGGCATTTATGTACAATAGTTCACTTTCAATAAAGCCACTCTACTCAGTCAAGATGCTCACTTAAAAAATAATTAAAACACCTGAGGAATGTGGAATTGGTCAATACATAGCCCTGCTCTTGGGAGAAGCTAGTTTGCCTTGCATGAGAAGAAATGCCACCAAGCCAAAGTCATTGAATGTGATCTAATCTTGCAACCATTTGTAGCGAGCGATTTTGGACGCGGTTCTTAAGCGCTGGTCGCTCTCTGCGGTTTGAGCTTTGACTACAGGTCGATTCATTTTTTATCCTATTGTGAGCTGAATAAGGAAGGGAAATAGATGTCTCCAATTAACCCTGCTTGCATACTGAGTTTAAACAGCGGTCTGTTAGGTTACGAATGCTATCAATGTGGGGGGCCTTTGTACTGGTTATTTGTATTTTTGCCAATACTGTTTTCTTTCTTTTTTACCTGGGCAGAAGGTTTCTGGCGGGGAACAAGGATTAGGATGTTAGGACTGATGCTTTTGAATTACTGCTTTTAATTGATGGAGATATGGGATTTGGGTTTTTTGTTGATTGCGCTCGCTAAGATCTTTTCTTTCGACCTTATGCCTACGTATTCCCGTTTACCGAAACAGGGAAATCAGAGCGTTCGTACTTCCTCCTATTCTATGGGAGGAAATTGGTTTTTGGTGTCTTGTTCAAAGCCCAAGACGTGAAGCGAAAGGTGGTTTATGTCTTGTTCAAAGCCCAAGATGTGAAGCTGAAAGGTCTATTTGTGTCTTGTTCAAAGCCCAAGACGTGAAGCTGAAAGATCTCGACTTTAGAGAGAATTTTTCATCTCTAAAGAGGGGAGAAGGAGAATTACTTTAACTGGGATACGCGGATCCGAGCAATGCCATAATTTCCGAAGAAAGGGTTTTAACCTGAAGGAGAAGACTTTAACTCAGTGTAGAGCAATGCCATCTTTCCTTAGGAATTTCTCATGCTAAAAGAGGGACAGTGGCGTGGATATAGATGATCTAGAGGCTTGCCGCTTACAGCGATTAGATGAAGGGAAAGGAGTTGTTGATGTTTGTGTACTGTGAACGAGGCACAGCTTTGATGCTAAAAGGTTGATTGGATTAACCAGTGGTTTTCTTATACAAAGCCTAAGAGGAGGCTAATTTCCGCTAGGAAAATCATTATACAAAGCCTAAGAGGAGGCTATTTTGTGTCTCGTACAAAGCCCGAGAGAGAGGCTAAAAGTTTTTGACCCGACGATAGAGTCTTTGTGTCTCGTACGAAGCCCGAGATGGAGGCTATTGTTTGTTTGACTCGACGAGGGAGTCTTTGTGTGTCTCGTACAAAGCCCGAGAGAGAGGCTAAAACGTTGTTTGACTCCGCTAGGGAGAGTCATTGTACAAAGCCCAAGAGGAGGCTATGTCAATTAAGTGACAGGTCCAGTATACTGATTCTGAAAGAGAAAATTAGTTCTTATATGAGCATCACTGTACTCGTGGGTTAGATCTGAGGATCGGGGTTGTTTCCTTCTCTTTGAGAAAACGGGAAATCCAAAGGGTATTGAGACTGTCCGAGTCTGCGGGTTTCCTTCCTATTTAACGAAGGGTGCTTGAGAATGTCTTTGAGACTCAAGGAAGTTAGACTGTCCAAGTCTAGAGTTTTATCTTTTGTACTATGCTTTAAGAAATAGTAGTAGACTCTATGAAAGGACTGTTCTATGAGGATGACTATGTTCTGTTCCTATACCTCTAGGAGGTCGTCGGGACAATTTGTACGAAGCCCAAGAGGAGGCTGGAAACTTTTAAGAAGCCGACGGGTCCTTGTACGAAGCCCAAGAGGAGGCTGTCATTCCCGGAGGAAGAGATCATTATACGAAGCCTAAGAGGAGGCTGTGAATACTTCTAAGAAGCCGTAGTGTCCTTGAATAATGCCCAAGAGGAGGCTGGTGCTTTTAAGAAGCCCGTGGGTCTTATCATCTCCTTTCCATTAGGAGAGATAACTCTTTTAAAGATAAAAACCACTGGTAAACGTGCGAGGTTTACTATCCAGCGACTTTTAGCTTTTAAAGAGGGTTCATTAGTTAAGGTCCAAGATTATGACCGCAGTGGGTACCCAAACCCCAAGACATTCAAGGCAAGCTATCCATAAGGAATAGATCAAGTCAGAAAAGTTCGAGAATTTGGAAGAAACTCAAAGATTCCATTCACGGAGAATACATTCATCTTGGGGAGTAGAGCTTCTTGACGATTCCTAAGGAGGACAGCCGAAGAGAAGACTGTATCTGGTGCTCCTATTGGGGATCTAGGCATCTATTTCTACGAATAAGTGAAACGGCGTCACCTAGTTCTAGACGTAGTAGCCGGGGAAACTCGAAATATCTATACTATTATTACACAGTAGATATGAGTTTATGAAAGGAGACTTACAGTGAGCAGCCCCACAATACAGTTTATAATATGAAAGCAGTAAACGAAAGCGATAACCACTTACTCGGTTGGAGTGCTTCCATGCTGTTTGGTTAGTTGTTCAACAAAGAAAGATTGAAAACAACAGTATATTCAAAATCAAAGGAGAAAGTGCTTTGAAAAAGAAAGATTTGGGGCTTACAGCTCAAGGAGAGGCCCAGGGTTTTATCAGTGAGCGCACTGTTTGGCTTTGTACAGCGGGACTTATACAAGTGACTGGGGCCCAAAAATGGTTTTCTGTACAAAGGGATGGGTCTTACACTCTCTCAAGAGGCCCAAAAAGGTTTAAAGAAAAAGAGTGGGGCTTATAACACGAGGGTAGGCCCAAATGATTTTTTCGTTTAAAATGGCGATCGCGCCGAGGTTTTCTTTTAACGCAGAGGGACTTATACAATAAGTGAGGCCCAAAATGTTTTGGTTAAAAGGGGGATTGGGTCTTACACTCTAATAGAGGCCCAAAGTGTTTTGAATGGGTCTTATAGCTCAAGGAGAGGCCCAGATGATTTTTATTTTTTAACGGGCGACGATCGCGCCGTTTACTTGTACAGAGGGACTTATACAATGGATGAGGCCCAAAAAGTTTTTGTACAAGGGGGGATGGGTCTTACACTCTCTCAAGAGGCCCAGATGATTTTTATTTTTTAACCGGCGACGATCGCGCTATTTACTTGTACAGAGGGACTTATACAATGGATGAGGCCCAAAAAGTTTTTCTACAAGGGGGGATGGGTCTTACACTCTCTCAAGAGGCCCAAAGTGTTTTGAAAATGATTTATGAGGGTTGAATTAATCCAAAACCCTAATTTGTTTTCAAAATGTATTTAATTGAATAAAAATTCAATTAAAATGATCAAAAAATGTTTAACACATGGAAAACAAATTGTGATCTTGGATTAATGCTTCAAAAATTAAGTATTGATCTACAAAATAATTAGAAAGCATCAAAAGTTGCAAAATCAATGTAGAAAAAATATTTAAAATGCCAAAAACAATTAAAACATTAATTCTTTGCAAAAATATCAATTATATGAAATAAATAATATTTTTGGGATTTTTTGTGAAAATAAAATATTTTGACATTTTTGTGAATTATTAAAAAAAGAATCAACTCAAAATCATTAAAACTCAGAGAGAAATTAATTTTTGAATCAATTAAACAAAATTAAAAAATTCAAATATTTGAATTATTCAAAAATGGCGCCAAGAACAAGCTGAAGAACACGCGTGTGTTCTTGGTTTCTCAGATTTGCATTTTCTATCCAATCTCCATGAATACGTAATCATATCATGCAATCCACATATCATTATGCTCGTCTCAACCTCACGATCATGTCTATGTACTTTAATTTCATTTAAATTAAACATACAACAAGAAATCACGAAGAGACCTCAAGAACCCTAATTTATGCATGAAGGCTAGGATTTTTGATACACGATTCAAACAATGCAATTAATTGAGGGAAAACATTCCATGCATGATTATGAACATATGGCCAAATTATTGTGCGAGGAAATATGCATAGATTGAGAGGTGACCAATCATGTGCTTACCTCCAAGCCGTGACAGCAAGTTCAAAGTGATTTTTGATTTGGAGGTGTTACAGATGAGTGGTGATGATCTGAACAGCTTCCCTACACCCTATGGATTGTGTTTGGATGGTTGGACTTGATTGAAATTGGCTGGATCATTTTGTGGTACCTCAGCTGCACTTTGGTTAAAACCTTAAGCAACCAGCTGGTGATTTTGTGAAATTGATGTTTCAGAAGTAATCTAAGTGTTTGATCAGCTCATATGTGATGTATGTGAGGTGTGTGAGTGATTGGTTTGATTGGAAAAGCTCTCAAACTCAAAACCCGATAGTGACTTGCCTTAGAAGGCAAAATTGGAGTGAAAGAAGAGATTTTGAGGAAAGCATCTGTTAGATGGCTTTGGTGTACTCAAACTGATCACAATTGAGCTCTATTTATAGTAGAGCAAGTTTGTTTTGCAAGGAATAGTGCATGTCAGCTGGTAAGTAGGTTTGGCCAATGTTGGCAAATGAAAATCCAAGTCTCCTCTAGCCATTGACTAGAGGTTAGGGCACAGAGCTTTGGTCCCCTTGGTCTTGGATAAGTCTTGAATGATTTCAGATGAGAATGGCTCAGTCCATGCCACCTTGATGGTTCCATTGAATGCCTCATTCCAAATTTGAAGTCTTGTCCCTATTTTGGCAACTCTAGATTCAACATGCTATTCCTTGTTCCTTGGACCTTGGAGGCTTGGCTCAGTGATTGTCCCCTTTGGATTCAATCCTCAGAGGTGTCCAAGTGGATTGGAGCAATTGAAATTGGCTGATTTTGGCAAATCGAGCCAAAATGCAAATTCTACCTTGCCTTGACAGATTTCAGCAGGGCAACTTGGCAATGTTGTATCTCATGGTGTAGGTTGAATTTGGCAATGTTCTTGGCCATTTTGGAAAGCTCTTACATGATACAACAACTGTTTGAACAAGTTTGGTTTTGATCTCTTTTGATTCCAAGTGAAAAATCCTCCTACATTTGGCAAAAAGTGAGGCAGAATCTGACTTAGTGAAAATTTCACTAAGTGTTGGAAAAAGTGACATTTTCACTTTTCATCCACTTTGATCACTCCATAACTCAAAATCCTTAATGAATTGGAATGACTTGTAGTTGAAGTTTTTGTAGGTGATAATGAGGGCTACAAATCCATCTTTGGATGAGAAAAAATGGCCTTGTGGTTTAGGAGTTATGGTCCTCCAAAGTTGGTACCTTTGCCACTTTATTTTTAACTTAGAAAAATTTCTAAGTTTTATGGTTACCCCTTTTACAAGTTATCTCACTTTTCTTGATTTTTCTTGATGAATGATGATTCAAATCATACATTAACATCATTTTTGGGTTAAAAATCCATTTTGGTGAAAAATCTCAAAAAGTTAAAGTTGACTTTTGTGCACAGTTGACTTTTTATCAGATGAATTCCAAACTGTGCAATTCTTTAGGAAATCATGTCCTTGACCTAAATCAAACCTGATGGACATGTTCCATGGGTGTCATAGGGTATATTGAGGTATGTCCTAGGGCTTGGGAGCATGTCCTGGTCAAAAGTCAAGGTTACAGTTGACTTTTCTCTTAAAACTCTAATTGTGGTGCAGATGAAATTGAGACTTGTTGCCCAAGCTTCTTGGATCAATCCATTGTTCCAAATGGATCAATATGGTATATTAGAGACCCTCAAATCATCTCTTGAGGTCTTGGCTCATGGTTTGTCCTAAAAGTCAACTTAGGGGTGAATTAGGTCAAGAAACCCTAATTCCTGATTTTTGATGAATGAATCCCCTGAGGCAAAATTGACTTGATGCATGGGTTCATGAGGTTCCATGAAGTATATTAGGTTATGTTTTGGATCATTTCCTTGTGCCCAGATGAAAATTTCCATCTGGAGGCCCTGGACGACCAAAACCCTAATTTGGTGACACTGTCGATCTTGAGACTTGATCCACCTAGAAGGGAGCAGCCTTGTGCTTAATCCTTGAAGTGGGAGTCCTTTTTGATCCATTGTGGATGTTTGAGAGATTAGACAAGTTGAAGATCATGTCATTTCTTGATTGATCCTTTGTCTAAGCACTCAGAGAGGGCTTGAAACCCTAATTTTGATTGTAGTGGATGCTCACCCATCTTTGGGGAGACTAATGAAGCATAAAGGTACATCTATATTGTGATGATGATTTTCACAATGATGGGAAACTTTAGTGGTCAAAATTTGGGGTATTACAGATGTCCCTATTTAATCTTCTTGGACCCGAAGGTGTGAATGACGAAGGGATTCGGGCATTCGGGGTGCAAGAGGATTAAATATCGGAATACCCGAAATTTTGATGGTGGTTATGAATGGTAGCTTACGCATTCATCTTCTTTAGCTAAGCAATGATGTT
Organism: Lathyrus tuberosus; assembly: GCA_022829125.1. Classification (NCBI taxonomy): domain Eukaryota; kingdom Viridiplantae; phylum Streptophyta; class Magnoliopsida; order Fabales; family Fabaceae; genus Lathyrus; species Lathyrus tuberosus. The sequence goes on along the minus strand of JALAZF010000041.1, from coordinate 3,262,826 downwards.
TAGAAAAGGTAAACTTCCCCTCGATCCTGGTTTCCTACCAAGGAACTGGTCTTGGTTTCTTTTGAACTTCCCCTCGTTCTTGGTTTCCTACCAAGAACTGGTCTCAGTCTCTGAAATGAACTTCCCCTCGTTCCTGGTTTCCTACCAAGGAACTGGTCTTGGTTTCTTTTGAACTTCCCCTCGTTCTTGGTTTCCTACCAAGAACTAGTCTCAGTTTCTTTTGTCAATAAACTTTATTGACAAGGGACGCTATGTGTAGCGGTTTTCCTTCAAACTTCTCGCCGAATTTTCCTGGGGAGATGCCATTTAACGGAAAAAGGTTTGATGTCAGACTTGCTGGGGAACCCAACGTCTGAGTTGTAGAGTTGTACAAACTTCTCTGTTGGAGACGCCATTTGTCGATTCTACTGGGGAAAGCGAGTCTCTTGAGAGACTGTTTTTATTTGGGATCTTTCATCATACTTTTCTCGGGATCTTCCCGGAGAAACGCCATATGATGGGGTCCAATTTTGAGGTGCCAATGACCTTCTCATCAGTGGTTTTTCGGAGCAAAACTGGCGTGCTGCCGAATCTCTGATCACGAGGCTTTCTCTGTGGATTTTCCTTAATCCGGGAAAGCAAGGATATCATCTTCAATGGCGAAGAGTGATATTTATTGAAAGTTCTCTGATCTTTCAGAGGTTCAAATTATCAAAGTGGCCAAGTACCAACTTCTTTCCAAATTAAACTGGAAGCGAGGTTGTTCAGACACAGTATTTCCTGACGAGGCAAGAACTGACAACTCGATTGAGAGGACTTCTACCACTAGGGGACAAGACCGACTAGAGTGATAGTGATGCAATATGATATGTGAATGCAAATAAAAAAATGCATGATGTATGTATGTATATGCTGACAAAACAGACACGACATACAAACTAATGGATGAACGCAATTGGATACTCGGCCATCGCGGGGCGAAGAAGTACCGTTGATTCAAAATAGCAATTCCACCTTGCTTAGGAGAGATAGTCCCATTGGGAGCTATGTTGATCGGGCTTAGGAGATGAGAACTCGGCCGAGGCGTGTCAGACGAAACAAGGTCTCTGACACAGTTGATCCCTTCATTCAGGCATACTGGTTTAGAAGGAGTACTTTGATTCTGCACTTTGAAGTCCGCTTACTTCGGGAGAAGCGATCGATGTTCTTCTGATGTTCAACAGTCAAAAGAAATGCCATCTTTAATTTAAAAGCAGAAAAAGTTTAACAAGTAAATTCATTTTTGTTTTTATTTCAAGAATCGCTGATTAAGTTTAAACAACGTCGTTCTGTAAAGCTAAAACAAGTAAAGAATTACCAACAAAAGCACAAGGGCTCAAATTTTATTGATAAGATGGAGATCAGCCAAACGCGTGATTCCAAAGAGTATATACAAAGTTAGAAAATGGTAATTTACAGGGAAAAGGGCTACGTTGAAACATAACGACCACTATCCTTCTACCAACTTTGAATTCGGGACATCCTGAGCTTCTGTCGAAGATGACCTTGACTGGAGTTTTCCTGGCGGATGATGATGCAACTGCTGCTGAGGGACGTGCCTCTGTTGAACATAGTTACTTGCCATTATCCCTAATTTTTTGCCTGGATTGTACCTTGATGTTTCCAATCCATCGGGATGATTTTTTTTCATGTCTCTAACTTTTGCCTGGACCGCCCTTTCGGGTTTTCAATCCACCGAGACGTTTTTTTTTTTACTTTTAGGCGAAGTATTTCTTGACTACATCAACATTCGTGGGGTAGGCAAATTCCTCTCCGTCCATGGTTGCAAGTCTCAAGGCGCCGCCTGAGAAAGCTTTTGTGACCACATAGGGGCCATCATAATTCGGGGTCCATTTGCCCCGGGAATCAGTGAGAAATGATTGTATCTTTTTGAGCACAAGGTCTCCTTTCCTGAAGACACGAGGCCGGACCTTTTTGTCGAACGCCCTCTTCATTCTCTGTTGATACAACTCACCGTGGCAGAGTGCCGTGATTCGTTTCTCTTCGATCAGGTTCAGTTCGTTGTGTCAACTTTGGCACCATTCAGCTTCGGTGAGCTTCTCTTCCATCAATACCCGGATTGATGGGATCTCTACTTCTATGGGGAGAACTGCCTCCATACTATATACTAGAGAGAAAAGGGTTGCCCCTGTTGAAGTGCGGACAGATGTGCGATAACCGTGAAGAGCAAAGGATAGCATTTCGTGCCAATCTTTGTAGGTTACAACCATCTTTTGAACGATCTTCTTGATATTCTTGTTAGCCGCTTCTACCGCTCCGTTCATCTTGGGTCGGTAGGGAGATGAGTTATGGTGTTCGATCTTGAACTCTGCACACAACTCTTTCATCATCTTATTGTTCAAGTTAGATCCATTATCAGTAATGATCTCGCTTGGAACACCATAACGGCAGATGATATTGTTTTTGATAAATCGGATCACCACTTGTCGGGTTACATTGGCGAATGACGCTGCTTCGACCCACTTGGTGAAGTAGTCAATGACCACCAGGATGAACCGATGTCCGTTTGAAGCCTTGGGCTCAATCATACCAATCATATCGATTCCCCATATGGAAAATGGCCACGGGGAAGAAAGAACTTTGAGATGTGATGGCGGTACATGAATTTTGTCGGAGTATATCTGACACTTGTGACACCTCCTCATGTACTTGTAGCAGTCGGATTCCATGGTCAACCAATAATACCCGGCCCTGAGAATTTTTCTCGCCATTGTGTGTCCGTTGGCATGAGTGCCAAAGGATCCTTCATGAATTTATTTCATGAGCATGTCTGCTTCTGGTCTGTCGACGCATCGGAGCAAGACCATGTCAAAATTTCTCTTATAAAGAGTGTCACCGCTCAGGAAGAAGTTTCCAGCCAATCTTCTGAGGGTCTTTCTATCTTTTCTGAGTGCCCCAGATGGGTACTCTTGTTTCTGACGGAAGCATTTGATATCGTGATACCAAGGTCTGTCGTCTATGACTGCTTCAATCGCGAAGATGTAAGCGGGCCGTTCAAGGCGCATTATGTCGATCTTAGGTATGTTATTCCATCGACCTACACTAATCATGGAAGAGAGAGTGGCTAATGCGTCAGCCATGTGATTCTCATCACGAGGGATGTGATGAAAGTCGACTCTGTTGAAGAAGGGTAACAACCTTCTTGCATAGTCTTTGTAAGGAATCAATCCTGATTGGTATGTGTTCCAATCTCCTTTTATCTGGTTGATAACCAGGGCTAAATCGCCGTATACGCCCAAGTTTTTTATCCTTAAATCAATCGCTTCTTCGAGACCCATGATACATGCTTCGTATTCGGCCTCGTTGTTCGTACATTTGAACGTAAGTCTGGCAGTGAAAGGAATGTGGGAACCCTGAGGGTAACAATGATTGCCCCAATTCCGTTTCCATAATGATTGACTGCTCCGTCAAAGATAAGTCCCCATTGGGAACCTGTATCTAGCCCTTCACTAGGTAGCGGTTCATCGCAATCTTTCATCTTTAGATACATGACATCTTCGTCTGGGAAGTCAAACCCGATTGATTCTTGATCGTCAATCGGTTGATGAGCCAAATGATCGGCTAAAATACTTCCTTTAACGGCTTTCTGAGCATGGTACTCTATGTCATATTCTGATAGTAAATCTGCCAACAGGCAATCCTTCCCGTGAGAGCAGGTTTTTCGAAAACGTACTTGATTGGATCCATTTCGGAGACCAACCAAGTAGTATGACGAATCATGTACTGGCGAAGACGTTTGGCTGCCCAAGCCAAAACGCAACAAGTTTTCTCAAGCATCGTGTACCGAGTCTCGCAGTCGGTGAATTTCTTGCTTAGATAGTAAATGGTAGACTCTTTCTGTTTAGTTTCGTCTTGTTGGCCAAGTACACATCCCATTGAGTCCTCTAGGACTGTGAGGTAAATGTTCAGTGGTCTTCCTTCCACTGGAGGTGATAGAATCGGAGGATTCAACAGATATTCCTTGATACTGTCGAAGGCGGTTTGGCAATCTTCTGACCAAACGCAATCCTGGTTCTTTTTGAGTAATTTGAAAATCGGCGCACACGTCGCGGTCATGAGGAATATGAATCTGGAGATGTAGTTCAAACGTCCCAGGAATCCTCTGACTTGTTTTTCAGTTTTCGGAGAAGGCATTTCTTGAATGGCCTTGACCTTGTCAGGATCAACTTCAATTCCTTTCTGGCTGACGATGAACCCTAGTAATTTCCCCGAACGGACACCGAAGGTGCACTTGTTAGGATTCAAGCGGAGCTTGAATTTTCTTAGACGTTCGAACAATTTTGACAGATGTTCAACGTGCTCCTCCTCTGTTCTTGATTTTGCAATCAAATCATCGACATATACCTCGATTTCTTTGTGTATCATGTCATGAAACAGAGTAGTCATGGCCCTTTGATAGGTTTCCCCGGCATTCTTCAAACCGAACGACATTACCTTGTAACAAAAGGTACCCCATGGGGTAATGAACGAAGTTTTCTCCATGTCTTTCGGCGCCATTTTGATCTGGTTATAGCCCGAGAATCCATCCATGAAGGAGAATACTTTGAACTTTGTTGTGCTGTCAACCAGCATGTCAATGTGTGGTAAAGGAAAGTCGTCCTTTGGACTTGCCTTGTTTAGATCTCTGTAATCAACACACATTCTGACCTTTCCATCCTTTTTGGGAACGGGTACGATGTTGGCTAACCATTGAGGATATTCAGATGTAGCAAGGAAACCCGCGTCGATCTGTTTCTGTACCTCCTCTTTGATTTTGATGGCCATGTCCGGGTGAGTGCGTCTCAACCTTTGCTTTACTGGCAGACATTCTGATCTCAACGGTAAGTGATGTTCCACGATGCTGGTATCCAACCCTGGCATATCCTGATAGGACCAAGCGAATACATCGGGGAATTCTTTGAGAAACTTTATCAGATCTTCTCTGGCAGTTGGACTGAGCAGTGCCCTAATCCTGATTTCTTTTCTCTCTTGCTCTGAACCCAAGTTTACCGTTTCCAACGGTTCTTTGTGAGGTTCAATGGACCTTTCCTCTTGTCTGAGTAGTCAGGAGATCTCTTCTGGAATTTCGTTGTCAACTTCTTCTTCAGCCTCGAATACCGAGAATTCAAAGTTGGGAGAAGGCATCGGATCGTATGTTTCAACTGGGTTTAAAACAAGCAATCTGCATGACGTGATGATTCGTGTTTAGAAGAGATAGAGAAAATGAGAGTGTGTGCAGTGTTTTGATTTTACTGCTTGTTTTTATTATTGAATGTTTTTTAGGATTACCATTTTCTGAAAAAGTAAAAAGAGAAAACAACAATTAATGCGGAAATTACAGAACGACGTTATTTTATTAATGAACAAGTCGAATCTTGAAACTACAGCCCTATAAAACAAAACTCTGTCGCTTTGGGCAAAGCGAAGAGGGAAATTTACAGAAAGTGAGCCCTATCAAAACATTCGTTTCACCTGGGTAGGGTGAAAGGTTTAAAGATGGCAATTACTTTGACTGACGAACGACCTTCGGAACCTCGACGGTAACCCATTGGCGGCGAACTCCTCGTTGAATCACAAAGTCTGGCACCTTCCTTGATTTGTCTTCAGAAATGACGCTGATTTCTGGTGGAGTAGGATCATTGGAATCTGTTTCCCAGGCAGAATTGTCATAGGAGGATTCCTCTGTTGCATTTTGCATAGCATTGGTGCTCTCAGCTGTATCTCCCTATCCAGTTGACTAGATATCTTCGAGCCTGATACGAGAGCTTTCGGGAGCAGTGTACTTGACCATAAAGTCGTATTTTCCACTTGGTTGTCCCAGAGTGTCCCAAACTTCTTTGGAACTGGAGGAGTCATCCCTCTCGATGACGTTGACCTCAGGAAAATCATAGTCGATGAATTCTAGTCCTGCAAACGTTGCGAATTCATCTTCATGTTGAGTAATTTCCGAATGACCCGAGTGTTGATCCCATGACATGGTGGGGACACAGGTATTCTGTTCAATGATGCTCAGCTGAGTTTCATTACTCGGCTGACTTTCTTGCCCCAAGTTTCCTGGGTAAGGCTGCCACATTGGCAGGCCATCCATCGGGCCATAGTAATTGTGGTCAAAATTGTCTTTCATCGGAGTGTCTTCCTCTAATGAATTTGGCGGAGCACGGCATCCTTCCGGATCACAATCTCCATATATCATTTCGACATCTGATCTTGGTATAAATCTCAGACTTTCTGTAGGAAAGCAAAAAGGCATAGGCACCTCTTCCTGAGACATATAGCCGTCCTTGTTAAGGTAGGACTTCCATTCTTCATCTGTGTCAGAGGGATCTTCCTCATTGATAGCATGAACTGTCTGAGACACTGGGTGGAGAAAACCTCCACTGTGGAAGAAGCTTTGAAGGGGATGAAGACTTTCATCGTTGGCGGCTGTATGGGTACAGGTTGCAGAAAAACCAAGACCCTTCTTTGTTTTATTGTCAATAGGAATGACAAGCCGTCCCCATCCTGTCGTATCGGTACTCTCGACCGCTTTGATAACATCTTTGTATGAAGAAATTGAAGTTCCTTCTTTGAACTGATTGTCCTTGCTCGCCGATAGTGCTTGGAACTGAGTTCCAATAACCTCCTCGGGTTCCACACAAGTAGATGATGATAAGTTGCTCACAAGTAAGGCTTGTTCCCCACAAACCGTGACAAGTTGATCGTTCTTGACGAACTTTAGCTTTTGGTGGAGGGTTGAAGTAACCGCTCCAGCCTGATGTATCCAAGGTCTTCCTAATAAACAACTGTATGTTTCCCGGATGTCCATGACCTGGAAAGTGATTTGGAAAGTGTGAGGACCAATAGTTATGGGAAGATCAACTTCGCCGATAACTATTTTTCTGGATCCGTCGAATGCTTTGACGACGACCTTTCTAACTCTCATCGGAGGGCCCTTGAATGATAATTGCATCAAAGTGGACTTCGGCATAACATTCAGGGCTGACCCTGTGTCTACCAGTACGTTGGCTAAAGCATCGCCCTGGCAGTTAACTGTGATATTGAGCGCCATGTTATGACGGCGACCCTCTTCAGGTAATTCCTCATCACTAAATCCCAAATTATTGTAGGAAGTGATGTTAGAGACAATGCTATCGAATTGTCTAATTGTTACATCCTGTTCCACAAAGGCTTGCTCCAAGACTTTTTGTAGAGCCTTTCTGTGTGCTTCTGAACTGAGTAACAGTGATAATACTGAGATCTTTGAAGGAGTCTGTAACAGTTGATCAACAATGTTGTAGTCACTCCTTTGGATGAGCTTTAGCATCTCATCTTTGTCTTTTGAAAAGTCGGGATTACTAGATTGACCAACTGGTGGATCAGGAATTTCCGTCTGAAGTTCCTTTTCTCTGTTAGGGTCTCCAACTCCTCTGTTGAAGATTCGACCGCTCCGTGTTACATGACTGATGTCTGCAATATTCACGACGGAGGGTAATGGAATTTCCTTTCCATTCTCGATTATTGTTGCACCGTATTTGTAAGGGATTGCCTTAGCTGATTCATACGGTAGTGGCCCCGGTAGATAGATGACTATGGGAACCTTCTGGTTTTTCTGACCATCATAAGTAACCTCGATCCGTTCCTGGTTGGGAACTTTAGATTCATCAAATAGAGGGATGATGGCAAAAACATCCCTGGTCCTATGATGACCAGAGATCGTGACAACATCCTCAACTTGATCGGCAAGGTAATTCGGCGACCAAATGATGGGTTCTGAACCTGGATATGGATGAATTTCTCCATGATCGACCTGACCCTGAAGAGCTGCTCTCACAAGCTAACACCGTTGGTTACTTTCCAAACAGACACTACAACTGTCATAGTTGTGTGGTGGCACCTGGCCACGCCCACTTTGAATACAATGTAACCTCACTAGGTTATCTTCCATTGATCGGACATCCTGACTTTGACGACGAGTAGGATTCCTGTTATTGATACTAATCTGCTGAGTATCTTCGTCCATATAGATTGGCATCCACCAGTGATTTAACAAGTGCTGAAGTGCCTCCTGGACAAGGGTACAACCTCGATCGTTTTTGCAACCTGCTTTACAGTTTTGATAGTCATGTGATATTAAGAATCCGAGTCGGACCTGCTCAGCATGTAACTCTACCAGGTTGGTATTCATCACGCGAATATCGAAGATTTGAACCATGTTGATTTGATAGGAGCTCCTATCATGGTAGTCTTGGATCCATCCAAGATCCATCTGACACTGGAGGGCCTCTTGTATGAAAGAGTATCCCTGTTTGTTTACCGAGCAAATCAGACAGGAACTGTAATCGTGCCACGGCAGATTATGATACTGGCTTTGCCTTGAGTGCATCGCCACCAAGTTGACATTCATCGCATGGATGTCGTGGCTTTGAATGACGTTGGAATTCGTGTAAACCATGTTAACTTCACGAACTCGGTGCTCTTGGATCCATCCAAGATCCATTTGTTCCTGTAGAGCTGATTGCACCACAGAACATCCCTGGTTGTCTTTAGAGCAGATATCACACTGGTGATAGTTATGAGGTGGCACATGGCCATATACACTCTGTCTACAATGCATCTTGACCAGATTGGTCTTTAACAAGAGTACATCGTGAATTTGATAGACATTGTTAGTCTCTTTCTCAATCAGATTGACTGCAGCTTTCTCATGTTGAGGCAGCGGGTTCGTAAGAACATTAGGATTCGTATCTTTGAAAGATAAGAGCCCGCTCCTAACAAGCTTTTGCACGTCGGATTTGAAATTGAGACAAGTCTCAATGTTATGCCCCGAACCTCCTTGATGGTAAGGGCATGTTTGATCCGCTTTAAACCAAAAAGGCGGATTTTCCGAAACTGAAATGGGAGACTTAGTATGAATGTGCCCCTTAGCCAGCAGTAACGGAAATAGCTCTGCGTACGTTACGGGTATAGGATCAAACCCTGATGGCCGTATTGTACGGTTGTTGTTATATGGAGGACGAGCCTGCTGAAGAGGCTGTTGTGTCCTTTGTTGGTCAGGTTGGCTCTGCGCAACCTGAGGTTGATATATAGGAACAGGCGCGGGGCCGATAGCGGGAGTAACAGCTGCTACTGGCTGATAACGTCGCCTTTGCTTTCCGAGAGAGATATTCCCAATATCTTGCTCTTTTTTCTTAGGGAGAGCACTACCGTATTTTTTAGTACCGCTCGTCGATCCAGTGTCTTTTACCAAACGTCCTTCTCGGACGGCTTCCTCAAGACGTACACCCATACCGACCATCTCGGTGAAATCACTGGGCGCACTGGCGACCATTCGGTCATAGTAAAATGAGCTTAAGGTCTTTAAGAAGATATTTGTCATCTCTTTTTCCTCAAGAGGTGGACAAATTTGAGCAGAAATTTCACGCCACCTTTGAGCATACTCCTTAAAGGTTTCCTTGTCCTTTTGTGACATTGATCTGAGTTGATCTCTGTCGGGTGCCATGTCCAAATTGTACTTGTATTATTGGACGAAGGCAGTACCAAGATCTCTGAATGTACTGATCATAGTACGGTTTAAACCCATGTACCATTTGAGTGCGGCACCGGTTAAACTATCCTGGAAGTAGTGAATCAGCAGGTCCTGATTCTCCGTCTGAGCTGACATCCGCCGAGCGTACATCACCAGATGGCTCTGAGGGCAAGAGTTACCCTTGTATTTTTCAAAGTCGGGCACTTGGAACTTGTGCGGGACTTTCACATTTAGGACCAAGCAGAGGTCTGCGGCGTCCTTTCCAAATAGATCCTGACCGCGAATGGCTTGCAGCTCTTTCTGCATTTCCAAGAACTGCTCCTGGAATTCATCCATTCTGTCAAACATAGTTTCCTTCTTACCAGAAGGTGTCTGTGGAATCTGTCCTTCCGGGACAGTGTGCACCACAGGGGGTGGTACCGTGACTACGGCAGTAAATCTTGGCGCCTCCCGAAGTTTGTAACCTTCAGGAGTCTTGAGTATGCCCCTGGCATCTTCGCTTTCCCGAAGTTTGTAACCTTCAGGCCCAGCGGCTTCTGTTGCGATTCCCTGATCTTCAGTGATCGGCGGAACATATCCTTCCGGGATATAGTTAACAGGCATGCCCCAAGGACGATCTTTCGGCATCTGATACCTAGGATCATACTTTTCTATGATGGGCATTGAGGTGATCTCCGAGATCACAGTTCTTTGTAGCTGAGCTTCTGCCATGGCTTGCATGTCATTACGAAGCTTTCTCATATCCTCTCTCAGACCATCGATCTCTTCTTTCAACTCTCTGTTTTCTTCCTCAAGATCATCCATCCTTTTCTGACGATTGGCCCGAGTATTATACGAATGAGACAGTTTGACTCTAGAATCGAGACACAAACGTGAGATTCGTAGGTAAGGAGAATACGCGATGTGAGAACGATGAATGCAATGATTATATTAATTGTTGTTTGGTTTAATCAAAATAAACTTCGACAATTAGATTGCAAATATCAAACAGTGGGGAAACCCCTTTTTATTGAATTCCAAAGGGTTACAGAAATGGAAATACAGTAGATTACAAAGTGCAGAAACAGAAACCTAAACTAATGGGTCCCGAGTCCTCTTCTTTGACCGGGGCGCTTGGGCCGTTGTTGGGTTGTCATTCCTTTGCCAAGTGAAAGGAGCGAGCAAATTCCTTTGGTCATCTTGATTCTCTACAGCATGCTGCTCCAAAATTTCAATCAGAGCATCTTTCTCTTTTAGTAGTTGCTGTATTTGGATACATTCTACGTCGAGGGTGCGGTACTTGTTCTTCCAAGATCTTCTTTCCTTTTGAACTTTGTTGAGAGTAACCTGAAGCTTTTCAGTTTCCGTCATGAAGTACATGACAGATTCCCTCGGCGAAAGAATTCTGTAACGAGGATAAGGCATCTTTAGCTTGAGAGCTCTGGTTTGTACCCAGTGGAGATAAGGCTCCACCGAGACACAGTCCGGTTTTCCCAGCGACTCTCGTCCTTTCTTATGAACATGTTTCCAAGCTTGCACTATTTCCATCTTTAGTGCTCTGTCACTTTCTCCTTCTTTGAAGAAAAGACCTTCCAGATGAACACCCAGTGGGATGTGTCTCATCGGGTATCCAAATTGACGAAGAACTAATATCGGATGATAGTTGATTCCTCCTTTAGTTCCTATGAGGGGTACGCTGGGGAAGTTTCCACAACGGTCAATGATTCTGATTCCCTCATAAATCCTATTACACCAATGTATATCAGAATTGGTGAGAGACATGATCTTCTGTGACCAACGTAATACACTCTTGCAATCCCAAAAAGCAGCAGACTTGGGCAAGTGAGAGATAAACCATTTGTAGAGCAAAGGTACACATCATGTGATCTCCCCTCCACTGTACAAATTTCCCAAGTGTACAGAATGATACGCATCTGCGAGCAAAGTCGGCACAGGGTTTCCAATGAGAAAAACCTTAATAGCGTTGATATCGACAAAGTTATTGATGTTAGGAAACAAAAATAACCCGTAGGTGAGCAAGACAAAGATGCTTTCAAAAGCAGTCCCGTTCCCTATACTAGCGAAGTACAGAGCTTTCTTTGTCAAGAACTGGGCTGGCAAACCTTGGATGCCACCCTTAGTGGTCATGTGAGTCCTGACCTCAGACTCGTCCAAATGAATTGCTCGTGCAATAGTCTGATTCTTTGGAATTTCTTCCAGTCCAGAAAACAGAGTTCGATCTGTGATATGTAAATCAGTCAGATGAGAATACTCCTCTAGCGTTGGTGATAGCTGGTAATCCGGGAATGTGAAACAATGATAAACCGGATCGTAGAACTGAATGAGCGCGTCCATGATCCCCTTAATCACATGGACTCTTAACAGTGGTAGCAAACCACCGTGCTTGGCTCTGAAAGCCTCTGGGTTAACGATCATCCTTGCTAACTTTCTCAAATCCCCTAGTTTTGGAACCTTGAAGGTATACTGGTGAGTTCTCCTTTTACCGAAATCCATTAATGCAATCTTTTTCTCTGATATTTGCAATCACAGTCTTAGTTTAATTTGAAAAACAAAGAGACTAGAAGAGAAGTTTTTTGAATGTTTTAATGTTTTATGAAATGGATGCATGAATGCAGCACACAAAAACATAGAAAAAACATGGGGTCAAAGGGTCGTTGTCATGAAGTCAAGGCTCTACCCATCCCCAAAGGTTTATACTAGGGTGATTTTTTGTACCTGTACTCATTATCATCAGCTCCTCCCAGGAAAGCAAAACAACAAGCGGATTGCCAGCGAGTTGTAAAGCAATCTTAGAGTAAGTGCCATTCACCGAGAATATATCACCAGCCTCAAATGAGGGTAGTATCGCGCAACAGCTATTTCCGATAGCTTCCGCACTACGAAAGGGTTTGGCTTTTCTAGGTGTATACTCAATCTTTCCACATACGGCATCACCCGCATTCCCATTAGCAGAAAAATAAACACGTATAGTAATTAGGAAAAGCAGTATATATATTTGTCCTAATCATCCTAGACTTATAAAGCTATGATTCCAAAGTTCCTGACAGAAATGGGTTCCCCGGCGGAAGCCCCAATCTGTGGTTTTCACATAAGTGAAGAGAAGGAAGACCGTGCCTAGATCTAACCTTGAACCCGCCCCACGGTGGGCGCCATTTTTTCTGTAGCGAGCGATTTTGGACGCGGTTCTTAAGCGCTGGTCGCTCTCTGCGGTTTGAGCTTTGACTATAGGTCGATTCATTTTTTATCCTATTGTGAGCTGAATAAGGAAGGGAAATAGATGTCTCCAATTAACCCTGCTTGCATACTGAGTTTAAACAGCGGTCTGTTAGGTTACGAATGCTATCAATGTGGGGGGCCTTTGTACTGGTTATTTGTATTTTCGCCAATACTGTTTTCTTTCTTTTTTACCTGGGCAGAAGGTTTCTGGCGGGGAACAAGGATTAGAATGTTAGGACTGATGCTTTTGAATTACTGCTTTTAATTGATGGAGATATGGGATTTGGGTTTTTTGTTGATTGCGCTCGCTAAGATCTTTTCTTTCGACCTTATGCCTATGTATTCCCGTTTACCGAAACAGGGAAATCAGAGCGTTCGTAGTTCCTCCTATTCTATGGGAAGAAATTGGTTTTTGGTGTCTTGTTCAAAGCCCAAGACGTGAAGCGAAAGGTGGTTTGTATCTTGTTCAAAGCCCAAGATGTGAAGCTGAAAGGTCTATTTGTGTCTTGTTCAAAGCCCAAGACGTGAAGCTGAAAGATCTCGACTTTAGAGAGAATTTGTCATCTCTAAAGAGGGGAGAAGGAGAATTACTTTAACTGGGATATGCGGATCCGAGCAATGCCATAATTTCTGAAGAAAGGGTTTTAACCTGAAGGAGAAGACTTTAACTCAGTGTAGAGCAATGCCATCTTTCCTTAGGAATTTCTCATGCTAAAAGAGGGACAGTGGCGTGGATATAGATGATCCAGAGGCTAGCCGCTTACAGCGATTAGATGAAGGGAAAGGAGTTGTTGATGTTTATGTACTGTGAACGAGGCACAGCTTTGATGCTAAAAGGTTGATTGGATCAACCAGTGGTTTTCTTATACAAAGCCTAAGAGGAGGCTAATTTTCGCAAGGAAAATCATTATACAAAGCCTAAGAGGAGGCTATTTTGTGTCTCGTACAAAGCCCGAGAGAGAGGCTAAAAGTTTTTGACCCGACGATAGAGTCTTTGTGTCTTGTACGAAGCCCGAGATGGAGGCTATTGTTTGTTTGACTCGACGAGGGAGTCTTTGTGTGTCTCGTACAAAGCCCGAGAGAGAGGCTAAAACGTTGTTTGACTCCGCTAGGGAGAGTCATTGTATAAAGCCCAAGAGGAGGCTATGTCAGTTAAGTGACAGTACCAGTATACTGATTCTGAAAGAGAAAATCAATTCTTATATGAGCATCACTGTACTCGTGGGTTAGATCTGAGGATCGGGGTTGTTTCCTTCTCTTTGAGGAAACGGGAAATCCAAAGGGTATTGAGACTGTCCGAGTCTGCGGGTTTCCTTCCTATTTAACGAAGGGTGCTTGAGAATGTCTTTGAGACTCAAGGAAGTTAGACTGTCCAAGTCTAGAGTTTTATCTTTTGTACTATGCTTTGAGAAACAGTAGTAGACTCTATGAAAGGACTGTTCTATGAGGATGACTATGTTCTGTTCCTATACCTCTAGGAGGTCGTCGGGACAATTTGTACGAAGCCCAAGAGGAGGCTGGAAACTTTTAAGAAGCCGACGGGTCCTTGTACGAAGCCCAAGAGGAGGCTATCATTCCCAGAGGAAGAGATCATTATACGAAGCTGAAGAGGAGGCTGTGAATACTTCTAAGAAGCCGTAGTGTCCTTGAATAATGCCCAAGAGGAGGCTGATGCTTTTAAGAAGCCCGTGGGTCTTATCATCTCCTTTCCATTAGGAGAGATAACTCTTTTAAAGATAAAAACCACTGGTAAACGTGCGAGGTTTACTATCCAGCGACTTTTAGCTTTTAAAGAGGGTTCCTTAGTTAAGGTCCAAGATTATGACCGTAGTGGGTACCTAAACCCCGAGACATTCAAGGCAAGCTATCCACAAGGAATAGATCAAGTCAGGAAAGTTCGAGAATTTGGAAGAAACTCAAAGATGCCATTCACGGAGAATACATTCATCTTGGGGAGTAGAGCTTCTTGACGATTCCTAAGGAGGACAGCCGAAGAGAAGACTTTATCTGGTGCTCCTATTAGGGACCTATGCGTCTATTTCTACGAATAAGTGAAACGGCGTCACCTAGTTCTAGACGTAGTAGCCGGGGAAACTCGAAATATCTATACTATTATTACACAGTAGATATGAGTTTATGAAAGGAGACTTACAGTGAGCAGCCCCACAATACAGTTTATAATATGAAAGCAGTAAACGAAAGCGATAACCACTTACTCGGTTGGAGTGCTTCCATGCTGTTTGGTTAGTTGTTCAACAAAGAAAGATTGAAAACAATAGTATATTCAAAATCAAAGGAGAAAGTGCTTTGAAAAAGAAAGATTTGGGGCTTACAGCTCAAGGAGAGGCCCAGGGTTTTATCAGTGAGCGCACTATTTGGCTTTGTACAGCGGGACTTATACAAGTGACTGGGGCCCAAAAATGGTTTTCTGTACAAAGGGATGGGTCTTACACTCTCTCAAGAGGCCCAAAAAGGTTTAAAGAAAAAGAGCGGGGCTTATAACACGAGGGTAGGCCCAAATGATTTTTTCGTTTAAAATGGCGATCGCGCCGAGGTTTTCTTTTAACGCAGAGGGAATTATACAATAAGTGAGGCCCAAAATGTTTTGGTTAAAAGGGGGATTGGGTCTTACACTCTAATAGAGGCCCAAAGTGTTTTGAATGGGTCTTATAGCTCAAGGAGAGGCCCAGATGATTTTTATTTTTTGACGGGCGACGATCGCGCCGTTTACTTGTACAGAGGGACTTATACAATGGATGAGGCCCAAAAAGTTTTTATACAAGGGGGGATGGGTCTTACACTCTCTCAAGAGGCCCAGATGATTTTTATTTTTTAACGAGCGACGATCGCGCCGTTTACTTATACAGAGGGACTTATACAATGGATGAGGCCCAAAAAGTTTTTGTACAAGGGGGGATGGGTCTTACACTCTCTCAAGAGGCCCAGACGATTTTTATTTTTTAACGGGCGACGATCACGCCGTTTACTTGTACAGAGGGACTTATACAATGGATGAGGCCCAAAAAGTTTTTGTACAAGGGGGGATGGGTCTTACACTCTCTCAAGAGGCCCAAAGTGTTTTGAAAATGATTTATGAGGGTTGAATTAATCCAAAACCCTAATTTGTTTTCAAAATGTATTTAATTGAATAAAAATTCAATTAAAATGATCAAAAATTGTTTAACACATGGAAAACAAATTGTGATCTTGGATTAATGTTTCAAAAATTAAGTATTGATCTACAAAATAATTAGAAAGCATCAAAAGTTGCAAAATCAATGTAGAAAAAATATTTAAAATGCCAAAAACAATTAAAACATTAATTCTTTGTAAAAATATCAATTATATGAAATAAATAATATTTTTGCGATTTTTAGTGAAAATAAAATATTTTGACATTTTTGTGAATTATTAAAAAAAGAATCAACTCAAAATCATTAAAACTCAGAGAGAAATTAATTTTTGAATCAATTAAACAAAATCACAAAATTCAAATATTTGAATTATTCAAAAATGGCGCCAAGAACAAGCTGAAGAACACGCGCGTGTTCTTGGTTTCTCAGATTTGCATTTTCTATCCAATCTCCATGAATACGTAATCATATCATGCAATCCACATATCATTATGCTCGTCTCAACCTCACGATCATGTCTATGTACTTTAATTTCATTTAAATTAAACATACAACAAGAAATCACGAAGAGACCTCAAGAACCCTAATTTCTGCATGAAGGCTAGGATTTTTGATACACGATTCAAACAATGCAATTAATTGAGGGAAAACATTCCATGCATGATTATGAACATATGGCCAAATTATTGTGCGAGGAAATATGCATAGATTGAGAGGTGACCAAGCATGTGCTTACCTCCAAGCCGTGACAGCAAGTTCAAAGTGATTTTTTATTTGGAGGTGTTACAGATGAGTGGTGATGATCTGAACAGCTTCCCTACACCCTATGGATTGTGTTTGGATGGTTGGACTTGATTGAAATTGGCTGGATCATTTTGTGGTACCTCGCTGCACTTTGGTTAAAACCTTAAGCAACCAGCTGGTGATTTTGTGAAATTGATGTTTCAGAAGTAATCTAAGTGTTTGATCAGCTCATATGTGATGTATAGTGACTTGCCTTAGAAGGCAAAATTGGAGTGAAAGAAGAGATTTTGAGGAAAGCATCTGTTAGATGGCTTTGGTGTACTCAAACTGATCACAATTGAGCTCTATTTATAGTAGAGCAAGTTTGTTTTGCAAGGAATAGTGCATGGCAGCTGGTAAGTAGGTTTGGCCAATGTTGGCAAATGAAAATCCAAGTCTCCTCTAGCCATTGACTAAAGGTTAGGGCACAGAGCTTTAGTCCCCTTGGTCTTGGATAAGTCTTGACTGATTTCAGATGAGAATGCATCAGTCCATGCCACCTTGATGGTTCCATTGAATGCCTTATTCCAAATTTGAAGTCTTGTCCCTATTTTGGCAACTCTAGGTTCAACATGCTATTCCTTGTTCCTTGGACCTTGGAGGCTTGGCTCAGTGATTGTCCCATTTGGATTCAATCCTCAGAGGTGTCCAAGTGGATTGGAGCAATTGAAATTGGCTGATTTTGGCAAATCGAGCCAAAATGCAAATTCTGCCTTGCCTTCACAGATTTCAGCAGGGCAACTTGGCAATGTTGTATCTCATGGTGTAGGTTGAATTTGGCAATGTTCTTGGCCATTTTGGAAAGCTCTTACATGATACAACAACTGTTTGAACAAGTTTGGTTTTGATCTCTTTTGATTCCAAGTGAAAAATCCTCCTACATTTGGCAAAAAGTGAGGCAGAATCTGACTTACTGAAAATTTCACTAAGTGTTGGAAAAAGTGACATTTTCACTTTTCATCCACTTTAATCACTCCATAACTCAAAATCCTTAATGAATTGGAATGACTTGTAGTTGAAGTTTTTGTAGGTGATAATGAGGGCTACAAATCCATCTTTGGATGAGAAAAAATGGTCTTGTGGTTTAGGAGTTATGGTCCTCCAAAGTTGGTACCTTTGCCACTTTATTTTTAACTTAGAAAAATTTCTAAGTTTTATCGTTACCCCTTTTACAAGTTATCTAACTTTTCTTGATTTTTCTTGATGAATGATGATTCAAATCATACATTAACATCATTTTAGGGTTAAAAATCCATTTTGGTGAAAAATCTCAAAAAGTCAAAGTTGACTTTTGTGCACAGTTGACTTTTTATCAGATGAATTCCAAACTGTGTAATTCTTCAGGAAATCATGTCCTTGACCTAAATAAAACTTGATGGACATGTTCCATGGGTGTCATAGGGTATATTGAGGTATGTCCTAGGGCTTGGGAGCATGTCCTGGTCAAAAGTCAAGGTTACAGTTGACTTTTCTCTTAAAACCCTAATTGTGGTGCAGATGAAATTGAGACTTGTTGCCCAAGCTTCTTGGATCAATCCATTGTTCCAAATGGATCAATATGGTATATTAGAGACCCTCAAATCATCTCTTGAGGTCTTGGCTGATGGTTTGTCCCAAAAGTCAACTTAGGGGTGAATTAGGTCAAGAAACCCTAATTCCTGATTTTTGATGAATGAATCCCCTGAGGCAAAATTGACTTGATGCATGGGTTCATGAGGTTCCATGAAGTATATTAGGTTATGTTTTGGATCATTGCCTTGTGCCCAGATGAAAATTTCCATCTGGAGGCCCTGGACGACCAAACCCCTAATTTGGTGACACTGTCGATCTTGAGACTTGATCCACCTAGAAGGGAGCAGCCTTGTGCTTAATCCTTGAAGTGGGAGTCCTTTTTGATCCATTGTGGATGTTTGAGAGATTAGACAAGTTGAAGATCATGTCATTTCTTGATTGATCCTTTGTCTAAGCACTCAGAGAGGGCTTGAAACCCTAATTTTGATTGTAGTGGATGCTCACCCATCTTTGGGGAGACTAATGAAGCATAAAGGTACATCCATATTGTGATGATGATTTGCACAATGATGGGAAACTTTAGTGATCAAAATTTGGGGTATCACACCATTCACTATTCCTCCAAGACAAGAGTTGATCCACTATAAATAGAGGTCCTAACTGATCATTCAAAATACACTAAAGCAGCTTACAATAGTGCTTTCTCTCATTTCCTTCTCACACATCAAATTTCATTGATCTTGAGAAAGTACTATCGGGTTTTGAGTGGGAGGCAAATACAACTTAAACCAATGGTTCACACACCTCATATACAACATATAGGAGTGATCTAAACCATCACATTCAATCTGTAACATCAGAATCATCAAATCACACCTCAATTGCTCAAAGTTACAAAGAAGCTGCAGGTTGGGACCAGTTGGCTAATCCAGAGGTTTTCCAATCAACCTAAGCATTCAAACACATCCCTTGAGGTACAAGGAAGTTGTCCTAATCATTGGAACACAACTGTAACACCTCCAAATCAGAATTCAATTCTCACTTGCAGAGGTAAACCTCAAACTCTCAAACTCAATGAATCATGCATCATAAACATGTTTTCTTATTACCATTGTGTTTCTGGATGTTTGTAGATCATTTACCCTCAATTAATTATTGTTTACAATTCGTGTATAGGATTTCATTAAGTTCATACCAATTTTAGGGTTCTTCAGGTTTATCATATTATGTTGTGATTCACTTAATTTCAATAAAATTGGGTATTGCCATTGTGTTCCTCATCTGAAAACGCACGATTTTCATATTTGGATCATGTGAAATGGTTGAGAGATGAGTGAGTTAGGAGGCTTCACGTATCTGAGCTTGAGGATGAAGATGACCATGGTGCCATTCTTCAGAAATTCAACCAAGTTTGATATATATTTTTCCCTTGCCATATTATAAATGAATTGGCATTGCGCCCCAATGGTTGATAAGCTGGTTTGTGTTTATTGAGCGAGCGAGAGGTCTGGGGTTCGAATCCCCCTCGCCCCATACCTCTTTTTTATCACTTGTCCCATTTTATTTTATTTTTCATATTATTTTTGTTAATGATTTGGAAAATTAATTTCTCATTCAATTTTAATCATTTTTTATTGGTTTTTTTTTCTGAAAAATCACAAAAATATTAAAGTATTTTATTCTACAAAAAAATCAGATTTATATTATTTATTTAATATAGTTGGTATTTTTGTGAATAAATTCATTTTTAGTCATCCTCTTGGGTATCATACAAAGATAAACTCTTCCATACCAGTAGACTTGGACAATCTAAATCCCCTCTCGGATCTCAAAGACATTCTCAAGTACCTTACAAACATAGGAGAAACCCTGGTCATTTTGGATCAATCTCCAGTGAAGTTAAAACCCATGGGTTCTAAAACCCAGTCTCTCTCCTAAAAATTCCCCAGCCAGGGTCGGTTTATCATTAGTATAACCCTATCCCAAATCAGAACCTCAAGGTCTCTGATATCTCAACTCTTTTGTAACCCTCATCAAGAGTTGATTCCCCATTTGGACCTACCTCGGGATCTCAGTAATCCCCAGCAGAAGCTAGCCTCCTCTTAGGCTTTGTATAATGATCCTTCCTTTCCTCAGCACAGTTAGCCTCCTCTTGGGCTTTATACAATGATTCTCCCTTAGCAGAGCTAACCTTTTCAGACTCTCTTGTTGAGTCAATCACCTTTTCAGACTCTCTTGTTGAGTCAATCACTTTTCAATACTCTCTTGTTGAGTCAATCACCTTTTCAAACTCTCTTGTTGAGTCAATCACTTTTCAATATTCTCTTGTTGAGTCAACCCTTTTTTAGCCTCAATCTTGGGCTTTGTACAAGACAGATAAAACCATTCTCTTGTTGAGACAATCTTTTCTAGCCTCCTCTTAGGCTTGGTATAATGATTTCCCCTAGCAGAAGTTAGCCTCCTCTTAGGCTTTATATAATGATTTCTCCAGCTTGTTTACCCACAATCTTGGGCTTTGTACAAGACAGATAAAAGCACTCTCTTGTTGAGTCAAACCCATTTCAGCCTCAATCTTGGGCTTCGTACAAGACACTATATAAATTTCCCTAAGCAGAGTCAATCCTCTTTTTTCAGCCTCAATCTTAGGCTTTGTACAAAATAGATAATACTCTCCCGCAGGGTCAAACTTATTTCAGCCTCAATCTTGGGCTTTGTACAAGACACCTAAAATATCCTCAGCTGAGTCATTAAAGTCTCACTTTAGCCTCAATTTTGGGCTTTGTACAAGACAGATAAAGATTTCTTTCCCACAGAGTCAGTCTTCTTTTCAGCCTCAATCTTGGGCTTTATACAAGACACATACAAACCCTCCCCGGCGGAACCGAAATCCCTTTTAGCCTTAATCTTGGGCTTTGTACAAGACAGACAGAACATTTTCCCGGGAAAAGTCAAACTTTTAGCCTCCTCTTAGGCTTTGTATAATGATATTCCCAAAAGAGTCAGTCTCTTTTAGCCTCAATCTTGGGCTTTGTACAAGACAGATAAAACACTCTCTCATTGAGTCGGTCTTTTCCAGCCTCCTCTTAGGCTTTGTATAAGGACTTTCCCAGTGGAGTCAATCAACTTCTTAGCTTCAACCTTGGGCTTTGATCAAGGCACACAAAAATCAACATCCCCTAAGAGGAAATCAAAATCCTTCTGTAGGAGGTCATTTCTCTATTTATCATTTATCAAAACAGACATCCAAAACGAACCCTAATCCCAGATAATTGCTGTAAGTGGCACACCTGTTGATTCAAATATCCAAGTTGTTGTCCATCTTTTATCCTGTTAAATCCTCTCTTTCATCTAATTGCTGTAAGCGGCAGGCCTCTGGATTATTTACATCCACGCCACTGTCCCTCTCTTAGTATGAGAAATTCCTAAGGAAAATGGCATTACTGGATTCATATATCCTAGTTAAAGTAATCCTCCTTTATAAGCAGTCACCCAACATTCGTGATAAGCAGACAAGATGTCTCCCCTTTAGAGATGACAAATTCTCTCTCAGTCAAACCTTTTAGCTTCAATCTTGGGCTTTGAACAAGACACAAATACTTAACCTTTTAGCTTCAATCTTGGGCTTTGAACAAGACACCAAAATATCATCTTTTCCTCCCATAGTATAGAAGGAACTATGATTGCTCTGATTTCCCTGTTTCTTTAAAACGAGAATACGTAGGCATAAGATTGTGAAATCTTAGCGAGCTTACTAATCAAAAACTCTAGGTCCAGTACCTTCATATCAATCAAAACTTAGGTCCAGTACCTTACCAAAAACATCGGAAAACCCGAACATCAACAAAAACTCACTCTCTCTCATATTTCCCAAGAAACTTTCACAACCCATTAACGGATAAACACCATCAAGTATAAAAGTGAAACCTAAAACTAGCAACCTGTGGATAACCACATATAGGATGGGTAACTAACAACTCCCCATTGCATAACCTGACCCCGAACTCCCCGAATCTCTTTAAGCGTTTGTTTAGTTAAACATTCATGTGCAAGGTTAGTTTTAGATAGCTTCCCTTTCCCTTCCATCTTCACAGGATAAATAAGAAATCGGAAAGTAGCTCCCCCTCCTCTTCATTGAGGAGAAAACCCAAATTATGCGATAAGGTGGTTGCGTCACCGACAGAAATCACATGCTACACCAAGAGGAGGCTGAGAACTTCTAAGAAGCCTGAGGGTCCTTGTACAAAGCCCAAGAGGAGACTGAGAACTTCTAAGAAGCCTGAGGGTCCTTGTACAAAGCCCAAGAGGATGTTAGGGATGCTTTTAGGAAGCCAGTGGGTCCAAGCTTGAGAAAAGTTCAAGAAAGGTTTCACCGGGAATAATCCTTTATTTAGTGAGTAGTTCTAAGGTTTGAAGAAATTCAAGAGAGGTTTCACCGAGAATAATCCTCTTTGGGGAAGTGAATTACATGTACAAATATTTCTAAGTTGTGACAGTCTTGAGAAAAGTTTCATCGGGAATAATTCCTTTCTCTGTTCTATATTATATAAGCCCAAGAGGAGGCAATACTGTATCTGGAATTTCCTATGGGGAACTAGTTTTGACAGTGTTAAAAGAGTAACCACTGGTTTGATCTAAACCTAGACCTAATTGCTGGGGAAAACTCTAAGCAAGTATATACAGGCATACATATACAGATAAAATATATACAATAGTATGTATAAAAAAAACATTAGAACTTACAGGTGTGCAAGCTCCAGCATTGTAACCACTGCTGTATGGTTAGTTATTCAAGAAATTGAAGATAGTTTTGATAACACTTTGAATTTGAATCTAAATAAAAAAAGGTTGTTTTAAAAGGAAGTTTGGGGCTTATACTCAAGGAGAGGCCTAGATGAAAACAATGGTCGTATTGTTATTTTGAAAATTGTATCGGGACTTATACAATGACTGAGGCCCAAAAATGGTTTATTTACAAACGGATGAGACTTACACTCTATCAAGAGGCCCAAGAATGTTTTTAAAACGAAGGAAGATGAGACTTACAACTAAATGGAGGCCCAAATGATTTTTGTTTAAAGAGCGACGATCGCGTCGCAGTTTCGAAAAACACAGTGGGACTTATACAATGACTGAGGCCCAAAATTTATTTATGTGACAAGGGATGGGTCTTACACTCTATTAGAGGCCCAAGAGTTTATTTTAATACAAAAGATGAGACTTATAGCTCAAGGAGAGGCCCAAATGAAAAACAACGATCACACCGTTATTTTGAAATTTGTATCGGGACTTATACAATGACTGAGACCCAACAATATTTATGTACAAAGGGGGTTTGGTCTTACACTCAATTAGAGGCCCAAAATGTTTTGAAAATTAATTTAATTTGAAAGATCAAGAGAAAGAATTTTTAAAATGTTTTAAAAAATATTTAAAAGGAATTCTTAAAAAAAACAAAATATATTAAATAACTAATATATTTTTTGAGTTTTTTATGGAATAAAATACTTTAACATATTTGTGAATTTTGAAAAAAAGAATCATTAAAAAATGATTGAAATTGAAAGAGAAATTAATTTTTGAAGTTATTTAAGAAATTGTGAAAAAATGTGAAAAGAACAAGTGGTAAAAAAAATGGGATGGTCCTCCCCAGGTTTGAACCCACACCCTTAGGGTGGAGGGTTTAAAACTTTACCAACTGAGCCAAGTGCGTTGACTGATAAAGAATGGAAAGAGTGAATAATATAGGAAATTCTCTTTTGAAAATGGTTTTTAAAAAAATACCAAAAGGTCTGGGGCGAGGGGGATTCGAACCCCAGACCTCTCGCTCGCTACATACACACAAATACTAGTGTTTCCACTAGGGCACAATGCCAATTCAAACATATATTGACAAGTGTATAATATATAGTAAAACTAAGTTTGATTCTGAAGAATGGATTGATCCAGGAAGCTTGATCAACAAGTTTCAGTTTCATCTGAACCACAGTTAGGGTTTTGCGAGAAATGTCAACTGTATCTTTGACTTTTGACCAGGACATGCTCCCAAACCCTAGGACATGAATCAATATACCCTATAACACCCATGGAACATGTCCATCAAGTTTGATTTAGGTCAAGGACATGATTTCCTAAAGGATTGCACAGTTTGGAATTCATCTGATAAAAAGTCAACTGTGCACAAAAGTCAACTTTGACTTTTGAGATTTTTCACAAAAATGGTTTTTTAACCCTAAAATGATGTTAATGTATGATTGGAATCATCATTCATCAAGAAAAATCAAGAAAAGTGGGATAACTTGTAAAAGGGGTAACGATAAAAAACTTAGAAAATTTTCTAAGTTATGAACAAAGTGGCAAAGGTACCAAGTTTAGAGGATCATAACTCCTAAACCACAAGACCATTTTTTCCCATCCAAAGCTGGATTTGTAGCCCTCATGGCCCTCTACAAAAGCTTCAACTACACCTCATTCCAATTCATTATGGATTTTGAGTTATGGAATGATCAAAATGGCTGAAAACATGAAATGTCACTTTTTCCAACACTTAGTGAAATTTTCACTAAGTCAGAATCTGCCTTACTTTTTTTCCAAATGTAGGGACATTTTTCACTTGGATCCAAAAAGTATCAAAACCAATTGTGATCAAACAGTTGTTGTATCATATAAGGGCTTTCCAAAATGACCAAGAACATCACCAAATTCCATTTGGGCCATGAGATATGACAAGGGCAATATGCCTTGCTGAAAACTGCCAAGGCTAGGAGGAATTTTGCATTTTTGCTCGATTTGGAAAAATCAACTAATTCCAAGCCTTGCCATCATCTTGGACACATCTGAGGATCAAATCCAAAGGGGACAAACACTGAGCCATGCCTCCAAAGTCCTTGGAACAAGAAGTAGCATGCCAAACCTAGAAATCCCTAAAAGAGGGACAAGACTCCAATTTTGGATTGGAGCATTTAATGGATGCACCAAGGTGGCATGGACTGACACAGTTGCAACTGAATTCAGTCAAGGATGATCCAACAACTAGGGAACCACAGCTCTGTGCTCTAACCTCTAGTTAATGGCTAGAGGAGACTTGGATTCTCATTTGCCAAGATTGGCCAAACCTCTGCTGCAGTTGCCATTCACTATTGATCCCAAAACAAACATGCTCTACTATAAATAGAGCACATTTGTGCTCAGTTTGAGTACACAAAAGCCATTAAATAGATGCTTTCCTCAAAATCTCTTTCTCTTGGCAAAAATGCCTTCTTTAGCAAGGTAACTCTGAGGTTTTGAGTTAGAGAACAATTTCAACCAAACCAATCACACACACACACACCTTATATATGTCATGTATAAGCTGTCCAAACTCTCACAAGTGCCCTGTAATCCTTAAATCACAAAGTCATCTCTCAAAACCTCAAA
Source organism: Lathyrus tuberosus (assembly GCA_022829125.1). Classification (NCBI taxonomy): domain Eukaryota; kingdom Viridiplantae; phylum Streptophyta; class Magnoliopsida; order Fabales; family Fabaceae; genus Lathyrus; species Lathyrus tuberosus. The sequence goes on along the minus strand of JALAZF010000041.1, from coordinate 3,237,245 downwards.
ATAGTACCTTTGTGCATTTTTCAAGTCATGTCTTGATTCATTCACTTTCCAAACCAGATAAAACCTTAAACACACTCCAAATAACATCCTTGAACTGTCCAAAATGGTTCCCCCCATCTGGAACACCATTTGAGGGAGTTGCTATTTTGGCCATTTTAACCCCTTTTGCAAGAAAGGGCCAGTTTGTGTTTTTGCAGGTTCCAACTGATTGCACTCACCCTAAAAGCTTCTAAGGGATCATTTGAGAGTGTCCAAAGCATCAAACCATTTCTAGAACAAGAGGCTTGACAGATTGCACAAAAACTCCAAAAAACTCAAAAGGAGGTAAGCTGTAACGCCCAAGTTTTTGTCAGTTTTATTTAATCGAGTCTATTTGATTATTTTATTATTATATTATTTTATTCATGACTTTTATTTGGCAATATAGTATTTTTCATCGATGTTTATGTTTTATCGCATTTTGAGAGCGTTTGAGAGATATTTGAGCTGAGGGGTATTTTGGTCTTTTGCTTGGGTAAGTTTTATGTTTTTATATAAATAGAAAGAAAAGAGAGAAAAATAGTAAGGAAAAGAGAAAGAAAGAAGGAAAAGAGAAAAGAAGAGGAAGAAGAGAGAAAAGAGGAGAAAATGGAAAAAATCGCGGGAACTCCGTTTCAAGCGCGAATAATCGGGTAAGGGTGAGAAGTTTCAATTATATCTTGCTTGTGTATGTATATGTGTATGTTTTCTTGATTGTTTTGGATAGTTTCATATAGTTTTCATTTTAGGTCGAAATGAGAAAAATGGTTAGAAATCGATGTTTTCACGGACGAAAGTCGGAATAACTCGCGTAGTAGAGTCGAGTGATGTTGGGTCGTGATTTAGCGTGATCGTTTGATTGAATTTGGTTGAGTTTGATTGAAACCTAACTTTTGAAATTTGGTAGAAAATGGTGATTTTGTGTGAATTAATGTTTGGACGGTTGAAATGTGGAATAAGTTGTGTAGTGTAGTCGGGTAAGGTTTGAGTTTAATCGGGAGTGGTGGTTTGCGTGTTTTCCCGCGGTTTCGATCGAGTTCGAATTTAGAATTCAATGATAAAATTATGTTTTAAAATATGTCAAAAATGGAAAATGTTTTGGATGGCTTTTTAATAGTGAAAATATTGTAGTACGTCGAATTCTGAGATCGCAGCTTTTTACGGAATCGAAAACGGATGTCCGGAAGTCTAAAAACGGTGTTTTTAAGGCTGAAATTCGTAGCAGGTTTCGCGCTCAGCGCGCAGGTCTGGGCGAAAGGGAAAATTTCTGAAACTTTGAAAATTCATAACTTTTGATCCGTAAGTCCGTTTTGGTCCCCGTTCGAAGCGTTAGAAAGCTTATGAAATGTTCTTTCTTGTAAAAATGTTTTTGGGATTAGTGGATGATTTATTTAAGTCGTGGTTTTGGAAACGTGTCGTTTTGTCGACTTTTCCCGTCGTATTTGTGTGCGATTGATGTGGTATCATGTTATATGCTTTTGTTATATAACGTATCCCTTGTGTACTGTTATATGATGTAAATACATGTAATGAGATGTTGTGATAAGGTGTTGTGATGCGATGTTGTGATGATGTTGTTGTTGTGCGATAAATACATTGTTTGATTGAATATCAATGTACGTGGTTATGATGTTGTATTGGTTTGTGGTTTGTGAAATGCATTGCTTATGTGAAATTCAATGTGTGTTTTGGATGTGAATCATACAATAGTGCATTGATGTGAATGTATATAGATTGTATGTGATTGTATGAGATAAATGCATGAATACATTGTGAATATGTATGCATTTCAAGAATGTCTTGAGTCATTTTGTATGTGAAGCATAATGATGTGCATTCTTGTGCTGAGGGATTCTAATGAGAATCCGTTATAACATCGTGAGCCTCTCTTGGTAGAGGTGTGAGCGACGGTTATGGACGATTGTGAGCCTCTCTTGGTGGAGGTGTGAGCGATCCATAAACACTGTGAGCCTCTCTTGTTGGAGGTGTGAGCGGTGGGTGAACATCGTAGGCCCGACAGGGAGTTACTTTGGTAACGAGCGATGGTTCCAGCAGAAGTTCCTGAGTGAACTTGAGATGATGAAGTCGGTACCGCATTGCATTGCATAGAGTCGTTGTGTCGGTCTCTGTGCATATGCATGAATTATGAATGGATTGATTAGGCGTGAGCTTGTGATAGCTTAGGTGATTTGATATACATTTGTGATAAATGTATTGAGCATGATTGATATGCTGTGTGATGGATGCATAAATGATTATGTGTCGTGAATTATGATTGAATTGGTGAATTAATATGCATATGTGATAAATGCATTGGTTGTGAGTGATATGTTTTGTGTATAAACATTTGATATGTGATGGTTGTGGTGAGAAATATTATATATGGTAATTTATTTGTGTTGTGGCATATTATTATGCAATCTTGTTATAGTTGTTATTTCTCACCCTTCTGCTGGAATATGCTTTTTATGGCATAGTGCAGATTGTCAGCTCTAGAGGCGTGGAGGCAAGTGGAAGAGTTAGATCTTCGTTTGCTTAGGTCTTGGTGTCTGCTCTGATACGTAGCACGGGAGTCGGGGAACGATTATGTTATATATGTATATAATTGTGGAATATATTTTTGTATTACTTGTGTATGTGTACTTAGACGCTATAAACCATTTATTTTGTAAAACAAGTCGGTTATGGATCTTCCGCTTTATTTCATAATTGACATTTCCTTTATTATGGAAAAGTTTCCCCTTTGAGGGTACTCTGTTTTATGCTATGTATCAAATTTATGAGCAGGGATGATGTTTTGTTTATTTAAATGTGATATCCTTGTTTCTGTCGGAAAAATAAATTTTTAGTTACTCTGATTATGTTTATGTATTATTTATTCGCGATGGGAATTGGGGTGTTACATTAGTGGTATCAGAGCAAGGTCGGTCAGTTGACCAAGTTATTAGCGTGTTTAGTTTCTTTTGTACTTGATATGTGTGTGTAGCACTATCAGTATTGTTTGTTCTAACGAGGATTTGTTGTTGGATTCAAGAGCTATGGTTGCAGGTAGGAATGATGCGGGTAGGAATGATGATGCGATTGCTGCAGCATTGGAGATGTTGGCTGGAGCAATTGGACAGATTCAGCAAGGTCATGCAAATGTTGGAAACTATGCTAATGATGAGTTCCGTTCTTTAGGAAGGTTCCGGAAGAACAATCCACCGTCGTTCAAGGGAACGCACGATCCTGATCAAGCACAAGAATGGCTAGAAGCGATCGAGAAGATCTTTCGAGTCATGCTCTGATCATGTAACACTGAGATCGTTGGGTTTATGTTTTAGAGATATACTATGTACTCTACTTTATGCTTTATGCTTACTTGGTTTGTATGAAGTTGGCTTTAATGCCCAAGTTTTGTTTATTAATGTGATAAGCATGAAACTCTCTTTATGTCTTTTATGATTATTTGGAATCCGCTGCTACATGCTAAGAGAAGTTTTGAAAAGCATGAAATTACTAGAGTGTTAATGAGCATGACAGGTGTTTTATGTTGTTTTATGATTATGTGTGACACCCTTAAATGAATAGCATGATTATTTACTCTGATTTATTATATGTTTTTACGCGGGGATTAGAAGGGTGTTACATAAGCCCCATGACTTGAACTTTCCAAAATATGCATTGTTTTGAGGTCCACTGATCATGCATCTCTTATATATGTCATATGTGTTGTGTTTGAACCAATTCATCATGTAATTCATGCATGTACCATAGTGTAGCATAGAAAATACAATTATAGGCATATTTCAAAACCCCTATCGGATTTTGAGGAGGAATCATGATTTGGAAAAAATACCACCACCATTGGATTCCTTGTGAAATTCTATGCCAGATGCATATAAATTTTGTCCCCAAACATGGAGAAATGAGAAAGTTATGGACCTTCCCGTTTCTTCCCAAAACTTGCCTTGCCTTGCCTTGGGCCAGGCCAAAAACAAGGCATGCCTTGTATATTTGTTGGTTGGTTTCAATCAACGGATGTATCACCACCCAAGTGGTAAGGCGTGCGCCCTATAACCTTGAGGTCGTGGGTTCAAACCCCACCCATGTCATTTTGTGTTTTCTCACATTTTTGCTATTTTCCTCATATTTTCATGTTTTATTAATTAATTGAAAAATTAATAACTCCTTCAATTTTAATTATTTTTGATTGGTTCTTTTTGAAAAAAATCACAAAAATGTTAAAATACTTTATCCCACAAAAAAATTAAGTTTATATTAGTTATTTAATATAATTAGTCTTTTTGTGAATAAATTCCTTTATATTTGTTTTTAAACATTTAAAAGTGAATATTTACTTTGAAAATCAAAACCAAGTGAGTTTTAATTCATCTTGTGATTAAATCTCATTTTTCAAACTTAAAACCAAAATCACAAGTTGTTTATTCTAACTTATTTGGCATTTTCATCATTTTTTATTAATTTTCTTTGAATGATTATATTAAAAAATGATGAAATTAGGGTTTTGTTGATTTTCACCCTAAAAAACTTTTTCAAACACTCATGGGCCTCTAATAGAGTGTAAGACCCAACCCCTCTTTGAAACCAAAAAAACTTTTAGGCCTCAGTCATTGTATAAGACCCACGGTGTTTTCAAAACTTCGGCGCGATCATCGCCCTTTTAAAACAAACCATCTGGGCCTCTCCTCGAGCTATAAGACCCATTCAAAAAACTTTTTAGGCCTCTAATAGAGTGTAAGACTCAATCCCCTTTTAACCAAAACCTTTTGGGCCTCAGATATTGTATAAGTCCCTTTGTGTTAAAAGAAAACCTCGGCGCGATCGCCAGTTGAAAAATCGAACCCTTGGGCCTACCCTCGTGTTATAAGCCCCATTTCTTTTCCTTAAAACTTTTTGGACCTCTTGAGAGAGTGTAAGACCCATCCCCCTTGTACAGAAAAACTTTTGGGCCTCAGTCACTTGTATAAGTTACTGTACAAAGCGGTAGTGCAATAACTGATAAAACCCTGGGCCTCTCCTTGAGCTGTAAGCCCCAACAATCTTTTCAAAGAACTTTCTCCTTTGATTTTGTATATAATATTGTTATCAAAGCTTTCTTTGTTAAACAACTAACAATACAGCATGGAAGCTCTACAGCCGAGTAAGTGTTTACCCGCTTTCATTTACCGCTTTCATATGTATATAACTGTATTGTGGGGCTGTTTTACTGTAAGTCTTCTTTCATAAACTCATATCAACTGTGTATTAATAGTATAGATATTTAGAGTTTCCCCGGCAACTACGTCTAGAACTAGACAAAACCTCGCTTCCTTACATCAACATTAGATGACTAGATCTAAGGAATTTCCTCGTGAACAGTTCATATACAGAAGGACATTGTTCCATGTGAAACCCCTTCTGGAACTGTTCATCAGCCTCCTCTTGGGCTTAGTGCAAAGACCCGTAGGCTTCCTAAAAGCATCCCCGCCTCCTCTTGGGCGTTGTACAAGGACCCGTCAGCTTCTTAGAAGTTTTCACAGCCTCCTCATAGGCTTCGTATAATGATTCTTCCTCCAAGAAGAAAGCCTCCTCTTGGGCTTCGTACAAATTGTCCCTCGGCTTCTTAAAAGTTTCCAGCCTCCTCTTGGGCTTTGTTCAAATTGTCCCGACGACCTACTAGAGGTATAGGAACAGAAATTAGTCATCTTAATAGAACAGTCTATCAAAGAGTCTAGATCTCACTACTTCTATTTCTTAAGCATAGTACAAAAGATAAAAACTCGTAGACTCGGACAGTCTAAAGCTCCCTCGGATACCTCGTTTTTCTAAAGAACAGGAAATAATCCCCACCCTCAGATCAAAATTAAGAGTACAACATTGCTCATATAAGAAATGATTTTCTCTTTTAACCAACATATTACACCTGTCACTCTACTGAAACAGTAACCTTTAGCCTCCATCTCGGGCTTTGTACGAGATACAAAACACTCTCTTGTTGAGTATAAAAGACTCTCTTGTTGAGTCAAACAACTTTTAGCCTCCGTCTCGGGCTTCATACGAGACACCAAATCACTCTCTTGTTGAGTATAAAAGATTCTCTCGTTGAGTCAAACCTTTAGACTCCGTATTGGGCTTCGTACAAGACACACAAAAAGACTCTCTTGTTGAGTCAAACCTTTAGCCTCCGTCTTGGGCTTCGTACAAGACACATAAAAACACCCTCTTGTTGGGCCAATAGCCTCCTCTTAGGCATTGTATAAGGAAACCCCGGTTGAGACAATCAACCTTTTTTAGCATCAAATCATGCTTTGATCACAACATACAACTCCTTTTCCCCCATCTAATTGCTGTAAGCGGCAAGCCTCTGGTTTATTTATATCCACACCACTATCCCTCTTTTAGCATGAGAAATTCCTAAGGAAAGATGGCATTACTCTAAACTGAGTTAAAGTCTTCTCCTTCAGGTTAAACAACCCATATAAAGGAAATTATGGCATTGCTGGATTCACATATCCCAGTTAAAGGCATTCTCCTTTATAATCAGTCACCCAACTGTTGTGACAACCAGACCCCTTTAGAGATGACAAATTCTCTCTAAAGACAAAACCCCTTTAGCTTCATATATTGGGCTTTGAACAAGATACAAATAGACTCTTTAGCTTCATGTCTTGGGCTTTGAACAAGATACAAACAATTCACCTTCAGCTTCACATCTTGGGCTTCGAACAAGATACAAATCATTTTTAGCTTCACATCTTGAGCTTAGAACAAGACACCAAAACACCATTTACTCCCATAGAATTGGAGGAACTACGATCGCTCTGATTTTCCTATTTCGGTAAACGGGAATACGTAGGCATAAGATTGAAAGAAAAATATTAGCGAGCACACTAATCAAAAACCCAAAATCCCGTACCTTCACACATCAATCGAAAAGGATCAGTCCTAACATCCTACCAATAGCATAGTCCCGTCATTTCAGCCTTAACAAAGTAAGAAGAAAGAGCCCACTTCCATATAGCATCCGTAACCTAACAGACCGCTGTTTAAACTCAGTATGCAAGCAGGGTTAGTTGGAGACATCTATTTCCCTTCCTTCATTAGTTTCAATAGGATAAAAAATAAATTATCCTGTAGTCCCCCCAAAGAGCGACAGTGCTTAAGAACCACGTCTAAAATCGCTCGCCACAGAAAAGTGGCGCCCACCATGGGGCCCTATCTTTCTACAATTTAAGGTGAAAACCTTGGACAAGTTATTTTCATGACTGTTCCATCGGGGAATGTCATTACTGCTAAGATCGACCTTCACTAGGATCTTAGGTCAAAACCTTTTAAATTAGGGAAGGAACCACAGAATGGCGACTCCGCCGGGGAGCTATTTTCTGTCAGGAAGATAGGATTCATAGCTCTTAAAAAGTCTAGGACATTAGGACAAATATATATACTGCTTTTCCTAATTGATATCTGTGTTTATTTTTCTGCTAATGGGAATGCGTGTGATGCCGCATGTGGAAAGATTGAGTATACACCTAGGAAAAACCTCTTTTAGTAGTGCGGAAGCTATCGGAAATGGTTGTTACGTGATACTACCCTCTTTTGAGATTCTTCGAAATTACATCACCTAGCACGGTTCCCGGCCCGATGATGTGATCTCGACAAGAATTAATGATTTTGCGAGACAGGTACAAAAATCACTAGTATAAACCTTTGGGATGGGTAGAGCCTTGACTTCATGACACCGACCCTTTGACCCCATGTTTTTTTCTATGTTTTTGTGTGCTGCATTCATGCATTCATTTAAAAAAAATAAACAAAGAAAATTTTCTCTTCTAGTCTCTCTTTTTTCAAATTAAACTAAGACAATGATTGCAAATGTCAGAGAGAAAAAGATTGCGCTAATGGATTTCGGTAGAAGGAAAACTCATAAGTATACTTTCAAGGTTCCAAAACTAGAGGATTTGAGAGGATTAGCAAGGATGATCACTAACCCTGACGCTTTCAGAGCCAAGTACGGAGGTCTGCTACCTCTATTAATGGTCCATGTAATTGAAAGAATCATGGAGGCACTCATTCAGTTTTACGATCCGGTTTATCACTGTTTCACATTCCCGGATTATCAGCTCGCACCAACACTAGAGGAGTATTCTCAGCTGACTGATTTACATATCACTGATCGAGCTCCATTTTCTGGACTGGAAGAAATTCCAACGTTTATGGAATCCCAGGTTTACTAGCCAAGTTTCTGGTAAAGAAGTCTCTATACTTTTCTAGTATAGGGAACGTGGCCGCTTTCGAGAGCATCTTTGTTTTGCTCACCTACGGGTTATTTTTGTTTCCCAACATCGATAACTTTGTAGATATCAATGCTATTAAGGTTTTTCTCATTGGAAACCCTGTACTAACCTTGCTTGCAGATGCGTATCATTCTGAACACTTAGAGAATTTATACAGCGGAGGAAGGATCACGTGTTGTGTACCACTGCTATATAAATGGTTTATCTCCCATTTGCCTAAGTCTGCCGCTTTTTGGGATCATAAGAGTGCCTTACGTTGGTCACAGAAAATCATGTCCCTTACCAACTCTGACATAGATTGGTGCAATAGGATTTATGACGAGATCAGGATCATTAATCGTTGTGGAAATATCCCCAACGTACCCCTCATAGGAACTAAGGGAGGAATCAATTACCATCCAGTTTTAGTTCGTCGTCAATTTGGATACCCAATGAGGCATGTCCCGCGTAATGCTCATCTGGAAGGTCTTTTCTTCAAAGAAGGAGAAAATGGCAGGGGCACTGAAGATGGAAATAATGCACGCTTGGAAACATGTTCATAAGAAAGGACGAGAGTCTCTAGGAAAACCGGACTGTGTCTCGGTGGAGCCTTATCTCCACTGGGTGCAAACTAGAGCTCTCAAGATAAAAATGCCTTATCCTCGTCACGGAGTTCTTCCACCAAGGGAATCTGTCATGTACTTCATGACTGAAGCGGAAAAATTTCAGGTTACTCTCAACAAAGTTCAACAGGAGAGGAGGTCTTGGAAGAACAAGTATCGCATTCTCAATGTGGAGTGTACCAAAATACAGCAACTACTGAAAGACAAGGATGCTCTGATTGAGATTTTGGAGCAGCATGCTGTAGAAAATCAGGATGACCAAAGGAATTTGCTCGCTCCTTTCACTTAGCAAAGGAATGACAACCCGACAACGGCCTAAGAACCCCGGTCAAAGAAAAGGAAAGTACCAGAATCAGCACCCGAGCTCTCCTCAGAGAGGACTCAGGACCCATTAGCCTAGGTTTCTGTTTCTGCACCTTGTAATTTACTGTATTTCCATTTCCACAATCCTTTGAATTCAATAAAATGGGGTTTTCCCACTGTTTGATATTTTCAATCTAATTGTCGAAGTTTATTTTGATTAAACAAAAAACAATTAATATAATCATTGCATTCATCATTCTCACGTCACATATTCTTCTTACCTACGAATCTCACATTTGTGTCTTGGTTCTAGAGTCAAACTGTCTAATTCATACAATACTCGGGCCAATCGTCAGAAAAAGATGGATGATCTCGAGGAAGAGAACGGAGAGTTGAAAGAAGAGATCGACGCTTTGAGAGAGTATATGAGAAAGCTTCGTAACGACATGCAAACCATGCCAGAAGCTCAGCTACAAAGAACTGTGATCTCAGAGATCACCTCAACGCCCATAGTGGAGAAGTATAATCCTAGGTACAGAATGCCGAAAGATCGTCCCTGGGGCATGCCTGTTAATTATATCCCGGAAGGATATATTCCGCCAATCACTGGAGATCCGGAAACTTCAGCAGGAGCCGCTGGGCCTGAAGGTTACAAACTTCAGGAAAGCGAAGATGCCAGGGGCATACCAACAACTCCTGAAGGTTACAAACTTCGGGAAATGCCAAGATTCACTGCCGTAGTAACGGTACCACCCCCTGTGATGTACACTGTCCCGGAAGGACATATTCCACAAATACCTTCTGGTAGAAAGGAAACTATGTTTGACAGAATGGATGAATTCCAAGAACAGTTCTTGGAAATACAGAAAGAACTATAGGCCCTGCGCGGTCAGGATTTATTTGGAAAGGACGCCGCCGATCTTTGCTCGGTCCCCAATGTGAAAGTTTCGCACAAGTTCCAAGTGCTCGATTTTGAAAAGTACAAGGGTAACTCTTGCCCTCAAAGACATTTGGTGATGTACGCTCGGCGAATGTCAGCTCAGACAGAGAATCAGGATTTACTGATTCACTACTTTCAGGATAGTTTAACCGGTGCCGCATTAAAATGGTACATGGGTCTAAACCACGCTACGATCAGCACTTTCAGAGATCTTGGCACTGCCTTCGTCCAACAATATAAATACAATTTGGACATGGCACCAGACAGAGACCAACTCAGGTCAATGTCGCAAAAGGACAAAGAAACCTTTAAGGAATACGCGCAGAGATGGCGCGAAATTGCCGTCCAAATCTGTCCCCCTCTTGAGGAAAAAGAGATGACAAAGATTTTCTTAAAGACCTTGAGCTCATTTTACTACGACAGAATGGTTGCCAGTGCGCCCAGCGACTTCACCGAAATGGTCGGTATGGGAGTGCATCTTGAGGAAGCCGTCCGAGAAGGACGTTTAGTTAAAGACGCTGGATCATCAAGTAGTACAAAATGATACGGTAGTGCTCTCCCTAAGAAAAAAGAGCAGGATATTGGGAATATCTCTCTCGGAAAGCAAAGGCGACAGTATCAACCAATAGCAGCTGTAGCTCCTGCTATCAACCCCGCGCCTACGTATCAACCTCAGGTTGCGCAGAACTAACCTAATCAACAGCAACTTCAGCAAAGGACACAAAAGTCTCTTCATCAGGCTCGTCCTCAATACAACAACAACCGTACAACGCGGCCACCAGGATTTGATCCTATACCCGTATCGTACGCAAAACTATTTCTGTTACTACTAGCTAAGGGGCATGTCTAGACTAAGTCTCCTCTTACAGTACCGGAAAATCCGCCTTTTTGGTTTAAGGTGGATCAGACTTGCCCTTACAATCAAGGAGGACCAGGGCATAACATAGAGAACTGTCTCAGTTTCAAATCCAACATGCAAAAGCTTGTTAGGAGCGGGGTTTTATCTTTCAAAGATACGAATCTGAATGTTCTCACGAACCCGCTGCCTCAACATGAGAAAGCTGCAGTCAATCTGATAGTGGGAGAGTCTAACAACGTCTATCAAATTCATAATGTACTCTTGCTGAGGGCCAACTTGGTCAAGATGCATTGTAGACAGAGTGGGTACGGCCATGTGCCACCTCATAATTATCACCAGTGTGATATCTGCTCTAAAAACAATCAGGGATGTTCTGTGGTGCAATCAGCTCTACAGGAACAGATGGATCTCAGATGGATCCAAGAGCACCAAGTTCGTGGAGTTAACATAGTTTATATGAATTCCAACATCATTCAAAACCACGACAGCCGTTCGATGAATGTCAACTTGGTGGCAATGCACTCAAGGCAAAGCCAGTATCATAATCTGCCGCGGCATGAGTACAAATCCTGTCTGACTTGCTCGGTAAACAAATGGTTGTGCTCTTTTGTACAAGAGGCCCTCCAGCGTCAGATGGATCTTGGATGGATCCAAGACTCCCATGATAGGAATCATTATCAGAATAACATGGTTCAAATCTTCGATATTCGCTTGATGAATATCAGCCTGGTGGAGTTACACGCTACGCAAGTCCAACTCGGTTTTCTCCCTTCACATGATTATCAGAGTTGTAAAGTGGATTGCGAAAATGATCAAGGCTGTGCTCTTGTCCAGGAAACACTTCAGCACTTGTTGAACCACTGGTGGCTTCCAATCTATATAGACGAAGACACCTGGCAAATTAGTATCACCAACGGAAATCCTACTAGATATCAAAGTCAGGATGTTCGGTCGATGGGAACAGACCTCGTCAGGTTACACTGTATTCAAAGCGGACGTGGCCAGGTGCCAATACACAACTATGAGCGGTGTGGAGTTTTCTCAGTGGATAATCAAGGATGCTACCTCGTGCAAGAAGCCCTTCAAAGTCAGTTGGACCGCAAAGAGATTCAACCATGCTCAAGTTCTGGATCAGTCAGTTACCTCACTGATCAAATCGAGGACGTTGTCGTAATTTTTGATCATCAGAGGACCAAGGATGTTTGTACCATTATCCCTCTACTTGACGAATCGAGAGTTCCCAATCGGGAACGGATCGAAATTACTTACGATGGTCAGAAAAATCAGAAGGCTCCTATAGTCATCTATCTACCGGGACCACTACCGTATGAATCAACTAAGGCTATCCCTTACAAATACGGTGCAACAACAGTTGAGAATGGAAAGGAAATTATGTTACCCTCCGTCGTGAATATTACAGACATCAGTCGAGTAACACGGAGCGGTAGAATCTTCAACAGAGGAGTTGGAGAACCCAGCAAAGAAAAGGAACCTCAGACAGAAGTTCCTAATCCACCAGTCGGCCAGTCCAATAATCCCGACCTTTTGAAAAACAATGATGAGATGCTGAAGCTCATCCAGAGGAGTGAATACAACATTGTTGATCAACTGTTATAGACTCCTTCAAAGATCTCGGTATTATCACTGTTGCTTAGTTCAGAAGCAGACATGGAGGCTCTACATAAAGTCTTAGAGCAAGCCTTTGTGGAGCAGGATGTAACAATCAGACAGTTCGATAGCATTATCTCTAACATCACTTCCTGCAATAACTTAGGATTTAGTGATGAGGAATTACCTGAAGAAGGTCGCCGTCATAACATGGCACTAAATATTATAGTCAACTGCCAGGACAATGCTTTAGCCAGCATACTGGTAGACACAGGGTCAGCCCTGAATGTTGTGCCGAAGTCCACTTTGATGCAATTATCATTCAAAGGACCTCCGATGAGAACCAGCGAGGTCGTCGTCAAATCATTTGACGGATCCAGAAAAACGGTTATCGGCGAAGTCGACCTTCCCATAACTATCGGTCCTCACACTTCCCAAGTCACTTTCCAGGTCATGGACATCCGGGCAACATACAGTTGTTTATTAGGAAGACCTTGGATACATCAGGCTGGGGCGGTCACTTCAACCGTCCACCAAAAGCTAAAGTTCGTCCAGAACGACCAACTCGTCACAGTCTGTGGAGAACAGACCTTGCTCGTAAGCAATTTATCATCATCCACTTCCGTAGAACCGGATTGGGCAGTCGGAACTCAGTTCTAAGCGCTTTCGCTACAAAAGGACGATCAATCCGAAGGGGGAACTTCAATTTCCTCGTACAAAGATGCTATCAAAGCGGTTGAGAGTGCCAATACAACAGGATGGGGGCAACTTGTCATTCCTACTGACAATAAAACAAAGAAGGGTCTTGGTTTTTCTGCAACCTGTACCCAGACAGCTGCTAACAATGAAAGTTGTCATCCCATTCGAAATTTCTTCCACAACGGAGGCTTCCTTCAACCAGTGACTCAAGAAGTGCATACCATCAATAAAGATGATTCATCCGATACGGAGGAAGAATGGAAATCCTATCTCAACAAGGACAGTTATATGTCTCAGGACGAAATGCAGACTCCCTTTTACTTTCCTACACATAGTCCGAGATTTATACCCAGGTCAGAGTCGAAATGATATATGGAGATTGTGATCCGGAAGGATGTCGTGCTTCGCCAAACTCATTAGAGGAGGACACTCTAATGAAAGACAACTTCGACCACATCTATCATGGCCCGATGGATGGCCTGCCAATGTGGCAACTTTACCCAGGAGACTTGGGGCAAGAAAATCAGCCGAGCATCATTGAAAGGAATACCTGCGTCCCCACCATGTCATGGGATCATTACGCAGAGCGTTCAGGAAACATCCAGCACGACGATGAATTCGCAATGTTTGCAGGACTATAATTCATTAACTATGCTTTTCCCGAGGTCAACGTCATCGAGATAGATTACTCCCCCAGTTCCAAAGAAGTGTGGGACACCCTGGGAGAACCAAGTGGAAAATTCGACTTCATGGTCAAATACACCGCTCTTGAAAGCTCTCGTATCAGGCTCGAAGACATCCAGCCAACTGGATGGGGAGATATACCTAAGAGCACAAATACTATGCAAAATGCAACTGAGGAATCCTACGACAACTCTGCCTGGGAGACAGATTCCAATGATCCTGCTCCGCCAGAAATCAGCGTCATTTCTAAGGAAAAATCAAGGAAAATACCAGACTTTGTGATTCACTAAGGAGTTCGCCGCCAATGGGTTGTTGTCTATGTTCCGAAGATCGTTCATAAGTCAAAGTAATTGCCATCTTTATCTTAACCTTTCACCCTGCCCAGGTGAAACGGATGTTTTGATAGGGCTCACTTTTTGTAAATTTCCCTCTTCGCTTCGCCCAAAGCGACAGAGTTTTGTTTTATAGGGATGTAGTTCCAAGAATCGACTTGTTCATTAATAAAACAACGTCGTTCTGTAATTTCTGCATTTATTGCTGTTTTCTCTTTTTGCTTTTCTTAGAAAATGGTAATCCTAAAAAACAATTCAATAACAAAAACAAGCAGTAAACAAAAAATACACTGCACACACTCTTGCATTCTCTCTATCTCTTCTAAAAACAAATCATCACGTCATGCAGATTGCTTGTTTTAAACCCCGTTGAAACGTACGATCCAATGCCTTCTCCCGACTTTGAGTTCCCGATATTTGGGGCTGAAGAAGAAAATGACGACGAAATTCCAGAAGAGATCTCCCAATTACTCAGAAAAGAGGAAAGGTCCCTCGAACCTCACAAAGAGCTGTTGGAAATGGTCAACTTGGGTTCAGAAAAAGAGAGAAAAGAGATCAGGATTGGGGCATTGCTCAGTCCAATTGCCAAAGAGAGTTTGACAAAGCTTCTCAAAGAGTTTCCCGATGTATTCGCTTGGTCCTATCAGGATATGCCAGGGTTGGATACCAGCATCGTGGAACATCATCTACCATTAAGGTTAGAATGTCCACCAGTAAAACAGAGGTTGAGACGGACTCACCCAGACATGGCCATCAAAATCAAGGAGGTACAGAAACAGATTGACGCGGGTTTCCTCGCCATATTAGAATATCCTCAATGGATTAGCCAACATCGTACCCGTCCCAAAAAAGGACGGAAAAGTCAGAATGTGTGTCGATTAAAGAGATCTGAACAAGGCTAGTCCAAAGGACGGCTTTCCTTTACCACACATTGACATGCTGGTTGACAGTGCAGCAAAATTCAAAGTTTTTTCCTTCATGGATGGATTCTCGGGCTATAACCAAATCAAAATGGCGCTGAAAGACATGGAGAAAACTTCGTTCATTACCCCATGAGCTACCTTTTGTTACAAGGTAATGTCGTTCGGTTAGAAGAATGCCGGGGCAACCTATCAACGGGCCATGACTACTCTATTTCATGACATGATACACAAGGAAATCGAGGTATATGTCGATGATATGATTGCCAAATCTAAGACAGAAGAGGAACATGTGACCCACCTGTCAAACTTATTCGAGCAGTTGAGAAAATACAAACTCCGCTTGAATCCCAATAAGTGCACCTTCGGTGTCCGTTTAGGGAAACTCTTAGGATTCATCGTCAGCCAGAAAGGAATTGAGGTTTATCCTGACAAGGTCAAGGCCATTCAAGAAATGCCTTCTCCGAAAACTGAAAAACAAGTCAGAGGGTTCTTGGGACGTTTGAACTACATCTCCAGATTCATATTCCTCATGACCGCGACATGTGCGCCGATTTTCAAATTACTTAAAAAGAACTAGGACTGTGTTTGGACAGAAGATTGCCAAACCGCCTTCGACAGTATCAAGGAATACCTGTCAAATCCACTGATTCTATCACCTCTAGTGGAAGGAAGACCACTGATCATCTACCTAACAGTCTTGGAAGGCTCCAGGGGTTGTGTGCTTGGCCAACAAGATGAAACTAAAAGGAAAGAGTTTGTCGTTTACTATCTGAGCAAGAAATTTACTGACTACGAAACTCGGTACACTATGCTCGAGAAAACTTACTGTGCTCTGGCTTGGACAGCCAAACGTCTGCACCAGTACATGATTCGTCACACTACTTGGTTGGTCTCCGAAATGGATCCAATTAAGTACGTCTTTGAAAAACCTGCTCTCACGGGAAGGATTGCCCGTTGGCAGATGTTGCTATAAGAATACGACATCGAATACCATACTCAGAAAGCCGTTAAAGGGAGTATTTTAGCCGATCATTTAGCTCATTAACCAATTGACGATCAAGAATCAACCGAGTTCGATTTACCAGACGAAGATGTCATGTATTTAAAGATGAAAGACTGCGATGAACCGCTACCCAGTGAAGGGCCAGAACCAGGTTCCCAATGGGGACTTATCTTTGACGGAGCTGTCAATCATTATGGAAATGGAATTGGGGCAATCATTGTCACCCCTCAGGGTACCCACATTCCTTTCACCGCCAGACTTACGATCAAGTGCACAAACAACGAGGCCAAATACGAAGCTTATATCATGGGTCTCGAGGAAGCGATCGACTTAAGGATCAAAAACTTGGGCGTATATGGCGACTCAGCTTTGGTCGTCAATCAGATCAAAAGATATTAGAACACATACCAATCGGGACTGATTCCTTACAAAGACTATGCAAGGAAGTTGTTACCCTTCTTTAACAGAGTCGAGTTTCATCACATCCCCCGTGATGAGAATCACATGGCTGATGCATTAGCCACTCTCTCTTCCATGATTAGCGTGGGTCAATGGAATGACTTACCTAAGATCGACATAATGCGCCTTGAACGGCCCGCTTAAATCTTCACGATTGAAGCAATCATAGATGACAAACCTTGGTATCACGATATCAAATGCTTCCTTCAGAAACAAGAATACCCACCTGGGGCACTAAGAAAGGACAGGAAAACCCTCAGAAGATTGGCTGGAAGCTTCTTTCTGAGCGGTGATACACTCTATAAGAGGAACTTTGACATGGTATTGCTTTAATGCATTGAGAGACCAGAAGCAGGCATGCTGTTGAAAGAAATTCACGAAGGATCCTTTGGCACTCATGCCAACGGACACACAATGGTGAGAAAAATTCTGAGAGCAGGGTACTACTGGTTGACCATGGAATCCGACTGCTACAGGTACATGAGGAAGTGTCACAAGTGTCAAATATACGCTGACAAAATCCATGTACTGCCAACGTATCTCAAAGTTCTTTCTTCCCCATGGCCTTTTTCCATATGGGGAATCAACATGATTGGAATGATTGAACCCAAAGCTTCGAACGAACATCGGTTCATCCTGGTAGCCATTGACTACTTCACCAAGTGGGTCGAAGAAACATCATACACCAATGTGACCCTACAAGTCGTGGTCATATTTATCAAGAACAATCTCATATGCCGTTATGGTGTTCCTAGCCAGATCATTACTGACAATGGATCCAACTTGAACAACAAGATGATGAATGAGTTGTGCGCAGAGTTCAAGATCGAACACCATAACTCATCTCCCTACCAACCTAAGATGAACGGAGTGGTAGAAGTGGCTAACAAGAACATCAAGAAGATTGGTCAAAAGATGGTTGTAACCTACAAAGACTGGCACGAAATGCTACCCTTTGCTCTGCACGATTATCGCATAACTGTCCGCACTTCAACGGGGGCAACCCCTTTCTCTCTAGTATATGGCATGGAGGAAGTGCTCCCCATAGAAGTAGATATCCCATGAATCCGGGTATTGATGGGAGCTAAGCTAACAGAAGCTGAATGGTGTCACAGTGGACACGATGAATTAAATCTGATCGAAGAAAAATGGATAACGGCATTATGCCACGGTCAGTTGTATCAGCAGAGAATGAAGAAGGCGTTTGACAAAAAAGTCCGACCTCGCGTCTTCAGGAAAGGAGACCTCGTGCTCAAAAAGATACAATCATTTCTCACTGATTCCCGGGGCAAGTGGACCCCAAATTATGACGGCCCCTACATGGTCAAGAAAGCTTTCTCAGGCGGTGCCTTGAGACTTGCAACCATGGACGGAGAGGAATTTGCCTACCCCACGAATGTTGATGTAGTCAAGAAATACTTCGCCTAAATTTATAAAAAAAAATAATAATAAATAAATAAACGTCTCGGTGGATTGAAAACCCGAAAGGGCGGTCCGGGCAAAAATTAGAGACATGATAAAAAAATCATCCCGGTGGATTGGAAATCTCAAAAGTATAATCCAGGCAAAAATTAAGGGATAATGGCAAGTAACTATGTCCAACAGAGGCAAGTACCTCAGCAACAGTCACATCATCCGTCCGGAAAACTCTGATCAAGGTCATCTTCGACAGAAGCTCAGGATGTCCAGAATTCAAAGTTGGTAGAAGGATATTGGTCGTTATGTTTTGATGTAGCCCTTTTCCCTGTAAATTACCATTTGCTAACTTTGTAAATACTCTATAGAATCACGCGCTTGGCTGATTCCCATCCTATCAATAAAATTTGAGCCCTTCTGCTTTTGTTTGCAATTCTTATTTGTTTAAACTTTATAGAACGACATTGTAACATGATCAACGATTCTTGAAATAAAACAAAAATGAATTTACTTGTTAAAATTTCTCTTCTTTTAAAATAAAGATGGCAATTTCTTTTGACTGTTGAACATCAGAAGAACATCGATCGCTTCTCCAGAAGTAAGCGAACCTCAAAGTGCAGAATCAAAGTACTCCTTCTAAACCAGTGCGCCTGAACGAAGGATTAGTTATGTCAGATACGAATACTCCATCTGACATCTTCGGCCGAGTTCTTACCTCCTAAGCCCAACCAACGGTTGTTCCCCGCAGGGACTACTTCTCCTAAGCAAGGCAGAATTGCTACTTTTGGACCAGCGGTACTTCTTCGCCCCGCGATGGCCGAGTATCCAGTCGTGTTCATCCATTAGTCTGTATGTCGCATCAGTTTTATCAGCATATACATACATGCATCATGCATTATCGATTTACATTCATATTCATATTGCATCACTATCTCTCTAGTCGGTCTTGTCCCCTAGTGATAGACAGTCCTCTTAATCGAGTTGTCAGTCATTTCCTCTTCAGGAAAGGTTGCGTCTGAACAATCTCTCTCCTCCAGTTTATTTCTGGATTAGAGTTGGCCTTTGACCACTTTGATAACTTGAACCTCTGAAGAACCAGAGAACCCTCAACCAACGTCACTCTTCGCCATTGAAGATAATGTCTTCACTTTCCCGGATTAAGGAAAATCCCAGAGAAAGCCTCTCAACCAAAGACTTTCGGTAGCACATTGGTTCTTCTCTCCAGAAAGTCAATGCCAACAAAGTCATCGGCAGCTCAAAATTGGATCACATCATATGGCATTTCTCCGGGAATATCCCGAGAAAGGTATGATGTAATATCCCCAAGCGACAGCTGTCTCTCAAGAGACTAACTTTGTCCACTCAAATGGCATCTCCCCAGGAAAATTCAGTGAGAAGTTTGAGGAAAAACCGCTACAAATAGCCTCCCTTGTCAATAAAGTTTATTGACAAAAGAAACTAAGACCAGTTCCTTGGTAGGAAACCAGGATCGAGGGGAAGTTTATATCAGAAACTAAGACCAGTTCCTTGGTAGGAAACCAGGATCGAGGGGAAGTTCATTTCAGCAACTGAGACCAGATCCTTGGTAGGAAACCAGGATCGAGGGGAAGTTCATTTCAAAAGAAACTGAGACCAGTTCCTTGGCTGAAGACCAGGATCGAGGGGAAGTTTACCTTTTCTAAGCATTATTGCTTAGAAAAAGAAGATGAATACGCAAACTACCGTTCATAGCAAACCATCAAAATTTTGGGTATTCCGATATTTAATCCTCTTGCACCCCGAATGCCCGAATACCTTCGTCATTCACACCTTCGGGTCCAAGAAGATTAAATAGGGGCATCTGTCATACCCCAAATTTTGACCACTAATATTTCACATCACTGTACAAATCATCATCACAATATGTGTGTACTTACATGCTTCATCAATCTCCTCAGGAATTGTTGAGCATTCACTGCTCTCAGAACTTAGGGTTTCAAGCCCTCTCAGAGTTCTTAGACAAAGGATCAATCAAGGAATGACATGATTTTCAACTTGTCTAACCTCTCAAACACCCATAATGGATCAAGAGGACTCCCACTTCAAGGATTAAGCACAAGGCTGCTCCCTTTTAAGTGGATTAAGCCTCGAGATCGCTAGTGTCACCAAATTAGGGTTTTGGTCGACCAGGGCCTCCAGATGGAAATTTTCCTCTGGGCATGAACCAATTCTTCAAAGAATACCCTAAGATGCTCCAAGGTACATCATGAACCCAATCATCAAGTCAATTTTGCCTCAGGGGATGCATTCATAAAAAATCAGGAATAGGGTTTCTTGACCTAATTCACCCCTAAGTTGACTTTTGGGACAAATCATGAGCCAAGACCTCAAGACATGATTTAAGGATCTCCAATACACTACATTGATCCATTTGCAACAATGGATTGATCCAAGAAGCTTGATCAACAAGTTTCAATTTCATCTGAACCACAGTTAGGGTTTCGCGAGAAAAGTCAACTGTATCTTTGACTTTTGACCAGAACATGCTCCCAAACCCTAGGACATGAATCAATATACCCTATAACACCCATGGAACATGTCCATCAAGTTTGATTTAGGTCAAAGACATGATTTCCTAAAGGATTGCACAGTTTCGAATTCATCTGATAAAAAGTCAACTATGCACAAAAGTCAACTTTGACTTTTTGAGATTTTTCACAAAAATGGTTTTTTAACCCTAAAATGATGTTAATGTATGATTGGAATCATCATTCATCAAGAAAAATCAAGAAAAGTGGGATAACTTGTAAAAGGGGTAACCTTAAAAAACTTAGAAAATTTTCTAAGTTATGAACAAAGTGGCAAAGGTATCAACTTTGGAGGATCATAACTCCTAAACCACAAGGCCATTTTTCCCATCCAAAGCTGGAATTTGTAGCCCTCATGGCCCTCTACAAAAGCTTCAACTACACCTCATTCCAATTCATTATGGATTTTGAGTTATGGAATGATCAAAATGGCTGAAAACATGAAATGTCACTTTTTCCAACACTTAGTGAAATTTTCACTAAGTCAGAATTTGCCTTACTTTTTTCCAAATGTAGGAACATTTTTCACTCGGATCCAAAAAGTATGAAAACCAATTGTGATCAAACAGTTGTTATATCATATAAGGGCTTTCCAAAATGACCAAGAACATCACCAAATTCCACTTGGGCCATGAGATATGACAAGGGCAATATGCCTTGCTGAAAACTGCCAAGGCTAGGCAGAATTTTGAATTTTTGTTCGATTTGGGAAAATCAGCTAATTCCAAGCCTTGTCATCATCTTGGACACATCTGAGGATCAAATCCAAAGGGAACAAACATTGAGGCAAGCCTCCAAAGTCCTTGGAACACGAAGTAGCATGCCAAACCAAGAAATCCCTAAAAGAGGGACAAGACTCCAATTTTGGATTGGAGCATTTAATGGATGCACCAAGGTGGCATGGACTGACACATTTGCAACTGAATCCATTCAAGGATGATCCAATAACTAGGGAACCACAGCTCTGTGCTCTAACCTCTAGTCAATGGCTAGAGGAGACTTGGATTTTCATTTGCCAACATTGGCAAAACCTCTGTTGCAGTTGCCATTCACTATTGATCCCAAAACAAACTTGATCTTCTATAAATAGAGCTCATTTGTGCTCAGTTTGAGTACACCAAAGCCATCAAACAGATGCTTTCCTCAAAATCTCATTCTCTTGGCAAAAATGCCTTCTTTAGCAAGGCAACTCTGAGTTTTTGAGTTAGAGAGCAATTCCAACCAAACCAATCACACACACACCTCATATATGTCATGTATAAGCTGTCCAAACTCTCACAAGTGACCTGTAATCCTTAAATCACAAAGTCATCTCTCAAAACCTCAAAATACTACCTATGTACATTTTTCAAGTCGTGTCTTGATTCAGTCACTTTCCAAACCAGATAAAACCTCAAACATACTCCAAATAACATCCTTGAACTATCCCAAATGGTTTCCCTCATCTGGAACACCATTTGAGGGAGTTGCTATTTTGGCCATTTTAACCCCTTTTGCAAGAAAGGGCCAGTTTGTGTTTTTGCAGGTTCCAACTGATTCCAATCACCCTAAAAGCTTCTAAGGGATCATTTGAGAGTGTCCAAAGCATCAAACCATTTCTGGAACAAGAGGCTTGGCAGATTGCACAAAAACTCCAAAAAACTCAAAAGGAGGTAAGCCTCATGACTTGAACTTTCCAAAATATGCATTATTTTGAGGTCCACTGATCATGCATCTCTTATATATATCATATGTGTTGTGTTTGAACCAATTCATCATGTAATTCAAGCCTGTACCACAATGTAGCATAGAAAATGCAGTTATAGGCCTATTTCAAAACCCCTATCAAATTTTGAGGAGGGATCATGATCTGGAAAAAATACCACCACCATTGGATTCCTTGTGAAATTCTAGGCCAGATGCATATAAATTTTGTCCCCAAACATGGAGAAATGAGAAAGTTATGGACCTTCCCGTCTCTTGCCAAAACTTGCCTTGCCTTGCCTTGGGCCAGGCCAAAAACAAGGCATGCCTTGTATATTTGTTGGTTGGTTTCAATCAACGGATGTATCACCACCCCAGTGGTAAGGCGCCCGCCCTATAACCTTGAGGTCGTGGGTTCAAACCCCACCCATGCCATTTTGTGTTTTCTCACATTTTTTCTATTTTCCTCATATTTTCATGTTTTATTAATTAATTGAAAAATTAATAACTCCTTCAATTTTAATCATTTTTTATTGGTTCTTTTTTAAAAAAATCACAAAAATGTTAACATATTTTATCCCACAAAAACATTAAGTTTATATTAGTTATTTAATATAATTAGTATTTTTTTTTAATATATTCCTTTTTATTTGTTTTTAAACATTTAAAAGTGAATATTTACTTTGAAAATCAAAACCAAGTGAGTTTTAATTCATCTTGTGATTAAATCTCATTTTTCAAACTTAAAACCAAAATCACAAGTTGTTTATTCTAACTTATTTGGCATTTTCATCATTTTTTATTAATTTCTTTGAATAATTATATTAAAAAATGATGAAATTAGGGTTTTGTTGATTTTCACCCTAACAAACTTTTTCAAACACTCATGGGCCTCTAATAGAATGTAAGACCCAACCCTTCTTTGAAACCAAAAATACTTTTGGGCCTCAGCCATTGTATAAGACCCACGGTGTTTTCAAAACTTCGGCGCGATCATCGCCCGTTTAAAACAAACCATCTGGGCCTCTCCTCGAGCTATAAGACCCATTCAAAAAACTTTTTGGGCCTCTAATAGAGTGTAAGACCCAATCCCCTTTTAACCAAAACATTTTTGGGCCTCAGATATTGTATAAGTCCCTCTGTGTTAAAAGAAAACCTCTGCGCGATCGCCAGTTGAAAAATCGAACCCTTGGGCCTACCCTCATGTTATAAGCCCCATTTCTTTTCCTTAAAACTTTTTGGGCCTCTTGAGAGAGTGTAAGACCCATCCCCCTTGTACAGAAAAACCTTTGGGCCTCAGTCACTTGTATAAGTCCCTGTACAAAGCGGTAGTGCGATCACTAATAAAACCCTGGGCCTCTCCTTTAGCTGTAAGCCCCAATAATCTTTTCAAAGCACTTTCTCCTTTAATTTTGTATATAATATTGTTATCAAAGCTTTCTTTGTTGAACAACTAACAATACAGCATGGAAGCTCTACAGCCGAGTAAGTGTTTACCCACTTTCATTTACCGCTTTCATATGTATATAACTGTACTGTGGGGCTGTTTCACTGTAATTCTTCTTTCATAAACTCATATCAACTGTGTAATAATAGTATAGATATTTAGAGTCTCCCCGACAACTACGTCTAGAACTAGACAAAACCTCGCCTCCTTACATCAACATTAGATGACTAGATCTAAGGAATTTCCCCGTGAATAGTTCATATACCGAAGGACATTGTTCCATGTGAAACCCCTTCTGGAACTGTTCATCAGCCTCCTCTTGGGCTTAGTGCAAGGACCCACAGGCTTCCTAAAAGCATCCCTGCCTCCTCTTGGGCGTTGTACAAGGACCCACCGGCTTCTTAGAAGTTTTCATAGCCTCCTCTTAGGCTTCGTATAATGATTCTTCCTCCGGGAAGATAACCTCCTCTTGGGCTTCGTACAAATTGTCCCTCGGTTTCTTAAAAGTTTCCAGCCTCCTCTTGGGCTTCGTACAAATTGTCCCGACGACCTCCTAGAGGTATAGGAACAAAAATTAGTCATCTTAATAGAACAGTCTTTCAAAGAGTCTAGATCTCACTACTACTGTTTCTTAAGCATAGTACAAAAGATAAAAACCCGTAGACTCGGACAGTCTAAAGCTCCCTCGGATTCCCTGTTTTCCTAAAGAACAAGAAATAATCCCCACCCTCAGATCAAAACTATGAGTACAACATTGCGCATATAAGAACTAATTTTCTCTTTTAACCAACATACTGGACCTGTCACTCGACTGAAACAGTAACCTTTAGCCTCCATCTCGGGCTTTGTATGAGACACAAAACACTCTCTTGTTGAGTATAAAAGACTCTCTTGTTGAGTCAAACAACTTTTAGCCTTCGTCTCGGGCTTCATACGAGACACCAAATCACTCTCTTGTTGAGTATAAAAGATTCTCTCGTTGAGTCAAACCTTTAGCCTCCGTCTTAGGCTTCGTACAAGACACATAAAAACACCATCTTGTTGGGCCAATAGCCTCCTCTTAGGCTTTGTATAAGGAAACCCCGATTGAGACAATCAACCTTTTTTAGCATCAAATAATGCTTTGATCACAACATACAACTCCTTTTCCCCCATCTAATTGCTGTAAGCGGTAAGCCTCTGGGTTATTTACATCCACGCCACTGTCCCTCTTTTAGCATGAGAAATTCCTAAGGAAAGATGGCATTACTCTAAACTGAGTTAAAGTCTTCTCCTTCAGGTTAAAAAAACCCCTATAAAGGAAATTATGGCATTGTTGGATTCACATATCCCAGTTAAATTAATTCTCCTTTATAATCAGTCACCCAACTGTTGTAACAACCAGACCCCTTTAGAGATGACAAATTATCTCTACTAAAGACAAAACCCCTTTAGCTTCATATCTTGGGCTTTGAACAAGATACAAATAGACTCTTTAGCTTCATGTCTTGGGCTTTGAACAAGATACAAACAAATCACCTTCAGCTTCACATCTTGGGCTTCGAATAAGATACAAATAATTTTTATCTTCACGTCTTGAGCTTTGAACAAGACACCAAAACACCATTTCCTCCCATAGAATAGGAGGAACTACGATCGCTCTGATTTCCCTGTTTCGGTAAATGAGAATATGTAGGCATAAGATTGAAAGAAAAATCTTAGCGAGCACACTAATCAAAAACCCAAAATCCCGTACCTTCACACATCAATCGAAAAACATCAGTCCTAATATCCTACCAATAGCATAGTCCCGTCATTTCAGCCTTAACAAAGTAAGAAGAAAGAGCCCACTTCCATATAGCATCCGTAACCTAACAGACCGCTGTTTAAACTCAGTATGCAAGCAGGGTTAGTTGGAGACATCTATTTCCCTTCCTTCATCAGCTTCAAAAGGATAAAAAATGAATCGACCTGTAGTCCCCCCAAAGAGCGACAGTGCTTAAGAACCACGTCTAAAATCGCTCGCTAAAATGCCCAATGAAAATAAATAAAGTCAAACTATGCATCAAATGATCATACAAATGCAAGGTATGCACTAACTATGCAAGATGAATGTATATGATTCATGAACATGAATAAATGCTTGTACAAACATTAAAGTCAGAATTGAATGACATTTATGAATGTATGGGAATGTCATTGAGATGGCATATGAATTATGAATGCAAGCATTGAGAAGATGAAGCAAGAAGAAGTGAAAACCACTTAAGCTCAAACAATGAAGCATACTTGTAATGCAAGTCAAAGAATGAAGATGCAAGATGATCATACATGGAAATGAATGCCAATCAGTAGCATATGGTATTTGGGATGACATTTAGAATGCAAGAATAAACAAAGTTCACATGCATCTCATGTTGGGGCAAGTTCAAGAGTACAAGCAAACATGTACAAGTAATGTCAAACAAGTATTCAAATGTTTATGAACTTAGGAAGTATGCAAGATGCAATTAGAAGTCATGTTATATGATTGAGAATGATTAGAAACATAATGTGAACAAGTTTTAAATGTAAACTCAAGGTCATACACACATCAATGCAAACAAGTGATCAAAGAAGGACAAGAATCAATGCATAAGTTCATAGTACAATGTAAGTGTAAACAAGTATGTTCAATGCATATATAATGGTTAATGAATGACTTATAATATGAGATTGATGACCTATAATGCTCATATAACATGTATCAAAGAAGTCCCAACAAGTATCATGTGAATTGGTAAAGCAATGCAAGCAAAACCCTAGCACAAGTCTTCTAACAACACATATACATGGATGCAATTAAAAATTCACAAAGAACATGTTTAAAGGACAAGAAGATTGAAAGATGCAAGTATATTAAAGTGCAAACAGTAAATGAACATGTCTCAAAAGAATGGATCAAAATTCATTAAGGATCATACTCAAACATGCTTCACAAGTTCACACAAGTAACACAAGAACTATGCACAAATATGACATTCAACCATCAATCAAAAATGCACTTAAAAACCTACAAAAAATGCATCAAGTGCCTCAACATGTCATACAATCATGTACCAATTTTCATGTGCAAATTCAACTCACAACTAGGTCAAACAATTCATTAATGAAGCAAGTATCAAGAAGGAAACTCATATAAATGCAACTTAAAAGAAAATTCCATGAAAAATATGAAAACAACTCCAATCAAAAGTGAAAAATGTCTAAATTTTAGTTAAATGGATGAGGATGCTCCAAGAATTATTTTGGAATTTTGAAGGATGCACAAGTATTTTTAATAAAATGTTTTTATTCATGTATGAAAAGAAATAAAAAACAAAGAGAAAAAGAGCAGGGGGGTGCAACGAGAGTAAAACACAGGTAAAAATATGCATTGGGCCTGAAGGAGGGGTGTAAGTAACAAATGAAGACCCAACCCACACGCGTGGGGGTCTGAGAGTGCATACCATGTGTCTAGTCAAACTGCTGACTCATTGTGAGCCCTTGGATCAAGTCTATGTGAGATAATCAGATAAGTCAAGCAATCAAGTGGATCAACACGCATGCACATGAGATGATATGATGCAACAACCACAAGTGATTATCAGAGTCAAAAATATTCCAAAGTGAGAACACGTGCAAGGCATGTGAATCATTTATTCGCTGGAAAAATCCTACGCATTGGATCAAAGTAAATGGATGGACACGATTAGATCTGGACTGAACTAGGGTTTATACGAGCTGATGAACTCAGGTGGACGGAGAAGACTTCTTTCATCTTCTTCGGCACACCTCCACCGTGCACAGGTTTCAAACCTCCCAGAAATGCATGAACTATACATCAATCGATTCCTCTTAACACGTAGATCTCAAGTCCATGCTAAAAAATCACAAATAATGCACATACAAAGCAAAACGAAGGCTTCAAGTTTGCCCTAATATTTTAGATCTATGCACCTAAGTGCCTATCATCTAGCCAGAGGTCACATTGCTACTATTGAGCTTCAAAACACACAAAAACAGGCTTAAATCCACAAAAACGAATGCAACAAAGTTTGAGAAAGAAACCTGTGTTCAATGAAGCTTTGGACAAAGGAAAACCATAGATGAGGTTCCTTGCTTGCTTAATCTCAAAACCAGCCAAATAAAGGCACTACAAAGCTTGTAATCTCTTGAAATTCAGTTGATGAAGATGAAGAAAATTGAAGTGGAATAAGAGGATGCAGTGGCTATGCTTCAATGCTTTCACTCCATTGATGATTCTTGATGAAGAAAAATGGAGAGATTTGCAGAGAGAGTTGAGATCTCAGAAGCTTCGAGAGAGAGAAAAATTTGAGAGAGAGGGAGTGTGAAAAATGGTGAGAATGAAAGTGAAGTTGAAATTCAGTTAGGATTTGATTTATATCTGAGGTTAGAATCTAACTGTTGTGGTTTACAGTTAGAACCATGGTTGAGTTAAGTTAGAAGGTGGATTGAGTAGAATGAAGGTGAAATGAGAATCATAGTGTGTTTAATGGTGGAGCTCGAGTTATTGTTTTGCTATGGTGAGGAAAAGGCTAATGATGAATCATGGTGTGGTTTAAAATGAAAGGTGATGATGGTATGAATGAGCTTGCAGCAACAACAACTTATTCACCAAGTTTTCTTTCTCTTTTGTTTGGCCAAATGAAGCAAAAGGTGCATGAGTGTGTATGTGTGGGAAGGGCTTTGTTTGGCTTTAAATGGTAATGTTTAATGGGTGTATGGCTGAATGTAAGAAGCAAATGCAATGCAGCACAATGCCACCAACTTGTAACACGAGCACTAAGTTCAAGTGAGGGTCTTTGGAGGGAATTATCTCAATGATAAATGGATGAAAATGATCGATAATGGAGGCTATGGAAAGATCTTGTGTTGGATAGCAGTGTTGGTGTTAAGAACAATCACAATAGAAGCCTTTAAGATGCCTAAAAATGTTCATGAAAGTGTTTGGTCACAATTGAATTGGCTGGACAACTTGACTTTGTTCTTGCCCAACCCATGGGCATATGGAATGACCATGTGATGCACCTGACTTTAGCTCACTATATCTCTCAATAGATTGATCATATAAAAAAACTTCCAACACCATTATTGTAGAGGGGATTGAGAGGAACAAGTTTGATGTTGAGCATTTTTTTTATTTGAAGCCTCAATCATTAAGTAATTGGCCTTGGAACTTGGTCACTGCATGCACATAAGGTGTTTGTTGAAAATACGCCGAGCTGGCTCGCCCATGACCTACTTGGCTGGCCCAAATTGCCTTGTGTCTCCAACTTTGAACAATCATATCTTCCTCAATTTTGATCCAAATGGGTTGTTCTTGCTATGGTTTTGAAGCTTAGGATGTGAACTTTAATTTGGGCCTTGTAATTTTTCAATTTGGAGTTTGTATCATGGAGAAAAATAGCGTCAAAGTTGGTGGTTCAGCTTGCCAACATTTACTAAATTTAGAAACCCTAATTTCTATTTTTAGCAACTTTTCACATCTCTTGATTTCTTGGGAATCTCTTGACTTTTCTTTATCAAATCTTCATCAATGGACATATTTGAGATGAGGAACATGAATTTGACCTCAAAAAGTCAGGAGTTTACTTTTTCCTCTGCACAGTTGACTTTTCCCAATCTGATTGATTCTCCACCAATTGATCAATTGAAGATATTCTAAAATGAAACAATGGACAATACTCCCTCCTTAGAGAATTGAGAGCATATAGAAAAAATTGAGATCAAGCCTTGGCTCAAAAACACACTTGCACTGACTTTTCATCAAAACCCTAATTTTGCATTGGTTAGGAGAATGTGATTCACTTGAAATTTCTTGTCAAGCTTGATCATATGATGAGGTGATGGACCAATAAGATACCTTGAGGTCCAAGGCTCCTTTGTGGCTCAAGTAATGATGACATTGAGATTATCTCTCCTCTTGGTGTCTTGGATTGCACACATGAACTTTTCCTTGAAGCTCTGGAAAACATCTTCTTCTCTTGAGTTGGCTCATATACCTTGATCCCATGCTAAGAACTAATGATATGAAAAGATGATAATGCAAGAATGAAATGAAACATAAGCCAGTTAGTGCTAAAAGTAAGAGGGAAAATTTTGAGGTGT
The DNA here is from genome assembly GCA_022829125.1 of Lathyrus tuberosus. Lineage (NCBI taxonomy): Eukaryota > Viridiplantae > Streptophyta > Magnoliopsida > Fabales > Fabaceae > Lathyrus > Lathyrus tuberosus. Next base: position 3,207,297 of record JALAZF010000041.1, on the reverse strand, counting down.
TACTGCTGCCCCTATTCAATCAACTTAGTCCTGAAGGTATGATAGCAACGGCTTTCAGACATTCAAGGATACACAGAGATTGAATACCAAAAGAACCCTGAAATTTGCAAACTGTGGGGATAATGAAATGGAGTGTTTACCAGCCGAAGGCGGACTACCCAACAAAATAATACGAGGACGGCCGAAGACGAACTCGAAAAGGAAGACCGACCGAAGGCGCTCTACCCAACAAAATAATACGAGGACAGCCGAAGACGAACTCAAATAGGAAGACCGACAGAAGGCACTCTACCCAACAAAATAATACGAGGACGGACGAAGACGAACTCGAAAAGGAAGACCGACCGAAGGCGCTCTACCTAACAAAATAACACGAGGACGGCCGAAGAGGAAATCAAAAAGGAAGACCGACTGAAGGCGCTCTACCCAACAAAATAATATGAGGACGGCCGAAGACGAACTTGAAAAGGAAGACCGACCGAAGGCGCTCTACCCAACAAAATAATACGAGGAGGGTCGAAGATGAACTCGAAAAGGAAGACCGACTGAAGGTGCTCTACCCACCAAAATAATACGAGGACGGCCGAAGACGAACTCGAAAAGGAAGACCGATCGAAGGCGCTCTACCCAACAAAATAATATGAGGACGGCCGAAGACGAACTCGAAAAGGAAGACTGACCGAAGGCGCTCTACCCAACAAAATAATTCGAGGACGGCCGAAGACGAACTCGAAAAGGAAGACCGACCGAAGGTGCTCTACCCAATAAAATAATAAGAGGACGGCCGAAGAAGAACTCGAAAAGGAAGACCGACCAAAGGCGCTCTACCCAACAAAATAATATGAGGATAGCCGAAGACGAACTCGAAAAGGAAGACCGACCGAAGGCGCTCTACCCAACAAAATAATACGTGGACGGCCAAAGACAAACTCGAAAAGGATGACCGACCAAATGTGGACTTCGCTGGGGATAACAGGACAACCAAGGGTAAAAGCAACAATTTTACGACCCTTGAATTTATCTGGAATCAAAGTTGGGGAAAAGAGAAGTCTAAACAGGCAACTCTGTAGGGGTGTACTAAAACGTACAACTATATGAAGGACGAATCCACTGGAGATCTCACTGGGGATAAAGTAAAACAAAATCTCCTGAGTTATACCATCTCTGGTGAGGAAGAGAACTGGTAAAGAAAGTATCAAACCTGGATTATGCTTCAAATGCATATATTTAAACTTTTCTGTGGCATAATGCTCCATCCAAAATGGAAATGCTACGCGTTTGGGAGGATGCCATGCAAACGATGCTTATGCAATGCAAAAAGAAACACTCCAGCAAAATAAATGCTGAAAATGAAGGCAGCTCCACCGGGGACGACAAAATAAGTTGTCCTCTGAGTCCAAGAACTCTGCTGAGAAGGATCATATTGAACAACTCCTCTGGTCATTAACTTCTGCTGGAGATGAAATCCAAAAGAAAATCCACTCTGCTGGGGATTATATATAAATCTTTGAAAAAGGAAACCAAGACCTGAATTGGAAGAGTACCAAATATCACTTGGACTTAAAACCTGTTGGGGATGTCAACCATCGCTGATCAAACCTTCTACGAAGACTACCACCAAACTCTGCTTGGGGAGACAAATCAGAAGTACTGGATCTGGTGGGGACACCATTGATCTTAACCCGCTGGTGGGGAAATGACTTCGCCCTTATCCTGCTGAGGGTTGGATCATGCTGTTGCTGGTGAAAACACGTTTCCTGACTGGCTGAGGGGAGTATACACCAAGACTCTATAGGGGAAGACAACATCTTTGTCCCAAGAATACCTTCCACAAATCTCCTGTGGGAATACAAAAACATCCACCCTAGAGTAATCCACTTTAGATGCTGGCTGAGGGACAATCTTTTGTACTCTGACTGGGGAGAGTGACAGTCTGATGAGGATGATGAAACCTAAATGCTAAGGAGAATAATTCTGCTGGGGAGGAAAGTCAACGAAACTTGCCGAGGGATATCATTGAGCTTAATCTACTGTTGGAAGAAGGATTTTACCCTGCTGGGAATTAGAGCATGTCGTTGCAGACGGGATTACACTTCCTGACCTGCTGAGGAAAGTGAATACCAGACTCTGTGGGGAAAATAAAATCTTTTCAGAGACATCCAGCACATCTCCTATTGGAGATACAACAACATCCACCTTGGAGCAATCCACTTCTGACTGCTTGCTGGGGAATAATAAACCAACCATGACTTCGGCTGGGGACACAATCCTCTGTACTCTTGATGGGGAGAGTAAACTCTGTTGAGGATGACGACCTTTCAGCATTAGGGAGGGTAACTCTACTGGGGAAAACAATTTTTCTATGCTGCAAACACACAACAATAGAATATTCCGTATGCAAAAATGGCTTCCTCGATTATCATCCACAATGTCTGTTGCCTAAGTAATTTCCATTATTTTCCATTATGCTCCCAAAGCTTGACGTTTTCACATGCAATGTTTATCAAAATATCGGACGTTTTCACAAACAAAATAGTAGAAGTAAAAACAAAAATGAAAAGCTTTTTGAGTGAAATGAAAATTTTATTGATTGAGTTGGCATGTAAATAGGCATTTACAACCGGAAGCAATTCCTGAAAAGAGGTAATTGCGCAAAAGGTAAAAAAAGAAAATACACATGTCGGCAATGTGGGAACATATATCCACCATGATTCAATTCAGCTATGACTCATATGCCTTTGCTTATCCACAGAAGCTTTGACCTTTGAAAAGATTGACTGGACTGATTCCTTTCCTTCGAAATTCCCAAGTGTCAAAAGTGCTCGTAGATCGAATGCAGACCGCAGCCTCTCACTTTCAAATCCCTAACTTTTGCCTGGATCGCCCTTTTCGGGTTTTCAATCCACCGGGATACCCATTTTTGCCAAAGTTGCCTTTTCAGGTTTTCAACTTTGCGGGTTTATTCTTCTTCTTTTTTTTCTTTTTATCCCTAATTTTTGCCCGAACCTTCTCTTTTTATGGTTCGCCGGGATGCCCTTTTTTGTCTGGATCTTCTTTTTATGTCAGCGGGTCTCTTTTATGCAAAGTATTTTTTGACTACGTCTGCGTTCACAAGGAATGTAAAATCTTCGCCATCCATAGTTGAGAGTAATAAGGCTCCACCAGAGAAAACCTTTCTTACTACATACGACCCTTCGTAGTTTGGAGTCCATTTGCTCCTGTGATCTGTCTGAGGAGGAAAGATCCTTTTCAAAACCAACTCGCCTATCTAAAAACACCGAGGATGCACTTTCTGATCAAAGGCTATCTTCATCCTGCTCTGATACAACCGGCCATGTGCAATGGCTGCCAATCTCTTTTCTTCAATAAGGTTCAACTGATTCAACCTGGAACATACCCATTAAGCTTCATCGAGCTTCACATCTTCCAGAATTCTCAAAGAAGGAATCTCCAGCTCTAATGGTAGGATTGCCTCTATACCATATACCAGTGAGAAAGGAGTTTCCCCGATTGATGTACGTACCAAAGTACGATAACTGTGTAAAGCATAAGGCAACATCTCATGCCAATCCTTATATGTTACCACCATGTTCTGCACAATCTTCTTGATATTCTTATTTGCTGCCTCAACAACACTGTTCATCTTCGGGCGATATGGAGAAGAATTGTGATGCTCAATCTTAAAGCTCTGACATAGCTCCTTCATCATCTTATTGTTCAAATTTGAACAATTATCAGTAATGATTCTCTCTGGGACCCCATAACGACAGATGATGTCCTTCTTTATAAATCGGGCTACCACTTGCTTGGTGACGTTGGCATACGAGGCTGCTTCCACCCACTTCGTGAAGTAATCAATGGCAACTAGAATGAAATGATGCCCATTGGAATCAGTCGGCTCGATCTTTTCTATCATATCAATGCCCCACATGGCAAACGGCCAAGGAGATGACAATACATTCAGAGGAGTAGGCGGTACGTGCAGCTTATCAGCATAAATCTAGCATTTATGGCACTTCCTGGCGTATTGAAAACAATCGGACTCCATAGTCATCCAGTAATACCCTGCCCTTAACAACTTTATAGCCATAGCATGCCCATTGGCATGGGTACCGAAAGAACCCTCGTGAACTTCTTCCATTAACAGGCCTGCCTCGTGTTCATCATCACAACGTAGCAAGACCATGTCAAAGTTCCTCTTATACAACACATCATCTTCATTCAAAAAGAAGTTTCCTGCCAACCTCCTTAGAGTTTTCTTATCCTTGGTAGATGCCCCAGCTGGGTACTCCTGACTCTTGAGAAAACACTTGATGTCATGATACCAAGGTTTGTCATCTGATATGTCTTCAACTGCAAACACAAAAGCTGGTCTATCTAGACGCATGATTATGATTGAGGGAGTTTCATTTCAACGATTCACTTGATACATCGAAGACAAAGTTGCCAACACATCTGCCATCTGATTTTCCAACCGGGGTATATGATGAAATTCAACCCTATCAAAGAACGGTAACAACCTTCTGGCATAGTTGTTATAAGGCACCAGATTTGCCTGACGAGTTTCCCATTCTCCTTTAATCTGATTAACTACCAACTCAGAATCACCATAAACATCAAGGTTCTTGATTCTCAAATCGATTACTTCTTCTAACCCCATGATGCATGCTTCATACTCTGCCTCATTGTTGGTGCATATGAACGCTAACCGGGCAGTGAAGGGTATATGAGAACCCTTTGGAGTTGTAATGATTGTCCCGATTCCGTTACCATACGAGTTGACGGCTCCATCAAAGACTAGCTTCCATTGAGATCCAATGTCGGGTCCTTCGTCAGGCAAAGGCTCATCACAATCCTTCATCTTCAAAAACATAATATGCTCATCTGGAAATTCAAACTTCATCGGTTGATAATCCTCGATTGGTTGTTCAGCAAGATATTCTGACAAAACACTTCCCTTAATGGCTTTTTGGGAAACATATTGAATATCGTATTCTGTCAAAACCATCTGCCAACAGGCTATTCTCCCAGAAAGCGCCTGCTTCTCAAACACATACTTGATCGGATCCATCTTTGAAATCAATAGGGTTGTGTGGTTTAACATATACTGCCTCAAATGCTTAGCTACCCAAGCGAGTGCACAACATGTTTTTTCCAGCATAGAGTTCCTTGACTCACAATCAGTGAACTTTTTACTCAGGTAGTAGATGCCATGCTCTTTTCTACCTGACTCGTCGTATTGACCAAGCACACACCCCATTGAGTTCTCAAGAACCGTAAGATACATAATCAATGGCCTTCCTGGCACTGGCGGCATGAGGACCGGAGGTTCCTGCAAATATTCTTTTATCTTTTCAAATGCCTTTTGACAATTTTCATTCCACCTGTCCTCTTGATCTTTTCTTAACAATTTGAATATTGGTTCACACGTGGCTGTAAGATGAGAGATGAACCTAGCAATGTAGTTCAATCTCCCTAAGAAACCACAAACCTCTTTTTCTGTTCTCGGCTCAGGAATTTCTTGTATGGCTCTTACTTTGGCAGGATCAACCTCGATACCTCTTTCACTAACAATGAACCCCAACAATTTTCCAGATCTCACCCCGAAGGTGCACTTGTTCGGATTCAACCTCAACTTGAACTTCCTCAACCTCTCAAATAGCTTCTGAAGATTTACCAAATGTTCTTCCTCCGTTTGTGACTTCGCAATCATGTCATCAACATAGACTTCAATTTCTTTGTGAATCATATCATGAAAGAGAGCCACCATTGCCCGCTGGTAGGTTGCCCCAGCATTCTTCAATCCAAAAGGCATTACCTTATAGCAAAATGTTCCCCACGGTGTTATGAACGTAGTCTTCTCCATGTCCTCTGGGGCCATTTTGATTTGGTTATACCCAGAGAAGCCATCCATGAAGGAAAATACCGAATATTGAGCAGTGTTGTCCACTAACATGTCGATGTGGGGGAGCGGGAAATCATCTTTCGGGCTTGCTCTATTCAAATCTCTGTAGTCAACACACATCCTGACCTTTCCGTCCTTCTTAGGTACATGCACAATATTAGCAACCCACGGAGGATAATTTGTCACATCGAGAAACCCGGCGTCCAACTGTTTCTGAACCTCTTCCTTGATTTTGACAGCCATATCTGGTTTCGTCCTTCTCAGTTTCTGCTTAACCGGAGTACAACCTTCTTTGAGTGGCAGCCGGTGTACCACAATATCAGTGTCAAGCCCAGGCATGTCTTGGTAAGACCAGGCGAAGATATCTGCATACTCTCGAAGCATCTCAATCAATCTTCCCTTGACAGTGTCTTCCAAAGCAGCCCCAATTCTTACTTCCTTTTTCGCGTCCTCGGTTCCTAGATTAACAGTCTCAATTTCCTCCTGATGAGGTAGAATGACCCTTTCCTCCCGTTTCAGCAGTCTGGCTAATTCTTCAGGTAAGTCACAATCTTCGTCAGTCTCTTTTCCAGCCTGATAGATAGGATTGTCGAAGTCATACCGAGTCATAGCTGAATCATTATTGGTGGTATCTGAGCAAAGAAACCCGCATGATTGATGTTTTATGTTTATTATGAATGCAACAAACAAGAAAACACATTGCCATCTTGATGTGAATTAATGTAAAAAGTAAAAACAGAAAAACAGGGATCAAAATATTTGAATGTGAAAACGTCCTTTATTGATGAAAAAGTAGCAAACAAAAACATCAAAGCCCTACAGACAAGTATCCCTACGTCTTGGGCAGAACGTAGGATTTAACATAAGTGGAAAAGAAAGGCAATTACTCTTGACGGGTCACTTGGATGACTTTCTCAGACGACCAATTGCAAAGACTTTGACCTGGAGCGCAGGGGAGGATCCACTCATCCATATCACAACCACTATCCCCCTCATCACCAATAGCATTGACCCGGTTAAAGAAGACACCAGCACTTGTGAATTGAATTGGGCCAACATACTTGGGAGGCTCTTGAAATTGTCTGGGTGGCTTGTATCCCAGTCCATAAGTGTTCTGCTTCCTCTGGACGTCAATAACCTGGCCCCACTTCTAGGAACTGCCAGCTTTAACTACATCGCACACATCTTTGAAAGAAGACATCAAAACTTCTGGCTGATTTACCACTTCGGGTTGATTTACCACCTCAGGCGTACTGACCACTCTTGGAGGTTCCTCAAGAATTTTCACAGCTTCAAAGGCTTGGCAAAGAGTCTCATGTATCTCACCATCTACCTCCACATACTTGAAGGTTGATAGGTGACTCACCATGATGTCTTCCTCACCACAGACTGTCACAACGTGGCCATCCACCATGTATTTCAGCTTTTGATGCAACGTGGACGTTATTGCCCCAACACTATGGATCCATGGATGACCCAATAAACAACTCTAGGCAGGCTGAATGTCCATGATGTAAAAAGTGGCATAAAAAATTTCAGGACCAACCTTGATCGGCAATACAATTTCTCCAAAAACAGACCTCTTAGAACCATCGAAAGCACGCACCACCAAGTCACTTGGCGTTCAAATCAGCCCACGAGTATCTAACTTCATCAGAGCCTTCTTTGGCAGTACATTTAGGGATGACCCAGTATCAACTAGCACATGTGACATTAATGAGCCTCGGCATTCCACTGAAATATGTAGAGCGTTGTTGTGATTCCTTCCAGCTGAAGTTAAATCTAAATCAGTGAAACCCAAACCATTACCAGCATTCACGTGAGCCACAACCCCTTCTAGCTGATTATCGGATATTTCTTGAGGTACATAGGTTGTGTTCAAAACCTTCAGTAATGCATTCTGGTGCGCCTCGGAGCACAACAACAGAGACAGGATGGATATTTTGGATGGCGTCTGATGCAACTAATCAACAATTTTGTAATCACTTTTCCTAATTAATCTCATAAACTCTTCCACATTTTCTGGGAAGGAGTTGTCAACTTGTTTTGTCGCAGAATCATTCACGACTTGCTTCTGTACAGAATCATTCATCATTTGTTTCCCTTTATCCTGCTTGGAACTGCCAACCTGATTATCTAACTGAATGAAGACTCTGCCACTTCTGGTGATAGCCCCTGCGTCAATAGTATTGTCAACCTCAGAGCTCACAGCCGAGGTTCCTACCAATTCTTGTTTCTTTCCATCAACAAATACCTCAGCCCCATAGTTCCACGGGACGACTTTGGTACTTTCATACGGGACAGGCCCAGGAACTGTAATGATGACCGACGCTGGTCTGGCCGGTGCTGATATAGTTATCATCTTGAAAGGAATTGTAATAGTGGAAACATCATTCTCTTTGTCAGTAGTTTTTCTCTACTTATCACACTTGTCAAACTGTAACTGTCCTTCACTAATCAGTCTCTAAATACCTGATCTCAACAAATCACAACCGTTTGATTGAAACCCACATTCAAAACAGCCCTCATCACAACCAGGGAACACCCCTCCCTTCATTAACCTTTCCTTCACCACAAACAAAGGAGTCTTCAATTCGTTCACATCTAAAACCAAATCCAAGGATTCACTGTCTTCAATAATCGCATTAACCCTTGGCTCACCGTGATCTGGCATCGGGTTCCGGTTTACATTTGGCACGTCATTGGAGAAATTGATGGCTTTGGAGTCTACCAAATCTTGGACTTTATGCTTAAAAGCTTTACAGTCCTCAATATGGTGTCCGGGCGCCCCATAATGAAATTCACAGTGGGCATTGACGTTGTAACCGGGAGGTGGATTGCCGGTAATGGGAGCCAAAGTCCTCTTTTGAATCAATTGTAACTGTATCAAATGTTGAAATAATTGGGAGTAAGGCAGGGGTGGAGTGTCAAAATGCCTATTCTGTTTAGGCTTGTACTATTGTCTGCGAGGAGCCTGATTTTGCTGCTGAGGTACTGCTAGTTGCGGAAGTGCTGCAGGAATAGTTACCAAGGCCACTTGCTGATTGAAATTCTGACGATGTTTTCCCTTACCACGATATAATGAAACGGAATTTGCATCTCCTTCTTTTTCTTGTAGTTTACATACGGCTTCTTTCCTCCTCCAGAGGAGGACCCATCACTGCCCGATATCTTTCCAGCTTTAATCCCACTTTCCACCATCTCCCCAACTAAGATCAGATCGGCAAACTTTCCGGGCATGCAAGGTACCAGGTTTTCATAATAATGACCCTGCAGGGTAGCCATAAACATACTTATCATCTCCCGCTCTAACATGGGAGGCTGTACCCTTGCTGCCAATTCCCGCCACCTCTGGGTGTATTCCTTGAAACTCTCATTTTTCTTCTGTGACATGCTCTGCAGTTGTGTCCTATTATGAGCCATATCAGTGTTATACTAATAGTGCTTAACAAAATCCTCTACCAATTCTCTCCAGTTGCGAACATGACACCTCTCTAACTACATGTACCACTCTAAAGATGCCCCAGACAGGCTATCTTGGAAGAAATGCATCAATAACTTTTCGTCATTAGAGTATGCAGCCATTTTCCTTGCATGAGCCCGGACGTGAATCTTTGGGCAGGTAACACCATTATATTTCTCAAAAGTAGGAACCTGAAACTTATGCGGAATTCTGACACCGGGGACCAGTCCCAAATCATCCAAATCCATACCCAGGGAATTCTAATTCAAAACCCCTTTTAATTGCTCTTCAATCATCCTGAATCTCTGATCATTATTAATCTGGGGGCCAGTATCCCTATCTGGTATGGAAAATATATCATCCTGTTGGTCATCAAAGCGACGACCATGTACTGCACATACACTATTTCCTCCTCCCACTATAGAAGGAATCATAACATTCTCCACTCCGCCCAGAGGGATGACAACAGAAGGGACATGAACATCTCCGCCCGGATGACCAACAGGAATACCATTACCCCCAACACCTCCACCCGGAGGAATGACATTATTATGAAGGCCACCATGAAGGACACAATCTTTGTCAACTATTGCAACCATAGGTTGGACAAGGGTCCTCAGCTGTTCTTGCCCCTGAGCAACGCCTTGCATCAACTCCATAAACTGGGCCATGCGAGCCTGCATCTCAATCAACTCGGCTTGCACCTGATCCGTGACTTTCTTCTGATTCTGTCTGGTTGAATACCAGTGAATGTGTTGGTCAGCAATCCTGTTTGATGAAAAGAACAAGATGTGAAAGCCAGAGACAAACACCTGTTATGCACAATGGTTATGAATATACAAATGCAAATGAACATGTTTGAATATTCGCAGGGTGATCCACCCCTTGATTCCAGTTTAATAACAAGATAGAATGGAATCTCTGCTCATATATTAAGAAACCAGAGGATAATTATTTGTCAACAATTACAACCCAAGATACAGATAGATGGCTGAATACAATGATCACAGATCCCAACCAACAAGCCTGGCAGTGATCCAAACACAATAAAAGAGAAAAAACAAACTATGACATGTTATCAAAGTCCACAAGTGACAATCCTCCCCAGCCATTATGCTCTTTGCTCCAGTCTTGTGCTTCTCTGAACAGCTTCTTGGTATCAGGATGCTTCGGTCTCTGGATCAACTCTTGAATGAGGACATCTCTTCTGTGTAGGATCCCTTTCAGGTATCGTCAGTGCAACTCCCAAGCATCTTCTTTGAAAATGCCATCCATGTTGGGACCCTCATTTCTAGGCCTCTTCACTTCAGCTTGTATCCTTAGCTCCTCTATAGTAGCTATGGCCTCATTGAGTTGATATTCGACTGCTCATTTCTGGAATGTCCCTGATAGGATCTCTTCATCTTTCTTCTTGAGCTTCAATTTCAAACTCTCAATCTGCTCCAGAAACTTATCTTCTTTCTGTTTGTTGGCAGTTATTGCAGTGTCTCGGTAAGCATTGAACTTGTGAATTTTTTACAAAGCTTTGGCTAGGTCTTCCTTCTTAGATTTGAGAACCCTGCTAACACCATTTAGAGCTTGCCCTACCTTTTGTCTGGCTGTGACCTCGTCAGCTAGCTCTTTTTCTTTCTTAGCGAGAAGCTCTGTCTTTATCTTGGCAGTACACATAGCCTCACCTCGCTCATGCTTCAGCTGGCTAATTTCTTTACTCAATTCCCGATTCCCTTCTTGCAGTTTCTCTGTCTCAACCCACAGCTTATTATACCTTTCTATCTCAACTGTAGTCGGAGGCTCAATCGACAGGGGGTAAGATGGTTGTTCTCTGGAGAATGGTAGAAGTTCTTCCTCTACTCTTTTTTGAATCCAATCTTCATACGCAGGGAGCGCTCTATTGTTACTCTTTCCAAAAGAAATCTTCCTCTTCTTGTGACGGTCTTCCCAAGTGTTTACAACTTATTTTAGCATTTCCAGGTTGGCTTCTCCACTCATATATAGAGATTCTTGAACGTCTTCGTCCCTTTGCGTCTCTTTCAAATCATACCCAAATTTCCTAATAGCAAGAATAGGGTTGTAGTTAATTCCCCCTTTCCTTCCTATTAAAGGCACATTTGGGTAACCCCCATAACTGATCATGATCTCTTGGCCTAACAAATCATGATTGACCCAAGTCAAGTTGTCTGCTCTTAATCCCATCAATCTCTTGGACCAATCTAATGTTTCTCTAGTGTCCACGAATGCCCCAGATTTGGGGAGGCGATCGGCAAACCATTTGTAGAGAATTGAAGTGCAAAAATTAAGGGGTCCTCCCCTCCTTTTCTCATACTTATAATGCATTGAATAGTACAGATCACCTAGCAGGGTAGGCACCGGATTTTTCATAGTGAATATCCGGACAGCGTGCATGTCTACGAAATTCTTCACATTTGGGTACAACGCCGTTCCATAAACACACATAGCTAGGATTGCGTTGAACACCGACCAACACTTAGCCTTAGGACTTATAGAAGCCTTCTCTACCAAAAACTTTGTGTGAAAGCCTTTACACCCTCCTTTGCTGGCGATATTGCTTTCAACAAAGATTGATCCAAGAGCAAAGCTGCATAGACCTTTTCCAAATCAAGAAGCTCTTTAGAAGGGTAAAAGGGAGCTTCCTCTTTGACAGAGACATCCAGAATGAGAGCAAACTCCTCCAACGTCGGAGCCAGAAGATAATCAGTGAACAGAAAACACCGTAGGTGTGGGTCATAGAGCTGCACCAAAGTGTGCAGAGCCCTAAACTCATACTTGGTAACGTCGCGGGTGAAACTCAGAATTCTTCCATATTCTCCTCTAAAGTCTTCCAGTACCCCAGGTTTTGCCATGGCCAAGATCTTGTGAACAAAATCTAGATTAAGCTCCGGGAACTTAAACGGGATGATATTCTTTTTCTCTTCAGTGCTAGTATTCATCTTGGATAGTCTTCGGAAAACCGGAATCAAAGTTAGGATGCAACCCTACAAATGAACAAACATGTTAGAATGCAAAATGATGATGCAAATGCAAACTCGGGACCAAGGTATCCATGATGCTCAAAACTGTTGTTGTTCTGTTGACTGAATAGGACCCCAAATATCAGAAACCCAGAAATCCATAATAACAGACCATTAAAACTGCCAGAATATCGGAATGATAACAGTACACCGACAAGAAATCCAGAAAACCAGGTAGGTTGAAGGTTAAGGTCACCTGCAAACCTGCAACCGCCCGCCCCCTCTCACATGTGGGTTCTAGAAAACGAAAGGTCCTCAGCTTCTGGCACTGAGGTCGAGAAGCAATATTACATTCATCTTTCTGGGTACAGTACTATCGCTAATCGAGGAGTGCCTCCACTGATTCTCTTTCAAAAAGGACATCCTACAGCAAGTTCCCAGCATTGGGTCCTCGGGTCGAGAAGTGTAATGGAGTTTCCATTTCTGGTCGGCAATTATCACCTCTTGGGAGGAGTGCCACAACTGAGTCCTCGGGAGATGGTCGCCAGAGTTGACAGTTTTCCAGGTTACATTCCATCGTCTGCCCCAAATGCGCAAGATAGAATATTACCAAAGAAAACCTCGTCTGGATGTGGAGTTTTCATGTATACTACGTGTGGCCAAATGCCACACAAGTCACACTACTTTCCACGCTAATCATAGGTGTATGCTCAAGCCTGGGTATCGGGCTTTTCTCTCATGAATCCAACCCACCCAACTGAACAACAGCAGCAGAATAGTACAACATATGATAGTAATGGAATGAAATCCAATAAATGCGGTAAAATACAGTAATACAGTAATATACAACAAAATAAAGCACAACAATAAGCACCCAATGGAAATAAACAGACAAGCGCTAGGATTGACTCACAAGGGGATGGACTAGCAAGAGTTCATATTCCCGTACAGGATAAAAGTGTTGGGTTTGTGCTTCCCTAGTTTGTGGTAAAGTTGTTTCCGTCTTCCCAACAGAAGAAGGGTAGAATGTAAGTCTCCAACAAATGAGTAAGTCTGATGTTGTCCCTAGCAGAGTCGCCAGTTGTCGCTCCCAGGATTTTCATCCAGGTACAAACGCGAAAGTGGCGCGGAAACAGAGTCGCCAGCAATGTGTATTTATCCCAAGAGAGGGAAAGGAAACACTGCGTAAACCTGAGGGAAGGAAAAGAACATGGTCATCGCGACCAATAGAAACGGGTAAGGGAGTCGGTTACGCGAGGGGAAGGTATTAGCACCCCCACGCGTCCATCGTACTCGATGGGATCCACGCTTGTTGTCTAATCACAGGGTGTCATCATCTGGAGCTCCACTGCTACTGGAAAGGAAAAGGAACTGGAATGGAAGAGAATGAAGAAACGAAGAAGAAAAGAAAAAGAAGTGACTCGATAGGACACTGACATCCTATGCCTACGTATTCCCTCGTGCAATGGGAAAATCAGAGTCAACGTAGTTCGGACGGACACGAACTAAGGGGGGAGGTTGCTCGCCAAGACATCGCCGTCTCGTGCCTACGTATCCTCAATCGGACTAGAGAGAGGAAATCAGAGCAGTCGTAGTTCGACCTAACAAGGTCTTAGTGTTTTTTATGAGCGACGTTAAGTTTGCGTCTGGCAGTTAGGGTCGATGCCTGTTTGCGACAAAATGGAAAATAACGTGCTCTTTTCTGAAAACAATTTGAAACTTAACAATCCCGAAGGATGAAAAAGGTTTAAGTTTATTTTGTGTTTTTTAGACAGAAGTGGATTGAAGTTAGTTCGTAACTTACATTGCACCAAAGTCTACCTTGCGGGAACGAGTGAGTCGCATGGTCGCCCCCAAATGGACGTATGCTAAACACTTTAGAAGAGGAGGGGAGACCTCTCGTTCTTCATTTCCTTCACTTAAGGCTCGAGCGTAATATACTTTATATTTATTAAGTATTTTAGAAATGTTAAGAGATGAGAAGAGAGGACTCAAGTCGAAAAGAAAGCGCTACGGGAATTCTATCCTAATGTTATCATGCAAAGGTGGCCCTATAGTTGAATGAAGAAAAGAATCTACCTAAAGGACAAGTAGGGATTTCACTACCTAATGCTTATCTTACCTTACCTTAATCCAAAATTAAGGTTAAGCTAAGATCCCAAAGGGGTGTGAGAGAGTTGTTCAAACAAGCATTATATCATGTAATCCACACACAAAAGAGAAAGGGAAGTAAAAGAAATGAGAGATGAAAGGAAGAATGAGCATGGATAAGCATCCACATACTCATGTGTCTTACCTCTGCCCCTACATAAAAGGTTAGCACAAAATAAATACAAGTATTGAATACAAGTGGTAGAAAGAAGGCAAACAAGTCCTACTTAGCCTAAGAAAACAACCTAAGAAGTAAACAAGGTTTAAACTAAAAGGAATGAGTCCTAAGAGTTAAGAATCACCCAAGGGCAGTAGGTATAGGTCAAGTTATCCTACTAAGGTTAACATGCCCAATGAAAACAAATAAAGTTAAACTACGCATCAAATTATCATACAAATGCAAGTTATGCACTAACTATGCAAGATGAATGTATATGATTCATGAACATGAATAAATGCTTGTACAAACATTAAAGTCAGAATTGAATGACATTTATGAATGTATGGGAATGTCATTGAGATGGCATATGAATTATGAATGCAAGCATTGAGAAGATGAAGCAAGAAGAATTGAAAACCACTTAAGCTCAAACAATGAAGCATACTTGTAATGCAAGTCAAAGAATGAAGATGCAAGATGATCATACATGGAAATGAATGCCAATCAGTGGCATATGGTATTTGGGATGACATTTAGAATGCAAGAATAAACATACAAAGTTCACACGCATCTCATGTTGGGGCAAGTTCAAGAGTAGAAGCAAACATGTACAAGTAATGTCAAACAAGTATTCAAATGTTTATGAACTTAGGAAGTATGCAAGATGCAATTAGAAGTCATGTTATATGATCGAGAATGATTAGAAATAGAATGTGAACAAGTTTTAAATGTAAACTCAAGGTCATACACACATCATGCAAACAAGTGATCAAAGAAGGACAAGAATCAATGCACAAGTTCATAGTACAATGCAAGTGTAAACAAGTATGTTCAATGCATATATAATGGTTAATGAATGACCTATAATATGATATTGATGACCTATAATGCTCATATAACATGTATCAAAGAAGTCCCAACAAGTATCATGTGAATTGGTAAAGCAATGCAAGCAAAGCCCTAGAACAAGTCTTCTAACAACACATATACATGGATGCAATTAATAATTCACAAAGAACATGTTAAAAGGACAGGAAGATTGAAAGATGCAAGTATATTAAAGTACAAACAGCAAATGAACATGTCTCAAAAGAATGGATCAAAATTCATTAAGGATCATACTCAAACATGCTTCACAAGTTCACACAAGTAACACAAGAACTATGCACAAATATAAGATTCAACCATCAATCAAAAATGCACTTAAAAACCCACAAAAAAATGAATTAAGTGCCTCAACATGTCATACAAGCATGTATCAATTTCCATGTGCAAATTCAACTCACAACTAGGTCAAACAATTCATCAATGAAGCAAGTATCAAGAAGGAAACTCATATAAATGCAACTTAAAAGAAAATTCCATGAAAAATATGAAAACAACTCCAATCAAAAATGAAAAATGTCCAAAAATTATTTAAATGTATGAAAAGAAATAAAAAACAAAGAGAAAAAGAGTAGGGGGGTGCAACGAGAGTAAAACACAGTTCAAAATATGCATTGGGCCTGAAGGAGAGGTGTAAGTAACAAATGAAGACTCAGCCCACACGCGTGGGGGTCTGAGAGTGCATACCATGTGCCTAGTCAAACTGCTGACTCATTGTGAGCCCTTGGATCAAGTCTATGTGAGATAATCAGATAAGTCAAGCAATCAACTGGATCAACACGCATGCACATGAGATGATATGATGCAACAACCACACGTGATTGTCAGAGTAAAAAATATTCCAAAGTGAGAACACGTGCAAGGCATGTGAATCATTTATTCGCTGGCAAAATCCTACGTGTTGGATCAAAGTAAATGGATGGACACGATTAGATCTGGACTGAACTAGGGTTTATACGAGCTGATGAACTCAGGTGGCCGGAGACGACTCCGGTCATCTTCTCCGGCGCACCTCCTCCGTGCACAGGTTTCAAACCTCCCATAAATGCATGAACTATACATCAATCGATTCCTCTTAACACGTACATCTCAAGTCCAGGCTAAAAAATCACAAATAATGCACATACAATGCAAAACGAAGGCTTCACGTTTGCCCTAATTTTTGAGATCTATGCACCTAAGTGCATATCATCTAGCCAGAGGTCACATTGTTCCTACTGAGCTTCAAAACACACAAAAACAGGCTTAAGTCCACAAAACGAATGCAACAAAGTTTGAGAAAGAAACTTGTGTTCGATGAAGCTTTGGACAAAAGAAAACCAGAGATGAGGTTCCTTGCTTGCTTAATCTCAAATCCAGCCAAATAAAGGCACTACAAAGCTTGTAATCTCTTGAAATTCAGTTGATGAAGATGAAGAAAATTGAAGTGGAATAAGTGGATGTCGTGGCTATGCTTCAATGCTTTCACTCCATTGATGATTCTTGATGAAGAAAAATGGAGAGATTTGCAGAGAGAGTTGAGATCTCAAAAGCTTCGAGAGAGAGAAAAGTTTGAGAGAGAGAGGGAGTGTGAAAAATGGTGAGAATGAAAGTGAAGTTGAAATTCAGTTAGGATTTGATTTATATCTGAGGTTAGAATCTAACTGTTGTGGTTTATAGTTAGAACCATGGTTGAGTTAAGTTAGAAGGTGGATTGAGTAGAATAAAGGTGAAATGAGAATCATAGTATGTTTAATGGTGGAGCTCGAGTTATTGTTTTGCTATGGTGAGGAAGAGGCTTATGATGACTCATGGTGTGGTTTAAAATGAAAGGTGATGATGGTATGAATGAGCTTGCAACAACAAAAACTTATTCACCAAGTTTTATTTCTCTTTTGTTTGGCCAAATGAAGCAAAAGGTGCATAAGTGTGTATGTGTGGGAAGGGTTTTGTTTGGCTTTAAATGGTAATGTATGATGGGTGTATGGCTGAATGTAAGAAGCAAATGCAATGCAGCAAAATGCCACGAATTTGTAACACGAGCACTAAGTTCAAGTGAGGGTCTTTGGAGGGAATTATCTCAATGATAAATGGATGAAAATGATTGATAATGGAGGCTATGGAAAGATCTTGTGGTGGATAGCAGTGTTGGTGTTAAGAACAATCACAGTAGAAGCCTTTAAGATGCCTAAAAATGCTCATGAAAGTGTTTGGTCACAACTGAATTGGCTGGGCAACTTGACTTTGTTCGTGCCTAACCCATGGGCGTATGGAATGACCATGTGATGCACCTGACTTTAGCTCACTCTATCTCCCAATAGATTGATCATATAAAAAAACTTCCAACACCATTATTGTAGAGGGGATTGAGAGGAACAAGTTTGATGTTGAGCATTTTTTTGATTTGAAGCCTCCATCATAAAGTAATTGGCCTTGGAACTTGGACACTGCATGCACATAAGGTGTTTGTTGAAAATACGCCGAGCTGGCTCGCCCATGACCTTCTTGGCTGGCCCAAATTGCCTTGTCTCCAACTTTGAACAATCATATCTTCCTCAATTTTGATCCAAATGGGATGTTCTTGCTATGGTTTTGAAGCTTAGGATATGAACTTTAATTTGGGCCTTGGAATTTTTCAATTTGGAGTTTGTATAATGGAGAAAACTAGCCTCAAAGTTGGTGGTTCAGCTTGCCAACATTTACTAAATTTAGAAACCCTAATTTCCTATTTTTAGCAACTTTTCATATCTCTTGATTTCTTGGGAATCTCTTGACATTTCTTGATCAAATCTTCATCAATGGACATATTTGAGATGAGGAACATGAATTTGACCTCAAAAAGTCAGGAGTTGACTTTTTCCTCTGTACAGTTGACTTTTCCCCAATCTGATTGATTCTCTACCTATTGATCAATTGAAGATCTTCTGAAATGAACCAATGGACAATACTCCCTCATTAGACAATTGAGAGCATATAGAAAACATTGAGATCAAGCCTTGGATCAAAAACACACTTGCACTGACTTTTCATCAAAACCCTAATTTTGCACTGGTTAGGAGAATGTGATTCACTTGAAATTTCTTTTCAAGCTGGATCATATGATGAGGTGATGGACTAATAAGATACCTTGAGGTCCAAGGCTCCTTTGTGGCTCAAGTAATGATGACATTGAGACTATCTATCCTCTTGGTGTCTTGGATTGCACACATGAACTTTTACTTGAAGCTCTGGAAAACATCTTCTTCTCTTGAGTTAGCTCATATACCTTGATCCCATGCTAAGAACCAATGATATGCAAAGATGATAATGCAAGAATGAAATGAAACATAAGCCAGTTAGTGCTAAAAGTAAGAGGGCAAATTTTGAGGTGTTACACAAATACGTGAGACTCAAAGATAAGAAAAAATGCGTTATGCGAGAATGATGAATGCCTTTCTCTGTTCCATATTGTATAAGCCCAAGAGGAGGCAAGACTGTATCTGGAATTTCCTATGGGAAACTAGTTTTGACTGTGTTAAAAGAGTAACCACTAGTTTGATATTGACCTAGACCTAATTGCTGGGGAAAACTCTAAGCAAGTATATACAGGCATACATATACAGATAAAATATATAAACCAATATGTATAAAAAAACAGTAGAACTTACAGGTGTGCAAGCTCCAGCATTGTAACCACAGCTCTATGATTAGTTATTCAAGAAATTGAAGAAAGTTTTGATAACACTTTGAATTTGAATCTAGATAAAAAAAGGTTGTTTTAAAAGGAAGTTTGGGGCTTATACTCAAGGAGAGACCCAGATGAAAACAATGGTCGTATTGTTATTTTGAAAATTGTATCGGGACTTATACAATGACTGAGGCCCAAAAATGGTTTATTTACAAAGGGACGAGACTTACACTCTATCAAGAGGCCCAAGAATGTTTTTAAAAAGAAGGAACATGAGACTTACAACTAAAGGGAGGCCTAAATGATTTTTGTTTAAAAGGCGACGATCGCGTCGCGGTTTTGGAAAACACAGTGGGACTTATACAATGACTGAGGCCCAAAATTTATTTATGTGACAAGGGATGGGTCTTACACTTTATTAGAGGCCCAAGAGTTTATTTTAATACAAAATATGGGACTTATAGCTCAAGGAGAGGCCCAAATGAAAAACAACGATTGCACCATTATTTTGAAATTTGTATCGGGACTTATACCATGACTGAGGCCCAAAAATATTTATGTACAAAGGGGGTTGGGTCTTACACTCTATTAGAGGCCCAAAATGTTTTGAGAATCAATTGAATTTGAAATATCAAGAGAAAGAATTTTTAAAATGTTTTAAAAAACAATTAAAAGGAATTCTTTAAAAAAAACAAAATAATATCTTTTTTGAGTTTTTTTATGGAATAAAATACTTTAACATATTTGTGAATTTTGAAAAAAAGAATCATTAAAAAATGATTGAAATTGAAAGAGAAATTAATTTTTGAAGTTATTTAAGAAATTGTGAAAAAAAATGTGAAAAGAACAAGTGGTAAAAAAAATGGAATGGTCCTCCCAAGGTTTGAACCCAACCCCTTAGGGTGGAGGGTTTAAAACTTTACCAACTGAGCCAGGTGCGTTGGCTGATAGAGAATGGAAAGAGTGAATAATATAGGAAATTCTCTTTTTAAAATGGTTTTAAAAAAAATACCAAAAGGTCTGGGGCGAGGAGGATTCGAACCCCAGACCTCTCGCTCGCTACACACACACAAATACTAGTGTTTCCACTAGGTCGCAATGCCAATTCAAACATATATTGGCAAGTGTATAATATATAGTAAAACTAAGTTTGATTCTGAAGAATGGCACCATGACCACCACCTTTATCTTCATCATCTTTCTCAAATTTTGAAATCGTATCTCCATCAATACACAACCATTTTGGATGATTCAAAAACGAAACTTGCCCATTTTTGAACGAAGAATTGAATGGCATTACTCAATTTTATTTAAATTCAAAGAATTGAAAGAAAATGGTTTGAAATCGTATGTACCCTAAAAATAGAATTTAAAATGAAATTTCATATGTACAAGATATGAAGCAATTGATTGAGGGAAAATGATCTATAAACTATCATAAATGCATTGGTAACTTGAAAGGATGTTTATGATGCATGAATTAATGTGCTCAGTTTTGAGGAAGCTAACCTTGCAAGTGAGAATCAAATTCTCTTGTAGAGGTGTTATAGATGTGTTCTGATGATCTGGATAGCCTCGTTGACCCTCAAGGATGGTGTTCTAATGTTGAGACTGAATTGAAACCTTCTGAATCACTTGACACTACTCAATCTGCAGCTTTGAGGCAAAGTTGAGCAAATGGATGGTGACTTGAAGATTTTGATATTACAGATTGAAAGTAAGTGTTTAGATCACTCTTATATGTTGTATATAGGGTGTGTGAACCATTGGTTTGAGTTGCATTGGCCTCCAACTCAAAACCCGGTAGGGCTATCTAAAGAGAAATGGAGTTTTGTGTTTAAGAAGGAAATGAGAGAAAGTTATGTTGTAAGTTGCTTTGGTGTATTTGTAAACATCAAAAGAGAGCTCTATTTATAGGTGAGTAGATTTGTCAAGCATGAACAGTTGGAACTTGAAGGATAAGAACTGAATTCACTGGTCTTGGCTTGGCATAATTGCTTCTTACACAAGGTACAATAGCAGTCCCAAATAGCTCAGCTATGTGTTGACTCAATCCACATTCTGCAGACCTCTTAAATGTGGTTTATTAGAGCATCTTGACTACAAGGGATAGGAATCTTAAATATGCACTATTTCACATTATTGCTCTTTGAATTCAAGGCTTCCATGACAAAACTTCATCATTCTCATGAGATTTTTCCTTGGCTCTTTGGCACTATCCTGCAGGTTTGTGAGGAGTCATTCTAATCACATTGAATTGGTTTGGCATAGTGATCATTGCATTTGACTAAAAATCGTGGCTTGCAAGAAAACATCCAAACTATTATGAAAACAGTTGCAACAATGCCTCTTGTGGCAGCCATAACTCTTGGCACAAGTTAAGTTGTTTCACGCCAATGATCTCTTTGGATTGTTGGCAACATGTATAACAACTTTGATGTTTACATTTGAGATTGATTCTTCTTGTAACTAGGTGTAAACATCTCCCAAGTTTTGGTGTTTTACCTAAAATCTGTCTTGGACAGAATTTTTTCTAAGTGTTGGAAAAAGAAGCATTTTCATGTTTTAGTGATTTTGATTCAACCATAACACAGAATCCATGATGATTTGGAATTTGATGTAGTTGACACTTTTGAAGTATGTTATGAGAACTTCAATTTGAGATTTGGATGGAAGCAAATGGCTTTGTGGTTTAGGAGTTATGACCTTGCAAAGTTGGTACCAAATCACTTTTGTTCCATAACTTAGAAAATTTTAAGTTTTCTATGGTTGCCCCTTTTACAAGAAACCTCACTTTTCTTGATTTTTCTTGATGAATGATGATCAAAACCATACATTAACATTGTTCTTGACTTAGGGGAGCCATATTTGTGAAAAATTCCAAAAAGTCAAACTTGATTTTGGGCACAGTTGACTTTTTGTTAGATGAATTCCAAACTGTGTGATCCCCTATGCAATCAAGTGCTTGACCTAATTCAAACCTAATGGATGGATTACATTGGTGTTTTAGGGTGTCTTGAATCATGTCCCAAGGTTTGGGAACATGTCTTGGTCAAAAGTCAAAGATACAGTTGACTTTTTCTTCAAAACCCTAATTGTGGTCTTGATGAAATTGAAACTTGTGAATCAAGCTTCTTGGATCAATCCATTATTATAAATGGATAAATGTGGTGTATTTGAGGCCCTCAAATCATGTCTTGAGGTCTTGGCACTTGTCTTGTCTTAAAATTCAACTTAGGGGTGAATTAGGTCAAGAAACCCTAATTCTTGATTTTTGATGAATGCTTCCCCTGAGGCTATTTTGACTTGATGAGTGGATCCATGAGGTCCCTTGGAGCACTTTGGATCATGTTTTGAAGTATTGGCTCATGCCTAGATGAAAATTTTCATCTGGAGGCCTTGGTTGACCAAAACCCTAATTTGGTGACAGTGGCGATCTTGAGGCTTGATCCACTTGGAATGTTGCAACCTTGTGCTTGATTCTTGATGTGTTAGACCTCTTGATCCTTTATGGGTGTTTGAGAGACTAGAAAAGTTGAAGATCATGTCATTTCTTGATTGATCCTTTGTTTAAGTGCTCTGAGAGGGCTCAAAACCCTAATCCTTGATTGTAATGAAGGCTCAATAATCTTTGAGGAGATTGATGAGGCATGAATGGTACATCCATATTGTGGTGATTGTTTGCACAATGATGGGAAGTATTGTGGTCAAAATTTGGGGTATGACATTACAAAGCCATTCATTTTGGGTCGGTAGGGTGACGAGTTATGATCAATTTTAAAACTCTCGCATAACTCTTCCATCATCTTATTTTTCAGATTCCACCCGTTATCGGTGATAATCGTATTAGGGATGTTGTAGCGACATATTATATCTTTCTTGATGAATTGGGTGATTATTTGTTTTGTCACGCTGGCGCAGGAAGAAGCTTCTACACACTTGGTGAAATAATCAATGGCAACCAGTATGAAGTGGTGTTCATTTGCATCTTTTGGCTTGATCATCCCCGATTATGTCTATACCCCACATGGAGAAAGGTCGTGGAGCAGTCAAGACATTCAAGGGAGCTGGTAGTACATGTACTTTATTCGCATAGATATGGAACTTGTGGCATTTCTTGACGAACTTGAAGCAATCAGTTTCCATAGTCAACCAGTAGTTACCTGCTATGAGGATTTTCTTGGCCATTGTAGCGTGGGATTTTTGTCGGTGAAGCAAACACCTTACCGCAATTTGGTTGGAGTTGGGTGCTACTTTCTGATTTCTTATTTATCCTATGAAACTGGAAAAGAAAGGGAAGCTATCTAAAACTAACCTTGCACACAAATGTTTCTTTAACAAATGCTAAGAGATTGGGGGTCCGGGGTCAAGTTATACAAAGGGAAGTTGTTAATAACCCAGTGTATATATGGTTATCCATAGACTTTGTGTGGCATGTTTAAATACTCTCTGGTGTTTACTGTTATAGGTTGGGAATGTTGAGAGAGTGTTTTTGTTGTTTTTTGGTTTTATGTTGTTTTTGGTAAGGTACTGGACCTAAAGTTTTTGATTTGTGTGCTCGCTAAGATTTCGAAATCTTATGCCTACATATTCCCGTAAAGATAACAGAGAAATCAGAGCAATCTTAGTTCCTCCTATTCTATGGGAGGAAAAGATGTTTGGTGTCTTGTTAAAAGCCCAAGATTGAAGCTAGAGGTTATTTGTGTCTTGTTTATTGCTCAAGATTGAAGCTAAAGGGGTGACTGAGAGAGAATTTGTCATCTCTAAAGGGAGATATCTCACCTATTCATCACAAGTGTTGGGTAACTGGTTATAAAGGGGAATTACTTTAACTGGAATGTATGGAATCCAGCAATGCCATAATTTCCTTTATAAGGGAGATGTCTTGAAGGAATGAAACTTTAACTCAGTATTGAGCAATGCCATTTTTCCTTAGGAGTCTTTACATGCTAAGAGAGGGACATTGGCTTGGATGTAAATAATCCATAGGCGAGCCACTTACAGCTATTAGATGAAAAAGGAAGTTTACCAGGATAAAAGAGGGACCACAACTTGGATTTTTGAATCAACAAGTGTGCCACTTACAACAGTTATCTGGAATTAGGGTTTTTTGATTGTCTGTTTTAATGTGTGATGTATAGTGAAATGTCTTCCTACAGAGAGAACTTTTGATTTCCTCTGAGGGGATGTTTATTTTTGTGTGCCTTGATCAAAGCCCAAGGTTGAAGCTAAAAGGTTGACTCTATTAGGGAGTTCCATATCTATCTTGTACAAAGCCCAAGATTGAGGCTGAAAAAGAGATTGACTCTTCTGGGGAATAATTTTGTCTGTCTTATACATAGCCCAAGATTGAGGCTAAAAGAATTGACTCCACTGAGGAGAGGTTTCATCTGTCTTGTGCAAAGCCCAAGATTGAGGCTAAAAGATTGATTGGCTCAGTAGGAGAATATGATCTATAAAGCCCAAGATTGAGGCTAAATCTGCTGAGGAAAAATCATTATACAAAGCCTAAAAGGAGGCTGGTTGGGGAAATTCTTATATGAAGCCTAAGAGGAGGCTAACTTCTACTGAGGATTATTGAAATTCAGAGACAGATCCAAATTGGGGTATCAACTCTTGCTGAGGAGTGAAAATGAGTTGAAATATCAGATGCCCTAAGGTTCTGATTCTATTAGGATTTTATTGATGGTAAGTTTACCCTAGCTGGGGAACTTAGAATGAAATTTTAAAGATTGAGTTTGAAAACCTAAAGAGGTTCTAACTCTGCTGGAGATTAATGAAGTGATCAGGGTTTTTTCCCGTGCATTTAGGAAACTTGAGGGTTTCTTTGAGATTCAAGAGAAAATGAGACTTTCCAAGTCTACTAGTATGAAGAGGTTGATCTTTATATGATGCCCAAGAGCAGGCTGATGTTTTAAGGGATGAGAATCAACCCTAGACTGGTCTGATGTTCTGACTCTCTGGAAGATTTGAACTAGAAGAGATAACTAAGTTCTGACCTATACCTGTAGGAGGTCTTCAGGTCCTTGTACTAAGCCCAAGAAGAGGTTGAGAACTTCTAAGAAGCCTGAGGGTCCTTGTACAAAGCCCAAGAGGAGGCTGGGGATGCTTTTAGGAAACCTGTGGGTCCAAGCCTGAGAAAAGCTCAAGAAAGGTTTCACCGGGAAAGGGTTTGAAGAAATTCAAAAGAGGTTTCACCGGGAATAATTCTCTCTGGGGAAATGAGTTTCTTGTACAGATATTTCTAAGTTGTGACAGTCTTGAGAAAAGTTTCACCAGGAATAATGTCGTTCTCTGTTCCATATTGTATAAGCCCAATAGGAGGCAAGACTGTATCTGGAATTTCCTATGGGGGAACTAGTTTTGACTGTGTTGAAAGAGTAACCACTGGTTTGATCTAAATCTAGACCTAGGTGCTGGGGAAAACTCTAAGCAAGTATATACAAGCATACATATATACAGATGAAATATATAAACCAGTATGTATAGAAGAAAAAGTGGAACTTACAGTTGTGCAAGCTCTAGCATTGTAACCACAACTGTATGGTTAGTTATTCAAGAAATTGAAGAAATTTTTTATAACACTTTGAATTTGAATCTAAATAAAAAAAGAAAGTTGTTTTAAAAGGAAGTTTGGGGCTTATAATCAAGGAGAGTCCCAGATGATCTCTTTTGAAAAGGCGACGATCGCGTCGTAGTTTTGAAAACCATAGAGGGATTTATACAATATTTGAGGCCCAAATTGTTGTGTTTACAAAAAGGATGGGTCTTACACTCTATTAGAGGCCCAAAAGTGTTTGAAAAAGAAGAAAAATGGGACTTACAACTCAAGGGGAGGCCCATATGAAAATTGTTTGAAAATGGCAATCGCGCCGAGATTTTTAAAATTGTATCGGGACTTATACAATGACTGAGGCCCAAAAATGGTTTATTTTCAAAGGGACGGGTCTTATACTCTACCAAGAGGCCCAAAAGTGATTGAGAAGAAGAAAGACGGGGCTTACAACACAAGGGAAGGCCCTGATGAAAAACAACGATCACACTGTTATTTTGAAAATTGTACCGGGACTTATACAAATGACTGAGGCCCAAAAAGGTTTATTTACAAAGGGATGGGACTTGCACTCTATCAAGAGGCCCAAAAGTGTTTGAAATGAAGTTTGAAAAATTAAAATTGAGGGAAACCCTAATTTTAATTAATATAATAATATTTTCAAAGGAAATTAAATATAAAATACCAAATATATTTAAAACCAAGTGGCAAGCTTTGAAAAATATTTTGAAAAATCATGGTTAATCACACGAAGGCTTGAAATTCAATTGATTTTGAAAGATCAAGGTGGAAATCTCATTTTAAAATGTTTGAAAATAAATAAAATGAAATTAATTACAAAATTTTATACTATATTAAATAAATAATATAAATTCAATTTTTTTGTGGAATAAAATATTTCAACATTTTTGTGATTTTTCAAAAAAAGAACCAATAAAAAATTATTAAAATTGAGAGAGAAATTAATTTTGGAATTAATTAATAAAAACCATAAAAAATATGAAAATATCAAACTATGAGGGAAATAGCAAAATGGTTTGGGTGGATCTTGAACCCATGACCTCCAACCAAACACAAGCATGCCTCTACCACTGGGGTGGTGATACATCCGTGTATCAAAACCACCCCATAAACATATATGGGTGGCCTGAATTCTAGGCCTGGCCAAGGCAAAAAACCAAGTTTTGATGGATTTGCAAGAAGGCCATAACTTCCTCAATTCTCCTGTTTTGATGGATTTGCAAGAAGGCCATAACTTCCTCAATTCTCCATGGAATTGGATGAAATTATATGGATCCTGCCTAGAATTTAATGAGGAATCCAATGGTGCTTTTAGAATTTCCTAAAGATGCTTCTATTTTAAAACCCGATAGTGGTTTCAAAATAGGCCAAGATTTGCAAGTTCTATGCTATCTTATTATACAAGCAACAATAGCATGATAAATTGCTTCAAACACGACACATTTGATATATATGAGATGTTTATGATCAATGGGCATCAAAGCAATGCATATTTTAAGAGGTCAAGTTGTGATGCACTTACCTCTTGAAGCTCATTGTGCTAACTGTCAAGATCCTTGTACCAAAAGTAATCCAATGCTTTAGACACTCTTGATTGATCCCTTAGAATCTTTTAGGATGATCAAAACCAGCTGGAAACCTCAGGAACAAGAATTGGTTGTTTCTTGCAAAAGTGGCAAAAGTGACCAAAATGGTAACTTACTCAAATGGTGTTACAGTTGAGGGAAACCTGTTGGAATAGTTTGAGGATGATATTTGGAGTGTGTTTGAAGTTTTTTTTTGGTTTTGAAAGTGAATGAATCAAGACATGGCTTGTAAAATGCAGAAAAATCAAAATTTGAGGTTTTGGAGGTTGACTTTCTGATTTTGAGGTTGTACAATATGGATGAAGGTTTGAACACCTCCAATGGATGATTTATGATGTGTTTGGATGGTTATTTGAGTGGTTTTTGCTCTGGTTTCAAGAATTCCCAAATTACTCCAACGTGACTTGAAAATGAAGTAAGAGAGGGAGAGTGAGAAAACAAGGCTTTGGTATTGTTTTGGTGTGGTTTGAAACATCATAAATGACCTCTATTTATAGAAGAGGAGTTTTGTTTTTGAAGGAATAGTGTTGGATGAGGGATCACTCTATTATCCAATGGATATGCCCATGTATCACTTCCTTAAATGCCAAAGTACCAAGTCTTCACTTGGCCATTGACTAGAGATGGTCTTGGTAGCTCTAGGTCTTCTGATCTTTGCAATAAACTTGACTCAATTGGACTGATAGGCTCAGGTTCATGACAGCTCTAAGCACCACATCAATTCAAAATGACAAAGTTGAAGTTTTGGGAATTGAAACTTGAATAAACACATGCTAAAGGATAGGAACCTTGACTCAATGGTCCAAGCTTGAAAATATCAAGTGAGTCATCAAGATTCCCTCTGATCTTGGAAGAGGACAAAGCTTTCAAGATGACAGAATTTGAAATGGAAATCGTGTGGCATAAGAAATGCACCAAATCTGCCTTGAAAACCAGTTTGAGCAAGGCATGTTGTGAGATCCATAACTCCTTGATTAAGTTGAATCAATGGGAGTTCTTGTACTCTTTGGAAAGCTCTCATGATATACTTTAACTTTGATGTCCACAAATGGACCTAGTTCAGCTTGGATCAAGGTGAAAAATGACCTCAAAGTTGGTAAAAAATGAAACAGATTCTGACTTTTTGAAAATTTCACTAAGTGTTCGAAAAAGTGGTCATTTTCACTTTTTGTGATTTTGATCAATCCATAACTCAAAATCCATGAGGATTTGGAATTTGATGCAGTTGACACTTTTGAAGTATGTCATGTGAACTTTCATTTGAGCTGTGAATGGAAGAAAAAGGCCTTAGGGTTTGGGAGTGACGACCTTGCAAAGTGGGTACCAAATCCATTTTGTTCCATAACATAGAAAATTTTAGGTTTTCTATGGTTGCCCCTTTTGCAAGAAACCTTACTTTTCTTGATTTTTCTTGATGAATGATGATCAAAACCATACATTAACATTGTTTTTGACTTAGGGGAGCCATATTTGTGAAAAAAATCCAAAAAGTCAAACTTGATTTTGGGCACAGTTGACTTTTTGTCAGATGAACTCATAACTGTGTGATCCTCTATGCAATCAAGTTCTTGACCTAATTCAAACCTAATGGATGGATTCCATAGGTGTTTTAGGGTTTCTTAGATCATGTCCCAAGGTTTGGGGACATGGCTTGGTCAAAAGTCAAAGGTGCAGTTGACTTTTTCATTAGGAAACCCTAATTGTGGTCCAGATGAAATTGAAACTTGTGAATCAAGCTTCTTGGTTCAATCCATTGTTGCAAATGGATCAATGTAGTGTATTTAAGGCCCTCAAATCATGTCTCAAAAGTCAACTTAGGGGTGAATTAAGTCAAGAAACCCTAATTCTTGATTTTTGATGAATGCTTCCCCTGATGCTAATTTGACTTGATTATTGGATCCATGAGGTCCCTTGGAGAATTTTGGATCATGTTTTGAAGTATTGGCTCATGCCCAGATGAAAATTTCCATCTGGAGGCCTTGGTCGACCAAAACCCTAATTTGGTGACACGTGCGATCTTGAGGCTTGACCCACTTGGAATGTTGCAACCTTGTGCTTGATTCTTGATATGGGAGACCTTTTGATCCTTTATGGGTGTTTGAGAGGTTAGACAAGTTGAATATCAAGTCACTTCTTGATTGATCCTTTGTTTAAGTGCTCTGAGAGGGCTCAAAACCTTAATTCTTGATTGTAGTGAATGCTCAACAATCCTTGAGGAGATTGATGAGGTATGATGGTACATCCATATTGTGGTAATGATTTGCACAATGACGGGAAATCTTGTGGTCAAAATTTGGGGTATGACAGATGCCCCTATTTAATCTTCTTGGACCCGAAGGTGTAAATGGCGAAGATATTCGGACATTCAGGGTACAAGAGGATTAAATATCGGAATACCCAAAATTTTGACTGTGGTTATGAATAGCAGTTTGCTCATCCATCTTCTTTTGCTAAGCAATGTTACTTAGAAAAAGGTAAAACTTCCCCTCGATCCTGGTCTTCAGCCATGGAACTGGTCTCGGGTTTTTTTTATAAACTTCCCCTCGATCCTGGTTTTCAGCCACGGAACTGGTCTCAGCTTCTTATAAAATAAACTTCCCCTCGATCCTGGTCTTCAGCCACAAAACTGGTCTCAGTTTCTTCTTGTCGAGTTTCTTTCTTGACAAGGAACGCTATTTGTAGCGGTCTTTATCAAAATTCTCGCCGAGTTTTACTGGGGAGACGCCATTTGAATGAAAAAAATTGATTCCAGACTTACTAGAGAAACCCATTTTTCTGAACTGTATAGGAGTACAAACTTCTCTGTTGGAGATGCTATTTGTCAACCTACTGGGGAAAAACGAGTCTCTTGAGAGACTGCATTTTTGGAGAAATGCCATGTGATGTAATCTAATTTTAAGGTGCTGATGACTTCATTGAAGGCAAACCTCTCGGGGAGAAACTGCCGTATTGCCGAGAGTCTTTGAGTGATAGGCTTTCTCTGGGGATTTTCTTTAATCCGGGAAAGCGAAAATATCATCTTCAATGGTGAAGAGTGATGTTCCAGAGGTGTCTGCCAAATGTTTTCTCGTCTTTCAAAGGTTCAAGTTATCAAAGTGGTCGAGGACCGGCTCCAATTCAAAAATAAACTGGGGAGAAATTGCTTAGACGATACATTTCCTGACGAGGAAAGAACTGACAACCTTATATGTGAGAGGACTTTATCACTTGGGGACAAACATGACCAGAGTGATATTAATGCAACATGTGTATGAATATGAATGAATTATGCATGATGTATGTATGTTTATGCTGACAAAACAGACACGACCTACAGACCGGTGAATGAACACGAAGGGATACTCGACCACTGCGGGGGATAAGAAGTATCTTTGGTTCAAGATAGCGATCATTTCCTGCTTAGTGTCATACTCCAAATTTTGACCACAATATTTCCCATCATTGTGCAAATCATCACCACAATATGGATGTAACATCATACCTCATCAATCTCCTCAAGGATTGTTGAGCTTTTACTACAATCAAGAATTAGGGTTTCAAGCACTCTCAGAGCATTTAGACAAAATATCATTCAAGAAATGACATGATCTTCAACTTGTCTAAACTCTCAAACATCCATAAAGGATCAAGAGGTCTCCCACATCAAGAATCAAGCACAAAGTTGCAACATTCCAAGTTAATTGAGCCTCGAAACACCCAGTGTCACCAAATTAGGGTTTTGGACGACTGAGACCTCCAGAGTGAATTTTTCATAGGGGAATGAGCCAAGGCTTCAAAATGTGACTCAATATGCTCATGATAACCCTAAGGGTCCCTTTGCAAAGTTAAATCACCCTCAGAGAATGCATTCCTCAAAACTCGGGAATTAGGGTTTCTCCGCACTGAACCGCTCCGGAGCCAAAAGTCAAAACATGACTTTTTTTGGCAAAAATGATCTTTGTGACTCATATTCTCATAAAATAAGATCTATAATGTCATTTGAACAAGAATTGATTAAGAAATCATGATAACTTGTAAAAGGGGTAACCTTGGAAATTTGAAAAAATTTCTAAGTTTCAAAATTTGGATGGTTTTGGTGCCAACTTCCAAGGGCCATAACTTT
Organism: Lathyrus tuberosus; assembly: GCA_022829125.1. NCBI lineage: Eukaryota > Viridiplantae > Streptophyta > Magnoliopsida > Fabales > Fabaceae > Lathyrus > Lathyrus tuberosus. The sequence continues at coordinate 3,175,856 of JALAZF010000041.1, read as the reverse complement.
TGATCCAAGCATCCATTTTGAGTTATCCAAAGCTTGATTTGTAGGTCTTCCTACATTCTACAAAAGCTTCAACTACATGAAACTCTAATTCTTCATGGATTTTTGGTTATGGATGGATTAAAGTGGTAAAAAATAAAAGATTGAACACTTAGCACAAAACTGTCTAAGTTTCAGCATTTAACATCAATATTCATGAGGATTTTTCAATTAAATCATGATAGTTTCAAGACAAACTATTACCACATATGAATTGTACCATATGAGGGCTTTCTAAAAAGTACATGAGCATTCCATAACTCAATTTGAGCAAGGAGATATGATCCTCCCAAAATGGCACTTTCAAACTGTCTTATACAAGACAGATTTATGCAATTTTGCTCGAATTGGCTAGATCAGACAATTACAAGCCTTGTAATACATTTGGACACCTCAGGGGATAACATCAAAGGAAAAATATCTGATCCACAAGCTTCCCAAGTCCAAGGATCTACATGTAGCTATGTGTCCCCTAAAAAGGCTAAAAATCTCAAAGACTCCAATTTTGTTCCAATGCATTCAATGGATTCACAAGGTGGCAAGCATCAAGACATTGTCGACTGAATTGAGTCAAGCCTTATCTCTGAACCAAAGGACTCATAACCTGCTGCACTGAGCCAAGTCAATGGCTAGAGAAGACCAATGATTCCTTTTGATCAACATTAGCCAAGGGACTGTCCAAGCCTTCATTCACTATTGATGCCAAAACAAACTTGTTGCACTATAAATAGACATCAATTGTGATCAATTTGAGTACACCAAAGCACACCAACTGATGCTTTCCTCAAAATCACTCTCAAAAAACCAGATTTTCCTTCTATTTCAAGTCATTATCGAATTTTGAAATAGGAAGTTTTTCAAATCAAACCAATCATGCCAACACCTCATATGCATCATATATGAGTGATCCATGACCTTGGAACTCATCTGGAACATCAGAATCACAAAGTCACCATTCATTTGCTCAAGCTTTTTGGCAAGGTTGCAGCTGAGGTACCAAATCGAGTTCTGAGCTGATTCAATTCATTCCAAGCTTTCAAACACATTACTTGAGGTCCATTGAAGCAGTTCAGATCATTACACAACATCTGTAATACCTCCAACATCAAATTTGATCACCAGCTGCAAGAGGTAAGCCTGAAGCCTTCAAACTCCATATTACATGCATCATAAATGAATTTTTGTGTTACCATCTTGTTTCTGCATGTATATAGGGTGATAACTCTCAATCAATTGCTATGTATGAATTGTGTTTGGAATTTCATATTGTTCTTGCTGAAACTAGGGTTCTTGAGTTAATCTTTTGATTTCTCACTCCACACTTAATATAAATGCAATTAATTTATATGATTGTGATCCTTGTTCAAAAACGAGTGAGATTGGTGTTTGAATCGTGCAAAACCATTGAGTAATCAGAAAGAAAAGTGAGATTTTGCAAATCTGGGGAAAACAGGGTACGCGGGCAAGAACATGTGTTCTTGGTGCCCTTTTTCAAATTTTCAAACTTTTGAATTTTTGATAATTTATTTAATTGATTTCAAAAATTAATTTCTCTCTCATTTTTATCATTTTTAATTGGTTCATTTTTTAAAAAGTCACAAAAATGTTAAATTATTTTATTTTACAAAAAAAATCAATTTATATTATTTATTTAATATAGTTAGAATTTTTGTAATTTATTTCATTTTTATTTGTTTTTAAACATTTTAAAATGAAATTCTCACTTTGATCTTTTCATTGCAAATGAATTTTAATTTTGTATCTGATTAAACATGTTTTTTTTAACATTTATCAAATGTCACAACTTATTTTTTTACACATGTTTGATAATTTTGATCACTTTAAATGATTTTTATTCAAATTAAAATACATTTTAAAATCAAATTAGGGTTTTAATTATTTTCACCCTCACAAACATTTTTCAAATAAACTTTTGGGTCTCTAATAGAGTGTAAGACCCATCCCTTGGTAAATAAGCCATTTTTGGGCCTCAGTTATTGTATAAGTCCCGATACGATATTAAAAAATCTTGGCGCGATCGTCGTTTTTCAAAACAATTATTCATTTGGGCCTCTCCCTGAGTTGTAAACCCCATTATCTTTTCTTTTTAAAACTCTTGGGCCTCTAATAGAGTGTAAGACCTAACCCCCTTTGTACATAAATATTTTTGGGCCTCAGTCATTGTATAAGTCCTAGTACAATTTCAAAATAACGGTACGATCGTTGTTTTTCATCTGGGCATCTCCTTAAGCTATAAGTCCCATCTTTTGTATTAAAATAAACTCTTGGGCCTCTAATAGAGTGTAAGACCCATCCCTTGTCACATAAATAAATTTTGGGCCTCATTCATTGTATAAGTCCCTCTGTGATTTTCAAAACTACGATGATATCGTCGCCTTTTCAAAAGAATTCATCTGGGCCTCTCCTTGAGTATAAGCACCAAATTTCCTTTTAAAAATAACTTTTCTTTTGATTTTGATTCAAATTCAAAGTGTTATCAAAACTTTCTTCAATTTCTTGAATAACTAACCATACAACTATGTTTATACTTCTGAAAGCTTGCTCACCTGTAAGTTCTACTATTTTTTTTACACATACTTGTTTATATACTTCTGTATACATATATGCTTGTATATATCTGCTTAGAGTTTTCCCCAGCAATTAGGTCGAGGTTTAGATCAAACCAGTGGTTACTCTTTCAACAAAGTCAAATCTAGTTCCCCATAGGAAATTCCAGATACAGTATTGCCTCCTCTTGGGTTTATACAATATGGAACAGAGAAAGGTATTATTCTCGGTGAAACTTTTCTCAAGACTGTCACAAACTAGAAATATCTGTATAAGAAATTCATTTCCTCAGAGAAGATTATTCCCGGTGAAACCTCTCTTGAATTTCTTCAAACCTTAGAACTGTTCACTAAAGAAAGGATTATTCCCGGTGAAACTTTTCTTGAACTTTTCTTAGGCTTGGACCCACAGGCTTCCTAAAAGCATCCCCAGCCTCCTCTTGGGCTTTGTACAAGGACCCTCAGGCTTCTTAGAAGTTCTCAGCCTCCTCTTGTGCTTAGTACAAGGAACAGAAGACCTCCTACAAGTATAGGACAGAACCTAGTCATCTTTTGCTAGTTCAATCCTCCAGTGAGCCAAAACATCAGAACAGTTTAGGGTTGATTCTCATCCCTTAAAACATCAGCCTCCTCTTGGGCATCATACAAAGATTAACCTTTTCATACTAGTAGACTTGGAGAGTCTCATCTCCTCTTGGATCTCAAATAAACCCTCAAGTTTTCTAAAAACACAGGAAAGACCCTGATCATTTCATCAATTCATTAGCAAAGTTTAAACTTTTATCCTAAGTTCCCCAGCTAGGGTCAACTTACTATCAATACAACACTAACAGAATCAGAACCTCATGGTCTCTGATATTTCAACTCTTTTGTAATCCTTAGCAAGAGTTGATTCCCAACTTTGGACCTGTCTCTGGATCTCAATAATCCTCAACAGAAGTTAGCCTCCTCTTAGGCTTTATATAAGAAATTCCCCAACCATCCTCTTCTTAGGCTTTGTATAATGATTTTCCCTCAGTACTTTTACCCTCAATATTGGGCTTTGTACAAAACACATATAAATATTCTCCAGCTGAGTCAATCAATCCCTTTTAGCCTCAATCTTAGGCTTTGGACAAGACAGATAAAACCTCTCACCAGTAGAGTCAATCCCTTTTAGCCTCAATCTTGGACTTTGTACAAGACAGACAAAATATTCCCCCGGATGAGTCAAATCCTTCTGGCCTCCTTTTAGGCTTTGTATAATGATCTCCCTAAGCAGAGTCAATCTCTTTTCAGCCTCAATCTTGGGCTTTGTACAAGATAGATATAAAACTCCCTAGTAGAGTCAACCTTTTAGCTTCAACCTTGGGCTTTTATCAAGGCACATAAGACCAACATCCCCTCAGAGGAAGTCAAAATTTCTCTCTGTAGGAAGACATTTATCTGTACATCACACAGAAAAAATAGACAAATAAAAAAACCATAATCCCAGATAACTGTTGTAAGTGGCACACTTGTTGATTCAAAAATCCAAGTTGTGGTCCCTCTCTTATCCTGGTAAACTTCCTCTTTCATCTAACAGCTGTAAGTGGCAAGCCTCTGGATATTTACATCCTAGCCCATGTCCCTCTCTTAGCATGAAAGATTCCTAAGGAAAAATGGCATTGCTCAATACTGAGTTAAAGTTTACTCCTTCAAGACATCTCCCTTATAAAGGAAATTATGGCATTGCTGGATTCTTATATCCCAGTTAAAGTAATTCCCATTTATAACCAAATACCCCAACAACGTGTGATGAACAGGTGAGATATCTCCCTTTAGAGATAACAAATTCTCTCTCAGTCAAACCTTTTAGATTCAATCTTGGGCTTTGAACAAGACACAAATACTCATTTAGCTTCAATCTTGGGCTTTGAACAAGACACCAAACATCATTTTCCTCCCATAGAATAGGAGGAACTACGATTACTCTGATTTCACTGTTATCTTTACGGGAATACGTAGGCATAAATTGTGAAATCTTAGCGAGCACACATAACAAAAACCTTAGGTCCAGTACCTTACCAAAAACACTCTCTCAACATTCCCAAAGGAGAAACTTTCCCAATTTAGAACATATAAACACCCATAAGTAGATAACAGTAGAACATGCTAAACGATCTATGGATAACCATATATACACTGGGTAATTAACAACTTCCCTTTGTATAACCTGACCCCGAACCCCCCAATCTCTTAGCATTTGTTAAAGAAAACATTTGCGTGCAAGGTTAGTTTTAGATAGCTTCCCTTTCCTTTCTAGCTTCATAGGATAAATAAGTAATCAGAAAGTAGAACCAAATTCCAACCATTGCGGTAAGGTGGTCGTGTCACCGATAAAAATCGCACGCTACAGAAAAATGGTGACTCTGCTGGGGAGTCTTTAGGATTAAAGTTCCTAAGAGGTCTAGGTTGTTTAGCATTTTCTATATTATATACTATATAATCTCTCTCTCTCTCTCTCTATATATATATATATATATACTGTTATTCCTACTTGATATCCGTGTTTAATTTTCTGTCAAATGGGAATGTGATTGATATGCATGTGGAAAGTTTGAGAGAACATTAACATAAGGGTGGCATAGACAGGTGACACTAGTAGGGAGTGAATCCCGACCAAGCTAACTTGGTAGCCCACCGAATCAGTCGAGGTACCCGTACGGAAGTATCGATGTTGAACGACCGATTGTCGTGAAATCATTGTCTTTCCTAGTGTGGTACCCATGACCCTGAGGATTTAGTAGACATTAACCATATGACCATTTGGTAGTACGGTGACTATCGGGAATAGTTGATACACGATACTACACTCAAATGAGATTCATCATAGGATATTATAGCTCACTTGAGTGAATCACCTTGCTGTCGATATCCCTAGGGGGGTCAATGACTTTGGGAACCTTAAAACCCGTTCTACAGGTACAAAAATTGACCAAAATAGTACAACCTTTGGGGATGGGTAGAGCCATGACTTCATGCTCGTGACGTTGAACCCTTGAACTCATGTTTTCAAATGTTTTTGTGTGCTGCATTCATGCATTCATCTAAAAAACTCTTTTTAAACAAGAAAAAAATCTTTTTTCAAAATAAACTAAAACAATAATTGCAAATATCAGAGAGAAGTTGCGTTATGGATTTCGGTAGAAGAAAGATGCACAAGTACACCTTCAAGGCTCCGAAACTAGAAGACTTAAGGAAATTGGAAAGAATGATTACCAATCCCGAGGCTTTTAGAGCTAAGTACGGAGGACTGTTGTCTCTGTTAAGGGTTCACGTAGTTGAAGGAATGTTGTCTACGTTGATTCAGTTCTACGATCCGATTTATCACTGCTTCACATTCCTAGATTACCAACTGGCACCAACGCTAGAAGAGTATTCCCACCTGATTAATTTACTTATCACTGATCAAGCTTCATTTTCTAGACTAGAAGAAATTCCAAAGGATTAGGCCATTGCAAGAGAAATCTCTTTGGACGAGTCGGAAGTTAGGACTCACATGACCACTAAAGGAGGAATCCAGGGTTTACCGGTTAAATTCCTGATGGAGAAGGCTCTATACTTTGCTAGTGTAGGAAACGTAACTGCTTTCAAGGACGTCTTTGTTCTGCTCGCATATGGGTTATTCCTTTTTCCCAACATTGATAACTTCGTTGATTCCAATGTTGTTATGATATTTTTGATAGGAAACCCCGTACCAACGCTGCTCGCAGATGCTTACCATTCTGTACACTTAAGGAATCTGTACAGCGGAGGAATGATCACATGCTGTGTACCCTTACTCTACAAATGGTTCATTTCCCATTTACCTAAGTCTGCTGCTTTTTGGGATCACAAGAGTACTCTACGTTGGTCACAAAGGATTATGTCCCTTACCAACTCTGACATAGATTGGTACAATAGGATTTACGAAGGGATAGAGATCATTGACAGATGTGGAAATTTCCTCAACGTACCCCTCATAGGAACTAAAGGAGGAATCAACTATCATCCAATTTTAGCTCGCCGTCAACTCGGATACCCGATGAAGAATATCCCACATAACGTTCATCTGGAAGGTCTTTTCTTCAAGGAAGGGGAAAATGACAGGGCACTAAAGAAAGAAATAGTGCATGCCTGGAAACATATTCACAGGAAAGGAAGAGAGTCTCTTGGAAAACCAAAATGTACCTCTATGGAGCCTTATCTCCATTGGGTGCAAATTAGAGCCCTCAAGCTGAGGATGCCTTACCCTTGCCAAGAAGTTTTTCCGTTAAAGGAATTTGTCCTTTATTTCATGTCTGATATGGAAAAACTCCAGGTAGCTCTCAATAAAGTTCAACGTAAGAAGAGCTCTTGGAAAAACAAATATTGAATCCTTAATTTGGAATGTACCAAGATTCAGGAACTATTAAAAGAAAAGGATGCTCTGATTGAGATATTAGAGCAGCATGCTATAGAGAGTCAGGTAGATCGAAAGAATTTGCTCGCTCCTTTCACATGGTAAAGGACTGACGACCCGACAACGGCTGAGAGCCCCGATCAAAGAAAAGGAAAGTACAGGAACCGGCATCTGAGCTCTCTTCAGAGAGGACTCAGGATCTATGAGCTTAGACATTTTCCTTGTAGCACTTTGTAAATACTGTACTTTTCCTTGTAAAATACAACAATCTTTCGAATTCAATAAAAGGGGTCTCCACCCCCCACTGTATGATATTTGCAATCTAATTGTTGAAGTTTCTTTTTTAATAAAACAAAAAAAAAACTAAAAAATATGTCATTACATATCATTCATCATAACGCATTTTTTCCTTATCTTTGAGTCTCACGTATATGTCGCGATTCTAGAGTCAAACTATCTCACTCACACAATACTCGGGCCAATCGACAAAAGAAAATGGACGATCTCGAGGAAGTGAACAGAGAGCTGAGAGAAGAAATCGACGCTCTAAAGGAAAGTTTGGAAAAACTTCACAATCATATGCAATCCCTGACAGCAGCTCAGGAGCAGCGGCATCAAAAGACTGTGATCTCGGAGATCACATTTACGCCCATAATAGAGACAAATGATCTTCGGTACAACATGCCTAAAGGGCGCCCCTGGGGCATGCCTCTCAACTTCGTCCCTGAGGGATATATCCCACCGGTCACTGAAGACCCAGACACCGCAGCAGGACCCATTGGACCTGAAGGTTACGAACTTCGGGAAAATGAAGACGCAAGGATTACAACAGCAACAGTTGAAGGTTACAAACTTCAGGGCACTGAAGCTCCAAGAGTCACCGCTATAATGACCATACCACAGCCAGTGGTACACACTGTCCCGGAATGACAGATTTTGCAAACAATTTCTGGTGGAAACGAAGACATGTACGAAAGGATGAATGAGTTCCACGAACAATTCTTGGAAATGCAGAAGGAACTGCATGCCATTCGTGGTCAAGACTTATTCAAAAAGGACGTCGCTAACCTTTGTTTGGTCTCTAATGTAAAGATCCCGCAAAAATTCAAGGTGCCTGACTTTGAAAAATACAAAGGAAACTCTTGCCCTCAAAGTCATTTGGTGATGTATGCTGGAAAAATGTCAACCCAGACAGAAAATCAACAGCTACTGATCCATTACTTCCAAGACAGTTTAACCGCTGCCGCACTCAAATGGTACATGAGTTTAAACCGTACCAAGATCAGTACTTTCAGAGATCTTGGGGTAGCCTTTGTTCAGCAGTATAAATACAATTTGGACATGGTACCAGATAGGGATCAGCTCACAGCAATGTCGCAAAAGTACAAAGAAACTTTTATAGAGTATGCTCAGAGGTGGCGTGAAATTGCCTCTCAGATCTGTCATCCTCTTGAGGAAAAAGAAATGACAAAGATCTTCTTGAAAACCTTGAGCTCATTCTATTACGACCGAATGGTTGCAAGTGCGCCCAGTGACTTCACTGAAATAGTGAACATGGGAGTACGCCTTGAAGAAGCAGTCCGAGAAGGACGATTGGTCAAAGATGTAGAGCCATCTAGCAGTACTAAGAGATACGGTAGTACTTTCCAAAAGAAAAAAGAGCAAGATATTACTAATATCTCTCTGGGAAGGCAAAGACGAAGGTATCAACCAATAGCGGTGATAACTCCCGCTATCAAACCCGCTCCAGCTCCAACTTATCAACCTCAGGTTGCTCAGAGCCAACTAAATCAACAAAAATATCAGCAAAGGGTGCAACAGCCTCTTCAGCTGGCTCGTCCACAGTACTACAACAATAACAATCGTATGACAAGACCATCAGGGTTTGACCCTATACCGATGTTGTACGCAGATTTGTTTCCACTTGTACTGGCCAAAGGGGATGTCCAAACCAGGACTCCTCTTGCAGTACCGGAAAATCCGCCTTTTTGGTTCAAAGCAGATCAAACTTGCCCTTACCATCAAGGAGGATATGGACACAATATTGAGAATTGTCTCAGCTTCAAGTCTGATGTACAGAAGCTTGTCAGGAACAGGGTGTTATCCTTCAAAGATACTAATCCGAATGTTCAGACGAACCCGTTGCCGCAGCATGAGAAGGATGCAGTGAATTTAATAGAGGAAGAACCTAGCTGCAGTTATCAAATTCACGATGTACTCGTATTAGGAACTAATCTGGTGAGGATGCATTGCAGACAGAGCGGGTACGGTCATGTACCCTCTCACAATTATCACCAGTGTGATATCTGCTCAAAGAACAATCAAGGGTGTTCCGTAGTACAAACAGCTTTACAAGAACAAATGCATATGGGTTGGATTCAGGATCACAGGATTCGTGAAGTAAACATGGCCTATGCACATCCCAACATTGTTCAGAACCACGACATTCGTGCAATGAACGTCAATTTAGTGGCGATGCATTCAAGGCAATCAAGGATGCTCTTTTGTACAAGAGGCCCTCGAACGTCAGATGGATCTCGGATGCATCCAAGATTACCGTGAAGAAAATAACCATCAAGTAAATATGGTTCAGATTTTTGACATACACCTGATGAATACCAGTCTGGTAGAATTACATGCTAAGCAAGTCAGGCTCGGTTTTCTGGCTTCACATGATTATCTAGACTGTGAACAGTGCTGCAAAGACAATCAGGGGTGTGCGCTTGTACAAAGAATGCTTCAACATTTTTTGGACTACTGGTGGCTTCCAATTTACTTTGATGAAGCTACACAATAGATTAGCTTGACTGATGTGAATCCTGATAGACATCAGAGCTGTGATATCCGCTTAATGAAAACAGATCTAGTAAAGATGCACATTATACAAAGCGGGTGTGGCCAAGTACCACCACACAACTATGAGCGTTGTAGGATATGTTCGAAAGATAACCAAGGATGTTATCTCGTGCGAGCAGCTCTCCAAGAACAGTTAAACCAAAAGGAGATTCGACCATGTTCGAGCTCTAGGTCGATCAACGTGATACAAAAGTATCTACTTGGTCAGAACAAAAATGTTGCCATAATCTCCGATCACGGAATAACCGAGGGCGTTTTGCCATAATTCCTATGCTCGACTAGTCGAACCTCTCTCTTGATAGCAAAAGACTCCTTAACCTCGAACCAATTGAGGCTGCCTATGATGGTCAGAGAAATCAAAAAGCTCCTGTGGTTATCTACTTGCCAGGACCAGTACCGTACAAATCAGAAAAGGTTATCCCTTACAAGCACGGTGCAACGACCATAAAAAATGGAAAGGAAACTCCATTACCCTCCATCATAAATATTGCCGACATCATTCGAGTCACACGGAGTGGTCGAATCTTCAATAGAGGAGTTAGAGAACCTACCAAAGAAAAGGAACCTCAAATAGGAGTTCCTAACCCACCAGTTAGTCAATCTGGTAATCCAAAACTTGTAAAGAACAACGATGAGATGTTGAAGCTCGTCTAGAAAAGCGAGTACAACATTGTGGACCAATTGTTGCAAAATCCGTCTCAAATCTCTGTACTCTCTCTTCTGCTTAGTTCAGAAGCTCACAGGGAAGCTCTACAACAAGTCTTAGAGCAAGCCTTTGTGGAACAAGCTGTGACTGTAAGACAGTTTGAAAACATCATTTCCAACATCACTTCCTGTAACAACTTAGGGTTTAGTGATGAAGAACTGCCGGAAGAAGGCAAAAATCACAATATGGCGCTTAACATTACAGTCAACTGCCAAGACGATGCTTTAGCCAGCGTACTGGTAGACACAGGATCATCTTTAAATGTTATGCCAAAATTAACTCTGATACGACTATCGTTTTAAGGAGCTCCAATGAGAGACAGTGAGATCATCGTCAAAGCCTTTGACGGATGGAGAAAAACAGTTATCGACGAAGTTGATCTTCCCATAACCATTGGTCCTCACACTTTCCAAGTCACTTTCCAGGTCAAGGATATCCGGGCAGCATACAGCTGTTTATTAGGAAGACCTTGGATACACAAAGTTGGGGTAGTCACTTCGACACTTCACCAGAAGCTAAAGTTCGTCAAGAATGACAAGTTAGTCACAGTATGTAGAGAGAAGGCCTTAATTGGAGCAACTTATCATCATTCTCCTGTATAGAACCCAAGGTGGTTTTTGGAACCCAGTTCCAAGCACTCTCGGTGAGCAATGAGTATCGATCAGAAAGAGGGACGTCGATTTCCTCATACAAGGACGCTCTCGAAGTAATCAAGAGTAACGACATAAAAGGATGGCGACTACTTGTAATTCCTAATGATAACAAGACAAAGAAAGGTCTTGGTTTCGCTTCAGCCTGTACCCAGACTACTAAGAAAGACAAAAGTTTTCGTCCCATTCAGGATTTCTTTTGCAGTGGAGGCTTCCTCCACCTAGTGTCTCAAGAAGTACACACCATTAATGAGAGCAATTCCTCTGATACGGAAGAAGAGTTGAAATCTTACCTTAACCATGACAGTTATATATCTCCGGAAGAAGCGCGCATGCCATTCTGTTTTCCCAAGAAGAACCCGAGGTATATACTGAGATTCGACGCTCGGATGATCTATGGAGAATACGATCCTGAAGGATGTCGTGCTCCACCTAACTCATTAGAAGATGACCTAATGAAAGACAGCTTTGACCAAGATTATTATGATCCCCTGGATGACTTGCCTATCTGGATGTCGTGCCCAGAAGACTTGGGGCAAAAGAGTCAGCCTGATAATGCCTATCAACTGAGTAATATTGAAAAGAATACCCATGTCCCCACCAAGTCATTGAATCATTACTCAGGACATTCCGAAAATGTCCGACACCATGGTGACGAATCTGCGAAAATTGCAGGACAAGAGTTAATCAACTATGCTTTTCCTGAGGTTAACATCATTGAGGAAGATGACTCATCGACTCCCACAGAAATATGTGACACTTTAGCACAGCCAAGTGGCAAGGACGACTTCTTAGTCAAATACACTGCTCCCAAAAGTTATCGCATCAAATACGAGGGCATCCAGCCAACTGGATGGGGAGATCTGCTTGAGAGTAAAAACACTAGGGAGGATACAACAGAAGATTTCGTTTACGATAACTCTGCACGGGAGGAAGACTCCAACGATCCTACTCCGCCAGAAATTACCGTCATTTCTGAAGACAAGCCAAGAAGGAAAGTATTAGACTTTGTGAGTCGCAGAGGAGTTCACCGCCGTTGGGTTGCCGTCGATGTCCCGAAAGTCATCCATAAGTCTAAGTAATTGCCGTCTTTGTTTTAAACCTTTCACCTTGCCTGGTTTGAATGGATGTTTTATAGGGCTCGCTTTTCTGTAAATTTCCCTCTTCGCTTCGCCTAAAGCGACAAAGTTTTTCTTTATAATGCTGTGTTTCAAGAATTGACAAATCGTAAATAAATAATGTCATTCTGTCATTCCCGCATTTATTGCTGTTTTCACTTTTCATTTTTTAGAAAATGTTAATCCTAAAACAACCCAAAATAAAAACAATCATTTTTTAGAAAATACACTGCACACACTTTTGCATTGTCTTTGTGTTTGCTAAAAAACGAATCATCACTTCATGCAGATTTCTTGTTTTAAACCCCGTTGAAACGTACGATCCAATGCCTTCTCCCAACTTTGAATTCCCGGTATTTGAGGATGAAGAAGAAAAGGACGAAGAAATTCCAGAAGAGACCTCCCGACTAATCAGGCAAGAGGAAATGTCTATTGAGCCTCACAAAGAGTCATTGGAAATGGTCAATTTAGGTTCAGGAGAAGAAAAGAAAAAAGTTTAGATCGGAGCACTGCTCGGTCCAACTGTCAGAGAAGACTTGATAAAACTTCTCAAAGAGTTTTCAAATGTTTTTGCTTGGTCCTACCAGGACATGCCAGGGTTGGATACCAGCATCGTGGAACATCATTTACCGCTAAAAACAGATTGTCCTCCGATAAAACAAAGACTGAGACGGACTCATCCTGATATGGCCATCAAAATTAAAGAGGAAGTGCAGAAACAGATCGACGCAGGTTTCCTCGCCACCTCTGAATATCCTCAATGGCAAGCTAACATAGTGCCAGTTCCGAAAAGGGACAGAAAATCAGAAAGTGTGTAGACTACAGGGATCTGAATAAAGCATGTCCAAAGGATGACTTCCCCTTGCCACACATTGACATGATGGTTGACAGTACAATAAAGTTCAAAGTTTTCTCCTTCATGGATGGATTCTCGGGCTATAATCAAATCAAAATGGCGCTGGAAGATATGGAGAAAATTTCGTTCATTACCCCATGGGGCACCTTTTGTTACAAGGTAATGTTGTTCGGTCTAAAGAACGCCAGAGCAACCTATCAAAGGCCCATGACAACTTTGTTTCACGGCATGATGCACAAAGAGATCGAAGTGTATGTCGATGATATGATTGCCAAATCTAAAACAGAAGAAGAGCATGTGACACACCTATCAAAGTTATTCGAGCGTTTGAGAAAATACAGACTCCGCTTGAATCCCAATAAGTGCACGTTCGGTGTCTGCTCAGGAAAACTTTTAGGATTCATTGTCAGCCAAAAAGGAATCGAGGTTGATCCTAACAAGGTCAAGGCCATTCAAGAAATGCCTCCACCAAAGATTGAAAAACAGGTCAGAGGATTTTTGGGACGTCTGAATTACATCTCCAGATTCATATCCCTTATGACCGCGACATGCGCACCAATCTTCAAACTACTCTGAAAGAATCAAAGTTGTGTATGGACAAAAGATTGCCAAAAAGCTTTTGACAGCATCAAAGAATATCTGTTGAATCCACCAATTCTATCACCTCCAGTGGAGGGAAGACCACTGATCATCTACCTAATAGTCTTGGAAGACTCCATGGGTTGTGGACTTGGCCAACAAGATGAGACAAAAAGAAAAGAGTCTGCCATTTACTACTTAAGCAAGAAATTTACAGACTGTGAAACTCGGTACACTATGCTCGAGAAAACTTTCTACGCTCTGGCTTGGGTAGCCAAACATCTTCGCCAGTACATGATTTGTCACACTACTTGGTTAATCTCCGAAATGGATTCGATCAAGTACGTCTTTGAAAAACCTGCTCTCACGGGAAGGATCACCCGTTGGCAGATATTGTTATCAGAATACGACATCGAGTACCATGCTCAAAAAGCCATCAAAGGGAGTATTTTAGCCAATTATTTAGCTCATCAATCGATTGACCATCAGGAATCTGTCGGATTTGACTTCCCAGACGAAGATATCATGTACTTGAAAAATGAAAGATTGCGTTGAACCACTACCCAGTGAAGGGCCAGAACCAGGTTCCCAATGGGGACTAATTTTTGACAGAGCTGTCAACACTTATGGAAATAGAATTGGGGCAATCATCATAACACCTCAGGGCACCCACATTCATTTCACTTCCAGATTGACATTCAAATGTATAAATAACAAGGCCGAATACGAAGCTTGTATCATGGGTCTCGAAGAAGCTATCGACTTAAGGACTAAGAATTGGATGTATATGGAGACCTATCCCAGGTTATCAATCAGATCAAAGGAGATTGGAACACATACCAATCAGGACTGATTCCTTACAAAGTGTCGCTCCCGAGGATTTGCATCCATGGTACAAACGCGAAAGTGGCGCGGAAAACAGAGTCACCAGCAATGTGTATTTATCCCAAGAGATGGAAAGGAAACACTGCGTAAACTTGAGGGAAGGAAAGGCATGGTCTCGCGACCAAGAGAAAAGGGCAAGGGAGTCTGTTACACGAAGGGAAGGTATTAGCACCCCCACGCATCCATCGTACTCGATGGGATCCACGCTTGTTGTCTCGATCAAAGGGTGTCGTCATTTGGAACTCCACTACTACCGGAAAGGAGAAGGAACGGGAACGGAAAAGAATGAGGAAACAAAGAAGAAAAGAAAAAGAAGTGACTCGATAGGACATCGCTCGTCCTATGCCTACGTATTCCCTCGTGCAATGGGAAAGTCAGAGTCAACGTAGTTCGGAGACAAACTAAGGAGGAAGGTTGCTCGCCAAGACATCGACGTTTTGTGCCTACGTATCCTCAATCGGACTAGAGAGAGGAAATCAGAGCCATCGTAGTTCGACCTAACGAGGTCAGTTAGTGTTTTTTATGAGCAAAGTTAGATTCGCGTCCGACAGTTAGGGTCGATGCCTGTTTGCGACGAGACGGAAGTAACGTGCCCTTTTCTGAAAATGATTTGAACTTAACGATCCCGAAGGATGAAAAGGTTTGAATTTGTTTTTGTGATTTTTTAGACAGAAGTGGATTGAAGTTAGTTCGTAACTTACATTGCACTAAAGTCTACCATGCGGGAACGAGTGAATCGCATGGTCGCCCCCAAATGGGACGTATGCTAAACAATCTAAAAGAGGAGGGGAGACCCCTCGTTCTTCATTTCCTACACTTAAGGCTCGAGCGCAATATTCGTTATATTTATTAAGTGTTTTAGAAGTGTTATAAGATGAGAAGAGAAGACTCAAAGGAAAAGAAAACACTAAGGGGAAACTAAAAGTTCCTAATGTTATCATGCAAAGGTGGCCCTATAGTTGAGTTTGAAAGGGGAAACATCTACCTAAGTTAGCATGCAAAGGAAAGCCTAATGCTAATCCTACTCCAAGCTTAATCGGAAATTAAGTTAGACTAGGTAGCTCTAAGGGAGTGAATCCAAGACTTAAACAAGTCTTGAGACTCATGGGAAGAGAAAGAGTGAAAGAGATGAAGAAGAAAGAGAGGTAGAAGATGAGAAGTAAGATGGGGAAGCAAGCACATCTTTCATATCATATCCAAATCACATCATTAATCATGCTTCAAAAGATCACACAAGGAAGCCCACATAAGCAAGTAAGAACAAACAAGAAAGGATGCAAGCAAACTTGCATAAGAAGCACAATTAAACATCATTAAGACTCACACAAAGATGAAATGAATGAGGTAAGATGAAAATGAATCCAAGTCAGAACTTAAGTAATGCCAAAGTTAACCAATTCAAGCATTGGAAAATGATCTCAAGAGTACCAAGTATGCTTCTCAACAACACTCAAACAATTAGCAACAATTAACTCATGCACAACATAACTTCAAGTGATCAAACAAAGTGAAATCAAGGCATGAAAGCAAATGGGAAGCAAGGTAAACATGTATCTCAATTCAAACATCAACCCATGAATAGAAAGAAGAAGCAACATGAATCACATTCAAAACATGCTCCACAATTATGCAAACGTCCACTTCAAACATCTATGCAAGCAACACATGATAAAGTGAAACAAGAAGCAAGATATGATCACATAATGGACCCAAGATCAAGAGGATCAGAACCTTAAACATGTCATTCAAATCAAACAAAAGTCCTCAAGTATTGATTAGATCAAACATGGAAGCATCTAACAAGATTAGGTCAAGCACACCAAAGGAAGCAAGTCAAAACATTGTCAACTTAGAAAATCAAGAACATATAGGAAAATGGACAAATGAGGCTGAATCCAAAGCCACAAACAAGATAAGATAGTACATGATCATACCAAATAATCATCTCAAGCATAATTCAATCACAAGGTAATCAAAATCATCCAAACTAGATCAAGTATCCAAGCATGCTTCAATAAAATTCAAACCACAAGTAGGCCTCAACCAAAAATAGCAAAGTGATCCAATAAATTCTCAAAAAGTAATGAAAGACAAGTTTAAACATCTAATTAACATGTGCAAAAAGATTGGAACATAACTAGTTCAAGAGCATGTTCAAAAGTGTTCCACAAGTCAAGATATGCACATAATCAAGCAAGGATCGAGGGTCCATAAAAGTTGAATGGCAAGTCACTAAAAGTAACCCAAACCATCCCTAAACCAGTAAAAAAATACCCTCATATGATGCCCTAAAAGTATTCAAAAGATTGGTCTCAAATGATGAGCAAAAGTCAAGAAAATTCCTAACCCTAGATGAAGGGTATCATTGGAAACTCATCACCAATTAAATTCAAGATAAAATAATAACAAGAATATAAAAATAAAATAAAAATAATGAAAAATAACATAAGACATTAAATATTCAGAAAAGTATTTTTTGGCATTTTTATAAGGATTTTAGCAATTAAAATTAAAATAAAATGGCAAATGAAATAAAAGTGAAATAAAAAAACAAAGACATTCACGGGGGTGCATTCAACAATGATCTAAAGCAAGGGAACCAGTTATACGCGTGCTGGGCCAAAACTAGGTGGTGTGAAAAGCAAACGAGCTAGCCCCATGTCTCACATAACCATCAGGATTTTTTTTAAATAAAAAATAAAAATAAAAAAAAAACATAAAAAGAAAGAAGCTGCACGCTACATCTCTATGTGAACATGACCATCAATTGGTCAAACTTCATTTAAGTTATGTAAGACAAAAACATAAATAAAAGAATAAAATAAAAACCCAGGGACCAATGACGATGCGCCACCTCATCGTCTTCCTTAATCCCATGCAAAATAACCCTCCTGCATACGTGAACAGGAGCCTCCGCCGGTAATCAAAACCAGTCCGGCCGCCCACCGTCGACGGCGGCTGACGCGGCCGGAAATGCGTGCAGACCAACCCCCCCCCCCCCCCCCCCTCAGTTTTTCGCGTAGATTCCAAAAATCAACTTACCTTCTCAAGATTTCTCCTCTAAAGCCATGAACGACAAGGAACAACATCCATGGAACAACAAACTCAAAACAAGATAAGCCATACATCATATTGCTCAGAATTCCAAGGAGATTACAAATCCACTTTCAAAAGTCATTTAAAATCACTTAACAGCCATGAAAAATGAGCTCGAAAGTTCAACATACAAACTGAAATCCGTGTAAACTAAGACAACGTGCGCATAATCATTGCCTCTACATACAGACGACTTCAGAACCATGAACAACAAGCTTCAAACATGCATAACAAGTCAGGAAATAGAGTGGGAAGTTTACCTAACGGAATACTGTCCGTTGCACCTTGAAATGAGTCTAAATCTCAAGAAATCCTTTCCTCTTGATACTAAGAGTTCCCAGGGAGAATAATAAAGAAAGAAAAATGAGAGAAATCCTTGGTTCAGTGAGATTCGAGAGCTCCAACTTTGAGTGAGAGAGAATGCTTCAGATCTGATTTTTCATCCAAGAGTGAGTGTCTGCGTGTTTAGGGTTTGAGTGACCTTAAATACAGTGGGTTAGGGGAGTTTTTGAAGGCCTAAAATGAGAGTAAAGGTTCAATTACAAAACGGCCAAAAAAAATCACAAGAATGGTGCACATTCGGGTTTTGTTATGGGAGGGTGTTTGTAGCTCTTTTTTGTGAGTGGAAATAAGTGTGAGAAAGGTGTGAAGAGAGCAAGCACGTGGGAAGGGATGTGGTCAGAATGTAGCAACTTTTTTCTTTTTCCATGTTTTGGAAAAAAAGTGATATATTTTGTGCATGGCGTTATGACTTTGTTTGGCTATATTTGGCAATGTATGGAATGTTGTTTTGAGTGATTTTGTACGTATGGGAAAGGGCATAAGGAGTTGCTACAAGAAGCAAAAGAAATGGTGCATGAAAATATTCCATAACCATGCATGGACCTTATCCATAAAGTCTTCTTTGAATGGCTCTAACTTGAGGTGGAATAGACCATTTGATGAAAGCTTGGTGTCTAATGAAACTAGGAAGCAAGGTGAATAAAAGCCATGTCCAACATAACTCATTTTGAAGCCTAAATCAATGAGAAAAATCAGGTTGAAGGTATGTGCACAAATCTGTCTAAGAATAACATAGAAAATTTTTTTTAAGTTTTCAAATTTTACAACTTGGAACCTTGAACTTTAAGAAACCATATCTCTCTCAATATTGATCCAAATGAGACATTCTTTTAATGGTTGGAAAGCTTGAAGAATGCACTAAAACTTTCATGTGAGAAAGATTTCCAAATGGAGCTTGCATCATAGTGTAAAATGGCCATGAATGTTGGTTCTCAAAACTGTCCAAAGTAACTTGGAAAAATTTCTAAGTTTTTGAACTTGGTAAAGTAAAAATGTCCAACTTTGGAGCACCATAACTCATCTAACAACAACTCAAATGCCATGGTTCTTGTGCCCATTTTGAAGGAAAATTTTCAAACTACAACTTTCATGTGGAAAAGATTTTTGAATGAGGCCTTAAACATGGTGAAAAATGGCTTAGAAAGTGATTAAAAACTTACTAAAAATAGTAAGTTTCTAAAAACCTAATTTACCAAATTTGGCAACTTTTCAGAATTCTTGATTTTTGATGAGTCTTTGCATATTTCTTGATCAAATCTCATGCATGGGCCATATTTGACTTGAAAATCAAGATATCGACCTCAAAAAGTCAGGAGTTGACTTTTCCACTGCACAGTTGACTTTATTCCCAATTCTCCTGATTTTCAATCTTCTGATCAATTGAAATCCTTCTGAACCAAATTGATGGACAATTCTCCAATCCTAGACACTTAGGGGCATGAGGAATACCATGGAATCAAGTCTTGCCCAAAAAATCAGGAATAAACTGATTTTATGGCAAACCCTAGTTTTGGTGCCTTCAGTCCAAGAGGAATCAGCACATCCTCCAAATCCAAATTCCTCTGAGTATGATGTGTATCCTGTCAGACAATGATGAGATGTGCCATTTGATGATGATAGAAACTTAAAGAACCTGCCCATTGTGGTGTTAAACTCGGGAATCTCAAAACCCTAATTTGAACCGTCATGCTAGGAGAATGTGATTCCCTTGGAACTTATTGTGAAGCTTGATCATATGATGAGGTGATGGACCAATTGGGATGCTCTGAGGCTCAAGGCTCCCTTGTGGCTCAATTATTGGTAGTATCAAGAACCATCTATCTTGTTAGCCCCTTGGACAATACACATGAACTTTTGCTGAAACCCTGGAAAACATCTTCTTCTTGTGAATTAGGTTAGATACCTTGATCCAATGCTAAGAACCAATGATATGCTGTAAGAATGAAATGAAACACAAGCCAGTTAGTGCTAAAAGTAAGAAGGCAAATTTTGAGGTGTTACACGAAGATTACGCGAGAAGGTTGTTACCATTCTTCAACATAATCGAGTTTCATCATATCCCTCGTGAAGAAAATCACATGGCTGATGCACTAGCCACTATCTCTTCCATGATTAGTGTAGGTCAATGTAACGACGTACCTAAGATTGACATAATGCGCCTTGAAAGGCCCACTTACATCTTCACGATTGAAGCAGTCATAGATGACAAACCCTAGTATCACGATATCAAGTGCTTCCTTCAAAGACAGAAGTACCCACCTGAGGCATCAAGAAAAGACAGGAAGAATCTCAGAAGACTGGCTGGCAACTTCTTCCTAAGCGGTGATACACTCTATAAGAGAAACTTCAACATGGTTTTGCTCAGGTGCGTAGATAGAAGCAAACAAGTTAATGAAAGAGATTCATGGAGGATCCTTTGGCACTCATGCCAACAGACACACAATGGCAAGAAAATTTCTAAAAGGAGGGTATTATTGGTTGACAATGGAATCTGATTGCTATAAGTACATGAGGAATTGTCATAAGTGTCAGATATACGCAGACAAAATCCATGTACCGCCTACGCATCTCAAAGTTCTTTCTTCTCCATGGCCTTTTTCTATATGGGGAATCGACATGATTGGCATGATTGAACCCAAATCTTCAAACGGACATCGGTTCATCCTGGTAGCCATTGACTACTTCACCAAATGGGTCGAAGCAGCGTCATACACCAATGTGACCAGACAAGTGGTGGTCCGATTTGTCAAGAACAATCTCATCTGCCGTTATGGTGTTCCAAGCCAGATCATTATGGATAATTGATCCAACTTGAACAATAAGATGATGAAATAGTTGTGTGCTGAGTTCAAGAGCGAACACCATAACTCTTCTCCCTACCGGCCTAAGATGAACGAAGCGGTGGAAGCGGCTGACAAGAACATCAATAAGATCGTTCAAAAGATGGTTGTAACCTATAAAGATTGGCACGAGATGCTACCCTTTGCTCTCCACGGTTATCACACATCTGTCCGCACTTCAACAGGGGCAACCCCTTTCTCTCTAGTATAGGGCATGGAAGCAGTGCTTCCCATAGAAGTAGAGATCCCATCAATCTGGATATTGATGGAAGTTAAGTTAACAGAGGCTGAATGGTGTCAAAGTCGACACGATGAACTGAATCTGATCGAAGAAAAATGAATAACGGCTCTATGCCATGGTCAGTTATATCAGCAAAGCATGAAGAAAGCGTTTGACAAGAAAGTCCGACCCTTCAGAAAATGAGAGCATGTGCTCAAGAAGATACAATCATTTCTCACTGATTCCCGGGGCAAATGGACTCCGAACTATGACGACCCCTATGTGGTCAAGAAATCCTTTTCAGGCGGCGCCTTGAGTCTCGCAACCGTGGATGGAGAGGAGTTTACCTACCCCACGAATGTTGATGTAGTCAAGAAGTACTTCGCCTAAATAAAAAAAAGAAAAAAAATGTCTTGGTGGATTGAAAACCCAAAAGGGCGGTCCAGGAAAAAATTAGAGATATAAGCAAAAAATCATCCCGATGGATTGGAAACCTCAAAAGACAATCCAAGAAAAAGTTAGGGATTCATGGCAAGTAACTACGTCCGACAAGGTTAAATCCCCAGCGGTAACACTATTCGTTGGAAAACTTCAAGTCAAGGTCATCTTCGACAGAAGCTCACGATGTCCAAAATTCAAAGTTGGTAGAAGGATAATGATCATGTTTCAATGTAGCCCCTTTTCCCGTAAATTACCATTTTCTAAACTTTGTAAATACTCTATGGGATCACGCACTTGGCTGATTTCCATCCTATCAATAAAATTTGAGCCCTAGTGCTTTTGTTTGCAATTCTCATTTATTTTTGCTTTACAGAATGTCATTTTTAACATTATCAACGATTCTTGAAACAAAACAAAAAAATGAATTTACTTGTCAAATTTTCTTCTGCTTTTAAAATAAAGACAACATTTCTTTTTTACTACTGAACGTCAAAAGGAACATCAATGGCTTCTCCGGAAGTGATCAAACCTCGAAAGGCAGAATTGAAGTACTCCTTCTAAACCAGTATACCTGATTGAAGGGTCAATCATTTCAGATGTAATGTCCCATCTGATATCCCCAACAGAGTTCTTACCTATTAAGACCAATTGACGGTTCTTTCACCCCCAGTAGGGTCTAGCCCTCCTAAGCAGGAAAGGATCACTATCTTGAACCAATGATACTTTTTATCCCCCGCAATGGCCGAGTATCCCTTCGTGTTCATTCACTAGTTTGTATGTCACATCTGTTTTGTCAGCATAAACATACATACTTCATGCATGATTGATTCATATTCATACACATATTGCATTAATATCACTCTGGTCATTCATCCCCAAGTGATAACATCCTCTCGCCAGTAAGGTTGTCAGTTCTTTCCTCGTCAGGAAATGTATCGTCTGGGCAATTTCTCCCCAGTTTGGAGACGGTCCTCGACCACTTTGATAACTTGAACCTCTGAAAGGCATGAATACATTTAATAGCCAACTTTGGAACATCACTCTTCACCATTGAAGATGATATTTTCGCTTTCCTGGATTAAGCAAGATCCCTCCAAGAAAGCCCTTCCACTAAAAGACTCTCGACAATACGGCGGTTTCTCCCCAAAAAATTTGCTATCAAATGAAGTCATCAACACCTCAAATTTGGATCATGTCACATGGAATTTCTCCGAAAAGATCTCGAAGAAAAGTATGATGTAGTATCCCCAAGCAGAAAAAGGTCCTTCAAGAGACTCGTTTTCCCCCATGTAGAGTCAACAAATGGCATCTCCAATAGGGAAGTTTGTACACCTCTGCAGTTCATACAAATGGTTCTCCCTAGCAAGTTTGACATCAAATCTTTTTCCATCAAATGGCGTCTCCCCAGTAAAACTCAGCGAGAAGTTTGACAAAAACCTCTGCGAATAACATCCCTTGTCGAGGAAGAAATTCGACAAGAAGAAACTGAGACCAGTTCTGTGGCTGAAGACCAGGATCGAGGGGAAGTTTATTTTTGAAGAAACTAAGACCAGTTCCATGGCTGAAGACCAGGATCGAGGGGAAGTTTATTTCAGAAGAAACTAAGACCAGTTCCGTGGCTGAAGACCAGGATCGAGGGGAAGTTTATTTCAAAAGAAAAATGAAACCAGTTCCGTGGCTGAAGACCCGGATCGAGGGGAAGTTTTACCCTTTCCTAAGTATCATTGCTTAGCAAAATAAGATGGATGATCAAACTGCTATTCATAACCACAGTAAAAATTTTGGGTCTTCCGATATTTAATCCTCTTGCACCCTGAATGTCCGAATATCTTCGCCATTCACACCTTCGGGTCCAAGAAAATTAAATAGGGGCATCTGTCATACCCCAAATTTTGACCACAAGATTTCCCATCATTGTGAAAATCATCACCACAATATGGATGTACCATCATACCTCATCAATCTCCTCAAGTATTGTTGAACTTTTACTACAATCAAGAATTAGGGTTTCAAGCCCTCTCAGAGCATTTAGACAAAAGATAAATCAAGAAATGACATGATATTCAACTTGTCTAAACTCTCAAACATCCATGAAGGATCAAGAGGTCTCCCACATCAAGAATCAAGCACAAATTTGCAACATTCTAAGTTGATTGAGCCTCGAAACACCGATTGTCACCAAATTAGGGTTTTGGACGACTGAGACCTCCAGAGTGAAATTTTCATAGGGGAATGAGCCAAGGCTTAAAAATGTGACTCAATATGCTCAACATAACCCTAAGGGTCCCTTTGCAAAGTTAAATCACCCTCAGAGAATGCATTCCTCAAAAGTCGGGAATTAGGGTTTCTCCGCACCGAACCGCTCCGGAGCCAAAAGTCAAAACATGACTTTTTTGGTAAAAATGATCCTTGTGACTCATATTCTCATAAAATATGATCTATAATATCATTTGAACAAGAATTGATCAAGAAATCATGATAACTTGTAAAAGGGCTAACCTTGGAAATTTGAAAAATTTTCTAAGTTACTAAATTTGGATGGTTTTTGTGCCAACTTCCAAGGGCCATAACTTTTGATCCAAGCAGCCATTTTGAGTGATCCAAAGCCTGATTTGTAGGTCTTCCTACATTCTACAAAAGCTTCAACTACATGAAACTCTAATTCTTCATGGATTTTTGGTTATGGATGGATCAAAGTGGTAAAAAATCAAAGATTTAACACTTTGTACAAAACTGTCTAAGTTTCAGCATTGAACATCAATATTCATGAGGATTTTTCAATTGAATCCAGATAGTTTCAAGACAAAATATGACCACACATGAATTGTCCCATATGAGGGCTTTCTAAAAAGTACACGAGCTTTCCATAACTCAATTTGAGCAAGGAGATATGATCCTCCCAAAATGGCACTTTCAAACTGTCTTGTACAAGACAGATTTGTGCAATTTTGCTCGAACTGGCTAGATCAGACAATTACAAGCCTTGTCATCCATTTGGACACCTCAGGGGATAACATCAAAGGAAAAATATCTGATCCACAAGCCTCCCAAATCCAAGGTTCTACATGTAGCTATGTGTCCCATAAAAAGGCTAAAAACTCAAAGACTCCAATTTTGTTCCAATGCATTCAATGGATTCACAAGGTGGCAAGCATCAAGACATTGCCGACTGAATTGAGTCAATCCTTTTCTCTGCACCAAAGGACTCATAACCTGCTGCATTGAGCCAAGTCAATGGCTAGAGAAGACCAATGATTCCTTTTGATCAACATTAGCCAAGGGATTGTCCAAGCCTCCATTCACTATTGATGCCAAAACAAACTTGTTGCACTATAAATAGACATCAATTGTGATCAGTTTGAGTACACTAAAGCACACCAACTGATGCTTTCCTCAAAATTACTCTCAATAAAATAAATTTTCCTTCTATTTCAAGTCACTATAGAATTTTGAAATAGGACGCAATTCAAACCAAACCAATTATGCCAACACCTCATATGCATCATATATGAGTGATCCATGACCTTGGAACTCATCTGGAACATCAGAATCACAAAGTCACCATTCATTTGCTCAAGCTTTTTGGCAAGGTTGCAGCTGAGGTACCAAAGCGAGTTCTGGGCTGATTCAATTCATTCCAAGCTTTCAAACACATTACTTGAGGTCCATTGAAGCTGTTCAGATAATTACACAACATCTGTAACACCTCCAACATCAAATTCAATCACCAGCTGCAAGAGGTAAGCCTGAAGCCTTCAAACTCCATACTACATGCATCATAAATGAATTTTTGAGTTATCATCTTGTTTATGCATGTATATAGGGTGATAACCCTCAACCAATTGCTATGTATGAATTGTGTTTGGAATTTCATATTGTTCTTGCTGAAACTAGGGTTCTTGAGTTTATCTTATGATTTCTCACTCCACACTTAATATAAATGCAATTAATTTATATAGTTGTGATCCTTGTTCAAAAACGAGTGAGATTGGTGTTTGAATCGTGCAAAACCATTGAGTAATCAGAGAGAAAAGTGAGATTTTGCAAATCTAGGGAAAATAGGGTACGCGGGCAAGAACAAGTGTTCTAGGCGCCCTTTTTCAAATTTTCAAACTTTCGAATTTTTGATATTTTATTTAATTGATTTCAAAAATTAATTTCTCTCTCATTTTTTTATCATTTTTGATTGGTTCTTTTTTTAAAAAGTCACAAAAATGTTAAATTATTTTATTTTACAAAAAATTCAATTTATATTATTTATTTAATATAGTTAGAATTTTTGTAATTTATTTCATTTTATTTGTTTTTAAACATTTTAAAATGAAATTCTCACTTTGATCTTTTCATTGCAAATGAATTTTAATCTTGTATGTGATTAAACATGTTTTTTCAAACATTTATCCAAGGTCACAACTTATTTTTTACACGTGTTTGATAATTTTGATCATTTTAAATGATTTTTATTCAAATTAAAATACATTTTAAAATCAAATTAGGGTTTTAATTATTTTCACCCTCACAAACATTTTTAAAATAAACTATTGGGCCTCTAATAGAGTGTAAGACCTATCCCTTTCTTAAATAAACCATTTTTGGGCCCCAGTCATTGTATAAGTCCCGATACGATATTAAAAAATCTCGGCGCGATCTTCGTTTTTCAAAACAATTATTCATTTGGGCAGCTCCCTGAGTTATAATCCCCATTCTCTTTTCTTTTTTAAACTCTTGGGCCTCTAAAAGAGTGTAAGACCCAACCCCCTTTGTACATAAATATTTTTGGGCCTCAGTCATTGTATAAGTCCAAGTACAATTTCAAAATGATGGTACAATCGTTGTTTTTCATCTGGGCCTCTCCTTAAGCTATAAGTCCCATCTTTTGTATTAAAATAAACTCTTGGGCCTCTAATAGAGTGTAAGACCCATCCCTTGTCACATAAATAAATTTTGGGCCTCAGTCATTGTATAAGTCCCTCTGTGATTTTCAAAACTACGACTCTATCGTCGCCTTTTCAAAAGAATTCATCTGGGACTCTCCTTGAGTATAAGCCCCAAATTTCCTTTTAAAAACAACTTTTCTTTTGATTTATATTCAAATTCATAGTGTTATCAAAATTTCTTCAATTTCTTGAATAACTAACCATACAACTATGTTTATACTGCTGGAAGCTTGCTCACCTATAAGTTCTACCGTTTTTTACACATACTTGTTAATATATTTCTGTATACATATATGCTTGTATATATCTGCTTAGAGTTTTCCCCAGCAATTAGGTCTAGGTTTAGATCAAACCAGTGGTTACTCTTTCAACACAGTCAAAACTAGTTCCCCATAGGAAATTCCAGATACAGTCTTGCCTCCTCTTGGGCTTATACAATATGGAACAGAGAAAGGCATTATTCTCGGTGAAACTTTTCTCAAGGTTGTCACAAACTAGAAATATTTATACAATAAACTCATTTCCCCAGAGAGGATTATTCCCGGTGAAACCTCTCTTGAATTTCTTCAAATCTTAGAACTGTTCACTAAAGAAAGGATTATTCGCGGTGAAACTTTTCTTGAACTTTTCGTAGGCTTGGACCCACAGGCTTCCTAAAAGCATCCCCAGCCTCCCTTGGGCTTTGTACAAGGACCATCAGGCTTCTTAGAAGTTCTCAGCCTCCTCTTGGGCTTAGTACAAGGACTAGAAGACCTCCTACAAGTATAGGACAAAACCTAGTCATCTTTTGCTAGTTCAATCCTCCAGTGAGCCAAAACATCATACCAGTTTAGGGTTGATTCTCATCCCTTAAAACATCAGCCTCCTCTTGGGCATCATACAAAGATTAACCTTTTCATACTAGTAGACTTGGAGAGTCTCATCTCCTCTTAGATCTCAAAGAAACCCTCAAGTTTTCTAAAAACACAGGAAAGACCCTGATCATTTCATCAATTCATCAGCAAAGTTTAAACTTTTATCCTAAGTTCCCCAGCTAGGGTCAACTTACTATCAATACAACACTAACAGAATCAGAACCTCATGGTCTCTGATATTTCAACTCTTCTGTAATCCTCAACAAAAGTTGATTCCCCACTTTGGACCTGTCTCTGGATCTTAATAATCCTCCGAAGAAGTTAGCTTCCTCTTAGGCTTTATATAAGAAATTCCCCAACCAACCTCCTCTTAGGCTTTGTATAATGATTTTTCCTCAACAGTTTTAGCCTCAATCTTGGGCTTTGTACAAGACACGTGTAAATATTCTCCAGCTGAGTCAATAAATCCCTTTTAGCCTCAATCCTGGGTTTTGTACAAGACTGATAAAACCTCTCACCAGTAGAGTCAATCCATTTTAGCCTCAATCTTGGGCTTTGTACAAGACAGGCAAAGTATTCCCCCGGAAGAGTCAAATCCTTCTGGCCTCCTTTTAGGATTTGTATAATGATCTCCCTAAGCAGAGTCAATCTCTTTTCAGCCTCAATCTTAGGCTTTGTACAAGACAGATATAAAACTCCCTAGTAGAGTAAACCTTTTAGCTTCAACCTTGGGCTTTAATCAAGGCACATAAGACCAACATCCCCTCAGAGGTAGTCAAAATTTCTCTCTGTAGGAAGACATTTATCTGTACATCACACATCAAAAACAAGCAAATAAAAAAAAACATAATCCCAGATAACTGTCGTAAGTGGCACACTTGTTGATTCAAAAATCCAAGCTGTGATCCCTCTCTTATCCTGGTAAACTTCCTCTTTCATCTAACAGCTGTAAACGGCAAGCCTCTGGATTATTTACATCTAAGCCTATGTCCCTCTCTTAGCATGGAAGATTCCTAAGGAAAAATGGCATTGCTCAATACTGAGTTAAAGTTTCCTCCTTCAGGACGTCTCCCTTATAAAGGAAATTATGGTATTGCTGGATTATCATGTTCCAGTTAAAGTAATTCCCCTTTATAACCAAATACCCCAACAACGTGTGATGAACAGGTGAGATATCTCCCTTTAGAGATAACAAATTCTCCCTCAGTCAAACCTTTTAGTTTCAATCTTGGGCTTTGAACAAGACACAAATACTCATTTAGCTTCAATCTTGGGCTTTGAACAAGACACCAAGCATCATTTTCCTCCCATAGAATAGGAGGAACTACGATTGCTCTGATTTCCCTGTTATCTTTACAGGAATACGTAGGCATAAGATTGCGAAATCTTAGCGAGAACACATAACAAAAACCTTAGGTCCAATACCTTACCAAAAACACTCTCTCAAAACTCCCAAAGGAGAAACTTTCCCAATTTATAATAGATAAACACCCGTAAGTAGATAACAATAGAACATGCTAAACGATCTATGGATAGCCATATATACACTGGGTAATTAACAACTTCCCTTTGTATAACCTGACCCCGAATCCCTAATCTCTTAGCATTTGTTAAAGAAAACATTTGCGTGCAAGGTTAGTTTTAGATAGCTTCCTTTTCCTTTCCAGCTTCATAGGATAAATAAGAAATAAAAAATTAGCACCCAATTCCAACCATTGCGGTAAGGTGGTCGCGTCACCGACAAAAATCGCACGCTACACTTAGGATGGGTAGACCCTACTGGGGGTGAATGGGCCATCAATTGGTCTTAAGAGGTAAAAAATCTGCCGGGGATATCAGATGGGACATTACATCTGAAACAATTGATCCTTTATTCAGGCGTACTGGTTTAGAAGGAGTGCTTTAATTCTGCACTTGAGTTTTAATCACTTCCGGAGAAGCCATCAATGTTCCTTTTGTGTTCCGTACTAAAAAGGAATTGCCATCTTTATTTTAAAAGTAGAAGAAAATTTGATAAGTAAATTCATTTTTGTTTTGTTTCAAGAATCGTTGATCATGTTAAAAATGTCATTCTATAGAGAAAAATAAATGAGAATTGCGAACAAAAGCACTAGGGCTTAAATTTTATTGATAGAATGGAAATCAGCCAAGTGCGTGATCCCTTAGAGTATTTACAAAGTTTAGAAAATGGTAATTTACAGGAAAAGGGGCTACATTGAAACATAACAATCGTTATCCTTCTACCAACTTTGAATTCTGGACATCCTGAGCTTCTGTCAAAGATGACCTTGACTGAAGTCTTTTGATGGATGGTATTACCGCTGGGGATTTAACCTTGTCGAACATAGTTACTTGCCATGAATCCCTAACTTTTGTCTGGATTGTCTTTTGAGGTTTCCAATCCATTGGGATGATTTTTTACTTATGTCTCTAATCTTTGCCTGGACCGCCTTTTCGGGTTTTCAATCCACCGAGATGTTTCTTTTAATTTAGGTGAAGTATTTCTTGACTACATCAACATTCGTGGGGTAGGTAAACTCCTTTCTATCCATGGTTCTGAGTCTTAAGGCGCCGCTTGAAAAGGATTTCTTGACCATGTAAGGGCCGTCATAATTTGGAGTCCATTTGCCCCGAGAATCAGTGAGAAATAATTGTATCTTCTTGAGCACGAGGTCTCCTTTTCTAAAGACACGGGGTGGGACCTTTTTGTCAAACGCTTTCTTCATTCTATGCTGATACAACTAACCATGGCATAGAGCTGTTATTCGCTTTTCTTCGATTAGATTCAGTTTATCGTGTCGATTTTGACACCATTTAGCCTCTGTTAGCTTAGCTTCCATCAATACTCGGATTGATGGGATCTCTACTTCTATGGGGAGCACTGTCTCCATGCCATATACTAAAGAGAAAGGGGTTGCCCCTGTTGAAGTGCGGACAGATGTGCGATAACCGTGGAGAGAAAAGAGTAGCATCTCGTGCTAGTTTTTGTAGGTTACAACCATCTTTTGAATGATTTTCTTGATATTCTTATTAGCCGCTTCTACCGCTCCTTTCATCTTAGGCCGGTAGGGAGATGAGTTATGGTGTTCGATCTTGAACTCAGCACACAACTCTTTCATCATCTTGTTGTTCAAGTTGGATCCATTATCCGTAATGATCTGGCTCGGAACACCATAACGGCATATGAGATTGTTTTTGATAAATCAGACCACCACTTGTCTGGTCACATTGGCGTATGATACTACTTCAACCCACTTGGTGAAGTAGTCAATGGCTACCAAGATGAACCGATGTCCGTTTAAAGCTTTGGGTTCAATCATGCCAATCATGTCGATTCCCCATATAGAAAAAGGCCATGGAGAATAAAGAACTTTGAGATGTGTTGGCGGTACATGGATTTTGTCTGCGTATATCTGACACTTATGACACTTCCTCATGTACTTGTAGCAATCGAATTCCATTGTCAACCAATAATATCCTACTCTCAGAATTTTTCTCGCCATTGTGTGTCTGTTGGCATGAGTGCCAAAGGATCCTTTGTGAATCTCTTTCATCAACATGTTTGCTTCTTGTCTGTCTACGCATCTGAGCAAAACCATGTCGAAGTTTCTCTTATAGAGTGTATGACAGCTCAGGAAGAAGTTGCCAGCCAGTCTTCTGAGAGTCTTCCTATCTTTTCTCGACGCCCCAGGCGGGTACTCTTGTCTTTGAAGGAAGCACTTGATATCATGATACCAAGGTTTGTCATCGATGAATGCTTCAATTTTGAAGATGTAAGCGGGCCTTTCATGGCGTATTATGTCAATCTTAGGTACGTCATTCCAATGATTTACTGCAATCATGGAAGAGAGAGTGGCTAGTGAATCAGCCATGTGATTTTCTTCATGAGGGATATGATGAAACTCGATTCTGTTGAAGAATGGTAACAACCTTCTCGCGTAATCTTTGTAGGGAATCAATCCCGATTGATATGTGTTCCACTCTCCTTTGATCTGATTAATAACCAGGAATGAGTCTCCATACACATCCAAGTTCGTTATCCTTAAGTCGATTGCTTCTTTGAGACCCATGATACAAGCTTCGTATTCGACCTCGTTGTTTGTGCATTTGAAAGTCAGTTGAGCGGTGAAAGGAATGTGGGTACCCCAAGGTGTTACAATGATTGCCCCATGTTATACCCTAAATTTTACCCCTTAGATGTCATAACATTTTGCATTTGCATTTAGGTTTCAATCATCTATGAATTGTTAACTAACCAATATCTTGCTAGTTTGTTCTGTTATGTGAAAGATATGGTTTGCACAAGAAAGATGACGAGGTCATTTACCCAAGTTCTCACATATTCCAAGTCTCCTAAGACACTCCTGGGCTCCATAACAATAATCACAAGTGTTCACAATTTGATTGATGTTAGTCACATGTTCAAGAAAGCCAACTGAGGCTTTAAAGTTTCAGCCAGTTGTTCTTAAAGGCTAGTCATAAAGTTCTCCAGTCGTGTGCCATGATCTCAGGATATTGAATCAAGAGAAACCATCAGACCAAAAGTTATGGAATTAGGGTTTTAACCTGAAGAATCACTGAAGAGGTGTGTCATAGGTTTGATTGGTTCATCAACCAATTGAACTTACCTACATTCAAGAGGTCTTATTCAACAACAAATCAAGAGCATCTGGATCTCGTCACTAGTACAAAGAGTAACAAGTTCATCTTGCCCTCAGATTAGGGTTTTGGTCAAGAAATTCAACCATTGTCTCTGATGTTGGTCAAGGTATGATCCCAAGCTTTGAGACATGGTTCCATATGTTCATAAATATCCTTAGAGGCCATCCTTTGGCATTTTAAGAGATTTGAGGAAGTAAGATCATCAGAGATCATCCAGTGGAATTCCTGAGGAAATTAGGGTTTTGACTGAAAAGTCAAACCTCTGACTTTTGATGTTATTGGTCCAAAATGAAGTATTCAAGTCACATCCCATCTTAACATGTTCAATCCTTGACTTAGAGCCTGAGAGATCACCATTTGAAAGATTTCTTGCAAGAAGGGCAAGGTTTGGCTTTTGAATTTTTCTAAGTATGGAAGAATTCACTCCTTGTACAAAATTGGGAAGGTCATAACATTCAAAACACACATCCAAATTTTGTGACTCAAAGCTCAAATTGAAGCTCTTATCATGAACTTCAAAACATATTAGAGGGTCCTTATCCAAATGAGGCTTGATTTTTAAGTTACAAGGCTTGGAAGTTCAAGACACTTAAAGACTTAGTGAAATTTCACTACATTTTGCCTTAAAAACCTGCTAAATTCCTCTCCAATTTTCACCAAGATCCCTTTTGATAAAGAATTTGGAGTGAACATGAAAGTTTTAGAGTATCTTTAGGGCTTTCCAAAAAGTGGTAGAGCTCCTCGATTCATGGTGTGAGCTGAGAGATTCGAATGGTTGAAGTTTGGTGTCTTTTCTTGAAATGCAAGTTTCACACTTAGTGCATAATGATGCATAATCACTTTTAATCACCAAATGCCTCACTTTTCTGATGTTTAGAAGCAAGGTTAATGTATGTAAGACCTATGCCACGAGCTACACAAGTTGCAAACTAAAAATACTTTAGTTTATGTCAAATTCATGCAAGTGGATGCATGAGAGAGAAACTTTTTCAAGAGCATGATCATTCCAACTTTCTCTTATAGCTTGGAGCCTTGTTCCAATCAAATCAGACCACATCAACAGTGTAAACTCTATTGCTGACCATTTGATAGAGTGTGGGAAGGCTCATGACTCAGTAATGCCAGCTTGCACAAAGGAAATGTGGAGAAAGGGTGTTTTGGACAAAATGAGAAATCTGACCATGCCTTCACTCTTTCTCATTTTTCTATATATAGGGAATTATTCCTCAGTGTAAAACACACCAGATTCACCCCAAAAGAAGGATGAATACTCACTCCATTCTCTCATTCACCAACACTTGCAAATTGGCAAGAACACTCCAAACACTCTTTCCACTCGTGCATTCACTCTCAAACTCCACAAACCACCTCCAAATACTTCACCAAGTTCCTCTAAACACCTGAAACCTAACTGTAATATCTCCACCCCCGCCTGCCATTTTTAAACCTCCATAAGCAAGAAGTATCGGGTTGCATTATCCAAGCATTTTCCAAAGATTCTAATCATCTGCACTTTCTCTCCTAGGATCAACAAAGTCCCAAAAGGTGGTTTTCATCATTTACAAGTGTTGTAAAAGAAGCCTTGGACTTTCTCCAAGAGGTAAGGTTTTTTAATCTTTGAAACTCACATGATTATGTATTGTTCTATGCTCCTTTGATTGTTAAAATGTAATATGTATCGTGTTTTGTTGTGTTGAGTGATTGCTGGCTTTATCTTGACTGAATATATCATGATATGGCATGCTGAAACTTTTTGATGTTGCACTGTTGTTTGATGTTTTGTGAATCGTGTGTTTGCCTTTAGTTGAAACTATTGTCATATTGTTGTTCCTCGTGAAAAATGCTACAACTTTGGGTTTTACAATTTTGATTTTTGTTAAGAAATGAGTGAGATATATAAGATGGAAGTTCTTGCCATGATGGTGGTGGCACTGGCCATGAAGTGTGCATTTGCCATGAGAACATGGCGCCTGCCATAAGGTGAGTATGGCGCCTACCATGAATAAAATCATGGCGCCTGCCATGAAGAAATGTGGCACTTTCCATGATGTATATGGCGACTGCCATGTTGTTGTGTATGGCGACTGCCATGTTGTTGTGCATGGTGACTGCCATGTTTGTTTGCTTGGTCTTGCAACATGTTTTCATTTGGTTTAAGTAGTATTACGGGTGGCTTATACATCGGATGTATAGCCACCCCAGTGGTATGAGCATTGCGTGTGAAACCAAGGGGTCTGGGGTTCGAATCCCCCTCGCCCCAAACACCCTTTTGGCCTTTTTTTTATGTTTCCTGTTTTCACTCTTTTGGGGTCTGAGCCTTGTTTTTTCCCTCTAATTTCACCCTCTCTGCCAAAGGCCCATGCGTGGAAACAACTGACCTTAGTTCATTTTCAGATTACTAATGCACCCTCTTGTTGTTTCTTGCCAAATATTGTTTTTTTTATTCCTTTTCAAATCTGTTTTATTAAAAATAGTTTTTTATAATTAAAAACTCCAAAAAAATTCGTGATGATACTTCAAGGTTTAATCTAATTTTTTGAGATTTTTATTTTCACTTTTATTTAATTTTAATAATTATTTATGATTTTGTAAAATTAGAAGTAATTTTGACCTAGTTTTTGAACTTCCTTTGAAACAAACCTTTTTGCTCTTTATCTTCTTGAGCTAATTTTCCAAAGTGTCTTAGGACATATTAAAGGGATGTTTGAAGGCTGATTTGTGACCTTGAATGAGGTATTTTGTTTAGGTTTATGGCTCATTATTCGACCCTCGATTCTTAAACTTAATGCTTTTGTTACTCACCTTGAAGTTTTAATTTTGAGAGGACTATCTTTGCCCAACTTGTATGACACTTCACACACACATTCTTAAATGTTGTAACTTGAAAGTAAGCTTTGGATTTGGTTGTGTTTTGGTTATTTGGACCATTTATTCATGTTGAAGTTATGTGCATCATTTCATTTACACTTTGGCATGCTAAGAGGTAATTCACATGGATTGTTTACCTTGACATTTTGATGTTATATGATTTGTGCTTAATCTATGCTATTGTCCTTCTTGGTTGTTTATCCACTTGAGTTCTTAAACTCTTATTTCTTATCACTCATACTTCAAATCCCTTTCCAACACTTGTTTTTACAAGAAGTTGTTTTCCCCTCCTTCCAAAGGAAAGATTCTCTATTTGACCTCAAGGTCATAGATAGCTCATTTACCATCTTGGCCTCATTAGAGCCATCCTTCATCCTCATTAGGATCCATCCTTGGCCTCATAAGAGCCTCTTCTCCCTTTAACCTCATTAGGTTCCCCTCTTGTGAGCACTATCATCATAGTTGCTTACTTCCCTCCTTGGCCTTATTAGAGCCATTTACCTCTTGACTTAGGATTCACCTAGAGTTCTTCAACTCTATGTGAGCATCATCATTATGATGTTCCTTTCTCCTTTGGCCTTATTAGAGCCATTCAAACTTAGAAATAAGCTAGAGTTCTTCAACTCTATGTGACTCTTATCATCATTAGTATTCACTTCCCCTTTTACAACTTAGACTTAGAGAGTTCTTCAACTCTATATGAGTATCATACTCATTCCCCTTAGAACTTTGACCATAGTCAATGGTTCCTCACCTTTAGTTAGGTGAACTACGGTTGCTCTGATTCTTTAGTCAGGATACGTAGGCACAAGATGCAACGTCTTGGCGAGCATACTTAGTGTATACACCCTTAGGTCTTTACCTTACTCTTAGCAGATTTCCTTAGTAAGCAAACACAACATAACACAAAAACAAACAAGAGGCTGCTGTAGAGTACTACAGATACTTAGGGTGTTAATACCTTCCCTTAGTATAACAAACCCCCGAACCCCCGATCTCTTAGTCGTGTCTTCACATGGTGCAAAAGGGGTTTTCTTTCGATCTTTACCCTTTCCTTTGGATAAATCAAAGCTCGGTGGTGAATTTCAAAGTTTTGTGATTCAAGTTAATTAATAGCTTGACATCCGATTCTCAGTACAACACCACAATTCCGTTTCCATAATTGTTTCCAGCTCCGTAAAAAATTAGTCCCCATTGGGAACCTGGTTCTGGCCCTTCACTAGGTAACGGTTCATCGCAATCTTTCATTTTCAAGTACATGACATCTTCGTCTAGGAAGTCAAATCCGACTGATTCCTGATTGTCAATTCGTTGATGAGCCAAATGATCGGCTAAAATACTTCCTTTGACTGCTTTCTGAGCATGGTACTCAATGTCGTATTCTGATAACAACATCTGCCAACGGGCAATCCTTCCCTTGAGAGCAGGCTTTTCAAAGACGTACTTGATTGGATCCATCTCGGAGATTAACCAAGTAGTGTGACAAATCATGTACTGGCGAAAACGTTTGGCTGCCAAAGCCAGAGTGCAACAAGTTTTCTCGAGCATAGTGTACCGAGTTTCACAGTCAGTAAACTTCTTGCTTAAGTAGTAAATGGCAGACTATTTTCTTTTTGTCTCGTCTTGTTGGCCAAGCACCTAACCCATAGAGTCTTCCAAGACTGTTAGGTAGATGATCAATGGTCTTCCCTCCACTGGAGGAGACAAAATAGGTGGATTCAACAGATATTCTTTGATGCTGTCGAAAGCTTTTTGGCAATCTTTTGTCCATACGCAGCTTTGATTCATTTATGAGTAGTTTGAAGATTGGCGCGCATGTCGCGATCATAAGGGATATGAACCTTGAGATGTAATTTAGACGTCCCAAAAATCCTCTAACCTGTTTTTCAGTCCTTGGTGAAGGCATTTCTTGAATGGCATTGACCTTGTCAGGACCAACCTCGATTCCTTTTTGGCTGACGATGAATCCTAAGAGCTTTCCTGAGCAAACACCGAACGTGCACTTATTGGGATTCAAGCGGAGTTTGTATTTTCTCAAATGCTTGAATAACTTTGACAGGTGTTCTACATGCTCTTCTTCTGTTTTAGATTTGGAAATCATGTCATCAACATAAACTTCAATCTCTTTGTGCATCATGTCGTGAAATAGAGTTGTCATGGCCCTTTGATAG
Source organism: Lathyrus tuberosus (assembly GCA_022829125.1). Taxonomy (NCBI): domain Eukaryota; kingdom Viridiplantae; phylum Streptophyta; class Magnoliopsida; order Fabales; family Fabaceae; genus Lathyrus; species Lathyrus tuberosus. The sequence continues at coordinate 3,138,770 of JALAZF010000041.1, read as the reverse complement.
GTTGCCCCGACGTTCTTCAGACCGAACGACATTACCTTGTAACAAATGGTGCCCCATGGGGTGATGAATAAAGTTTTATCCATATCTTCCGGTGCAATTTTGATTTGATTATAGCCAGAGAATCCATCCATGAAGGAGAAGACTTTGAATATTGTTGTGCTGTCAACCAGCATGTCAAAGTGTGGCAGGGGGAAGTCATCCTTTGGACTTGCTTTGTTTAGATCCTTGTAGTCTACACACATTCTGACCTTTCCTTCCTTCTTTGGAACTAGCACTATATTAGCTAGCCATTGAGGATATTCTGAGGTGGCGATGAAACCTGCGTCAATCTGTTTCTGCACTTCCTCTTTAATTTTGATGGCCATATCAGGATGAGTCCTTCTCATTCTTTGTTTTACTGGCAGACATTCCATTTTCAATGGTAAGTGATGTTCCACAATGCTGGTATCCAACCCTGGTATATCCTGATAGGACCAAGCAAACACATGTGGAAACTCTTTGAGAAGTTTTATCAAGTCTTCTCTGACAGTTAAGCTGAGCAGTGCTCCAATTTCTTCTCTTCTCCTGAACCCAAATTGACCGTTTCCAACGGCTCTTTGTGAGGCTTAATAGACCTTTCCTGTTGCCTAAGTAGTTGGGAGATCTCTTCTGGAATTTCTTCGTCCTCTTCTTCTTCAGCTTCAAATATCGGGAATTCAAAGTTGGGAGAAGGCATTGGATCGTACGTTTCAATGGGGTTTGAAACAAGCAATCTGCATGACGTGATGATCCTTTTTTTAGCAAAGACTGAGAGAATGCAAGAGTGTGTGCCATGTATTTTCTGAAAAATGCTTATTTTTAATAATCTGAGCTGTTTTAGGATTACCATTTTCTGAAAAACGAAAAGTGAAAACAGCAATAAATGCGGCAATGACAGAATGACATTATTTATTTATGATTTGTCGATTCTTGAAATATATCCCTATAAAACAAAACTCTGTCGCTTTGGGCTAAGCAAAGAGGGACATTTATAGAAAAGTAAGCCCTACAAAACACCCACTTCACCCGGGCAAGGTGAAAGGTTAAAACAAAGATGGCAATTACTTAGGCTTATGGACGACTTTCGGGACATCGAGGGCAACCCATTGGCGACGAACTCCTCTGTGAATCACAAAGTCGAGTACTTTCCTTTTTGGTTTGTCTTCAGAAATGACACTGATTTCTAGTGCAGTAGGATCATTGGAGTCTTCCTCCCATGCAGAGTTGTCATAAACGAACTCTTCTGTTGTCTCTTTCATAGTGTTTTCGCTCTCAAGAGGATCTCCCCATCCAGTTGGCTGGATGTCCTCATATCTGATGCGTGAACTTTCGGGAGCAGTGTATTTAACTAGGAAGTCATACTTGCCGCTTGGCTGTCCCAAGGTGTCCCATGTTTCTGTAGGAATAGAGGAGTCATCTTCCTCAAAGTCGTTGACCTCAGGAAAAACATAGTTAATGAATTCTTGTCCTACAATCTTTGCAGATTCATCACCATGGTGTCGGACATTTTTGGAATGTCCTGAGTAATGATTTCATGACTCTGTGGGGACATGGGTATTCCTTTCAATATTACTCAGTTGATAGGCATCGTCCGGCTGACTCTTTTGCCCCAAGTCTTCTGGGCACGGATTCCAGATAGGCAAGTCATCCAGGGGATCATAATAGTCATAGTCAAAGTTGTCTTTCATTAAATTGACTTCCTCCATAGATCGTCTTGACGTCTAACCTTGGTATATATCTTGGGTTCTACTTGGGAAAGTAAAATGGCGTGAGCGCCTCTCCCTGAGACATATAACCATCATCATTGAGATAAGACTTCCACTCCTCATCCACATTGGAGGAGTCGCTCTCATTGATGGTGTGTACTTCTTGAGACACTGGGTGGAAGAAACCTCCACTGCGGAAGAAATCCTGAATGGGACGAAATTTTTTGTCTTCCTTAGTAGTCTGGGTACAAGTTGGAGAGAAACCAAGAAATTTTCTTGTCTTGTTATCTGTAAGAATTACAATCTGTCCCCATCCTTTTATGTCATTACTCCCGATATCTTTGAGAGCATCCTTGTATGAGGAAATTGACGTCCCTCTTTCTTGTTGATTCTCATTGCTCACCGAGAGTGCTTGGAACTGGATTCCAACAACCTCCTCGGGTTCTACACAGGAGAATGATGATAAGTTACTCACGATTAAGGCTTGCTCTCCATACACTATGACTAACTTGTCATTCTTGACGAACTTCAGCTTCTGGTGAAGTGTCGAAGTGACTGCCCCAGCTTCGTGCATCCAATGTCTTCCTAATAAACAGTTGTATACTGCCCAGATGTCCATGACCTGAAAGTGACTTGGAAAGTGTGAGGACCGATGGTTATGGGAAGATCGACTTCACCGATAGCTGTTTTTCTAGATTCGGCCAAGGCTTTGACGATGATCTCACTGCCTATCATCGGAGCTCCTTGAAACGATAGTCGTATCAGAGTTGATTTTGGCATAACATTCAAAGATGATCTTGTGTCCACCAGTACGCTGGCTAAAGCATCGTCTTGCCAATTTACTATAATGTTAAGTGCCATATTATGATTCCTGCCTTCTTCTGGCAGTTATTTATCACTGAATCCCAAGTTGTTACAGGAAGTGATGTTGGAGATGATGTTGTCAAATTGTCCTACTGATACATCTTGTTCCATAAAGGCTTGCTTTAAGGTTTTCTGTAGAGCCTCCCTGTGAGCTTCTGAACTAAGCAGGAGAGATAACATTGAGATTCGAGACGAAGTTTGCAACAATTGATCCACAATGTTGTACTCTCTTTTTTGGATGAGCTTCAGCATCTCATCGTTGTTCTTTACAAGTTCTGGATTACTAGATCGACCGACTTGTGGGTTAGGAACTTCTGTTTGAGGTTCCTTTTCTTTGGTGGTTCTCCAACTCCTCTGTTGAAGATCCGACCGCCCCGGGTAACTCGACTGATGTCGGCAATGTTCACGACGGAGGGTAATGGAGTTTCCTTTCCATTTTCGATGGTCGTTGCACCGTACTTGTAAGGGATATCCTTTTTTGACTTGTATGGTATTGATCCTAGAAGGTAGATAGCCACATGACCTTTTTGATTTTTCTAACCATCGTAGGGAGCCTCAATTGGTTCGAGGTTGAGGAATCTTCTACTGTTAAGAGAGACTTTTGACTCATTGAGCAGAGGGTTAATGGCGCAAATGTCCTCGGTTTTTCCGTGATTGGAGATTACAACGGCGCTTTCGCTTTGACCAGGGAGGTACTCTTGTATCATTTTGATCGACCCAGAACTTGAACATGGTCGAACCTCCTTCTAGTTTAATTGATTTTGGAGGGCTGCTCGTACGAGATAACATCCTTAGTTATTTTTCGAGCATATCTACAGCGCTCATAATTGTGCAGTGGTACTTGACCATATCCGTTTTGTACGCAGTGCATCTTTACTAGATCTGTCTCTATTGAGCGGATATCACAACTTTGATGTTTACTAGGATTTCCATCAGCCATGCTAATCTGTTGTGTGACTTCATCCAGGTAGATCGGAAGCCACCTTCATCCGCTATGTCTGCAATTCATTTTCACCAGATTGGTTCCTAATATGAGCACCTTGTGAATTTGATAACTGTTGAAAGGTTCTCCTTCTATCAAATTCACTGCAGTCTTTTCATGTTTTGGTAATGGGTTCATTTGAACATTTGGATTTGTATCTTTGAAAGATAAAATCATGTTCCTGACAAGCTTCTATACATCTGACTTGAAACTGAGACAATTCTCAATGTTATGTCCTGATCCCCCTTGATGGTAAGGGCAAGTTTGATCTGCTTTAAACCAAAAAGGTGGATTTTCTGGTACTGCGAGAGGAGTCCTGGTTTGGACGTGCCCCTTGGCCGGTAGAAGTGGAAACAATTCTGCATACAACATCGGTATAGGGTCAAACCCTGATGGTTGTGTAGTACGATTGTTGTTGTTGTATTGCGGGCGAGCCAGTTGAAGATGCTGTTGATACCTTCGCCTTTGCTTTCCCTGAGAGATATTACTGATATCTTGCTCTTTCTTCTTTTGGATACACTACCGTATCTCTTAGTATTGCCAGATGGCTCTGCATCTTTGACCAATCGTCCTCCTCGGATTGCTTCTTTAAGGCGTACTCCCATGTTCACCATTTCAGTGAAGTCACTGGGTGCACTACGACCATTCGGTCGTAATAGAACGAACTTAAGGTTTTCAAGAAGATATTGGTCATCTCATTTTCCTCAAGAGGGGGACAGATCTGAGCGGAAATTTCACCACATCTCTGAGCATACTCTTTAAAAGTTTCTTTGTCCTTCTGCGACATTGCTCTGAGCTGATCCCTATCTGGTGCCATGTCCAAATTGTATTTATACTTCTGAACGAAGGTAGCGCCAAGATCTCTGAAAGTACTGATCTTGGTGCGGTTTAAACCCATGTACCATTTTAGTGCGGCACCGGTTAAACTATCTTGGAAGTAATGGATCAGTAGCTGTTGATTTTCTGTCTGGGTAGACATTTTTCGAGCGTACATCACCAAATGACTTTGAGGGCAAGAGTTGCCTTTGTATTTTTCAAAGTCAGGCACCTTGAATTTGTGTGAGATCTTTACATTAGGGACCAAACAAAGGTCTGCGACGTCTTTTCCAAATAAGTCTTGACCGCGAATGGCATGCAATTCCTTCTGCATTTCCAAGAATTGTTCTTGGAACTCATTCATCCTTTCGTACATGTCTTTGTTTCCACCAGAAATTATTTGTAGAATCTGTCCTTCCGGGACAGTGTGTATCACTGGCTGTGGTATAGACATTATAGCAGTGACTCTTGGCGCTTCAGTGCCCTGAAGTTTGTAACCTTCAGGAGTTGCTGTCGTAACCCTTGCGTCTTCATTTTCCCGAAGTTTGTAACCTTCAGGTCCAATGGTTCCTGCTACGGTTTTTGGGCCTTCAGTGACCGGCGGGATATATCCCTCAGGTATAAAGTTGAAAGGCATGCCCCAGGGGCGACCCTTATGCATGTTATACCGAGGATCATATGTCTCCATTACAGGTGTAGATGTGATCTCCGAGATCACAGTCCTTTGTTGTTGCTCCTGAGCTGCTGCCTGGGATTGCATGTTGCTGTGAAGTTTTTCCAAACTTTCCTTTAGAGCGTCGATTTCTTCTCTCAGCTCTCTGTTCTCTTCCTCAAGATCGTCCATTTTCTTTTGTCGATTAGCCCGAGTATTGTATGAGTGAGACAGTTTGACTCTAGAATTATGACACATGCGTGAGACTCAAAGATAAGAATAAATGCTTTATGTGAGAATGATGAATGATATGCAAAGATATATTTTTTAGTTTTTGTCTTATTCAAAAAAGAAACTTCAACAAATAGATTGCAAATATCACATAGTGGGGGAGACCCCTTTTATTGAATTCGAACGTTTGTAGTATTTTACAAGGAAAAGTACAGTATTTTACAAAGTGTTGCAAGGAAAATATCTAAGCTCATGGATCCAGAGTCTTTTCTGAAGAGAGCTCAGATGTTGGTTCCTGTATTTTTCTTTTCTTTGATCAGGGCTCTTCAGCCGTTGTCAGGTTGTCAGTCCTATGCCAAGTGAAAGGAGTAAGCAAATTTCTTCGGTCTTCCTGACACTCTATAGCATGCTGCTCTAATATCTCAATCATAGCATCCTTCTCTTTTAATAGGTCATGAATCTTGGTACATTCCAAATTAAGGATTTGGTATTTGTTTTTCCAAGAGCTCTTCTCACGTTGAACTTTGTTGAGAGTAACCTGGAGTTTTTCCGCATCAGACATGAAATAAAGGACAGATTCCTTTAATGGAAAAACTTCTTGGCGAGGGTAAGGCATCCTCAGCTTGAGGGCTCTAGTTTGCACCCAGTGGAGATAAGGTTCCATGGAGGTACAGTTTGGTCTTCCCAGAGACTCTCTTCCTTTCCTGTGAATATGTTGCCAGGCATGCACTATTTCTTTCTTTAGTGCCCTGTCATTTTCCTCTTCCTTGAAGAAAAGATCTTCTAGATGAACATTATGTGGGGCATTCTTCATCGGGTATCTGAGTTGACGGCGAGCTAAAATTGGATGATAGTTGATTCCTCCTTTAGTTCCAATGACAGGTACGTTAGGGAAATTTCCACATATGTCGATGATCTCTATCCCTTTGTAAATCTGATTGTACCAATCTATGTCAGAATTGGTAAGGGACATAATCCTTTGTGACCAACATATAGTACTCTTGTGATCCCAAAAAGCAGCAGACTTGGGCAAATGGGAAATGAACCATTTGTGGAGTAAAGGTACACAACATGTGATCATTCCTCCGCTGTACAAATTCCTTAAGTGTACAGAATTATAAGCATCTGCCATCAAGGTTGGTATGGGGTTTCCGATTAAGAAAATCTTAACAGCGTTGGTATCGACGAAGTTGTCAATGTTGGGAAAGAGGAATAACCCATATATGAGCAGAAAAAAGACGTCTTCAAAGGCAGTTACATTTCCTATACTAGCAAAGTATAGAGCTTTCTCCATCAGGAATTTAGCCGGTAAACCCTGGATTCCTCCTTTGGTGGTCATATGAGTCTTGACTTCTGACTCGTCGAAAGAGATTGCTCTTGCAATGGCCTGATTCTTTGGAGTACTCTTCCAGTGTTGGTGCCAATTGGTAATCCGGGAATGTGAAGTAGTGGTAAACTGGATCGTAGAACTGAATCAGCGTAGACAGGATTCCTTCAACTACGTGGACCCTTAACAGAGATAACAACCCTCTGTGCTTAGCTCTAAAAGCCTCGGGATTGGTAATCATCCTTGCCAATTTCCTTAAGTCTTCTAGTTTCGGAGCCTTGAAGGTGTACTTGTGCGTTTTTCTTCTACCGAAATACATAACGCAACCTCTGATATTTGCAATTATTGTTTTAGTTCTTTTAAAAAAAAGATTTTTTTTTCTTGTTTTAAAAGAGTTTTTTAAATGAATGCATGAATGCAGCATACAAAAACATTTAAAAACATGGGTTCAATGGTTCAACGTCACGAGCATGAAGTCATGGCTCTACCCATCCCCAAAGGTTGTACTATTTTAGTCAATTTTTTGTACCTGTAGAACGGGTTCTAAGGTTCCCAAAGTCATTGACCCCTCCTAGGGATATTAACAGCAAGCTTATTCACTCGAGCAAGCTGTAACATCCTAGGGTGAATCTCTTTGAGTGTAGTATCGCGTATCAACTATTCCCGATGCTCACCCCACTACCAAATGGGCATATGGTTAATGTCTACTAAATCCTCAGGGTCATGGGTACCACACTGGGTAAGACAATGCTTTCACGACAATCGGTCGTTCAACATCGATACTTCCGCACGAGTACCTCGACTAATTCGTTGGACTGCCAAGTTAGCTTGGTCGGGATTCACTCCCTATAAGCGTTTCCTGGATATGCCACCACTTATCTTAATGTTCTCTCAAACTTTCCACATGCGTATTAATCACATTCCCAGTTGACAGAAAATTTAAACACGGGTATCAAGTAGTATAATAGTAAATATACATAAATATACATAAATATATATATATATATATATATATATATATATATATATATATATATATATATATATATAGTAAAAAGTATAGAAAACGCTAACAAAGCCTAGACCTCTTAGGAACTCTTATCCTAAAGACTCCCCAGCAGAGTCGCCATTTTTCTGTAGCGTGCGATTTTTGTCGGTGACGCGACCACCTTACCGCAATTTGGTTAGAATTGGGTGCTACTTTCTGATTTCTTATTTATCCTATGAAGCTGGAAAGGAAAAGGAAGCTATCTAAAACTAACCTTGCATGCAAATGTTTTCTTTAACAAATGCTAAGATATTGGGGGGTCCGGGGTCAGGTTATACAAAGGGAAGTTGTTAATTACCCAGTGTATATATGGTTATCCATAGACTTTGTGTGGCATGTTTAAATACTTTCTGGTGTTTACTGTTATAGGTTGGGAATGTTGAGAGAGTGTTTTTGTTATTTTTTTGGTTTTCTGTTGTTTTTGGTAAGGTAGTGGACCTAAAGTTTTTTTATTTGTGTGCTCCCTAAGATTTCGCAATCTTATGCCTAAGATGTTTGGTGTCTTGTTCAAAGCCCAAGATTGAAGCTAGAGGTTATTTGTGTCTTGTTCAAAGCTCATGATTAAAGCTAAAGGGGTGACTGAGAGAGAGGTTATCATCTCTAAAGGGAGATATCTCACCTATTCATCACAAGTGTTGGGTAACTGGTTATAAAGGGGAATTACTTTAACTGGAATGTATGGAATCCAGCAATGCCATAATTTCCTTTATAAGGGAGATGTCCTGAAGGAACGAAACTTTAACTCAGTATTAAGCAATGCCATTTTTCCTTAGGAGTCTTTATATGCTAAGAGAGGGACATTGGCTTGGATGTAAATAATCTAGAGGCTTTCTACTTACAGCTGTTAGATGAAAGAGGAAGTTTACCAGGATAAAAGAGGGACCACAACTTGGATTTTTGAATCAACAAGTGTGCCACTTACAGCAGTTATCTGGAATTAGGGTTTTTTTATTGTCTGTTTTGATGTGTGATGTATAGTGAAATGTCTTCCTACAGAGAGAACTTTTGATTTCCTCTGAGGGGATGTTGATTTTTGTGTGCCTTGATCAAAGCCTAAGGTTGAAGCTGAAAGGTTGACTCTATTAGGGAGTTCCATATATGTCTTGTACAAAGCCCAAGATTGAGGCTGAAAAAGAGATTGACTCTTCTGGGGAATAATTTTGTCTGTCTTGTACAAAGCCCAAGATTGAGGCTAAAAGAATTGACTCCACTTGGGAGAGGTTTTATCTGTCTTGTACAAAGCCCAAGATTGAGGCTAAAATATTGATTGACTCAGCTGGAGAATATGATCTGTAAAGCCCAAGATTGAGGCTAAATCTGTTGAGGAAAAATCATTATGCAAAGCCTAAGAGGAGGCTGGTTGGGGAAATTCTTATATTAAGCCTAAGAGGAGTCTAACTTCTGCTGAGGATTGTTGAAATCTAGAGACAGATCCAAATTGGGGTATCAACTCTTGCTGAGGAGTGAAGATGAGTTAAAATATCAGATGCCCTAAGGTTCTGATTCTATTAGGATTTTATTGATGGTAAGTTGACCCTAGCTGGGGAACTTAGAATGAAAGTTTAAATATTGATTTTTAAAACCTAAGGAGGTTCTAACTCTGCTGGAGATTGATGAAGTGATCAGGTTTTTTCCTGTGCATTTAGGAAACTTGAGGATTTCTTTGAGATTAAAGAGAAAATGAGACTTTCCATGTCTACATGTATGAAGAGGTTGATCTTTGTATGATGCCCAAGACTGGTCTAATGTTCTGACTCTCTGGAAGATTTAAACTAGTAGAGATGACTAAGTTCTGACCTATACCTATAGGAAGTCTTTAGGTCCTTGTACTAAGCCCAAGAGGAGGCTGAGAACTTCTAAGAAGCCTGAGGGTCCTTGTACAAAGGCCAAGAGGAGGCTGGGGATGCTTTTAGGAAGCCTGTGGGTCCAAGCCTGAGAAAAGTTCCAGAAAGGTTTCACCGGGAATAATCCTTTCTTTATGAACAGTTCCAACGTTTGAAGATATTCAAAAAAGGTTTCACCAGGAATAATCCTCTCTGGGGAAATGAATTTCTTGTACATATATTTCTAAGTTGTGACAGTCTTGAGAAAAGTTTCACCAGGAATAATGCCTTTCTCTGTTCCATATTGTATAAGCCCAAGAGGAGGCAAGACTGTATCTGGAATTTCCTATGGGGGAACTAGTTTTGACCGTGTCAAAAGAGTAACCACTGGTTTGATCTAAATCAAGACCTAGTTGCTTGGGAAAACTCTAAGCAAGTATATACAAGCGTACATATATACAGATGAAATATATAAACCAGTGTATGTATAGAAGAAAAAGTAGAACTTACAGTTGTGCAAGCTCCAGCATTGTAACCACAGCTGTATGGTTAGTTATTCAAGAAATTATAGAAAGTTTTGATAACACTTTGAATTTGAATCTAAATCAAAAAAGAAAGTTGTTTTAAAAGGAAGTTTAGGGCTTATACTCAAGGAGAGGCCCAGATGATCTCTTTTGAAAAGGCGACGATCGCGTCGTAGTTTTGAAAACCACAAAGGGACTTATACAATTCCTGAGGCCCAAATTGTTGTATTTACAAAAAGGATGGGTCTTAAACTCTATTAGAGGCCCAAAAGTGTTTGAAAAAGAAGAAAAATGGGACTTAAAACTCAAGGGGAGGCCCAGATGAAAATTGTTTGAAAATGGCGATCGCGCCGGGATTTTTAAAATCATATCGGGACTTATACAATGACTGAGGCCCAAAAATGGTTTATTTACAAAGGGGTGGGTCTTACACTCTACCAAGAGGCCCAAAAGTGATTTAGAAGAAGAAAGACGGGGCTTACAACACAAGGGAAGACCCATATGAAAAACAACGATCACACCGTTATTTTGATAATTGTACCGGGAGTTATACAAATGACTGAGACCCAAAAAGGTTTATTTGCAAAGGGATGTGACTTACACTCTATCAAGAGGCCCATAAGTGTTTGAAATGAAGTTTGAAAAATTAAAATTGAGGGAAACCCTAATTTTAATTAATATAATAATATTTTCAAAGGAAATTAAATATAAATTACCAAATATATTTAAAAACAAGTGGTAAGCTTTGAAAAATATTTTGAAAAATCATGGTTAATCACATGAAGGCTTGAAATTCAATTGATTTTGAAAGATCAAGGTGGAAATCTCATTTTAAAATGTTTGAAAATAAATAAAATGAAATTAATTACAAAAATTTAAACTATATTAAATAAATAATATAAATTCAATTTTTTTGTGGAATAAAATATTTCAACATTTTTGTGATTTTTCAAAAAAAGAACCAATAAAAAATAATTAAAATTGAGAGATAAATTAATTTTGGAATTAGTTAATAAAAACCATAAAAAATATGAAAAATAGCAAAATATGAGGGAAATAGCAAAATGGTCTGGGTGGGTCTTGAACCCATGACCTCCAACCAAACACAAGCGCGCCTCTACCACTAGGGTGGTGATACATCCGTGTATCAAAACCACCCCATAAACATATATGGGTGGCCTGAATTCTAGGCCTGGCCAAGGTAAAAAACCAAGTTTTGGTTGATTTGCAAGAAGACCATAACTTCCTCAATTCTCCATGGAATTGGATAAAATTTAGATGGATCCTTCCTACAATTTCATGAGAAATCCAATGGTGCTTTTAGAATTTTCTAAAGATGCTTCTATTTTAAAACCTGGTAGTAGTTTCAAAATAGGCCAAGATTTGCAAGTTCTATGCTATCTTATCATACACTACAAGAAAAAATGAGATTTGCGACACTTGAGTTGTGACAGTTAACACAAAACCGTCCTTATTCCCGGACTGCGACGGTTGTCACGACAGTTAGGGTCAACTGTCGCAAATTTTTTGCGACAATTATCACAAAACCTTCCTTATTCCTGAATTACGGCGGTTGTCACGACAGTTAGGGACTGGACTGCGATGGTTTTCACGACAATTATTACAATGTGTGTTTTTTTTGGATTTTTGCGATAGTTCATACGACAGTTTGAACCACTGTCGCAATCATTGAGTTGAGTTGTAAACTACATAAATAGTTAGTTAAGTTTGTCTAATCATCATAACCTTACTTTTCAATTATTTTAAGTAATAACTGTTTTTTTAATATTTTATTATTTGACTCAATTTACTTTAATATTTTTTTTTATAATTGTTTTTGATAAACACACTATTATATTATATGTATATTTCCCACTTTTTTTAAATATGATTTAAATAACAATTTCTAAAAAAAGCATTCGTTGTTTTAAATAAATATCAATTAAATTAAGTTTATTATATTAAGTTTGAATCAGAAACTTAGACCAGTTTCTTGGTAGGAAACCAGGATCGAGGGGAAGTTTGAATCAGAAACTAAGACCAGTTCCTTGGTAGGAAACCAGGATCGAGGGGAAGTTTGAATCAGAAACTTAGAATAGTTCCTTGGTAGGAAACCAGGATCGAGGGGAAGTTTGAATCAGAAACTAAGACCAGTTCCTTGGTAGGAAACCAGGATCGAGGGGAAGTTTGAATCAGAAACTAAGACCAGTTCCTTGGTAGGAAACCAGGATCGAAGGGAAGTTTATATCAGAAACTAAGTCCAGTTCCTTGGCTGAAGTCCAGGATCGAGGGGAAGTTTTTACCTTTTTTGAGCATCATTGCTTAGCAAAAGAAGAAGGATGCGTGAACTACCATTCTTAACCACCATCAAAATTTTGGGTATTCCAATATTTAATCCTCTTGCACCCCGAATGCCCGAATACCTTCGCCATTCACACCTTCGGGTCCAAGAAGATTAAATAGGGGCATCTGTCATACCCCAAATTTTGACCACTAAGATTTCCCATCATTGTGCAAATCATCATTACAATATGGGTGTATCATTATGCCTCATTAGTCTCCCCAAAGATGGGTGAGCATTCACTACAATCAAAATTAGGGTTTCAAGCTCTCTCAGAGCTCTTAGACAAAGGATCAATCAAGGAATGACATGATCTTCAACTTGTCTAACCTCTCTAACATACAATGGATCAAGAGGACCCCCACATCAAGGATTAAGTACAAGGTTGCTACCTTCTAGGTGGATTAAGCCTTAAGATTGCCAGTGTCACCAAATTAGGGTTTTGGTCGACCAGGGCCTCCAGATGGAAATTTTCCTCTGGGCATGAGCCAATGCTTCAAAGAATAACTTGAAATACTCCATGGGACCTCATGAACCCAATCATCAAGTCAATTTTGCCTCAGAGAATACATTCATAAAAAATCAGGAATTAGGGTTTCTTGACCTAATTCACCCCTAAGTTGACTTTTGGGACAAAACATGAGCTAAGACCTCAAGGCATGATTTAAGGGTCCCTAACACACCACATTGATCCATTTGTAATAATGGATTGATCCAAGAAGCTTAAGGAATAAGTTTTAAGTTCATTAGAACCACAGTTAGGGTTTCGCGGGAAAAAGTCAACTGTGCCTTTGACTTTTGACCAAGACATGCTCCCAAGCCTTGGGACATGATTCAATACACCCTATGATACCTATGAAATCAATCCATAAAGTTTGATTTAGGACAAGGACTTGATTTCATAGAGGATCGCATAGTTTGGAGTTCATCTGACAAAAAGTCAACTGTGAACAAAAGTCAACTTTGTCTTTTTGATATTTTTCACAATTATGGTTCTTTGACCCTAAAATGATGTTAATGTATGATTGGAATCATCATTCATAAAGATAAATCAAGAAAATTTGGATAACTTGTAAAAGGGGTATTTTTCAAGAAATGTATGGAACAAAGTGGCTAGGGTACCAACTTTGGAGGATCATAACTCCTAAACCACAAGGGCATTTTCCCCATTCAAACCTGGATTTGTAGCTCTCATGGACCTCTACAAAAGCTTCAAACACAACTCATTCCAATTCCTCATGGATTTTAAGTTATGGAATGATCAAAATCACAAAAAGTGAAAATGTCACTTTTTTCCAACACTTAGTGAAATTTTCACTAAGTCAGAATCTGCCTTCACTTTTTTCCAAATGTAGGAGCATTTTTCACTTGGATCCAAAAAGTATAAAAACCAACTATGATCAAACAATTGTTGTATCATATGAGGACTTTCCAAAATGGCCAAGAACTCCATTAAATTCCACTTGAGCCATGAGATATGACAATGGCAATATGCCTTGCTGAAAACTGTCAAAGCAAGGCAGATTTGTGCATTTTGCTCAATTTGCCAAATTTGTGCAAATGACAAACACACTTATCCATCTGAACACCTCAAGGGGGACCAAGGAGGAACCAACTCTGATCCCAAGCCTCCCAAGTCCTTGGAACTAAAAATAGTATGCCAAACCTAGAAATCCCTAAAGAGGGGACAAGACTCCAATTTTGTTTTGGAGCATTCAATGGATGCATCAAGGTGGCATGGACTGAGCCCTTTTCAACTAAATTCAGTCAAGACTTATCCAAGAACTAGGGAACCAGCAGCATGTCCTCTAACCTCTAGTCAATGGCTAGTCAATGGCTAGAGGAGACTTGGATTCCTATTGATCAACATTGGCCAAACCTCAGCTGCAGTTGCCATTCACTATTGCTTGCAAAACAAACTTGCTCCACTATAAATAGACCTCATTTGTGATTAGTTTGAGTACACCAAAGCCATCAAACAAATGCTTTCCTCAAAATCTCTTCTTTCACTCCAAAATTTCCTTCCAAAGCAAGTCACTATCGGGTTTTGAGTTTGAGAGCAATTACAACCAAACCAATCACACACACACACACCTCATAAACATCATATGGAAGTGATCCAAACACTCACATAACATCTGGAACACCAAAATCACAAAATCACTAGCCAATTGCTCAAGTTCTTGACAGATTTGCAGTTGGGGTACCATCTCAAGTTCCAGATCATTTCCATTCATTCCAAGCATCCAGACACACTCCATAGCACATAGGGAAGCTGTCCATATCCTTGGAACCAAGCTATAACACCTCTAACACAAAACACGATCACCAGCTGCAAGAGGTAAGCACGAGCTCTTCTAACTCTATGATCCATGCGATTTTTGCTGCACAATAATTTGGCCATATGTTCATAATCATGCATAGAGTGTTTCCCCTCAATCAATTGCTTTGTTTGAATCGTGTGTGGAATTTCTGAGCCTTCATGCAAATTTTAGGGTTCTTGAGGTTTCTCTTTGATTTCTTATTCCATGCTTAAAATAAATGAAATTAAAGACCATAGACATGATCGTGAGGTAAAAACGAGTAGATTGATATGTAGATTGCATGATATAATCAAGTATTCAGTGAGATTGGATAGAAAATGCAAATCTGCAGAAACAGAGGGTGGCGCGTGTTCTTGCCATGTTCTTGGCGCCATTTTTGAGCATTTGAATATTTGAATTTTTGTGATTTTATTTAATTGATTCAAAAATTAATTTCTCTCTGAGTTTTAATGATTTTGAGTTGATTCTTTTTTTAATAATTCAAAAAAATGTTAAAATATTTTATTTTACCAAAAAATCCCAAAAATATTATTTATTTCATATATTTGATATTTTTGCAAAGAATTAATGTTTTATTTGTTTTTAACATTTAAAATATTTTTTCCTCCATGATTTTCTAAACTTAATTGATTTCCAATCATTTTATGGATATAAACATGATTTTTCAAACATTAATCCAAGATCACAATTTGTTTTCACACATGTTTAACAATTTTGATCATTTTAATTGAATTTTTATTCAATTAAAATATATTTTAAAAACAAATTAGGGTTTTGATTAATTCAACCCTCATCAAAATTTTTTAAACTCTTTGGGCCTCTTATAGAGTGTAAGACCCAACCCCTTTGTAAATATACCACCTTTTGGGCCTCAGTCATTGTATAAGTCCCACTGTATTTTCAGAAACAATGGCGCAATCGTCGCCTTTTTTAACAAAATCAACTGGGCCTCTCCTCTAGCTATAAGTCCCAATTATTTTTCTTAAAACTCTTTAGGCCTCTAGTAGAGTGTAAGACCCAACCCTTTTTAAAAACCAAAATGATTTGGGCCTCAGATATTGTATAAGTCCCTCTGCGTTAAAAGAAAATCTCGGCGCGATCGCCAGTTCAAAAATCAAATTACCTGGGCCTACACTCGTGTTATAAGCCCCATTTATTTTCTTTAAAACTCTTTGGGCCTCTTGAGAGAGTGTAAGACCCATCCATTTGTACAAAAAACCTTTTTAGGCCTCAGTCACTTGTATAAGTCCCTGTACAAATTCAAAACAACAGTGCAATCACTGATAAAACCTTGAGCCTCTCCTTGAGCTGTAAGCCCCAACAAATCTTTTCAAAGCACTTTCTCCTTTGATGTTGAATATAATATTATTATCAAAGCTTTCTTTGTTGAACAACTAACAAAACAACATGGAAGCTCTACAACCGAGTAAGTGTTTACCCGCTTTCTTTATCCGCTTTCATATATATATATAACTGTATTGTGGGGCTGCTCACTGTAAGTCCTCTTTCACATCCTTTTATACTTGTCAAATATCAACTGTGTAATACTAGTATAGTTATTTAGAGTTTTCCCTGGCAACTACGTCTAGCACTAGGTAAAGCCCTGTTGGTCACTCTTAAAATACAAACAAAACTAGATCCCCATAGGATTACCAGACACAGTCTTCCCTCCTCTTGGGTTTAAACAATATGGAGACGTGAAAGGCAGCATTCTCTGTGAACCCTTTCTTAGACTGTCACCCTTAGAAATTGTCAAAGAAACTCTACTCCCCAGAGATGATCTTTTCTCGGTGAATGGCATCTCTTGAGTTTCTTCCAAATCCTCAAACTTTCCTGGAATGATCTCTTCTTGGTGAATTGCATTTCTTGAACTTCTCTTGGTTTAGGGACCCACAGGCTTCTTAAAAGCATCCCGGCCTCCTCTTGGGAGTTGTACAAGGACCCTTCGGCTTCTTAAAAGCTCTCATGCCTTCTCTTGGGCTTAGTACAAGGACCCAGAGACCTCTACAGGTATAGGAACATAACCTAGTCATCAATTTGCTAGAGTTGTCTTTCTGAGTCAAGTGTCAGACCAGTTAATGGGTTGACCTTCATCCCTTAACATACCAGCCTCCTCTTGGGCATCATACAAAGATCGTTCACTATCTGAGAGTCGATTTCTCAAAACACCAGTAGACTTGGACAATCTCAATACCCTTTGGATTTCCCATTTCCTTAAAGAACAGGAAATAACCCTGATCTTCTGATCAGTACCAAAGTACAACCTTACCTTTAATCAGTCCCTTTATAAGAACTGTTTTTCTCTTTTATCCAACATACTAGACCTGTCACCAAACTGAAACAGTCACCAGCACAGATAGCCTCCTCTTGGGCTTTGTACAATGATTCTCCCCACACTCTCTTGTTAAGTATAAAAGACCCTCTTGTTGGGTCACAAAAACTTTTAGCCTCCATCTCTGGCTTTGTACGAGATACAAATCACTCTCTTGTTGAGTATAAAAGACTCTCTTGTTGAGTCAAACACTTCCAGCCTCCATGTCGGGCATCGTGCGAGATACAAAACACTCTCTTGTTGAGTATAAAAGACCCTCTTGTTGGGTCACAAACACCTTCAGCCTCTATCTCGAGCTTCGTACGAGACACTAAAACACTCTCTTGTTGAGTATAAAAAACCCTCTTGTTGGGTCACTTCCCTTTTAGCCTCCATCTCGGGCTTCGTACGAGATAGAAAACACTCTCTTGTTGAGTATAAAAGACTCTCTTGTTAAGTCAAACACTTGTAGCCTACGTCTTGGGCTTCGTATAAGACACATAAAACCAACCACTTGTTGGGTCACTAGCCTCCTCTTAGGCTTTGTATAAAGAAAACCCCGGTTGAGTAAATCAACCTTTAAGCATCAAATCTGTGCCTTGCTCACAGCATACAAACATCAACAACTCCTCTTTAGAGATGACAAATTCTCTCTCATCCAAAACCCTTTAGCTTCTCATCTTGGGCTTTGAACAAGATGCAAATAGACCCTTCAACTTCACATCTTGGGCTTTGAACAAGATACATATACTCCCTTTAGCTTCACGTCTTGGGCTTTGAACAAGACACCAAAACATTTTTTCCTCCCATAGAATAGGAGGAACTATGATCGCTCTGATTTCTCTGCATCGGTAAACGGGAATACATAGGCATAAGATTAAAAATCTTAGCGAGAACACTAATAAAAAAACCCAAAATCCCATACCTTCATACATCAATCGAAAAGCATCAGACCTAACATCCTACCAATAGCCTTGACACTGTTTTTAAGCAAAATAACCTAAGAGAGACGCACAATCTTAATAGCATCTGTAAACCAACAGTCATCTGTTTAAACTCAGTTTGCAAGAAGGGTTAATTGGAGACATCTATTTCCCTTCCTTCATCAGCTTCAATAGGATAAAAAATGAATCAAAGTGTAGTACCCCAAAGCGATAGTGCTTCGCAACCACACAAAAATTCGCGCTACAGGTAGTATATAATCCATTTTCCCCGTTTTACATTTCAGTTCCTCACTCTCATTCTCTCTCTTCTCTCTTGCTTTATCTTAATCTCTCTTCTTTCTTCTCCTCTATGCCTTCCTTCGACCGCCCCCAAAACCCAAAGTCATCCTAAGCACCACCCTGACCCCCAGGTTTCCGGTGGATCTTTAATCGGAAAACTTCAAACCTTCAATATTTTCCCCAGAAACCTTCAACCTTAAGGAACCCTAACCTAAACCAAAGAACCCTAAGCCTTCCCAGATGAACCCTACATGGGTTCTTATGAACCCTAACCATAACCCAACGAACTTTACCCTAAAATGGATGAACCCTAACCTGAAGAAATGAATCTTCATGTTTTCCACCATCCAAACCTAACCCTAACCCAGATTAACCCTAAAACTACCCAGATCTTCCCAAAACCTTGGTTGATCTACTGAAACTTAATCCAACCCTTAAATCCCTAAAATCAAATAAACAATCTCTTCCACCCCAAACCCTAAAACCTCTTCATTTAACCTAAACTTTATTCAAACTTCAACACATTCTCGCCAAACATAAACAAAAATGCAATATATAATACGCAGGTAGACAGATAATGCACAAAAAGTTCAAGGTGAAAGACTTCCAACCTACAAAGAGGATTCTTTCTCCGGTTAAAGGTAAAAGTTTTTTTTGGTCTTACTATTTCTTTCTCTTCCCCTTTGTTTTTATTTGAACAACCCTTGACTCATTCTTCTTCTTCTTCTTCTTCTTCTTTTTGACTGCGAGGTACATTGGGAATTCGGCCTGGAGGTTGAGCTCAAAAAGCTTAAGGATTCAAGGCGAAGAACCCTAAGTCTCGAGATGGATAGAGTTTTATGTGTTCGGTTGGGATTGCAACAACAATTGTCTAGGGTTCTTATGGTTCTCTTTTTCGTCCCCATTATGATTTTTCTTTAGGTTATTTATATATTAGTTTTAGGGTTTTGGAGTTAATTAGATTGATTGTATAAGGAAAGTTTTAATCTGATTGTTATTTGATTTGTTAGGGTTTTGGGTTTTATAATTATGATAGTTTGATTGTAATGGTTCTGCTCCGAATTCACTTGTAAATCAATTGCTCCATGTATCTGAAATCTAATAATGGAAAGTTTCTATTGATTTTGTCCATTCAATATTTTTGGTCCATTTTGTTTCTAATTCTGCACAAATTTGGGTTTCTGAGCTCCTTTGGACTTGTTGACTTAACCTGGTCACCAAGTTTGACTAGGTGTATACAATAATTTGAACAATAATAAATTGGATAATAAAAGAAATTTGACTAACCTAATATTAATCATATAAAAGACAAACTAATTTCTAGTTAATAAAATTAAAAAAAACAATAACATTGATAATTCTAAAGTAATAGTAATAAAATCTATTTTTTAATAATATAATATTAATCTAATAATATTGACAATATTAATCAATTAAATTCTAGTTAATGAAATATTAGTTTATTATTAATAATAATAATAACCACAAAATAATAATATTAATAATAGTCATTTGGCTGATAATCAAATCTACCTTAACAATAATTGTAATATAATAAAACACCAACTAAATTCTAACTAAATAATGATGACTCTAAAATAAATTTTAATTATTCTAAAAAGGTACCTAAATGGCTAATTAGACAATAATGTATAAATATTTCTCTAATAAGTTAATAATAATTAAAGATCTCTTACCTAATTTTCTAATGATAATCAAATACTATTCTAATTAATTAATTAAAACTAAAATTATATACTATATTAAAAATCTAAATGATACTCTAAAAGGTCCAAAAATAGCAACTAAACCCTAGGATAAGATCAAACTCCTAAGAGAATATAGAAATCAAAATGGCCCCCCTTTGACTTTTTATGTCATTGGGGTTGACCAGATGACCTATATGGGACCCTGGTAGGTTAATACCCTCTATTCTAAGTCAGGTGAAAGGAAAAAAAAGGTGGTCAAAATTTGTGGTACAACAATATTCAAGTTAGAGAGAACTTTATAGTTGAGACTTTGCCATTAAGGATTGAGGATCGCAAAATGAAGCGCTTGTGAGGCAAGGTGATCGCTTCAGTGAAGGTTGTTTGGGGAGAGCCTGTTGGTGGCAGTGTGACGTGGGAGATTGAGAGTAGGATGCCAGAATCTTATCCAGAGCTTTTCCCATCATGTAGTTTTCGAGGGAAAAAATTCTTTAAGTGGGGGAGAGTTGTAACACCCCGATTTAATTAGTCGTTTATTTATTTCTTAATTTATTTAATAATTTATTTAAATATTAATTTTTGTGCTTTATGACGTGTTTGGCCGGTGACAACTCCTGTTGTGAATTGTGCGTGATTAATAATATTTTTGATGGAATTTAATTAATTGAATAATGAGAAATTGGTAGAAATTAAGAGTTTGGCTGAATGTGTAAATAATAGAAATTAGATGGTTAGTAGAGAAAGCTTATATTTTAGTTGGGCCATAATTGAATTAATAGATATTTAACTAGGTTAAATTATATATTAAGAGAAATAAAAGAGAGTAATGGTTTTAGAGCATTTGTCAGTATGCTAAAAGAGAAGAGGAGAGCAAGAGCTGTCGGAGAGTTAGGGCTTTAGAAGAGAAGACCATAGGAGATTGCTTGTTGCACTTTTGCTGAATTACAAGGTAACGGGGATTTTTCATCTAAGGGTGCCTTAATCATGATAGGGTGGAGAGGTTTCCCTTAACCTCCAATAGGGTTCTGTTTTCTCTATTGTTTGATGTTAATATGATACATGATGATTGTGATTCTATTTTATGCCATGATTTGATGAGAAATTCATGTTTGATGTTATGGTGCTTTATGTTCATGAGTTAATTGATTTAATGATGAATTTGTGTTGAAATTGGGTGTTTTAAGGTATGAATATAATTGAGTCAATTCATGATGAAAATGACGGATTAAGTGTTTAATCAGTGAGTAATTGATGTATTGATCATAGTAGGATATGTATTCAATATGGTGTTGTTGTTTGGTGATGTTATATGGTGTATTTGAATGTTATAATGAGAATTAGGATGATGTATGAGAGATAGGAAATGGGGAAGATGAATTTAACATGTGAAAACTGGGAATTTTTGGAATTTAGGGTAATGTCAATCGATTGACATCTTCTGTCAATCTCATTGCATGCATGTAAAATCTGAAAAATTGAATCATGAAATTCAATTAATTCCTTGAATCAATCAATTTCTCTTAGCTAAAACGTCAAATTTTGGAAAGGAATAATGTAATTAGGATTAATGTCAATCGATTTCACCCAAGTGTGAATCTATTGATGCTAGTTGATTTTTGAAAAATTGCTTAACTAAATTATAGTATGTTGTCTGACCATTTTTGCCATTACTTTAGTTCCGTAAGTTCAAATGAGGTGCAGTTTGAAGCTTGGAAAGCTAAGATGCAGAAATACCTTATGGTAGTGCCTTGTGAGATAAATTGATATGTTGAGTGGTGTGGGGGTGTATGTTCAATGTGCAAATATATATTGTGAAATGCAAGTGTAATTATGTGAATTAGTGTACATGTTTGTTGATGATTGATGAGACGAGTGGTTCGGAGTGAGAACTATTGGTGATGCATTAAATGCATGATTAATTACAGTGAGAGTGTGGTTTTATTCATTATTATGATATTGTTGTTACATTATTGTTTACAATCATATGTGCGGTTGTATTCATTTGTTGTGTTGTTGTCAATGCATTGTTACATGCCATGCATCATATATTGTCCTGTTGTGAAATAGGCGAGTCACGAGTTTAGATAGTGGACTAGTGACTTGTCCCAAGCTTAAAGTGGGGGGTTGGAGCTCAAAGTGGGGGCTCGGGGTTTAGAGAAGGATTCTGGTTCGTATGAAGAACTATTTGTTGAGTCAATACAGCATGCATGAGTTGAGTTGATGTTAGATTGCATTACATAATGTTTGTATATATGAGATGTTTGAGTGTTGTTGAATACTCTTGTATGGATGCATGTGAATTTGAATGTGATGAATAACATTGTGATTGGTGATTGAATGTGATGTGGGTGAAATATGAATAC
This sequence comes from Lathyrus tuberosus, assembly GCA_022829125.1. Classification (NCBI taxonomy): domain Eukaryota; kingdom Viridiplantae; phylum Streptophyta; class Magnoliopsida; order Fabales; family Fabaceae; genus Lathyrus; species Lathyrus tuberosus. The sequence goes on along the minus strand of JALAZF010000041.1, from coordinate 3,116,511 downwards.
GTGATATTGTGGTGCATGTTTGATATGTGTATAATCTGTGAGGTGCTAATCCACCCTAATGTTTTGTGCATCGATTATTATTTAAATGTATTCTCACCCTTTTTTTGTGTTGTTGCGTCTATGCTCCTCTAGAGTACAGAAAATCAGGTACCTTAGTAGGAGCTTGATGTAGAGGATAGTGTGGTGCCTCTTTAGTTGACTATTGATCGAGTATATAGTTGGAGTCGCTCTGATGTATAACACGAGGGGAACATGTCGTTCTTTTATTTATTTTATGTTGCATATCTTTCCTTTGATTTTAATGTTGAAGCACTTTTCAGACTTATTATTGTTGAGTATTTTTGTGCCAACTATTTTATAATTTCTTATGCTTATCAAATGATTTAATTTTCAATTATGTGGTTCATGTATATTTTGTGGTTGTATGAGTAACATCCTATTTGAAAGATTTATGTCTTATACAAGTTATACTTAATTATTTGCCGAGTCGGGAAGTATGGTGTTACATCATACCTCTTTGCTATTAAAATAACCAAATAAATAGAGTAATTAATATTTAAATAAAAATAAAATAAATAGAAAGACGCCAGTTTTAATGAAATAAAAACATAAACTACAGTTGCCAGGATTCGAAGCTTGTACCCTAAATTAGTTTACCCCCTCGGCTATTTTCTATAATTGCAGAATAGATGGTATCTTTTTTAAGAAAAGAACTTGGTGTGTCCAGGAATTATACCTCACATTTTTGTTGGGCGAGGTGAAAACGTTGTCATAAAATGTATTATTTTTAGTAGTGGTACGTCAATGTTCTAATGAGTGGCTAGTAATATTACAAAAAGAACATAGTGAATGGATTTTTTTGTACTCGGCATCAACATTAAAAGCATAACTTTATTTTTCAAAAAGAAGGAAATTGGGAAAAAGTTCTAACAAATCACAATCCACCAAAATTATAGTGTAATATCCAAAACAAATTACTGTTAGTTGCTTCATCAAATGCTAGAAGGACACCAATACCTCTTGTGATTGAAAAAAAAAAAAGAATTCGTAGTCTCCAATATTCAATAGAAAGACCATGTATTCTAATCCAACATTGTATGTTAGTACTTTTAACCAAATCCGGATTGAAGTCCGGTGTCCAAGTAAATACATGAAGGATACCTAGAGAAAAAGTCCACAACTCGACTTCCAAAACCTTTCTAAGATCCTTAATAGATAAAAATGAAAAACTACAAAAACTCATACCAATAGACATGAGAGAGAACATTTGTCCAAAATTCTTCTTCTTACTAATTGATCTCTTGTTGGTAGTCTACTCGCACATCAGTAATTACCAACCCCTCAACTGACCATGAATATAACACATCAAAATAAGATTTAATTGTGAAACCCTCATTGGCTTCACTTGTCCAAGCGAAATCACCTGCCACCTCCTGCACTTTATCGAAATTCAATAACAGATATTGAAATTCCCCCACTTGCATCCTGTCAGCAACATTCTGGTTTATCACAATCGAATGAAAATTCCACCTCCACACCCCACGTTCCCACCAGCCCCCGTCTGCAACATTGATTAGAGGGTGTGCAGTCGAGACAAAGACTTCAAGGAAAGTATCCTTTAGAGATTGGTTACCTAACCAATTGCTATTCCAAAAGGAAATACTTTTTCCATCATTTAACCTGCAATGAATATTATCACAAAAACAATTTCGATTTGCTTCAGCATTAAAATTCTGGTATACAGATATCAGATGTCCTAAGAGATGTCAAGACACTGATATCTGTGTAAAACACAAATATAAGGCCAAACACAATTAAAAGTATAGAAAATAACAAAACACCAAGAATTGTTAACCTAGTTCGGTGTACAACAACACCTACGTCTGGGGGCTACCAAGCCAGGAAGAAAATCCACTATTAGTAGTATCAATTCAAAGCTAAACAACTCACTTTACAACTTCTCACTTAATACCTACTGAAAGCTCAAATATTTTGGACAAAATTTTGGGAAGACTCAGTGCTGAAGGAGGTGTTTCAACATAAAGACCAGAGCTGAAGAATTCTGCCAAAGAACAAAGATGTCGAAGAAGATGTCTCAACTTGTAGACTCGACATCCTGGACTATTATAACAGATTAATCTAAATCTATTTTATCTGGTTGCAACACTCAAGGAGCAATCACAGAAATGGATCAAGGAAAGATTTGAAGCCCAAGACTGTTGAAGCCTATAAAAGAAGACTTAGACCTAGGATTTCATATGCCTTTTGTAACCTAGTTCTCTTGCGTAAAAAACAAGGGTTTAGGGTTTGAGAGTCATTGGCTCTCTAGGTTGTAAGTCTCCCTTTGTATCATTTGATGCATTGTGGCAGATATAGGTGTCGCACAGATCCATAAGCCTTGAGGTATTGGATTGTGTATTGTTCTTGGATGAAGCTTTTAAGTAAATCCGAGATATCTTGTTGGACAAGAAAGCTTGACAGAATTCTGTATTGACAAGGATGATGTTGATATCACAGGTTGTGATTAAGGAAGTGAGTAGGTCTCTCATATTAGAGTTGTAAACGATGGAGTTTAACTTTGGTAAAGATGTTCATTAAGTGTAGTGATTAGGATAAAGTTGTAAATGAGGGAGTTTAACTTTAGGGTAATACTACAAGATAGTGAAGTCTTCTTCCTAGATTGGTATCCCCGAGATATAGGTGAGTTGCACCGAACTGGGTTAACAATTGTTGTGTTCTTTATCATTCTGCAGATTTACTTTTTTGTTAGGGTTCATGATAAACATGTTGGATCAGATGTCGTAACATCTGTGATTCTGTAGTTCTGATATTCAAGGTATCAGTCTGCTATTGTGCCTCTGCGTTTAAATGTTCATGCAGAACAATGTCTTGACATGTGTTAGGACATCTATTGTCTGCATTTCCAGAATTTCAATTGGTATCAGAGCAGGCATCCTGACTATTTCTGGATGAGATCTTTGGGAGATACTTTCTGGCGTTTAAACAAAGAGGAGTTTTGATGATCAGATCATTCAACTCAGACATACTCAAGGGTATTAATGGATGGGATGGATAATCTGGATTGAAGGTAACAACCTGGTGGTTGTTCATGTTGCTGAGGAGGTTCTACAACAATTGTAGGAGAAGTGGCTAGTTCTCTTGTTGGGGTGTCTTATAAGATGTTCTGACATCTTATTAGGGCAAGTTAGATATGTTCCTTGGTGGTTCCGCTGCATATGTTTCTGATAAAATAGCTCTAGAATTATGGGATTCTGGAGTAGTTACTAAAGACAAATGGTGGAAGATCTCAATCGTCGGCCTCTATAATTGAAGATATTTGCATCTTTTTATTCCAAAGTCGGGAGCGATGGAACGGAAAGAGTTGTTGGATGATTTTTGGTGACTTGGTACTTGGAAGCTTGGTTCCATGGTGCAGTTTGAAGTCAGTTGAAGAGGAGAGGAGTTGAGTTTAGGTTTATCAAGTTCTTGCTCTGGGAGTTTGATAAATTATTGATCGGCTAGGTTGTCAAAGATACTTGAGAACTCTCTCAAGTCCACTTATAAAGGCGTCTCAGTCGTGCATCTGGAGTCTTCTAGTTATTCTTCTGACTAGAAGGTGTTTCTATGAAACACAGCCTGAAGAAAGTGGAGGTGATTTATTTTCACCATCCAAAACAGCAAGGAAGGATTCATCTCTCTTAACCCTAAGGGTGGATCCAATCTGATTGGAGTTCTCAAAATTGTTGAGGTAAATAGGGTTCGTTCAGAGAGAACCTTAGTTACTTGAGTCAAGGGTGGCAGCCTTGGTATCTCAACACTGTTTTCCAAAGAAGATACTTGCAAAAGATTGAATACTTGATAAGTGTTCATGAAGTAATCTGGTGGAGCATAGCTACAACAGTGAAGAAGGGTTATTGGACAAGGACTTAAGATCAATTGCTATTTGTGGAATTCACAAGTATTTAATTGATTATCCTTGAAAGTCAAGATTGCAGATGTTCAACAAGATGTTGGAACATCTCATCATCGGAGTTTGTGTATAATCATGGGAGGGGTACTGCATACACTTTAGCATCTGTTTTGGTCTTGGGTGTTGACCTAAGAATCTGCCTCAGTCTGGTGTGACAGAAGCATGTGATCTCTAGAGAGTTTCTTGGCAAGAAACTGGTCTAGACAATGGTGCTGTTGAAGATGAAGATGAAGACATCATAATCTTGATGGATTGTTCTTGGATCAGTTTATTTATGATCTAAGAATTTTGGAGTGCAGCATGTGTGTTCAATTTGTTACTAGAAGCATCTGGTGTTTATCTGGAAAGTGTCCTGGCAAGAGACTTGTCTAGAATGAAGTGTTGGTGATGGCACAACTTGGATCAGTTTAGTTCTGATCTAGGTACTTGGGAGCATGTGATCTTGCTCATTTTGAAGGTCAAGGATAAGTGGCAATTATCTCTGACTTTCCACAGACTGCTCTACAAAGGAAAGTGGAATTCTTTGGTATGGCTATGGTGTAGTCTAGGACTACTTTTTCTTCTGAATATTTAGACGTGGCAGGTGTGAAGTCTTTGGAGTTTCAAAGCAGTTATTCATCAAGGTGTGAGCTTGTATGGAGTATCTGTGACATGTTTAAGCAGGATGGAGGTTGTCTACTCAAACTTGGTTGTTGAATCAAGTCTATGAGAGCATGGAACTCTTGTTCTGTTAAAGGGATGAGGTTCTTCTAAGTGGTAGAAGGAGGAGATGAATTCAGCAGTTCGATGTCGTATCAGAATGTTCTAACATCTAGCTTAACATGAGAATCTCAGCTGGTGATGTGGCACATCAGCTTAAGATAAGGTGATCTACATGAGAATGGAAGTTATGGATGCTTCAAAAAGGTCTATCTCATATAGTTTGCGGGAGCTGTGGTTTGAGAAGATGTTACATGTCTAGAGGCTTGGTGAATCCAAGATGTCTTGCTATGGAGCAAGTAGTTCATGTGACTTGAATATCAAATTTCATTAGTGGGTCAGTGTATCTTATGGGAGTTCTGACGAAGAATTAGATCAGTCAAACAGTGGTATTTGGTTGATCTTTATTGTGTATTCAAGCAGGATGCTTGAAACTGATTGCCCTTGTGCAGAAGAGTAGTTAGTTGGAAACGTAAGGAGGTTTTTGTTCTCTTGGAGCTTGTGGTAGAAGTTCTAGGTTGAGGATGGAAGTATGCCTTCTTTTGGTGGATGAGAGTTTATTTCTTTCATGTTTACTGGAGTTCTTATTGATCAAGCTGGTGGCGCAGTGTTGTTTGAAGATCTTTAGTTGGATTACTATGCAGATTGTAAGTCCAGTGGTGGAGCATATCTAGAACTATGTTGATTAGTGTCTATGATATGTGAAGGATGTCCTAACTGATGTTAGAACATTTTCTGGGTTAGTGATCCTTGGAGTAGGATTCTGAGTTCACATCTTGTCTAAGAAGTATTTATCTTATCATACGGGAGAATGATGGGTAAATGACTGTCTTGGAAGTCTGATGTGAATGGGACATGCTAGAAGTGGATCAGTTTGGTGCTTGTGGAGCAAGTGGGCTGAAGATTTCTGGAGCATGTGTTTGATGTTCTTCAAGTGTGGGGAATATCTGTGTGAGCTAGCAAACTAGGGGGCCCTGTGCGTCTCTTTGAGGAATGTGAAGCATTCTGATTCAATTGGATTTTATCTCGAGGAACAAGGAGATCTATACATGAGAATTCAAGAGGAATTCGTTTGGTGTATGAATAGTTTCTAGAAGAGGGGGAATCAATGGAGCTTTTATCTTAATCCAATAGTTTGTTAATTTAGGATGGTAATCCTAATGAGTCCTCACGGGAATCGTGATGGTGTTCATGTGTGAGTGATTATTGGTTCTTTTCAGAAGAAGCAATAAGTGGAGTTGATGATTGTATTCAGTAGGTAGGTTGGACAGAGGGTGCGCTCTTGAAGACATGAAGATGCGTCTTATGTTTTCCATTCATAAGCATAGTGTTCATTGGAGGAGCACTGGTTACCTTAGATAGAGGGAGTTGCTCCTTGATCTAAGATGTATTACTGCATGTGTGCAGTTCAGGTTCCAGTTTTTATTGTGCGTTAAGCAAACTGTGATTATTTTTGAAGATGGGATGTCAAGAAGAATGTCTTGACATTGCCCTGCGGCTGCAGACTGTGGGGGTTATTGATCAATATAGAAATTTTGATAAACATTGTCTGACATGATGTCAGGACATTGTTAAGAACATGCTTTTGAGGTAACTGGGTCATTATGGACGGTGTACCTTGGACTGTGGAATATGTGCGTGTGCAAAACATGTTCTTCGAGCTTTGCAAATTCTTTGGACGATGCTCCTTATAGAAGAAACAGTTAAAGAATTCTTGGCCGGTGCACTCTCGGTGTTTGAAATGCCCCAAAATAATTATAATATTTATTTATTGAATTATTATGATTATTCAGTGTTTTGGTGCTTTTTGATGATTTTATGGGGTAGCCTTGGGTTTAGGGAACCTTGAGACCTCTTAGAAGTAGTGATTTATTAGATTATTTTATTAATAATAATATTGAAATAATTTGAATAATTAGAATATTATTTAGATTATTATTATTATTGTTAATTAAATAATTAGGATGCCATTAAGGGTAAGACGGTAATGTTGAGGGGATTAGTGGAGGATAATACGGTAAATCGTAATTAAGGCCCAAAACATAGGTTTAACAAAAGAAAAATAAGGATTATGAGAATTAGTTTTGTGCAACCCTAAGAAGTGATTAGAGAGTTGAGAGAAGGAGGCTAGAACGAGTAATCAACCGTAGAACCTCGGGAACAAAGAATTTCTGCTGGAAAATTTGAGGTATGGGGGATAATCCAAGTTAATATGTTTGATATGGGTTTAAGGTAGAGGTAATTGTGTGTTTTCGTTTCTGATGAATTTGAGCTGAAATCTGTGACGAATCTGTGATGATTTTCGTAACTCTGTCTGTGTATGAACTCTGTTGCGAATCTGATATGTGCTGCTATAATTGATGTTGAATCTGTGTGAATGATTGTTGATGCTTGGATGAACTTGTGGGTAACCAGATCTAAAAATTGAACTTGATATTAACCAGTTTCAGACTTAATAATTAGGAGAAATTGATGTAGTAAAAGAAGTAGGATGAAAAACATAGATCTGAGATGAATCGAAGCCAGTTTGGGTCTGATTTTGGTAGATCGAAGGTGCTGGAATGAGGAAGTTGCGTTCAGATGCAAGATTTGAGTTTTGGAGTAGTTTTTGGTGATACGCTTAATGGGGGGAGTTTTACGCGTAATGAGGGGGCTTCCCAGGGTGATACGCGTATCGTACGCACCTGTCCCCAAGGGCTGGCACGACCCTCTGCTAGTACGCGTATGGGATAGTGGCCAATACGCGTAAGAGGAGGTATTACGCATATTGGATTACGGGGAAAAAGGGGAATACGCGTAGGAGGAGTGTAGCGCGATTTTTGTGGTCCCGAGTCACGATCGCTTGGGTACTACAGTTCGATTCATTTTTTTATCCTATTGAGCTGATTAAGGAAGGGAAATAGATGTCTCCAATTAACCCTGCTTGCATACTGAGTTTGAACAGCGGTCTGTTAGGTTACAGATGCTATGTGGATGTGGGGCCCAATCTTTGGTTATTTTGTTAAGAACAAAGTGTCTGGATTATTTGTGAGGTTTTTGGTAATGTGTTTAAATTTGATGCTTTTGGGTTGATTTGTTGGAGACACTGGATTTTGGGTATTTCATTAGTATGCTCGCTAAGATTTTTTCAATCTTATGCCTACGTATTCCCGTTTGATGAAACAGGGAAATCAGAGAGATCGTAGTTCCTCCTATTCTATTGGAGGAAAGAGATGTTTTGGTGTCTTGTTCAAAGCCCAAGACGTGAAGCTAAAGGTGGTTTGTATCTTGTTTAAAGCCCAAGATGTGAAGCTGAAGGGTTGGATGAGAGAGAATTTGTCATCTCTAAGGAGGAGTTTTCGATGTTTGTATGCTGTGAGCAAGGCCTGACTTTGATGCTAAAAGGTTGATTGACTCAACTGGGGTTTTCTTTATACAAAGCCTAAGAGGAGGCTAGTGACCCAACAAGAGGGTGTTTTTATATGTCTTGTACGAAGCCCAAGACGGAGGCTAAAGGGGTTGACTCAACAAGAGAGTGCTAACAAGTGACTGACTCAACAAGAGAGTGCTTTAGTGTCTCGTACGAAGCCCGAGATGGAGGCTAAAAGGGAAGTGAATCAACAAGAGAGTCTGTTTGACAGGTGATTGACTCAACAAGAGAGTGTTGTGTTGTCTCGTACGAAGCCCGAGATAAAGGCTGAAAGGAGATCGACTCAACAAGAGAGTCTTTTATACTCAACAAAAGAGTGATTTATATGTGTCTTGTATGAAGCACAAGACGGAGGCTAAAAGTGTTTGACTCAACAAGAGAGTCTTTTATACTCAACAAGAGAGTGTTTTTTATCTCGTACGAAGCCCGAGATGGAGGCTAAAAGGGTTTGACTTAACAAGAGAGTCTTTTATACTCAACAAGAGAGTGATTTTTATCTCGTACGAAGCCCGAGATGGAGGCTAAAGGTGTTTGACTCAACAAGAGAGTCTTTTATACTCAACAAAAGAGTGATTTATATGTGTCTTGTATGAAGCCCAAGACGGAGGCTAAAAGTGTTTGACTCAACAAGAGAGTCTTTTATACTCAACAAGAGAGTGGGTTTCTATCTCGTACGAAGCCCGAGATGGAGGCTAAAAGTGGTTGACTCAACAAGAGAGTCTTTTATACTCAATAAGAGAGTGTTTTAGTGTCTCGTATGAAGTCCGAGATGGAGGCTAAAAGGGTGACTCAATAAGAGAGTTTGAAAAGGTTAGATCCGCTGGGGAGAATCATTTGTACAAAGCCCAAGAGGAGGCTGACTTACCGCTGTAGATTCTGGAGATCCTGAAGCGGGTCCAAGCGTGGGGAACTCTCATGAGAGAGACTGGGTTTCGGTGTTCTTCCTATGTTTGAAAGGAAACTTGAGAATGTCTTTGAGACTCAAGAGGTTTAGACTGTCAAAGCCTAGAGTATCAACCCTGCAACGGCCGGAGTTTTGACACGGGAAAGACTGCTCTAGCAAAGGATGACTAAGTTCTATCTTATACCTTTAAGAGGTCGTCAGGGTCCTTGTATTAATCCCAAGAGAAGGCATGAGAACTTCTAAGAAGCCGAAGGGTCCTTGTACAACGCCCAAGAGGAGGCGAGGATGCTTTTAAGAAGCCCGTGGGTCCCCAAACCCCGAGAAGTTCAAGACATGCCATTCGCCGAGAATAGATCAAGCCAGGAAAGTCCAAGAATTTGGAAGAAACTCAAGAGATTCCATTCACGGAGAAAAGATTATCTCTGGGGAGTTAGAGTTTCTTTGACAATGTCTAAGGGTGACAGTCTGAGAAAGGGTTCACTGAGAATGCTGCCTTTCACGTCTCCATATTATTTAACCCCAAGAGAAGGGAAGACTGTATCTGGTAATCCTATGGGGGATCTAGTTTTGTTTGTATTTAAGAGTGACCAACAGGATTTACCTAGTTCTAGACGTAGTTGCCGGGGAAAACTCTAAATAACTATACTAGTATTACACAGTTGACATTTGACAAGTATATAAAAGGATGTGAAAGAAGACTTACAGTGAGCAACCCCACAATACAGTTATATATATATATATATATATATATATATATAGAAAGCGGATAAAGATAGCGGGTAAACACTTACTCGGTTTAGAGCTTCCATTCTGTTTTGTTAGTTGCTCAACAAATAAATCTTTGATAACAATATTATATTCTAAATAAAAGGAGAAAGTACTTTGAAAAGATTGTTGGGGCTTACAGCTCAAGGAGAGGCCCATGGTTTTATCAGTGATTGCGTTATTGTTTTGAAATTGTACAGGGACTTATACAAGTGACTGAGGCCCAAAAAGGTTTTCTGTACAAAGGGATGGGTCTTACACTCTCTCAAGAGGCCCAGAGGTGTTTAAAGAAAAGGAATGGGGCTTATAACACGAGGGTAGTCCCAGATGATTTTGATTTTTGAACTGGCGATCGCGCCGAGGATTCTTTAACGTACTGGGTCTTATACAATGCACTGAGGCCCAAAAAGGTTTTGGTTAAAAAAAAGGGCTTGGATCTTACACCCTATTAGAGGCCCAAAGGTGATTTTAAAAGAAAAGATGGGGCTTACAACTCAAGGAGAGGCCCAAGAGTTTTGTTTGAAAAATGACGATCGCGCCGAGATTTCTTTAACGTACTGGGTCTTATACAATGCATTGAGGCCCAAAAAGGTTTTATTTACAAGGGATGGGTCTTACACTCTATTAGAGGCCCAAATTGTTTGAAAAAGATTTGTGAGGGTGAAAATCAAAGAAACCCTAAATTTGTTTTCCTTTAAAAGTAAATATTTAAAGAAAATCATTAAAATGATTAAAAAAAGCAAATAAGTTTGAATAAACCACTTTTGATTTTTGTTTAAGGTTTGAAAATGAGGTTTTAATCACAAGATGAATTAAAACTCATTTGGTTTTGATTTTCAAGGTAAATTTTCACTTTTAAATGTTTAAAAACAATTAAAAATGAATTTATTCACAAAAATACTAATTATATTAAATAAATAATATAAATTTGATTTTTTTGTGGGATAAAATATTTCAACATTTTTGTGATTTTTTGCAAAAAGAAACAATAAAAAATAATTAAAATTGAGGGAGTTATTAATTTTTCAAATCAATAAAAATAATATGAAAAATAGTAAAATATGAAAAAATATGAAAAAAGTGGTAAAAAAGAGGATCTGGGGCGAGGGGGATTCGAACCCCAGACCTCTTGTGTACAGGGCGCGCGCCTTACCATTGGGGTGGTGATATATCCGTTGATTGAAACACAACCACAAATATACAAGGCTTGCCTTGTTTTTTGCCTGGCCCAAGGCAAGGCAAGGCAAGATTTTGGTTATAAACATGAAGGCCATAACTTTCTCATTTCTCCATGGATTGGGACAAAATTTAGGTCTATCCTGCCTAGAATTTCACAAGGAATCCAATGGTGGTGGTGTTTTTTTCAGATCATGCTCCTATTGAAAAATCCGATAGTGGTTTTGAAATAGGCCATGATTTGCATTTTCTGTCCTATCTCTTGGTACAGGTATGAATTACATGATAAATTGGTGCAAACACAACACATATAACATGTATAAGAGATGCATGATCAGTAGACATCAAAGGAAAGCATGATTCAAAGAATTCAAGTTGTGATGCTTACCTCTTTTTGGAGCTTTTGTGCAATCTGCCAAGTGCTTTGTTCCAGAAATGATTTGATGCTTTGGACACCCTCAAATGATCTCTTAGAAGCTTTTAGGATGGTTGGAATCAGTTGGAAACCTTAGGAACAAGTTTGAGCTCTTTCTTGCAAAAGGGGCAAAATTGGCCAAAATAGCAACTCTCTCAAATGGTGTTCCAGATGTGTGGAACCATTTGGGACAGTTCAAGGATGATATTTGGAGTGTGTTTGAGGTCTTATCTGGTTTGGAAAGTGAGTGAATCAAGACATGGCTTGAAAAATGCACAAAAGTTCAATTTTGAGGTTTTGAGAGGTGACTTTGAGATTTTGGTGTTACAGGTCACTTGTGAGTGTTTGGATCACCTCTATATGATGTTTATGAGGTGTGTGTGTGTGTGTGTGATTGGTTTGGTTGGAGTTGCTCTCAAACTCAAAACCCGATGGTGACTTGCTTTGGAAGGCAAATTTGGAAGTGAGAAGGTGATTTTGAGGAAAGCATCTGTTTGATGGCTTTGGTGTACTCAAACTGATCACAAATGAGCTCTATTTATAGTAGAGCAAGTTTGTTTTGCAAGCAATAGTGAATGGCAACTGCTGCAGAGGTTTGGCCAATGTTGATCAATGGGAATCCAAGTCTCCTCTAGCCATTGACTAGAGGTTAGGGCACAGGCTGCTGGTTCCCTTAGTCTTGGATATGTCTTGACTAAATTCAGTTGGAAAAGGCTCAGTCCATGCCACCTTGGTGCATCCATTGAATGCTCCAAAAAAAAATTGGAGTCTTGTCCCCTCTTTAGGGATTTCTAGGTTTGACATGCTACTTTTGGTTCCAAAGACTTGGGAGGCTTATGGATCAGTGTTTGTCCCTCCTTGGTCCCCCCTTGAGGTGTTAAGATGGATAGACTTGCTTGCCCTTCGCAAATTTTGAGCAAATCGAGCAAAACTCCCAAATCTGCCTTGTTATGACAGTTGTAGCAAGGCATATTGCCACTGTCATAACTTCTTGCTCAAATTGATTTTGGTGAAGTTCTTGGTCATTTTGGGAAGCCCTCATATGATACAACATATGTGTGATCATAGTTTGTTTTGATACCTTTTGGATCCAAGTAAAAAATGCCCCAACATTTGGAAAAAAGTGAAGGCAGATTCTGACTTAGTGAAAATTTCACTAAGTGTTGGAAAAAATGACATTTCATGTTTTCATCCGTTTTGACCCAATCATAACTCAAAATCCATGATGAATTGGAGTGAGGTGTAGTTGAAGCTTTTGTAGAGGGCCATGAGAGTTACAAATCCAGCTTTGAATGGGGAAAAATGGCCTTGTGGTTTAGGAGATATGATCCTCCAAAGTTGGTACCTTAGCCACTTTGTTCCATAACTTAGAAAAATTTCTAAGTTTTTATGGTTACCCCTTTTACAAGTTATCCCAATTTTCTTGATTTTCCATGATGAATGATGATCCCAATCACACATTAACATCATTTTAGGGTCAAAGAACCATAATTGTGAAAAATCTCAAAAAGTCAAAGTTGACTTTTGTGCACAGTTGACTTTTTATCAGATGAACTCCAAACTGCGCGATCCTCTATGAAATCAAGTTCTTGACCTAAATCAAACTTGATGGATTGATATCATAGGTATTATAGGTAGTATTGAATCATGTCCCAAGGTTTGGGAGCATGCCTGGGTCAAAATTCAAAGGCACAGTTGACTTTTCCCGAGAAACCCTAATTGTGGTTCTGATGAAATTGAAACTTGTTGCTCAAGCTTCTTGGATAAATCCATTGTTGCAAATGGATCAATGTGGTGTATTTGAGACCCTCAAATCCTCTCTTGAGTTCTTGGCTCATGTTTTGTCCCAAAAGTCAACTTAGGGGTGAATTAGGTCAAGAAACCCTAATTCCTGAGCTTTTATGAATGCATCCCCTGAGGCAAAATTGACTTGATGATTGGGTTCATGATGTCCCTTGGAGCATCTTAGGTTATGCTTTGAAGCATTGGCTCATGCCCAGAGGAAAATTTCCATCTGGAGGCCCTGGTCGACCAAAACCCTAATTTGGTGACACTGGCGATCTTGAGGCTTAATCCACTTAGAATGTTGTAGCCTTGTGCTTAATCCTTGAGGTGGGAGTCCTCTTGATCCATTGGGGATGTTTGAGAGGCTAGACAAGTTGAAGATCATGTCATTCCTTGATTGATCTGTTGTCTAAGAGATCTGAGAGGGCTTGAAACCCTAATTTTGATTAGTGGATGCTCACACATCTTTGGGGAGACTAATGAGGTATAATGATACACCCATATTGTGATGATGATTTGCATAATGATGGGAATCTTAGTGGTCAAAATTTGGGGTATGACAGATGCCCCTATTTAATCTTCTTGGACCCGAAGGTGTGAATGGCGAAGGTATTCGGGCATTCGGGGTGCAAGAGGATTAAATATCGGAATACCCAAAATTTTGATGGCGGTTATGAATGGTAGCTTACACATTCATCTTCCTTTGCTAAGAGATGATGCTTAGACAAGGTAAAACTTCCCCTCGATCCTGGTCTTCAGCCAAGGAACTGGTCTCAATTTTCTTTTGAAATAAACTTCCCCTCGATCCTGGTTTCCTACCAAGGAACTGGTCTTAGTTGCTGAAATAAACTTCCCCATGATCTTGGTTTCCTACCAAGGATCTGGTCTCAGTTTCTGAAATAAACATCCCCTCGATCCTAGTTTCCTACCAAGGAACTAGTCTCAATTTTCTTTTGAAATAAACTTCCCCTCGATCCTGGTTTCCTACCAAGGAACTGGTCTCAGTTTCTGATGTAAACTTCCCCTCGATCCTGGTTTCCTACCAAGGAACTGGTCTAAGTTTTTGATGTAAACTTCCCCTCGATCCTGGTTTCCTACTAAGGAACTGGTCTTAGTTGCTGAAATAAACTTCCCCTCAATCCTGGTTTCCTACCAAGGAACTGGTCTAAGTTTCTGAAATGAACTTCCCCTCGATCCTGGTTTCCTACCAAGGAACTGGTCTTAGTTGCTGAAATAAACTTCCCCTCGATCCTGGTTTCCTACCAAGGAACTGGTCTCAGTTTCTTTTGTCAGTAAACTTCTTGACAAGGGATGCTGTTCGTAGCGGTTTTCCTCAAACTTCTCGCCGATTTTTCTTGGGGAGATGCCATTTGATGGAAAAAGTTTTGATATCAGACTTGCTGGGGAACCCAGTCGTCTGAGTTGTAGAGGTGTACAAACTTCTCTGTTAGAGACGCCATTTGTTGATTCTATTGGGGAAAACGAGTCTCTTGAGAGACTGTTTTCGCTTGGGGTATTACATCATACTTTTCTCGGGAGTTTCTCGGAGAAATGCCATATGATGTGATCCAATTTTGAGGTGCTGATGACCTTTTCGTCAGCGGATGTTTTGGGGAAAAACTGCTGTATTGTCGAATCTCTGATTAAGAGGCTTTCTCTGGGGATTTTCCTTAATCTGGGAAAGCGAAAATATCATCTTCAATGGCGAAGAGTGACATTTGTTGAGGGTTCTCTAGTTCTTTAGAGGTTCAAGTTATCAAAGTGGTCAAGGGCCAATTCTAATCCAGAAATAAACTGAAGGAGAGATCGTTTAGATAGTTCCCTTCCTGACGAGGAAAGAGCTGACAACTCGATTGAGAGGACCGTTATCACTAGGGGAAAAGACCGACTAGAGTGATAGTGATTCAATATGAATATGAATGTAAATCAATAATGCATGATGCATGTATATTTATGCTGACAAAAGTGACGCGACATACGGACTAGTAGATAAACACGATTGGATACTCGGCCACAGTGGGAGATGTAAAGTATCAATTGTTCACGATAGCAATTCTGCCTTGCTTAGGAGAGATAGTCCCTGCTAGGAACAACCGTTGGTCGGGCTTAGGAGGTAAGAACTCGGCCGAGGAGTGTTAGATGGAATATGGTCTCTGACACAGCTGATCCTTCATTCAGGCGTACTGGTTTAGAAGGAGTACTTTGATTCTGCACTTCGAGGTTCGATTACTTCTAGAGAAGCAAACAATGCTCTTTCGATGTTCAACAGTCAAAATAAATTGCCATCTTTATTTAAAAGCAGAAAAAGTTTGACAAGTAAATTCATTTTTGTTTCGTTTCAAGAATCGTTGATCATATTAAAATGTCGTTCTGTAAAGCTAAAAAAATGAGAATTATAAAAGAAAGCACAAGGGCTCAAATTTTATTGATAGGATGGAAATCAACCAAAAGCGTGATTCCATAGAGTATTTACAAAGTTTAGAAAATGGTAATTTAATGGAAAAAGGGCTACATTGAAACATGACGACTACTATCCTTCTACCAACTTTGAATTCTGGACATCCTGAGCTTCTGTCGAAGATGACCATGACTGAGATTTCCTTCAATGTATGATGTAACTGCTGCTGAGGGACTTGCCTCTGTTGGACATAGTTACTTGCCATTATCCCTAATTTTTTCCTGGATTATACTGTGATGTTTCCAATCCACTGGGATGATTTTTTTTATTTTGTCTCTAATTTTTTCCCAGACCGCCCTTTCGGGTTTTCAATCCACCGAGACGTTTTTTTTAGTTTAGGTGAAGTATTTCTTGACTACGTCAACATTTGTGGGGTAGGAAAATTCCTCTCCGTCCATGGTTGCAAGTCTCAAGGCGCCGCCTGAGAAAGCTTTCTTGACCACATAGGGGCCGTCATAATTCGGGGTCTATTTGCCCCGAGAATCAGTGAGAAATGATTGTATTATCTTAAGCACGAGGTCTCCTTTCCTGAAGACGCGAGGTCGGACCTTTTTGTCAAACGCCTTCTTCATTCTTTGCTGATACAACTAACCGTGGCATAGTGTCATTATTCTCTTTTCTTCAATCAGATTTAGTTCGTCGTGTCTGCTTTGACACCATTCAGCTTCTGTAAGCTTAGCTTCCATCAATACCCAGATTGATGGGATCTCTACTTCTATGGGAAGCACTACTTCCATGTCATATACTAGAGAGAAAGGGGTTGCCCCTGTTGAAATGCGGACATATGTTTGATAACCGTGAAGAGAAAAGGGTAGCATCTCGTGCCAGTCTTTATAGGTTACAACCATCTTTTGAACAATCTTCTTGATGTTCTTGTTAGCCGCTTCTACCGCTCCGTTCATCTTGGGTCGGTAGGGAGATGAGTTATAGTGTTCGATCTTGAACTCAGCGCACAACTCTTTCATCATCTTATTGTTCAAGTTGGACTCATTATCAGTAATGATCTGGCTTGGAACACCATAACGGCAAATGATATTGTTTTTGATAAATCGGACCACCACTTGTCGGGTTACATTGGCATATGACGCTTCTTTGACCCATTTAGTGAAGTAATCAATGGTTACCAGAATGAACCAATGTCCGTTTGAAGCTTTGGGTTCAATCATGCCAATCATGTCGATTCCCCATATGGAAAAAGGCCATGGGGAAGTGAGAACTTTGAGATGCGTTGGCGGTACATGGATTTTGTCGGAGTAAATCTGACACTTCCTCTTGTACTTGTAGCAGTCGAATTCCATGGTCAACCAGTAGTACCCTGCTCTCAATATTTTTCTCGCCATTGCGTGTCCATTGGCATGAGTACCAAAGGATCCTTCGTGAACTTCTTTCATCAACATGTTTGCCTCTGGTCTGTCTACGCATCGGAGCAAGACCATGTCAAAATTTCTCTTATAGAGTGTATCACCGCTCAGGAAGAAGCTGCCTGCTAACCTTCTGAGGGATTTTCTGTCTTTCCTGGATGCCCCAGGTGGCTACTCTTGTTTCTGAAGAAAGCATTTGATATCGTGATACCAAGGTTTGTCGTCTATGACTGCTTCAATCGCAAAGATGTAAGTGGGCCTTTCAAGGCGCATTATGTCGATCTTAGGTAGGTCGTTCCATTGACCTACACTAATCATGGAAGAGAGGGTGGCTAATGCATTAGCCATGTGATTCTCTTCACGAGGGATATGATGAAACTCGACTCGGTTGAAGAAGGGTAGCAACCTTTTTGCATAATCTTTGTAAGGAATCAATCCTGATTGGTATGTGTTCCAATCTCCTTTAATCTGATTGATAACCAGGGCTGAGTCGCCATATACATCCAAGTTTTTGATCCTCAAATCGATCGCTTCTTCGAGACCCATGATACAAGCTTCGTATTCGGCCTCGTTGTTTGTGCACTTGAATGTCAGTCGGGCGGTGAAAGGAATGTGGGTACCCTGAGGTGTTACAATGATTGCCCCAATTCCGTTTCCATAATGATTTACAGCTCCGTCAAAGATAAGTCCCCATTGGGAACCTGGTTCTGGCCCTTCACCGGGTAGTGGTTCATCGCAATCTTCCATTTTTAGATACATGACATCTTCGTCTGGGAAGTCAAACCTGACTGATTCTTGATCGTCAATCGGTTGATGAGCCAAATGATCGGCTAAAACACTTCCCTTGACGGATTTCTGAGCATGGTACTCTATGTCATATTCTGATAACAACATCTGCCAACGGGAAATCCTTCCCGTGAGAGCAGGCTTTTCAAAGACATACTTGATCGGATCCATTACGGAGATTAACCAAGTAGTGTGACGAATCATATACTGGCGAAGACGTTTGACTGCCCAAGCCAGAACACAGCAAGTGTTCTCGAGCATAGTGTACCGAGTCTCGCAGTCGGTGAACTTCTTGCTCAAATAGTAGATGGCAGACTCTTTTCTTTTGGTTTCGTCTTGTTGGCCAAGCACACAACCCATTGAGTCCTCTAGGACTTTGAGGTATATGATCAGTGGTCTTCCTTCCACTGGAGGTGATAGAATCGGTGGGTTCAACAGGTATTCCTTAATACTATTGAAGGCGGTTGACAGTCTTCTGTCCAAACGCAGTCCTGATTCTTTTTGAGTATTTTGAAAATTGGCGCGCATGTCATGGTCATAAGGAATATAAACCTGGAGATGTAATTCAAACGTCCCAGGAATCCTCTGACTTGTTTTTCAGTTTTCGGAGAAGGCATTTCTTGAATGGCCTTGTCCTTGTCAGGATCAACCTCAATTCCTTTCGGGCTGACAATGAACCCTAAGAGTTTCCCTGAACGGACACCGAATGTGCACTTGTTGGGATTCGAACGGAGTTTATGCTTTCTCAACCACTTAAATAGTTTTGACAGGTGGGTCACATGCTCCTCCTCTGTTCTAGATTTGGAAATCATGTCATCGACATATACCTCGATTTCCTTGTGTATCATGTCATGAAACAGAGTAGTCATGGCCCTTTGATATGTTACCCCGACATTCTTCAAACCGAACGGAATTACCTTGTAACAAAAAGTACCCCATGGGGTGATGAAGGAAGTTTTCTTCATGTCTTTCGGCGCCATTTTGATTTGATTATAGCCCGATAATCCATCCATAAAGGAGAAGACTTTGAACTTTGTTGTACTGTCAACCAGCATGTCAATGTATGGTAAAGGAAAGCCGTCCTTTGGACTTGCTTTGTTTAGATCTCTGTAATCCACACACATTCTGACTTTTTCGTCCTTTTTCGGAACTGGTACGATGTTGGCTAACCATTGAGGATATTCTGATGTGGCGAGGAAACCCACGTCAATCTGTTTCTGTACCTCCTCCTTGATTTTGATGGCCATGTCCGGGTGAGTCTGTCTCAACCTCTGTTTCACTGGCGGACATTCTGACCTTAACGGTAGATGATGTTCCACGATGTTGGTATCCAACCCTGGCATGTCCTGATAGGACCATGCGAATACATCGGGAAACTCTTTGAGAAGCTTTATCAAACTTTCTTTGGCAGTTGGACTGAGCAGTGCCCCAATCTTGACCTCTTTTCTCTCTTCCTCTGAGCCCAAGTTGGCCGTTTCCAACGGCTCTTTGTGAGGTTTAATGGAACTTTCCTCTTGTCTAAGTAATCGGGAGATCTCTTCTGGAATTTTGTCGTCAACTTCTTCTTCAGCCCCAAATACCGGGAATTCAAAGTTGGGAGAAGGCATCGGATCGTATGTTTCAACGGGGTTTAAAACAAGCAATCTGCATGACGTGATGATTCGTGTTTTAGAAGAGATAGAGAGAAATGCAAGAGTGCATGCAGTGTATTTTTTTTACTGCTTGTTTTTATTATTTGTTGTTTTTTAGGATTACCATTTTCTGAAAAAGCAAAAAGAGAAAACAACAATTAATGCGGAGATTACAGAACGACGTTATTTTATTTATGAACAAGTCGATTTTTGAAACTACAGCCCTATAAAACAAAACTCGGTCGCTTTAGGAAAAGCGAAGAGGGACATTTACTAAAAGTGAGCCCTATCAAAACATCTGTTTCACCGGAGCAGGGTGAAAGGTTAAAGTAAAGACGGTAATTACTTAGACTTATGAACGATCTTCGGAACATCGACAGCAACCCATTGGCGGCGAACTCCTCGGTGAATCACAAAGTCTGGTACCTTCCTTGATTTGTATTTAGAAATAACACTGATTTCTGGTGGAGCAGGATCATTGGAATCTGTCTCCCAGGCAGAGTTTTCGTAGGAGGATTCCTCAGTTGTATTTTGTATAATATTTGTGCTCTCAGGCAAATCTCCCCATCCAGTTGGCTGGATGTCTTCGAGCCTGATACAAGAGCTCTCAGGAGCGGTGTACTTGACCATATAGTCGTATTTTCCACTTGGTTGTCCTAAGGTGTCCGACACTTCTTTGGAACTGGAGGAGTTACCTCTTTCGATGACGTTGACCTCGGGAAAAGTATAGTTGATGAATTCTAGTCCGGCAAGCTTTGCCAATTCATCGTCATAATGGATATTTTTTAAATGCCCTGAGTAATGATCCCATGATATGGTGGGGACACAGGTATTCTGTTCAATGATGCTCAACTGATTTTCATTGTTCGGCTAATTTTCTTGCCCCAAGTCTCCTGGGTATGGCTGCCAGATAGGCAGGCCATCCATTGGGCCATAATAGTCGTGGTCAAAGTTGTCCTTCATCAGAGTGTCCTCCTCTAATGAGTTTGGTGGAGCACGACATCCTTTCGGATCACAATCTCCGTACATCATTTTGACATCTGACCTTGGTATAAATCTCGGACTCTGTGCGAGATAGAAAAATGGCGTAGGCACTTCTTCCTGAGACATATAACCGTCATTGTTAAGATAGGACTTCCACTCTTCCTCTGTATCAGAGGGATCTCCCTCGTTGATGGTATGGACTGCTTGAGGCACTGGGTGAAGGAAACCTCCACTGTTGAAGAAGTTCTGAATGGGATGAAGACTTTCATCGTTAGCAGCTGTCTGGGTGCAGGTCACAGAAAAACCAAGACCCTTCTTTGTTTTATTATCAGTAGGAATGACAAGTTGTCCCTATCCTTTCGTATTGTTACTTTCAATTGCCTCGAGAGCATCTTTGTATGAGAAAATAGAGGTTCCTTTCTCTGATTGATTCTCATTGCTCACCGAAAGTGCTTGGAACTGAGTTCCAACAACCTCCTCGGGTTCTATACAAGTAGATAATGGTAGGTTACTCACGATCAAGGCTTGTTCTCCACAGACCGTGACGAGTTGATCGTTCTTGACGAACTTCAGTTTCTGGTGCAGCGTCGAAGTGACTGCCCCAGCCTGGTGTATCCAATGTCTTCCTAATAAACATATGTACGCTGCCCGGACGTCCATGACCTAGAAAGTGATTAGGAAAGTGTGAGGACTGATAGTTATGGGAAGGTCGACTTCGCCGATAACTGCTTTCCGAGATCCATCAAAGGCTTTGACGATAACCTCACTGCCCCTCATCGGGGGTCCTTTGAATGATAGTCGCATTAAAGTGGACTTCGGCATAACATTGATGGTCGATCCTGTGTCTACTAGTACGTTGGCTAAAGCATCATCCTAGTAGTTGACTGTGATATTGAGCGCCATGTTGTGACTTTTGCCCTCCTCTGGCAAATCCTCATCACTGAATCCTAAGTTGTTACAAGAAGTGATGTTAGAGATGATGCTATCGGACTGTCGTATTGACACATGCTGTTTCACAAAGGCCTGCTCTAAGACTTTTGGTAGAGCCTCTCTGTGGGCTTCGGAACTGAGTAAAAGTGATAGCACAGAGATCTTCGAAAGAGTTTGTAACAGTTGATCAACAATGTTGTATTCACTCCTATGGATGAGCTTCAGCATCTCATCATTGTTTTTCGAAAGGTCGGGATTACTGGATTGACCGACTGGTGGATCTTGAGCTTTTGTCTGAAGTTCCTTTTATTTGTTAGGTTCTCCAACTCCTCGGTTAAAGATTCGACCGCTCCGTGTTACTCGACTGATGTCTGCAATATTCACGATGGAGGGTAATGGAATTTCCTTTCCGTTCTCAATTATTGTTGCACCGTATTTGTAAGGGATCGCCTTAGCTGATTCATATGGTAATGGTTCCGGAAGATAGATAACTACAGGAGCCTTCTGATTTCTCTGAATGTCGTAGGTAACTTCAATCAGTTCCTGGATAGGAACCTTTGATTTGTCCAGTAGAGGGATGATGGTACAAACATCGTTGTTCTGTTGATGATCAGAGATTATGACAACGTCTTTGATTTGATCAGCGAAGTAGTCCGACGTCCAGCTGATTGGCTCGAAACTCGGACATGGGTGAATCTCTTTATGATCCAACTGACCTTGAAGAGCTGCCCGCACAAGGTAGCATCCTTGGTTATTCTCCGAGCAGACTCTACAGCGTTCATAGTTGTATGGTGGCACTTGGCCACGTCCGCTTTGAATGTAGAGCAACCTTACCAGGTCAGTTTCCATAGATCAGACATCCTGACTTTGACACCGAGTAGGGTTCCCATTAAGCACACTGATTTGTTGCGTGTCTTCATCCAGATAGATCGGAAGCCACCAGTGGTTTAATAATTGTTTTAAAGTTCTTTGAACGAGAGCGCACCCTTGGTTACTCTCACAACATCCTTTACAGTTCTGATAATTATGCGAAGTGAGAAAACCGAGTTGGACCTGCTTAGCGTGTAATTCCACCAAGCTGGTATTCATCAGACGAATATCAAAGATTTGAATCATGTTGATCTGATAAGGATTTCTATCATGGTAGTCCTGGATCCACCCAAGATCCATCTGACGCTGGAGGGCCTCTTGTACAAAAGAGCATCCCTGTTTGTTTATCAAGCAAGTCAGACAGGAATTGTAATCGTGTCACGGCGATTATGATACTGGCTTTGCCTTGAGTGCATTGCCACTAAGTTGACATTCATTGCATGGTGTTGTGGTTCTGAATGATGTTGGAATTCATATAGGTCATGTTGACTCCACGAACTCGATGCTCTTGGATCCACCTGAGATCCAATTGTTCCTGCAGAGCTGATTGCACCACAGAACATCCTTGATTGTTTTTAGAGCAGATATCACACTGGTGATAATTATGAGGTGGCACATGGCCGTATCCGTCTGTCTATAATGCATCTTGACCAGTTGGCCCTTAATAAGAGTACATCATGAATTTGATAGCTATTATTGGATCCTCCCTCTATCAAATTTACCGCAGCTTTCTCATGTTGAGGCAGCGGGTTCGTGAGAACATCCGGATTCGTATCTTTGAAAGATAAGACCCCGCTCCTAACAAGCTTTTGCACATCGGATTTGAAACATAGACCGTTTTCTATGTTATGCCATGGTCCTCCTTGATGGTAAGGACAAGTTTGATCCGTTTTGAACTAAAAAGGAAGATTTTCCGGTACTGTAAGAGGAGACTTGGTTTGGACGTGCCCCTTGACCGGTACTAATGGAAATAGTTTTGCGTACAACATGGATATAGGGTCAAACCCTGGTGGTCGCGTTGTACGGTTGTTGTTGTACGGGGGACGGGCCTGCTGAAGAGGCTGTTGTGTCCTTTGTCGGAATTGCTGTTGATTAGGTTGGCTCTGAGCAACCTGAGGTTGATACGTAGGAACAGGTGCGGGATTGATAGCAGGAGTTACAGCTGCTACTGGTTGATATCGTCGCCTTTGCTTTCCGAGAGAGATATTCCCAATATCCTACTCTTTTTTCTTAGGGAGAGCACTACCGTAACATTTTGTACTACTTGAAGATCCAACGTCTTTAACTAAACGTCCTTCTCGGACTGCTTCCTCGAGACGTAATCCCATGCCCACCATTTCGGTGAAGTCGCTGGGCGCACTGGCAACCATTCTATCATAGTAAAATGAGCTCAAGGTTTTTAAGAAGAACTTTGTCATCTCTTTTTCCTCCAGAGGTGGAGAAATATGAGCGGCAATTTCATGCCATCTCTGAGCGTATTCTTTAAAGGTTTCCTTGTCCTTTTGTGACATCGATCTGAGCTGATCTCTGTCCGGTGCCATGTCCAAATTGTATTTATATTGTTGAACGAAAGCAGTGCCAAGATCTCTGAACATGCCGATCGTAGCGCGGTTTAAACCCATGTACCATTTTAATGCGGCGCCGGTTAAACTATCCTGAAAGTAGTGAATTAGTAGCTCCTGGTTCTTTGTCTGAGCTGACATTCGCCGAGCGTACATCACCAAATGGCTTTGAGGTTAAGAGTTACCCTTGTACTTTTCAAAGTCGGGTACCTGGAACTTGTGCGGAACTTTCACATTGGGGACCAAACAAAGGTCCGCGGCGTCCTTTCCAAATAAATCCTGACCGCGAAGGGCTTGTAGTTCTTTCTGCATCTCCAGGAATTGTTCTTGGAATTCATTCATTCTGTCGAACATGCTGTCATTTCCACCAGAAGGTATCTGTGGAATCTGTCCTTCCGGGACAGTGTGTACCACGGGCGGTGGTATAGTCATTAGGGCCAAGACACTCGGTGCCTCCCGAAGTTTGTAACCTTCAGGAGTTGCTGTCATGCCCCTAGCATCTTCGCTTTCCCGAAGTTTGTAACCTTCAGGCCCAGCAGTTCCTGTTGCGGTTCCTTGATCCTCAGTGATTGGCGGAACATATCCTTCCGGGATATAGTTAAGTGGCATGCCCCAGGGACGATCTTTCGGCATTTTGTACCTAGGATCAGACTTTTCCACTATGGGCGTGGACGCGGTCTCTGAGATCACAGTCCGTTGTTGTATCTGAATTTCTACTAGAGCTTGCATGTCGTTATGAAGCTTTCTCAAATCCTCTTTCAGAGTGTCGATCTTTTCTCTCAACTCTCTGTTCTCTTCCTCGAGATCATCCATCTTTTTTTGGCGATTGGCCTGAGTATTGTATGAATGAGACAGTTTGACTCTAGAATCGAGACGCAAACGTGAGATTCATAGGTAAGAAGAATGCGTTATGTGAGAATGATGAATGATATGCAATGATTATATTAATTATATGTTTTTGTTTATTCAAAGTAAACTTCGACAATGGGATTGCAAATATCACACAGTGGGGACACCCCGTTTTATTGAACTCAAAGATTGCAAAAATGGAAATACAGTAATTTACAAAGTGTTGTAAAAGGAAATCTAAACTTATGGATCCTGAGTCCTCTCTTAAGCGAGCTCAGGTGCTGGTTCTGGTATTTTCCTTTTCTTTGACCGGGGCTCTTGAGCCATTGTCGGGTTGTCATTCCTTTGCCAAGTGAAAGAAGCGAGCAAATTCCTTTGGTCATCCTGATTTTCTACATCATGTTGCCCTAAAATCTCAATCAGAGCATCCTTTTCTTTTAATAGTTGTTGTATTTTCTTGCACTCTACATTGAGAATACGGTACTTGTTCCTCCAAGACCTCATCTCCTGCTGAACTTTGTTGAGAGTAACCTGAATTTTTTCCGTGTCTGACATGAAATAAAGGACAGAGTCCCTTAACAGAAGAACTTCCTGGCGAGGGTAAGGCATCCTCAGCTTGAGAGCTCTAGTTTGTACCCAGTGGAGATAAGGCTCAATCGAGACACAGTCTGGTTTTCCTAGAGACTCTTGTCCTTTCCTGTAAACGTGTTTCCAGACATGCACTATTTCTGTCTTTAGTGCCCTATCATTTTCTCCTTCCTTGAAGAAAAGACCTTCCAGATGAGAATTATGCGGGACATGCCTCATTGGGTATCCAAATTGAAGACGAACTAACACCGGATGATAGTTGATTCCCCCCTTAGTTCCTATAAGGGGTATATTTGGGAAATTTCCACAACGGTCAATGATCCTGATCCCGTCGTAGATTCGATTGTACCAATCGATGTCAGAGTTGGTAAGAGACATGATTCTCTGTGACCAACGTAAAGCATTCTTTTGATCCCAAAATGCAGCAGACTTGGGTAAATGGGAAGTGAACCATTTGTAAAGCAAGGGTACACAGCACGTGATCGTTCCTCCGCTGTATAAATTCCTTAAGTGTACCGAATGATACGCATCTGCGAGTAAGGTTGGTACGGGAATTCCAATCAGGCTTATCTTAATGGCGTTGACATCTATGAAGTTATCAATGTTGGGAAACAAAAATAACTTGTAGGTGAGTAAAATGAAGATGCTCTCGAAAGCGGCCACATTCCCTATACTAGCAAAGTATAGATCCTTCTTTGTCAAGAACTGGGCTGGCAAACCTTGGATGCCACCCTTAGTGGTTATGTGAGTCCTGACTTCTAACTCGTCCAAATAAATTGCTCTTGCAATGGTTTGATCCTTTGGAATTTCTTCCAGTCCAGAAAAGGGAGCTTGATCAGTGATATGCAGATCAGTCAAGTGAGAATACTCCTCCAGCGTTGGTGCTAGCTGATAATCCGGGAATGTGAAACAGTGATAGACCGGATCGTAGAACTGGATTAGTGTGGACATGATTCCTTCGATTACATGGACCCTTAATAGAGACAGTAGTCCCCCATACTTGGCTCTAAAAGCCTCGTGGTTGGTGATTATTCTTGCCAAACCTCTCAAATCCTCTAACTTTGGAACCTTGAAGGTGTACTTATGAGTCTTCCTTCTACAGAAATCCATTAGCGCAATCTCCTTTCTCTGACATTTGCAATCATTGTCTTAGTTTAATTTGAAAAGGAGAGACTAGAAGAGAAGATTTTCTTACTTTTTTTTTTCTGAATGTTATTTTTTACTGAATGTATGAATGCACCACACAAAAACATAGAAAAAACATGGGGTCAAAGGGTCGGTGTCATGAAGTCAAGGATCTACCCCCCCTCCCCCAAAGGTTTATACTGGTGATTTTTTGTACCTGTCCGCAAAATCATTGACCCCTCTTGGGATAACAACAACAAGCGGATCGCCAGTGAGCTGATATATCCTAGAGTGATCTCAGATAAGGGTAGTATCGCGTGACAACTATTTCCGATAGCTTCCGCACTACAAAGTGGTTTTAGTCTACTAAAAACCTCAGCTTCTCAGATAACCTAGTCGACCACACTACTTTTAACAACCGAAGTCGTATAGGCAATGTATCTGCAAAGGGAGTCTCCACTGAGTTTGATGGTCGACCGGGAACTCTTTGCTGGAATTCACTCCCAGTATGATTACCCGTATTTCCATCACCTATCTTAGGTGTATACTCAATCTTTCCACATGCGGTATCACACGCATTCCCATTAGCAGAAAAATAAACACAGATATCAATTAGGAAAAGCAGTATATATATTCGTCTTAATCATCCTAGACCTCTAGTCTTATGATCCTATATAGACAATGACTCCCCAACATAGTCGCCATTTCTGTGGCATTTTGTGAACTCAGGGTTTTCTACTTAAGATTGTAAGAAAGAGAAAAGGGACCCACGGTGGGCGCCATTTTTTCTGTAGCACGATTTTTGTGGTCCTGAGTCACGATCGCTTGGGTACAACAGTTCGATTCATTTTTTATCCTACTGAGCTGATTAAGGAAGGGAAATAGATGTCTCCAATTAACCCTGCTTGCTTACTGAGTTTGAACAACGGTCTGTTAGGTTACAGATGCTATGTGGATGTGGGTCCCAATCTTTGGTTATTTTGTTAAGACACAGTGTCTGGATTATTTGTGAGGTTTTTGGTAATGTGTTTAAATTTGATGCTTTTGGGTTGATTTGTTGGAGATACTGGATTTTGGGTTTTTGATTAGTATGCTCGCTAAGATTTTTTCAATCTTATGCCTACGTATTCCCGTTTGATGAAACAGGGAAATCAAAGCGATCGTAGTTCCTCCTATTCTATGGGAGGAAAGAGATGTTTTGGTGTCTTGTTCAAAGCCCAAGATGTGAAGCTAAAGGTGGTTTGTATCTTGTTCAAAGCCCAAGATGTGAAGCTGAAAGGTTGGATGAGAGAGAATTTGTCATCTCTAAGAAGGAGCTGTCAATGTTTGTATTCTGTGAGCAAGGCCTGACTTTGATGCTAAAAGGTTGATTGACTCAACTGGGGTTTTCTTTATAGAAAGCCTAAGAGGAGGCTAGTGACCCAACAAGAGGGTGTTTTTGTAACACCCCAATCTATACCCCGAGGAATTAAAGCGATAACAAATAATCAGAGTGTAATTAAAACATTCATGGCATAGACGGAGGCGTCACATCAATTGAAACAAAATACAACAACCTGCTCATATAGATATACAACAATCAGGTTGCACATAACAGAGGAACTCAGTTCCTAACACGCACAATTCAGATACAGAATAAAAGCGGAAAATCTGCAACTGAAATCTCATATATATATATATATAACATAAAAAGTTTTTCTGTCATATACAGAGTCATACATGTACAATGCAAAAAGAACATATACATATACACATAATCACAAACGATCTCCCTGACTACCCGATGTTACATATCAGAGCCGACCGACAAAAGAATGAAGACATAATCTCCACAAAAAGACCTCCAGCATCTAATCTGCAATGCCTCATAGAGCATTCAAAACATCAGAAGGGTGAGAAACACAATTATAATATAGTTGCATTCAATTATATAATAACACAAAAATACACATGTAAAATATTCTCACCACAACTTACACCAGAATTCAAAAACAAAACAACACAATTCATATCTCATACATCCACCACAAAGACATATCAATCATGCTCAATGAATTTATCACCAACACACACACACACACACACACACACACATATATATATATCAACTCATCCATTCCATTCACAATTCCACACATAATCAATCCATTCATGATTTATGCAAATGCACAGAGACCGACACAACAACTCTATGCAATGCAATGCGGTATCGTTCCATCCATCATTCTCATCATTAGTACACTCAGGAACTATTGGAATCATCGCTTGTTAGTTAGTGTAACTCCCCGTCGGGAAAACGATGTTCCCCGTCGCTTTAGATCCTCTTGGTATAAGGCTCACGAAGTTTATGGATCGCTTTAGGTCCTCTTTGTATAAGGCTCATGATCATTTATAACGTCGCTTTAGGTCCTCTCGGTATAAGTCTCATGATTGTTATAGCAGATTCCCTCTGGAATCGTTTCTTCGCTCACACCCACTAGGGCACACGACATCACAAGAATGTATATCATGATGCTTGGCATACAATGACTCATGACAATCAAATGCATACACATATACACCCATAATCATGCATATACAATCAAACACAACATAATGCATTTTCTTACCCTTAGGCCACAAACCATCATCCCAATATTTCATCACATGCATTCAAATCATATAACATCACACAAGTCATACGATATATATCAAAAGCATATTGCATGATAACAAATCAAATACACACAATTAAGACGGCAAAAGTCGAAAAAATGACACATTTCCAATTTCCTGACATAATTGAATCGGCCACCAATCTCAAAACCATTTTTATAAGAAAGAACATTTCATTAGCTCTCTAATGGTACTAAGAACGTCTCGATCCGAGTTACAAATCGAAAGTTATGCACTTTAAAAGAAAACAGAATTTATTGAAAATCCCCAGGAGCGCCTGGCGGTACCAACTTTCGCCCGGCGGTGCTCCCTTCGCCTCTGCGTCGCCCGACGGAGCAGCGGCGTAAAACCTCCAACCAAAACTTAAAAGAGTCAGCAGCGTGACAAGCTGCGCCTCTTGGGTATTGCCCAGCGGAGCAGCGGCGTAACCCATGCGTCGCCTGGTGCTCAAAGCACCGCCCCACGCCCTACAGTAGAAACAGAAAAATTCTGCTGCATTTTACATGGTTCTAAAACCCTAAAAATCCCATTTTCCACCCCAAATCAATTCCAACAGCAAAACAAGTATCAACGATTGTTCACAAACACAGTGTGATCATACAACGCAATTTATATCAAATTCCGACCGTGAAAACATCGATTTCTACTCGTTTAGCTCATTTCAACCTATAATTGAAAACTAGTAAAACTTACAACACACACATACATAATCATACGCAGACATAGAATAACCGAGTTTCGCACCCTTAACCGATTAATCGTGTTTTCAAAAGTCGGTTGAATCGTTTTCTTACTCTCCAAGTTTTCCCCCTTTTTTCTTCTTTTCTTTCTCTTTTCCTTCTTCTCTTTCTCTTTCTCTCTATTTTCTCTTTTATGAAAAACAAACATAATATCTACCCAACCAAAAGATCAAAATACCCCTACACTCAAATATCTCGCAAACGCTCCCAAAACACGATAAAACATAATAACGATGAAAAATAATATATTGCCAAATAAAAGTCAAGAATAAAATAATATAAAAAAATAAAAATAATTAAATCGACTCGATTAAATAAATCTAACAAAAACTGGGGTGTTACAACTCTCCCCCTCTTAGAAATTTTCGTCCTCAAAAATATTACCTGAGACGAACAACTCCGGATACGACTCCCACATCCGACTCTCCAACTCCCAAGTCAAATTGCCCTCGGCAGCGCCTCCCCACGCCACTTTCACAAGCGCAATATCCTTGCGTCTTAACCGCTTCAACTCCCGATCCAAAATTCTCACTAGTAATGCCTCAACCGTAAGGTTCTCCCTTACCTCTACCTCATCCATCGGAATCACATGCGACGGATCCGGAACATACTTCCGAAGCTGTGAAACATGGAACAAATCATGCAAATTCGAAAGATTCGGTGGCAACACCACCCGATAAGCCACAACACCCACTCTCGCGGATATCTGGTAAGGACCAATAAACCGAGAAGTAAGTTTCTTCGACTTCAATTCATGCCCAACACCCATCACCGGTGTAACTCTCAAAAATACATAATCGCCTTCTTGAAACTCAAGATCTTTCCTCCTTCGATCATGATAACTCTTCTGCCTACTCTAAGAAGCCTTCATCTTCTCACGAATAAGTTTCACCTTTTCTGTAGTTTGTTGAATTAACTCCGGTCCAACCACCGAACTCTCACCAGATTCATGCCAACACACAGGTGTTCGACATCTTCTTCCGTACAACGCTTCAAAAGGCACCATTCCAATACTTGAATGGAAACTGTTGTTATACGTGAACTCAACCAACGAAAGATAACTATCCCAAGCACCACCTTGCTCAAGAACACAAGCTCTCAGCAAATCTTCCAACGACTGAATAGTTCTCTCGGTCTGACCATCCGTCTGAGGATGATAAGCAGAACTCAATCTCAACTTCGAACCTTACGCCTTTTGCAAACCTTCCCAAAATCTGGAAGTAAACCTCGGATCTCGATCTGAAACAATACACAACGGAACACCATGTAGCTTCACAATCACACGGATATAAATCTCAGCCAACCTCTCCAAAGAAAAACTAATGTCAATCGGAATGAAATGCGCCGATTTAGTCAGCCTATCCACCACCACCCAAATGGCATTATGTCCCCTCTGTGTATTCGGAAACCCTGTCACAAAATCCATAGAAATGCTGTCCCATTTCCACTCGGGAATATCCAACGGTTGCAATAATCCACTAGGCTTCTGATGCTCTACTTTTGACTTCTGACACGTCAAACACGGATAAACAAACTGAGCCACATCCCTCTTCAATCCGTACCACCAAAAGATCTTCTTCATATCTTGATACATCTTATTAGCTCCCGGATATATACTCAAATTACTCCGGGGTCCTTCCTCTAAAATCATCCTTTTCAAGTCCGAATCATCAGGAATACAAATTCTACCACAAAATCTCAAAACACCCTTACCATCCACTTTAAAGTCACCATTCACACTTTGATCTCCAACCGTCATCAAATCAACAAATTTCACATCCAACTTTTGTTTCTCGCTAACGGTCAACAAAAACTCATTAGTAACCTTTAACATACCAAGCCTCACGCCATCTGATGTCAACTCACACACCAAACTCAAATCTCTAAATGCTTCCAAAAGTTCCCACTCTTTAACCATCAAAGCGGACATATGCAAATATTTCTGACTTAACGCATCAGCTACCACATTAGCTTTACCAGGATGGTAATTCAAGCCAAAATCATAGTCCTTCAAAAATTCCAACCATCTCTGTTGCCTCATATTCAACTCTTTCTGATCAAACAAGTATTTCAAACTCTTATGATCACTAAAGACTTCGAATCTTGCACCGTAGAGATAATGCCTCCAAATTTTCAATACAAACACCACAACCACTAATTCTAAATCATGAGTAGGGTAATTCTTCTCATGAATCCTCAATTGCCTCAAAGCATAAGCCACAACCTTACCTTCTTGCATCAACACTCCACCTAAACCAATCAAAGACGCATCGCAATACACCACAAACGGTTCACTAGGATTCGGTAAGATCAAAATCGGAGCTGTAGTCAATCTTCTCTTCGGCTTACTAAAACTTTCCTCACACTGAATAACCCAATTGAACGCTTGACCTTTACAAGTCACCTGGGTCAATGGAAGTGCTAACTTGGAAAAGCCTTCAATGAATCTTCAATAATATCCAGCTAAACCCAAAAAGCTTCTAATTTCAGTAACCGATCTAGGAGCCTCCCATTGTAGAACTGCATCTACTTTAGATGGATCCACAACAATACCATTACCTGAAATCACATGCCCAAGAAAACTCACTTCTGACAACTAGAACTCACACTTGGACAACTTGGCAAAAAGTCTCATTTCATTCAAAATTTGCAATACAATATGCAAATGTTCCGCATGTTCCTCCCTGGACTTAGAATAAATCAAGATGTCATCAATAAACACAACAACAAATCGATCCAAATTCTCATGGAAAATACGATTCATATACTCCATAAACACACCCGGCGCATTAGAAACCCCGAATGGCATCACAGAATATTCGTAATGTCCGTATCGTGTCCTAAAAGCCGTCTTCTGAATATCTTCCTCTTTCACTCTAATCTGATGATAACCTGACCTCAAATTAATTTTACTAAACACACACGCACCTACCAACTGGTCCATCAGATCATCAATTCTCGGAAGAGGATACTTATTCTTAATCGTCACCTTATTCAGCTGGCGATAATCAATACACAATCGCATACTTCCATCTTCATTCTTCACCAAAAGAACTGGAGCACCCCAAGGCGATACACTCGGCCTCACAAACCTCTTTTCTAATTCATTCAACTGCTTCTTCAACTCAACCAACTCAGATGCCAACATACGATATGGTGCCATAGATACAGGTCTAGTACCAGGAACTAGATCTATAGAAAACTCCACTTCTCTTTCTGGCGGCACATCTGAAATATCCTCTGGAAACACCTCTGGAGAATCACACACCACTGGAAACACATCAATTGCAACTTGACTATCCACAGTCAACGATGCAAACAACCCGAACAACTGAGCTTCATCCGCCAAAATTTTCTTCAACTCTTTGGTAGATAAGAAACTCGATTCCTCGTCTTCTTCAAGAGAAGGAAATCTTACCAGCTTATGATAACAATTGATATGAACCCGATTGAACTGCAACCAGTTCATTCCCAGAAACACATCTAAACCCCCCAACGGTAGACACACCTAATCCATCTCAAAATCTTTACCATAAATGGTCAAAGGACAACTTAAACAAACCAAAGAAGTAGTTACCGAACCCATTGCTGGAGTATCAATAACCATCTCTCCACCCATCGAAGATAATAAAAAATTCAAACGCTTCGCACACTCAGACGAAATAAATGAATGAGTCGCTCTGGTATCAATAATAGCAACTAAAGGCGTATTATTAATAAAAACAAGTACCTCTGATCAGACGATCTGCACTAGTAGTCTGAGTTCCTGCCAATGCAAATACTTTCCCTCCAGCTGGAGCTTGCTTTGGTTTCGGACACCTCATACTAATATGACCAGGTTCACCATAGTTGAAACACTTCACCACATTCTTCTTGCACTCAGCTGTTACATGTCCTAAACCTCCACAAATGGAACACTTCCTCATATCCTTTCTACATTCAAACTAACGATGTCCTAAGTCACCGCACCTAAAACATCTTAGAGGATTATACATACCTCCCCCACTTGGCCTTTTATCAAAATTATCCCTTTGCTTACCCTTGTCAGCTGGTGACACATAAGGACCACCACGAAACGGTTGCTTCCCATTCCTTTCGTTCACACTCTTATAGTGAGTAGAACGAGATTTGCTATCCTCCTAGAAAATTCTACAACAATCCACCAAATCTAAAAACCTCCTAATCCTTTGATAACCAATTTCCTGTTTGATCTCAGGACGCAACCCGTTCTCAGACTTCACACATTTGGAAAACTCTGCAGTTGCTTCAGCATAATGGGGATAAAACTAAACAAGCTCCACAAACCTAGCAGTGTAATCAACAACAGACATGCTACCATGTTTCAACTCCAAGAACTCTATCTCTTTCTTTCCTCTAACATCTTCAGGAAAATACTTCCTAAAAAACGCACTGCTAAACAAAGCCCAATTGACACCTACACCTGCAGCTTCCCACACAAGATGCATACTAACCCACCAATCATCAGGCTCATCCTGCAACATGTGAGTACCTAGTCTCACCTTATGTTCCTCAGCACAGTCCATCACTCGAACGATTCTTTCAATCTCCTTAAGCCAAATCTGAGCACCATCAAGATCATATCTTCCTTTGAAGATAGACGATTTGTTCTTCCTGAACTCATCATTCCCACCAGCATTAGGTGCACCCCACACAGCCAGAGCCATAGCTTGCATAGCAGCAGCAAGAGCAGCGTCATTCTTAACAACCATATTCTATTCATATCCAATAACAGCAACTATGGTTAAACAAATAGCTCACCCCAAACACAAAGACCGACACGGACTGGCACGGACTGACACAACTGGCTCTGATACCACTTAATGTAACACCCCAATCTATACCCCAAGGAATTAAAGCGATAACAAATAATCAGAGTGTAATTAAAACATTCATGGCATAGACGGAGGCGTCACATCAATTGAAACAAAATACAACAACCTGCTCATATAGATATGCAACAATCAGGTAGCACATAACAGAGGAATTCAGTTCCTAACACCCACAATTCAGATACAGAATAAAAGCCAAAAATCTGCAACTAAAATCTCATATATATATAACATAAAAAGTTTGTCTATCATATACAGAGTCATACATTACATATCAGACCCGACCGACAAAAGAATGAAGACATAATCTTCACAAAAAGACCTCCAGCATCTAATCTGCAATGCCTCATAGAGCATTCAAAACAGCAGAAGGGAGAGAAACACAATTATAATATAGTTGCATACAATTATATAATAACACAAAAATACACATGTAAAATATTCTCACCACAACTTACACCAGAATTCAAAAATAAAACAACACAATTCATATCTCGTACATCCACCACAAAGACATATCAATCATGCTCAATGCATTTATCACCAACATATATATATATCAACTCATCCATTCCATTCACAATTCCACACATAATCAATCCATTCATGATTTATGCAAATGCACAGAAACTGACACAACGACTCTATGCAATGCAATGCGGTACCGTTCCATCCATCATTCTCATCATTAGTTCACTCAGGAACTATTGGAATCATTGCTTGTTACTTAGTGTAACTCCCCGTTGGGCAAACGATGTTCCCCGTCGCTTTAGGTCCTCTTGGTATAAGGCTCAGACGTTTATGGATCGCTTTAGGTCCTCTTTGTATAAGGCTCACGATCCGATCGCTTTAGGTCCTCTTTGTATAAGGCTCACGATCGTCTATAACGTCGCTTTAGGTCCTCTCGGTATAAGGCTCACGACCGTTATAGTAGATTCCTTCTAGAATCATTTCGTCGCTCACACCCAGTAGGGAACACGACATCACAAGAATGCATATCATGATGCTTGGCATACAATGACATGACAATCAAATGCATACACATATACACCCATAATCATGCATATACAATCAAACACAACACAATGCATTTTCTTACCCTTTGGCCACAACCCATCATCCCAACATTTCATCACATGCATTCACATCATATAACATTACACAAGTCATACGATATATATCAAAAGCATATTGCATGATAAGACATCAAATACACACAATTAAGACGGTAAAAGTCGACAAAATGACACATTTCCAAATTCCAGACATAATTAAATCGGTCACCAATCTCAAAACCATTTTTATAAGAAAGAACACTTCATTAGCTCTCTAACGGTACCAAGAACGTCTCGATCCGAGTTACGGATCGAAAGTTATGCACTTTCAAAGAAAACAGAATTGATTGAAAATCCCCAGGAGCGCCCGGCAATACCAACTTTCGCCCGGCGGTGCTCCCTTCGCCTCTGGGTCGCCCGGCGGAGCAGCGGCGTAAAACCTCCAACCAAAACTTAAAAGAGTCAGTAGCATGACAAGCTGCGCCTCTTGGGTATCGCCCGGCGGAGCAGCGACGCAACTCATGTGTCGCCCGACGCTCAAAGCACCGCCCGGCGCCCTACACCAGAAACAGAAAAATTCTGCTGCATTTTACACGGTTCCAAAATCCAAAAAATCCCATTTTCCTCCCCAAATCAATTCCAACAGCAAAACAAGTATCAACGATTGTTCACAAACACAGTGTGATCATACAACACAATTTATATCGAATTCCGACTGTGAAAACATCGATTTCTACTCGTTTAGCTCATTTCAACCTATAATTGAAAAACTAGTAAAACTTCCAACACACACATACATAATCATACGCAAACATAGAATAACTGAGTTTCGCACCCTTACCAGATTAATCGTGTTTTCAAAAGTCGGTTGAATCGTTATCTTACTCTCCAAGTTTTTCCCCTTTTTCTTCTTTTCTTTCTCTTTTCCTTCTTCTCTTTCTCTTTCTCTCTATTTTCTCTCTATTTTCTCTTTTATGAAAAACAAACATAATATCTACCCAACCAAAAGACCAAAATACCCCTACACCCAAATATCTCGCAAACGCTCCCAAAACGCGATAAAACATAATAACGATGAAAATAATATATTGCAAAATAAAAGTCAAGAATAAAATAATATAAAAAAATAAAAATAATTAAATCTACTCGATTAAATAAATCTAACAAAAACTAGGGCGTTACAGTTTTTATATGTCTTGTACGAAGCCCAAGACGGAGGCTAAAGGGGTTGACTCAACAAGAGAGTGCTAACAAGTGACTGACTCAATAAGAGAGTGTTTAGTGTCTCGTACGAAGCCCGAGATGGAGGCTAAAAGGGAAGTGACTCGACAAGAGAGTCTGTTTGACAGGTCATTGACTCAATAAGAGAGTCTTTTATACTCAACAAGAGAGTGTTGTGTTGTCTCGTACGAAGCCCGAGATAGAGGCTGAAAGGAAATCGACTCAACAAGAGAGTCTTTTATACTCAACAAAAGAGTGATTTATATGTGTCTTGTATGAAGCCCAAGACGGAGGCTAAAAGTGTTTGACTGAACAAGAGAGTCTTTTATACTCAACAATAGAGTGTTTTTTATCTCGTACGAAGCCCGAGATGGAGGCTAAAAGGGTTTGACTCAACAAGAGAGTCTTTTATACTCAACAAGAGAGTGATTTTTATCTCGTACGAAGCCCGAGATGGAGGCTAAAGGTGTTTGACTCAACAAGAGAGTCTTTTATACTCAACAAAAGAGTGATTTATATGTGTCTTGTATGAAGCCTAATACGGAGGCTAAAAGTGTTTGACTCAACAAGAGAGTCTTTTATACTCAACAAGAGAGTGGTTTTCTATCTCGTACGAAGCCCGAGATGGAGGCTAAAAGTGGTTGACTCAACAAGAGAGTCTTTTATACTCAACAAGAGAGTGTTTTAGTGTCTCGTATGAAGTTTGAGATGGAGGCTAAAAGGGTGACTCAACAAGAGAGTCTGAAAAGGTTAGATCCGCTGGGGAGAATTATTTGTACAAAGCCCAAGAGAAGGCTGACTTACCGCTGTAGATCCTGAAGCGGGTCCAAGCCTGGGGAACTCTCATGAGAGAGACTGGGTTTCGGTGTTCTTCCTCTGTTTGAAAGGAAAATTGAGAATGTCTTTGAGACTCAAGAGGTTTAGACTGTCCAAGCCTAGAGTTTTATCTTTTGTACTATGCCCAAGAGGAGGCACA
This sequence comes from Lathyrus tuberosus, assembly GCA_022829125.1. NCBI lineage: Eukaryota > Viridiplantae > Streptophyta > Magnoliopsida > Fabales > Fabaceae > Lathyrus > Lathyrus tuberosus. The sequence continues at coordinate 3,078,747 of JALAZF010000041.1, read as the reverse complement.
TGCATTGAGGGATGAGTATCAACCCTGCAACGGCAGGAGTTTTGACACAGGAAAGACTGCTCTAGCAAAGGATGACTAAGTTCTGTCTTATACCTTTAAGAGGTCATCGGGGGACCTTGTATTAAGCCCAAGAGAAGGCATGAGAACTTCTAAGAAGCCGAAGGGTCCTTGTACAACGTCCAAGAGGAGGCGGGGATGCTTTTAAGAAGCCCGTGGGTCCCCAAACCCCGAGAAGTTCAAGACAAGCCATTCACCTAGAATAGATCAAGCCAGGAAAGTTTGAGAATTTGGAAGAAAGTCAAAAGATGCCACTCACGGAGAAAAGATCATCTCTGGGGAGTTAGAGTTTCTTTGACAATGTCTAAGGCTGACAGTCTGAGAAAGGGTTCACCGAGAATGCTGCCTTTCACGTCTCCATATTGTTTAACCCCAAGAGGAGGGAAGACTGTATCTTGTAATCCTATGGGGGATCTAGTTTTGTTTGTATTTAAGAGTGACCAACAAGCTTTACCTAGTTCTAGACGTAGTTGCCGGGGAAAACTCTAAATAACTATACTAGTATTACACAGTTGACATTTGACAAATATATAAAAGGATGTGAAAGAAGACTTACAGTGAGCAGCCCCACAATACAGTTATATATATATATATATGAAAGCGGATAAAGAAAGCGGGTAAACACTTACTCGGTTGTAGAGCTTCCATGTTGTTTTGTTAGTTGTTCAACAAAGAAAGCTTTGATAACAATATTATATTCTAAATCAAAGGAGAAAGTACTTTGAAAAGATTGTTGGGGCTTACAGCTCAAGGAGAGGCCCAAGGTTTTATCAGTGATTGCACTGTTGTTTTGAAATTGTACAGGGACTTATACAAGTGACTGAGGCCCAAAAAGGTTTTCTGTACAAAGGGATGGGTCTTAGACTCCCTCAAGAGGCCCAGAGGTGTTTAAAGAAAAGTAATGGGGTTTATAACACGAGGGTAGGCCCAGATGATTTTGATTTTTGAACTGGAGACCGCGCCGAGGTTTCTTTAACGTACTGGGTCTTATACAATGCACTGAGGCCCAAAAAGGTTTTGGATAAAAAAAGGGCTTGGGTCTTACACTCTATTAGAGGCCTAAAGGTGATTTTAAAAGAAAAGATGGGGCTTACAACTCAAGGAGAGGCCCAGGGGTTTTGTTTGAAAAATGACGATCGCGACGAGATTTCTTTAACGTACTGGGTCTTATACAATGCATTGAGGCCCAAAAAGGTTTTATTTACAAGGGATGGGTCTTACACTCTATTAGAGGCCCAAAGTGTTTGAAAAAGATTTGTGAGGGTGAAAATCAAAGAAACCCTAAATTTTTTTCCTTTAAAAGTAAATATTTAAAGAAAATCAATAAAATGATAAAAAAAAAACCAAATAAGTTTGAATAAACCACTTGTGGTTTTTGTTTAAGGTTTGGAAAATGAGGTTTTAATCACAAGATGAATTAAAACTCATTTGGTTTTGATTTTCAAGGTAAATATTCACTTTTAAATGTTTAAAAACAATTAAAAATGAATTTATTCACAAAAATACTAATTATAATAAATAAATATTATAAATTTTATTTTTTGTGGGATAAAATATTTCAACATTTTTGTGATTCTTTGCAAAAAGAACCAATAAAAAATAATTAAAATTGAGGGAGTTATTAATTTTTCAAATCATTAAAAATAATATGAAAAATAGTAAAATATGAAAAAAGTGGTAAAAAAGAGGATCTGGGGCGAGGGGGGTTTGAACCCCGTACCTCTTGTTTACAGGACGCACGCCTTACCACTGGGGTGGTGATACATTCGTTGATTGAAGCACAACCACAAATACACAAGGCTTGCCTTATTTTTGGCCTGGCCCAAGGCAAGGCAAGACAAGATTTTGGTTAGAAACGTGAAGGCCATAACTTTCTCATTTCTCCATGGATTGGGACAAAATTTAGGTCTATCCTGCCTAGAATTTCACAAGGAATCCAATGGTGGTGGTGTTTTTTTTTTCAGATCATGCTCCTATTGAAAAACCCGATAGTGGTTTTAAAATAGGCCATGATTTGCATTTTCTATGCTATCTCTTGGTACAGGTATGAATTACATGATAAATTGATGCAAACACAACACATATAACATGTATAAGAGATGCATGATCAGTGGACATTAAAGGAAAGCATGATTCAAAGAATTCAAGTTGTGATGCTTACCTCTTTTCAGAGCTTTTGTGCAATCTGCCAAGTGCTTTGTTCCAGAAATGATTTGATGCTTTGGACACTCTCAAATGATCTCTTAGAAGCTTTTAGGATGGTTGGAATCAGCTGGAAACCTTAGGAACAAGTTTGAGCTCTTTCTTGCAAAAGGGGCAAAAGTGGCCAAAATAGCAACTCTCTCAAATGGTGTGCCAGATGTGTAGAACCATTTAAGAAAGTTCAAGGATGATATTTGGAGTGTGTTTGAGGTCTTATCTGGTTTGGAAAGTTAGTGAATCAAGACATGGCTTGAAAAATGCACAAAAGTCCAATTTTGAGGTTTTGAGAGGTGACTTTGAGATTTTGGTGTTACATGTCACTTGTGAATGTTTGGAACACCTCTATATAATGTTTATGAGGTGTGTGTGTGTGTGATTAGTTTAGTTGGAATTGCTCTCAAACTCAAAACCCGGTGGTGACTTGCTTTGGAAGGCAAATTTGGAAGTGAGAAGGTGATTTTGAGGAAAGCATCTGTTTGATGGCTTTGGTGTACTCAAACTGATCACAAGTGAGCTCTATTTATAGTAGATCAAGTTTGTTTTGCAAGCAATAATGAATGGCAACTACTGCAGAGGTTTGGCCAATGTTGATAAATGGGAATCCAAGTCTCCTCTAGCCATTGACTAGAGGTTAAGGCACAGGTTGCTGGTTCCCTTGGTCTTGGATATGTCTTGACTGAATTCAGTTGGAAGAGGCTCAGTCCATGCCACCTTGGTGCATCCATTGAATGCACCAAAACAAAATTGGAGTCTTGTCCCTTCTTTAGGGATTTCTAGGTTTGGCATGCTACTTTTGGTTCCAAAGACTTGGGAGGCTTATGGATCCGTGTTTGTCCCTCCTTGGTCCCTCCTTGAGGTGTTCAGATGGATAGACTTGCTTTCCCTTTGCAAATTTTGAGCAAATAGAGTAAAACTCCTAAATCTGCCTTGTTATGACAGTTGCAGCAAGGCATATTGCCACTGTCATAACTTCTTGCTCAGATTGAGTTTGGTGAAGTTCTTAGTGATTTTGGGAAGCCCTCATATGATACAACATATGTGTGATCATAGTTTGTTTTGATACCTTTTGGATCCAAGTGAAAAATGCCCCTACATTTGGAAAAAAGTGAAGGCAGATTCTGACTTAGTGAAATTTTCACTAAGTGTTGGAAAAAATGACATTTCATGTTTTCAGCCATTTTGACCCATTCATAACTCAAAATCCATGATGAATTGGAGTGAGGTGTAGTTGAAGCTTTTGTAGAGGGCCATTAGAGCTACAAATCCAGATTTGAATGGGGAAAAATGGCCTTGTGGTTTAGGAGATATGATCCTCCAAAGTTGGTACCTTAGCCACTTTATTCCATAACTTAGAAAAATTTCTAAGTTTTTATAGTTGCCCCTTTTACAAGTTATCCTATTTTTCTTGATTTTCCTTGATGAATGATGATCCCAATCACACATTAACATCATTTTAGGGTCAAAGAACCATAATTGTGAAAAATCTCAAAAAGTCAAAGTTGACTTTTGTGCACAATTGACTTTTTGTCAGATGAACTCCAAACTGCGCGATCCTCTATGAAATCAAGTCCTTGACCTAAATCAAACTTGATGGATTGATTTCATAGGTATTATAGGGTGTATTGAATCATGTCCCAAGGTTTGGGAGCATGCCTGGGTCAAAATTCAAAGGCACAGTTGACTTTTCCCGCGAAACCCTAATTGTGGTTCTGATGAAGTTGAAACCTGTTGCTCAAGCTTCTTGGATCAATACATTGTTGCAAATGGATCAATGTGGTGTATTTGAGACCCTCAAATCCTCTCTTGAGGTCTTGGCTCATGTTTTGTCCCAAAAGTCAACTTAGGGGTGAATTAGGTCAAGAAACCCTAATTCCTTATTTTTTATGAATGCATCCCCTGAGGAAAAATTGACTTGATGATTGGGTTCATGATGTCCCTTGGAGCATATTAGGTTATGCTTTGAAGCATTGGCTCATGCCCAGAGGAAAATTTCCATCTGGAGGCCCTGGTCGACCAAAACCCAAATTTGGTGACACTGGCGATCTTGAGGCTTAATCCACTCAGAATGTTGCAGCCTTGTGCTTAATCCTTGAGGCGGGAGTCCTCTTGATCCATTGGGGATGTTTGAGAGGCTAGACAAGTTGAAGATCATGTCATTCTTTGATTGATCCTTTGTCTAAGAGCTCTGAGAGGGCTTGAAACCCTAATTTTGATTGTAGTGGATGCTCACCCATCTTTTGGGAGACTAATGAGGTATAATGATACACCCATATTGTGATGATGATTTGCACAATTATGGGAATTTTAGTGGTCAAAATTTTGGGTATGACAAGGAGATGCTTACGCGTATGGGATTGGGAAAAGTGCCTTACGCGTATGGGCTAGCCATTACGCATAAGGGGAGATCTGAAGTGGAATTGAGAGGAAAACCCTCTCTATTGATACGCGTAAAGGGGTGGAAGTACGCATATTGTGAGGCATGGGAAGGTTTCCCTACGTGTAGGATACGCGTAAGGGTTGGTGTGAAAATCAGCCATACGCGTAACAGGGTGGTCCTTACGCGTATGGGTAGTGACGTGGGCAGATTTTCTTGTTTTTGCGATTTCTGTCCCTATTTCGCTTGTGACGTGGTTTCTTTGAGACGTAGGGCTATGATGAGGTAATAAGACACTAGTAAACTAGTAATGATGATGAACGGGATAAAATTGGGGATTTTATTTGATAAATAAAGTATGACGAATTATGAGATCTAATGACGAGTTTTGACGAGTGCGTATTGGTGTTATATAATGATGTTTGTTTGATGATTCATGAATGATGATGCAACTATGACAATTTTGTGACGATATTTATTATGACGATTTGCATCATGGATTCATGGCATAGTGAGGACTTCGGTCCATTTGGTGGCTTCAATCCCATTGTGTGGATTGTAGCATTTTATGACGTGCTCCGATTCTTGTGTAGAATCGATCCTATTGGTGGGGATCTTTGGAGGGTGATGGCCCAGTGTCCATCGATTATGATGATTTGGTACAACATGCATGAGTCTATGATGTTGCATTGCATATTGTATGGCATTGCATTATATTGACGTGGTTGATGTATTCTTGACGTTGTGAATGACTTGATGATGTTGATGCTTGTGCTTTATCTTTTACTTATATCTGATATATTGATTTCGTGAGTACTCACCCTGCCTGTTTGAATGCTGCTTCCACGTGGGTAACGTGCAGGTGATCAGGCTTAGCTCCTTGGCACACAAAGATTTAGTTTTGAAGCATTTTTTTATTCTCCATCGATTACAGGGTCTTGCTCTGATATGTAACATCGGGTCGGGACATTTGAGTCGAATGATTACGTTCTTTTGTTTCTTAGACATGGTGTTTTTCCTTAGTTTTATTTGACAAGTTTTGAATTATAAAAGTGTTTCGTGTAAACTTGATTTTTCCGCTGCGTGGTGTTGAATTAAATTATGATGGTAAAAACCCGTGTTACGGGACAGGTGGATATGTTAGATGATTTTTGATGATATGTGATTCCTTTTTTGGGGATTTTACTTTGATTAATTTGCCGTGTTATGCGTGTTGTTTGTTGGGTAGAAAAAGGGTGTTACATTAGTGGTATTAGAGCAGGTCGGTCCATCCGGCCAGGTTTTTATGTGATGTCAGACCCCTGTCGGTCGACAAGTGTGTGTACACTGTCGATGTTTTGTTTCTTCTAACCTTATTGGTGGTGTGCAGGATGGCTGGAAGAAACAATCGTGTAATTGTTGATGCGTTAGAATCAGTTGCTCAAGTAGTCGCGCAGCTCAAACCCGAATGGTGGAGTTCCAGATGAGTTTCGTGCTTTGGGAAGTTTCAGGGGAACAACCCACCGACTTTTGTGAGTACTCATGATCCAGCAAATGCACACAAATGGCTGAAGGCAATTAAGAAGATCTTCTGGGTGATGGGGTGTACTGATAAGCAACAAGTTTAGTTTGGAACGCATATGCTGGAAGAAGAGGCCGAGGACTGGTGGGATAACACCCGCCAGAGACTCACAGATGTTGGCACTATGATAACATGGGCTGTGTTCAAGCAGGAGTTTCTGGGCAAGTATTTTCCAGAGGATGCTCGTGGCAAGAGAGAGGTGGAATTCCTTGAGTTGAAGCAAGGAGACATGACAGTGGCAGAATATGCCGCAAAGTTCGAGACACTGGTGAAGTTCTATCCTCACTACAACCATGTTGATGCTGAGATGTCCAAGTGTCTCAAGTTCGAGAATGGGATGAGACCAGAAATTAAGCAGGGTATTGGATACCAACAGATTCGCAAGTTTGCTGAGCTGGTGGATAAGAGTAGGATCTACGACGAGGATAGCCGAGCTCGATCTGCTCACTACAAGCAGTTGAGTGAGAAGAAAGGGCAGTATAGGGGGAAGCCTTTTACGACTTCAGATGACAAAGGGAAGAAGAAGGCTTTAGATGGGAAAAAGACAAGTGGGGGAGCAGCTCCCACTTTTGGGAAGTGTTTCAAGTGTGGCGAGAAAGGTCACCGTGCTGATGGTTGCCCCAATAATGTGTTGAGGTGCTACAGATGTGGTAAGAAGGGTCATAGAGCTACTGATTGCAAAGATGATGGTCCAACCTGTTTCAATTGTGGCGAGAAGGGTCACATCAGTACCCACTGTCAGAAACCGAAGAAGACTGCTACTGTTGCTCAGACCAGTGGAAGAGTGTTTACTTTGAGTGGTGCAGAAGCGCCAGAGAAGGACAACCTGATTCGAGGTACTTGTTTTATTAATAATATCAAGTTGGTTGCTATTATTGATACTAGTGCTACTCATCTTTTATCTCACTTGAATGTGCTAATAGATTGGGTTTGAAGTTATCTGATATGAATGGTAATATGGTAATAGAAACTCCGGCTAATGGTTCTGTTACTACTACCTTTGTGTGTTTGAGATGTCCTGTGACGATTTTTGAGAAGAGTTTTATGATGGATATGGTGTGCTTACCCTTGCACCAAATCGATGTAATCTTTGGAATGAACTGGTTGGAGTTCAACCGTGTTCATATCAATTGTTATAGTAAGACTATAGAGTTTCCTTAGTTTGGTGATGGTGGGGAGTTGATGTTCTTGTCTGCTAAGCAAGTAGACGAACTTCTGGAAGACGAAGCCTTGGTGTTTACAATGTTTGCATCGTTGCAGATTGATCGTGAAGCTGCAGGTGTGGAGTTGCCTATTGTCTGTGAATTTCCAGAGGTGTTTCCAGACGACATCAGTGATTTGCCTCCAGAACATTAAGTAGAGTTTGCAGTGGACTTGGTACCAGGTACGAGTCCGGTGTCAATGGCTCCTTACCGGATGTCCGCTTCTGAGTTAAGTGAATTTAAGAAACAGTTGGAAGAGCTGCTTGAGAAGAGGTTTGTTCGACCAAGTGTTTCTCTGTGGGGTGCTGCTAGTGAAGAAGAAAGATGGAAGTATGAGGTTGTGTGTTGATTATTGGCAGTTGAATAAAGTGACTATCAAGAATAAATATCAACTCCCGAGATTCGACGATTTGATGGATCAGTTAGTTGGTGCCTGTGTGTTTAGCAAGATTGATTTGAGGTCGGTTTATCATCAGATTCGAGTTAAGCCTGATGATATTCCGAAGACAACTTTTAGGACAAGGTATGGTCACTATGAATACACTATGATGCCGTTTAGAGTGTCCAACACACCTGGTGTGTTCATGGAGTATATGAATCGGATCTTTCATGAGTATTTGGATCGGTTTGTTGTGGTCTTCATTGACGATATTCTGATATACTCTAAATCTGAAGAAGAGCATGCTGAGCATTTGAGAACTGTGTTGCAAGTATTGAAGGAGAAGAAGTTCTATGCAAAGCTGTCGAAGTGTGAGTTTTGTTTGAAGGAAGTGAGTTTCCTTGGCCATGCGATTTCAAGTGGTGGAATCGCTGTTGATCCTTCTAAGATTGATGTTGTATTACAGTGGGAGATTCTGAAGTCTGCTACTGAGATACGAAGTTTTCTGGGGTTGGCGGGTTATTACCGCAAGTTTATTGAAGGCTTTTCTAAGCTGGCATTACCTTTGACTCAGTTGACTCGAAAGGGTAAAGCTTTTGTGTGGGATGTAGCTTATGAAGAGAGTTTTGTGGAACTGGAGAAGAGATTGACTACTGCTCCAGTGTTGATTTTACCAAATCCAAATGAATCTTTTGTAGTGTACTGTGATGCATCGAAGATGGGTCTTGGAGGAGTATTGATGTAGAATGGGCAAGTTGTTGCTTATGCTTCCAAGCAATTGAGGGTTCATGAAGTGAATTACCCAACCCATGACTTAGAATTGGCAGCTTTGGTATTTGTGTTGAAAATTTGGAGACATTATCTGTTTGGCTCTAAATTCAAAGTGTTCAGCGATCATAAGAGCTTGAAGTATCTGTTTAATCATAAAAAGTTGAATATGAGGCAGAGAAGGTGGTTGGAATTGTTGAAGGATTATGACTTTGATTTGAACTACCATCCGGGTAAAGCAAATATAGTGGCTGATGCCTTGAGCAGAAAGTCATTGCATATGTCGATGCTTATGGTGAAAGAGTGGGAGTTACTTGACAATTCTGACATTTAAGTTTAGTGTGTGAAGCGACTCCCGACAGTTTGAAGTTGGGAATTTTAAAGTTGACTAGTGGTATTCTGGAAGAGATCAGAGTGGGACATCAATCTGACTTGAAGTTGGTTGACTAGTTGACATTGATTAACCAAGGTAACGGAGGTGAATTCCAGATTGGCGAGAATGGTGTAATGATGTTCAGAGACAGGGTGTGTGTCCCAGATGTTCCAGAAATTAAGAAGAGCATTCTTGAGGAAGGACATCAAAGTAGGTTGAGTATTCATCCCAGTGCTACAAAGATGTACCAGGATTTAAAGAAGTTGTTTTGGTGGCCAAGGATGAAGAAGGATATTGCGGAGTTTATTTATGCGTGTTTGACTTGTCAGAAGTCGAAGATTGAGCATCAAAAGCCTTTAGGTATGATGCAACCGTTGAATATTCTAGAGTGGAAATGGGATAGTATTTCCATGGATTTTGTGTCGGGATTGCCGAGGACTGCTAAGGGAAATGATTCGATTTGGGTGATCGTGGATAGATTAACTAAGTTGACTCATTTCTTGCAAATCAAGATTAATCACTCTATACAGAAGTTAGCTGAGATGTATATTGAAGAGATTGCGAAGTTGCATGGTATACCTTCGAGTATTGTTTCAGATAGGGACCCGAGATTTACGTTGAGGTTCTGGAAGAGCTTGCAAGAGGCTTTGGGTACTAAGTTGTGGATGAGTTATGCCTATTATCCGTAGACAGATGGTCAGATAGAAAGGACTATCCAATCTTTAGAGGATTTGTTGAGGGCATGTGTGTTGGATCACGGACGATCTTGGGATAGCCATTTACCGTTGATTGAGTTCAGTACAATAATAGTTTTCATGCTAGTATTGGAATGGTGCCCTAGGAAGCTTTGTATGGGAGAAGGTGTAGAATTCCCTTGTGTTGGTATGAATCGGGCGAGAGTGTTGTACTCAGACCTGAAATTGCACAAGAGACGACTGAGAAGATTAAGATGATCCAAGAAAGAATGAAAGTTTCGCAGAGTCGTCAGAAGAGTTACCATGATAAGAGGAGGAAGGCACTTGAATTCCAAGAGGGAGATCACGTGTTTTTGAGGGTGACGCCAGTGACTGGTGTGGGCCGAGCTTTGAAGTCTAAGAAGCTAACTCCACGTTTTGTTGGTCCCTACCAAATCTTGTAGAGGATAGGAGAGGTAGCCTATCGGATTTCTTTACCGCCGATGCTTGCGAATTTGCATGACGTGTTCCATGTGTCTCAATTGAGAAAGTACATTCTGGATCCATCACATGTGATTCAGATGGATGATGTATAAGTGAGGGATAATCTGACAGTGGAAGCACTACCTGTGCGGATTGATGGTCGTGAGATGAAGCAACTGTGGGGGTAAAGACATAGCCTTGGTGAAAGTGTTGTGGGGTGGACCAGCTGGCGAAAGTTGGACTTGGGAGCGGGAAGATCAGATGAAGGAGTCGTATCCGACTCTGTTTTCTCCAGGTAAATTTTCGAGGGTGAAAATTCTTTAAGTGGGGGAGAGTTGTAACGCCCCAAAATAATTATAATATTTATTTGTTGAATTGTTATGATTATTCGGTGTTTTGGTGCTTTTTAATGATTTTATGGGGTAGCCTTGGGTTAAGGGAACCTTGAGACCTCTTAGAAGTAGTGATTTATTAGATTATTTTATTAATAATAATATTGAAATAATTTGAATAATTAGAATATTATTTAGATTATTATTATTATTATTAATTAAATAATTAGGAGACCATTAAGGGTAAGACGGTAATGTTGAGGGGATTAGTGGAGGATAATACGCTAAATCGTAATTAAGCCAAAAACATAAGTTTAACAAAAGAAAAATAAGGATTATGAGAATTAGTTTTGTGCAACCCTAAGAAGTGATTAGAGAGCTGAGGAAAGGAGGCTAGAACGAGGAATCAACCGTAGAACCCCGGGAACGAAGAATTTCTGCTGGAAAATTTGAGGTATGGGGGGTAATCTGGGTTAATATGTTTGATATGGGTTTAAGGTAGAGGTGATTGTGTGTTTTCGTTTCTGATGAATTTGCGTTGAAATCTGTGATGAATCTGTGATGATTTTCGTTACTCTGTATGTGTATAAACTCTTTTGCGAATCTGATATGTACTGCTATAATTGATGCTGAATCTGTGTGAATGATTGTTGATGTTGTGATGAACTCGTGGGTAACCAAATATGAAAATCGAACTTTATATTAACCAGTTTCAGACTTAATAATTAGGAGAAATTGATGTAGGCAAAGAAGTAGGATGAAAAACATAGATCTGAGATGAATCGAAGCCAGTTTGGGTCTCATTTTGGTAGATCGAAGGTGTTGGAATGAGGAAGTTGCGTTCAGATGCGAGATCTGAGTTTTGGAGTAGTTTCTGGTGATACGCGTAATGGGGGAGTATTACGCGTAATGAGGGGGCTTCCCAGGGTGATACATGTATCGTACGCACCCGTCCCCAAGGGCTGGCACAACACTCCGCTAGTACGTGTAGCGTACGTGTATGGGATAGTGGGTAATACGCGTAAGCATCTCCTCCTACGCGTATTCCCCTTTTTCCCCATCCCGATTTCGCTTGTGACGTGGTTTCTTTGAGACGTAGGCTATGATGAGGTAATAAGACACTAGTAAACTAGTAATGATGATGAACGGGATAAAATCGGGGATTTTATGTGATAAATAAAGTATGACGAATTATGAGATCTAATGACGAGTTTTGACGAGTGCGTATTGGTGTTATATAATGATGTTTGTTTGATGATTCATGAATGATGATGCAACTATGACGATTTTGTGACGATGTTTATTATGACGATTTGCATCATGCATTCATGGCATAGTGAGGACTTCAGTCCATTTGGTGGCTTCAATCCCATTGTGTGGATTGTAGCGTTTTATGACGTGCTCCGGTTCTTATGTAGAATCGATCCTATTGGTGGGGATCTTTGGAGGGTGATGGCCCAGTGTCCATCGATTATGACGATTTGGTACCACATGCATTAGTCTATGATGTTGCATTGTATATTAGGTGGCATTGCATTATATTAACGTGATTGATGTATTATTGACGTTGTGAATGACTTGATGATGTTGTTGCTTGTGCTTTATCTTTTACTTATATCTGATATATTGATTTTGTGATTACTCACCCTGCCTGTTTGAATATTGCCTCCATGTGGGTAATGTGCAGGTGATCAGGCTTATTTTGGACAAAATTTTGGGAAAACTCGGTGTTGAAGGAGATGTTTCAACATAAAGACCAGAGCTGAAGAATTCTGCCAAAGAACAAAGATGTCGAAGGAGATGTCTCAACTTGTAGACTTGACATCCTGGACTATTATAACAGATTGATCTAAATCTATTTTATCTGGTTGCAACATTCAAGGACAATACTTGTCTTCCTTAAAAGCTTCAATCAAGGACAATACACTCTTGCTTAAAAGCTTAGAGTGGACACTTACAACTCAATAACATCAGTCCAGTTCAAGCATCTAGGTGATGAATGAATGGCTCACAAACATTCTACCTCAATGTATCAAAAGACACATGAAGAATTCTGCCAAAGAACAAAGATGTCGAAGGAGATGTCTCAACTTGTAGACTTGACATCCTGGACTATTATAACAGATTGATCTAAATCTATTTTATCTGGTTGCAACATTCAAGGACAATACTTGTCTTCCTTAAAAGCTTCAATCAAGGACAATACACTCTTGCTTAAAAGCTTAGAGTGGACACTTACAACTCAATAACATCAGTCCAGTTCAAGCATCTAGGTGATGAATGAATGGCTCACAAACATTCTACCTCAATGCATCTAGGTGATCACAAGACAACAACACACTAAAAGAAAACTCAAAACCTAAACCCTTATTTGAACACACGGTTTCTTCAACAATAAATCTTCCCATATTTTAGGTTTAGTAAGTCTCCTTTTATAGCCTCATGCAGTATGTGCTTGGACTCTTCAATCAATCCCATTTTTTCAATTTTAAACCACCTGCAGAATCTTCTCCATAATAGCAGGAACAAATCTTCAAAGTTTCCTAAAACGTCTCACCATCCAAATAGCAATTTGTGTACAGCTGGAGATATAGAAACTTGTTCCTGATAGCATCTTCATGACCTGCATAAATTACTGAGAAATATCCAAAAGAAATAATACAAAATTAAAATAAATCTGTCAAGATTTAAAACAACCAGAATAGATGTTCTGGTAGAACATGTTACAACATTTTTAGAACATCTGCTCTCAGGGTTAGTTGAACAGCATGTTACAACATCACACACGACATCCTGCAGTGAACCATGTTTTAGCAAAAATTGTTGCCAATCCATGCACCATGGAACCTTCAATCTCCCCCTTTGGCAAATTTTGGCTAAAACACCTTTTGCACAATAACCCTTGGAGACTGTGTACATAAGGAAGAAGATAAATTGCATCTTCGGGAATATCCAAGATGCTCCCCCTAGATCAAATAACCAGTCCTTGTCACTGAGGAGTAAATCTTCCTCTCAGAATGGAAGAAGAAACTTTTACAAAGCACAAGAAAACCAACATGGACACAACTTGAACTAAACTAGTTCAAGTCATTAGAAACACATATGGCAGAAGCCACGGTCATTAGAAACCCATATGGCAGAAGTAGCACACGACACAAGTTATAAGATCCCAAAACATGTTCATAAAGATAACACATCTGATAGGACATCCTGCATACAACACAAGCTCAAAAACCAACCAATAATACCACCTTTAGAGACTTTTACTTTTATTTATTTTCTCCCCCTGTATGAGCTAAAATTTGACAAATAACAAGCAAAATAAACTGACTATGTAAGAACAACAACACACCTAGCATGGGAATAAAAAATCACACCAAAGAAAGAAACCTAAGACCCCAAATGAACCAGTTGATAATAGGACCTTAATACAACACAAACAAAAGAGAATAAAAAAAACTCTCCTCTTGAACTAGCAATTCCCTCCAACCTCCTGAGTTGACAAAATGAACCTAGTCTTCATCACCATTCGCACCAGAAACAAGATCCTTAAGACGAGTTTTCTTTAAAGACGTAACCTTTGTCACAGTAGTTTTCCCTGTCAAGACAGCTCCGGTTGATGATCCAGTAGATGTCACAGCACTTGACTAGCCCTTCTTTTCATTCAGAGGTTCCTTCTTATTATCAGAAATTTTGGAGGATTGGCTCATGTTTGAAGTACAACATGAGGGGATGAAAAAGCAAGCAGGCTTCAGACTTTATATAACACAAATTCCTTGTTTGTAATGCCTGACAAGTCAATGAGAGAAATGTTGGAAACAGTTAAGTCAGCCTTGAAAATGAACCACCGTCCACAAGTGAGAAGCAAATATATTAACTCTAGGTCTCTTTTTCCAATCTTGGAACATGACAATTCCCATGTCATAGAAACACGCTACGCATGCACACAAAAAACACGTTTTTTAGGCCTACTATTAGAGCATTATGGACTAGACACACCGTCCTTGGCATGTTGACTACACAATGACTCTTGACAGTCTTAACTTAAATAGCTTGGTACAATGTCTTGATATTATGATAGACATTGTATACTGCTATGACCCAGCCAAAGCCAGAAAACATGCTCCAAACATGAAGCTTCACACCAAATTCCTTGCCTAAAATATTCATCAGTGATGAGCCTAAAACTGAGCACAATGTCACGACATTACGTTAGACATTTCACAACCAAACACCATAGCCAAACTGGAAGAGCAACGTCAAGACATCTTATCTGACATTATACCTTCACTAGAGGAAAACAAAACAGGTTGCATGAGAGCATGCATGCTTTGTACAGGATGTACCAAAGCAGCTACGCAGCAGACAGCTAAACATCTTCCCTGTCACACATAATCAGTTCCCCCCTGAGGGTGGAGACCAAGTAAAAATAACTTACTCCCAATTATTTCAACATTTTCTATAATAAAAATTGATCCAAAAGAGGACTCTGGCCCCCATTACCGGTAATCCACCTCCTGGTTATGACGCTAATGCCCACTGTGAATTTCACTCTGGAGCGCTAGGGTACCATATTAAGGACTGTAAAGCTTTTAAGCATAAGGTCCAAGACTTGGTGGACTCAAAAGCCATCAATTTCTCCAATGACACTCCAAATGTTATTCAGAACCCAATGCCGAATCACGGTGGACCGAGGGTCAATGCTATTATTGAAGACGATGAATCCTTGGACTTAGTTTTAGACGTGAACGAGTTGAAGACTCCCTTGTGTATGGTGAAGGAAAGGTTACTGAAGGGAGGGGTATTCCTTGGTTGTGATGAGGGTTGCTCAAAATGTGTGTTGCAATTGAACGGTTGTGATTCGTTGAAATCAGGTATTCAGAGATTGATTAATGAAGGGCAGTTATAGTTCAACAGATGTGATGATCAGAGAAAAACTACTGACAAAGAGAATGATGTTGCTACTATTACAATTCCTTTCAAAACAATAACCATATCAGCACCGGCGAGACCAGCGCCGATCATCATTACAGTTCCTGGGCCAGTCCCGTATGAAAGTACCAAAGCCGTCCCTTGGAATTATGGGGCTGAGGTATTCGTTAATGGACAAAAGCAAGAATTGGTAGGGACATCGGCTGTGAATTCAGAGGCTGAAAGTAATGTTGAAGTGGGGGCTATCACTAGAAGTGGTAGAGTCTTTATTCCGTCTGACAATTAGGTTGGCAGTTCCAAACAGGATAAGGGGAAACAAGTGATGGATGGTTCTGTATAGAGACAGGTCGTGAATGACCCTGCGACAAAACAAGTTGACAACTCTTTCTCAGAAAATGTGGAAGATTTTATGAGATTAATCAGGAAAAGTGATTACAAGATTGTTGATCAACTCCACCAAACCCCATCAAAGATATCCATTCTATCTTTGCTGTTGTGCTCTGAGGCACACCGGAATGCGTTGTTAAAAGTCTTGAACACAGTGTATGTACCTCAAGAAATATCTGTTAATCAACTAGAAGGGGTTGTGGCACACGTGAATGCTGGTAATGGCTTAGGGTTCATAGACTTAGATCTGACTCCAGCTAGGAGGAATCACAACAACGCTCTACATATTTCAGTGGAATGTAGAGGCTACTTAATGTCACATGTGCTAGTTGATACTGGGTCATCCTTAAATTTGTTGCCAAAGAAGGCCCTGATGAAATTAGATACTCGTGGGCTGATTTGCACGCCGAGTAACTTGGTGGTACGTGCTTTCGATGGTTCTAAAAGGTCTATTTTTAGAGAAATTGTATTGCCGACCAAAGTTGGTCCTGAAATTTTTGATGCCACTTTTTATATCATGGATATTCAGCCTGCCTATAGTTGTCTATTGGGTCGCCCATGGATCCATAGTTCTGGGGCAGTAACGTCTACATTGCATCAAAAGTTGAATCATATGGTGGATGGACATGTTGTGATAGTCTGTGGTGAGGAAGACATCATGGTGAGTCACCTATCAACCTTCAAGTATGTGGAGGTAGATGGTGAGATACACGAGACTTTGTTTCAGGCCTTTGAAGCGGTAAAAATTCCTGAGGAGCCTCCAAGAGTGGTTAATCAGCCAGAAGTTGTTAATCAGCCAGAAGTGGTCAGTTAGCCTGAAGTTTCGATGTCTTCTTTCAAAGATGCACGCGCTATAGTAGAAGCTGGTAGTTCCCAGAAGTGGGGCACGATAATTGATGTTTAGATGAAGAAGAATACTTATGGACTGGGATACAGGCCACCCAGACAACTTCAAGAGCCTCCTAAGTATGATGGTCCAGTTGAATTCACAAGTGTCGGGTATTTCTTCAACCGGGTCAATGCAATAGAGGATGAGGGAGATAGTGACTGCGATATGGATGAATGGATCCGTCCCTGCACTCTTGATCAGAGCCTATGCAACTGGTCTTCTGAGAGAGTCATCCAAGTGACCTGCCAAGAGTAATTTCCTTTGTTTTATGTTTGTGTTAAATCCTACGTTCTGCCCAAGACGTAGTGATACTTGTCTGTAGGGCTTTGATGTTTTTGTGTGCTACTTTATCATCAATAAAGGACGTTTTTCACATTCAAATACTTTGATCCCTGTTTTTATGTTTTACTTTTTGCATTTTATTCACATCAAAATGGCAATGTGTTTTTGTTTGTTGCATTCATAATAAACATAAAACATCAATCATGCAGGTTTCTTTGTTCAGATTCTACCAATAAAGATTCAGCTATGGCTCGGTATGACTTCGACAATCCCATCTATCAGGCTGAAGAAGAGACTGGCGAAGATTGTGACTTACCGGAAGAATTGGCCAGATTGCTGAAACAGGAGTAAAGGGTTATTCTACCTCATCAGGAGGAAATTGAGACTGTTAATCTAGGAATCGAGGACGCGAAAAAGGAAGTAAGGATTGGGGCTGCTTTGGAAGACACTATTAAGGAAAGATTGATTGAGATGCTTCGAGAGTATGTGGATATCTTCGCCTAGTCTTACCAAGACATGCTCGGGCTTGACACTGATATTGTTGTACATCAGTTTGCCACTTAAAAAAGGTTGTACTCCTGTCAAGCAGAAATTGAGAAGGACAAAACTGGACATGGCTGTCAAAATTAAGGAAGAGGTTCAGAAACAGTTGGACGCTGGTTTTCTTGCTGTGACGAATTATCCTCCGTGGGTTGCTAATATTGTGCCTGTACCTAAGAAGGATGGAAAGGTCAGGATGTGTGTTGATTACAGAGATTTGAATAGAGCAAGCCCGAAAGATGATTTCTCACTTCCCCCATTGACGTGTTAGTGGACAACACTGCTCAATACTCTGTATTTTCCTTCATGGATGGTTTCTCCGGGTATAACCAAATTAAGATGGCCCCATAGGACATGGAGAAGACGAAGTTCATAACACCGTGGGGAACATTTTGCTATAAGGTAATGCGCTTTGGATTGAAAAATGCTGGGGCAACCTAACAGCGGGCAATGGTGACTCTCTTTCATGATATGATTCACAAAGAGATTGAAGTCTATGTTGATGACATGATTACGAAGTCACAAATGGAGGAAGAACATTTGGTGAACCTTCAGAAGTTATTTGAAGGGTTGAGAAAGTTCAAACTGAGGTTGAATCCGAACAAGTTCACCTTCGGGGTGAGATCTGGAAAATTGCTGGGGTTTTTTGTTAGTGAAAGAGTTATCGAGGTTGATCCTGCTAAAGTAAAAGCCATACAGGAAATGCCTGAACCGAAAACAGAAAAAGAGGTCTGTGGTTTCTTGGGGAGATTAAACTACATTGCTAGATTCATCTCTCATCTCACAGCCACGTGTGAACCAATATTCAAATTGTTAAGAAAAGATCAAGAGGTCAGGTGGAATGAAAATTTCCAAAAGGCGTTTGAAAAGATAAAATAATATTTGCAGGAACCTCCAGTCCTCATACCGCCAATGCCAGGAAGGCCATTGATTATGTATCTTAAGGTTCTTGAGAACTCAATGGGGTGTGTGCTCGGTCAACACGACTATTCAGGTAGAAAAAAACATGCCATCTACTACCTGAGTAAAAAGTTCACTGATTGCGAGTCAAGGTACTCTATGCTAGAAAAAACTTGTTGTGCACTCGCTTGGGCAGCCAAGCATTTGAGGCAGTATATGTTAAATCACATAACCCTATTGATTTCGAAGATGGATCTGATTAAGTATGTGTTTGAAAAGCAAGCACTTTCTGGGAGAATAGCCCATTGGCAGATGGTTTTGACCAAATATGATATTCAATATGTTTCCCAAAAAGCCATTAAGGGAAGTGTTCTGTCAGAATATCTTGCTCAACAGCCAATCGAGGACTATCCGTCGATGAAGTTTGAATTTCCAGATGAGCATATCATGTTTCTGAAGATGAAGGATTGTGAAGAGCCTTTGCCTGACGAAGGACCCGACATTGGATCTCAGTGGAAATTGGTTTTTGATGGGGCCGTCAACTCATATGGTAATGGAATCGGGGCAATCATTACAACTCCAAGAGGTTTTCACATACCCTTCACCGCCCGATTAGCGTTCATATGCACCAACAATGAGGCAGAGTATGAAGCATGCATCATGGGGTTAGAAGAAGCAATTAATTTGAGAATCAAGAACCTTGATGTTTATGGTGATTCTGCGTTGGTATTTAATCATATTAAGGGAGAATAGGAAACTCGTCAGGCAAATCTGGTGCCTTATAACAACTATGTCAGAAGGTTGTTACCGTTCTTTGATAGGGTTGAATTTCATCATATACCCCGATTGGAAAATCAGATGGCAGATGCGTTGGCGACGTTGGCTTCGATGTATCAGGTGAATCGGTGGAATGAGACTCCCTCAATCAGAATCATGCGTCTAGACAGACCAGCTTTTGTGTTTGCACTCGGAAGATGTATCAGATGGCAAACCTTGGTATCATGACATTAAATGTTTTCTCAAGAGTCAAGATTACCCAGCTTGGGCATCCGCCAAGGATAAGAAAACTCTGAGAAGGCTAGCAGGCAATTTCTTTCTGAATGAAGATAATGTGCTGTATAAAAGGAACTTTGACATGGTCTTGCTACGTTGTGTTGATGAACACGAGGCAAGCCAGTTGATGGAAGAAGTTCATGAAGGTTCTTTCGGTACCCATGCCAATGGGCATCCTATGGCTAGAAAGTTGTTAAGGGAAGGGTATTACTGGATGACTATGGAGTCCGATTGTTTCAAATACGCCAGGAAATGCCATAAATGCCATATTTATGCTGATAAGGTGCATGTTCCGCATACTCCTTTGAATGTATTGTCATCTCCTTGGCCCTTTGCCATGTGGGGCATTGATATGATTGGAAAGATTGAGCCAACTGCCTCCAATGGGCATCATTTCATTTTGGTTGCCATTGATTATTTCACGAAGTGAGTGGAAGCAACCTCGTATGCCAACATCACAAAACAAGTGGTAGCCCGTTTCATAAAGAAGGACATCATCTGTCGTTATGGGGTCCCGGAGAGAATCATTACCGACAATGGTTTGAATTTGAACAATAAGATGATGAAGGAGCTATGTCAGAGCTTTAAGATTGAACATCACAATTCTTCTCCATACCCTTCGAAGATGAATAGTGCTGTTGAGGCAACGAATAAGAATATCAAGAAGATTGTGCATAAAATGGTGGTAACGCATAAAAACTGGCATGAAATGTTTCCCTATGCTCTACACGGTTATCGTACTTCGGTGCGTACGTCAACTGGGGCAATTCCTTTCTCACTGGTATATGGTATGGAAGCAGTCCTACCATTAGAGGTTGAGATTCCTTCTTTGAGAATTCTGGCTGATGTAAAGCTTGATGAAGCTGAATGGGTGCGTTCCAGGAAGAATCAACTGAGTCTTATTGAAGAAAATAGATTGGCAGCCATTGCAGATGGCCGGTTATATCAGAGCAGCATGAAGAAAACCTTTGATCAGAAAGTTCGTCCTCGGTGTTTTCAGAAAGGTGAATTAGTTTTGAAAAGGATCCTTCCTCCTCAGACAGATCACAGGGGAAAATGGACTCCAAACTACGAAGGGCCATATGTGGTAAGAAAGGTTTTCTCCGGTGGAGCCTTATTACTTTCAACAATGGATAGCGAAGACTTTACGTCCACTATGATCGCAGACGTAGTCAAAAAATACTTCACATAAAAGAGACCCGCTGGACATAAAAAGAAGATCCAGGCAAAAAAGGGCATCTCGGCGAACCATAAAAAAGAAAAAGGTTTGGGCAAAAATTAGGGATAAAAAGAAAAAAAAAAGAATAATAAACCCGCAAAGTTGAAAACCTGAAAAGGCAACTTTGGCAAAAATGGGTATCCCGATGGATTGAAAACCAGAAAAGGGCGATCCAGGAAAAATTTAGGGATTTGAAAGCAAGAGGTTGCGATCTGCGTTCGATCTGTGAGCACTTTTAATAAGTGGAAATTTCGAAGGAAAGGAATCAGTCTAGTCAGTCTCTTCGAAGGTCAAAGCATCTGTGAATAAGCAAAGGCATATGGGTCATAGCTGAATTGAATCATGGTGGATATTTGTTTCCCACATTACCGACATGTGTATATATATATATATATATATTTTACTTTTCTGCAATTACCTCTTTTCAGGAATTGCTTCCAGATGTAAATGCCTATTTACAGGCCAACTCAATCAATAAAATTTTCTTTCCACTCAAAGAGCTTTCCGTTTATGCTTTTATTTTTACTATTTTATTTGTGAAAACGTCCGATAGTTTGATAAACATTGCTTGTGTAAACGTTAAGCTTTGCGAAGCATATCGGAAAACAATGGAAATTGCTTAGGCAACGGATATTGTGGATGGTAATTGAGGTAGCCATTTTTGCATACAGAATATTGCGTTATTGTCGTATGTTTGCAGGGTAACAAGACTGTTTCTCCCCAGCAGAGTTATTCTCCCTAGCATTGAGGTTTCATCATCCTCAATAAGGCTTACTCTCCCCAGCAAGAATGCAGAGGACTGTGTCCCCAACCGAAGTCATGGTTGGTATATTATTCCCCAGCGAGCATTCAGAAGTTGATGATAGGAGATTTGTGGAATGTATTCCCGGGACAAAGATGTTGTCTTCCCCACAGAGTCTTGGTGTCTACTCCCCTCGGCCAGTCAGGAAACGTGTTTTCACCAGCAACATCATGATCCAACCCTCAGCAAGATAAGGGCGAAGTCATTTCCCCAACAGCGGGTTAAGTTCTATGGTATCCCCAACAGGTCTAGTATTTGTGATTTGTCTCCCCAAGCAGAGTTTGGAGGTAGTCTTTGCAGTAGGTTTGATCAGCGATGGTTAATATCCCTAGTGGGTTTTAAGTCCAAATGATATTTGGCACTCTTCCGATTCAGGTCTTGGTTTTCTTTTTCAAAGAGTTATATATAATCCCCAGAAGAGTGGATGTTCTTTTGGATTTCATCTCCGGCAGAAGTTATTGATCCAAGGAGTTGTTCAATGTGATCCTTCTCAGCACAGTTCTTGGACTCAGAGGACAATTTATTTTGTCATCTCGGTGGAGCTGCCTTCATTTTCAGCATTTTTTTTGCTGGAGCGTTTCTTTTTGCATTGCATAAGCATCGTTTACATGGCATCCTCCCAAACGCGTAGCATTTCCATTTCGTATGGAGCATTACACCAAAGAAAAATTCAAACAAAGGCATTTGAAGCATAAGCCAGGTTTGATATTTATTGCCAGACTTTTCCTCATTAGAAATGGCATAACTCAGGAGATTTTGTTTTACTTTATCCCCAGTAAGATCTCCAGTGGATTCGTCCTTCATATTGTTGTACATTCTAGTACACCCCTAAAGAGTAGTCTGTTTAGATTTATCTTTTCCCCAATTTTGATTCCAGATAAATTTGAGGGTCGTAAAATTGTCGCTTTTACCCTTGGTTGTCTTGTTATCCCCGGCGAAGTCTGCCTTCGGCCGGTCTTCCTTTTCGAGTTCGCCTTCGGCCGTCCTCGTATTCTTTTGTTGGGTAGTCCGCCTTCGGCCGGTCTTCCTTTTCGAGTTCGCCTTCGGCCGTCCTCGTATTCTTTTGTTGGGTAGTCCACCTTCGGCCATCCTCGTATTCTTTTTTTGGGTAGTCCGCCTTCGGCCGGTCTTCCTTTTTGAGTTCGCCTTCGACCGTCCTCGTATTCTTTTGTTGGGTAGTCCGCCTTCGGCGGGTCTTCCTTTTCGAGTTCGCCTTCGGCCGTTCTCATATTATTTTGATTGGTTAGTCCGCCTTCGGCCGACCTTCCTTTTCGAGTTCTCCTTCAGCCGTCCTCGTATTCTTTTGTTGGGTAGTCTGCCTTCGGTCGGCCTTCCTTTTCGAGTTCGCCTTCGGCCGTCCTCATATTCTTTTGATTGGTTAGTCCGCCTTCAGCCGGTCTTCCTTTTCGAGTTCTCCTTCAGCCATCCTCGTATTCTTTTGTTGCTTAGTCCACCTTCGGCCGGTCTTCCTTTTCGAGTTCGCCTTCGGCCGTCCTCGTATTCTTTTGATTGGTTAGTCCGCCTTCGGCCGGTCTTCCTTTTCGAGTTCGCCTTCAGCTGTCCTCGTATTCTTTTGTTAATTAGTCCACCTTCGGCCGGTCTTCCTTTTCGAGTTCGCCTTCAGCCGTCCTCATATCCTTTTGTTGGGTAGTCTGCCTTCGGCCGGTCATCCTTTTCGAGTTCGCCTTCGACCGTCCTCGTATTCTTTTGTTGGGTAGTCTGCCTTCGGCCGGTCATCCTTTTCGAGTTCGCCTTCGACCGTCCTCGTATTCTTTTATTGGTTAGTCTGCCTTCGGCCGGTCTTCCTTTTCGAGTTCGCCTTCGGCCGTCCTCGTATTCTTTTATTGGTTAGTCCACCTTCGGCCGGTCTTCCTTTTCGAGTTCGCCTTCGGCCGTCCTCGTATTCTTTTGTTGGTTAGTCTGCCTTCGGCCAGTCTTCCTTTTCGAGTTCACCTTCGGCCATCCTCGTATTCTTTTGTTGGTAAGTTCGCCTTCGGCCGGTCTTCCTTTTCGAGTTCACCTTCGTCCATCCTCGTATTCTTTTGTTGGTATGTTCGCCTTCGGCCGGTCTTCCTTTTCGAGTTCACCTTCGGCCGTCCTTGTATTCTTTTGTTGGTTAGTCCGTGTAGCACCCCAAAATTTGCTCTCCTACCTTTAGTACTAACTGGCTTGTGTTTCATCTCATTTTGCATTATCATGTGTGCATATCATTGGTTCTTAGCGTGGGGTCAAGGTGCCTGAGGCAAGTTCAAGAGGAGAAGATGTTCTTCAAAGGGTCAAGCAAGAGAGCTCAAGTGGATCACTCTCTCCTAACCAGTGCAGAAACTAGGATTTTGAGATTCTTGGGTTTATTGCTCCAATGGGCAAGTTTCTTGGGTTTTTATCATCACCAAATGGCATATCTTATCTTTGTTGGAAAGGATACACATCATATTCAGAAGAATTTGGATTTGGAGACTGTGTTATTTCCTCCTAGACTGAGGGTACCAAGATTAGGGTTTGCTATAAAGCCAGTTTATTTCTGATTTTTTGGGCAAGACTTGATTCCATGGTCTTCCTTTGGTCCCTAAGTATCTAGGAATAATAGTTTGTTCATCAGTTTGGTTCATGAGAAGTTCAATTGGCCAATGGATTGGGAATCAGGAGAATCATGAGAAAAGTCAACAGTGAGAGGGGAGTCAACTGTGAAAGCTTGAGGTTCTCTTCAAGGTTTTCAAGGTCTCACATCCTCATATGGTCTTCAAGGGTCAAATTTCATACCATTTATCAAGAATCAGGGGTTGGTACAAAAGTTACTAAATATGGAAATGACCTATAATTTGAAAGTTTCCTTTTTGGGCAAGTCCTTACACTACATTCAACTTGACTTTTCATCATCAGTAAAGCTTCAAATGAATTTTCCTCAAACATGAAAGTTGAAGATCTTTTTCTCCCCTTTCCAACAAGTACTAGATGGTCTCCATATCATTTGTGAAACTCAAATTATGATCAAAAGAAGGCAAAGGGGTTTTTAGGGTTCCATTTTCACAACTTTTGTATTTTGGGGCATAGTGACCTATAATTGATTCCATTGCTTCATGTCACATTCTAACATCAAAGAATATTCCTTAAGGATTATTTTGGGCCTTTGAATCAAGTGGATCCATGGTTTATTCATCACTTATTTTCCATTATTCAAAATTGCAAGAGGCATCAAAACTCATTAATCAAAATGTTTCAAGGCCCAATTTCAATTTAGGTGTGATTAGCAATTGATCAATAAGTGATCCATCATAGAATGTGTGGGTGTGCATGCATGGAGGAGGGTGTATTTCACATTATGCAAATTTGTCAAAAGGCCCAAAACTCATTAACCAAGGAGTGATTAAGACCTAAATGATCAGATGTGAAATAACCCTAAGTATTTAAGATTACTCATGCTAGGGTTAGAGAGAACACACGTTATTTTGGTGGAGTTTTCAAGTGAACCCTAAAAAAGATCATTCCTTCGAATCTCACATTCTACATGGGTTTTTCCAAAACTTCTTCCACCATCTGAACCCTTGTGATCCATAGAGCACAAAGCACTCACCATTGGAAGCTAAAAGCAAGGATAAGGGTAGCATAATCTCAGGTCAGTGCACTTTTTTGTGATCTTAAAGCTCTCTTTTTAAACGTGCATATTGATGTGTGATGCCCACTGATCATTCTGATGTAGTTTTTCTTGAGTTTGGACGCGTATATTGGTTGTATGTTGAGTTTGATTTGTTTGAACCGTGGCTTTTTCCATTCGATTTGCATTGTAGGTTGAGTATTTGTTAAAATGATGGTGATATTTGAATTCCTCATGTTTTTCTGGTTCGAATGGTGTACCTATATGCGTTTTCTGGGAAAATTATGGGTGAGGGTCGCCGGAGAAGACGACCGGAGCTAGGGCTCCGGCGTCTGGTTCTCCCTCCGGCCAGATTAGGGTTTTATGAGGTAGGAGACACAATCACGTCCGTCCATTTCTTGATCCAACGTCCCTCATGCTTCCACGTGTTTTATTTATTTTGTTTTTAACTTAAAGCTTGTGTGTATGCCATCCTACGCGTGCTACCATGTGCCTGCATCCCTGACCTTTTGTTTTAATTACTTTTTGAATTGATGATTTAATGTGGTACGTTGATCTGATCGTGTGGTGGAAATCTTGACAGCGCATTCAATGGACCATGTGCCTAGCACGTGGGAGTGTATTGTATGCTGATTGCTTTGGTGCACGCGTATGTTTTGGATTATGGTGTGCATGTTTATCTGGACCATTGATCTTAAATACTCTTTGATTGTGTTGACTGATTGGTGAACGTTAGATTGATCAGATGGTGTGTATTGAGTCTGCATGTTGACTTTTCCCATGTGTTTCCCTTTTGTTTTCGTTGATTTTTTGGTGGTTTGGGCCTGCTATTTACACACCCCCTTTCAGCCCATTTCAATTTTTCAACGTGTTTTTGTTACTTTTCACACCCCCTTGCACATTTTCATATTTTTATTTTATTTAATTGTTTGCATTTCATTTTAATTATTTTAAAAATAGTTTCTTGCATCCAAAAATTACCAGAAAATTCATGAATCATTTTTAGCATTTTATAAAATTTTATTTTTTATTTTTATTTTATTTTGATCATCTGCATTAATTATTTTAATAATTTCTTTTTGAATTTGTTTCATTTTGCACACATTGTATTGTAAAATTCATTTCTCATCATCCATAAAGCATTTTGAACTCATTCTTTTTGCATTCTTTCACCAACGCACTGAATTGCATTAAAATATTTTTCTCTCATTTTTAAAATCATTTCATATTGCATTTCAGCCATTTTCTTTTGCATATTGAATCATGACTCTCTCTTGAGATTGCTTCTCGTGCCATTGTTTGAGATTGCTTCTTTGACTTCATAAACCATGTTTAGATTGTTATAAGGTCACTTGATAGCCATTATATGTCATTTCCTGGATTTCATTTATCTCGTTTCTTTTACGTACGTCTGTTTTGTACTAACCTTTTATGCAGAGGCTGAGGTAAGTTATTTGAGGGTGTGGATAGTTATCCATGTCCACTCTCACTCTTTCTGTCTCTCATCTTTTCTTTTCTTTATGCTTAGGTTGTCGTCAAACCTCACTAACCGTAGGTCACCCATGCATGATAACATTAGGACTCTTAGTTTCCCTTTAGAGTTTCCTTTGTGTCTTCTCTCTTCTCATCTCAAAACTTCTTGAAAACACTTAATAAGGATAAAGTGTATTGTGCACGAGCCTTAAGCGTGGGGAATGAGAAATGAGGGGCTTCCTCTCATCTTTCTAGAGTGCTTGGCGAGCGTCCTGTCTTGGGACGATTCATTAAGTATTTGTCCCTGTGCCCTAGACTTTGGTGCAATGCAAGTTATGAACAAACTCAAGTCACTTCTGTCCTAAAAAATACAAACAAACTTCAAACCTTTTTGTCCTTCGGGATTGTCAAACTAAAGGCTATTTTCAAAAAGGGCACGTTACTTTCCGTCTGAGTCGCAAACAGGCACCGACCCTAACCGCCGGACGCGAACTTAACGTCGCTCATAAAAAACACAAAAAGAACTTGGTCCGAACTACGCTGACTCTGAATTTCCCATTGCACAAAGGGAGTACGTAGGCCTAGGACGTCGATGTCCTACCGAGTCTGTCTTTGTCTTCCCCTTCCTCGTGTCAGTACAACCATAGATTTTAGGATAAATCACCCTTAGATTAGACAACAAGCGTTGATCCCATCGAGTACGATGGACGCGTGGGGTGCTAGCACCTTCCCCTCGCGTAACCGACTCCCGAACCCAGGCTATGGTTGTGATGACCATTCCTTTCCCTCTTCCTCAGGTTTATACGGTGTTCCCTTTCCCCCTCTTGGGATAAATTTACACGGATGGCGACTCTGTTTTCCGCGCCACTCTGGCGACTCTGCTGGGGACGTACGGTTGACCTATGCTGGTCCATCCCCTCTAGCGAGTCGATCCTAGCGCTTGTTTGTTTTTGTTGGGTGTTTATTTGTTGTGCTATATTATGTTGTATATTACCGTTTTACAACTTTTACTGCATTGCATTTCATTTTTATTACTGTCATACAGGATATTGCTGTGTTGTGCTGGCTGTTTCTGTTTTGCAGGTTGGGTTGTTCTGAGAGCTAAGCCCAATACCCAGGCTTGAGTACACCCTAGGACTAGAGTGGAGAGTAGTGGGACCTATGTGCCCGCTTGGTACGTTTGTGTGTTCATGAAATTCACAACCAGACGAGGCTATCTTGGGACGCCTTCTAACGTGTGTGTCTTGCGCATGTTAGGATGTCGATCTAGAGAGCTGTCGACTCTGGTGACTGATCATCGAGGACCTTAGTGGAAACATCCCTCTTTAGTGGTGACAGTGGCAGACCACGTTCTGTGGAAAACCCATTCGCACCCGAGGGCCCACTTTGGAACTCGCATAGGATGACCCCTATCTTTTGAAGAGAATCAGTGGAGGCACTCCTCGATTGACGATAGTACTGTACCCCGAGGGATGAATGTACAATTGTTTCTCGACCTCAGTGCCAGAAGCTGAGGACCTTCCATTTTGGAGAATCAGTTGAGGCCTCCTCGATTGATGATGATGCCAAACCAGAAATGGTGAACGTATCATCATTTCTCGACCTGAGAGCCCGGGATACTGAACATCCTAGTACCCACTCGTGAGAGGGGATGGGTGTTTGCAGATTTGCAGGTAACTGAAACCTTCAACCTACCCAGTTTTTCTAGATTTCTCATCAATGTTGATTATCTGGGTTCCTGGTTATCTCAGTGGTTCGGTATTTTGGAATTCTGGTTTTCTGGGTTGTGGTTCTCGTTCAGTTAACAGCACAACACATCCAGCAGTGTTGCCTTGATCCCATGTTTGCATGAGCATATCATTTTTCTTGAATTCTGACATGTTTGACATTTTTCAGGGCTTGCATCTTACTGTTGATTCCGGTTTTCTGAGGTTACCTTGGCATGGATGTCCAGAGAAAGAAGACTGTTGCCTATTCGTTCCCAGATCCGACCTTGACGTTGATTCACAAGCTGATTAGTATGGCTGGTCCCGGAGTTCGTACAGAGTTCAGTGGAGGGTATGGGAGACTTCTGAAGTTTGTCTACAATATCTCCAAGTATGAGAAGGATTCAATTCATACACTTCTTCAGTTTTACGATCCGTCTTTGCGTTGCTTCACTTTCCCATACTACATCTTGGCCCCAACGTTGGAGGAGTTCTCATTTATTTTGGGAATCCCCATCAGGCATGACATAGTATTCTTTTCTGAAGAACACCCCGGGATAAAAGAAATGGCTATTGCTCTTCATATTGGTGAATCCGTTCTAAGCAGTAATATTGAGGAAAAACAAGGAGCTAAGGGTTTCTTATTGAAGTTCTTGTTTGATCAAGCTTGCATACATGTTAAAGAGAAGAATTGGACTGCTTTCCAAGCTATTCTGGCTATGTGCATCTATGGGATTGTCCTGTTTCCCAATGTTCCTGATCTGGTGGATATGCATGCTGTCAGAATCTTTATTTCAAAGAATCCTATACCTACCTTGCTAGGTGATGTGTATCATTCAGTCCACTACAAGAATGAAAATAGGCGGGGGGGAAACCGTGAGTTGTTGTCCACCGCTCTTATCTACTTGGTTTATGAGCCATCTCCCCGAAGCTGGCGCCTTCGTTGATACGAAAGATTCTCTGAAGTGGTCAAAGAGGTTAATGGGCTTGACTGCTGACAACATTGTCTGGTTCAACCGTGACTTGCTAGGAATAGAGATTATTTGCAAGTGCGGAGAGTTCCCTAATGTACCCTTGATAGGGAGAAGAGGTGGAATTAACTATAATCTTTCCCTTGTTATCAGGCAGTTTGGTTATCCTTTGAAACGTCCACCTGAAGAGCGAGATGTCAGAGAGTCCTTATTCTTCAATGGTATTGGGGATCAAGAGATGATAAGGAAGATTGTGAATGCTTTGAAGCAGGTGACCAAGAGGGGAAAAACTTCATTCGGGAAATGTAACAACCGGGCTTTTCCTTCCTATGAAGAGTGGATCAAGAAGAGAGTAGAAGAGGAGCTTCTTCCCTTCCCGGTAGAACCACCATCTTACCCCTTGCTGATTGAGCCTCCTACCACAGTTGAGATAGAGAAGTTTAACAAGTTATGGGCTGAAAAGGAAAAGCTGCGAGAAGAAAACAGTGATCTACAAAGAGAGATTTATCATTTGAAGCATGAGCGGGGTGAAGCTGTTCATATCGCCGAGTTGAAGACAGAGCTTCTCGCTGAGGCAGAAAAGGAGCTAAATGACAAGGTCGCATCCAGGAAAAGGATGAAACAAGCTCTAGACGGTATCAGTAAGGTTCTCGAGTCTAAGAAGGAAGAGTTGGACAAGGCTTTGTTAAAAATTCACAGGTTCAATGCTCACCGAGAAACTGTAATGGCTGAGAATAAGCAAAAAGAAGACGGTTATCTAGCTCAGATTGATCAATTGAAGTCGCAGCTCAAGAAGAAAGACGCTGAGATCCTATCAGTGGTATTCCAGAGACAAACAGTTGAGGGCCGACTCAATGAAGCCATAGCCTCCATAGAGGAACTGAAGGTCCAAGCTGAAGTGAAGAGACCTAGACATGAGGGACCTAGTATGGATGGTGTTTCTGGAGAAGACGCTTGGGAGTTACATTGCCGATACTTGGAAGGGATCATGCATAGGAGAGACGTTCTCATTCAAGATCTAATTCAGAGACTGAAGCATCCAGACACCAAAAAGTTGTTCGAGGAAATTCAAGACTGGAGCAAAAAGCATAATGGATGGGGGGGATTGACACTTGTGGACTTTTGATGACATGCCGTAGTTTTCTATTTTCTTCCATTGTTTGGACCACTACCAGACTTGTTGGTTGGGATCTATGATTATTGTGTTCAGACTTGTTATCTTGGATTTGTGATTGTTGACATTTGGTTTTCCTCTGGTTTTCTTAATATATGAGCAGAAGTTCCGTTCTATCTTGTTGATAAACTGGAATCAAGGGGTGGATCGCCCTGCGAATTTTCAAACATGTTCATTTGCATTTGCATATTCATAATCATTCTGCATAACAGGTGTTTATCTCTGGTGTTCTTATTTTTGTTCTCCTCCTCAGTACAGGATTGATCAGCCAGTTCATCGGTATTCTACTCAGTCTGTGATAACCAGAGGATAGCCATGGAACAACTCCGTGCAGAGATGCTTAAAATGAAGGTTCAGATGAGGCAGTTTGGGGAAGACATGCTGGTCATGTCCCAGGAGCAGAAGACGCTGAGGGAGGAGGTCAATCAGATGAAGGCTCAGATGGGTTTGGTCATGGAAATTTTGAAAACAGTGCTAAAGAAGGAAAACAGTCATGTGCTCGCTTCCATGACAGAGGTCCTTACTCCTCCCACCTCTTTGGGATTTGATTGTGGATTGCCTCATGAATCTCTTCCACAAGCTGAAGTTCCAGGACTTTCCAAACCGCAACCAGGTTGTGTCTCCCAAGATAAGCCTAAGAATAAAAAATGTGCACAGAGACCAAAGTAGCTTGAAAGAGTTTTTCATCCACTCCCTATGCCATATTCTCAACTATTGCAGCATCTCCTTCAGTTGCAACTGGTACAGAAAAGGACTTTGGCTCCTTTCACTGGTAATCCCCCACCAGGCTACAATGCAAAAGCCCATTGTGATTTCCATTCTGGGGCACCAGGGCATACTGTGGAGAAATGTAGGGCCCTTCAGCACGCTGTCCAGGATCTGATTGATTCGAGGAAAATTGAATTCACACCGAGCGGCATAAGCATACAAGGTGGTCCCACTCTAGCTGTTGAAAAAGAAGTGGGTATCCCCGTTGCTTCTCCCAAAGCCACATCAGGTCAGGGGCATTTCTTGCAGTCCTTGGTCTTAGAATCCCCACATCCGCAAATGCTGCCTACGCCTCGACTAAGTCTGAAGAGAAAAGTGCCTGAAAAGATTATGCGCTCGAATCAGGGTCAACAAGAGAACTGCTCTGAAAGGAGACAACAAAGATCACGGAGGCCTGAGAGAAGGTTTGATCCACTCCCTATTCCTCACAGCCATGTTCTAGCCCGTCTACTTGAAAGTTCTTTGGTTCAACTAAGGGATGCCAAGCCTGTCCCCGACCCTATTCCTCCTGATTATGACCTGGATGCCAGATGTGAATATCACTCAGACACACTGGGTCATTCAATTGAAAACTGCAACGTGTTCAAGCACAAGATGCAAGACCTGGTAGACTCAGAGATCATTGTATTCACTGAAGATGATATGTACATCAATGGAAGCCTCCTTTCTCAAATGAACACTCAGTCTGCAAGTACGTCCAGACAGAATTAAGCTTCCTCGGCAATGGCAATCTTCAGCTTCTTTACTGCATTTTCATTTGTAGTTTTTCATTTCTTGTTAAAGCATCGTATGCATGTAAGACTTGTTTGTTTTTTTTATGATGATATTAATGCAATGAGTGTGTTTTTCTTGAAGTAATCGATTCGTGTTCACTCTTAAATGTTTATATGCACTGCAATACCAATTTTCTTGTTTAGAACTCTTGAGGGAGGATGATGAGACGAAACGCAAAATCTCTGGTTGTATGTTCAAGGATAGAACCCTGTTGAGGATGTACAGGCATTGTTTCCAATCCCTAAACACTGGAGATATAAGGGAGATAGACCCTCGTTAACCCCTTTGAGCCTTGAAGTAGGAGTTTCCTTCGTTCGAAAAAACCCTCATACTTATCCCAGGGGCAGGGTAGGCGTCAGTTAGTTTGACCGAGCGTTCAAATTTCAAGGAAAGTGTGCATCCGAGGAACCATTACCTTCTATCCCACCGTCAAGAGGTCAAGAGATGTGAAACCACAACGGTTATCCATCAACAATCAAGGAGTGAGGCAGTCACAACCCTTCAAGCAAGTAAGACAACCAGTGTCACATGCTTTGTTCGAAAGGGGGAATAAAAAAGGAAAGCCCGCTAAGTCGAAACTTGGAAACAAGCGATTTAGGCAAAAGTTAGGGCATCCCGCTGGACTTCAAAATCGAAAAACTCAAAAGAGTCAGTCCAGGCAAAAATTAGGGATCAAAAAAGGCAAAAGAAAGAAAAAGCAAAAAACGAAAAGGATTACAAAAGAAAATCCTCGATAAGAACAAATTCCTGTGATTACGGGCACAAAAGATAAAAGGGGGTGACTGTCACTCCAAAACTTCCTTAGGCGTCAAACCATTAGTGGCATGGGTCCCTTAAAGATTGTAAACCTTTTGAGAGATGAGTGTTTGTGTCAGAGTAACTGAACATAGGACTGGAGAACATCACGAAGAGTGGGTGGGCACCGATAAATTTTGAGCCATAAATCCTTTTTTCTGAAACCGTGAAACAAACCACGTTACAACCCTTAAAAGTCCTAATTGAAACAGGGTTTATTCCGAAAGCGTACTTCAACAAGACAGTGTTCCTGACTCCTATGAGTTGTGCTAATGAGATTTGTTGGTATTGCACGTGCGCATTGTTTTGCCATTCAAAATCAAGGCCGCATCCCAGCCAGTGATTCATTCACATGGCTTGGCGACGCATTCAATAAAACTTCAAGGTTAACATGAGTGTTGCATTAGAATTATCATTCTCATAAATAACTTGTTCCGTTTGCATACATGTGCCTAAACACCAATGCAGCTTACACAGGGAACGTCAGTCAAGAAGCTTGATCCTGCCAAGTTGGGATGCTTGAAAATTTTGAAGGACAATCATATCAAAGGGCATGCTGCCAAGAGACTCAGTGTAGAGTGGGCTCTCCCCAGTAAGTCGTGTTAAGATGTAGCCAATCTGGGGCAGTCACGTCGAGAAATCTCTCCGAAATTCAGTTATTCTGGGGCATTCATTCTAAGATCAGGGGCAAAATCACTTCAAAGCTCATATTGGGGCAGGCCACCTCTAGAGCGTGGGAGATTATCCACTCCTGAAAATGGTTAATTGAAAACACCTCCTCAAGGTTCAAGATACTAAAGCAGAGTATTTTTCAAGTCATTACAATCCCTTGCGAGGTAATGTACTTCATGGGTTATGAAGACTGGGGCAGTTATGTCGAGATATGATAAATCTCTCCAAGAGTTTGAAGACCCTAGGGCAGTACGAACGCCCGATCTTCTATAAAATCCTCTTGAGATGATTTCTTCCATTAGACCTGATGGTCTGGGGCAAGTGAAAAGTTCAAAGAGCCGTTTATGACCATAAAGACAAGTTAGCTTGCAGGGCAACAACATTGTACTTCCCCGGTAGGGTTGCTCTCCCCAGCACTGAGATTGCACCTTTCCTCAGCAGAGCAGACCTTCCCCAGCAGGAGACTTGGGAAGTATTTTCTCCGGATCAAGACGTTATTTCCCCACAAAATCAGGGTGTTCACTTTCTCCATCCAGTCAGGGAGCGTGCTTTTGCCGACAATGTCATATTCTAGTCCCCAGCAAGGTGGGAGTAAAGTTATTCTCCCCATCAGCATGCTAGGTTCAGCAGTATCCCCAAGCAGGATGGTATATTGGACTGTTATCACCCAGCAGGTCCTAAGCCCATCTGTTATTGGCAATCCTCAGTAACGGACTTCCGGTTCCATTATTGGCATTCATTCTCAACTCCCCCAGCAGAGGAAGAATCTCAAGTTTCGGATGTGACCTTCAGTAAAGGACAGGCGTGATCCCCCGGTAGTGTGGATGTTCTGTTGGGATTTCATCCCCAATATAAGTTGTTGATCCAAAGGGTCTATCAGTATGACCCTTCTCAGCGGAGTTCCTGGATTCAGAGGACAATTTATTTTTGTCATCCCCAGCTGAATTGGTCATTTCTCTCCAACATTTATTTTGCTGGAGGGACCCCTTCTTCATATCATAAGCATTTGCATTTCATCCTCAAACGCGTAGCATTTCCACTTCATGTGGAACATTACGGCAAAATTCAAACATATTGCATTCGAAGCATAAGCCAGATTTGATGCTTTCCTTGCCAGTTCTCTTTCCCAGCAGGGATGGCATAACTCAGGAGATTTTGGAGGGATGCGTTCCTCATACTTGTGCTCCCCGGCAAAGTCTTTTATTTAGACTTCTCCTTTCCCCAGCGGAGTCATCTTATCTATGGATCGTGAATCCATTAGAAGTTTGCCTTGTTTGGCCTTTTTCTTTTGTGAAATCCAGTTCTCGCCTGGTATTCGGTTCTCGCTTGACATATTTTGTTTGCCAGTAGGGTTGGTTTAAACCAGAAGTTTTGTTTCACGTTATCCCCAACGAAGTCCACTTTATGTTAGTTATTCTTTGCGGGTGCAATTGAGGTTGTATTCGTTTTGTGGGTACGATTGAGGTCGTATTCGTATTTTCTTTGTGGGTAGAGTGATTGAGGTCAGTCTTCCTTTGCGGGTGCAATTGAGGTTTATTCGTTTTTGTGGGTGCGATTGAGGTCGTATTCATATTTTCTTTGTGGGTAGAGTGATTGAGGTCAGTCTTCCTTTGCGGGTGCAATTGAGGTTGTATTCGTTTTGTGGGTGCAATTGAGGTTGTATTCGTTTTTGTGGGTGCGATTAAGGTCGTATTCATATTTTCTTTGTGGGTAGAGTGATTGAGGTCGGTCTTCCTTTGCGGGTGCAATTGAGGTTGTATTCGTTTTTGTGGGTGCGATTGAGGTCGTATTCATATTTTCTTTGTGGGTAGAGTGATTGAGGTCAGTCTTCCTTTGCGGGTGCAATTGAGGTTGTATTCGTTTTTGTGGGTGCGATTGAGGTCGTATTCATATTTTCTTTGTGGGTAGAGTGATTGAGGTCAGTCTTCCTTTGAGGGTGCAATTGAGGTTGTATTCGTTTTGTGGGTGCGATCGAGGTCGTGTTCCTTTTTTTTCATTGTGAGAGTGATCGAGGCCAGTCTTCCTTTGCGGGTGCAATTGAGGTTTATTCGTTTTTGTGGGTGCGATTGAGGTCGTATTCATATTTTCTTTGTGGGTAGAGTCATTGAGGTCAGTCTTCCTTTGCGGGTGCAATTGAGGTTGTATTCGTTTTGTGGGTGCCATTGAGGTTGTATTCATTTTTGTGGGTGCGATTGAGGTCGTATTCATATTATCTTTGTGGGTAGAGTGATTGAGGTCAGTCTTCCTTTGCGGGTGCAATTGAGGTTGTATTCATTTTTGTGGGTGCGACTGAGGTCGTATTCATATTTTCTTTGTGGGTAGAGTGATTGAGGTCAGTCTTCCTTTGCAGGTGCAATTGAGTTTTTATTCGTTTTGTGGGTGCGATTGAGGTCGTATTCATATTTTCTTTGTGGGTAGAGTGATTGAGGTCAGTCTTCCTTTGAGGGTGCAATTGAGGTTGTATTCATTTTGTGGGTGCGATCGAGGTCGTGTTCCTTTTTTTTCCTTGTGAGAGTGATCAAGGCCAGTCTTCCTTTGAGGGTGCAATTGAGGTTGTATTCGTTTTGAGGGTGCGATTGAGGTCGTATTCATATTTTCTTTGTGGGTGGAGTGATTGAGGTCAGTCTCCCTTTGAGGGTACAATTGAGGTTGTATTCGTTTTTTTGTGGATACGGTTGAGGTCGTATTCGTATTTACTTTGTGGGTGCGATTGAGGTCGTATTCGTCTTATTTTTGTGGGTATGGTTGAGGTCATATTCCTTATTTTTCAGCACGCTCCATCTCGTTATTCTCACCATTAGCAAATTTTCGGGGCTCTTTCGGTATTCAATCCCCGCGTATCCTGGAATGTCTGAGAGCCGTCGCTATCATACCTTCAGGACCAAGTTGATTGAATAGGGGCAGCTGTAGCACCCCAAAATTTGCTCTCCCACCTTTAGTACTAACTGGCTTGTGTTTCATCTCATTTTGCATTATCATGTGTGCATATCATTGGTTCTTAGCATGGGGTCAAGGTGCCTGAGGCAAGTTCAAGAGGAGAAGATGTTCTTCAAAGGGTCAAGCAAGAGAGCTCAAGTGGATCACTCTCTCCTAACCAGTGCAGAAACTAGGGTTTTGAGATTCTTGGGTTTATTGCTCCAATGGGCAAGTTTCTTGGGTTTTTATCATCACCAAATGGCATATCTTATCTTTGTTGGAATGGATACACATCATATTCAGAAGACTTTGGATTTGGAGACCGTGATATTTCCTCCTAGACTGAGGGTACCAAGATTAGGGTTTGCTATAAAGTCAGTTTATTTCTGATTTTTTGGGAAAGAATTGATTCCATGGTCTTCCTTGGGTCCCTAAGTATCTAGGAATAATAGTTTGTCCATCAGTTTGGTTCATGAGAAGTTCAATTGGCCAATGGATTGGGAATCAGGAGAATCAGGAGAAAAGTCAACAGTGAGAGGGGAGTCAACTGTGAAAGCTTGAGGTTCTCTTCAAGGTTTTCAAGGTCTCACATCCTCATATGGTCTTCAAGGGTCAAATTTCATACCATTTATCAAGAATCAGGGGTTGGTACAAAAGTTACTAAATATGGAAATGACCTATAATTTGAAAGTTTCCTTTTTGGGCAAGTCCTTACACTACATTCAACTTGACTTGTCATCATCAAGAAAGCTTCAAATGAATTTTCCTCAAACATGAAAGTTGAAGATCTTTTTCTCCCCTTTCCAACAAGTACTAGATGGTCTCCATATCATTTGTGAAACTCAAGTTATGATCTAAAGAAGGCAAAGGGGTTTTTAGGGTTTCATTTTCACAACTTTTGCATTTTGGGGCATAGTGACCTATAATTGATTCCATTGCTTCATGTCACATTCTAACATCAAAGAATATTCCTTAAGGATTATTTTGGGCCTTTGAATCAAGTGGATCCATGGTTTATTCATCACTTATTTTCCATTATTTCAAAATTGCAAGAGGCATCAAAACTCATGAATCAAAATGTTTCAAGGCCCAATTTCAATTTAGGTGTGATTAGCAATTGATCAATAAGTGATCCATCATAGAATGTGTGGGTGTGCATGCATGGAGGAGGGTGTATTTCACATTATGCAAATTTGTCAAAAGGCCCAAAACTCATTAACCAAGGAGTGATTAAGACATAAATGATCAGATGTGAAATAACCCTAAGTATTTAAGATTACTCATGCTAGGGTTAGAGAGAACACACGTTATTTTGGTGGAGTTTTCAAGTGAACCCTAAAAAAGATCATTCCTTCGAATCTCACATTCTACAAGGGTTTTTCCAAAACTTCTTCCACCATCTGAACCCTTGTGATCCATAGAGCACAAAGCACTCACCGTTGGAAGCTAAAAGCAAGGATAAGGGTAGCATAATCTCAGGTCAGTGCACTTTTTCGTGATCTTAAAGCTCTCTTTTTAAACGTGCATATTGATGTGTGATGCCCACTGATCATTCTGATGTAGTTTTTCTTGATTTTGGACGCGTATATTGGTTGTATGATGAGTTTGATTTTTTTGAACCGTGGCTTTTTCCATTCGATTTGCATTGTAGGTTGAGTATTTGTTAAAATGATGGTGATATTTGAATTCATCATGTTTTTCTAGTTCGAATGGTGTACCTATATGCGTTTTCTGGGAAAATTATGGGTGAGGGTCACCGGAGAAGACGACCGGAGCTAGGGCTCCGGCGTCTGGTTCTCCCTCCGGCCAGATTAGGGTTTTATGAGGTAGGAGACACAATCACGTCCGTCCATTTCTTGATCCAACGTCCCTCATGCTTCCACGTGTTTTATTTATTTTGTTTTTAACTTAAAGCTTGTGTGTATGCCATCCTACGCGTGCTACCATGTGCCTGCATCCCTGACCTTTTGTTTTAATTACTTTTTGAATTGATGATTTAATGTGGTACGTTGATCTGATCGTGTGGTGGAAATCTTAACAGCGCATTAAATGGACCATGTGCCTAGCACGTGGGAGTGTATTGTATGCTGATTGCTTTGGTGCACGCGTGTGTTTTGGATTATGGTGTGCATGTTTATCTGGACCATTGATCTTAAATACTCTTTGATTGTGTTGACTGATTGTGAACGTTAGATTGATCAGATGGTGTGTATTGAGTCTGCATGTTGACTTTTCCCATGTGTTTCCTTTTTATTTTCGTTGATTTTTTTGTGGTTTGGGCCTGCTATTTACACACCCCCTTTCAGCTCATTTCAATTTTTCAACGTGTTTTTGTTACTTTTCACACCCCCTTGCACATTTTCATATTTTTATTTTCTTTAATTGTTTGCATTTAATTTTAATTATTTTAAAAATAGTTTCTTGCATCCAAAAATTACCAGAAAATTCATGAATCATTTTTAGAATTTTATAAAATTTTATTTTTTATTTTTATTTTATTTTTATCATCTGCATTAATTATTTTAATAATTTCTTTTTGAATTTGTTTCATTTTGCACACATTGCATTGTAAAATTCATTTCTCATCATCCAAAAAGCATTTTGAACTCATTCTTTTTGTATTCTTTCACCAATGCACTGAATTGTATTAAAATATTTTTCTCTCATTTTTAAAATCATTTCATATTGCATTTCAGCCCTTTTCTTTTGCATATTGAATCATGACTCTCTCTTGACTTTGCATGATTATTTGAGTGACTTATATTTTGAATTTTGGCATGAGTTTTTGATATGTTGTTTGTTTCTGGTTGAGCAATGTTGATAATTAATTTGGAAATTTTATAAGATGTTTTACTAGTTATGTGATTGCTCTTCGTTTGAGATCTTCTTGTGTGCATATCTCTGACCATGTCTGATTACTTGTTTGAAAAGGCACTTGTGCCATTGTTTGAGATTGCTTCTTTGACTTCATAAACCATGTTTAGATTGTTATAAGGTCACTTGATTGCCATTATATGTCATTTCCTGGATTTCATTTATCTCGTTTCTTTTACGTACGTCTGTTTTGTACTAACCTTTTATGCAGAGGCTGAGGTAAGTTATTTGAGTGTGTGGATAGTTATCCATGTCTACTCTCACTCTTTCCGTCTCTTATCTTTTCTTTTCTTTAGGCTTAGGTTGTCGTCAAACCTCACTAACCGTAGGTCACCCATGCATGATAACATTAGGACTCTTAGTTTCCCTTTAGAGTTTCCTTTGCGTCTTCTCTCTTCTCATCTCAAAACTTCTTGAAAACACTTAATAAGGATAAAGTGTATTGCGCACGAGCCTTAAGCGTGGGGAGTGAGAAATGAGGGGCTTCCTCTCATCTTTCTAGAGTGCTTGGAGAGCGTCCTGTCTTGGGACGATTCATTAAGTATTCGTCCTTGTGCCCTAGACTTTGGTGCAATGCAAGTTATGAACTAACTCAAGTCACTTCTGTCCTAAAAAATACAAACAAACTTCAAACCTTTTTATCCTTCGGGATTGTCAAACTAAAGGCTATTTTCAAAAAGGGCACGTTACTTTCCGTCTGTGTCGCAAACAGGCACCGACCCTAACCGCCGGACGCGAACTTAGCGTCGCTCATAAAAAACACAAAAAGAACTTGGTCTGAACTACGTTGACTCTGAATTACCCATTGCACAAAGGGAGTATGTAGGCCTAGGACGTCGACGTCCTACCGAGTCTGTCTTTGTCTTCCCCTTCCTCGTGTCAGTACAGCCATAGATTTTAGGATAACTCACCCTTAGATTAGACAACAAGCGTGGATCCCATCGAGTACGATGGACGCGTGGGGTGCTAGCTCCTTTCCCTCGCGTAACCGACTCCCGAACCCAGGCTATGGTTGCGATGACCATTCCTTTCCCTCTTCCTCAGGTTTATGCGGTGTTCCCTTTCCCCCTCTTGGGATAAATTTACACGGCTGGCGACTCTGTTTTCCGCGCCACCCTCGCGTTTGTACCTGGATGAAAATCCTGGGAGCGACAGTCCGCCTTCGGCCGGTCTTCATTTTCGAGTTCGCCTTCGGCCGTCCTCGTATTCTTTTATTGGTAAGTCCACCTTCGGCCGTCCTCGTATTCTTTTGTCCGATTTATTTAATCGAGTCGATTTAATTATTTTCGTTTTTATATTATTTTATTCTTGACTTTTATTTGGCAATATATTATTTTTCATCTTTATTATGTTTTGTCGCATTTTGAGAGCGTTTGCGAGATATTTGAGCTGAGGGGTAAAATGGTCATTTTGGGTAGTTAGATATTTTGTTATAAAAAGAGAAAAGAGAGAAATAGAGAGAAAAGGAGAAAGAAGAGAAAGAAAAGAGAAATATGAGAAAGAAAAGAGAGAAGAAGGGGAAGAAGAGAAAATCATCAAGACAAAGCTTGATCTTCGATTAATCGGGTAAGGGTGAGAAGTTTCAATTATATCTTGCTTGTATATGTATATGTATGTATTTGTTTGAATGTTTGGTTGAAAAATATATGTTTTCCACTTGATTGGAATTGTGATCATTTCGATAGAATCGATGTTTTAACGGTTAGAATTTGGAATAGATTGTGTAGAATAGTCGAGTAATGTTTGGGTTTAATCAGGAATACTCGTTGGTATGATTTAGGGAGTTTTGGATTGAGTTATACAGTTTGTGAGAGTTAGGGCAATAATGATGAAATAGTGAGAAATCGATGTTTTCACGGTTGGAATGCGGAATAAGTTGTGTAGTATAGTCGGATATGGATAGGAATTAATCGGGAATGGTTATTTGTGTGTTTTCGAGTGGTTTTGATCGAGTTTGGAGTTGGGATAAATTGATAAAATTATGTTTTAAAATATTTAAAAAATGGAAATTGTGTTGGATGGCTTTTTAATGGTGAAAATATTGTAGTATGTTGAATTCTGAGACCGGGGCTTTTTACGGAATCGAAATCGGAGGTCCGGAAGGCATTTAACGATCGAAAACTGGGTTTTTAACCAAGTCTGCACAGTTTGAGTTGACCTAAAGGACTTTGGGTCGACCTAAAGAACTTTGAGTCGACTCAAGACTCGACGCGAGCAGACTCACGAGTTACAGAATTTTTCCAAAATGTCAGATTTTGTTTTCTTCATAACTTTTGAACCGTAAGTCCCTTTTGACCCCCGTTCGAAGCGTTGGAAAGCTAATGAAATATTCTTTCTATTAAAAATGGTTTGGAGGGTAAAAGAGGATTTAATTCATTTGTGTTTTTGAGAATTAGTCGTGATGTCAGATGTTCTTATCGCATTAAATGCGTGCGGTAGGTATTTTGTCGTGTGTTATGCTATTACCATATAAACATGGAGCTTTTATGTGGTTTATATGATGTTGAAGCGTGTGATAAGTTGTTGTAATTGTTGTGGCCTCATGGAAAAATACTTTGTTGAATTGAATACAAATGTATGGTATTAATGTATGTTGTTGTGGGTAGCCTTCGTGGCGTGAATCCTAGTGTTGTGAGTATCATTGTATGATTGTAGGATTGTTGTGGTTGATGGTGAGTAATTCTTGATGTGAATTGATATGAGTGTATATGCTAAAATGCTAATTGTTGTGGTTTGTGGATTATGATGAAATGCATTGTTTATGTGAAATTCAATGTGTGTTATTTGGTGGCCTTATGGCAAGTAAAGGCATTGTTTGAATTGATTTCTAATGCATGATTATTGATGTTGAGATGGTTCACATGGTTGTATATATGTATGCATTTGATTGTCATGAGTCATTGTATTCCAAGCATCATGATATGTATCTTGTGATGTCGTGTGCCCTTGTGGGGTGTGAGCGACGAAACGATTCCAGAGGGAATCTGCTGTAACGGTCGTGTGCTTTATACAAAGAGGACCTAAAGCGACGTCATAGACGATCGTGTGCCTTATACAAAGAGGACCTAAAGCGATCGGATCATGTGCCTTATACAAAGAGGACCTAAAGCGATCCATAAACGTCGTGTGCCTTATACAAAGAGGACCTAAAGCGGTGGGAAACATCGTTTGCCCGACGGGGAGTTACACTAAGTAATAAGCGATGATTCCAATAATTCTTGAGTGAATTAATGATGAGAATGATGGATGGATTAGTACCGCATTGCGTTGCATAGAGTCGTTGTGTCGGTCTCTGTGCATTTGCATAAATCATGAATGGATTGATTATGTGTGGGAAATTGTGAATGAATTGATTATGTGTTGAGCTCGTGATAGCATTGGTGATTTGATATGCATTTGTGATAAATGCATTGGTTATGGATGATATGTTTTATGTATAGACATATGCTATGTTTTGTGGGGATGTTGTGCCTTACAATGATTGTATTAATTATCTATGGTATGCTATATATGAATATATGTGATGTGGTGGTGTGTTTCCATATGTCATAACTTTGGGATGCATTATGTGTGAATATGATAGTATGTTGGTATAATTGATATATGCTATGTGGTTGGATTATTAGAAATATGTTATGTATTTGTGGCATGCTATCTGTATTAGTATGTGATGCTTGTGGTGAGAATAATTATGCATGTGAATTTATATGTGTTGCATATTATTATGCAATCTTGATTTAGTTGTTATTTCTCACCCTTCTGTTGTGGTTTGTTGCTCTATGAGGCAATTGCAGATTAGTATCTTGGAGGCTTTTGTGAATATTAGTTCTCCATCCTTTTGTCGGTCTGTCTGCTCTAATACGTAACACGTGAGTCGGGGAACACTTTTGTTATATATGTATACATTTGTTGGATCGATTTTGTATTACCTTTGTATGAATATTTTGATGTTATAAAACAATTTATTTTGTAAAACAAGTCAGTTATGGATCTTTCCACTTTATTCCATAATTGAACTTTCCTTTTGTTGGAAAAAGTTTCCCTTATTGGTTTATTCCATTTTGTGTTATGTATCAAATTTATGAGCAGGGATTGTGTTTTCTTTCTTTAAATGTGGCATCCTTGTTTCTGTCTAAGAATAAATTTTTATTCACTCTAATTTATTTATGTATTATTTATCCACGATGGGAATTGGGGTGTTACACTGCTCACCGGAGAAGACGACCAGAGCTAGGGCTCCGGCGTCTGAAGGTTGAAGGTGAGTGATGTGGCATTCGCGCCAATTTTTGAATTTGAATTGTGTGATATGTTTAAATCTTGGCCAATTATTCTTCCACGTCATTTAATGAATCTATGTGGCACTTGTTTTTTGTTTGGTGCTGAGTTGATTTGGTTTGGGCTTAGCACGTGATTGATATTCCCACCCCTTGTTATTGAGCCCAAATGCGCACATAGCCTGATTTCCTTTGTATCAGAATTTACTGAGCGCACCCCCTCCTTTTGTTAGTTCTTTTTATTTTCTTTTTCTTATATTTTCTCATTTGATTTTTAGTTTATTATTTCCACACATGTTAAAAATTCAAAAAAATATATTTCTGATCCATGAGTGTCTTGACTTATTTTCCTTGATTTTTGTTTTATTTTTCCATTTATTTTTCTATTTTATTTTGAATTAATTTTGAGGTTGCTTTTACATGTTTACCCTTGAGCTAGGGTTTATATTTTGATGCCTTTGATTGCTTTCATGATCCAATTTTCTTACCATGCTTTAATACATCTTTGATGAATGTTTGAGGATTGATTTGGTGCTGAGATGTTGAATTTTTGGTTAATTCTTGATTGATTTTAATTGGTCCTCGATGCATGCTCGATTAGCCTCTTATGTGTGATGTTTCCAATCGATGTTGAAACTTTGTGATTCTTGTTGATTCCTTTCACACATTCCCTCTTGATGGATATAACATGAGTTTGGAATTTTATTTGGATTTTTATGAGGCATGTTTCTATTTTTGGTTGATACCTTCATGTGGTTTGTTTTTTTTGGATACTTGACCTAATTTGGATTCTCTTGACCACTTGTGCTTAAATGATGCTTGAAATGATTATTTGGTGTGATCATGTACTGTCTTAGCTTGATTGTGGCTTTGGAATCTTTCTCATTTGATCATTTTTCTATTTGTTGTTGACTTTCCAAATTGACAATGTCTTGACTTTGTTCCTTTGATGTTTTTGACCTAATCTTGCGGGTTGCTTTCTTGCATGATCTAATGAAAGTTTGAAGACTTTTGTTTGCTTTGAATGACATGTTTAAGCTTTTGATCCTCTTGATTTTGTGTCCATAGTGTGATCATTTCTTACTTCTTGCCTCACTTGATCATGTGTTTCTTATATGGATGTCTTAAGTGGATATTTGCATAGTTGTGGTGCATGTTTTGAAAGAGATCCTTGTTGTTTGTTCTTGCTATCCATGAGTTGATGTTTGGATTGATATACATGTTCACCTTGCTACCCATTTGCTTTCATGCCTTAATTCCACATTGTTTGATCATTTGAAGTGGTGTTGTGCATGAGTTAGTTTGTTGCTAATGGTTTGGATGTTGATGAGATGCATACTTGATGCCCTTGAGATTATTTTCTAATGTTTGAATTGGTTGACCATGAGATGACTTAAGTTCTGACTTG
The DNA here is from genome assembly GCA_022829125.1 of Lathyrus tuberosus. NCBI lineage: Eukaryota > Viridiplantae > Streptophyta > Magnoliopsida > Fabales > Fabaceae > Lathyrus > Lathyrus tuberosus. The sequence goes on along the minus strand of JALAZF010000041.1, from coordinate 3,033,941 downwards.
GATTCATTTTCATCTTACCTTGTTCATCTCATCTTTGTGGGGTGTTTAATGATGTTCAATTATGTTTCTTATACAAGTTTGCTTGCATCCTTTCTTGTTTGCTCCTACTTGCTTACTTGAACTTTCTTGTATGATCTTTGAAGCTTGATTAATGATATGAATTGGTTATGATATGCATGATGTTCTTGCTGTCCTCTCTTGTTTCTCATCTCTTATTTCCTCTTCTTCTTCATCTCTCTCACTTCTTTCCTTCCCCTTTGGATCTTAAGACTTGTTCAAGTCTTGTATTCACTTTTGTATGCTCCTTTAGGGTTCCCTAGTCCAACTTAATATTTGATTAAGCTTGGAGTAGGATAGATATTAGGATTCAAACCATGCATGCTAACATTAGGTAGAATCTTCCCCCCTTTACCTCAACCTTAGGGCCATCTTTGCATGATAATATTACGATAGAATTCCCGTAGTGTTTTCTTTTCCTTTGAGTCTTCTCTTCTCACCTCCTAACAACTCTAAGAGACTTAATAAGGAAAACATGCATTGCACACGAGCCTTAAGCATAGGAAATGAAGAATGATGGGTCTCCCTTCATTCTTCTAGAGTGTTGAGCAAACGTCCCATTGGGGGCGACCATGCGACGCATTCGTTCCCGTGTCATAGACTTTGGTGCAATGTAAGTTATGAACTAACTCAACTCACTTCTGTCTAAAAAACACAAAAACAAATTCAAATCTTCTTCATCCTTCGGGATTGTTAAGTTTCAAATCATTTTCAGAAAAGAGCACGTTACTTCTGTTCAGTCGTAAACAGGCATCGACCCTAACTGTCGGACACGAACTTAACTTTGCTCATAAAAAACACTAAGACCTCGTTAGGTCGAACTATGAATGCTCTGATTTCCTCTCTCTGGTTAGATTGAGGATACGTAGGGACAAGACGCGATGTCTTGGTGAGCAACCTCCCCCCATTAGTGCGTAGTCCGTCGAACTACGTTGACTCTGATTCTTCGTTCGTCCACGAAGATACATAGGCATTGGATTGCGATAATCCTTGCGAGTCTGTCTTTGCTTCCCCCTCCCCCATTTTCTGCTTAGCTGTAGACTTTAGGATAACTCACCCTTTGTTTAGACAACAAGCGTGGATCCCATCGAGTACGATGGACACGTGGGGGTGCTAATACCTTCCCCTCGCGTAACCGCCTCCCGAACCCAGACTATGGTTGCGATGACCATGTCTTTCCCTCTTTCAAGTTTTATTCGATCGTTTCCTTTCCCTGCGTTGGGATAAATAACGTTTGGTGGCGACTCTTCTGTTCTAGTTTCTCGCCGGTTATTTTTTCGTTGTTGCGCACTGAGAAGTAATGGAAGAAGAGAATTCATGACTAATATTTTTAGAATCACAAAACTCTAAGAATTATGCATTCTCGAATTCCTTGTCATGGTCACTTCTAACCTTTACAATTACACTGTTATTTTCCCTCTGAATACTTTTACACAGATCTTTGGAGACTTCAAACAAGTCTGATCTTTCTCTAATAAACTTCATCCACGTGAACCCATAAAAATCATCTATAATCACATAGACGTACCTCTTTCCACCTAAAATTTCTATCTTCATTGGTCCCATCAAATCCATATGAAGCAGTTCCAGCACCTTGGATATAGTCTGATGTTCCAACATTTTGTGAGACATCATACCCTGCTTTCTAATCTCACACTCACCACAGATTTTTCCTTCTTTAATATTAAGATTTGGCATTCCTCTAATGGCCCCTACATACATTATTTCCTTCATTCTTTTGGGATGGAGATGTCCAAGAATCTGGTGCCATAACTTCTCTTCATCCTCTTTGGTTATAGAACATGTGGAAGAATAAGCAGTCATTTGAGGGTCCCACAGATAGCAATTATCTTTGGACCTTATACCTCTCATTAGGATAGCATCTTTCTCATCTTTGACTATGCATTCTGACTTTGAAAAATTGACAAACAAACCTTGATCATAAAGCTGACTAATGCTAATAAGGTTAGCAGTTAATCATTTCACTAGAAGAACATCTTCTAAATTAGGAGACCCTGTACACATCAATCTTCCCACTCCTTTAATTTCTCCTTTAAATCCATCACCAAATCTGACAGACCCTAAGGGCTGAGACCTAATATCCACCAACTGCCTTGTTGAAGAGTAATTCGGGGGGTGTTTTTATCGTATCCACAAGGATTATGTGATATTTTGATGCTTGCCGTTCAATAGTCGAAATGTTTTAAGTAATGGGTTTTCAAATTGTTCTTGGTTTTGTAACATCAATTTTTGGTAGCAAAGAAGTAAACTATAACAAAGATGTTATAAGTTTTATAAAAGTATGTAAAGATTAGATTTCGCTAATCCTTCTCATACATATCCGATTAATCAAGCATATGAACTTAGTTCCGACCAATACAATCGCGTATCCTCTCGAATAAGTTTATGTCTAAAGCAAATTCGTGAGTATCGTTGTTTAAATCGTTAGATGATGTCTCACGCTAACAATCAAAACAACAACCGTTAAGATCAATACAAAGCGAATATTAAATCCCAAATCTATGTCTAGAGTTTGGTTTTTAAGAGATGAAGATATTAGGTCAAGATTTGGAAAATCAATGTCTAGAGTGATTAAAACCACAAATACAGTATTAAGAACAAACAACTTCATCATATATTGATCATCAACCTTGTTCATATACAAAATATCAAAAGAAATACATATAAGCAAGATTAACTACCTCTAATCTTAACACAAGAGGTGTTTAGCTACACATTTTCATGGTAGCTTAGATAACAAGTTTCAAGAGGAGATGAAAGAACATCTGCGTCGAATAATCGAGATCGGATGTGACTTCAGCTTCTCTATGTGAAAAATCACTCTTGGATGATCAGAACTCAGAAAAGCATGTTTTGGTGTGAAAATATCAAGTTATGATCCCAAGAAAATGTAAAAAACACTTTATAGTACACTTGGGATCTGATGCATTTGCACTGTGAATGATCCATTCGCATAGCGAATGAAGAAAATGGCACCTTAAGTGCCTTCTGAAAGTTAAACCGCCCTTGGCTATCATCGTGAGTTCGGAAAGCGAACAATTCATTCGCAAAGCGAACCACTTGCCAAAACATTCGCAAAGTGAATTTTGGGTCCTTTTGCCATTGCCTTACTCGCTGAGAGCTTCGCCAGAGTTCGCAAAGCGAACGTTCGCTGGGGACTTCACTAGGGTTCGCAAAGCGAACCAGCTGTTGTTTTCCTCTTTCTTTGGCAGCCTGCATCAATTCTTTGTGTCTTCTTTCTTTGATCAATTAGTGCATTTTCCTGCACAATAGCACATAAATTACAAGCACCAAAGGTATAAATATAATGAATGAAGAACAACAACAATTCACTACAAAAATCCATAATTAAGACATGAAAGTAATGAAAAATGCCAAGTATCAAATACAAATATATAGCATGTTTGACATCTAACAACTCTCCCCAACTAAGTTTTTGTTTGTCCTCAAGCAAAGTATGCCTCTCATTAAAAACAAGAGGATTTGTTCGTGTACTTGATTCAATCCAAGAAAGGATAAACGACTCAAATAAAACAACAATTGTAACAAAGCACAATTACATAATCCTAGAATCGACAATGGAAAAGAACTTGATTCTTAAAACAAATCTCAGACAATGTTTCCAGAAACAACTAAACCATCATGCTCATGTCACTCTAAAACTCCTCTTCGAAACAGGATTGAAGGAAATTAACTCGTTTGCAACCGCGGGGCAATTTCGCTCAAATGACAAATGAAGCAAATACTAAGCAATTCATACAATATCTAATCGATCACAAGAAATTATGGAAGCAAAAGATCACTAAGGGCTTTTATCGGTTGTAACTTGGCTGGGGTTAAAAACAAGGGACATATGTACACGACCATTAAAACAAGAAAGGGTAAAGACTATGAAGAGAATTCTTTTTCAAAATTTTTAATCTTGTTCAATCCTTATTTCTTTCTTTCACAATGCATTCTCTTCTTTTGATTTTCTTTTCTTTTTGTTCTTTTTCTTTCTTTTCTTTTCTTTTTTTTTTCAAATTCTTTGTCTTAGAATGCATTGTATCACCAACTCCTTTTTCTCTTTTCAAAATAAACCACTCTCCTCAACTTCAACATTGCCATAAGCTTAGCTTAAATTCTCTTCAAAACGGGTTAAAATCGGGTACATGATTCCAACAAAAATTTCATTTCGGCTTAAAAGAGGTTTCAAATACGCGCACACTCACAAGGTGACTTGAAGTGTTTTTGGAATGGTGGTTATACTCAAAGTGCACAAACATTGCCTTGATCATTTATATGCTTCTACAATTTCAAAACAACAAGCAAGATAAAGCATGAATTATAAGTATAAAACAACATTCATCATCAATCCAAAGCATTTAGTACATGGAGGTTTCTCACTTTTGTGGTTTTTGGACCTAAATGACACAAGCAATCAAATAGAGTCTTAACAAGAAACAACATTTTCATTTGTACAAAGACAACAAAGTTCCAATACATTCTAAATTCTAGAACTAGGTAACTATGTACCTTGCCACAACATCATGCTTAAAGTACTATCATAGCCATCCAATCTTTGAGGAATCCTCTTTGATGTACAATAAACACCAACCTAAGTTTCTTCCACAAAACATCCAAAAGTTGGAAATATTAACTTCCACAAGCATACCAACATAAAACAATAAAAAAGCATATTAACAGCTTAAGAGTTGAACATTCGTAAACTGAAGACTTCAACTCTTAATAACAACAATTAACACAAAAGCATACCAACAATTTAAAAGTTGAGCATTCGTAAACTGAAGAACTCAACTCTTAATAACAATAAGTAAAGCCGAAATATTAGTAAAATTAAAAATAGAAAACTTTACTAAAAAACAACATATATTTCTAATAATAATAATAATAATAATAATAATAATAATAATAATAATAATAATAATGTACTGGTGTGAATACACCTACAAAGTCAAAAGTACCACAAAAGGGTACAAGTGCATCGTAATAACCAAAATAATCCAACAAAGTGGATATAATACATCAATAAAAACTGAAATAAAAAAAATAGAATACAAGAAAAGTTCAATTTGATGCTCAAAGGAAGTACAAAATCATCACAACAAAAAATCAGTCCTCCTCGGAATCTGAAGCATGCACCTCGACCTCCTCCTCCTCTGAGCCAGATCTAGAACCAGATACCTCAACCTCAGCACCATCACCCTCCTCATTAGCATCATCAGCACCAGCTACGTCCTCTCCCTCTCCGAATACTGGCCTGGCCTCAGGCCAACCAGCATGTGCAAGGAACTGCTCCCTTGTCATCATCGTATGCTCAGTGGCGGGATCGCGAATCTGTAGCTGCAGTACTTGCATGGAGTCATGTAAATCAGTTATGGTACGCTGAGAAGCCAATATCCAGTCCCAGTTATACTGGCATATCTCCTGCTGATAAGGGTAAAAACTTTGAGACCCAGAACCAGAAGCATCCCCACCCCTTGTGCTGGCCTCAGCACCAGCACCTGATGTCTCACCCCTTGTCCCCTTAGGCTTGCAAAACTTGTCGACATAACGATCGTCGATCGCAGAAGGAATAGTGACCTGACGACATATGGGAATATCAACCCCAGTACCCGCACACAAAGACATAATCAGACATGGAAAAGCGAGAGGGGCATTCTTCCGAGAAGCGGAACCACCAAGGCCACTCTCCACAACTGCCCTTATCTCATCGGCAATAATACTGGCCACATCTATCTGCACGTTAGTCAAAATACTGTGAACAAGGTGAGCTAGTGGTATAGGGATGATAGACAAATGCGACTTCGGCTTAATGTTGGTTATCACCAAAAGCAATATAAGCTGAGCCAAAGGTTGCATATCCTCACGCCGGTACCCAATAGCAACCCTAGATGGGTTGAGTTCAACAGTTTTTCCCGGTTGAAGGAGATCTCTAGTCATTTGTGGAATATCTCGGTGAAGGTACAGGTCCCTATGGTGATCATCAATCTCGCTAGCTCTTAAAGGTAGAGGACTTCCAAGAATAATACTAATGGCCCTACGGTCAAATCTCACCACCTTCCCCCCAATGAAGGTTGCCCAACTAAATTGCTCGCCATCATCAGGAAGGGCGTTCGCATAAAATTCTCGGAAAAGCTCAACATTGTAGCTATCAACTGGAGTTATCAGTCGTCCCCATTTTTTTTCTTCCAAGAGTGCAGCCACGGACCGATAACTCCCTCTGTCACTCAAGTTGAACCTCTTTTCTGCCAAGATGGTTCTCTTTTCTAAGGTAAGATACCTTGCTGCCTATTTGGCACCCCTAAAGTGAGTGCCGTCAAACTGGATTGGCACTTGTCGCGATGTGGAGGCCTTTCTTTTTTTGGCGGGGTTAACTTTGGGGGCCATCTGCACACATCAACAAGTAAAACAGCAAAAAGTAGAAACACAATCATTAGAATTGGCACCAAAACAAAACCACAACTGAAACATCATAAAAAAAATTCAGAGTTCTGATATGTTCGCTCTAGAGTTCGCAAAGCGAAGGCTGGCGAACAATCGCCCTAGATTCGCAAAGCAAAGGTCTGGCGAATGCTCGCCCAGGTTCGTAAGGCGAACTGAACAGCAAACCCGCGAAAATTCAAAAAAACAACAGCAGCCAACAAGTCCAACCTTAGAGACCCTTTACAAAATCATTCTAATCTAAGGTTTGTACAAATTTCAACATGCATCAGCATCCAAACTTCAAAACAGAAGTGAAATCCCTAGAATCCAAAAATGTCTCTAATGTTTAATCTACAATCCTAACCATATTTCTAAATAGAAATTAAAAGAAAAAGAGATTCAAATCTGAGTTTGTAATCGAAATTGGGGAAAGAATTTGGTGAAATTTGAGGAACAGTGCACGTGAAAGATTGAGTTCTTAAGAGATTGAGTTGTTTTGTTTGAATGAGAGAGGCAAGAGTGGGAGTAGGGTTTTTCCTCTCATGTTCAGAAAATGATATGGGTCTTGGGCCTAAGTGTTGGCCCACCCAAAAAAATTAAAACCCTTTTTAAACTGAGGTGGCAGCAAACATACTTCCCCTGTCTCGCTGGGTTCGCAAAGCAAACTGGCTGGCGAATGCTCGCCCCAGACTCGCAAAGCGAACGCCAGCAAACATGACAAGTTTTGAAAATTTTTTTTTGCACTGCTGCCACTTCCTAAACCACTCTAAACATCAAACTTCATTTTAATAGCAAATAAAGCATTAAATACTTACAGTGTTGGGGTGCCTCCCAACAAGCGCTTGTTTAACGTCGGCTAAGCTCGACGGTCCGGAGACTTGACGGCTCGAAACCAAAAGCTAAAGAATTGGCTTCCGAGAAAAACACACTTCACTAACAGAGACATCAACCATAATCATGTCCGGACTTCGATCCCCTTTTCTTTAGAAACGACCAGTCCCAACATGACTTCATTAAAGCTACCTTCACATCTTCATCCTTTTTCTTCCGAAAACTCTCTCTTTCCAATTCTTTCTTCTTATGATCGCTTTCATCTACTTGATTTGCATACATCACTCCTTTGAACAATGTAAAACAAGCTTCTTCCTCTTTACCACTATCCTTGATTCGCACCTTCATTATGCCTTCATCAACGTCCACCAACATTTTGGCGGTTTTCATGAACGGTCTGCCCAATATAATCGGCGTATCTTCGTCCTCATCCATCTCAACAATCAAAAAATCAACCAGAAATAGAAATTTATCCACTTTTATCAGCACATCCTCCACAACACCATACGGACGAGTTCTTGACTTATCCGCAAGTTGCAATGTCATGGTTGTTGATTTTACATTCATATTTTCAAGTCTCTTAACCACGAACAAAGGAATTAAATTAATACTAGCACCCATTTCAACCAAAGCTTTGCATTTAAAATCATTACCTATAGTAATAGGTAAAGCTACTCTTCCCGGATCTTGCTCTTTCTGCGGAAGCACACTTTGAAAGACGGCACTACACTCGGCATTGAGATCAATGTTATCTTTGTTCGTGCACCTCTTCTTTTTCCTAAGTATGTCCTTCATGAATTTGACATACTTAGGCATTTGTTCAAGAGCTTCAGAGAAAGGAACAGTTACTTGCAACAGACTAAACAATTCTAAGAATCTTGCGTAATGCCTATCGTTCTCTTTTTTCTTTGGAGCATGGGGATATGGTAATCTTCTTTGTAAAACTTCCTTCTCATACTCCTTTCTTTCTTTTTCTTTCTTCTTCTTTACTTCTTCATCATTCTTTTCAACTACACCATTTTCATCATTTTTTTCGACTTCCTCCACTACAATATCATTTTCCTTTTCAACTACCACCTCATGTTCAACATCTCCTCCGATTGTTCTTCCACTTCTTGTGAAAATGGCCTTACAATGCCCCTTGGGATTTGGTTGAGTGATAGCGGAGAAGGATGGCCCCAGTTGCTTTTCGGCTAATTGCTTAGCAAGTTGTCCTACTTGAGATTCAAGATTTTTAATCGAAGCTTCCGTACTCTTTTGAGTTGCCATTGATAATTGCATGAATTAGGTGAAAGTCTCCTCCATTATTGAACTTCCACTTTGATCTTAGGGTGGTTGGTAAGGATTTTGTCTCCATCCTTGTTAATTTTGGTAGTTGCCTCTTGGTTGGTAGCCTTGTTGATTTTGGTACGGTTGTTGAGCATTTTGGTAAGGAGGTCTTCCTTGATAACCTTGAGTTGGATTTCCAGCATAATTTACCACTTCCACAACCGGAGGATAATATCCGGTAGGATGATCTCCTCTGCACAATTCACAACAAGCTACTTGCGCACTCTTGCTCTGAGAGTCATGAATCTCTTTGAGGTGTTTAGGGAGCTTGGACATTTGTTTCGTCAACAACTCAACTTGTTGGGATAATAACTTATTTTGAGCAAGTATAGCATCATTGGTTCCCAACTCAAGAACTCCCGGTGTCTTTTGAGAAGGGCCACAGTTATGGTTCCCCTGATGGTCGTTTAAATCCATCTTGTCAATGATGGAAATGGCTTCATCGGCACTTTTTCTCATTAAGGATCCACCCGCGGTGGCATCCAACAGTGTTTTATGAACCAACAGAAGACCATTTCGGAAATATGAATTTAAGAAAGCTCATCGAAACCATGCCTTTTACACTTTCTCAACATGGATTTGAATCTCTCCCAAGCTTCATTGAGAGATTCATTTCCACTCTGAGTGAAAACTGTAATTGCTGTTTTAGCCTCCATGAAACGATTGTGTGGAAAAAATCATTCCAAAAACTTTTCCTCAAGTACGTTCCAATCCGTCATGATTGCCGTAGATTGGTCAAGATACCATTCCTTGGCCTTCCCAATGAGGAAATGCGGGAATAGTCTCTTAAATTGTGATTCTTCTTCAGCTTCGGGTGCACCAGTTGCTCCTGCAATCTCATAGAACTTAGTCAAGTGTGTAAAAGGATCCTCGTGATCCATACCAATGAAAGGATTCTGATATAGAAGCGAGAGGATACCAGTTTTCATTTCTGAATGCCGACCATTCTGAGCATTGCGCAAAAATTGTGCAGTGTGTCTCGGACTATTTGTACAAGGTCTTGAAGCAGGTGGTGGTGGTGGTGGAGCAACCATAGTTGGTGGTACCTGTGGTATTTGAGTCGAAGTTAAACTTTCATCTCGTTCTCGTCTTTCTTTGACAAGTTGCCTCCTTTGCCTTGTTCTGCTATTTAATTTATGCGCAGTTCTTTTGATTTCAGGATCAAAAAGAAGTTGGTATGCGGGTAACTTCCCTCGCATAAAACGGAGTCTGCACACTAAACCAAACAAATCAACAAGCACAAGAAAAATTTAAACAAGCTTAAAACAAAACAACTATTGCAATGCTTGCAATATCAAACAACAATCCCCAGCAACGGTGTAACACCCTAAACCCCCGCGACAATTAATAACAAAATAACGGAGTAAAAATAACACACATAGATTTAGGATGCTACTTTCAACTATTCAACTTCTCATGCATACTAAAAGTAATACATCAACATCGAAATTAAAACATGGTATTTAAACATTTCTACAGCAGCGGAAATTCAACGAAATCTGAAATATGTTCAACCACACATAACATAATCAAATAAACAAGTAATAACACATAACAAGGTAAAGGACTCTAAGCGTCCCGACAACCCGGTGTTACAATCAGAGCAGGCGCGGCTCGATGACATAAAAGAGAATACCTCGTCTTCGCTAACTCCAACTCCAAACTACTCCTGCGTATCTGCACGTTACCCACGTGGAGGTAACATTCAAACAGAAGGGGTGAGATTCTCAAAATCACATAAGAAAAGCATAATATACATATGAAAGAACATAATTCTTATACGGCTCACCCTAGGCACACAACATCCACACAAACACGACAACATCAACACAATACGAATGTCCATATAGGCATATAATTTTATGCATCACAACACGACACAATGCAATGCAATGAGACCTACTACTCGACTCAATGCATGTGGTACCAATTCAACCCCTGTTTCATGGTCATAATCCCCGTCGGGATTTCATAATAGTCACTCACACCCCATATGGGCACACGACATCCGTGATCGCTCACACCCCGTATGGGCACACGATCACCCGTAATCGCTCACACCCCACATGGGCGCACGATTACCTCAACAACAACCACAACACCAACACGATTCTATTTCAAAGAATACGAATAAGATGCTCACACCCCACATGGGCACATGGCTTATCACACAACTTATGCAACATGCTATGCATTCAACCACAACATCATACCACATTATAAGCAACCACTATTGCATTTACAAGTTATGCCACAACACAACATGCTATAACTAATCAACAACATCAACATACAACATCATAAGCAACAACCATTATATTTACACGGTACGCCACAATAACTCAACAACAACAACATGCAACATCATAAGCAACATCTATTGCACTCAGCAACAACATACAACAACAACGTAAAGCATAGGACTAGCATATCACCAATACATTACCTCACGACTGCCCAACATACAACATATACCTGCTCAAACATGCAAACATTGCAATCCACAACAACGACACGCATACACACCAACGAATCCATCATTTCAACTTACAACACATAACAACATACACAAACCTCAATTAACGCGTCAAAGGGTTAGAATTCTGGTATTGAAATCAATTTTTATAAATAGTATGTGAAACCAGCTTTCCAATGCTTCGAACGGCGACTGAAACGGACCTACAGATCAAAAGATACGAATTTTTAAAGTTTCAGAAAATTCGGTTCGTCTCAGCTCTGCTCGCCTGACGCTCGCCTGGCAACCATCTGGTGAACTTTCGCCTGGCGACCATCTGGTGGATTTTCACCTGGCAGATTTTCCTTTCGCCTGGCGGATTCCCCTTTCGCCTCATGCTCTCCTGGCAGAGCAGTGGTGAATCTTCTTCCCCATACAAAATCCAGAACCCCCATTTTTCACCCTTCGCTCGCCTCTTAATTCGCCTGGCGACCATCTGGCGGATTTTCGCCTGGTGACCATCTGGCGGATTTTTTCCTGGCGGATTTCCTTTTGCCTTGCGAATCTGGCAGGATCAGCAATCTCTCAATTGCGATTCTGCACGACTCAGACCTCAATTCTTCCCCAATTTCACTCCCAATTCAGTCCAAAAACACACATATAATCACATATTAACATACAAACAAGTAGGAAATGCATAAATCACATTTCAACCGATAAATTTGTGCATTCTTCCCCTTATCAAAACTTCCGACACGCAAAACCCCAATCCCCAAATCAACACAAACAACACATAGGGATGATCCTAATGGTTTATCTACCCTCATACAAACATTATGCAACCCTTAGAGATTAAAGAACCCCACCCTTACCTTAGATGAAGATTCTTCCGATGTCTCTAGGCCCTAGCTCTGCTTCTCCCTTTTCCTCAGAGCGGTTCTCCCAAAATGATCGTACCAACAACGACTTCTCCTTTCTCTCCAATTCCTTTTTGTCCACTATACCCTTAGGACCCTTAATATTTTTTCCCAACTTCGTCCTCACTTATCCTCGCACAATTACCACTTAGCCCTTCCTTTTATTTTAAAATAATAATAATATATCATATAATCATATTACTATTACCAAAATATTGTTAACACATCACATACTTCGAAATACTCTCAGCACTCCCTTAACATCATCAATACCCCCACAACACAGGTTATCAGGTATCAAAATATTCCACCAAAATTCACCTAACTCACGAATATCTATAATAACTTAATTAAATAAATACCCTAATTATTTTGGGGCGTTACAACTCTCCCCCACTTAGAATATTTTCGTCTTCGGAAATTCACCTGATACGAACAACTCAGGATACGCCCCATGCATACTGCTCTCCTACTCTCAAGTTATGAAAGGCAACACCATGAGTGACACAAAACAATAACCCACTTCAACACAAAATGCAATGTCCACACAATGCACTCGACAACCAATTCGAGATGCAATGAATAACCGAGTTACGCACACTCGTGTTCACTCATGAACCAGAACACAACACAATCATTACCATCACCACAGGAATAAGAACATAAAGTTCCATGACACAACATTGCCCTAACCACCTCCACATAACCGGAACACCAACCTCGTAGTCACACAATCATCAAGAAAATAATTGTACGATTTACCAATAGGACATGTAACTGGTAGTACATGATTAATATTTAGACCTTTCACCAAATCACTTTCATTCCTGCAGGTCATAATGTTCAACCTTTGAACTTCTACCGTTCACACACGTATATTCGAAACGCGCTACATCACGCTTCTGCTGCGCACTCTGATTACTCGCAACTATCAAATCCACTAATTTTACATCCAACTTCTGACTCTCTCCAACATTCACCAGGAAGTCATCATTCACCTTTTATATACCCAACCTCTCACTCTACAGCGTCAGCTCACACACCAGATATAAGTCTTCGGACTACTACTCAATTCTAATTCTCTGACCATCAAAGCAGACATATGAAAAGACTTTCGACTTAACTCATCATGCACAACATTAACTTTATCAATTGGATAATTCAAGCCAAGGTCATAATTCCACAGAAATTCCAACCATCCTCGTCGTCTCGTACGCTATTCTTCTGACTAAACAGGCGTGCTACACTATTGCGATTACTAAACACTTCGAGTCCAGATCCATAAAAATAATACCTACGGATCCTTAACACAAATGCAACCGCAGCCAATCCCAAATCTCGGGAAGAATATACCCTTTCATGAATCTTCAATTGTCGTAAAGCATAAGTTACAGCTTCACCATCTCACAATAGTACACTGTCTAAACTCATCACAAACACATCCCAATACCCCACAAACGGTTTATTAGGATCAGGCATAATCAGAACTGGAGCCGTAGTCAACCTCTACTTCAGCCCTCTAAAACTTTCCTCACAATGAACATCCCTACACAATTAACTTACCCTTCGCAAGTCAACTAAGACAAAATGCTAACTTGGAAGAGTCATCCATAACCTGCGGTAATCACCCACTAAGTTCGAAAATCCTCTAATCTCTTTAACCAACTTTGGAGATTTCCCATTGTAGGTCCGCATCTAGTTTGGATAGATCCACGACAACACGCTTATCTGCAATAGCATGACCAAGAACTCATCCTTATCAACCAAAATTCACACATTGATAACTTAGCATAACTTCATCTTTCTTCAATACTTGTAACTCAATTCTCAAATACTCCACGCGTTCTTCTTCTGATTTTATAATGGATCAGAATACCCCAAAGAACACCACTTCGAACTTATCCGATTAAGTACGGAAGATATGGTTCGTAATCCCCACACACACCAACGCATTATAAGCACCGAACAACATCATCCTATATTGTAATACTCCAAACTGAGTTTCAAAGATTCCTAGTCATATATTCTTGAAAGTGGACACTTATTCTTAAGCACTTTGGAGAGTTATTAATCTTGCATAGAAACACACTTATCCATTGGAGTGCCTACCCGTCAAATAGTACACAAATCTCATTTATGTCCATCATTGGAATAACCTCCCTATCAACAAACAGCCGTTTAGTATAGGTTCAACACTCTCCAATGATAGATATGCAAGAGTAATACTACTACAATCATAACATACACAACCGTCGAAATTCATTCTGAGTTCAAAACAATTTATCCAAAACAGCTTAACAACCTCTGGTTCTGGTTACCACATTCCATATCTATTCTTCTTACGGGGTTTTGACCTAATAAATGTTTCCGTTGGCACGAGATTTCCAACCCATAACAAAGTAATACCATCAAGGAACTTCAAATCATCTGTGATTGGTCACAATTCACACTCAAGCTATCTAGCATACAACTGTGAGTTCCCATACTAATCACCAATTAGCACGCGACCTCAAGCTATCATCCATTTCTCTACTAACAATACCGAAGCTCTCCAAGGCGACACCCTTGGTCTCACAAATCTTCTTTCTAGTAAATCTTTTAACTGATCTTTCAGTTATACTAATTCTAACGCCAAGATCATGTATGATGCCATAGAATATGGTACCAGGGATAAGATCAACAGAGAATTCCACCTCTATCTTTAGCGGCACGTCCGATATGTCATCCAAAACACGCCTAGAACTCACGCACAACTGGTAGTTCATCGACGTGACTTTACTGCTACTCTCTAGAATACCATCAACGCAAACATGGCAACATCTGAGCATCATCTCTTGAGAGTTCTTCTACTTACTTAGCAGGCATAACCTTAAATCTTCACTTTCGTCAAAGTTAAGTTCACTCTTTACTCTCTAAGAAGTAACCATCCACAATACCAGATCATTTCCTCTCGGAGACATCCCAACTTACCGACGTACAAAACCTTAAATCTGTCTCATCTTCAGATATATAAGAATATGCATCGGCTCATCAACACCATCGGTAAGCACTTTGCTTAACTCTGAACAATTCACCGAACACACTATCTAAGCTGACAAGATACGTCTAATCCATCCCGCATGATCCCGTATACTATCAACAAGAGATTAAGGGTGATCAGTTCCTCAATTTGTCAATAGACAACCAACCATCATGATGGGGCATAAATCATCTTTACCAAACTATAATAGTGTTCCTCACATCTTGTGCATAAGCTATCTAAGGCACAATCCTTAGTTGACACAAGCATTCTCTCTGTATTTCCTTCAGCTTCAGAAACAACACACTCTCACAACTCCTACATCCTTGAAATCAGCAGCACACTACCTTACTTATCCAAACGATTGGTAACTACAAGGTTTAGCTCCTACCAATGCATCTCAAGAGTAACATCATCTCATTCCAATTGAAGACAAATGGTTCCCATCCTTAGGGAACACGTCACGATACTCCACGCGTCGCTGGCCAACCTCTAGCCAAACATTGCCTCCTACCTCACAAGGAAGCGAACAGCGAGGACACATGTTCGTCTTCCCTCGAGGGTCACGCCATTCTCAAACAGGTGAACAATCTAACACTGCACTCCCTCATGTAGTAACACGATACCCGCTCTCTTCAACAACGGGAACAACATTGTCCCAATCAACAATCGCACTCTTGCAATCAACAACACACTAAGCCAACACTCCGCACCTGAAGCATCTTGGAGAAACACAAGCTTCTCCCCCACTTGTCTCACTCTCATCCTGCAAACAAGGGATATAGAAAAACAAGAAAGCACTGATAGTGTTTCACACACATATCACGAACTAAGGGACAAATAACATTGACAATGTTCAACTGTCACACCACAACGACTCGACAACTTGGTCGGACAGACCGACCTGCTCTGATACCACTTTGTAACACCCTAAACCCCCGCGACAATTAATAACAAAATATCAGAGTAAAAATAACGCACATAGATTTAGGATGCTACTTTCAACTATTCAACTTCTCATGCATACTAAAAGTAATACATCAACATCGAAATTAAAACATGGTATTTAAACATTTCTACAGCAGTGGAAATTCAACGAAATCTGAAACATGTTCAACCACACATAACATAATCAAATAAACGAGTAATAACACATAACAAGGTAAAGGACTCTAAGCGTCCCGACAACCTGGTGTTACAATCAGAGCAGGCGCGACTCGATGACATAAAAGAGAATACCTCGTTTTCCCTAACTCCAACTCCGAACTACTCCTGCGTATCTGCACGTTACCCACGTGGAGGTAACATTCAAACAGAAGGGGTGAGATTCTCAAAATCACATAAGAAAAGCATAATATACGTATGAAAGACCATAATTCTTATACGGCTCACCCTAGGCACACAACATCCACACAAACACGACAACATCAACACAACACGAATGTCCATATAAGCATATAATTTTATGCATCACAACACGACACAATGAAATGCAATGAGACGTACTACTCGACTCAATGCATGTGGTACCAATTCGACCCCTGTTTTATGGTCATAATCCCCGTCGGGATTTCATAATAGTCGCTCACACCCCATATGGGCACACGACATCCGTGATCGCTCACACCCCACATGGGCACGCGATCACCCGTAATCGCTCACACCCCAAATAGGCACACAATTACCTCAACAACAACCACAACACCAACATGATTCTATTTCAAAGAATCCGAAGAAGACGTTCACACCCCACATGGGCACACGGCTTATCACACAACTTATGCAACATGCTATGCATTCAACCACAACATCATACCACATCATAAGCAACCACTATTGCATTTACAAGTTATGCCACAACACAACATGCCATAACTAATCAATAACACCATCATACAACATCATAAGCAACAACCATTATATTTACACGGTATGCCACAATAACTCAACTACAACATCATGCAACATCATAAGCAACAACTATTGCACTCAGCAATAACATTCAACAACGACGTAAAGCATAGGACTAGCATATCACCAATACATTACCTCACGACTGCCGAACATACAGCATATACCTGCTCAAACATGCAAACATTGCAATCCACAACAACGACACGCATACACACCAACGAATCCATCATTTCAACTTACCACACATAACAACATACACAAAACTCAATTAACGCATCAAAGGGTTGGAATTCTGGCATTGAAATCAATTTTTATAAATAGTATGCAAAACCAGCTTTCCAACGCTTCGAACGGCGACTGAAACGGGCCTACGGATCAAAAGATACGCATTTTTAAAGTTTCAGAAAATTCGGTTGTCTCAGCTCTACTCGCCTGGCGACCATCTGGAAAACTTTCGCCTGGTGACCATCTGGCAGATTTTCCTTTCGCCTGGCGGATTCCCCTTTCGCCTCATGCTCGCCTGGCGGAGCAGTGGCGAATCTTCTTCCCCATACAAAATCCAGAACCCCCATTTTTCACCCTTCGCTCGCCTCTTAATTCGCCTGGCGACCATCTGGCGGATTTTCTCCTGGCGACCATCTGGCGGATTTTTTCCTGGCGGATTTCCTTTTTCCTGGCGAATCTGACAGGATCAGCAATCTTGCAATTGCGATTCTGCACGACTCAGACCTCAATTCTTCCCCAATTTCACTCCCAATTCAGTCCAAAAACACACATATAATCACATATTAACATAAAAACAAGTAAGAAATGCAGAAATCACATTTTAACCGATAAATTTATGCATTCTTCCCCTTATCAAAACTTTCAACATGCAAAACCCCAATCCCCAAATCAACACAAACATCACATAGGGATGATCCTAATGGTTTATCTACCCTCATACAAACATTATGCAATCCTTAGAGATTAAAGAACCCCACCATTACCTTAGATGAAGATTCTTCCGATGTATCTAGGCCCTAGCTCGGCTTCTTGCTTTTCCTCAAAGTGGTTCTCCCAAAATGATCGTACCAACAACGACTTCTCCTTTCTCTCCAATTCCTTTTAGTCCACTATACCCTTAGGACCCTTAATATGTTTTCCCAACTTCGTCCTCACTTATCCTCGCACAATTACCACTTAGCCCTTCCTTTTATTTTAAAATAATAATAATAATATATCATATAATCATATTATTATTACCAAAATATTGTTAACACATCACATACTTCTAAATACTCTCAGCACCCCCTTAACATCATCAATACCCCATAACACAGGTCATCAGGTATCAAAATATTCCACCAAAATTCACCTAACTCACGAATATCTATAATAACTTAATTAAATAAATACCCTAATTATTTTGGGGCGTTACAAACAGTGCCATTTTGTTGAAGAGTAATTCGGGGGGTGTTTTTATCGTATCCACATGGATTGTGTGATATTTTGATGCTTGTCGTTCAATAGTCGAAACGTTTTAAGTAAGAGGTTTTCAAATTGTTCTTGGTTTTGTAACATCAATTTTTGGTAGCAAAGAAGTAAACTATAACAAAGATGCTATAAGTTTTATAAAAGTATGTCAAGATTAGATTTCGCTAATCCTTCTCATACATATCCGATTAATCAAGTATATGAACTTAGTTCCGACCAATACAATCGTGTATCCTCTCAAATAAGTTTATGTCTAAAGCAAATCGTGAGTATCGTTGTTTAAATTGTTAGATGATGTCTCACGCTAACAATCGAAACAACAACCGTTAAGATCAATACAAAGCAAATATTAAATCCCAAATCTATGTCTAGAGTTTGGTTTTTAAGAGATGAAGATATTAGGTCAAGATTTGGAAAATCTATGTCTAGAGTGATTCAAACCACAAATACATTATTAAGAACAAACAACTTCATCATATATTGATCATCAACCTTGTTCATATAAAAAATATCAAAAGAAATACATATAAGCAAGATTAACTACCTCTAATCTTAACACAAGAGGTGTTTAGCTACTCATTTTCATGGTAGCTTGGATAACAGGTTTCAAGAGGAGATGAAAGAACATCCGCATCGAATAATCGAGATCGGATGTGACTTCAGCTTCTCTATGTGAAAAATCACTCTTGGATGATCAAAACTTAAAAAAGTATGTTTTGGTGTGAAAATATCAAGTTATAATCCCAAGAAAATGTAAAAAACACTTTATAGTACACTTGGGATCTGATGCATTCGCACTGCGAATGATCCATTCGCCTAGCGAATGAAGAAAATGGCACCTTAAGTGCCTTCTAAAAGTTAAACCGCCCTTGGCTGTCATCGATTCATTCGCAAAGCGAACCACTCGCCAAAACATTCGCAAAGCGAATTTTGGGTCCGTTTGCCACTGCCTTACTAGCTGAGAGCTTCTCCACAGTTTGCAAACCGAACGTTCGCTGGGGACTTCTCCAAGGTTTGCAAAGCGAACCAGCTGTTGTTTTCCTCTTTCTTTGGTAGCCTGCATCAATTCTGTGTGTCTTCTTTCTTTGATCTATTAGTGCACTTTCCTGCACAATAGCACACAAATTACAAGCACAAAGGTATAAATATAATGCATGAAGAACAACAACAATTCACTACAAAAATCCACAATTAAGACATGAAAGTAACGAAAAATGCCAAGTATCAAATACAAATATATAGCATGTTTAACATCTAACATGCCTCTGAATCCCTGTCATGTGTCTAGAGCATCCATTGTCAAAGTATCGGTCTTCTCTAGTTGAAGCCCTCAAGGAGGTGTGAGCCATAAGATTCACATCCCTATTGATAGACCTTCTTTTTTTACTCACTTAATTAGCTTTGGCATGAGCTGAAGATTGTTGCACAGGATATAGCTTATAACAGAAGGGCTTAATGTAACCATACTCACCACAGTAATGACACCTCCAAGTTGATGCGTTAGATTTTGTTGAAGACACACCATGTCTGCCAAGATGTTGTAACATGTGGTTAGACATGGTGACCATTTTCTTCTTTTCAGAAGGGAGGAACTCTTCTACAGACTTATTGTTTTATTGATCATCAGACAGATAATCACCTCTTGCATTTCCATAATCTTTCACCACATCATATTCGTTACTCATTCTTCTCAATGAGTCTGTCATGTTATTAAGCTTAGATTTTAGGAAGGTTACCTCATCTTGAAGGTGATAAACATTACATAGAAGTTCTTTCTTCTCATTCTCCAATGCAGCTATGATCTTCCTCTGATTTTCCTCTGTCTTACTATGTTCTTCACACTTGTTACAAGTTTCCTTGTAAGACATATCGAGATCTTTATAGATGAAATTTTTTGCACAAGATTCTCCTCATCAGCCCATCTACCAGAGAGAGTAGTCACAAGGTTGACTGTCTCAGAATTAGATTCATCTTCTGACTCATCATCATCAGACCATGATACAGACAACCCTTTCTTTTGCTTCTTGATAAAAGTGGGACATTCTGACTTGATGTGAAAAAAACCCTCACACTCATAGCATTGTATTCCTTTGCCTTGATTTAACTTCTCTTCAATCCTGGCATTCTTTTGAGAGTCATTGTTATTTCTGATGTCGGATGAGATGTTCTTGACTCTTAATCTTCCTCTTCTGTCCACCCTTTTCAGAACCTTGTTGAGTTGCCTCCCAAGAAGCACAATAACATTATATATATCTTCATCTGTATCTAGGTCACATTTATCTTCTGAGTCTTTAGCATTTGACATAAAGGCTATGTTCTTCTTCTTTTCAGCCTTTTCACTGATCCTTAATTCAAAGGTCTGAAGAGATCCCATAAGCTCATCAACTTTCATGTTGTTTATGTCTTGGGCTTCTTCAATGGCAGTTACCTTCATGTCAAATCTCTTTGGAAGAGATCCAAAAAAATTTCTGACCAACTTAGCTTCTGAAATCTTCTCCCCCAGAGAACTTGAGGCATTGGCTATCTCAATAGTATTCATGTGAAAATCATGAATGCTCTCATCCTCCTTCATTTTCAAGTTCTCAAACTTGGTGGTAAGAAGTTGTAGTCTTGACATCTTCACCTTAGAAGTTCCTTCACGAGCAGTCTTCAAAATCTCTTAAGCATCTTTAGCAACAGTACAATTATTTATCAGTCTGAAGATGTTCTTGTCCACTCTATTAAACAGGGCATTCAGTGCTTTGGAGTTTCCCTGAGCTAGCTTGTCATCTTCATCATCCCAGTCTTCCTCAGCCTTCAGCACATCAGTAATATTACCATCCTTATCTCTAGCCATTGGTGGATCCCATCCCTTGACCACAAACTTCCAAGCCTTGTTGTCCATAGCCTTCAGAAAGGCCACCATACATGCCTTCCAATAATCATACTTGGTTCCATCAATGATGGGTGGTCTGTTCACAAAACCTCCTTCCTTATCCATTGTACCAGAAAGTATCTTCCTTAGATCTCACCTTGATACAAAGCAGGATGCCTGCCCTGATACCAATTGAAATTCTGGTATACAGATATCAGATGTCCTAAGAGATGTCGAGACATTGATATCTTTGTAAAACACAAAGACAAGACCAAACACAATTAAAAGTACAGAAAATAACAAAACACCAAGAGTTGTTAACCTAGTTCGGTGTACAACAACACCTACGTCTGGGGGCTACCAAGCCAGGAAGGAAATCCATTATTAGTAGTATCAATTCAAAGCTAAACAACTCAGTTTACAACTTCTCACTTAATACCTACCCATTGCAATTTCTACCTAAGACTCATCTAGGTATGAAAATCCCCTGTCACTTCCTACCAGTCACCAACAGCGGTGATATACATAACAATACATCAAAAGAATACACACTTCAAGGACAATACTTGATCTTGCTTAAAAGCTTCAATCAAGGACAATACACTCTTGCTTAAAAGCTTAGAGTGGACACTTACAACTCAATAACATCAGTCTAGTTCAAGCATCTAGGTGATGAATAATGGCTCACAAACAGTCTACCTCAATGTATTAGAGGACACATGAGTGACACAATACAACAGCACACTAAACGAAAACTCAAACCCTAAACACTTATTTTCACACACAGTTTCTTCAACAATAAATCTTCCCATATTTTAGGTTTAGTAAGTCTCCTTTTATAGCCTCATGCAGTATGGGCTTAGACTCTTCAATCAATCCCATTTTGTCAGTTTTAAACCACCTGCAGAATCTTCTCCATAATAGCAGGAACAAATCTTCAAAGTTTCCTAAAACACCTCACCATCCAAATAGAAATTTGTGTACAACTGGAGATATAGAAACTTGTTCCTAATATCATCTTTATGACCTGCGTAAATTACTGAGATATATCCAAAAGAAATATCACAGAATTAAAACAAATTTGTCAAGATTTAAAACAACCAGAATAGATGTTCTGGTAGAACATGTTACAACATCTGTTAGAACATCTGCTCTCAAGGTGAGCTGAACAGTATGTTACAATATATCACACGACATCCTGTAGTGAACCATGTTTTATCAAAAATTGTTGCCAATTCATACACCATGGAACCTTCAAGCATAGTTATCCACCATTATTATATCCCTCCACCATACTGAGTCACCTTTGTTGATCACACTCTTGTCACTAATAAACATTTTCACTTCCTAGTTCTTATACCTATAGCGCAAATTCTCACTCCATAATGCATTTTTTCCTTCAAGATCCTCCATTTACACTTTAGCAAGAGAGACTAATTAAAGACCTCAATGTTTTTTATACCAAGCCCCCCATATTCTTTGGGTTTACACACTGACTCCCAACTGACCCAATGAATTGTTCTCTTGTTCTCAATACCTCGCCACAAAACAATTACTTTGAATGCTTTGAATATCTTTCAACACATTAGTCAGAGCTTTGTAGGAGGACAATGTATAGATTGGAATATAATTCAACACAACATTAATCAACACTACCCTCTCACCTAACAAAATATGTCTCCCTTTCCACGAAGATAACATATTCCTAAACTTTCTTAACATGCCCTTCCACATATACACTCTTCTACGACTATCTCCAACCATCACTTCTAGGAATTTAAAGGGAAAATGATCTTTACCAAAAGAAAGAAAATACGATGTTGTATTCATACTCCAATCACTCGCATTGATACCAAAGATGTTACTTTTATAGAAGTTGACTCTCAACCCTTAGATAATTTCAAATCCTCTCAAGATAGCTTTGACACTCTACAAGTCATTACTACTGCTATCTCCTAATATAATAGTGTCATATGAAAATTGTAATATATCAATAATCACCTCTTCATTAATCTATAAACCACTAAATTCCCCTAGCTCCACTACTCTATTCATCAATCCTATGAAGCCCTCCATAACTATCACAAACAAAAATGGAGATATGGAATCCCCTTGTATTAATCCTCTATCCACAATGAAGTCCTTAGTAGCATTACCATTCACTAATACTGACATAGAACTGTTGAATATATTGACCTCCATCCACTAAACCCACTTTGTGCTGAAGTCCATCTAGTTAAACAAGAACCTCATATAATATTCCAACTAATAAGATCATAAGCCTTTTCATAGCCAACCTTCAACACTAAGCAGGTCCTTTTCTCTCTTTTAGCCAAGTCTAAGACTTCATTCGCCATCAACACGCCATCCAAAAATTTTATACCCAGAATAAAGGCAGATTTCTTATTGGAGATAAGCTTACCATTGACTTTTTCCAAACTCAAGGCAAGGAGCTTAGCTAATATCTTGTATATACATCCTACAAGACATATGGGTCTATAATCTTCCAAAGACCGGGTGTAGCATGTGATTTTTGTCGGTGACGCGACCACCTTATCGCCATTGGTTGGAATCCTCACCACAATGGTAGGAATTGGGTGCTACTTTCTGATTTCTTATTTATCCTATGAAGCTGGAAAGGAAAGGGAAGTTATCTAAAACTAACATTGCACGCAAATGTTTTCTTTAACAAATGCTTAAGAGATTGGGGATTTCGGGGTCAGGTTATACAATGGGGAGTTGTCAATTACCCATCCTATATGTGGTTATCCACGGGTCATTAGCAATTTCTACTTTTTTCTATTTACTGGTGTTTGTCTGTTGATTGGGAAAGTTTCTCCTTTGGGAATTTTTGAGAGAGAGAGTTTTTGTTGATTTTGGGTTTTCCGATGTTTTTGGTAAGGTACTGGACCTAAGGTTTTTGTTATGTGTGAAGGTACTGGACCTAAAGTTTTTTATTGGTGTGCTCACTAAGATTTCGCAATCTTATGCCTACATATTCCCGTTAAAAAAACAGGGAAATCAGAGCAATCGTAGTTCCTCCTATTCTATGGGAGGAAAAGAGATGTTTGGTGTCTTGTTCGAAGCCCAAGATTGAAGCTAAAGGGTATTTGTGTCATGTTTAAAGCCCGAGATTGAAGCTAAAAGGTTTTGACTGAGAGAGAATTTGTCATCTCTAAAAGGAGGCATCTCATTTGTTTATCACAACTGTTGGGTGACTGATTATAAAGGAGGATTACTTTAACTGGGATATGTGAATCCAGCAATGCCATCATTTCCTTTATAGGGGATTTGTCCTGAAGGAGAAAACTTTAACTCAGTGTTGAGCAATGCCATTTTTCCTTAGGAATCTTTGATACTAAGAGAGGGACATTGGCTTGGATGTAAATAATCCAGAGGCTTGCCACTTACAGCAATTAGATGAAAGAAGGGGATTTACCAGGATAAGAGATGAACTACAGCTTAGATTTTTGATTCAACAAAGTGTACCACTGTAGCGAGCGATTTTGGACGCGGTTCTTAAGCGCTGGTCGCTCTCTGCGGTTTGAGCTTTGACTACAGGTCGATTCATTTTTTATCCTATTAAAGCTGATGAAGGAAGGGAAATAGATGTCTCTAATTAACCCTGCTTTGCATACTGAGTTTAAACAGCGGTCTGTTAGGTTACGAATGCTATCAATGTGGGGGGCCTTTGTACTGGTTATTTGTATTTTCGCCAATACTGTTTTCTTTCTTTTTTACCTGGGCAGAAGGTTTCTGGCGGGGAACAAGGATTAGGATGTTAGGACTGATGCTTTTGAAATACTGCTTTTGATTGATGGAGATATGGGATTTGGGGTTTTTGTTGATTGCGCTCGCTAAGATCTTTTCTTTCGATCTTATGCCTACGTATTCCCGTTTACCGAAACAGGGAAATCAGAGCGTTCGTAGTTCCTCTTATTCTATGGGAGGAAATGGTTGTTTTTGGTGTCTTGTTCAAAGCCCAAGACGTGAAGCGAAAGGGTTGTTTGTATCTTGTTCAAAGCCCAAGATGTGAAGCTGAAAGACCTCGACTTTAGAGAGAATTTGTCATCTCTAAAGAGGGGAGAAGGAGAATTACTTTAACTGGGATACGCGGATCCGAGCAATGCCATAATTTCCGAAGAAAGGGTTTTAACCTGGAGGAGAAGACTTTAACTCAGTGTAGAGCAATGCCATCTTTCCTTAGGAATTTCTCATGCTAAAAGAGGGACAGTGGCGTGGATATAGATGATCCAGAGGCTTGCCGCTTACAACGATTAGATGAAGGAAAAGGAGTTTTTGATGTTTGTGTACTGTGAACGAGGCACAGCTTTGATGCTAAAAGGTTGATTGGATCAACCAGTGGTTTTCTTATACAAAGCCTAAGAGGAGGCTAATTT
Source organism: Lathyrus tuberosus (assembly GCA_022829125.1). Taxonomy (NCBI): domain Eukaryota; kingdom Viridiplantae; phylum Streptophyta; class Magnoliopsida; order Fabales; family Fabaceae; genus Lathyrus; species Lathyrus tuberosus. Next base: position 3,008,242 of record JALAZF010000041.1, on the reverse strand, counting down.
GTGTCCCGTACAAAGCCCGAGAGAGAGGCTAAAAGTTTTTGACCCGATGATGGAGTCTTTGTGTCTCGTACGAAGCCCGAGATGGAGGCTATGGTTTGTTTGACTCAACGAGGGAGTCTTTATGTGTCTCGTACGAAGCCTGAGAGAGAGGCTAAAATGTTGTTTGACTCCGATGGGGAGAATCATTGTACAAAGCCCAAGAGGAGGCTAGAGTAACTGTTTTAGTTAAGTGACAGGTCCAATATACTGATTTTAAAAGAGAAAATCGGTTCTTATATGAGCATCCCTGTACTCATGGGTTAGATCTGAGTATCAGGGTTATTTCCTTTTCTTTGAGGAAACTGGAAATCCAAAGGGTATTGAGACTGTCCGAGTCTGCGGGTTTCCTTCCTATTTAACGAAGGGGTCACTTGAGAACGTCTTTTGAGACTCAAGGAAGTTTAGACTGTCCGTGTCTAGAGTTTTATCTTTTGTACTATGCTTTGAGAAACAGTAGTAGACTCTATGAAAGGACTGTTCTATGAGGATGACTAGGTTTTGTTCCTATACCTCTAGGAGGTCGTCGGGACAATTTGTACGAAGCCCAAGAGGAGGCTGGAAACTTTTAAGAAGCCGACGGGTCCTTGTACGAAGCCCAAGAGGAGGCTATCATTCCCGGAGGAAGAGATCATTATACGAAGCCTAAGAGGAGGCTGTGAATACTTCTAAGAAGCCGTAGTGTCCTTGTACTAAGCCCAAGAGGAGGCGGGGTTGCTTTTAGGAAGCCTGTGAGTCCTTGAACAATGCCCAAGAGGAGGCCGATGCTTTTAAGAAGCCCGTGGGTCTATCATCTCCTTTAGGAGAGATAACTCTTTTAAAGATAAAAACCACTAGTAAACGTGCGAGGTTTACTATCCAGCGACTTTTAGCTTTTAAAGAGGGTTCCTTAGTTAAGGTCCAAGATTATGACCGTAGTGGGTACCCAAACCCCGAGACATTCAAGGCAAGCTATCCACAAGGAATAGATCAATTCAGGAAAGTTCGAGAATTTGGAAGAAACTCAAAGATGCCATTCACGGAGAATACATTCATCTTGGGGAGTAGAGCTTCTTGACGATTCCTAAGGAGGACAGCCGAAGAGAAGACTGTATCTAGTGCTCCTATTGGGGATCTAGGCGTCTATTTCTACGAATAAATGAAACGGCGTCACCTAGTTCTAGACGTAGTTGCCGGGGAAACTCGAAATATCTATACTATTATTACACAATAGATATGAGTTTATGAAAGGAGACTTACAGTGAGCAGCCCCACAATACAGTTTATAATATGAAAGCAGTAAACGAAAGCAATAACCACTTACTCGGTTGGAGTGCTTCCATGCTGTTTGGTGAGTTGTTCAACAAAGAAAGATTGAAAACAACAGTATATTCAAAATCAAAGGAGAAAGTGCTTTGAAAAAGAAAGATTTGGGGCTTACAGCTCAAGGAGAGGCCCAGGGTTTTATCAGTGAGCGCACTGTTTGACTTTGTACAGCGGGACTTATACAAGTGACTGGGGCCCAAAAAGGTTTTCTGTACAAAGGGACGGGTCTCACACTCTCTCAAGAGGCCCAAAAAGGTTTAAAGAAAAAAAGTGGGGCTTATAACACGAGGGTAGGCCCAAATGATTTTTCGTTTTAAAAATGGCGATCGCGCCGAGGTTTTATTTTAACGCGGAGGGACTTATACAATAAGTGAGGCCCAAAATGTTTTGGTTAAAAGGGGGATTGGGTCTTACACTCTAATAGAGGCCCAGATGATTTTTTATTTATTTTTAAACGGGCGACGATCGCGCCGTTTACTTGTACAAAGGGACTTATACAATGATTGAGGCCCAAAAGGTTTTTGTACAAGGGGGGATGGGTCTTACACTCTCTCAAGAGGCCCAAAAAGGTTTAAAATGATTTATGAGGGTTGAATTAATCCAAAACCCTAATTTGTTTTCAAAATGTATTTAATTAAATAAAAATTCAATTAAAATGATCAAAAATTGTTTAACACATGAAAAACAAATTGTGATCTTGGATTAATGCTTCAAAATTAGGTATTGACCTACAAAATAATTAGAAAGCATTAAAAGTTGCAAAATCAATGTAGAAAAAATATTTAAAATGCCAAAAACAATCAAAATATTAATTCTTTTACAAAAATATCAATTATATGAAATAAATAATATTTTTGGGATTTTTTGGGAAAATAAAATATTTTAACATTTTTGTGAATTATTAAAAAAAGAATCAACTCAAAATCATTAAAACTCAGAGAGAAATTAATTTTTGAATCAATTAAACAAAATCACAAAATTCAAATATTTGAATATATGAAAAATGGCGCCAAGAACAAGTTGAAGAACACGCGCGAGTTCTTGGTTTCTCAGATTTGCATTTTCTATCCAATCTCCATGAATACGTAATCATATCATGCAATCCACATATCATTATGCTCGTCTCAACCTCACGATCATGTCTATGTACTTTAATTTCATTTAAATTAAACATACAACAAGAAATCACGAAGAGACCTCAAGAACCCTAATTTCTGCATGAAGGCTAGGATTTTTGATACACGATTCAAACAATGCAATTAATTGAGGGAAAACATTCCATGCATGATTATGAACATATGGCCAAATTATTGTGCGAGGAAATATGCATAGATTGAGAGATGACCAAGCATGTGCTTACCTCCAAGTCGTGACAGCAAGTTCAAAGTGATTTTTGATTTGGAGGTGTTACAGATGAGTGGTGATGATCTGAACAGCTTCCCTACACCCTATGGATTGTGTTTGGATGGTTGGACTGGATTGAAATTGGCTGGATCATTTTATGGTACCTCAGCTGCACTTTGGTTAAAACCTTGAGCAACCAGCTGGTGATTTTGTGAAATTGATGTTTCAGAAGTAATCTAAGTGTTTGATCAGCTCATATGTGATGTATGTGAGGTGTGTGAGTGATTGGTTTGATTGGAATTGCTCTCAAACTCAAAACCCGATAGTGACTTGCCTTAGAAGGCAAAATTGGAGTGAAAGAAGAGATTTTGAGGAAAGCATCTGTTAGATGGCTTTGGTGTACTCAAACTGACCACAATTGAGCTCTATTTATAGTAGAGCAAGTTTGTTTTGCAAGGAATAGTGCATGGCAGCTGGTAAGTAGGTTTGGCCAATGTTGGCAAATGAAAATCCAAGTCTCCTCTAGCCATTAACTAGAGGTTAGGGCACAGAGCTTTGGTTCCCTTGGTCTTGGATAAGTCTTGACTAATTTCAGATGAGAATGGCTCAATCCATGCCACCTTGATGGTTCCATTGAATGCCTCATTCCAAATTTGAAGTCTTGTCCCTATTTTGGCCATTCTAGGTTCAACATGCTATTTCTTGTTCCATGGACTTTGGAGGCTTGGCTCAGTGATTGTCGCCTTTAGATTCAATCCTCTGAGGTGTCCAAGTGTATAGGAGCAATTGAATTTGGCTGATTTTGGCAAATCGACCAAAGTTGCAAATTCTGCCTTGCCTTGACAGATTTCAGCAAGGCAACTTGGCAATGTTGTATCTCATGGTGTAGGTTGAATTTGGCAATGTTCTTGGCCATTTTGGAAAGCTATTACATGATACAACAACTGTTTGAACAATTTTGGTTTTGATCTCTTTTGATTCCAAGTGAAAAATCCCCCTACATTTGGCAAAAAGTGAGGCAGAATCTGACTTAGTGAAAATTTCACTAAGTGTTGGAAAAAGTAACATTTTCACTTTTCAGCCACTTTGATCACTCCATAACTCAAAATCCTTAATGAATTGGAATAACTTGTAGTTGAAGTTTTTGTAGGTGATAATGAGGGCTACAAATCCATATTTGGATGAGAAAAAATGGCCTTGTGGTTTAGGAGTTATGGTCCTCCAAAGTTGGTACCTTTGCCACTTTATTTTTAACTTAGAAAAATTTCTAAGTTTTATGGTTACCCCTTTTACAAGTTATCTCACTTTTCTTGATTTTTCTTGATGAATGATGATTCAAATCATACATTAACATCATTTTAGGGTTAAAAATCCATTTTGGTGAAAAATCTCAAAAAGTCAAAGTTGACTTTTGTGCACAGTTGACTTTTTATCAGATCAATTCCAAACTGTGCAATTCTTCAGGAAATCATGTCCTTAACCTAAATCAAACTTGATGGACATGTTCCATGGGTGTCATAGGGTATATTCAATCATGTATTAGGGTTTGGGAGCATGTCCTGGTCAAAAGTCAAAGTTACAGTTGACTTTTCCCTTAAAACCCTAATTGTGGTGCAGATGAAATTGAGACTTGTTGCTCAAGCTTCTTGGATCAATCCATTGTTCCAAATGGATCAATATGGTATATTAGAGACCCTCAAATCATGTCTTGAGGTCTTGGCTCATGGTTTGTCCCAAAAGTCAACTTAGGGGTGAATTAGGTCAAGAAACCCTAATTCCTGATTTTTTATGAATGCATCCCCTGAGGCAAAATTGACTTGATGCATGGGTTCATGAGGTTCCATGAAGTATATTAGGTTATGTTTTGGATCATTGCCTTGTGCCCAGATGAAAATTTCCATCTGGAGGCCCTGGTCGACCAAAACCCTAATTTGGTGACACTGTCGATCTTGAGACTTGATCCACCTAGAAGGGAGCAGCCTTGTGCTTAATCCTTGAAGTGGGAGTCCTTTTTGATCCATTTTGGATGTTTAAGAGATTAGACAAGTTGAAGATCATGTCATTTCTTGATTGATCCTTTGTCTAAGCACTCAGAGAGGGCTTGAAACCCTAATTTTGATTGTAGTGGATGCTCACCCATCTTTGGGGAGACTAATGAAGCATAAAGGTACATCCATATTGTGGTGATGATTTTCACAATGATGGGAAACTTTAGTGGTCAAAATTTAGGGTATTACAGATGCCCCTATTTAATCTTCTTGGACCCGAAGGTGTGAATGGCGAAGGGATTCGGGCATTCGGGGTGCAAGAGGTTTAAATATCGGAATACCCAAAATTTTGATGGTGGTTATGAATGGTAGCTTACGCATTCATCTTCTTTAGCTAAGCAATGATGCTTAGAAAAGGTAAACTTCCCCTCGATCCTGGTTTCCTACCAAGAACTGGTCTCAGTCTCTTTTGAAATAAACTTCCCCTCGATCCTGGTTTCCTACCAAGGAACTGGTCTTAGTTTCTTTTGAACTTCCCCTCGTTCTTGGTTTCCTACCAAGGAACTGGTCTTAGTTTCTTTTGTCAACTTCCCCTCATTCTTGGTTTCCTACCAAGGAACTGGTCTTAGTTTCTGATTTAAACTTCCCCTCGGTCCTGGTCTTCAGCCAAGGAACTGGTCTCAGTTTTCTTTTGTCAACTTCCCCTTGATCCTGGTTTCCTACCAAGGAACTGATCTTAGTTTCTTTTGTCAATAAACTTTATTGACATGGGACGCTATTAGTAGCGGTTTTCCTTCAAACTTCTCGCCGAATTTTCCTGGGGAGATGCCATTTGAGTGGAAAAAGTTTTGATGTCAGACTTGCTGGGGAACCCATTCGTCTGAATTGTAGAGGTACACAAACTTCTCTATTTTGGAGACGCCATTTGTCGATTCTACTGGGGAAAGCGAGTCTCTTGAGAGACTGTTTTCATTTGGGATCTTTCATTATACTTTTCTCGGGATCTTCCCGGAGAAACGCCATATGATGGGGTCCAATTTTGAGGTGTCGATGACCTTTTCATCAACGGTTTTTCGGAGCAAAACTGGCATGCTGCCGAATCTCTGATTAAAAGGCTTTCTCTGGGGATTTTCCTTAATCCGGGAAAGCGAGGATATCATCTTCAATGGCGAAGAGTGACATCTGTTGAAGGTTTCTCTGGTCATTCAGAGGTTCAAGTTATCAAAGTGGCCAATTGTCGACTCTGATCTTAGAGATTCACTGGAAACGAGATTGTTCAGACGTGATACTTCCTAACGAGGAAAGAACTGACAAACTCGATTGAGAGGACGGTTATCACGGTAGGATAAGACCGACTCAAGTGATAGTGATGCAATATGAAATGCGAATGCAAATAAAATGCATGATATATGTATGTCTATGCTGACAAAACAGACGCGACATACAGACTAATGGATGAACACAATTGGATACTCGGCCATCGCGGGGCGAAGAAGTACCGTTGGTTCAAAATAGCAATTCCACGTTGCTTAGGAGAGATAGTCCCGTTGGGCGCTATGTTGATCGGGCTTAGGAGATGAGAACTCGGCCGAGGTGTGTCAGACGAAACATGGTCTCTGACATTATTGATCCTTCATTCAGGAGTACTGGTCTAGAAGGAGTACTTTGATTCTGCACTTTGAAGTTCCCTTACTTCGGGAGAAGCGATCGATGTTCTTCTGATGTTCAACAGTCAAAAGAAATGCCATCTTTAATTTAAAAGCAGAAAAAGTTTAACAAGTAAATTTATTTTTGTTTTATTTCAAGAATCACTGATTAAGTTTAAACAACGTCGTTCTGTAAAGCTAAAACAAGTAAAGAATTACAAACAAAAGCACAAGGGCTCAAATTTTATTGACAAGATGGAGATCAGCCAAACGCGTGATTCCAAAGAGTATATACAAAGTTAGAAAATGGTAATTTACAGGGAAAAGGGCTACGTTGAAACATAACGACCACTATTCTTCTACCAACTTTGAGTTCGGGACATCCTGAGCTTCTATCGAAGATGACCTTGACTGGAGTTTTCCTCCGATGGATGATGTAACTACTGCTTCTGAGGGACTTGCCTCTGTTGGACATAGTTACTTGCCATTATCCCTAATTTTTTCCTGGATTGTACTATGATGTTTCCAATCCACCGGGATGATTTTTTTCTTTGTCTCTAACTTTGGCCTGGACCGCCCTTTCGGGTTTTCAATCCACCGAGACATTTTTTTTTTTAGTTTTAAGCGAAGTATTTCTTGACTACATCAACATTCGTGGGGTAGGCAAATTCCTCTCCGTCCATGGTTACAAGTCTCAAGGCGCCGCCTGAGAAAGCTTTCGTGACCACATAGGGGCCATCATAATTTGGGGTCCATTTGCCCCGAGAATCAGTGAGAAAAGATGGTATCTTCTTGAGCACGAGGTCTCCTTTTCTGAAGACACGAGGTCGTACCTTTTTGTCGAACGCCCTTTTCATTCTCTGTTGATACAACTGACCGTGGCATAGCGCCGTGACTCGTTTTTCCTCAATCAGATTCAATTCGTCGTGTCGACTTTGACACCATTCAGCTTCGGTGAGCTTAGCTTCCATCAATACCCGGATTGATGGGATCTCTACTTCTATGGGGAGCACTGCTTCCATGCCATATACTAGAGAGAAAGGGGTTGCCCCTGTTGAAGTGCGGATAGATGTTCGATAACCGTGAAGAGCAAAGGGTAGCATTTCGTGCCAATCTTTATAGGTTATAACCATCTTTTGAACGATCTTCTTGATGTTCTTGTTAGCCGCTTCTACCGCTCCGTTCATCTTGGGTCGGTAGGGAGATGAGTTATGGTGTTCGATCTTGAACTCTGCACACAACTCTTTCATCATCTTATTGTTCAAGTTAGATCCATTATCTGTAATGATCTCGCTTGGAACACCATAACGGCAGATGATATTGTTTTTGATAAATCGGACCGCCACTTGTCGGGTTACATTGGTGAATGGCGCTGCTTCGACCCACTTGGTGAAATAGTCAATGGCTACCAGGATGAACCGATGTCCGTTTGAAGCCTTGGGCTCAATCATACCAATCATATCGATTCCCCATATGGAAAATGGCCATGGGGAAGAAAGAACTTTGAGATGTGATGGCGGTACATGAATTTTGTCGGAGTATATCTGACACTTGTGACACCTCCTCATGTACTTGTAGCAGTCGGATTCCATGGTCAACCAATAATACCCGGCCCTGAGAATTTTTCTTGCCATTGTGTGTCCGTTGGCATGAGTGCCAAAGGATCCTTCATGAATTTCTTTCATGAGCATGTCTGCTTCTGGTCTGTCGACGCATCGGAGCAAGACCATGTCACAATTTCTCTTATAAAGAGTGTCACCGCTCTGGAAGAAGTTACCAGCCAATCTTCTGAGGGTTTTCCTGTCTTTTCTGAGTGCCCCAGATGGGTACTCTTGTTTCTAAAGGAAGCATTTGATATCGTGATACCAAGGTCTGTCGTCTATGACTGCTTCAATCGCGAAGATGTAGCGGGCCAATCAAGGCGCATGATGTCGATCTTAGGTATGTCATTCCATCGACCTACACTAATCATGGGAGAGAGAGTGGCTAATGCATCAGCCATGTGATTCTCATCACGAGGGATGTGATGAAAGTCGACTCTATTGAAGAAGGGTAACAACCTCCTTGCATAGTCTTTGTAAGGAATCAATCCTGATTGGTATGTGTTCCAATCTCCTTTTATCTGGTTAATAACCAGGGCTGAATCGCCGTATACGTCCAAGCTTTTGATCCTTAAATCAATCGCTTCTTCGAGACCCATGATACATGCTTCGTATTCGGCCTCGTTGTTCGTACATTTGAGCGTAAGTCTGGCAGTGAAAGGAATGTGGGAACCCTGAGGGGTAACAATGATTGCCCCAATTCCATTTCCATAATGATTGACTGCTCCGTCAAAGATAAGTCCCCACTGGGAACCTGGTTCTGGCCCTTTACTGGGTAGCGGTTCATCGTAATCTTTCATCTTTAGATACATGACATCTTCGTCTGGGAAGTCAAACCCGATTGATTCTTGATCGTCAATCGGTTGATGAGACAAATGATCGGCTAAAATACTTCCTTTAACGGTTTTCTGAGCATGGTACTCTATGTCATATTCTGATAGTAACATCTACCAACGGGCAATCCTTCCCGTGAGAGCAGGTTTTTCGAAAACGTACTTGATTGGATCCATTTCGATGACCAACCAAGTAGTATGACGAATCATGTACTGGCGAAGACGTTTGGCTGCCCAAGCCAAAGCGCAACAAGTTTTCTCAAGCATTGTGTACCGATTCTCGCAGTCGGTGAATTTCTTGCTTAGATAGTAAATGGCAGACTCTTTCCTTTTAGTTTTGTCTTGTTGGCCAAGTACACATCCCATTGAGTCCTCTAGGACTGTGAGGTAAATGATCAGTGGTCTTTCTTCCACTGGAGGTGATAGAATCGGAGGATTCAACAGATATTCCTTGATACTGTTGAAGGCAGTTTGGCAATCTTCTGACCAAACGCAATCCTGGTTCTTTTTGAGTAATTTTGAAAATCGGCGCACACGTCGCGGTCATAAGGAATATGAATCTGGAGATGTAGTTCAAACGTCCCAGGAATCCTCTGACTTGTTTTTCAGTTTTCGGAGAAGGCATTTCTTGAATGGCCTTGACCTTGTCAGGATCAACTTCAATTCCTTTCTGGCTGACGATGAACCCTAGTAGTTTCCCTGAACGGACACCGACGGTGCACTTGTTAGGATTCAAGCGGAGCTTGAATTTTCTTAGACGTTCGAACAATTTTGACAGATGTTCGACGTGCTCATCCTCTGTTCTTGATTTTGCAATCAAATCATCGACATATACCTCGATTTCTTTGTGTATCATGTCATGAAACAGAGTAGTCATGGCCCTTTGATAGGTTGCCCCGGCATTCTTCAAACCGAACGGCATTACCTTGTAACAAAAGGTACCCCATGGGGTAATGAATGAAGTTTTCTCCATGTCTTTCGGCGCCATTTTGATCTGGTTATAGCCCGAGAATCCATCCATGAAGGAGAATACTTTGAACTTTGCTGTGCTGTCAACCAACATGTCAATGTGTGGTAAAGGAAAGTCGTCCTTTGGACTTGCCTTGTTCAGATCTCTGTAATCAACACACATTCTGACCTTTTCGTCCTTTTTGGGAACGGGTACGATGTTGGCTAACCATTGAGGATATTCAGATGTAGCGAGGAAACCCGCGTCGATCTGTTTCTGTACCTCCTCTTTGATTTTGATGGCCATGTCCGGGTGAGTCCGTCTCAACCTTTGCTTTACTGGCGGACATTCCGATCTTAACGGTAAGTGATGTTCCACGATGCTGGTATCCAACCCTGGCATATCCTGATAGGACCAAGCGAATACATCGGGGAATTCTTTGAGAAGCTTTATCAGATCCTCTCTGGCAGTTGGACTGAGCAGTGCTCCGATCCTGATTTCTTTTCTCTCTTTTTCTGAACCCAAGTTTACCGTTTCCAACGGCTCTTTGTGAGGTTCAATGGACCTTTCCTCTTGTCTGAGTAGTCGGGAGATCTCTTCTGGAATTTCGTTGTCAACTTCTTCTTCAGCCTCGAATACCGGGAACTCAAAGTTGGGAGAAGGCATTGGATCGTATGTTTCAACGGGGTTTAAAACAAGCAATCTGCATGACGTGATGATTCGTGTTTAGAAGAGATAGAGAAAATGTAAGTGTGTGCAGTGTTTTGATTTTACTGCTTGTTTTTATTATTGAATGTTTTTTAGGATTACCATTTTCTGAAAAAGCAAAAAGAGAAAATAGCAATTAATGCGGAAATTCCAGAACGATGTTATTTTATTAATGAACAAGTCGAATCTTGAAACTACAGCCCTATAAAACAAAACTCTGTCGCTTTGGGCAAAACGAAGAGGGAAATTTACAAAAAACGAGCCCTATCAAAACATCTGTTTCACCTGGGCAGGGTGAAAGGTTAAAGATGGCAATTACTTTGACTGGCGAACGACCTTCGGAACCTCGACAGCAACCCATTGGCGGCGAACTCCTCGGTGAATCACAAAGTCTGGCACCTTCCTTGATTTGTCTTCAGAAATGACGCTGATTTCTGGTGGAGCAGGATCATTGGAATCTGTTTCCCAAGCAGAATTGTCGTAGGAGGATTCCTCTGTTGCATTTTGCATAGCATTGGTGCTCTCAGCTGTATCTCCCCATCCAGTTGGCTGGATATCTTCGAGCCTGATACGAGAGCTTTCGGGAGCGGTGTACTTGACCATATAGTCATATTTTCCACTCGGTTGTCCCAAGGTGTCCCACATTTTTTTGGAACTAGAGGAGTCATCCCTCTCGATGACGTTGACCTCGGGAAAAGCATGGTTGATGAATTCAAGTCCTGCGAACGTTGTGAATTTATCTTCATGTTGAGTAATTTCCGAATGACCTGAGTGTTGATCCCATGACATGGTGGGGACACAAGTATTCTGTTCAATGACGCTCAGCTGAGTTTCATTGTTCGGCTGACTCTCTTGCCCCGAGTTTCCTGGGTAAGGCTGCCACATTGGCAGGCCATCCATCGGGCCATAGTAATTATGGTCAAAGTTGTCTTTCATCAGAGTGTCCTCCTCTAATGAATTTTGCGGAGCACGACATCCTTTCGGATCATAATCTCCGTAGATCATTTCGACATCTGATCTTGGTATAAATCTCGGACTTTCTGTAGGAAAGCAAAAAGGCATAGGCACCTCTTCCTGAGACATATAGCCGTCCTTGTTAAGATAGGACTTCCATTCTTCATCTGTGTCAGAGGGATCTTCCTCATTGATAGCATGAACTGTCTGAGACACTGGGTAAAGAAAACCTCCACTGTGGAAGAAGTTTTGAAGGGGATGAAGACTTTCATCGTTGGCAACTGTCTGGGTGCAGGTTGTAGAAAAACCAAGACCCTTCTTTGTTTTATTGTCAGTGGGAATGACAAGCTGTCCCCATCCGGTTGTACCAGTACTCTCGACCGTTTTGATAGCATCTTTGTATGAAGAAATTGAAGTTTCTTCTTTGAACTGATTGTCCTTGCTCACCGATAGTGCTTGGAACTGAGTTCCAATAACCTCCTCGGGTTCCACACAAGTAGATGATGATAGGTTACTCACAAGCAAGGCTTGTTCCCCACAAACCGTGACAAGTTGATCGTTCTTGACGAACTTTAGCTTTTGGTGGAGGGTCGAAGTAACCGCTCCAGCCTGATGTATCCAAGGTCTTCCTAATAAACAACTGTATGTTGCCCGAATGTCCATGACCTGGAAAGTGACTTGGAAAGTGTGAGGACCAATAGTTATGGGAAGATCAACTTCGCCGATAACTATTTTTCTGGATCCGTCGAATGCTTTGACGACAACCTCGCTGACTCTCATCAGAGGGCCCTTAAATGATAATTGCATCAAAGTGGACTTCGGCATAACATTCAGGGCTGACCCTGTGTCTACCAGTACGTTAGCTAAAGCATCGCCCTGGCAGTTAATTGTGATATTGAGCGCCATGTTATGACAGCGACCCTCTTCAGGTAATTCCTCATCACTAAATCCCAAATTATTGCAGGAAGTGATGTTAGAGACAATGCTATTGAATTGTCTGATTGTTACATCCTGTTCCACAAAGGCTTGCTCCAAGACTTTCTGTAGAGCCTCTCTGTGTGCTTCTGAACTGAGTAACAGTGATAATACTGAGATCTTTGAAGGAGTCTGTAACAGTTGATCAACAATGTTATATTCACTCCTTTGGATGAGCTTTAGCATCTCATCTTTGTCTTTTGAAAAGTCGGGATTACTAGATTGACCGATTGGTGGATCAGGAATTTCTGCCTGAAGTTCCTTTTCTTTGTTGGATTCTCCAACCCCTCGGTTGAAGATTCGACCGCTCCGTGTTACACGACTGGTGTCTGCAATATTCACGACGGAGGGTAATGGAATTTCCTTTCCATTCTCGATTATTGTTGCACCGTATTTGTAAGGGATTGCCTTAGCTGATTCATATGGTAGTGGCCCCGGTAGATAGATGACTATGGGAACCTTCTGATTTTTCTGACCATCATAAGTAACCTTGATCCATTCCCGGTTGGGAACTCTAGATTCCTCAAGTAGAGGGATGATGGCAAAAACATCCCTGGTCCTGTGATGACCAGAGATTGTGACAACATCCTCAACTTGCTCGGCAAGGTAGTTCGGCGACCAAATGATGGGTCCTGAACCTGGATATGGACGAATTTCTCCATGATCGACCTGACCCTGAAGAGCTGCTCTCACAAGGTAACACCCTTGGTTACTTTCTGCACAGACGCTACAACTGTCATAGTTGTGTGGTGGCACCTGGCCACGCCCACTTTGAATACAATGTAACCTCACTAGGTTACCTTCCATTGATCGGACATCCTGACTTTGACGACGAGTAGGATTCCTGTTATTGATACTAATCTGCTGAGTATCTTCGTCCATATAGATTGGCATCCACCAGTGATTTAACAAGTGCTGAAGTGCCTCCTGGACAAGGGTACAACCTCGATCGTTTTCGCAACCCGCTTTACAGCTTTGATAGTCATGTGATATTAAGAATCCAAGTCGGACCTGCTCAGCATGTAACTCTACCAGGTTGGTATTCATCACGCGAATGTCAAAGATCTGAACCATGTTGATTTGATAGGAGTTCCTATCATGGTAGTCTTGGATCCATCCAAGATCCATCTGACGCTGGAGGGCCTCTTGTATGAAAGAGCATACCTGTTTGTCTTTAGAGCAGATATCACACTGGTGATAATTATGAGGTGGCACATGGCCATATCCACTCTGTCTACAATGCATCTTGACCAGATTGGTCCCCAATAAGAGTACATCGTGAATTTGATAAACATTGTTAGTCTCTTTCTCAATCAGATTGACTGCAGTTTTCTCATGTTGAGGCAGCGGGTTCGTAAGAACATTAGGATTCGTATCTTTGAAAGATAAGAGCCCGCTCCTAACAAGCTTTTGCAAGTCGGATTTGAAATTGAGACAAGTCTTAATGTTATGCCCTGAACCTCCTTGATGATAAGGGCATGTTTGATCCGCTTTAAACCAAAAAGGCGGATTTTCCGGAACTGAAAGGGGAGGCTTAGTCTGAATGTGCCCCTTAGCCAGCAGTAACGGAAATAATTATGCGTACAACATGGGTATAGGATCAAATCCTGGTGGCCGTGTTGTACGGTTGTTGTTATATGGAGGACGAGCCTGCTGAAGAGGCTGTTGTGTCCTTTGCTGATCAGGTTGGCTCTGCGCAACCTGAGGTTGATACGTAGGAATAGGCGCAAGGTTGACAGTAGGAGTCACAACCGCTACTGGTTGATATCGACGCCTTTGCTTTCCAAGAGAGATATTCCCAATATCTTGCTCTTTTTTCTTAGGGAGAGCACTACCGTATTTTTTAGTACCGCTCGTTGATCCAGTGTCTTTTACCAAACGTCCTTCTCGGACGGCTTCCTCAAGACGTACACCCATGCCGACCATTTCGGTGAAATCACTGGGCGCACTGGCAATCATTCGGTCATAGTAAAATGAGCTTAAGGTCTTTAAGAAGATTTTTGTCATCTCTTTTTCCTCAAGAGGTGGACAATTTTGAGCGGCAATTTCACGCCACCTTTGAGCATACTCCTTAAAGGTTTCTTTGTCCTTTTGCGACATTGATCTGAGTTGATCTCTGTCGGGTGCCATGTCCAAATTGTATTTGTATTGTTGGACGAAGGTAGTACCAAGATCTCTGAATGTGCTAATCGTAGCACGGTTTAAACCCATGTACCATTTTAAGGCGGCATCGGTTAAACTATCCTGGAAGTAGTGAATCAGTAGGTCCTGATTCTCCGTCTGAGCTGACATCCGCCGAGCGTACATCACCAGATGGCTCTGAGGGCAAGAGTTACCCTTGTATTTTTCAAAGTCGGGCACTTGGAACTTGTGCGGGACTTTCACATTTGGGACCAAGCAGAGGTCTGCGGCGTCTTTTCCAAATAGATCCTGACCGCGAATGGCTTGCAGTTCCTTCTGCATTTCCAAGAACTGTTCTTGGAATTCCTCCATTCTGTCAAACATAGTTTCCTTCTTACCAGAAGGTGTCTGTGGAATCTGTCCTTCCGGGACAGTGTGCACCACAGGGGGTGGTACCGTGACTACGACAGTAAGTCTTGGCGCCTCCCGAAGTTTGTAACCTTCAGGAGTCTTGAGCATGCCCCTGGCATCTTCGCTTTCCTGAAGTTTGTAACCTTCAGGCCCAGCGGCTTCTGTTGCGATTCCATGATCTTCAGTGATCGGCGGAACATATCCTTCCGGGATATAGTTAACAGGCATGCCCCAAGGACGATCTTTCGGCATCTGATACCTAGGATCATACTTTTCTATGATGGGCGTTGAGGTGATCTCTGGGATCACAGTTCTTTGTAGCTGAGCTTCTACCATGGCTTGCATGTCGTTACGAAGCTTTCTCATATCCTCTCTCAGAGCGTCGATCTCTTCTTTCAACTCTCTGTTTTCTTCCTCAAGATCATCCATCTTTTTCTGACGATTGGCCTGAGTATTATACGAATGAGACAGTTTGAATCTAGAATCGAGACACAAACGTGAGATTCGTAGGGAAGAAGAATACGCGATGTGAGAATGATGAATGCAATGATTATATTAATTGTTTTGTTTTTTTTGTTTAATCAAAATAAACTTTGACAATTAGATTGCAAATATCAAACAGTGGGGAAACCCCTTTTTATTGGAATTCAAAGGATTACAGAAACGGAAATACAGTAGATTACAAGGTGCAGAAACAGAAACCTAAACTAAAGGGTCCTGAGTCCTCTTCTTTGACCGGGGCGCTTGGGCCGTTGTCGGGTTGTCATTCCTTTGCCAGGTGAAAGGAGCGAGCAAATTCCTTTGGTCATCTTGATTCTCTACAGTATGCTGCTCCAAAATTTCAATCAGAGTATCTTTCTCTTTTAGTAGTTGCTGTATTTGGATACACTCTACGTCGAGGGTGCGATACTTGTTCTTCCAAGATCTTCTTTCCTTTTGAACTTTGTTGAGAGTAACCTGAATCTTTTCAGTTTCCGTCATGAAGTACATGACAGTTTCCCTCAGTGGAAGAATTCCGTAACGAGGATAAGGCATCTTTAGCTTGAGAGCTCTAGTTCGTACCCAATGGAGATAAGGCTCCACCGAGACACAGTCCGGTTTTCCCAGAGACTCTCGTCGTTTCTTATGAACATGTTTCCAAGCTTACACTATTTCCATCTTTAGTGCTCTGTCATTTTCTCCTTCCTTGAAGAAAAGACCTTCCAGATGAGCGTTCTGCGGAACGAGCCTCATCGGGTATCCAAATTGACGAAGAACCAATATCGGATGGTAGTTGATTCCTCCTTTAGTTCCTATGAGGGGTACGCTGGGGAAGTTTCCACAACGGTCAATGATTCTAATTCCCTCATAAATCCTATTACACCAATCTATATCAGAATTGGTAAGAGACATGATCTTCTGCGACCAACGTAAGACACTCTTGCAATCCCAAAAAGCAGCAGACTTGGGCAAGTGAGAGATAAACCATTTGTAAAGCAAAGGTACACAGCATGTGATCTCCCCTCTGCTGTACAAATTTTCCAAGTTGATATCGACGAAGTTATTGATGTTGGGAAATAAAAATAACCCGTAGGTGAGCAAGACAAAGATGCTTTCAAAAGCAGTCCCGTTCCCTATACTAGCGAAGTATAGAGCCTTTTTTTGTTAAGAACTGGGCTGGCAAACCTTGGATGCCACCCTTAGTGGTCATGTGAGTCCTGACCTCAGACTCGTCCAAATGAATTGCTATTGCAATAGTCTGATTGTTTGGAATTTCTTCCAGTCCAGAAAATGGAGCTCGATCAGTGATATGTAAATCAGTCAGATGAGAATACTCCTCCAGCGTTGGTGCAAGCTGGTAATCCGAGAATGTGAAACAGTGATAAACCGGATCGTAGAATTGAATAAGCGCATCCATGATTCCCTCAATCACATGGACTCTTAACAGTGGTAGCAAACCACCGTGCTTGGCTCTGAAAGCCTCTGGGTTAACGATCATTCTCGCTAACTTTCTCAAATCCTCTAGCTTTGGAACCTTGAAGGTATACTGGTGAGTTCTCCTTCTACCGAAATCCATTAATGCAATCTTTTTCTCTGATATTTGCAATCACAGTCTTAGTTTAATTTGAAAAACAGAGAGACTAGAAGAGAAGTTTTTTGAATGTTTTAATGTTTTATTAAATGGATGCATGAATTCAGCACACAAAAACATAGAAAAAACATGGGGTCAAAGGGTCGTTGTCATGAAGTCAGGGCTCTACCCATCCCCAAAGGTTTATACTAGGGTGATTTTTGTACCTGTACTCATTATCATCAGCTCCTCCCAGGAAAGCAAGACAACAAGCGGATCGCCAGCGAGTTGTAAAGCAATCTTAGAGTAAGTGCCATTCACCGAGAATAGATCACCAGCCTCAAATGAGGGTAGTATCGCGTAACAACTATTTCCGATAGTTTCTGCACTACGAAAGGGTTTGGCTCCTCAGCTTCTCAGACTTAAAAACTGGCCCATTGGCTATAAGAGTGAATGGGTTGCGTTGGTCAGCCTCCACTGAGGTTGATGGTCGACCCCGTCGCCATCACTTATCTTAAGTGTATACTCATTCTCACCACATGCGACATCACACGCATTCCCAGTAGCAGAAAAATAAACACGTATAGCATTTAGGAAAAGCAGTATATATATTTGTCCTAATCATCCTAGACTTATAAAGCTATGATTCCTAAGTTCCTGACAGAAATGGGTTCCCCGGCGGAAGCCCCAATCTATGGTATTCACACAAGTGAAGAGAAAAAAGGTTTGTCCAAGGTTTTCACCTTAAACGTTTAAGAAAGAAGATTTGGCCCCACGGTGGGCGCCACTTTTCTGTAGCGATCGATTTTGGATGCGGTTCTTAAGCGTTGGTCGCTCTCTGCGGTTTGAGCTTTGACTACAGGTCGATTCATTTTTTATCCTATTAAAGCTGATGAAGGAAGGGAAATAGATGTCTCCAATTAACCCTGCTTTGCATACTGAGTTTAAACAACGGTCTGTTAGGTTACGAATGCTATCAATGTGGGGGGCCTTTGTACTGGTTATTTGTATTTTCGCCAATACTGTTTTCTTTCTTTTTTACCTGGGCAGAAGGTTTCTGGCGGGGAACAAGGATTAGGATGTTAGGACTGATGCTTTTGAAATACTGCTTTTGATTGATGGAGATATGGGATTTGGGTTTTTTGTTGATTGCGCTCGCTAAGATCTTTTCTTCCGATCTTATGCCTACGTATTCCCGTTTACCGAAACAGGGAAATCAGAGCGTTCGTAGTTCCTCCTATTCTATGGGAGGAAATGGTTGTTTTTGGTTTCTTGTTCAAAGCCCAAGACGTGAAGCGAAAGGGTTGTTTGTATCTTGTTCAAAGCCCAAGATGTGAAGCTGAAAGACCTCGACTTTAGAGAGAATTTGTCATCTCTAAAGAGGGGAGAAGGAGAATTACTTTAACTGGGATACGCGGATCCGAGCAATGCCATAATTTCCGAAGAAAGGGTTTTAACCTGGAGGAGAAGACTTTAACTCAGTGTAGAGCAATGCCATCTTTCCTTAGGAATTTCTCATGCTAAAAGAGGGACAGTGGCGTGGATATAGATGATCCAGAGGCTTGCCGCTTACAGCGATTAGATGAAGGAAAAGGAGTTGTTGATGTTTGTGTACTATGAACGAGGCACAACTTTGATGCTAAAAGGTTGATTGGATCAACCAGTGGTTTTCTTATACAAAGCCTAAGAGGAGGCTAATTTGTGTCCCGTACAAAGCCCGAGAGAGAGGCTAAAAGTTTTTGACCCGACGATGGAGTCTTTGTGTCTCGTACGAAGCCCGAGATAGAGGCTATGGTTTGTTTGACTCAACGAGGGAGTCTTTATGTGTCTCGTACGAAGCCCGAGAGAGAGGCTAAAACGTTGTTTGACTCCGCTGGGGAGAATCATTGTACAAAGCCCAAGAGGAGGCTAGAGTAATTGTTTTAGTTAAGTGACAGGTCCAATATACTGATTTTAAAAGAGAAAATCAGTTCTTATATGAGCATCCCTGTACTCATGGGTTAGATCTGAGGATCGAGGTTGTTTCCTTTTCTTTGAGGAAACTGGAAATCCAAAGGGTATTGAGACTGTCCGAGTCTGCGGGTTTCCTTCCTATTTAACGAAGGGGTCACTTGAGAATGTCTTTTGAGACTCAAGGAAGTTTAGACTGTCCGTGTCTAGAGTTTTATCTTTTGTACTATGCTTTGAGAAACAGTAGTAGACTCTATGAAAGGACTGTTCTGGTCGTCCAGGGCCTCCAGATGGAAATTTTCATCTGGGCACAAGGCAATGATCCAAAACATAACCTAATATACTTCATGGAACCTCATGAACCCATGCATCAAGTCAATTTTGCCTCAGGGGATGCATTCATCAAAAATCAGGAATTAGGGTTTCTTGACCTAATTCACCCCTAAGTTGACTTTTGGGACAAACCATGAGCCAAGACCTCAAGAGATGATTGTGTATGATTA
This sequence comes from Lathyrus tuberosus, assembly GCA_022829125.1. Taxonomy (NCBI): domain Eukaryota; kingdom Viridiplantae; phylum Streptophyta; class Magnoliopsida; order Fabales; family Fabaceae; genus Lathyrus; species Lathyrus tuberosus. The sequence continues at coordinate 2,988,868 of JALAZF010000041.1, read as the reverse complement.
TGTATGTGTATTTGTGATGTTTGTTGGATTGAAATGAAAATATTTAGTAAAACCCATATTGTGTCAAATTGAATAGAAATTGATTAAATGTGTTGGAAATTATGTTTCTGGTGTTCATTCTTGTTGATACATGATAGATACATGTTGCTATGCATTGTATTGGTAATTTTCTGAGTGTAGGTGAAAAATTGGATGAATTTGGTTAAGAAAATGCAGAACAAAGTTCTGCAGAAATTTTTCTAGTTTTTCCAGGTCATACGCGTATGAGGCATATTCATATGCGTATGGACCTTGGCAATACGCGTAACATGGGCGAGCCATGGGCCAATACGCGTATGGGATGTTATTTTTCTCGGCCATCTGCCCGTTTGCGTATGATACGCGTAGCATTTCAGGGCAATACGCGTATGGTGTTGGCCCTACGCGTATTGGAATTAAAAGGTGAATTTTGGGGAAAAAGGGTTTCTGCCCTTACGCGTATGGCCTTGGACAATACGCGTATGGTATGGCGAGGATTTTGGGCAATATGCGTATGGTCTTGGGCACTACGCGTATGGCCAAGAGAATGGTAAAATGGGACTTTTCAAAATATCGTTTTTCGTTTTCTTTCGTAACTTTGGTTCTGTTTATCCGATTTTTACATTCTTGGTATCGTTGGAAAGCTATTGAGCTGTACTTTCTTATTATGATGATTTTGAAATTTTTAACCGATTTAATTATGTTGGAAAATTGGGAATAGTGTCGGTTGTCGACTTTTGTCGTTATAAGTGTGAGTAATTGATGTGTATTATGCAAGGTGCTGTTGTATGATGTAAATGTATGTGGTTAGATGGTGTTGTGATGATTTGTGGCCGTATGACAAATTAAATGCATTGTTTTGGGCATAAGTGCGAAGTGTGATTTTGTTGATGTAAATGAATGCATTTATGTGTGCATATTAAATGTCATGAATCATGATATGCATTGTTGTGACGTCATGAGTGACGGATTGATTCCAGAGGGAATCCGCTATAACGTCGTGTGCCCATGTGGGGTGTGAACGATGATTATAGACGATCATGTGCCTTATACAAAGAGGTGTGAGCGATCGGGTCGTGTGCCTTATACAAAGAGGTGTGAGCGATCCATAAACGTCGTGTGCCTTATACAAAGAGGTGTGAGCGACGGGGAACATCGTATGCCCGACGGGGAGTTGAAGTGATGTAACGAGCGATGATTCCAATAGAGTTCCTGAGTGAACTAGTGATGAGAAACATTGGAAGTCGGTACCGCATGTGCATATGCATAGAGTCGTTGTGTCGGTCTCTTGCATTGCATAAATCATTATGGTTGTTTTATGTGTGGAATTGTGGATAAAATTGATATATGGATATGTGTTGGTGATGGAAATATGAATTATTCCCTATATTGCCTTGTGTTTGAATTATGGCATGAGTTGTGGTGAGAATCGTATATATGTGTGTTTTTGGTGTTATATATATAATTGTGTGCAATTATATTATGGTTGTTTTTCTCACCCTTCTGCTGTTTTATAATGCTCTATGAGGCATTGCAGATTAGAGTTGCTGGAGGTATTTTTGTGAAGCTTAGGACTTCATTCTTTTGTCGGTCGGCTCTAATATGTGACACCGGGTAGTTAGGGTGGCCGTCTGTTATATTTGTGTATTATGTATATATATCTTTTGGCTTGAGTATGTACAACTTGATGTATGACAAACTTTTCATGATATATATATATATATATATATATATATATATATATATATATATATTATTCAGTTTTAGATTTTCTGGTTTTATTCTAAAATCTGAAATGTGGGTGTAAGGAACTGAGTTCCTCTGTTGATTGCTACCCCACTGTTGCGTATCTTTATGAGCAGGTGTTGTATGTTTGTTTCAATATAATGTGACTCCTCCCAGTCTATGCCATGATAATTTAGATATACTCTGATGAAATTTTGAATTTTCTGTTACCGCTTTATTTAATTGGGGGTATAGATTAGGGGTGTTACATTAAGTGGTATCAGAGCCAGTTTGTGTCAGTCCGTGTCAGTTGTGTCAGTCCTTGTTGGTCGTTGTGGTTGGATGAGTTGTTTGTTTAACCATAGTTTCTGTTATTGGAAATGAACAGAATATGGCTGGTAGGAACGATGCTGCTTTGGCTGCTGCTATGCAAGCTATGGCTCGTGTTGTGCAGGGTGCACCTAATGCTGCGGGTAATGATGAGTTTAGGAAGAACAAACCGCCTGTATTCAAAGGAAGATATGATCCTGATGGTGCTCATATTTGGCTGAAAGAGATTGAAAGGATCTTCCGAGTGATGGATTGTGCTGAAGATCAGAAGGTGAGACTGGGTACTCACATGTTGTTGGAAGAAGCTGATGATTGGTTGGTTAGTACTCGCCGTGTGTTGGAGGCTGCAGAGGAGGAGATCACTTGGGCTGTGTTTAGCGTTGAGTTTCTGAGGAGGTATTTTCCTGAAGATGTAAGGGGAAAGAAGTGTAATACCCCAAATTTTGACCACTTAGACTTCCCATCATTGTGAAAATCATCATCACAATATGGATGTACCTTTATGCTTCATTAGTCTCCCCAAAGATGGGTGAGCATCCACTACAATCAAAATTAGGGTTTCAAGCCCTCTCTGAGTGCTTAGACAAAGGATCAATCAAGAAATGACATGATCTTCAACTTGTCTAATCTCTCAAACATCCACAATGGATCAAAAAGGACTCCCACTTCAAGGATTAAGCACAAGGCTGCTCCCTTCTAGGTGGATCAAGTCTCAAGATCGACAGTGTCACCAAATTAGGGTTTTGGTCGTCCGGGGCCTCCAGATGGAAATTTTCATCTGGGCACAAGGCAATGATCCAAAACATAACCTAATATACTTCATGGAACCTCATGAACCCATGCATCAAGTCAATTTTGCCTCAGGGGATGCATTCATCAAAAATCAGGAATTAGGGTTTCTTGACCTAATTCACCCCTAAGTTGACTTTTGGGACAAACCATGAGCCAAGACCTCAAGAGATGATTTAAGGGTCTCTAATATACCATATTGATCCATTTGGAACAATGGATTGATCCAAGAAGCTTGGGCAACAAGTCTCAATTTCATCTGCACCACAATTAGGGTTATAAGAGAAAAGTCAACTGTAACCTTGACTTTTGACCAGGACATGCTCCCAAGCCCTAGGACATACCTCATATACCCTATGACACCCATGGAACATGTCCATCAAGTTTGATTTAGGTCAAGGACATGATTTCCTGAAGAATTGCACAGTTTGGAATCCATCTGATAAAAAGTCAACTGTGCACAAAAGTCAACTTTGACTTTTTGAGATTTTTCACCAAAATGGATTTTTAACCCTAAAATGATGTTAATGTATGATTTGAATCATCATTCATCAAGAAAAATCAAGAAAAGTGAGATAACTTGTAAAAGGGGTAACCATAAAACTTAGAAATTTTTCTAAGTTAAAAATAAAGTGGCAAAGGTACCAACTTTGGAGGACCATAACTCCTAAACCAAAAGGCCATTTTTTCTCATCCAAAGATGGATTTGTAGCCCTCATTATCACCTACAAAAACTTCAACTACAAGTCATTCCAATTCATTAAGGATTTTGAGTTATGGAGTGATCAAAGTGGATGAAAAGTGAAAATGTCACTTTTTCCAACACTTAGTGAAATTTTCACTAAGTCAGAATCTGTCTTCACTTTTTGCCAAATGTAGGAGGATTTTTCACTTGGAATCAAAAGAGATCAAAACCAAACTTGTTCAAACAGTTGTTGTATCATGTAAGAGCTTTCCAAAATGGCCAAGAACATTGCCAAATTCAACCTACACCATGAGATACAACATTGCCAAGTTGCCCTGCTGAAATCTGTCAAGGCAAGGCAGAATTTGCATTTTGGCTCGATTTGCCAAAATCAGCCAATTTTAATTGCTCCAATTCACTTGGACACCTCTGAGGATTGAATCCAAAGGGGACAATCACTGAGCCAAGCCTCCAAGGTCCAAGGAACAAGGAATAGCATGTTGAACCTAGAGTTGCCAAAATAGGGACAAGACTTCAAATTTGGAATGAGGCATTCAATGGAACCATCAAGGTGGCATGGACTGAGCCATTCTCATCTGAAATCAGTCAAGACTTATCCAAGACCAAGGGGACCAAAGCTCTGTGCCCTAACCTCTAGTCAATGGCTAGAGGAGACTTGGATTTTCATTTGCCAACATTGGCCAAACCTACTTACCAGCTGCCATGCACTATTCCTTGCAAAACAAACTTGCTCTACTATAAATAGAGCTCAATTGTGATCAGTTTGAGTACCCCAAAGCCATCTAACAGATGCTTTCCTCAAAATCTCTTCTTTCACTCCAATTTTACCTTCTAAGGCAAGTCACTATCAGGTTTTGAGTTTGAGAGCTTTTCCAATCAAACCAATCACTCACACACCTCACATACATCACATATGAGCTGATCAAACACTTAGATTACTTCTGAAACATCAATTTCACAAAATCACCAGCTGGTTGCTTAAGGTTTTAACCAAAGTGCAGCTGAGGTACCACAAAATGATCCAGCCAATTTCAATCAAGTCCAACCATCCAAACACATGCTTGGTCATCTCTCAATCTATGCATATTTCCTCGCATAATAATTTGGCCATATGTTCATAATCATGCATGGAATGTTTTCCCTCAATTAATTGCATTGTTTGAATCGTGTATCAAAAATCCTAGCCTTCATGCAGAAATTAGGGTTCTTGAGGTCTCTTCGTGATTTCTTGTTGTATGTTTAATTTAAATGAAATTAAAGTACATAGACATGATCATGAGGTTGAGACGAGCATAATGATATGTGGATTGCATGATATGATTACGTATTCATGGAGATTGGATAGAAAATGCAAATCTGAGAAACCAAGAACACGCGCGTGTTCTTCAGCTTGTTCTTGGCGCCATTTTTGAATAATTCAAATATTTGAATTTTGTGATTTTGTTTAATTGATTCAAAAATTAATTTCTCTCTGAGTTTTAATGATTTTGAGTTGATTCTTTTTTTAATAATTCACAAAAATGTCAAAATATTTTAATTTCCCAAAAAATCCCAAAAATATTATTTATTTCATATAATTGATATTTTTGCAAAGAATTAATGTTTTAATTGTTTTTGGCATTTTAAATATTTTTTCTACATTGATTTTGCAACTTTTGATGCTTTCTAATTATTTTGTAGGTCAATACTTAATTTTTGAAGCATTAATCCAAGATCACAATTTGTTTTCCATGTGTTAAACAATTTTTGATCATTTTAATTGAATTTTTATTCAATTAAATACATTTTGAAAACAAATTAGGGTTTTGGATTAATTCAACCCTCATAAATCATTTTCAAAACACTTTGGGCCTCTTGAGAGAGTGTAAGACCCATCCCCCCTTGTACAAAAAACTTTTTGGGCCTCATCCATTGTATAAGTCCCTCTGTACAAGTAAACGGCGCGATCGTCGCCCGTTAAAAAATAAAAATCATCTGGGCCTCTCCTTGAGCTATAAGACCCATTCAAAACACTTTGGGCCTCTATTAGAGTGTAAGACCCAATCCCCCTTTTAACCAAAACATTTTGGGCCTCACTTATTGTATAAGTCCCTCTGCGTTAAAAGAAAACCTCGGCGCGATCGCCATTTTAAACGAAAAAATCATTTGGGCCTACCCTCGTGTTATAAGCCCCACTCTTTTTCTTTAAACCTTTTTGGGCCTCTTGAGAGAGTGTAAGACCCATCCCTTTGTACAGAAAACCATTTTTGGGCCCCAGTCACTTGTATAAGTCCCGTTGTACAAAGCCAAACAGTGCGCTCACTGATAAAACCCTGGGCCTCTCCTTGAGCTGTAAGCCCCAAATCTTTCTTTTTCAAAGTACTTTCTCCTTTGATTTTGAATATACTGTTATTTTCAATCTTTCTTTGTTGAACAACTAACCAAACAGCATGGAAGCACTCCAACCAAGTAAGTGGTTATCGCTTTCGTTTACTGCTTTCATATTATAAACTGTATTGTGGGGCTGCTCACTGTAAGTCTCCTTTCATAAACTCATATCTACTGTGTAATAATAGTATAGATATTTCGAGTTTCCCCGGCTACTACGTCTAGAACTAGGTGACGCCGTTTCACTTATTCGTAGAAATAGACGCCTAGATCCCCAATAGGAGCACCAGATACAGTCTTCTCTTCGGCTGTCCTCCTTAGGAATCGTCAAGAAGCTCTACTCCCCAAGATGAATGTATTCTCCATGAATGGCATCTTTGAGTTTCTTCCAAATTCTCGAACTTTCCTGACCTGATCTATTCCTTGTGAATAGCTTGCCTTGAATGTCTCGGGGTTTGGGTACCCACTACGGTCATAATCTTGGACCTTAACTAAGGAACCCTCTTTAAAAGCTAAAAGTCGCTGGATAGTAAACCTCGCACGTTTACCAGTGGTTTTTATCTTTAAAAGAGTTATCTCTCCTAATGGAAAGGAGATGATAAGACCCATGGGCTTCTTAAATGCATCAGCCTCCTCTTGGGCATTATTCAAGGACACTAGGGCTTCTTAGAAGTATTCACAGCCTCCTCTTAGGCTTCGTATAATGATCTCTTCCTCCGGGAATGATAGCCTCCTCTTGGGCTTCGTACAAGGACCCGTCGGCTTCTTAAAAGTTTCCAGCCTCCTCTTGGGCTTCGTACAAATTGTCCCGACGACCTCCTAGAGGTATAGGAACAGAACATAGTCATCCTCATAGAACAGTCCTTTCATAGAGTCTACTACTGTTTCTCAAAGCATAGTACAAAAGATAAAACTCTAGACTTGGACAGTCTAACTTCCTTGAGTCTCAAAAACATTCTCAAGCACCCTTCGTTAAATAGGAAGGAAACCCGCAGACTCGGACAGTCTCAATACCCTTTGGATTTCCCGTTTCCTCAAAGAGAAGGAAATATCCCTGATCCTCAAATCAAATCCCTGAGTACAGTGATGCTCATATAAGAACTGATTTTCTCTTTTAAAATCAGTATATTGGATCTGTCACTCAACTGAAACAGTTACAATAACCTCCATCTCGGGCTTCGTACGAGACACCAAAATTCTCCCCAGTGGAGTCAAACAACCATTTAGCCTCTCTCTTGGGCTTTGTACGAGACACATAAGAGACTCCCTCGTTGAGTCAATCCCCCTTTCGCCTCCATCTCGGGCTTTGTAGGAGATACAAAAAGGTTCTTATAGAGCCAAACAAACAATCGCCTCCATCTCGGGCTTCGTACGAGATACAAAAAACTCTCTTGTTGAGTCAAATCGCCTCCATCTCGGGCTTTATACGAGATACCAAAAGACTCCATCGTCGGGTCAAAATCTTTTAGCCTCTCTCTCGGGCTTTGTACGAGACACATATCAGCCTCCTCTTAGGCTTTGTATAAGAAAACCACTGGTTGATCCAATCAACCTTTTAGCATCAAAGTTGTGCCTCGTTCACAGTACATAAACATCAACAACTCTTTTCCCTTCATCTAATCGCTGTAAGCGGCAAGCCTCTGGATCATCTACATCCATGCCACTGTCCCTCTTTTAGCATGAGAAATTCCTAAGGAAAGATGGCATTGCTCTACACTGAGTTAAAGTCTTCTCCTTCAGGTTAAAACCTTTTCTTCGGAAATTATGGCATTGCTCGGATCCGCGTATCCCAGTTAAAGTAATTCTCCTTCTCCCCTCTTTAGAGATGACAAATTCTCTCTAAAGCCGAGGTCTTTCAGCTTCACATCTTGGGCTTTAAACAAGATACAAACCACCTTTCGCTTCACGTCTTGGGCTTTGAACAAGACACCAAACACCCATTTCCTCCCATAGAATAGGAGGAACTACGAACGCTCTGATTTCCCTGTTTCGGTAAACGGGAATACGTAGGCATAAGATCGAAAGAAAAGATCTTAGCGAGCGCAATCAACAAAAAACCCAAATCCCATATCTCCATCAATCAAAAGCAGTAATTCAAAAGCATCAGTCCTAACATCCTAATCCTTGTTCCCCGTCAGAAACCCTTTGCCTAGATTAAAAGAAAGAAAACCGTATTGGCGAAAATACAAATAACCAGTACAAAGGCCCCCCACATTAATAGCATCCGTAACCTAACAGAACGCTGTTTAAACTCAGTATGCAAGCAGGGTTAATTGGAGGCATCTATTTCCATTCCTTATTCAGCTCACAATAGGATAAAAAATGAATCGACCTGTAGTTCAAACTCAGACCTCAGAGAGCGACCAGCGCTTAAGAACCGCGTCCAAAATCGCTCGCTACAGAAAAAATGGCGCCCACCATGGGGCCGGTTCAAGGTTAGATCTAGGCACGGTCTTCCTTCTCTTCACTTATGTGAAAACCACAGATTGGGGCTTCCGCCGGGGAACCCATTTCTGTCAGGAACTTAGGAATCATAGCTTTATAAGTCTAGGATGATTAGGACAAATATATATACTGCTTTTCCTAATTGCTATACGTGTTTATTTTTCTGCTAATGGGAATGCGGGTGATGCCGTATGTGGAAAGATTGAGTATACACCTAGAAAAGCCAAACCCTTTCGTAGTGCGGAAGCTATCGGAAATAGTTGTTACGCGATACTACCCTCATTTGAGGCTGGTGATCTATTTTCGGTGAATGGCACTTACTCTAAGATTGCTTTACAACTCGCTGGCGATCTGCTTGTTGTTTTGCTTTCCTGGGAGGAGCTGATGATAATGAGTACAGGTACAAAAATCACCCTAGTATAAACCTTTAGGGATGGGTAGAGCCTTGACTTCATGACAACGACCCTTTGACCCCATGTTTTTTCTATGTTTTTGTGTGCTGCATTCATGCATCCATTTAATAAAACATTAAAACATTCAAAAAACTTTCTCTTCTAGTCTCTCTGTTTTTCAAATTAAACTAAGACTGTGATTGCAAATATCAGAGAAGAGGATTACGCTAATGGATTTCAGTAGAAGGAGAACTCATCAGTATACCTTCAAGGTTCCAAAACTAGGGGATTTGAGAAAGTTAGCAAGGATGATCGTTAACCCAGAGGCTCTCAGAGCCAAGCACGGTGGTTTGCTACCACTGTTAAGAGTCCATGTGATTAAGGGGATCATGGACGCGCTCATTCAGTTCTACGATCCGGTTTATCATTGTTTCACATTCCCGGATTACCAGCTATCACCAACGCTGGAGGAGTATTCTCATCTGATTGATCTACACATTACAGATCGAGCTCCATTTTCTGGACTGGAAGAAATTCCAAAGAATCAGACTATTGCACGAGCAATTCATTTGGACGAGTCTGAGGTCAGGACTCACCTGACTACTAAGGGTGGCATCCAAGGTTTGCCAGCCCAGTTCTTGACAAAGAAAGCTCTGTACTTCGCTAGTATAGGGAACGGGACTGCTTTTGAAAGTATCTTTGTCTTGATCACCTACGGGTTATTTTTGTTTCCTAACATCAATAACTTCGTCGATATTAACTCCATTAAGGTTTTTCTCATTGGAAACCCTGTGCCGACTTTGCTCGCAGATGCGTATCATTCTGTACACTTGGGAAATTTGTACAGCGGAGGGGAGATCACATGCTGTGTACCTTTGCTCTACAAATGGTTTATCTCTCACTTGCCCAAGTCTGCTGCTTTTTGGGATTGCAAGAGTGTCTTATGTTGGTCGCAGAAGATCATGTCTCTTACCAACTCTGATATAGATTGGTGTAATAGGATTTATGAGGGAATCAGAATCATTGACCGTTGTGGAAACTTCCCCAGCGTACCCCTCATAGGAACTAAAGGAGGAATCAACTATCGTCCGATATTAGTTCTTCGTCAATTTGGATACCCGATGAGACACATCCCACTGGGTGTTCATCTGGAAGGTCTTTTCTTCAAGGAAGAAGAAAACGACAGAGCACTAAAGATGGAAATAGTGCAAGCTTGGAAACATGTTCATAAGAAAGGACGAGAGTCTCTGGGAAAACCGGACTGTGTCTCGGTGGAGCCTTATCTCCATTGGGTACAAACTAGAGCTCTCAAGCTAAATATGCCTTATCCTCGTTACAGAATTCTTCCACCGAGGGAAACTGTCATGTACTTCATGACGGAAACTGAAAAGCTTCAGGTTACTCTCAACAAAGTTCAAAAGGAAAGAAGATCTTGGAAGAACAAGTACCGCACCCTCGACGTAGAGTGTATCCAAATACAACAACTACTAAAAGAGAAAGATGCTCTGATTGAAATTTTGGAGCAGCATGCTGTAGAGAATCAAGATGACCAAAGGAATTTTCTCGCTCCTTTCACCTGGAAAAGGAATGACAACCCAACAATGGCCCAAGCGCCCCGGTCAAAGAAGAGGACTCGGGACCCATTAGTTTAGGTTTCTGTTTCTGCACTTTGTAATCTACTGTATTTCCATTTCTGTAACCCTTTGGAATTCAATAAAAAGGGGTTTCCCCACTGTTTGATATTTGCAATCTAATTGTCGAAGTTTATTTTGATTAAACCAAACAACAATTAATATAATCATTGCATTCATCATTCTCACATCGCGTATTCTCCTTACCTACGAATCTCACATTTGTGTCTCGATTCTAGAGTCAAACTGTCTCATTCGTATAATACTCGGGCCAATCGTCAGAAAAGGATGGATGATCTTGAGGAAGAAAACAGAGAGTTGAAAGAAGAGATCGATGCTCTGAGAGAGGATATGAGAAAGCTTCGTAATGACATGCAAGCCATGGCAGAAGCTTAGCTACAAAGAACTGTGATCTCAGAGATCACCTCAACGCCCATCATAGAAAAGTATGATCCTAGGTATCAGATGCCGAAAGATCGTCCTTGGGGCATGCATGTTAACTATATCCCAGAAGGATATGTTCCGCCGATCACTGAAGATCAGGGAATCGCAACAGAAGCCGCTGGGCCTGAAGGTTACAAACTTCGGGAAAACTAAGATGCCAGGGGCATACTCAAGACTCCTGAAGGTTACAAACTTCGGGAGGCGCCAGGATTTACTGCCGTAGTCACGGTACCACCCCCTGTGATGCACACTGTCCCGGAAGGACAGATTCCACAGACACCTTCTGGTAAGAAGGAAACTATGTTTGACAGAATGGATGAATTCCAGGAGCAGTTCTTGGAAATGCAGAAAGAGCTGCAAGCCATTCACGGTCAGGATCTATTTGGAAAGGACGCCGCAGACCTCTGCTTGGTCCCAAATGTGAAAGTTGTCGCTCCCGGGATTTTCATCCTAGTACAAACGCGAAAGTGGCACCTAAACAGAGTCGCCAGCAATGTGTATTTATCCCAAGAGAGGGAAAGGAAACACCGCGTAAACCTGAGAGAAAGGAAAAGCATGGTCTTACGACCAAGAGAACTGGGTTCGGGAGTCGGTTACGCGAGAGGAAGGTATTATCACCCTCTCGCGTCCATCGTACCCGATGGGATCCACGCTTGCTTGTCTCGATCAAAGGGTGCAAAGAAAGGATACCGGAAAAGGAACTGAAAGAAAGAAAGGAGAAAGAAAAGAAAAGGAACGGGAAACAAATGTAGGGAAAATAAAAGAAGTGCTCGCATGGGCCCTACCCCACTGCCTACGTATCTCATCGGGAGCATGAGAATCAGAGCGACGTAGTTCCCCTCACTAGGGGTGGATTATTTGCATTTTTTAAGGAACGGCTAACGTTCTAGCTCAGGTGTTGCAGGCTCGCTGGTCCGAGTGCGTTACCATCTTGCAAGAGAACGAGTAGAAGCACGTTCGTACGCTGAGACTGAGTGAGGTGAGAAAAGAATTCCCGAAGGAAAGACGTTATTGTTGGTTTTTGTCTTTTAAGAGTCTTTTCATTTGTTTGCATATGACAGTGTATCTGGATCTTAGCCATTGGAATGTGTACATTCTCACATTCCAAGATGGAATGAGTAAGAAAGCACACTAAGGGTGAAGAAGACCCTCACACTTAGTTCCAATTGTCAAGGTTCAAACACACTAGCATACTTGTGTTTATTAAGTGTTTTTGTTAATTAAGAAATGAAGAAGTGTTTTTTATTATTTGCACCTTCAACAAGTATTGCATTTAAGTCCCTCATACAAGATCAAATGTTTAACACATTGACCCAAGATGGGCTATATGCTACACATTCTAAGATTACAAGAGAAGACCCCTTATAATCTTTTCTTTATATGAAAGGCCTAAATGCAATAAATGCATACCTTTATTATATGTTTTGAATTTTCTTTGAGATGAGAAAAGAGACTCAAGGGAGGATAAAGGTAAAAATCTATATGGACTAAGACTCAATCCTAATTGATTAGTTAAGGGAGTGATCCTAAGGTTTGTGAGGTTTCAACCTAAAGTCTAAAGAAAGAATGAATTAAACAATTCACCTCTAAAGTAGAAGATGAATTGTAATTCACAAGGGGAAAGTGATGAGTTATTAAAAGAAAGCACATAAGTGCTTAGCAAAACACAAAATGGAATTGTAAAAGAGAAAGGATAGAAGTTGAATGTGGATTCCTTATCCACACTCAATTGAAACTTACCAAAGCCCCTACATGGTTAGTAAACATGTATAAGAAGTATAAGAAATAAAAGAACATGTAATGCATCATAAAACTCAAAAGAATTAAATGAGAAAACAAATCCTAGAACCACAACCAGAATGGGCATCATATGGAAACCAATGGTTATTATCATACAAGTGCAAGTGAATAAGCAACAATCATCACCCATTAGCATTTAAACATGTTACAAGAAGAAGGGGTAGATGAAAGATGGAAAGAAATGAAGAGGACATGCATAAATGGAACATGTAAATCAACAACCAGAATTGAAACTAAATGGAAAATGGTTTATAAACATCTCCAAAGTATTTATGAATCAACTTCAAGACATTCAAGAAGTAATATAAGAAGAATTGAAATGAAAGTTCAAAAAGAAAGTGCAAACAATACATGTTAATGATGCACAAAGTTCAAATTGAAATGAACATGTAAAGATGACCTATAATGTGTATCAAATACCTATAATATCATATGAATGGCTCATAACATATGCAAATGCTCATACAAATGTGCACAAAAGAATTCATGTAAACATGCACTAAAGATTACAATGATATAACATGTCATAATGCCTTAAATGAAATGCATCAAGCAAAAATCAAATGTCCTCATGAAAATTATGAAAACATGGTATTGGAGTTCACTAATCAGAGATGAATCACATATCAAAATAGCATATCAAAATTCAAAGCAAAATGACTTCAAACAAAGCAATTAGGTCAAATTGAAACATCATGCAAAGTGGTACAAATATAGGCATCAAGACATGTAATAAAGTGACCTAAAAAAATCAAACAAAAATCATATAACATGCTTCAATGTATTAGTGAATCAATGCAAAAAGAGTCATGTCAAAACAGTTGGTAATGAGCAAGAACAAAATTAAACAAATTCAAGTATCATGCTTAGAATGCATCTAAATGGAAATTCAAAGAAAATTATGGACCAGGGGTAAAAAGGTCATAAAATCAGAAAATAAAATCATGAAAAATTTCCTAAATGTTTTAAGAATACACATGAATTTTTGTAGAATTTTCCAATATGTTTTGGTATTTTTAAAAATTAGAAATGAAACATGTACAATAAAGGAAAAATGAAAATGAAATGCAAAGGGAAGGGGGTATGAACATAGCAATAATGCAGTGCATATTCATTGGGCTTTAAGAAAGAGGAGGTGTGAATATCAATCTAACTCAGTCCATTAAGCGCGCATTCCACATTAACAACCATACACTCTCAGTCAACACAAGTCAAAGCAAGGATCACCGTTGGATCAAGTCAGGTCAACAAACAAGTCAAAGTAAACAACATCAACGCGCACATGTGAATGTCCACACTCCCTATCGTGTACCATGCCATACAAAGTTTAAGTGAGTTCAGAAAATTGACATGTGACTTGCACGCTTTTTTTTATGTGTTGGCAGCATGGTAGCCGTTAGATCACACTCATCCAACGGATCACATTCAAACTGGTCATAAAACCCTAACATGAAGACACCGGCCAGAGAAGGACCTCCGGTCACCTTCTCCGGTCAACCATCACCGTCTGCAACTTTAATTCTTCCAGAAATTCACAATCCACATACTAAATGAAAGCTAAACTTACGTACATCAAGAATTTAGCACTGAAATCACCAAACAATGCACACACAGCAAGAAATGATCACAAACATTTTGCCCTAAGTTTAGATCTACACCTCTGAGAGGTCTATCAACTAGCCAGAAATGTTTCATTGCTTCTAATAAGCCATAATCAACATGAAACAACCTTAAAAAACAATGAATCGCACCAGATGAGTTAAGGAATTCCAAACCTGAAACTTGAAGATTCTTTGTTCAAAAGAAAACCAGAGATGTTGCCTTGAGTTCTTGAGCTCCAATGTGGCCAAATAAAGGCTTAGATACAAGAGTGGATGATACTTCAGTGAAGGAGAGCTGAAATCCAAGATTCAAAACAGTTGCAATGTGATGAAAATGGGAGAGAGAATCAGAGAGATTCTGAGAAGAAGATGAGGGAGATGAAGTGGAGCTCGAAAATCAGTTGAAATGTAGAGGAATTGAGAGAGAATGGAAAGAGTTTCTCAATTGAATATCAGAAAAATGAAGCTCTCTCCAATTCGTGAAGGGAAGATTTGTTTTATATGTTGAGCTTAACCATGGTTAACTGGGTGAATCAACTGAGTCATGGTGGTTTAGGTGAGTCATCCCTAACTAACTGAGTCAAGTTAGTTAGGGAGAGCAATGATAAGGTGATGATAGTTCATGGTAAGCTATGGTGATGGTGACAAGAGAAATGGAATGGCAAGGCTATGTAACACAAAACTTGTTCAGCAAGCTTGTCATTTCTACTTTCATGCATAGCATGTGCTATGGTGTGTATGCAATGTGTTTGGTTTAAAAAGGCAATGGATAGCTGGTATGAATAAAGCACGTGCAAGCTTGTACCAACAACATCAACAACATTGGTTTTTTCTGGTTTTTTATAACAGTTTGCAGACATGGGTGTTTAATGGTGATTTTCTCTTTGCATTGTGGATGATTTGATGAGTTCTTGGAGTTATTGGCAAGAGGGATTGTAGTAGAACTACTTTGGCATGAAAATTGAATAGAAATGATGCTTGGGAGAGGTTGAAAATGACTTAGAACAATAAGGTTTGGAAACTGGTTATGGGCGAGGAAATGAGGTTGGTTGGCAAGGTGTGCATGGCATGGATTTTCAGTTGTGTTGACCAATCTTTGAGCTATCATAACTCCTTGTCCTTTGATCAAATGAAAAAATCATGAACATAAATCTTGAAGATCTCACATAGGGGAACAACTTTGATGTTGCAAGATTTTTCATTTGAAGCCTTTAACCATGAGTAATTGATCCCTACATTTTGCCCACCAACTGTTTGAGAAAATGACTGCGCGCAGACCTGGCCAAACTTGGTCATGACCTAGTTTTGAACCTACTTTGCTCAAACTTTGATCAATCATATCTCCCTCATTTTTTATCCAATGGAAATGTTCTACCCATGGATTTGAAGCTTAAAGCAAGGCCTTTCATTGAGGCAGAGTGGAATTTTCATTTGGTGCTCCAAATTTGAATGGCCTTGGTTCAAATTCTGATGCAAAATGGCCAAAACTTGCTATTTTTAGTAACCCTACCTCATCCAAAAATGGCAACTTTCCACATCTTGATTTTTTCATGATTCCTTTGGAGTTTCTTGATCAAATTTTGTACATTGGACATATGTAACATGAATTTCATGATTTTGGGCTCAAAAAGTCAAGAGTTGACTTTTTCCCCTGATTATTTGACTTGGCCCCAAATTTCCTGATTTTTTATCTTTCTTCCAATTGAAACACCTCCAAAACCAATTGAGGGGCAATTTTCCATACACATACACTTAAGAACATGTAGAATACCATGACATCAAGTTTTGTCCAAAAAATCAAAGATTCCCTGATTTAATGGGAAACCCTAGTTTTGGTGCCCACCTCCTAGGAGAAAAATGTGCAGTCTTCAATTTCAAATTCCTCAGAGTATGTTGTGTATCCTCTTAAAGGATGATGAGATATACCATTTGAGGATGATTTTGGATCAATGAGCTATCTCTTTTGAGGGTTTTCCTTCAATTTTTGAACCTCTTGCATAGTGAAAGATGTAGTGCTTCAATCTCCCATTGAATCTCACTTCCTTGAGGTTTTGGATGATCAATTGAGATAGTATGAGACATGAGAGACCTCTTGGCTTGCCTAGAGCCAACTTGATTGACCTTTTTGTGCTTTGAATGATCTCTTGATTGTCCACCTCCCACCTGACCACATGCCCTGATGGTAAGAAGGATGCCATGCTTCAATTTTCTATGTTAAATGCAATGTAATGTTAATGAGGTGGATATGATATGATAAATGATAATGCCATGCTATGATGACAAAGGGGAGAGCAAATTTTGGGGTATTACAGCTGCCCCTATTCAAGCGCTGTAGACCTGAATGCCCGAAAGCAATCGCTTTCGGACTTTCAAGGTATATAGTGATTGAATACCAAATATAACCAAAAATTTGCTCTGGATGGTGAAGAAGAAAAGGGATATAAACCCAACGAGACTGCTGGATTGAATCTTCGACGAGTCGGAGAGATCTGTCTTTTGAACGATGCCAGACGACTACTGGCTTGCCACATTGCTGGTGGACTTTAATAATGTCTTTTATGCAATTCCAGACGACTACTGGCCTGCCACACTACTGGTGGACTTTGATAACGTCTTTTGAACGATGCCAGACGACTACTGGCTTGCCACGCTACTGGTGGACTTTGCAGCTCCGTGCCACCCGAAGATGGACTTTTTCCAATCCACTGTTGGACTTTTGCCACCCGAAGACGGACTTTTACCAATCCACTGTTGGACTTTTAGAATATGCCACCCTTAGATGGACCTTTCGCCAATCCACTGTTGGACTTTTGCCACCCGAAGACGGACTTTTGCCAATCCACTGTTGGACTTTTGCCACCCGAAGACGGACTTTTGCCAATCCACTGTTGGACTTTTAGCTACTTTGCCACCCGAAGATGGACTTTTGCCAATCCACTGTTGGACTTTTAGAATATGCCACCCTTAGATGGACCTTTCGCCAATCCACTGTTGGACTTTTGCCACCCGAAGACGGACTTTTGCCAATCCACTGTTGGACTTTTGCCACTCGAAGACGGACTTTTGCCAATCCACTGTTGGACTTTTGCCACCCGAAGACGGACTTTTGCCAATCCACTGTTGGACTTTTGCCACCCGAAGACGGACTTTTGCCAATCCACTGTTGGACTTTTGCCACCCGAAGACGGACTTTTGCCAATCCACTGTTGGACTTTTGCCACCCGAAGACGGACTTTTGCCAATCCACTGTTGGACTTTTAGAATTTGCAAAATTGTATTACTCTCTGCATCTGTGTCAGACATCTCTGCTGACTCTGCTGAGGAACAATGATCAATGACTTGACTTTAGAGGTTCCTGAGAGGATAGCATCTCTGCTGGATAATGAATGAACAATCCGTCTGCTCCGAATTGTCAAGTTTGCCAAAAATAAATTGGACTTGAAGAATAATAGATCTGCCAGTAATCACTTCATCTGCTGGGGGAATGAATTCTGGTCACAGCGACTCCGTTGGGGATGAGAATTTCTTTGCATGGCGTCTTGCTAGGGGAGAGAGGTCATAAAAAAAACTCTGCTTGAGGATCTATCCAATCCAAGACCCTTTGTAGGGGTTATCCACCTTTTGACCCGGCTGGGGAAAGACTGTGCCATCCTTGTTGAGGAATAGATTCTGCCGATCTTATAAACCTCTGCGGGGAGAACAACAACTCAGCTGGGGAGTATTGCTGACAAGATTCGATGCTGACCTCTGTGGGGGATCATTACCAGAGACACAAACTTGCTGGGGACCAGGGCTACTTTGCCAGGGATATGCGAATCCTGGTTAGAACATTCCCCTGCAACTTTCTAGGAAAGAGTCCTTAGAGATCTGTTGGGGAAACCCAAAGCAAATCCACAGTAGTCTGCTGAAGAATATGACTGTCAAGCTTAGGATAAGTACCACAATGCCCCATGTTAGGCGAGCTTCCCTTTAGACAATTCCGTTAGGGATGACGAGTTTATAACAAACTCTGCTGGAGAAAACTGCTTTAAAGCATCTCGTGTTGGGGAATGCCTTTTGAGAGGATTTTACAGAAGACCAACTGTCCTCAAACTCTACTGGGGATGATCAACACTTCATGCTGGGGAACCAAACAATTTGTCCCCGAAGAGGATGTCATAAGAGGATTTTACAGAAGATTTAGCTTCTTCAAACTCCTGCGACTTCGCTGGGGATAATGACCATCTGTTTCGGTGTCGACGAGCCCACTCTTTTGGGGAACCTGTGACCGTTATCGACATAGAAAAGCTTGTAGCTGTTGGAAGGACTGAATAAGAGAATCGACTTAATAAGATGCAACGGTACCCAGTTGAACTTAATTCACTGATATCGACCCGTTATGAACAATCGTCGACCGAACGATGAACGCCGATCTCCTTACCCATAATTGCCCCAGTCTTTTGCGTGGGGTGATTTATTGCTAGTCTTGTGCTTAAAATCATCTGCACCTGCTACCTGCAACAAAAGAATATGCCCACATGCCCCGAATATTGCGTGGCTAGAATCCACCATCCGGGAATATTCAACATTCGAAGTAATTTCAAATGTTTTTTCTGCGCATGTTATTGCAAGGCTGCCATGTTTTCAAATGCAATGTTTTATCAACAATTAGGACGTTTTTGCAAACAAAGCAATAAAACAAAAATAGAAAGCTTTTTATTGAAATTCAATTTATTGACTGAGAGCCCAGAATAGGCAATTACATCTGGAAGCAATCCCTGGAAAGAGGCGATCGCTGAAAATTGAGAAAAGAAACTATCCTAATGGCAATGTGAAAACGGAATTCCACTGAGTTTCCATTCTGTTATGACCAGTATGTCTTCAAAACTCCCCGACCTTGCCTTCTGAGGAATGATCAGACCGATTCCTATCTTTCAGAACGTCAGTTGTTCAAACGGTAATGGGTACAGATAACTCAGACTGTAGTCATTCGCTTAAATCCCTCTTTTGCGTGGACCGCCCTTTCAGGTTTTCGATCCACCAGGATACCCTTTTTTGCCTAAGTTGCCCTTTCGGGTTTTCAACTTACCGGGTGTACAAATCTTTTTTTCAATTATATCCCTAATTTTTGCCCGAACCTTATTCTGTTTTTGGTTCGCCGGGATGCCCTTTTTTGCCTGGATTTTTTTTATTTTTATTATCCAGCGGGTCTATTCATGCGAAGTATTTTTTGACTACGTCCGAGTTGACGGGGGATGAAAAGTCTTCGCCATCCATGGTTGTAAGCAATAAAGCTCCGCCCGAAAAGACCTTTTTAACCACGAATGGACCTTCATAATTAGGAGTCCATTTGCCCCTGTGATCTGTATTGGGAGGAAGGATCCTTTTGAGTACCACATCTCCGACTTTATAAACCCGAGGACGCACCTTCTGGTCAAATGCCTGTTTCATTCTGCGCTGATATAGTTGCCCATGACATACAGCCGCCAATCGCTTTTCCTCAATAAGGCTCAGCTGATCAAATCTGGCTCGTACCCATTCGGCTTCATCTAGCTTAACATCCATCATAACTCTGAGGGACGGAATCTCTACTTCAACCGGTAGCACTGCCTCCATACCATATACAAGTGAGAATGGGGTTGCCCCAGTGGACGTGCGTACCGACGTTCGATACCCATGCAAAGCAAATGGTAACATCTCATGCCAATCTTTGTACATGACAACCATCTTCTGCACAATCTTCTTG
Organism: Lathyrus tuberosus; assembly: GCA_022829125.1. NCBI lineage: Eukaryota > Viridiplantae > Streptophyta > Magnoliopsida > Fabales > Fabaceae > Lathyrus > Lathyrus tuberosus. The sequence continues at coordinate 2,968,895 of JALAZF010000041.1, read as the reverse complement.
ATATTTTTGTTGGCCGCTTCGACCGCGCCATTCATCTTTGGGCGGTACGGAGAAGAATTGTGATGTTCGATTTTGAAGTCCCGGCATAACTCAGCCATCATCTTATTGTTCAAATTAGAACCATTATCAGTAATGATTCTTTCGGGAACTCCATATCGGCAAATGATATCCCGTTTTAAGAAACGAGCGACCACTTGTTTTGTAACATTGGCATAGGATGCGGCTTCAACCCATTTGGTGAAGTAATCAATTGCCACCAAGATGAAACGATGACCATTGGAAGCTGTAGGCTCAATCTTTCCGATCATATCAATGCCCCACATGGCAAACGGCCAAGGCGACGACATGATACTCAACGGATTTGGAGGTACATGCACTTTATCTGCGTAGATCTGGCATTTATGGCATTTGCGGGCATATTTGCAACAATCTGACTCCATAGTCAACCAATAATATCCCGACCTTAACAACTTTTTAGCCATTGCATGCCCTCCGGCATGGGTACCGAAAGAGCCTTCGTGCACTTCAATCATCAACAAGTCTGCTTCATGTCTATCCACACATCTAAGCAGGACCGTGTCAAAATTTCTTTTATACAGCACGCCATCTTTGTTCAGGAAGAAACTACCAGCTAACCTTCTCAACGTCTTCCTGTCTTTGGACGATGCCCCGGACGGGTACTCTTGACTTTTCAAGAAACACTTAATGTCATGAAACCATGGCTTGTCATCAGACGTTGCATCTACCGCAAACACAAATGCTGGTCTGTCAAGGCGGGATACCTCAATCTTAGGTACATGGTTCCATCCTTGCCCTTTGATCATGGAAGACAAAGTGGCCAAGGCATCAGCGAACCTATTCTCATCTCGAGGAATGTGGTACAGTTTCACTGTTGTGAAAAACGTCAGCAATCTCCTTGTATAATCTCTATACGGCACTAGATTTGCTTGGTGCGTGTACCAACTCCCCTTCACTTGATTGATTACCAAAGCTAAATCACCGAATATATCAAGGGTTTTAATCCGTAGATTAATCGCCTCCTCGATCCCCATTATACAAGCTTCGTACTCTGCTTCATTGTTGGTGCATCCGAAAGTTATTCGTGCAGTGAAAGGCATATGAACACCTTCCGGTGTGATAAGAACTGCTCCAACTCCGCACCCATTCATATTGACAGCCCCATCAAACATCAGACTCCATTTGGATTCAGGGTCTGGCCCCTCCTCCGGAAGTGGTTCCTCACAGTCTTTAGCTTTGAGAAACATGATGTCTTCATCAGGGAAGTCAAATTTCATGGGTTGGTAATCATCAATCGGCTGTTGCGCAAGATAGTCGGACAAGATACTTCCTTTGATGGCCTTTTGTGAAGTGTACTGAATGTCATACTCTGTCAAGACCATTTGCCACCGTGCAACTCTGCCTATCAATGCTGGTTTCTCGAAAATGTACTTGATAGGATCCATTTTTGAAATCAACAAGGTTGTGTGCCTAACCATATATTGCCTCAATCGCTTAGCGGCCCATGCAAGTGCACAGCATGTCTTTTCAAGCATTGAGTATCGGGACTCACAATCATTGAACTTTTTGCTCAGGTAGTAAATAGCATGCTCCTTCCTACCTGTCTCATCGTGTTGACCGAGAACACAACCCATGGATCCTTCAAGCACTGTCAGATACATTATCAGCGGTCTCCCTTCAACTGGAGGCATTAGAATCGGAGGTTCCTGCAAGTATTCTTTTATCTTATCGAATGCCAATTGGCAATCGTCATTCCACCTGACCGTTTGATCTTTCCTTAACAATTTAAATATTGGCTCACACGTGGCTGTTAGGTGAGATATGAACCTTGCAATGTAATTCAATCTACCCAAGAAACCACGAACCTCTTTTTCTGTTCTCGGTTCAGGCATTTCTTGTATTGCTTTCACCTTGGCAGGATCAACCTCGATTCCTCTTTCGCTCACAATGAAACCTAGCAACTTTCCAGAACGCACCCCAAACGTGCACTTGTTTGGATTTAATCTCAGACGAAACTTTCTCAACCTTTCAAATAGCTTTTTCAGGTTAACCAGATGTTCCTCTTCTGTTCTCGACTTGGCAATCATATCATCTACATAACATTCGATCTCCTTATGAATCAAGTCATGAAACAATGTAACCATCGCCCGTTGGTACGTTGCCCCTGCGTTTTTCAACCCAAAAGGCATTACTTTATAACAATATGTACCCCACGGAGTAATGAACGTGGTCTTCTCCATATCTTCAGGTGCCATCTTGATCTGGTTGTACCCGGAGAACCCGTCCATAAAGGAGAACACTGAAAATTGAGCTGTATTATCGACCAGCACATCAATATGAGGTAGTGGAAAATCATCTTTCGGGCTAGCTTTATTAAGATCTCGATAATCCACACACATTCTCACTTTTCCATCTTTCTTCGGTACTGGCACGATGTTGGCTACCCATGGAGGATACTTTGTCACAGCAAGAAAACCAGCGTCCCACTGCTTCTGGACTTCCTCCTTAATCTTTAAGGCCATGTCGGGGTGAGTCCGACGAAGTTTCTGCTTGATTGGCGGACATTCTTCTCTCAATGGTAGCCTGTGCACGACAATATCCGTATCCAACCCCGGCATGTCTTGATACGACCAGGCGAAGATGTCAACATACTCGCGCAACATTTCCGTCAAAGTTTGCTTCACATCTGCTTGCAAGCTGGCACCAATCCTGATCTCTTTCTTGGTGTCCTTGGTACCAATATTGATGATTTCTACAGTCTCCTGATGAGGCTGGATGACCCTTTCCTCTTGTTTCAACAATCTGGCCAGTTCTTCAGAAAGTTCACAATCTTTCTCATCCCCTTCTTCGGCTTGATAAATCGGATTGTCAAAGTCATACATGGCCATATCAAAATCGTTATCAGTGGTATCCGGAGGATCAAGTCTGCATGAACGGGTTCATGCCTTATTTTAGAATTTATTTTTAAGCAAAACAAAAGAAAATGAAACATTGCCATTTTATATTTTTTGTGCAAAAATAAAAACTGAAAGACAGAGAACAAAATTTGATTGCAAAACGTCCTTTATTAATGATTAAACATTGCAAATGCAACCATGGTGGCCCTACAAATGAATCTATACGCCTTGGGCAGAGCGCAAGATTTTGTCATGCATTATGGTTAGAAAAAACAAAGAAAAATTACTCTGTCTGAAGAGTAACCCGGATGACTTCTTCAACGGACCAGTTCTGCACTTGTTGTCCCGAAGCATGAGGGCGTACCCAGTTGTCCAGGTCACAATTACTGTCAACACTATCCTCTGTGGCTGCACAAGACTGGTCCATGTAGATAATTCCCCCACTATTGAAAGTAATGGGTCCCCTGCTCCCCGCATCTGAAGTTGTAGAGGGATGATAACCAATACCAAACTTGTCTTCCTTCATTGGGGTCTCTATCAACCTGCCCCAACCTTGGGCGTTGCCTGCCCTGACGACTTCGACAGCTTGTTTGTAAGATGAAATGGAGGTACCAGCCCCAACTGGTACAGAAGAAGACTCAGGTGCATCGTCAATATTGACTGCTTCAAATGATTGGCACAACATCTCATGAATTTCCCCATCCATTTCAATGTACTTGAACGTGGACAAGTGACTCACAAAGATGTCTTCCTCCCCACACACTGTCACAACCTGCCCTTCAAACTCATACTTCAGCTTTTGATGTAGAGTAGAAGTAACAGCCCCGGCTCCGTGAATCCAAGGGCGCCCCAATAGGCAGCTATATGCAGGTTGTATGTCCATTACATGGAACGTGGATTTGAATACCTGTGGTCCAATTTGTACGGGCAATTCCACCTCACCAAACACAGATCGTCTAGTTCCATCGAATGCTCTGACCACCAACTCACTAGGCCTTAAGATCAAACCGTCAACTTCCAGCTTCATCAATGCCTTCTTGGGCAAGACATTAAGTGATGAACCAGTGTCTACCAGTACATGAGATAACACTGCGCCCTTACACTCCATCGTGATATGCAAAGCCTTATTATGGTTTCTTCCTTCAACCGTCAAATCTCTACTTGTAAAGCCCAAGCCATGGCTAACATTAACATTGGAGATTACGCCCTCGAGCTGATTAACAGTAATTTCTTGTGGCACGTACGCACTCTTCAACACTTTCAACAACGCCTGCCGGTGCGCATCAGAGCACATCAATAGTGACAAGATTGAAATCTTTGAAGGGGTCTGATTTAGTTGGTCCACAATCTTATAATCGCTTTTCTTGATTATCTTCATAAATTCTTCCATTTCCTTATCAAAAGCAATCTTTGTCTCTGCTTCAGATGTAGGCGCACTTTCAACCACCTGTTTACCCTTAGCCTTTGCTGCAACTTCTACCTCCTTATCACTTCTCAAGGTTTGGGGAGCGAACAACCTTCCACTCCTTGTAAAGCCCCCTACACCCCCTACGTTATCAATATTTGGGCTGATTGATGATTCAACTTCCTGCTTTTTACCTTCGTAATATACATCTGCCCCATAGTGCCATGGGATAGCTTTCGTAGATGTGAACGGAATTGGTCCTGGCACCGTGATAGTGACAAGACTGAGCCTTTCTGGCGCAACACTCGCCACGGGAACTGCATTGACCGGCATTTGAATCTCAGCGGGAGTGTAATAGATGGTCACGGTTGATATCTCATCAGTGTCTTTCACGACTCTGTCGAACTGTAGACATCCTTCATCGATCAGATTCTGTAAACCCATCTTCAACTTATCACAGCCGTTCTCCTGATTCATACACTCAGAGCAATCTTGATTACAGCCCGGGAACACCCGTCCCTTCAACAAACGATCTTTTACAACCAACAAAGAAGTTTTCACTTGATGAACGTCTAACACCAAATTCAATCTCCTCCCATCTTCAATAACGTACACATTTGCTGCACTATGATCAGGCATGGGATGCTGAGTAATATTAGGAGCGGGAGAGAAATTGATGGCTTTAGCATCAATCAAATCTTGTACTTTATGATGGAAAGCCCAACATTTTTCAATGGAGTGCCCCTGAGCACCTGAGTGGAACTCACAACGAGCATTAGCATCGAAGTTAGGTGGCAGGTTTCCAGCAACCGGAGCTTTCATAGTACGGAGTTCTACCAACTTTAACTCGAGTAGCCGGGGCAACAGCGCGGCATAAGTCATAGGGAGAGGATCCATCTTACGATCCCTCTGTCTAGACCTTTGCTGGAAAAAAGGTTGTTGCTGTTGAACTTGTTGTTGGGGTTGTTGTTTCTGAACAGACGGTGTGGGGATTGTTACAGCATCTACCTGATAATAAGCTCGAGAACGCCCTCTGCCTCGTCCTCTAAACACAGCATTCGTATCACCTTCTCTTCTTTTCTGGTTACTAGCAAACGGTTTCTTCGTCCCCGAAGAGCCAGCCCCACTCACATCCTGGATCTTTCCAAGCTTTAACAGACTTTCTATTCTTTCTCCCGCAATCACAATATCAGCAAATCCAGTCGACGGACAAGCAGCTAATCTGTCAAGATAGGCCCCTTGCAAGGTGCCCATGAACATATCTGCCATTTCTCTGTCTGACAAGGGAGGTTGGACCTGGGCAGCCATTTCCCTCCACCTCTGTGCATATTCTTTGAAACTCTCCTTGGCATTCTGGGACAATCCCTGCAATTGGGTGCGGTTGGGCGCCATGTCAATATTATATTGGTATTGCTTCAGGAACGCTTCTGCCAGATCTTTCCAATTCTTCACAGCAGCTCTATTCAACTTCATGTACCAGGTCAAGGACGCCCCAGCCAGACTGTCCTGAAAATAGTGCATCCATAGCTTCTCGTCATCCGTATGGGCTGAAATCTTCCCAAAGTAAGCTTGAAGATGCGTTTGGGGACACGCATTGCCGTGATACTTATCAAAAGTGGGAGGTTTGAATTTAGGGGGAATTCTGACTCCTGGGACCAGCCCCAAGCTAGTAACATCAATACCCATAGAGTTCTTGCATTCCATGGCCCTGATCTTTTCTGCTAACTCATCATACCTTCGATCACCTTGATTACCCACATCAGCATCCAGCAGAGTAAATTGGTCTTCCAGAGTATCTTCCAGAGTAACACCAGCATGCCTACCATTTCCATTACCCCGATTGTTACCACCAGGAGGAGGGTTGCCACCGGGAGGAGGAATGCCATGTCCCTGTGAATTGTCATGATGATCACCTTCGGGCCCATTGTCGGGACGCTCTACCAGAAGCCTCAGTCTCTCCTGATTTTGCGCCATGCCAGTCATGAGGGTCATGAACTGGTCCATACGCGCCCTCATTTCCGCCAAATCACTTTGAACTTGATCCATGATTCTTACTTGATTCCTTCGCGTCGAATATCGGTGAATATGACTCTCCGCTATACTGCCTGAAACCAAATAAAGGTTAGAGACCCCGCAACGAGTACCTGAAAAGCAAGTAACAAAAATGCAAAATGATATGCAATGCCATGCAATGCCATGTTTGTCATTTCCGAGGTGCTTTATACCCTGATTCCAATCCAACCACAGAAATCTGAAGACCAGAAATTGTGATATAAAGAGACGTGTCGTGGTCATGTGCTTGTGTGCAGCTATCTGATAAGGAATAATTCTGAATAAAACTGCTCATACTCATTCAACGAAGTATTCAAGTACATTTAAGAAAGGCTTATCCGCAAATGCAATACAAGGAAAAATGGATCCATCAACAAGCCTGATGGTAACCATTAATAACAAAATATAAGGAAAAGAACATCAGTCTGACAATTCCACACCCTTCAGCTTATCACTTGAGCATTTGATCTCCTCAAAAAGTATACGGGTACGCTGGTGATTCGGCTTTTCAATCATTTCTTTGATCAAGACATCCCTTTTCTCAAGAGCTTCAGTTAAAGAACCCATATGCAGCATCAGAGCCTCGTCATCACACACTCCTTTGTGTCTCTTTATGCCGGCTTGCGTCTTGAGTATCTCCCTTTCTATCATGACTTCTTCAAGCTCTTTCTTGGTATTCCTCAGCTCACCTCTAGCTTCTTCTAGCTGTTCTTGACTCTTACCGAGGCTTTCTCGATACTTTCTTCTCTGCTCATGCGCCTTTTCAAGCTCTTCGTCCTTAATCTGCAACTGTTCCTGTAATTCAGCATTCTCTATCCTAACTTCGTCCCAAGCGTGCTGAAACTTTGTTAACTTTTCTTTGGTTTGTGCTAACGCCTGTTTGGTTTGCTTGTGGGCTTGAGTGGCATCATCAGCACCTTTACTAATCTTCCGGAAATGTTGGGCTCTTCCAGCAAAGTCTTTTTCTTTTGCAGTTAGGATTTGTTCAGCATCCTGGGCTTTCCGCTCCAGCTCTTTGTTGGCATGTAGAGCATTCTGAAGACGGCTACTCAACTCGGAATTCTCTCCTTGGAGCTTTTTCACCAAGGCTTGCAACTTGTCAACTTCTTCCACAGTAGCAGTGCTTCTTGCTTTCTCATTCTCCGGATACAAAAGGGGTGCCTTACCAAAAGGCAAGAGAAAATCTTCAACTCTTTTCTTCACCCACTCTTCATATGCTGGATAAACCCGGTTGTTAGGCTTGCCTAGAGTAACTTTCCCCTTTTTCAGTATGCTACCCCAGCTTTCAGAAGCTTTCTGTGCTGCTTCCCATCCATCTGATGTATGAAAATAGAGGGACTCCTCCACATCTCTCTTAATAGGCGGACCTGTCAGGGCATACCCAAATTGTCGAATGGCCAAAGAAGGATTGTAGTTAATCCCACCCAGTCTTCCTATCAGTGGAACGTTAGGGAACTTACCACAGCTGTGGATAATATTCTTGCCAATCAGCCCATGATCTACCCATACGATGTCCTTGGCCACCAATCCCATTAAACGCTGTTTCCACTCTAGAGAATCTTTGGAATCCACAAAAGCCCCTGATTGTGGTAAACGGCCTGCGAACCACTTATAGAACAAAGGTGCACAACAGCGAATTATCCCTCCTCTTTTCTTTTCGTTTCGGTTGTACAACGAGTAGTGAAGATCTCCCAGTAGCGTTGGCACCGGGTTCTTCATCATGAATATTCGTATAACGTCCGTATCAATAAAATCCGGCTCGTTGGGAAACAACACTATGCCGTATATACAAAGGGCTAGCAAAGCATTAAAAACAAGCCAATTCTCGCCTTTAGCTGCTTCCTGGGCCTTCTTAATCAGATATTCCAGCTTGTAACCACGAATCTTTCCTTTGTTGGAGACATTGTCACTTAACTCTGATTTGCTCAAATAAAGAGCACCAGCCAACTTCCCAAAGTCAAGATCCCCCACCGATCCAAAGAAAGGGGGCTCCTCCTTGATAGCAATCCCCAACATGTTGGAATACTCCTCCAAGGTAGGAACCAACACATAGTCTGGAAATACAAAACATCTCAGAGGCGGATCATAGAACTGCATCAACGTATGGAGACCTCTGGCTTCATAATCACTGACATTACGGACCATAGATAAAATCCACCCATATTTCTCTTCAAAAGCTTCTCGTACTGCAGGGCTCGCCATTCCCTTCAGCATAACAATAGGGCCTAAAGTAGGCGTAAGGAACTTATAGCTGATGATATTCTTCCTCTCTTTAGTGTTCATCTTTGCAGGGACCTGATGACTGGAATCAAGGGTAATATATGCACCTGGAAATGAATAAACATGTATGTTAGGATATGATAATGCAATGCAAAGGGCAATGTGATCAGGTAATCTGGTGTCTGTGCTGAACTGTGAACGGTGTCAGTGTAGCTCTGAGACTAATATAGAACCATAGATAAGAACCATCTGAATACAATAGGATGAAACTTCCTTTTTGTGCAATGATGATAGAAAACCGGGTATGTAGGAGGTCATGGTTACCTGCAAACCTGTAAACAACCCGCCCTGCTCACATGTGGGTACTAGGATGTTCAGTATCCCGGGCTCTCAGGTCGAGAAATGATGATACGTTCACCATTTCTGGTTTGGCATCATCATCAATCGAGAAGGCCTCAACTGATTCTCCAAAACAAAAAGGTCTTCAGCTTCTGGCACTAAGGTCGAGAAGCAATAGTACATTCATCCCTCAGGGTACAGTACTATCGCCAATCGAGGAGTGCCTCCGCTGATTCTCTTTCAAAAAGGGATGTCCTATAGCAAGTTCCCAGCATTGGGTCCTCGGATCGAGAATGTGCAATGGGTTTGCCACGGAATGTGGTCTGCCACTGTCACAACTCGGGAGGAGTGCCGCAACTGAGTCCTCGGGAATGGTCACCAGAGTCGACAGTTCCTCAAGAGAATAACCACTGGCCTGCATAACATGCAGTAGCAGAAAGCTCCTGATAGAACCTCGTCTGGTTGTGGGTCTCATGAACAACAATACGTGGTCACCACCACGCAAGCGTCATGACTATCCACTCTAATACCTATGTGTGTACTCAAGCCTTGGTAGTGGGCTTATCTCTCAGAACACCCATCCCGCCAAACAGAAAACAACACAGTCCAGTATAGCATAATATATCATGTGAAATGAAAATGCTAAAATGCGGTAAATACAGTAATGTACAGTAAAGCAGTAAGTAACCATACAATAAAACAGTAAATACAGCACAACAGTAAACACCCAATGAAAGAAAAACAAACAAGCGCTAGGATGGACTCGCTAAGGAAACCAGAGATTCTGGGTTCTTTCCCCAGCAGAGTCGCCAGCTGTCGCTCCTGGGATTTTCATCCTAGTACAAACGCGAAAGTGGCACCTAAACAGAGTCGCCAGCAATGTGTATTTATCCCAAGAGAGGGAAAGGAAACACCGCGTAAACCTGAGAGAAAGGAAAAGCATGGTCTTACGACCAAGAGAACTGGGTTCGGGAGTCGGTTACGCGAGAGGAAGGTATTAGCACCCTCTCGCGTCCATCGTACCCGATGGGATCCACGCTTGCTTGTCTCGATCAAAGGGTGCAAAGAAAGGATACCGGAAAAGGAACTGAAAGAAAGAAAGGAGAAAGAAAAGAAAAGGAACGGGAAACAAATGTAGGGAAAATAAAAGAAGTGCTCGCATGGGCCCTACCCCACTGCCTACGTATCTCATCGGGAGCATGAGAATCAGAGCGACGTAGTTCCCCTCACTAGGGGTGGATTATTTGCATTTTTTAAGGAACGGCTAACGTTCTAGCTCAGGTGTTGCAGGCTCGCTGGTCCGAGTGCGTTACCATCTTGCAAGAGAACGAGTAGAAGCACGTTCGTACGCTGAGACTGAGTGAGGTGAGAAAAGAATTCCCGAAGGAAAGACGTTATTGTTGGTTTTTGTCTTTTAAGAGTCTTTTCATTTGTTTGCATATGACAGTGTATCTGGATCTTAGCCATTGGAATGTGTACATTCTCACATTCCAAGATGGAATGAGTAAGAAAGCACACTAAGGGTGAAGAAGACCCTCACACTTAGTTCCAATTGTCAAGGTTCAAACACACTAGCATACTTGTGTTTATTAAGTGTTTTTGTTAATTAAGAAATGAAGAAGTGTTTTTTATTATTTGCACCTTCAACAAGTATTGCATTTAAGTCCCTCATACAAGATCAAATGTTTAACACATTGACCCAAGATGGGCTATATGCTACACATTCTAAGATTACAAGAGAAGACCCCTTATAATCTTTTCTTTATATGAAAGGCCTAAATGCAATAAATGCATACCTTTATTATATGTTTTGAATTTTCTTTGAGATGAGAAAAGAGACTCAAGGGAGGATAAAGGTAAAAATCTATATGGACTAAGACTCAATCCTAATTGATTAGTTAAGGGAGTGATCCTAAGGTTTGTGAGGTTTCAACCTAAAGTCTAAAGAAAGAATGAATTAAACAATTCACCTCTAAAGTAGAAGATGAATTGTAATTCACAAGGGGAAAGTGATGAGTTATTAAAAGAAAGCACATAAGTGCTTAGCAAAACACAAAATGGAATTGTAAAAGAGAAAGGATAGAAGTTGAATGTGGATTCCTTATCCACACTCAATTGAAACTTACCAAAGCCCCTACATGGTTAGTAAACATGTATAAGAAGTATAAGAAATAAAAGAACATGTAATGCATCATAAAACTCAAAAGAATTAAATGAGAAAACAAATCCTAGAACCACAACCAGAATGGGCATCATATGGAAACCAATGGTTATTATCATACAAGTGCAAGTGAATAAGCAACAATCATCACCCATTAGCATTTAAACATGTTACAAGAAGAAGGGGTAGATGAAAGATGGAAAGAAATGAAGAGGACATGCATAAATGGAACATGTAAATCAACAACCAGAATTGAAACTAAATGGAAAATGGTTTATAAACATCTCCAAAGTATTTATGAATCAACTTCAAGACATTCAAGAAGTAATATAAGAAGAATTGAAATGAAAGTTCAAAAAGAAAGTGCAAACAATACATGTTAATGATGCACAAAGTTCAAATTGAAATGAACATGTAAAGATGACCTATAATGTGTATCAAAGACCTATAATATCATATGAATGGCTCATAACATATGCAAATGCTCATACAAATGTGCACAAAAGAATTCATGTAAACATGCACTAAAGATTACAATGATATAACATGTCATAATGCCTTAAATGAAATGCATCAAGCAAAAATCAAATGTCCTCATGAAAATTATGAAAACATGGTATTGGAGTTCACTAATCAGAGATGAATCACATATCAAAATAGCATATCAAAATTCAAAGCAAAATGACTTCAAACAAAGCAATTAGGTCAAATTGAAACATCATGCAAAGTGGTACAAATATAGGCATCAAGACATGTAATAAAGTGACCTAAAAAAATCAAACAAAAATCATATAACATGCTTCAATGTATTAGTGAATCAATGCAAAAAGATTCATGTCAAAACAGTTGGTAATGAGCAAGAACAAAATTAAACAAATTCAAGTATCATGCTTAGAATGCATCTAAATGGAAATTCAAAGAAAATTATGGACCAGGGGTAAAAAGGTCATAAAATCAGAAAATAAAATCATGAAAAATTTCCTAAATGTTTTAAGAATACACATGAATTTTTGTAGAATTTTCCAATATGTTTTGGTATTTTTAAAAATTAGAAATGAAACATGTACAATAAAGGAAAAATGAAAATGAAATGCAAAGGGAAGGGGGTATGAACATAGCAATAATGCAGTGCATATTCATTGGGCTTTAAGAAAGAGGAGGTGTGAATATCAATCTAACTCAGTCCATTAAGCGCGCATTCCACATTAACAACCATACACTCTCAGTCAACACAAGTCAAAGCAAGGATCACCGTTGGATCAAGTCAGGTCAACAAACAAGTCAAAGTAAACAACATCAACGCGCACATGTGAATGTCCACACTCCCTATCGTGTACCATGCCATACAAAGTTTAAGTGAGTTCAGAAAATTGACATGTGACTTGCACGCTTTTTTTTATGTGTTGGCAGCATGGTAGCCGTTAGATCACACTCATCCAACGGATCACATTCAAACTGGTCATAAAACCCTAACATGAAGACACCGGCCGGAGAAGGACCTCCGGTCACCTTCTCCGGTCAACCATCACCGTCTGCAACTTTAATTCTTCCAGAAATTCACAATCCACATACTAAATGAAAGCTAAACTTACGTACATCAAGAATTTAGCACTGAAATCACCAAACAATGCACACACAGCAAGAAATGATCACAAACATTTTGCCCTAAGTTTAGATCTACACCTCTGAGAGGTCTATCAACTAGCCAGAAATGTTTCATTGCTTCTAATAAGCCATAATCAACATGAAACAAGCTTAAAAAACAATGAATCGCACCAGATGAGTTAAGGAATTCCAAACCTGAAACTTGAAGATTCTTTGTTCAAAAGAAAACCAGAGATGTTGCCTTGAGTTCTTGAGCTCCAATGTGGCCAAATAAAGGCTTAGATACAAGAGTGGATGATACTTCAGTGAAGGAGAGCTGAAATCCAAGATTCAAAACAGTTGTAATGTGATGAAAATGGGAGAGAGAATCAGAGAGATTCTGAGAAGAAGATGAGGGAGATGAAGTGGAGCTCGAAAATCAGTTGAAATGTGGAGGAATTGAGAGAGAATGGAAAGAGTTTCTCAATTGAATATCAGAAAAATGAAGCTCTCTCCAATTCGTGAAGGGAAGATTTGTTTTATATGTTGAGCTTAACCATGGTTAACTGGGTGAATCAACTGAGTCATGGTGGTTTAGGTGAGTCATCCCTAACTAACTGAGTCAAGTTAGTTAGGGAGAGCAATGATAAGGTGATGATAGTTCATGGTAAGCTATGGTGATGGTGACAAGAGAAATGGAATGGCAAGGCTATGTAACACAAAACTTGTTCAGCAAGCTTGTCATTTCTACTTTCATGCATAGCACGTGCTATGGTGTGTATGCAATGTGTTTGGTTTAAAAAGGCAATGGATAGCTGGTATGAATAAAGCACGTGCAAGCTTGTACCAACAACATCAACAACATTGGTTTTTTCTGGTTTTTTATAACAGTTTGCAGACATGGGTGTTTAATGGTGATTTTCTTTTTGCATTGTGGATGATTTGATGAGTTCTTGGAGTTATTGGCAAGAGGGATTGTAGTAGAACTACTTTGGCATGAAAATTGAATAGAAATGATGCTTGGGAGAGGTTGAAAATGACTTAGAACAATAAGGTTTGGAAACTGGTTATGGGCGAGGAAATGAGGTTGGTTGGCAAGGTGTGCATGGCATGGATTTTCAGTTGTGTTGACCAATCTTTGAGCTATCATAACTCCTTGTCCTTTGATCAAATGAAAAAATCATGAACATCAATCTTGAAGATCTCACATAGGGGAACAACTTTGATGTTGCAAGATTTTTCATTTGAAGCCTTTAACCATGAGTAATTGATCCCTACATTTTGCCCACCAACTGTTTGAGAAAATGACTGCGCGCAGACCTGGCCAAACTTGGTCATGACCTAGTTTTGAACCTACTTTGCTCAAACTTTGATCAATCATATCTCCCTCATTTTTTATCCAATGGAAATGTTCTACCCATGGATTTGAAGCTTAAAGCAAGGCCTTTCATTGAGGCAGAGTGGAATTTTCATTTGGTGCTCCAAATTTGAATGGCCTTGGTTCAAATTCTGATGCAAAATGGCCAAAACTTGCTATTTTTAGTAACCCTACCTCATCCAAAAATGGCAACTTTCCACATCTTGATTTTTTCATGATTCCTTTGGAGTTTCTTGATCAAATTTTGTACATTGGACATATGTAACATGAATTTCATGATTTTGGGCTCAAAAAGTCAAGAGTTGACTTTTTCCCCTGATTATTTGACTTGGCCCCAAATTTCCTGATTTTTGATCTTTCTTCCAATTGAAACACCTCCAAAACCAATTGAGGGGCAATTTTCCATACACATACACTTAAGAACATGTAGAATACCATGACATCAAGTTTTGTCCAAAAAATCAAAGATTCCTTGATTTAATGGGAAACCCTAGTTTTGGTGCCCACCTCCTAGGAGAAAAATGTGCAGTCTTCAATTTCAAATTCCTCAGAGTATGTTGTGTATCCTCTTAAAGGATGATGAGATATACCATTTGAGGATGATTTTGGATCAATGAGCTATCTCTTTTGAGGGTTTTCCTTCAATTTTTGAACCTCTTGCATAGTGAAAGATGTAGTGCTTCAATCTCCCATTGAATCTCACTTCCTTGAGGTTTTGGATGATCAATTGAGATAGTATGAGACATGAGAGACCTCTTGGCTTGCCTAGAGCCAACTTGATTGACCTTTTTGTGCTTTGAATGATCTCTTGATTGTCCACCTCCCACCTGACCACATGCCCTGATGGTAAGAAGGATGCCATGCTTCAATTTTCTATGTTAAATGCAATGTAATGTTAATGAGGTGGATATGATATGATAAATGATAATGCCATGCTATGATGACAAAGGGGAGAGCAAATTTTGGGGTATTACAAAAGTCCCGCACAAGTTCCAAGTGCCCGACTTTGAAAAATACAAGGGTAACTCTTGCCCTCAGAGCCATCTGGTGATGTACGCTCGGCGGATGTCAGCTCAGACGGAGAATCAGGACCTGCTGATTCACTACTTCCAGGATAGTTTAACCGGTTCCGCACTCAAATGGTACATGGGTTTAAACCGTACTACGATCAGTACATTCAGAGATCTTGGTACTGCCTTCGTCCAACAATACAAGTACAATTTGGACATGGCACCCGACAGAGATCAATTCAGATCAATGTCACAAAAGGACAAGGAAACCTTTAAGGAGTATGCTCAAAGGTGGCGTGAAATTGCCGCTCAAATTTGTCCACCTCTTGAGGAAAAAGAGATGACAAAGATCTTCTTAAAGACCTTAAGCTCATTTTACTATGACCGAATGGTCGCCAGTGCGCCCAGTGATTTCACCGAGATGGTCGATATAGGTGTACGTCTTGAGGAAGCCGTCCGAGAAGGACGTTTGGTAAAAGACACTGGATCGACGAGCGGTACTAAAAAATACGGTAGTGCTCTCCCTAAGAAAAAGAGCAAGATATTGGGAATATCTCTCTCGGAAAGCAAAGGCGACGTTATCAGCTAGTAGCAGCTGTTACTCCCGCTATCGGCCCCGCGCCTGTTCCTATATATCAACCTCAGGTTACGCAGAGCCAACCTGACCAACAAAGGACACAACAGCCTCTTCAGCAGGCACGTCCTCCATATAACAACAACCGTACAATACGGCCATCAGGGTTTGATCCTATACCCGTAACGTACGCAGAGCTGTTTCCGTTACTATTGGCTAAGGGGCACATTCAGACTAAGTCTCCCATTTCAGTTCCGGAAAATCCGCCTTTGTGGTTTAAAGCGGATCAAACATGCCCTTACCATCAAGGAGGTTCGGGGCATAACATTGAGACTTGTCTCAATTTCAAATCCGACGTGCAAAAGCTTGTTAGGAGCGGGCTCTTATCTTTCAAAGATACGAATCCTAATGTTCTTACGAACCCGCTGCCTCAACATGAGAAAGCTGCAGTCAATCTGATTGAGAAAGAGACTAACAATGTCTATCAAATTCACGATGTACTCTTGTTAAAGACCAATATGGTCAAGATGCATTGTAGACAGAGTGGATATGGCCATGTGCCACGTCATAACTATCACCAGTGTGATATCTGCTCTAAAGACAACCAGGGATGTTCTGTGGTGCAATCAGCTCTGCAGGAACAAATGGATCTTGGATGGATCCAAGAGCACCGAGTTCCTGAAGTTAACATGGTTTACACGAATTCCAACGTCATTCAAAACCACGACATCCGTACGATGAATGTCAACTTGGTGGCGATGCACTCAAGGCAAAGCCAGTATCATAATCTGCCGCGGCACGATTACAGTTCCTGTCTGATTTGCTCGGTAAACAAACAGGGATGCTCTTTCATACAAGAGGCCCTCCAGCGTCAGATGGATCTTGGATGGATCCAAGACTACCATGATAGGAGCTCCTATCAAATCAACATGGTTCAAATCTTCGATATTCACGTGATGAATATCAACCTGGTAGAGTTACATGCTGAGCAGGTCCGCCTCAGATTCCTGGTCTCACATAACTATCAAAGCTGTAAAGCGGGTTGCGAAAACGATCGAGGTTGTACCCTTGTCCAGGAGGCACTTCAGTACTTGTTGAATCACTGGTGGATGCCAATCTATATGGATGAAGATACTCAGCAGATTAGTATCAGTAACAGAAATCCCACTCGGCGTCAAAGTCAGGATGTCCGATCAGTGGAAGCTAACCTAGTGAGGTTACATTGTATTCAAAGTGGGCGTGGCCAGGTGCCCCCACACAACTATGACAGTTGTAACGTCTGTTCAGAAAGTAACTAAGGGTGTTACTTTGTGAGAACAGCTCTTCAGGGTCAAGTGGATCGCGGAGAAATTCGTCCGTATCCAGGTTCAGAACCCATCATTTGGTCGCCGAATTACCTTGCCGATCAAGTTGAGGATGTTGTCACGATCTCTGGTCATCATAGGACCAGGGATGTTTTTGCCATCATCCCTCTATTTGATGAATCTAAAGTTCCCAACCAGGAATGGATCGAGGTTACTTATGATGGTCAGAAAAATCAGAAGGTTCCCATAGTCATCTATCTACCGGGGCCACTACCGTATGAATCAGCTAAGGCAATCCCTTACAAATACGGTGCAATAATAATCGAGAATGGAAAGGAAATTCCATTACCCTCCGTCGTGAATATTGCAGACATCAGTCGTGTAACACGGAGCGGTCGAATCTTCAACCGAGGAGTTGGAGACCCTAACAGAGAAAAGGAACTTCAGACGGAAATTCCTGATCCACCAGTCGGTCAATCTAGTAATCCCGACTTTTCAAAAGACAAAGATGAGATGCTAAAGCTCATCCAAAGGAGTGAATACAACATTGTTGATCAACTGTTACAGACTCCTTCAAAGATCTCAGTATTATCACTGTTACTCAGTTCAGAAGCACACAGAGAGGCTCTACAGAAAGTCTTGGAGCAAGCCTTTGTGGAACAGGATGTAACAATCAGACAATTCGATAGCATTGTCTCTAACATTACTTCCTGCAATAATTTGGGATTTAGTGATGAGGAATTACCTAAAGAGGGTCGCTGTCATAACATGGCGCTCAATATCACAGTTAACTGCCAGGGCGATGCTTTAGCCAACGTACTGGTAGACACAGGGTCAGCCCTAAATGTTATACTGAAGTCCACTTTGATGCAATTATCATTCAAGGGCCCTCCGATGAGAGTCAGTGAGGTCGTCGTCAAAGCATTCGACGGATCCAAAAAAACAGTTATCGGCGAAGTCGATCTTCCCATAACTATTGGTCCTCACACTTTCCAAATCACTTTCCAGGTCATGGACATCCGAGAAACATACAGTTGTTTATTAGGAAGACCTTGGATACATCAGGCTAGAGCGGTTACTTCAACCCTCCACCAAAAGCTAAAGTTCGTCAAGAACGATCAACTTGTCACGGTTTGTGGGGAACAAGCCTTGCTTGTGAGCAACTTATCATCATCTACTTGTGTGGAACCCGATGAGGTTATTGGAACTCAGTTCCAAGCACTATCGGTGAGCAAGGACAATCAGTTCAAAGAAGGAACTTCAATTTCTTCATACAACGATGCTATCAAGGCGGTCGAGAGTACCGATACGACAGGATGGGGACGGCTTGTCATTCCTATTGACAATAAAACAAAGAAGGGTCTTGGTTTTTCTGCAACCTGTACCTATACAGCCGCCAACGATGAAAGTCTTCATCCCCTTCAAAGCTTCTTCCACAGTGGAGGTTTTCTCCACCCAGTGTCTCAGAAAGTTCATGCTATCAATGAGGAAGATCCCTCTGACACAGATGAAGAATGGAAGTCCTACCTTAACAAGGACGGCTATATGTCTCAGGAAGAGGTGCCTATGCCTTTTTGCTTTCCTACAGAAAGTCCGAGATTTATACCAAGATCAGATGTCAAAATGATATATGGAGATTGTGATCCGGAAGGATGCCGTGCTCCGCCAAATTCATTAAAGGAAGACACTCCGATGAAAGACAATTTTGACCACAATTACTATGGCCCGATGGATGGCCTGCCAATGTGGCAGCCTTACCCAGGAAACTTGGGGCAAGAAAGTCAGCCGAGTAATGAAACTCAGCTGAGCATCATTGAACAGAATACCTGTGTCCCCACCATGTCATAGGATCAACACTCAGGTCATTCGGAAACTACTCAACATGAAGATGAATTTGCAACGTTTGCAGGACTTGAATTCATCAACTATGCTTTTCCCGAGGTCAACGTCATCGAGAGGGATGACTCCTCCAGTTCCAAAGAAGTTTGGGACACTCTGGGACAACCTAGTGGAAAATACGACTTTATGGTCAAGTACACTGCTCCCGAAAGCTCTCGTATCAGGCTCGAGGATATCCAGCCAACTGGATAGGGAGATACAGCTGAGAGCACAAATGCTATGCAAAATACAACAGAGGAATCCTCCTACGACAATTCTGCTTGGGAAACAGATTCCAATGATCCTGCTCCACCAGAAATCAACGTCATTTCTGAAGACAAATCAAGGAAGGTGGCACACTTTGTGATTCACCGAGGAGTTCGCCGCCAATGGGTTGCTGTCGATGTTCCGAGGGTCGTTCGTCAGTCAAAGTAATTGCCATCTTTAAGCCTTTCACCCTGCCCAGGTGAAACGGATATTTTGATAGGGCTTGTTTTCTGTAAATTTCCCTCTTCGCTTTGCCCAAAGCGACAGAGTTTTGTTTTATAGGGCTGTAGTTTCAAGATTCGACTTGTTCATTAATAAAATAACGTCGTTCTGTAATTTCCGCATTAATTGCTGTTTTCTCTTTTTGCTTTTTCAAAAAATGGTAATCCTAAAAAACATTCAAAAATAAAAACAAGCAGTAAAATCAAAACACTGCACACACTTGCATTTTCTCTATCTCTTCTAAACACGAATCATCACGTCATGCAGATTGCTTGTTTTATACCCCGTTGAAACATACGATCCAATGCCTTCTCCCAACTTTGAGTTCCCGGTATTCGAGGCTGAAGAAGAAAATGACAACGAAATTCCAGATGAGATCTCCCGACTACTCAGACGAGAGGAAAGGTCCATTGAACCTCACAAAGAACAGTTGGAAACGGTAAACTTGGGTTCAAAAAAAGAGAGAAAAGAAATCAGGATCGGAGCACTGCTCAGTCCAACTGCCAGAGAGGGTTTGATAAAGCTTCTCAAAGAATTTCCTGATGTATTCGCTTGGTCCTATCAGGATATGCCAGGGTTGGATACCAGCATCGTGGAACATCACTTACCGTTAAGATCGGAATGTCCGCCAGTAAAGCAAAGGTTGAGACGGACTCACCCGGACATGGCCATCAAAATCAAAGAGGAGGTACAGAAACAGATCGACGCGGGTTTCCTCGCTACATCTGAATATCCTCAATGGTTAGCCAACATCGTACCCGTTCCCAAAAAGGACGGAAAGGTCAGAATGTGTGTAGATTACAGAGATCTGAACAAGGCAAGTCCAAAGGACGACTTTCCTTTACCACACATTGACATGCTGGTTGACAGCACAACAAGGTTCAAAGTATTCTCCTTCATGGATGGATTCTCGGGCTATAACCAGATCAAAATGGCGCCGAAGGACATGGAGAAAACTTCGTTCATTACCCCATGGGGTACCTTTTGTTACAAGGTAATGCCGTTCGGTTTGAAGAATGCCGGGGCAACCTATCAAAGGGCCATAACTACTCTGTTTCATGACATGATACACAAAGAAATCGAGGTATATGTCGATGATTTGATTGCAAAATCAAGAACAGAGGATGAGCACGTTGAACATCTGTCAAAATTGTTCGAACGTCTAAGAAAATTCAAGCTCCGCTTGAATCCCAACAAGTGCACCTTCGGTGTCCGTTCAGGGAAATTACTAGGGTTCATCGTAAGCCAGAAAGGAATTGAAGTTGATCCTGACAAGGTCAAGGCCATTCAAGAAATGCCTTCTCCGAAAACTTAAAAACAAGTCAGAGGATTCCTGGGACGTTTGAACTACATCTCCAGATTCATATTCCTTATGACCGCGACGTGTGCGCCGATCTTCAAGTTACTCAAAAAGAACCAGGATTGCGTTTGGTCAGAAGATTGCCAAACCGCCTTCGACAGTATCAAGGAATATCTGTTGAATCCCCCGATTCTATCACCTCCAGTGGAAGGAAGACCACTGATCATTTACCTCACAGTCCTAGAGGACTCAATGGGATGTGTACTTGGCCAACAAGACGAAACTAAACGAAAAGAGTCTGCCATTTACTATCTAAGCAAGAAATTCACCGACTGCGAGACTCGGTACACGATGCTTGAGAAAACTTGTTGCGCTTTGGCTTGGGCAGCCAAACGTCTTCGCCAGTACATGATTCGTCATACTACTTGGTTGGTCTCTGAAATGGATCCAATCAAGTACGTTTTCGAAAAACCTGCTCTCACGGGAAGGATTGCCCGTTGGCAGATGTTACTATCAGAATATGACATAGAGTACCATGCTCAGAAAGCCGTTAAAGGAAGTATTTTAGCCGATCATTTGGCTCATCAACTAATTGACGATCAAGAATCAATCGGGTTTGACTTCCCAGACGAAGATGTCATGTATCTAAAGATGAAAGATTGCGATGAACCGCTACCCAGTGAAGGGCCAGAACCAGGTTCCCAGTGGGGACTTATCTTTGACGGAGCAGTCAATCATTATGGAAACGAAATTGGGGCAATCATTGTTACCCCTCAGGGTTCCCACATTCCTTTCACTGCCAGACTTATGTTCAAATGTACGAACAACGAGGCCGAATACGAAGCATGTATCATGGGTCTCGAAGAAGCGATTGATTTAAGGATCAAAAACTTGGACGTATACGGCGATTCAGCCCTGGTTATCAATCAGATAAAAGGAGATTGGAACACATACCAATCAGGATTGATTCCTTACAAAGACTATGCAAGAAGGTTGTTACCCTTCTTCAACAGAGTCGACTTTCATCACATCCCTCGTGATGAGAATCACATGGCTGACGCATTAGCCACTCTCTCTTCCATGATTAGTGTAGGTCGATGGAATGACATACCTAAGATCGACATAATGCACCTTGAACGGCCCGCTTACATCTTCGCGATTGAAGCAGTCATAGACGACAGACCTTGGTATCACGATATCAAATGCTTCCTTCAGAAACAAGAGTACCCATCTGGGGCACTCAGAAAAGATAGAAAGACCCTCAGAAGATTGGCTGGAAACTTCTTCCTGAGCGGTGACACTCTTTATAAGAGAAGTTTTGACATGGTCTTGCTCCGATGCGTCGACAGACCAGAAGCAGACATGCTCATGAAAGAAATTCATGAAGGATCCTTTGGCACTCATGCCAACGGACACACAATGGCGAGAAAAATTCTGAGAGCAGGGTATTATTGGTTGACCATGGAATCCGACTGCTACAAGTACATGAGGAGGTGTCACAAGTGTCAGATATACTCCGACAAAATTCATGTACCGCCATCACATCTCAAAGTTCTTTCTTCCCCGTGGCCATTTTCCATATGGGGAATCGATATGATTGGTATGATTGAGCCCAAGCCTTTAAACAGACATCAGTTCATCCTGGTGGCCATTGACTACTTCACCAAGTGGGTCGAAGCAGTGTCATTCGCCAATGTAACCCGACAAGTGGTGGTCCGATTTATCAAAAACAATATCATCTGCCGTTATGGTGTTCCAAGCGAGATCATTATTGATAATGGATCTAACTTGAACAATAAGATGATGAAAGAGTTGTGCACAGAGTTCAAGATCGAACACCATAACTCATCTCCCTACCGACCCAAGATGAACGGAGCGGTAGAAGCGGCTAACAAGAACATCAAGAAGATCGTTCAAAAGATGGTTGTAACCTACAAAGATTGGCACGAAATGCTATCCTTTGCTCTTCACGGTTATCGCACATCTGTCCGTACTTCAACAGGGGCAACCCCTTTCTCTCTAGTATATGGTATGGAGGCAGTTCTCCCCATAGAAGTAGAGATCCCATCAATCTGGGTATTGATGGAAGCGAAGCTCACCGAAGCTGAATGGTGCCAAAGTCGACACAACGAACTGAACCTGATCGAAGAGAAGCGAATCACGGCACTATGCCACGGTCAGTTGTATCAACAGAGAATGAAGAGGGCGTTCGACAAAAAGGTCCGACCTCGTGTCTTCAGGAAAGGAGACCTTGTGCTCAAGAAGATACAATCATTTCTCACTGATTCCCGGGGCAAATGGACCCCGAATTATGATGGCCCCTATGTGGTCACAAAAGCTTTCTCAGGCGGCGCCTTGAGACTTGCAACCATGGACGGAGAGGAATTTGCCTACCCCACGAATGTTGATGTAGTCAAGAAATACTTCGCCTAAAACTAAAAAAAAAAACGTCTCGGTGGATTGAAAACCCGAAAGGGCGGTCCAGGCAAAAGTTAGAGACATGAAAAAAAATCATCCCGATGGATTGGAAACATCAAGGTACAATCCAGGCAAAAATTAGGGATAATGGCAAGTAACTATGTTCAACAGAGGCAAGTCCCTTAGCAGCAGTTGCATCATCATCCGCCAGGAAAACTCCAGTCAAGGTCATCTTCGACAGAAGCTCAGGATGTCCCGAATTCAAAGTTGGTAGAAGGATAGTGGTCGTTATGTTTCAACGTAGCCCTTTTCCCTGTAAATTACCATTTTCTAACTTTGTATATACTCTTTGGAATCACGCGTTTCGCTGATCTCCATCTTATCAATAAAATTTGAGCCCTTGTGCTTTTGTTTGTAATTCTTTACTTGTTTTAGCTTTACAGAACGGCGTTGTTTAAACTTAATCAGCGATTCTTGAAATAAAACAAAAATGAATTTACTTGTTAAACTTTTTCTGCTTTTAAATTAAAGATGGCATTTCTTTTGACTGTTGAACATCAGAAGAACATCGATCGCTTCTCCCGAAGTAAGCGGACTTCAAAGTGCAGAATCAAAGTACTCCTTCTAAGCCAGTATACCTGAATGAAGGGATCAACTGTGTCAGAGACCTTGTTTTGTCTGACACGCCTCGGCCGAGTTCTCATCTCCTAAGCCCGATCAACATAGCTCCCAACGGGACTATCTCTCCTAAGCAAGGTGGAATTGCTATTTTGAATCAACGGTACTTCTTTGCCCCGCGATGGCCGAGTATCCAATTGCGTTCATCCATTAGTCTGTATGTCGCGTCTGTTTTGTCAGCATATACATACATACATCATGCATTTTTTTATTTGCATTCACATTTCATATTGCATCACTATCACTCTAGTCGGTCTTGTCCCCTAGTGGTAGAAGTCCTCTCAATCGAGTTGTCAGTTCTTGCCTCGTCAGGAAATACTGTGTCTGAACAACCTCGCTTCCAGTTTAATTCTGGAAAGAAGTTGGTCCTTGGCCACTTTGATAATTTGAACCTCTGAAAGATCAGAGAACTTTCAATAAATATCACTCTTCGCCATTGAAGATGATATCCTTGCTTTCCCGGATTAAGGAAAAACCACAGAGAAAGCCTCGTGATCAGAGATTCGGCAGCACGCCAGTTTTGCTCCGAAAAACCACTGATGAGAAGGTCATTGGCACCTCAAAATTGGACCCCATCATATGGCGTTTCTCCGGGAAGATCCCGAGAAAAGTATGATGAAAGATCCCAAATAAAAACAGTCTCTCAAGAGACTCGCTTTCCCCAGTAGAATCGACAAATGGCGTCTCCAACAGAGAAGTTTGTGCAACTCTACAACTCAGACGTTGGGCTCCCCAGCAAGTCTGACATCAAACCTTTTTCCGTTAAATGGCATCTCCCCAGGAAAATTCGGCGAGAAGTTTGAAGGAAAACCGCTACACATAGCGTCCCTTGTCAATAAAGTTTATTGACAAAAGAAACTGAGACCAGTTCTTGGTAGGAAACCAAGAACGAGGGGAAGTTCAAAAGAAACCAAGACCAGTTCCTTGGTAGGAAACCAGGAATAAGGGGAAGTTCATTTCAGAAACTAAGACCAGTTCCTTGGTAGGAAACCAAGAATGAGGGGAACTTCAAAAGAAACCAAGACCAGTTCATTGGTAGGAAACCAGGATCGAGGGGAAGTTTATCATTTCTAAACATCATTGCTTAGCTAAAGAAGATGAATGCGTAAGCTACCATTCATAACCACCATCAAAATTTTGGGTATTCCGATATTTAATCCTCTTGCACCCCGAATGCCCGAATCCCTTCGTCATTCACACCTTCGGGTCCAAGAAGATTAAATAGGGGCATCTGTAATACCCTAAATTTTGACCACTTAGATTTCCCATCATTGTGAAAATCATCATCACAATATGGATGTACCTTTATGCTTCATTAGTCTCCCCAAAGATGGGTGATCATCCACTACAATCAAAATTAGGGTTTCAAGCCCTCTCTGAGTGCTTAGACAAAGGATCAATCAAGAAATAACATGATCTTCAACTTGTATAATCTCTCAAACATCCACAATGGATCAAAAAGGACTCCCACTTCAAGGATTAAGCACAAGGCTGCTCCCTTCTAGGTGGATCAAGTCTCAAGATCGACAGTGTCACCAAATTAGGGTTTTGGTCGTCCAGGGCCTCCAGATGGAAAATTTCATCTGGGCACAAGGCAATGATCCAAAACATAACCTAATATACTTCATGGAACCTCATGAACCCATGCATCAAGTCAATTTTGCCTCAGGGGATGCATTCATCAAAAATCAGGAATTAGGGTTTCTTGACCTAATTCACCCCTAAGTTGACTTTTGGGACAAACCATGAGCCAAGACCTCAAGAGATGATTTGAGGGTCTCTAATATACCATATTGATCCATTTGTAACAATGGATTGGTCCAAGAAGCTTGGGCAACAAGTCTCAATTTCATCTGCACCACAATTAGGGTTTTAAGTGAAAAGTCAACTGTAACCTTGACTTTTGACCAGGACATGCTCCCAAGCCCTAGGACATACCTCAATATACCCTATGACACCCATGGAACATGTCCATAAAGTTTGATTTAGGTCAAGGACATGATTTCCTGAAGAATTGCACAGTTTGGAATTCATCTGATAAAAAGTCAACTGTGCACAAAAGTCAACTTTGACTTTTTGAGATTTTTCACCAAAATGGATTTTTAACCCTAAAATGATGTTAATGTATGATTTGAATCATCATTCATCAAGAAAAATCAAGAAAAGTGAGATAACTTGTAAAAGGGGTAACCATAAAACTTAGAAATTTTTCGAAGTTAAAAATAAAGTGGCAAAGGTACCAACTTTGGAGGACCATAACTCCTAAACCACAAGGCCATTTTTTCTCATCCAAAGATGGATTTGTAGCCCTCATTATCACCTACAGAAACTTCAACTACAAGTCATTCCAATTCATTAAGGATTTTGAGTTATGGAGTGATCAAAGTGGATGAAAAGTGAAAATGTCACTTTTTCCAACACTTAGTGAAATTTTCACTAAGTCAGAATCTGTCTTCACTTTTTGCCAAATGTAGGAGGATTTTTCACTTGGAATCAAAAGAGATCAAAACCAAACTTGTTCAAACAGTTGTTGTATCATGTAAGAGCTTTCCAAAGTGGCCAAGAACATTGTCAAATTCAACCTACACCATGAGATACAACATTGCCAAGTTGCCCTGCTGAAATCTGTCAAGGCAAGGCAGAATTTGCATTTTGGCTCGATTTGCCAAAATCAGCCAATTTCAATTGCTCCAATCCACTTGGACACCTCTGAGGATTGAATCCAAAGGGGACAATCACTGAGCCAAGCCTCCAAGGTCCAAGGAACAAGGAATAGCATGTTGAACCTAGAGTTGCCAAAATACGGACAAGACTTCAAATTTGGAATGAGGCATTCAATGGAACCATCAAGGTGGCATGGACTGAGCCATTCTCATCTGAAATCAGTCAAGACTTATCCAAGACCAAGGGGACCAAAGCTCTGTGCCCTAACCTCTAGTCAATGGCTAGAGGAGACTTGGATTTTCATTTGCCAACATTGGCCAAACCTACTTACCAGCTGCCATGCACTATTCCTTGCAAAACAAACTTGCTCTACTATAAATAGAGCTCAATTGTGATTAGTTTGAGTACACCAAAGCCATCTAACAGATGCTTTCCTCAAAATCTCTTCTTTCACTCCAATTTTGCCTTCTAAGGCAAGTCACTATCGGGTTTTGAGTTTGAGAGCTTTTCCAATCAAACCAATCACTCACACACCTCACATACATCACATATGAGCTGATCAAACACTTAGATTACTTCTGAAACATCAATTTCACAAAATCACCAGCTGGTTGCTTAAGGTTTTAACCAAAGTGCAGCTGAGGTACCACAAAATGATCCAGCCAATTTCAATCAAGTCCAACCATCCAAACACAATCCATAGGGTGTAGGGAAGCTGTTCAGATCATCACCACTCATCTGTAACACCTCCAAATCAAAAATCACTTTGAACTTGCTGTCACGGCTTGGAGGTAAGCACATGCTTGGTCATCTCTCAATCTATGCATATTTCCTCGCACAATAATTTGGCCATATGTTCATAATCATGCATGGAATGTTTTCCCTCAATTAATTGCATTGTTTGAATCGTGTATCAAAAATCCTAGCCTTCATGCAGAAATTAGGGTTCTTGAGGTCTCTTCGTGATTTCTTGTTGTATGTTTAATTAAAATGAAATTAAAGTACATAGACATGATCGTGAGGTTGAGACGAGCATAATGATATGTGGATTGCATGATATGATTACGTATTCATGGAGATTGGATAGAAAATGCAAATCTGAGAAACCAAGAACACGCGCGTGTTCTTCAGCTTGTTCTTGGCGCCATTTTTGAATAATTCAAATATTTGAATTTTGTGATTTTGTTTAATTGATTCAAAAATTAATTTCTCTCTGAGTTTTAATGATTTTGAGTTGATTCTTTTTTTAATAATTCACAAAAATGTCAAAATATTTTAATTTCACAAAAAATCCCAAAAATATTATTTATTTCATATAATTGATATTTTTGCAAAGAATTAATGTTTTAATTGTTTTTGGCATTTTAAATATTTTTTCTACATTGATTTTGCAACTTTTGATGCTTTCTAATTATTTTGTAGGTCAATACTTAATTTTTGAAGCATTAATCCAAGATCACAATTTGTTTTCCATGTGTTAAACAGTTTTTGATCATTTTAATTGAATTTTTATTCAATTAAATACATTTTGAAAACAAATTAGGGTTTTGGATTAATTCAACCCTCATAAATCATTTTCAAAACACTTTGGGCCTCTTGAGAGAGTGTAAGACCCATCCCCCTTTGTACAAAAAACTTTTTGGGCCTCATCCATTGTATAAGTCCCTCTGTACAAGTAAACGGCGCGATCGTCGCCCGTTAAAAAATAAAAATCATCTGGGCCTCTCCTTGAGTTATAAGACCCATTCAAAACACTTTGGGCCTCTATTAGAGTGTAAGACCCAATCCCCCTTTTAACCAAAACATTTTGGGCCTCACTTATTGTATAAGTCCCTCTGCGTTAAAAGAAAACCTCGGCGCAATCGCCATTTTAAACGAAAAAATCATTTGGGCCTACCCTCGTGTTATAAGCCCCACTCTTTTTCTTTAAACCTTTTTGGGCCTCTTGAGAGAGTGTAAGACCCATCCCTTTGTACAGAAAACCATTTTTGGGCCCCAGTCACTTGTATAAGTCCCGTTGTACAAAGCCAAATAGTACGCTCACTGATAAAACCCTGGGCCTCTCCTTGAGCTGTAAGCCCTAAATCTTTCTTTTTCAAAGCACTTTCTCCTTTGATTTTGAATATACTGTTGTTTTCAATCTTTCTTTGTTGAACAACTAACCAAACAGCATGGAAGCACTCCAACCGAGTAAGTGGTTATCGCTTTCGTTTACTGCTTTCATATTATAAACTGTATTGTGGGGCTGCTCACTGTAAGTCTCCTTTCATAAACTCATATCTACTGTGTAATAATAGTATAGATATTTCGAGTTTCCCCAGCTACTACGTCTAGAACTAGGTGACGCCGTTTCACGTATTCGTAGAAATAGACGCCTAGATCCCCAATAGGAGCACCAGATACAGTCTTCTCTTCGACTGTCCTCCTTAGGAATCGTCAAGAAGCTCTACTCCCCAAGATGAATGTATTCTCCGTGAATGGCATCTTTGAGTTTCTTCCAAATTCTCGAACTTTCCTGACCTGATCTATTCCTTGTGGATAGCTTGCCTTGAATGTCTCGGGGTTTGGGTACCCACTACGGTCATAATCTTGGACCTTAACTAAGGAACCCTCTTTAAAAGCTAAAAGTCGCTGGATAGTAAACCTTGCATGTTTACCAGTGGTTTTTATCTTTAAAAGAGTTATCTCTCCTAATGGAAAGGAGATGATAAGACCCACGGGCTTCTTAAAAGCATCAGCCTCCTCTTGGGCATTATTCAAGGACACTACGGCTTCTTAGAAGTATTCACAGCCTCCTCTTAGGCTTCGTATAATGATCTCTTCCTCCGGGAATGATAGCCTCCTCTTGGGCTTCGTACAAGGACCCGTCGGCCTCTTAAAAGTTTCCAGCCTCCTCTTGGGCTTCGTACAAATTATCCCGACGACCTCCTAGAGGTATAGGAACAGAACATAGTCATCCTCATAGAACAGTCCTTTCATAGAGTCTACTACTATTTCTCAAAGCATAGTACAAAAGATAAAACTCTAGACTTGGACAGTCTAACTTCCTTGAGTCTCAAAGACATTCTCAAGCACCCTTCGTTAAATAGGAAGGAAACCCGCAGACTCGGACAGTCTCAATACCCTTTGGATTTCCCGTTTCCTCAAAGAGAAGGAAATATCCCTGATCCTCAAATCAAATCCCTGAGTACAGTGATGCTCATATAAGAACTGATTTTCTCTTTTAAAATCAGTATATTGGATCTGTCACTCAACTGAAACAGTTACAATAGCCTCCATCTCGGGCTTCGTACGAGACACCAAAATTCTCCCCAGTGGAGTCAAACAACCGTTTACCCTCTCTCTCGGGCTTTGTACGAGACACATAAGAGACTCCCTCGTTGAGTCAATCCCCCTTTCGCCTCCATCTCGGGCTTTGTACGAGATACAAAAAGGTTCTTATAGAGCCAAACAAACAATCGCCTCCATCTCGGGCTTCGTACGAGATACAAAAAACTCTCTTGTTGAGTCAAATCGCCTCCATCTCGGGCTTTATACGAGATACCAAAAGACTCCATCGTCGGGTCAAAATCTTTTAGCCTCTCTCTCGGGCTTTGTACGAGACACATATCAGCCTCCTCTTAGGCTTTGTATAAGAAAACCACTGGTTGATCCAATCAACCTTTTAGCATCAAAGTTGTGCCTCGTTCACAGTACACAAACATCAACAACTCCTTTCCCTTCATCTAATCGCTGTAAGCGGCAAGCCTCTGGATCATCTACATCCATGCCACTGTCCCTCTTTTAGCATGAGAAATTCCTAAGGAAAGATGGGATTGCTCTACACTGAGTTAAAGTCTTCTCCTTCAGGTTAAAACCTTTTCTTCGGAAATTATGGCATTGCTCGGATCCGCGTATCCCAGTTAAAGTAATTATCCTTCTCCCCTCTTTAGAGATGACAAATTCTCTCTAAAGCCGAGGTCTTTCAGCTTCACATCTTGGGCTTTAAACAAGATACAAACCACCTTTCGCTTCACGTCTTGGGCTTTGAACAAGACACCAAACACCCATTTCCTCCCATAGAATAGGAGGAACTACGAACGCTCTGATTTTCCTGTTTCGGTAAACGGGAATACGTAGGCATAAGATCGAAAGAAAAGATCTTAGCGAGCGCAATCAACAAAAAACCCAAATCCCATATCTCCATCAATCAAAAGCAGTAATTCAAAAGCATCAGTCCTAACATCCTAATCCTTGTTCCCCGTCAGAAACCCTTTGCCTAGATTAAAAGAAAGAAAACCGTATTGGCGAAAATACAAATAACCAGTACAAAGGCCCCCCACATTGATAGCATCCGTAACCTAACAGACTGCTGTTTAAACTCAGTATGCAAGCAGGGTTAATTGGAGACATCTATTTCCCTTCCTTATTCAGCTCACAATAGGATAAAAAATGAATCGACCTGTAGTTCAAACTCAGACCGCAGAGAGCGACCAGCGCTTAAGAACCGCGTCCAAAATCGCTCGCTACAAGAAGGAAATTGAGTTCTTAGAACTGAAACAAGGTAATATGTCTGTTGTTGATTATACTGCTAAGTTTGTGGAACTTGTACAGTTTTACCCTCATTATGCTGAAGCGATTGCGGAATTTTCTAAGTGTGTGAAGTATGAGAATGGCTTGCGTCCTGAGATAAAACAGGCGATTGGTTGTCAAAGGATTCAGAGGTTTTCTGATTTGGTAGATTGTTGTAGGATTTATGAAGAAGACAGCAAGGCTCGTTCTACTCATTACAAGAGTGTGAGCGAGAGGAAAGGAAAGCAACAGTTCCGTGGTGGTCCGTATGTGACACCAGCTGATAAAGGTAAACAAAGGGGGAATTTTGAGAAAAGGTCAAGTGGAGGAGGGATGTCTGGTCCTATGAGATGTTATAGATGTGGTGAGTTGGGGCATCGTCAGTTTGAGTGCAGGAA
Organism: Lathyrus tuberosus; assembly: GCA_022829125.1. Taxonomy (NCBI): domain Eukaryota; kingdom Viridiplantae; phylum Streptophyta; class Magnoliopsida; order Fabales; family Fabaceae; genus Lathyrus; species Lathyrus tuberosus. The sequence goes on along the minus strand of JALAZF010000041.1, from coordinate 2,937,577 downwards.
AGATTTGAGGAAGTGTACTAATTGTGGAGGTGTAGGACATGTTGCAGCTGATTGTAAGAGGAACGTGGTGAAGTGCTTTAATTGTGGTGAGCTGGGATATGTTAGTACAAGGTGTCCGAAACCGAAGCAAGCTCCAGCTAGTGGGAAGGTATTTTCTTTGGCAGGAACTCAGACTTCGAGTGCAGATCGTCTGATCAGAGGTACTTGTTTTATTAATAGTACTTCTTTGATTGCTATTATTGATACTGGAGCGACTCATTCATTTATTTCGTCTGAGTGCGCGAAGCGTTTGAATCTTGTGTTGTCTGTGATGGGTGGTGAGATGGTTATTGATACTCCAGCAATGGGGTCAGTAACTACTTCCTTGGTTTTTCTAAGATTTCCTTTGACCATATATGGTAAAGACTTTGAGATGGATTTAGTGTGTTTGCCATTGGAGGGTTTAGATGTGGTTCTTGGTATGAATTGATTGCAATTTAATCGAGTGCATATTGATTGTTATCATAAGCTGGTAAGGTTTCCTTCTCTTGAGGAAGACGAAGACTCGAGTTTCTTATCTACCAAAGAGTTGAAGAGACTTTTGGCAGATGAAGCTTAGTTGTTTGGTTTGTTTGCATCTTTGACTGTGGATAGTCAAGTTTCACTTGATGTGTTTCCAGTGGTGTGTGAATTTCTGGAAGTGTTTCCTGAGGATATTTCAGATTTGCCGCCAGAGAGAGAGGTGGAGTTTTCTATAGATCTAGTTCCTGGTACTAGACCTGTTTCTATGGCACCTTATCGTATGTCGGCATCTGAATTGGTTGAGTTAAAGAAACAGTTGAATGAGTTGTTGGAAAAGAGGTTTGTAAGACCTAGTGTTTCTCCTTGGGGTGCTCCAATTTTATTGGTGAAAAAGAAGGATGGGAGTATGCGGTTGTGTATTGATTATCGCCAGTTGAATAGGGTGACGATCAAGAATAAGTATCCTCTTCCAAGAATTGATGATCTGATGGATCAGTTGGTTGGTGCTTGTGTGTTTAGTAAGATTAATTTGAGATTCGGATATCATCAGATTAGGGTGAAGGAAGAAGACATTCAGAAGACGGCTTTTAGGACACGATACGGTCATTATGAATATTCTGTGATGCCGTTCGGGGTTTCTAATGCGCCAGGTGTGTTTATGGAATACATGAATCGTATTTTTCACGAGCATTTGGATCGATTTGTTATTGTGTTTATTGATGACATTTTGATTTATTCTAAGTCTCGGGAAGAGCACGCGGAGCATTTGCGTATTGTTTTGCAGGTTTTGAAGGAAAGGAGGCTTTTTGCCAAATTGTCCAAGTGTGAATTCTGGTTGTCGGAGGTGAGTTTTCTTGGGCACGTAATTTCAAGTAATGGTATTTCTGTGGATCCATCTAAAGTAAAAGCAGTTCTACAATGGGAGGCTCCGAGATCTATTACTGAAATTCGAAGCTTTTTGGGTTTGGCCGGTTATTATCGAAGGTTTATTGAAGGTTTTTCTAAGCTAGCACTTCCTTTGACCCAGTTGACTTGTAAAGGGCAAGCGTTCATTTGGGATATTCGGTGCGAATAAAGTTTTAATGAGCTGAAGAGAAGATTGACGACAGCTCCTATTTTGATTTTGCCGAATCCTAATGAACCATTTGTGGTTTATTGTGATGCTTCTTTGATTAGTCTAGGTGGTGTTCTGATGCAAGAAGGTAAGGTTGTGGCTTATGCTTTGAGGCAATTAAGAGTTCATGAGAAAAATTATCCTACTCATGATCTTGAGTTAGCAGCTGTGGTTTTTGTGTTGAAGATTTGGAGGCATTATCTCTACGGTGCAAGGTTTGAAGTCTTTAGTGATCACAAAAGTTTGAAATATTTGTTTGATCAGAAAGAGCTAAATATAAGGCAACGTAGATGGTTGGAATTCTTGAAGGACTACGACTTTGGCTTGAATTACCATCCTGGTAAAGCTAACGTGGTAGCCAATGAGTTGAGTCGGAAATCGTTGCATATGTCCGCCTTAATGGTTAAGGAGTGGGAACTTTTGGAATCGTTTAGAGACTTGAGTTTGGTTTGTGAAGTGACGTCGGTTAGCGTGAGGCTTGGAATGCTAACGATTACTAATGATTTTCTGATGACTGTTAGTGAGAAACAAAAGCTGGACGTGAAATTTGTGGATTTGATGTTGGTGGGAGAAAAAGATGCGAATAGTGATTTTTAAGTGGATATTAATGGTGTTTTGAGATTCCGAGGTAGGATTTGTATTCCGGATGATGCGGAGTTGAAAAATATGATTTTGGAGGAAGGACACCGGAGTAATTTGAGTATACATCCGGGAGCGAATAAGATGTATCAGGATTTGAAGAAGATTTTCTGGTAGTCTGGATTGAAAAGAGATGTGCCTCAGTATGTTTATGCATGTTTGACTTGTTAGAAATCGAAGGTGGAACATCTGAGACCTAGTGGTTTGTTGCAACCGTTGGATATTCCGGAATGGAAATGGGATAGCATTTCTATGGATTTTGTGACAGGGTTACCTAATACTCATCGAGGGCATAATGCTATTTGGGTGATTGTTGATAGGCTGACTAAATCGGCTCATTTTATTCCGATTGACACCCGTTTTCCTTTGGAGCGGTTAGCTGAGATTTACATCAGTGTGATTGTGAAGTTACATGGGGTTCCATTGAGTATTGTTTCGGATCGAGACCCTAGGTTTACCTCGAGATTTTGGGAAAGTTTACAGAAGGCGTTGGGTTCTAAATTGAGGTTGAGTTCGGCTTATCATCCGCAGACGGATGGTCAGACGGAGAGGACGATTCAGTCGTTGGAAGATTTGTTGAGAGCGTGTGTTTTGGAACAAGGTGGTGCGTGGGATAGTCATCTTGCATTGATTGAATTTACGTATAATAACAGTTTCCATTCTAGTATTGGAATGGCACCGTTTGAAGCATTATATGGATGGAGATGTCGAACACCGTTGTGTTGGCACGAATCTAGTGAGAGAACGGTGGTTGGACCAGAGTTGGTACAACAGACGACGGAGAAAGTGAAGCTTATTCGAGAGAAAATGAAGGCTTCTCAAAGTAGGCAAAAGAGTTATCATGATCGAAGACGGAAAGATCTTGAGTTCCAAGAGGGCGATCATGTATTTCTGAGGGTTACGCCGGTAACAGGTGTGGGTCGTGCATTGAAATCGAAGAAACTTACTTCTCGGTTCATTGGTCCTTACCAGATATCCGCGATAGTGGGTGCTGTGGCGTATAGGGTGGCGTTGCCGCCGAATCTGTCAAATTTGCACGATGTGTTTCATGTTTCACAGCTTCGGAAGTATGTTCCGGATCCGTCGCATGTGATTCCGATGGATGAGGTGGAGGTAAGGGAGAACCTTACGGTCGAGGCATTACCAGTTAAGATTTTGGATCGCGAGGTGAAGCGGTTGAGAGACAAGGATATTGCACTTGTGAAAGTGGCGTGGGGAGGCGCTGCTGAGGGAAATTTGACTTGGGAGTTGGAGAGTAGGATGCAGGAGTCGTATCCAGAGTTGTTCGCCTCAGGTATATTTTCGAGGACGAAATTTTCTAAGTGGGGGAGAGTTGTAACGCCCCAGTTTTGTGTGAGTTTTAATTAATCGAGTCGTTTGAGTATTTTATTATTATTTTAATTTATTTTTGACTTTTATCTGAAAATATGTTATTTTTCAATGCTGTGATATTTTATCGGGTTTTGGGAACATCTGCGAGATATTTGAGTGTGGGGGTATTTTGGTCATTTCATAATATTTTTAATTAAGTTAGTAAGAATAGAATAGAAAGAGAGAAAAATAGAGAGAAAGAAAAAGAGAAGAAGGAAAAAGGAGAGAAAAGAGAAGAAGAAGATAAATAGTGAGAAAAACTTGGAAAATTCAAGAAATCAACTCCTAGAATCGGTTTAATCGGGTAAGGGTGCGAAACTCAATTATTGTATGATTGTGTATGATTATGTATGTGTATTTGTGATGTTTGTTGGATTGAAATGAAAATATTTAGTAAAACCCATATTGTGTCAAATTGATTAGAAATTGATTAAATGTGTTGGAAATTATGTTTCTGGTGTTCATTCTTGTTGATACATGATAAATACATGTTGCTATACATTGTATTGGTAATTTTCTGAGTGTAGGTGAAAAATTGGATGAATTTGGTTAAGAAAATGCAGAACAAAGTTCTGCAGAAATTTTTCTGGTTTTTCCAGGTCATACGCGTATGGGGCATGTTCATACGCGTATGGACCTTGGCAATACGCGTAACATGGGCGAGCCATGGGCCAATACGCGTATGGGATGTTATTTTGCTCGGCCATCTGCCCATTTGCGTATGATACGTGTAGCATTTCAGGGCATTACGCGTATGGTGTTGGCCCTACGCGTATTGGAATTAAAACGTGAATTTTGGGGAAAAAGGGTTTCTGCCCATACGCGTATGGCCTTGGGCAATACGCGTATGGCATGGCGAGGATTTTGGGCAATACACGTATGGCCTTGGGCACTACGCATATGGCCAGGAGAATGGTAAAATGGGACTTTTCAAAATATCGTTTTTCATTTTCTTTCGTAACTTTGGTTCTATTTATCCGATTTTTACATTCTTGGTATCGTTGGAAAGCTATTGAGCTGTACTTTCTTATTATGATGATTTTGAAATTGTTAGCCGATTTAATTATGTTGGAAAATCGGGAATAGTGTCAGTTGTCGACTTTTGTCGTTATAAGTGTGAGTAATTGATGTGTATTATGCAAGGTGCTGTTGTATGATGTAAATGTATGTGGTTAGATGGTGTTGTGATGATTTGTGGCCGTATGACAAATTAAATGCATTGTTTTGGGCATAAGTGCGAAGTGTGATTTTGTTGATGTAAATGAATGCATTTATGTGTGCATATTAAATGTCATGAATCATGATATGCATTGTTGTGCCGTCCTGAGTGTCGGATTGATTCTAGAGGGAATCCGCTATAACGTCGTGTGCCCATGTGGGGTGTGAGAGATGATTATAGACGATTGTGTGCCTTATACAAAGAGGTGTGAGCGATCGGGTCGTGTGCCTTATACAAAGAGGTGTGAGCGATCCATAAATGTCGTGTGCCTTACACAAAGAGGTGTGAGCGACAGGGAACATCGTATGCCCGACGGGGAGTTGCAGTGATGTAACGAGCGATGATTCCAGCAGAGTTCCTAAGTGAACTAGTGATGAGAAACATTGGAAGTCGGTACCGCATGTGCATATGCATAGAGTTGTTGTGTCGGTCTCTTGCATTGCATAAATCATTATGGTTGTTTTATGTGTGGAATTGTGGATAAAATTGATATATGGATATGTGTTGCTGATGGAAATATGAATTATTCCCTATATTGCCTTGTGTTTGAATTATGGCGTGAGTTGTGGTGAGAATCGTACATATGTGTGTTTTTGGTGTTATATATATAATTGTGTGCAATTATATTATGGTTGTTTTTCTCACCCTTCTGCTGTTTTATAATGCTCTATGAGGCATTGCAGATTAGAGTTGCTGGAGGTATTTTTGTGAAGCTTAGGACTTCATTCTTTTGTCGGTCGGGTCTGATATGTGACACCGGGTAGTTAGGGTGGCCGTCTGTTATATTTGTGTATTATGTATATATATATTTTGGCTTGAGTATGTACAACTTGATGTATGACAAACTTTTCATGATATATATATATATATATATATATATATATATATGTTATTCAGTTTTAGATTTTCCGCTTTTATTCTAAAATCTGAAATGTGGGTGTAAGGAACTGAGTTCCTCTGTTGATTGCTACCCCACTATTGCATATCTTTATGAGCAGGTGTTGTATGTTTCTTTCAATATAATGTGACTCCTCCCAGTCTATGCCATGATAATTTAGATATACTCTGATGAAATTTTGAATTTTCTGTTACCGCTTTATTTAATTGGGGGTATAGATTAGGGGTGTTACAGTAAAGGGGTTCCAATATGGACGGGTACTGAAAAGGTACACGGACGGGTGTAAAAGGGTTTCAATACGGACGGGTACTGAAAAGGTACACAGACGGGTGCAAAAAGGTTTCAATACGGACGGGTATCCAAAAGGTACACGGACGGGTGCAAAAGGTTCAATACGGACAGGTATCGAAAAGGTACAAGGACGGGTGTAAAAGGGTTCAATACGGACGGGTATCGAAAAGGTACAAGGACGGGTGCAAAAGGTTCAATACGGACGGGTATCGAAAAGGTACACGGACGGGTGCAAAAAGGTTTCAATGCGGATGGGTATTGAAAAGGTACACGGACGGGTGCAAAAAGGTTTCAATACGGACGTGTTTCGAAAAGGTACACGGACGGGTGTAAAAAGTTCAATACGGATGGGTATCGAAAAGGTACACAGACGGGTGCAAAAGGTTTAATATGAACGGGTATCAAAAAGGTACACGGACGGGTGTAAAAGGGTTCAATACGGACGTGTATCGAAAAGGTACACGGACGGGTGTAAAAAGTTCAATACGGACGGGTATCGAAAAGGTACACGGACGGGTGTAAAGGGGTTTCAATACGGACGGGTACTGAAAAGGTACACGGACGGGTGTAAAAAGGTTTCAATACAGACGGGTATCGAAAAGATACACGGACGGGTGTAAAAAGTTTCAATACGGACGGGTATCGAAAAAAAATACACAGACGAGTGTAAAGGAATTCAATACGGACGAGTATCGAAAAGGTACACGGACGGGTGTAAAAAGGTTTCAATACGGACGGGTATCGAAAAGATACATGGACGGGTGTAAAAGGATTCAATACGGACGGGTATCGAAAAGATACACGGACGGGTGTAAAAGTTTCAATACGGACGGGTATCGAAAAGGTACACGGACGGGTGTAAAGAGTTCAATACGGACGGGTATCGAAAAGATACACGGACGGGTGTAAAAAAAGGTTCAATAGGGACGAGTATCGAAAAAGGTACACGGACGGGTGTAAAAAGGTTTCAATACGGACGGGTATCGAAAAAGGTACACGGACGGGTGTAAAGGAATTCAATACGGATGGGTATCGAAAAGATACACGGACGGGTGTAAAAGGTTAAATACGGACGGGTACCGAAAAGGTACATGGACGGGTGTAAAAAGGTTTTAATACGGACGGGTATCGAAAAGGTACACGGGCGGGTGTAAAAAGGTTTCAATATGGGCGAGTATCGAAAAGATACATGGACGGGTGTAAAAAGGTTTCAATACAGACGGGTGCCGAAGGAAACACGGACGAGTGTCATCAAAAAGTCAATACGGACGGGTATTGAAACAAAAAGGTTCAAATATGGACGGGTGCTGAAGGAAACACTGATGAGTGTCATTAAAAGGTCAATACGGACGGGTATTGAAACAAAAAGGTTCAAACACAGACGGGTGCCGAAGGAAACACGGACGAGTGTCATCAAAAGGTCAATACGGACGGGTATTGAAACAAAAAGGTTCAGACACGGACGGGTGCCGAAGGAAACACGGACGAGTGTCTGACGGTAAAAACCTTGAGGGGATAAACCAAAGGACCACCTGGACGAAGGGGTAAAAATGAAATCATGGATTAACGATCCTGGCAAACAACTCTGCAAGGGAATGTCAAATATTGCTTTGAATGACTAAACCCAACACTTGTGGAGTAAAGTTGAATGATATCTCCTGAAATCCGGCATTCCCGACAAAGGAAAACTCAAACCTGGCCTATGCTTCGGATGCATATGTTTGAATTTTGCCGTAATGCTCCACACGAGGTGGAAATGCTACGCATTTAGGAGGATGCCATGCAAAAAATGCTTATGCAATGCAAAAGACCGTCCCAGCGAAATAAACGCTGAGAACAGAAGCAGCTCCACCGAGGACGACAAACTATATTGTCATCAAACCAAAGAAATCCCGTTGAGGAAAACTTCACCCTGCTGGGGAAGATCACAATCACCAATTCTGCTGGAGATGGACGAATCTCCGAGAGAATACCCACTCTTTTGGGGAATATCAAGATCAACAACTCTGCTGGAGATGGACGAAACTCCGAGAGAATACCAACTCAGCTGGGGAGGGAGATGAATACTGAAGATGGAAACTCCTCCGCCGGGGATCACCAAATACTTCAGAACTTGGATTCAAAACTTGCTGGGGATACCAACCGCCAATAAACTCTACTTGGGGATGGCAACCAAATACTGAAAATGGAAACTCCTCCGCTGGGGATCACCAAATACTTCAGAACTTGGATCCGACGCCTGCCAAAAATGAATGGACTTAAGACCTGCTGGGGATACCAATCACCACCAGACTTTGCTTGGGGATATGAGCACCTTTATCCTGCTGAAGAGTGCTGATCATCATCGGCACATCTGCTTGGAAAATAGTAGTTGTCAACATCTATTCTGCTAGGGGATAAACACATGTTTCCTGACTAGCTGAGGAAAAAACGACTGCCCCATATTCTGTGGGGAAACACCATCTTTGATCAAAGAAGATGCTCCATCAATCTCTTGCAGGAGAGGCTGTAAAAATGACAACTTCTGGCTACCTGCTGAGGAAAGATGAGCCAAATCACAACTCTGACTGGGGAAAACCTCTTATATCCTGCTGAGGGGGACGATCCTCAACGACTCCGCTTGGGGAATTACCTCTTTATACACTGTTGAGGAAGACGATCCTCGATACTCTGACTGGGGAGAGCAGCAAACTGCTGAGGACGATCAGACTTCAAAGTTGGGGAGCAAATCTACTGGGGAGGTACCAATGAAGATTGGACTTTGAATTACTTGAGATGACTAGATCTGACCGTTGAGGAAGAGAACACTCTGACTCCTCGTCGTCTTCTTGATGATATTTTATAGTTTCACCTTGCTGAGAGTGAGGATTCCATCTGTACTGCTAGAGATAAGAAACCTTCATAACAGCCCTTTTCGAACATAGGACAATTCTCTACTTGAGGAAGAATAAAGATTCCCACACCTTGCCGGAAAAAGATACCCTCTGGCTCTTTGCTGGAGGGAAAAGACTCCAAAAGTCCCACACTGGGAACTACTCAGTGCTTCAAGTTTCTGCATATCGATTGTCAAGAGCGAAACACAGTTCCTTTAACTCTCCACCTTGCCCCAGACCACAGGGTCTACTTGATGCAATCATCTTAAGAGGATTTTACAGAAAACCTGGCGTTTAACAATGCCCCAGGATCTTCAAACTCTTAGAGATGTATCCGGTCTGGACATAACTGTCCCATACTTCATGATTCATGAAGTAAACCACCTCGAGAGGGTTCGTAATGACCTAAAATGTTCTGCCACAGTATTCTGAACCTTGCAGAGGTGCTATTGATTGACTGTGTTCTGAAGGGAAAAACTTCTCGCGCCCTTGAAGTGACCTGCCCCAGTACAAGCCTTGCAGTACATTTGTACCGACTAGTCTTTGAGAGATTTACCGAATCTCGACGTAATTTCCCTAGTTTACACGCTTGTGGAGAGATTTATCGGATCTCGACATAATTGCCCCAGTTCGAACAAATTTTCTCAACATGAATGCCCCATGGTTGATTGTATTTTGAAAAGACCTTCTCAACTTGAATGCCCCAGCTTGGCTATATTTTGAAGAGATTTCCCGGTGTGATTGTCCCAGATTGGTTACATCTCAACACAAATGGCTGAGAACGCCTTTTTCCCACATAATATTTCAGCAACATGTCCTCTGGAGTCTCAGGCACCTCAACTTGGCCAATTTAAGCTTCTCGACTGATGTTCATCGTGTAAGCTTATTTGATGTCAAACAAATGTATGCAAGTAGAAAATATTTATTCTGAGAATGATTATTCAAATGCAACACATATGTTAATCTTGAAGTCCTTATTGAAAATATGTCACACAACCGAGTTACGACACTTATTTTTGAAAGGAAAGCAATACGCACATGCAACACTAACAAAAATCTTATTAGCACAACTCATGGGAGTCAGGAACGCTATCTCGTTGAAGTACGCCTTCAGACTAAACCCTGTTTCAATTAGGACTTTTAAGGGTTGTAGCGTGGCCTGGTTCGCGGTCTGAGAAAAAAGGATTTATGGCTCAAAGTTTATTGGTGCCCACCTACTCTTCATGATGTTCTCCAGTCCTATGTTCAGCTAATTTGACACAAGCGCTCATCTCTCAAAAGGTTTTACGATTTCTAGGGAATCCATGTAACTGGTGATTCGACACCTGATGAGGTTTTGGACTAACAGTCGCCTCTTTTTGTCTTTTGTGTCTATAGTCACACGACTTTGTTCTTATCCAGGATTTTCTTTGTAGTCCTTTTGGCTTTTGGCTTTTCGCTTTCTCATTCTTTTGCTTTTTGTTCCCTAATTTTTGCCTGGACTGACTCTTTTGAGTTTTCAATTTTGAAGTCCAGCGGGATGCCTTAACTTTTGCCTAAGTCACTTGCTTTCAAGTTTTTCGACTTAGCAGGCTTTTTCTTTTTCTCTTTTTTCTCTTTTCTTTTTTTCTTTTTTTGAACAAGTCGTGTGACACCGTTTTGCCTGACTTGTTTGAAAGGGCTGTGACTGTTTCACTCTTCGGTTGGTGAGGAGTAACCATTGTGGTTCTACACCTCTTAACCTCTTGATAGTGGAATGGAAGGTAATGGATCCTCAGATGTACACTCCTTCTGAAAGTTGAACACTTGGTCAAACTAACTGACGCCTACCCTGCCCCTGGGTTAAAATTGAGGGTTTTTCGTTTTCAGAAAGAACTCCTACTACTAGGCTCAAAGGGGTTGACAAAGGTCTATCTCCTTATCTCTCCAGTGTTTGTGAATTGGAAACAATGCCTGTACATCCTTAACCGGATTTTATCCAAAAGCGTACCATTAGAAATCTGCGTTCTTATTTCGTCATCCTCCCTCCAAGAGTCTAGGTAAGAAAGATAGTATTGCAGTGCATATAAAGATGACATGAGTGCATAAAAGTAAGATACTTCAGGAACAACACATCATTGCATTAAAATCCACATTCAAACACAAACAAGTTTTTACATGCAGACAATGTTTAAACAAACAAAGGAAAGCTACATATGAAAATGTAGTAAAGGAAGCTGATGATTGCCATTGTTGAGGAGACTTGATTCCGCCTGGACTTATTGCTTCTGATGATATCTTCGCAGCCTCGAGTGCTCACTCTGATAAAGAAGCTTTACCTCATGGGGGTACCATATGGGGTGATGACCTTTGAGTCGATCAAATCTTGCACCTTGTGTTGGAACGCATTACAGTCGTCAATTGTGTACCCAAACGTTCCCGAATGGAACTCACAGCTAGCATTCATGTCATAATCCGGAGGAATAGGGTACGATATCGGCGTGGTACTCCTCTTTTGAATCAGAGAGTTCTTGAGCAGACGAGCAAACAACTGAGTATAAGGGATAGGAATAGGATCAAATATCCTCTTGGGCCTTCTTGGTCTGAATTTCCTCTGCTGCTGATGATTCTACTGTCGATGTTGATTTGGGCGCCTCACCTGCGCTTGCACTTTCCTTTCCACATTTGGCTGAGGTACAAACAAAGGTTGCTGACGTAGAGCTTCTACAGTAAAAGGTTGTGGAGAAAGTCCATGACATGAGGTGGATCCTGCAAAGAGGGGAGGAGTCTCCACTTCTTATGAGAACTTGATTGCCCCTGAATCAATGAGTTCTTGGACCTTATGCTTGAACCTTGTACAATTCTCAACATTATGACCAGGTGCCCCAGAATGGAAGTCACACCTAGCATTCATATTGGAACCCAAAGAAAGCCCTGTCGGAGTTGGTCCTAGACGAATCTTTGTGGAAAGAGGTCCCAAACTAACACGTTCAACTAGTTTGAGCTCGAACAAATAAGAAAGCAACTGCGCATACGGCATTGGAATGGGATCAAACCTCCTCTTAGGCCCCTCTGACTTGGGATCCTCTTGGGGAGAAGGAAGTGATTGTTGAAGAGAAAGCTCTGAAACTTCAATTTGTGGAAGAGATTCACGAGGCAATCTACGATCTAGAGCAAATCCTAAAGAGATGGGAGGAGTAAGGACCTCTGTTGCAGAAGCGAGCACATGATTGTTTTCCTTCTTTAACACTTATTCAAGATTTCCATGACCAGGCCCATCTGAGTCCTCATCTGATTGACTTCCTCTCTTAGCAATTTCTATTCTTGGGACATGACCACCATATCTTCCCCAAATTGTCTCATCTGAATCTTCATTTCAGTCACCTCTGCACGAAGTTGTTCCATGGCTATCCTCTGGTTATCATAGGCTGAGTAGAATACCGATGAATACGTTGGTCGACAATCTTGTCCGAAGAAAGGAGAACATAAGAAGACCAGAGATAAACCTGTTATGCAGAAATGATCATGCAAATGCAAATGCAAACATGTATGAACATTATCAAGGCGATCTATCTCTTGATTCCAGTTTTAACAACAGAAGAAAACTGAATTCCTGATCATATAAAGAGAATAAAAAGCAGTCCAATTCTTCTCCTTAACATGTATACAAGCTTGATCAAGCAAGAACTTCAATAAGAAACCCTTAGCTCCTTGTTTCTCCACAATATTACTGCTCAGAGCGGATTCACCAATATGAAGAGCAACGACCATTTCTTTTATCCCAGGGCGTTCTTCAGAAAAGAAAACTATGTCATGCCTGATGGGGATTCCCAAAATAAATGAGAACTTCTCCAACGTTGGAGCCAAGATGTAGTCTGGGAAAGTGAAGCAACTCAAAGACGGATCATAGAACTGAAGAAGCGTATGAATGTCATCCTTCTCATACTTGGAGATATTGTAGACAAACTTCAGAAGTCTCCCATACTTTGCACCAAACTCTGATGAACTCCGGGACCAGCCATATTGATCAGCTTGTGAATCAACGTCAAGGTCGGGTCTGGGAACGAATAAGCAACAGTCTTCTTTCTCTGGACATCCATGTTAAGGCAACCTCAGAAAACCGGAATCAAGAGTAAGATGCAAGCCCTGAAAAATGTCAAACATGTTAGAATGCAAGAAAAATGATATGCACATGCAAGCATGGGATCAAGGCATCTGGATGTGCTGTGCTGCTAACTGAACGAGAACCACAACCCAGAAAACCAGAATTCTAGAATACCGAACCACTGAGATAACCAGAAACCCAGATAATCAAACACTGATGAGAAATCCAGAAAACAGAGTAGGTTGAAGGTTTCGGTTTCCTGCAAACCTACAAACACCCATCCCATCTCTCATGTGGGTTCTAGAAAGGCGAGGATCCTCAATATCATGGGCTCTCAGGTCGAGAAATGATGATACGTTCACCATTTCTGGTTTGGCATCATCATCAATCGAGGAGGCCTCAACTGATTCCCCTAAAAAATAAGGTCATCCTATGCGAGTTCCTCAGCATTGGGTCCTCGGATCGACAAGTGTAATGGGTTTGCCATTTCTGGTCTGCCATTATCACAGGTCGAGAGGAGAGGCGCAGCTGAGGTATCAGAGAAACGGTCACCAGAGTCGACAACTCTCTAGATCAACACCCTGAAATGCGCAAGACACACACGTCAGAATGCGTCCCAAGATAGCCTCCTCTGGTTGTGAATTTCGTGAACACACAAACGCACCAAGATGGCACGTAGGTCCCACTACTCTCCACTCTAGTCCTAGGGTGTACTCAAGCCTGGGTATTGGGCTTATCTCTCAATATAACCCAACCTGCCAAACAGAAACCAGCCAGCACAACACAGCAATATCCAGTATGACAGTAATAAAATGAAATGCAATGCAATAAAAGCTATAAAACAGTAATATAGAACATAATAAAGCACAACAAATAAACACCCAACGAAAAAACAAACAAGCGCTAGGATTGACTCGCTAAAGGGGATGGACCAACAAGAGGTCAACCAGAGTTCCCCAGCAGAGTCGCCAACTGTCGCTCCAGAAAGATTCGCATCCAACGGTACAAATGCGAGAGTGGCACAGAAAACACAGAGTCTCTAGCAATGTGTATTTATCCCGAGAGAGGGAAAGGAAACACTGCATAAACCTAAAGAGAAAGGGGGAAAGACATGGTCATCGCAACCATAGTCCGGGTTTGGGAGTCGGTTATGTGAGGGGAAGGTGTTAGCACCCCACGCATCCATCGTACTCGATGGGATCCACGCTTGTTGTCTAAACGGAGGGTGAGCTGTCCTACTATCTATGGCTGAACAAAAGAAAACGGGGATGGGGGTGACTAAGACGGACTCGGTAGGACATACTCGATGCCCTAGGCCTACGTACTCCCTCAGTGCAATGGGAAAGTCAAAGTCAACGTAGTTCGGATGGGAACTGTGGGGAAAGGTTGCTCGCCAAGACAATCGCTGTCTTGTGCCTACATTTCCTCAATCGGACGAGAGAGAGGAATCAGAGCTAATGTAGTTCGTGGGTACGACCATGAATGGGTAAGTGCTTTTTACGTGAGCGACGAGCTCTTTTCTGAAAATGAAATTTGAAACCCAACAATCCCGAAGGATAAAAAGATTTGAATTTGTTTTTGTGTTTTTTAGACAGAAGTGTTTTTTTCGTCCCAAGACAGGACGCTCGCTAAGCACTCTAGAAAGATGAGAGGAAGCCCCTCATTTCTCATTCCCCACGCTTAAGGCTCGTGCGCAATACACTTTATCTTTATTAAGTGTTTTCAAGAAGTTTTGAGATGAGAAGAGAGAAGACACAAAGGAAACTCTAAAGGGAAACTAAGAGTCCTAATGTTATCATGCATGGATGACCTATGGTTAGTGAGGCTTAGGAGGGGCGACTACCTAAAACCTAATGCTAATCCTACTCCAAGCTTAATAAAAAATTAAGTTGGACTAGGTAGCTCTAAAGGGAGAGAATCCAAGACTTAAACAAGTCTTGATATTCATGGGAGGAAGAGAGTGAAAAAGAGGAAATATGAGAAAAAGAAGGAGGAGATGAGATACAATAAATGGCAGTAAGCACATCACATCATAAATGTCCAACTCAAATCATCAAAAATGTTTCAAAGATCAATGCAAAACAATCTCAAGTAAGCATGCAAAGATAAACATGAAAAAAGGCAAGCATACTTGTATGGAATGCACAATTAAGCATACATGGACTTCATATCAAGATGAAATGAGAAAAATAAGATGAAGATGAAAACAAGTCAGAACCAAGATCATATTATCATCAACAATTCACATGTGCAAAAGGAAATCAAAGCATGAAACATTATGCACCAAAGAAAGCTACAAAAAGAGGACAAAGTTCCAACACTTAAGCATACTCAAACATGATTCAAAAATGATCCATAAATGGCAAAACTTGGTCACAAGGGACCTCAACCAGGGTTAAACATCATATCAAATGCACATACAAAGAATCAAGAAGAAACTTAAGCAAATAGGCATGGCAAGTCAACTTGTGTAAAGAGGTGTCAAGATATAGTCATGCATAAGTCATTTAAGCATAAATAAACAAACATATATCAAATGACACTAAAAAATTGTTAGATTAAAACTCAAATGACCTAAGTCAGAAGCCAATCACATGTCAAAAGATCTCACAAAAATTCAAAGTTTAAGTACCTCAAACAATTAGGCAAAGATCACATAGGAACCATGAACCAATATGCAAAGGAGAAGGACTAAAATGCAATATGAAAAGAGTTTGAAAATATGAGAAAATATTTTTAAGGACCTCAAGATGTCCTCTGCAATATGCAAAAAGAATGGCATACAAATCATGTACCAATGATGAGAACAAAAATACACAAGGCAATGTGTGCACAATTGAAGCAATTCACAAAGAAATTAAACAAACAATTAATTCAGATGCACAAAATAAAATAAAAATGGAAAATAAAACTTACCAAAATTTTATAAAATGCTACAGATGATTCATGATTTTTTTGGTAATTTTCTGATGCATTTAACTAATTTTAAAAAATTAAAAATGGAAATGCAATAATTAAAATAAAATAAAAGGAAATAAAAGCCAGGGGGTGCAAACAGCAAGGGAAACATGTTCAATACACCAAATGGGCTGAACAGGGGGTGCAGATAGCCAGCCCAATCCATTTAAATAATCTGCGCAACCAAACAAAAAAACATAAGCCTCAGTCAACACCCTAGCCACAAGATTAATCTCACGCACCACATCCAAGGTAATCAAGATGAAGGGCTCAGATCACAAGGCACACAATAATCAATGTAAGCATGCACACACCAAATCATCAGCAATTAAAATAAAAACACGTGAGAGGCATATGATTTTTTAATGTGTTGGCATGATCATGATCATCAGATAAATCCAACGCATGTGAACAAGTCAATGGATCTTAAAAGCATGCAAGATCAAAGGTCCAGATTTAATGCACATGGTAAATATCATGGATTGACACACACGCATATCACAAATTGGAATAAGAACATAAAAGATCTGGCACACTCAGGACTGTTGGATCAAAGCAATGAACGGTGGGATTGCATCTTCCACCTCTAAAACCCTCACCGGCCAGAAAACAAACCAGGTGTCGGAGCCCTAGCTCCGGTCACCTTCTCCGGTGAACACCAACCATAAAATTTCAAGAAATGGCTCATGAGTACATCAAATTAATCAGAATTTCACAAGGATCTCATATATGCAATTAGTTTTCACAAACAACCAACACACAAGCCAAATCGAACAGAATAAGTTTGGATCTAAAAACTTAAATCTCAAAATTCAAACAATCCACACGTCCAAACTCAAAACTAAATAGATCAGCATGATCAGTGAACATCATAGATCATTTTGCAAGCAAGAAAAACAAGTTACATGATCATGAAAAGTATGCTAACCTGAAAACTGTAGAGCTCAAAATACACTAAGAACTCCTTCCAAAAGCTGCAGATCTTCCTCTTTTGAGCTCTATTTGCAAAATAAATGCAAATAGAGGCTTGAAATTGGCTGGATATTAGGTTTTGAACTTGAGAAACTTAAACCCGAACTTGATGAAATCCTCACTCTAAGCTCAAACCAATGGTAGATTCTTGTTCCTCTCACCACACTGATCAATAATGTGCAAAGAAAAATTTAAAAACTCTTAAGAGAAGAGAGATTCGAAGAGAGAAAAGTTTGGAGGTGAAAATGGATTCTGAGCAAATGAGGGTGCATGACCTAGCTTTGTGCGTGTGAGTAAGCTTATATACTCTCCATTAGACCTCTCATCATGATTAGCGATTGATCAAACCCCTGATTAGTGAGTTTTGAGTGGTTTTGCAATTTTGCAATTTGTGTTCAATCCCTTAATTTATTTGTGCACCTTCATGCTTTTCATGATGGATACCTCACACTTGACTTGCTGATCACTTTTCAAAAACAATTGGGCCTTGAATTTGCTTGGATAATGAGATTTGGATCAATTTGCAAAAATGCATTATGTTAAATAAGTGAGAAACATGGCACGTATCCACTTGGTTCAAGGGTAAAAAATGATCCTCATGGAGTGTACTTGGATGTTGTAATGTGACTTGAAGCATTAGAGGTCATTACAAGTCATTTTGAATCAAAATGCAAAAGGTGGAAAAATGGAACCATGAGAAAACCTTAAAAAGCACCTTGCCTTCTTTTGATCATAACTTGAGAACCACAAATGATATGGAGACAATCTAGTACTTTTTGGAAATGGGAGAGAAAGATCTTCAACTTTCATGTTTGAGGAAAATTCATTTGAAGCTTCCTTGATGATGAAAAATAAGTTGAATGTGGTGGAAAAACTGCCAAAAATGGAAAGTTTCAAATTATAGGTCATTTCCAAATTTAGTAACTTTTGCACAAACGTTTGATTCTTGATGAATAATGCCATCCATTCTATTCCTTAACCAAATAAAGGTACATGGACTTGGGAAACATGATTTGAACCCTTGAAAACCCATGGTTGACTTTCCTTTTGAACTGTTGACTTTTGCTTACTTCACAAGTAACTGATCCACTGAACATCTTCCACAATGAACCACTAACCAAGCCTTCCTCTATGAGTGTTTGTGAGCATATGGAAACCATGAGAACATGCTTGAATCCACAAAGCCCTCTCAAGAAGTTCTTTGAACCCAAAAACCCTAATTGCTCCCTCTGGATAGGAGGGAAAGATTCACTTGAAATCCTTTGCCATTCTTGATCTTATGAAGATATGATGAACTCCTCAAACCACCTTGAGGCTTGAGACTCCTTTGAGATGAACCAAGTACCTTGATCCCATGCTAAGAACCAATGCTATGCACAAATGCTAATGCAAGAAATGCAAAGAAACATAAGCCAGTTAGCTACAAACAAGAAGGCAAATTTTGGGGTGTTACATCACTCAAATGATGTTACAGTTGAGGGAAACTTGTTGGGATAGTTTGAGGATGATATTTGGAGTGTGTCTGAAGCTTTGTTTGGTTTTGAAAGTGACTGAATCAAGACATGGCTTGAAAAATGCAAAAAAGGTCAAAATTTTAGGTTTTGGAGATTGATTTTCTGATTTTGGTGTTTCAAATCAAGGATGAGTGTTTGAATAGCTTATGTATGATACATTGGATGTGTTTGGATCATGAGATGTGGTGGAATTGCTCCCTAACTTGAAAACTCGGTGGTGACTTGCAAAATAAGGTATTTTTGCAAAATGAAAGATTTTGAGGAAAGCATCAGTTTGGAGACTTTGGTGTACTCAAACTGATCACAATTGATGTCTATTTATAGTGCAACAAGTTTGTTTTGGCATCAATAGTGAATGGAGGCTTGGACAGTCCCTTAGCCAATGTTGATCAAAAGGAATCTCAAGTTTCCTCTAGCCATTGACTTGAGGTTAGGGCACAGGCTATGAGTCCTTTGGTTTAGAGCTGAATCTTGACTCAATTCAGTTAACAATGTCTTTATGCTTACCACCTTGTGCATCCATTGAATGCATTGAAACAAAATTGGAGTCTTTGAACTTTTTAGCCCTTTTAGGGCATTTATGGCTACATGTAGATCCTTGGACTTGGGAGGCTTGTGGATCATAATATTTCTCTTTGATTTTATCCCCTGAGGTGTCCAAATGGATGACAAGGCTTGTACTTGTCTAATTTTGCCAAATCGAGCAAAAAAGGTTGGAAATTGTGATTTTGAAGGGGTCATATCTCCCTGCTCATATGGAGTTATGAAAAGCTCTTGTGCTTTTTAGGAAGCCCTCATATGGTAAAATTCATGTGTGATCATAGTTGATCTTGAAACTATCTGAATCCAATTGGAAAAACCTCATGAACTTTGATGCCCAAAGCTGACACTTAGACAGTTTTGTACTAAGTGTTATGTTCTTGATTTTTCACCATTTTGATCCATCCATAACTAAAAATCCATGAAGAATCAGAGTTTCATGTAGTTGAAGTTTTTGTAGAATGTAGGAAGACCTACAAATAAGGCTTTGGATCACTCTAAATGGCTGCTTGGATCAAAATTTATGGCCCTTGGAAGTTGGCACAAAAACCATTCAAATTTAGTAACTTATAAAAAATTTCAATTTTTCAAGATTACCCCTTTTACAAGTTATCTTGGTTTCTTGATCAATTCTTGTTAAAATGACATTATGAATCATATCTTATGAAAATATGAGTCATAAGGATCATTTTTCCAAAAAAAGTCATGTTTTGACTTTTGGCTCTAGAGCGGTTCGGCACGTAAAAACCCTAATTCCCGACTTTTGGCCCTGCATCCTCTGAGGGTAATTTAACTTTGGAAATGGATTCCAAGGGTTATTTTGAGCATATTAAGTCATGTTTTTAAGTCTTGGCTCATGCCCTTGTGAAAATCTCACTCTGGAGGTCCCAGTCGTCCAAAACCCTAATTTTGCGATATCGGGTGTTTCGAGGCTCCTTTCACTTTGAATGCCACAACTGTGTTCTTGATTTTTTATGGGAGGGTCCTCTTGATCCTTTGTGGATGTTTAAAAGGTTAGACAAGTTGAATATCATGTCATTTCTTGATTGATCTTTTGTCTAAATACTCTGAGAGGGCCCAAACCCTAATTCTTGATTGTGGTGGATGCTCAACTATCTTTGGAAGATTGATGAGGTATGATGGTATATCCATATTATGGTGATGATTCTCATAATGATGGGAAATCTTGGTGGTCAAAATTTGGGTTATGACACCGGGGATTATTTGAATGTGAGAAAAATACACAAGAATGGGAGTTGAATTGTGTATGTTCAAATATCAAAACTCTTTTCATCTATTATTTTTGAACCATCAGATTCTGAACCACATTCAGAGTCTAATATCAAAGTGAAAATAACACTGAAAAGTTTAATTCCTTTTTCTTAACTCTGCTTCAGAATATGAGGTGTCAAGCTCAAATTTCTGATGTAGGTAAGGGACTAAATCAGATCAGAGTCTGACTTCAGAGAATGTTTGCAAAGCGGAATATAAATGCATAAGTAAATAAAGAGACACGTAATATATCCTGGTTCCTCTCAAATGATAGTAGTCCAGTCCCCTTGGAGCATAAGAGCTTTTAACTATAATCAGACTGATTATAATTACTTAAGCCAGCAACTCAAGACTTCCTGCTCAATCCCATGGAAAGAGACTTCTGCTCAAGCCTGCAATCATGAGACTTCCTTGACTAAACTCCTCATTTAAGACTTCCTGCTCAATCATCCATATCAAGACTTCCTTGCCTGAACTACCCGTTCAGGACTTCCTGCTCTGCCCATAATCATGAGACTTCAATTTCCTAAACATCCAGTTCAGGACAATTTGCTTTTCCCAGAAGCATGAGACTTCAATGCTCAATTACATAGAAAGAGACCTACTCTGAGCACAAATGCTAGAGTCTTATGATTCTCATAATAGAGGAACCTGGTATCAACCTTGTGTTCATATATGTGCTTCTTGGATAAGACGATACACAAAGGTTTACACTCTTGAGCATATTTGAATTATTTGCTCCTGAGTGTAGAAGAAAGAAATTTTCATTCTTCTTCTCTCCTTGCCAGAATTTCCATTTTGTTATTGCTTCATGTTCTTTATCATATTCACATATTCTTTCTTTAGAATATATATGAATATGTCTCACTCTACTCTAAAATACTTAACCCTTATGGTAATCTAATCTTTTGAAGTGTTTTTCTCTAATATGTGTTTTCTATAAAAACATATATTCTCTTAACTCATCTTAGTGAACTAGTATCACATCCATGTGAACACAATCACGAAATCTTCAACTCACATTCATTCTCTTGAGAGGTAGAGGTTAGCTCAGAGAGATGTTCCAAGAACTTCATAGGTTCAGAGCTTTGAATGTTTTCAATCTTCTACTTTAAATAGATACTAAGAATATATCCGTTGAAGATTGAGACTACCATGGTACAGATAGTCGTTGCAGGTCTTTAGCCAATGGACAATAGAGTGAGCTAAAACTTAGCTAGTATAAAGACGTTGAGAGTAGCAGAGCAGAGTTTTGAATAGTTGGAGAGAGAAGATCCTGATAACCTTTCTTTATGTTGAAAGTAGTGTACTGTTGTCACTTGATCTTCTTTGGATAACTTTTGAATGGAGTCTTCTTATAGACATTTCTTGAAGCTTGCTCAGAGTCATTGTTATCCTTATACTTAGCTTTCTTATTCAGAGGATTTTTATAGAATTAATTAAAGCATGATCAGAAGCTAAAGTATGTCTTTAGAACCTGGCTGGAATGAGACTTCAGAGTCTCGAGTTTACATGTTTCAAGTCTTGTCTTCATTAGAGTCTTGATCAGAACTAGTCTGGATGATCACTTGAAGAGTTAATGACTTAATGAAGACAAATTCCTTTGAAGTAGTATCTTCAGAATTGTTGATGAAACTTGTTCAGTAGATATAGAGTCATTCCTTATAACAGAGCCTGTTTGCTTCAAATGATTTCAGTCTTCAGAGCTGAGTTGATCTTTGTATTCTAAGTAAGCTTAGGTTCAGCATCTGAAAGATTTAAAGTTAACTCTTCAGAGTCTAAAAGCTTAGTTTAATCCTCTAGATTCAAAATAGTTTTGCTTCCCTTTAATGGTTCTTCTGAGTGATTAACTTGATTAATATCAAGGTTAATGTCTTTTGATCCTGCACACTCGAATAACCATTAGTAAACCCTATTGTTCTTTCAATACATTGTTATCATCAAAACCTTTTAAGGGAATGAACAAATCTTGTTCTAACAATCTCCCCCTTTTTGATGATGACAAACAAATATATTTATGAAAAATGGTTGGTGATTTAATTAGCACAGTTTAACATCGGAGTCTGAGGTCTGTAAGCCCCCCCTAAGTTAGACAGTCCTTTAAGATGAGGTTTGAAAGCTCCCCCTAAGTTTGATAGTCCATTAATATGAGGTTTGTAAGCTCTCCTTAACTCTTTATCTATGTTAATTGAATCTTATAACTTTAATCAACAAATTCTAACAACAAGTTGAGGTTTGTAAACCCCCCCTGAGTTCGACACACCTTAAGTCAAGGTTTGTAAACTCTTCCCTTAGTCTGACAGTTCATTAAGGTAAGGTTTGTAAGCTTTCCCTAATTTCTGTCTTTGTTAATTAAGTTTATCATTTAAACCTGTAGCGCGAATTTTTGGACGTGGTTACGAAGCACTTATCGCTTTGGGGTACTACAGCTCGATTCATTTTTTATCCTATTGAAGCTGATGAAGGAAGGGAAATAGATGTCTCCAATTAACCCTGCTTGTAAACTGAGTTTGAATAGATGACTGTTGATTTACAGATGCTACAAAGATTGTGGGTATCTCTTAGGTTATTTTGTTAAAAATAGTGTCCGGTCGATTGGTGGGAGGTTAGGACTGATGCTTTTCGATTGAGATGGGAAGATGTGGGATTTTGGTTTTTTGGATTAGTGTGTTCGCTAAGATTTTTCTTGCAATCTTATGCCTACGTATTCCCATTTTCCGAAAAAGGGAAATCAAAGTTTTGGTGTCTTGTTCAAAGCCCAAGACATGAAGCGAAAGATGATTTGTATCTTGTTCAAAGCCCAAGATGTGAAGCTAAAAGGGTGTGGACTTTAGAGAGAATTTGTCATCTCTAAAGAGGGGTTTGTTTGTCACAACTGTTGGGTGACTGGTTTATAAAGGAGGATTACTTTAACTGGGATATGTGAATCCAGCAATGCCATAATTTCCTTTATAGGGGATTTCTAACCTGAAGGAGAAGACTTTAACTCAGTTTAGAGCAATGCCATCTTTCCTTAGGAATTTCTCATGCTAAAGGAGGGACAGTGGCATGGATGTAGATGATCCAGAGGCTTGCCGCTTACAGCGATTAGATGAAGGGAAAGGAGTTGTTGATGTTTGTGTACTGTGAATGAGGCACAGCTTTGATGCTAAAAGGTTGATTGGATCAACCAGTGGTTTTTTTATACAAAGCCTAAGAGAAGGCTATTGGCCCAATAAGAGGGTATTTTTTATGTGTCTCGTACAAAGCCCGAGAAAGAGGCTAAAAGGAGTTTGACTCAACAAGGGAGTGATTTGTGTCTTGTACAAAGCCCAAGACGGAGGCTAAAAGGAGTTGACTCAACAAGAGAGTCTTTTGTATCTCGTACGAAGCCCGAGATGGAGGCTAAAAAAAGTTTGACTCCGCTGAGGAGAATCATTGTATAAAGCCCAAGAGGAGGCTAGGGTGTTGTTTCAGTTTGAGTGATTGGTCCAGTATATTGGTTTTAAAGAGAAAATCAGTTCTTATATGAGTAATGTTGTACTCAAGGATTTTGATTCGAGGATCAGGGATATTTTCCTTTTCTTTGAGGAATTGGAAAATCCAAAGGGTATTGAGATTGTCCGAGTCTACGGGGTTCCTTCCTATTGTTGAAGGGTGCTTGAGAATGTCTTTAAGACTCAAGGAAATTAGACTGTCCGAGTCTAGAGTTTCATCTTTTGTACTATGCTTTGAGAAACAGTAGTAGACTCTTGGAAATACTGTTCTATTAAGATGATTGATTTATGTTCCTATACCTTTAGGAGGTCGTCGGGACAATTTGTACGAAGCCCAAGAGGAGGCTAGAAACTTTTAAGAAGCCGAGGGATAATTTGTACTAAGCCCAAGAGGAGGCTATCATTCCCGGAGGAAGAAATCATTTATACGAAGCCTAAGAGGAGGCTGTGAATACTTCTAAGAAGCCGACGGGTCCTTGTACAACGCCCAAGAGAAGGCGGGGATGCTTTTAGGAAGCCTGTGGGTCCCCAAACCCCAAGAAGTTCAAGACAGGCTATTCACAGAGAATAGATCAAGCCAGGAAAGTTCGAGAATTAGGAAGAAACTCAAGAGATGTAATTCACGGAGAAGAGATCATCTTTGAGGAGTAGAGTTTCTTTGCTTTTAAGAAGCCTGTGGGTCCCCAAACCCCGAGAAGTTCAAGACAGGCTATTCACAGAGAATAGATCAAGCCAGGAAAGTTCGAGAATTTGGAAGAAACTCAAGAGATACAATTCTTGGAGAAGAGATCATCTCTGGGGAGTAGAGTTTCTTTGACAACTTCTATGAGTGACAGTCTGAGAAAGGGTTCAAAAAGAATCCGCCTTTCACATCTCCATATTGTTAAACCCCAAGAGGAGGGAAGACTGTGTCTGGTAATCCTATGGGGATCTAGTTTTGACTATTTAAGAGTGATCAACGGGCTTAATGCTAGACGTAGTTGTCGGGGAAACTCTAAATATCTATACTATGATTACACAGTTGATATGAGTTTATGAAAGAAGACTTACAGTGAAACAGCCCCACAGTACAGTTATATGTATATGAAATCGGTAAATGAAAGCGGATAAACACTTACTCGGTTGTAGAGCTTCCATGTTGTTTGGTTCGTTGTTCAACAAAGAAAGACTGAAATCAACAGTATATTTCAAAATCCAAGGAGAAAGTGCTTTGAAAAGAAAGATTTGGGGCTTACAGCTCAAGGAGAGGCCCAGGGTTTTACAAGTAATCGCACTATTGAATTTGTACAGGGACTTATACAAGTAACTGAGGCCCAAAAAAAGGTTTTCTATACAAAGGGGTTTGGGTCTTACACTCTCTCAAGAGGCCCAAAAGGTTTAAAGAAAAAGAGTGGGGCTTATAACACGAGGGTAGGCCCAGATGATTTTTCGTTTAAAATGGCGATCGCGCCGAGATTTTATTTTAACGCAAAAGGGCTTATACAACATCTGAGGCCCAAAGTTGTTTTGGCTAAAAGCGGATTGGGTCTTATACTCTAATAGATGCCCAAAAGTTTTGAATGGGTCTTATAGCTCGAGGAGAGGCCCAGTTGATTTTTTAAAAAGGCGGTGATCGTGCCGTTTACTTGTACAGAGGGACTTATACAATAAGTGAGGCCCAAAATGGTTTGTACAAGGGGGTTTGGATCTTATACTCTATTAAGAGGCCCAAAGAGTTTTAAAGAAAAGAAATGGGTCTTACTACTCGAGGGTAGGCCCAAGGTTTATTTTTCAACGGAAGATGATAGCGTCGAACTTTTTGAAATACAACGGGACTTATACAATAAGTGAGGCCCAAAATAGGTTGTATTTACAAAGGGTTGGGTCTTACACTCTATTAGAGGCCCAAAGAGTTTTGAAAATGATTTATGAGGGTTGAATTAATCAAAAACCCTAATTTGTTTTCAAAATGTGTTTTAATTGAATAAAATATTCAATTAAAATGATCAAAATTGTTTAACATGTGGAAAACAAATTTTGATCTTGGATTAATGCTTCATAAATCAAGTTTTGCCCTACAAAATGATTAGAAGTCATTAAAATCTGAAAAATCAAGAAGGAAAAAATATTTTAAATGTCAAAAACAATTAAAACATTAATTCTTTGCAAAAATATCAATTATATGAAATAAATAATATTTTTGGGATTTTTTCATAAAATAAAATATTTGAACATTTTTGTGAATTATTAAAAAAAGAATCAACTCAAAATCATTAAAACTCAGAGAGAAATTAATTTTTGAATCAATTAAATAAAATCACAAAATTCAAATATTTGAATTTGAGAGAAATGGCGCCAAGAACAGCTGAAGAACACGCGCGTTTTTCAGCTTTGCCCAGATTTGCATTTTCTATCCAATCTCACTAAATACTTGATTATATCATGCAATCCACATATCAATCTGCTCGTTTTCACCTCACGATCATGTTTATGACAATTAATTTCATTTAAATTAAGCATAAAACATGAAATCACGACAAATCCTCAAGAACCCTAAATTTTGCATGAAGGCTGGGATTTTTGATACATGATTCAAACAAAGCAATTACTTGAGGGGAAACATTCCATGCATGATTATGAACATTTGGCAAAAGTATTGTGCGAGGAAATATGTATAGATTGAGAGATGACCAAGTTTAGGCTTACCTCTAGGTCGTGACAGCAAGAGCAAATTGATTTCTGAGTTGGAGGTGTTACAGATGAATTTTGATGATCTGAACAGCTTCCCTACACCTTATAGAGTGTGTTTGAATGCTTGGACTTGATGGAAATTGGCTGGATCACTTCATGGCATCTCAACTGCAACTTGGTTAAAACCTTGAGCAATTGACTGGTGATTCTGAGAAATCAGTGTTCCAGATGTTGTTTGAGTGTTTGATCAGCTCCCATATGATGTATGTGAGGTGTGTGTGTGATTGGTTTGAGTGGAATTGCTCTCTAATGAAAAACCCGATAGTGACTTGCTAAGAAAGGCATTTTTGAGAGTGAGAAGTGGATTTTGAGAAAGGTAAGTGTTGTAGGCCTTTGATGTACTTAAACTGATCACAATTGAGCTCTATTTATAGTAGAGCAAGTTTGTTTTGCAAGGAATAGTGAATGGCAACTGCTGAGTAGGGTTGGCCAATGTTGGCAAATGAAAATCCAAGTCTCCTCTAGCCATTGAATAGAGGTTAGGGCACAGGATGCTGGTCCCCTTGGTCTTAGATAACTCTTGACTGAATTCAGTTGCTAATAGCTCAGTCCATGCCACCTTGGTGCTTCCATTGAATGCTCCAATCCAAAATTGGAGTCTTGTCCCTATTTTGGGCAATTCTAGGTTTAGCATGCTATTTCTTGTTCCAAGGACTTTGGAGGCTTGGCTCAGTGATTGTCCCCTTTAGATTCAATCCTCAGATGTGTCCAAAGTGATGACAAGGCTTGGAATTGGCTGATTTTGGCAAATCAAGCAAAAGTGCAAAAATCTGCCTTGCCTTGGCAGATTTCAGCAAGGCAACTTGCCAATGTCATATCTTATGGCTTAAGTTGAGTTTAGTGATGTTCTTGGCCATTTTGGAAAGCTCTTATATGATACAACAACTATTTGATCATATTTGGTTTTGATACCTTTTGGATCCAAGTGAAAAATCCCCCTACATTTGGAAAAAAGTAAGGCAAATTCTGACTTAGTGAAATTTTCACTAAGTGTTGGAACAAAGTGACTTTTCTTGATTTTGATCACTCCATAACTCAAAATCCATGAGGAATTTGGACATAGGTCGGTATGAAGCTTTTGTAGAGGGCAATGAGATCTATAAATCAAGCTTTGGATGGAAAAAAATGGCTTTGTGGTTTAGGAGTTATGATCCTCCAAAGTTGGTACCTTTGTCACTTTATTTCATAACTTAGAAAATTTTCTAAGTTTTTATGGTTACCCCTTTTACAAGTTATCCCACTTTCTTTGATTTTTATTGATGAATGATGATTCAAATCATACATTAACATCATTTTAGGGTTAAAAAACCATTTTTGTGAAAAATCTCAAGAAGTCAAAGTTGACTTTTGTGCATAGTTGACTTTTTATCAGATGAATTCCAAATTGTGCAATCCTTTAGGAAATCATGTCCTTGACCTAAATTAAACTTTATGGACATGTTCCATGGATGTTATAGGGTATATTGAACCATGTCTTAGGGTTTGGGAACATGTCCTGGTCAAAAGTCAAAGCTACAGTTGACTTTTCTCGCAAAACCCTAACCGTGGTTCAGATGAAATTGAAACTTGTTGCTCAAGCTTCTTGGATCAATCCATTGTTCCAAATGGATCAATATGGTATATTAGAGACCCTCAAATCATGTCTTGATGTCTTGGTTCATGATTTGTCCCAAAAGTCAACTTAGGGGTGAATTAGGTCAAGAAACCCTAATTCCTGATTTTTGATGTATGCATCCCTTGAGGTCAAATTGACTTGATGACTGGGTCTATGAGGTTCCATAGAGTATATTAGGATATGCTTTGAATCATTGGCTCATGCCCAGAGGAAAATTTCCAACTGGAGGCCCTGGTCGACCAAAACCCTAATTTGGTGACACTGGCGATCTTGAAGCTTGATCCACCTATAAGGGAGCAACCTTGTGCTTAATCCTTGATGTGGGAGTCCTCTTGATCCATTGTGGATGTTTGAGAGGTTAGACAAGTTGAAGATCATGTATTTCCTTGAGTGATCCTTTGTCTAAGAACTCTGAGAGGGCTTGAAACCCTAATTTTGATAGTAGTGAATGCTCACCCATCTTTGGGGAGACTGATGGTTCATAATGATACACCCATATTGTGATGATGATTTGCACAATGATGGGAAATCTTAGTGGTCAAAATTTAGGGTATGCCAGATGCCCCTATTTAATCTTCTTGGACACGAAGGTGTGAATGACGAAGGTATTCGGGCATTCGGGGTGCAAAAGGATTAAATATCGGAATACCCGAAATTTTGATGGTGGTTATGAATGGCAGATCGCATTCATCTTCTTTTGCTAAGCAATGATGCTTAGAAAAGGTAAACTTCCCCTCGATCCTGGTCTTCATCCAAGGAACTGGTCTCAGTTTTCTTTTGAGATGAACTTCCCCTCGATCCTGGTTTCCTACCAAGGAATTAGTCTTAGTTTCCGATTTAAACTTCCCCTCGATCCTGGTTTCCTACCAAGGAACTGGTCTCAGTTTCTGAAATAAACTTCCCCTTGATCCTGGTTTCCTACCAAGGAACTGGTCTTAGTTTCTTTTGTCAATAAACTTTATTGACAAGGGACGCTAATCGTAGCGGTTTTCCTCAAACTTCTCGCCGAATTTTCCTGGGGAGATGCCATTTGACGGAAAAAGTTGACGTCAGACTTGCTGGGGAATCCAGTCGTCTGAGTTGTAGAGGTGCACAAACTTCTCTGTTGGAGACGCTATTTGTTTCTACTGGGGAAGACGAGTCTCTTGGAAGACTGCCTTCGTTTGGGGTCTTACATCATACTTTTCTCGGGATCTTCCCGGAGAAATGCCATATGATAGGATCCAATTTGAGGTGCCGAAGACCTTTTCATCAGTGGTTCTTTCGGAGAAACTGCTGTACCACCGAATCTCTGATTAGGAGGCTTTCTCTCGGGATTTTCCTTAATCCGGGAAAGCAAGGATATCATCTTCAATGGTGAAGAGTGATGTTGACTGAAGGTTCTCTGGTTTTTCAGAGGTTCAAGTTATCAAAGTGGTCGAGGGCCAATTCTGATCCAGAACTAAACTGGAAGAGAGATATTGTTCAGACGCAGCATTTCCTGACGAGGAAAAAACGGACAACTCGATTGAGAAAATTGTTATCACTAGGGGACAAGACCGACTAGAGTGATGCAATATGAAATGTGAATGCAAATTAATAATGCATGATGTATGTATGTATATGCTGACAAAACCGACGCGACATACAAACTAATGGATGAACACAACTGGATACTCGGCCACCACGGGGCGAAGAAGTACTGTTGGTCCAATAAGTAGCAATTCTACCTTGCCTAGCAGAAGTAGTCCTCGCGGGGAACTATGTTGGTCGGGCTTAGGAGATAAGAACTCGGCCGAGGCATGTTAGACGAAACAAGGTCTCTGACACAGTTGATCTCTTCATTCAGGCGTACTGGGTTAGAAAGAGTACTTTGATTCTGCACTTTGAAGTTCACTTACTTCTGGAGAAGCGGTTGATGTTCTTTTGATGTTCAACATTCAAAAGAAATTGCCATCTTTATTTTAAAGCATAAAAAGTTTTACAAGTAAATTCATTTTTGTTTTATTTCAAGAATCGTTAATCATATTAAAATGTCGTTCTGTAAAGCTAAAACAAATGAGAATTACAAACAAAAGCACAAGGGCACAAATTTTATTGATAAGATGGAGATCAGCCAAACGCGTGATTCCAAAGAGTATTTACAAAGTTAGAAAATGGTAATTTACAGGGAAAAGGGCTACGTTGACACATAACGACTGCTATCCTTCTACCAACTTTGAATTCGGGGCATCCTGAGCTTCTGTCAAAGATTACCGTGACTGGAGTTTTCCTCCGATGGATGATGTAACTGCTGCTGAGGGACTTGCCTCTTTGTCGAACATAGTTACTTGCCATTATCCCTAACTTTTTCCTGGATTGTACTGTGATGTTTCCAATCCACCGGGATGATTTTTTTTTTGTCTCTAACTTTTGCCTGGACCGCCCTTTCGGGTTTTCAATCCACCGAGATGTTTTTTTTAGGCGAAGTATTTCTTGACTACATCAGCATTTGTGGGGTAGGCAAATTCCTCTCCGTCCATGGTTGCAAGTCTCAAGGCGCCGCCTGAGAAAGCTTTCTTGACCACATAGGGGCCGTCATAATTCGGAGTCCATTTGCCCCGAGAATCAGTGAGAAATGATTGTATCTTCTTGATCACAAGGTCTTCTTTCTTGAAGACGCGAGGTCGGACCTTTTTGTCAAACGCCTTCTTCATTCTTTGTTGATACAACTGACCATGGCATAGTGTCGTGATTCGTTTCTCTTCAATCAGATTTAGTTCATCGTGTCGACTTTGACACCATTCAGCTTCTGTAAGCTTAGCTTCCATCAATACCCGGATTGATGGGATCTCTACTTCTACGGGGAGCACTGCCTCCATGCCATTTACTAGAGAGAAAGGGGTTGCCCCTGTTGAAGTACAGAGAGATGTGCGATAACCGTGAAGAGCAAAGGGTAGCATCTCATGCCAATCTTTGTAGGTTACAACCATCTTTTGAACAATCCTCTTGATGTTCTTGTTAGCCGCTTCTACCGCTCCGTTCATCTTGGGTTGGTAGGGAGATGAGTTATGGTGTTCAATCTTGAACTCTGCGCACAACTCTTTCATCATCTTATTGTTTAAGTTAGATCTATTATCAGTAATGATCTGGCTCGAAACACCATAACGGCAGATGATATTGTTTTTGATAAATCGGACCACCACTTGTCGGGTTACATTAGCGTATGACGCTGCTTCGACCCACTTGGTGAAATAGTCAATGGCTACCAGGATGAACCGATGTCCGTTTGAAGCTTTGGGCTCAATCCTGCCAATCATGTCGATTCCCCATATGGAAAAAGGCCATGGGGAAGAGAGAACTTTGAGATGCGTTGGCGGTACATGAATTTTGTCGGAGATATCTGACACTTGTGACACCTCCTCATGTACTTGTAGCAGTCAGATTCCATTGTCAACCAATAGTACCCTGCTCTTAGAATTTTTCTCGCCATTGTGTGTCCGTTGGCATGAGTGCCAAAGGACCCTTCGTGCATTTCTTTTATCAGCATGTCTGCTTCTGGTCTGTCGACGCATCTGAGCAAGACCATGTCAAAATTCCGCTGATAAAGTGTATCACCGCTCAGAAAGAAACTGCCTTCCAGTCTTCTGAGGGTTTTCCTATATTTTCTGAATACCCCAGGTGGGTACTCTTGTTTTGGAAGGAAGCATTTGATATCGTGATACCAAGGTTTGTCGTCTATGACTGCTTCAATTATGAAGACGTAAGCGGGCTTTTCAAGGCACATTATGTCGATCTTAGGTAGGTTAGCCCATTGACCTACACTAATCATGGAAGATAGAGTGGCTAATGCATCAGCCATGTGATTCTCACCACGAGGGATGTGATGAAACTCGATTCTGTTGAAGAAGGGTAATAACCTTCTTGCATAGTCTTTGTAAGGAATCAATCCTGATTAGTATGTGTTCCAATCTCCTTTTATTTGTGCACTTGAATCAATTGTTTCTTCGAGACCCATGATACAAGCTTCGTATTCGGCCTCGTTGTTTGTGCACTTGAATGTCAGTCTGGCAGTGAAAGGAATGTGGGTACCATGAGGTGTTACGATGATTTCCCCAATTTCATTTCCATAGATGTTGACAGCTCCGTCAAAGATTAGTCCCCATTGGGAACCTGGTTCTGACCCTTCACTGGGTAGCGGTTCATCGCAGTCTTTCATTTTCAAGCACATGACATCTTCTTCTGGGAAGTCAAACCCGACTGATTCTTGATCGTCAATCGGTTGATGAGCCAAGTGATTGGCTAAAATACTTCCTTTGACGACTTTTTGAGTGTGGTACTCAATGTCGTATTCTGATAACAACTTCTGCCAACGGGAGTCCTTCCCGTGAGAGCAGGTTTTTTAAAGACACACTTGATTGGATCCATTTCGGAGATTAACCAAGTAGTGTGACAAATCATGTACTGGCGAAGATGTTTGGCTGTCCAAGCCAGAGCACAACAAGTTTTCTCAAGCATAGTGTACTGAGTCTCACAGTCGGTAAACTTCTTGCTTAGATAGTAGATGGCAGACTCTTTCCGTTTGGTTTCGTCTTGTTGGCCAAGTACACACCCCATTGAGTCTTCCAAGACTGTGAGGTAGATGATCAGTGGTCTTCCTTCCACTAGAGGTGATAGAATCGGTGGATTCAATAGATATTCTTTAATACTATTGAAAGCGGTTTGACAGTCTTCTGTCCAAACGCAGTCCTGGTTCTTTTTCAGTAGTTTGAAGATCGGCGCACACGTGGTGGTCATGAGGAATATGAATCTGGAGACGTAGTTCAAACGTCCCAGGAATCCTCTGACTTGTTTTTCAGTTTTCGGAGAAGGCATTTCTTGAATGGCCTTGACCTTGTCAGGATCAACCTCAATTCCTTTCTGGCTGACGATGAACCCTAAAAGTTTCCCTGAGCGGACACCGAAGGTGCACTTGTTGGGATTCAAGTGGAGTTTGTACTTTCTCAACCACTCAAATAGTTTTGACAGGTGGGTCACATGCTCCTCTTCTGTTCTAGATTTTGCAATCATATCATCGACATATACCTCGATTTCTTTGTGTATCATGTCATGAAAAAGAGTAGTCATGGCCCTTTGATAGGTTTCCCCGGCGTTCTTCAAACCGAACGGCATTACCTTGTAACAAAAGGTACCCCATGGGGTAATGAACAAAGTTTTCTCCATGTCTTTCGGCGCCATTTTGATCTAGTTATAGCCCGAGAATCCATCCATGAAGGAGAAAACTTTGAACATTTGTTGTACTGTCAACCAGCATGTCAATGTGTGGTAAAGGAGAGTCGTCCTTTGGACTAGTCTTATTCAGATCTCTGTAATCAACACACATTCTGACTTTTCCGTCCTTTTTCGGAACAGGTACGATATTGGCTAACCATTGAGGATATTCTGACGTAGCGAGGAAACCTGCGTCAATCTGTTTATGTACCTCCTCTTTGATTTTGATGGCCATGTCCGGGTGAGTGCGTCTCAATCTCTTCTTTACTGGCGGACATTCCGATCTTAACGGTAAGTTATTTTCCACGATGCTGGTATCCAACCCTGGCATGTCCTAATAGGACCAAGCGAATACATCAGGGAATTCTTTGACAAGCTTTGTCAAACTCTCTTTGGCAGTTGGACTGAGCAGTGCCCCAATCCTGATTTCTTTTCTCTCATTTTCTGAACCCAAGTTTACCATTTCCAACAGCTCTTTGTGAGGTTCAATGGACCTTTCCTCTTGTCTGAGTAATCGGGAGATCTCTTCTGGAATTTCGTTGTCAACTTCTTCTTCAGCCCCAAATACCGGGAACTCAAAGTTGGGAGAAGGCATCGGATCGTATGTTTCAACGGGGTTTAAAATAAGCAATTTGCATGATGTGATGATTCGTGTTTAGAAGAGACAGAGAGAATGCAAAAGTGTGTGTAGTGTATTTTTTTTTTACTGCTTGTGTTTATTAGTGAATTGTTTTTTAGGATTACCATTTTCTGAGAAAAAGCAAAAAGAGAAAACAGCAATAAATGCGGAAATTACAGAATGACGTTATTTTATTAATGAACAAGTCGATTCTTGAAACTACAGCCCTATAAAACAAAACTCTGTCGCTTTGGGCGAAGCGAAGAGGGAAATTTACAGAAAGCGAGCCCTATCAAAACATCCGTTTCACCTGGGCAGGGTGAAAGGTTAAAGATGGCAATTACTTTGATTGGCGAACGACCTTCGGAATATCGACAGCAACCCATTGGCGGCGAACTCCTCGGTGAATCACAAAGTCTGGCACCTTCCTCGATTTGTCTTCAGAAATAACGCTGATTTCTGGTGGAGCAGGATCATTGGAATTTGTCTCCCAGGCAGAGTTGTCGTAGGAGGATTCCTCTGTTGCATTTTGCATAGAATTTGTGCTCTCAGTTATATCTCCCTATCCAGTTGGCTGGATGTCTTCGAGCCTGATATGAGAGATTTCAAGAGCGGTGTACTTGACCATGAAGTCGTATTTTCCACTCGGTCGTCCCAAGGTGTCCCACACTTCTTTGGAACTAGAGGAGTCATCCCTCTCGATGACGTTGACCTCGGGAAAGGCGTAATTAATGAATTCTAGTCCTGCCAACATTGAAAATTCATCGTCATGTTGAGTAATTTCTGAATAACCTGAGTGTTGATCCCATGACATGGTGGGGACACAGGTATTCTGTTCAATGATGCTCAGCTGAGTTTCATTACTCGGCTGACTTTCTGGCCCCAAGTCTCTTGGGTAAGGCTGCCACATTGGCAGGCCATCCATCGGGCCATAGTAATTATGGTCAAAGTTGTCTTTCATCATAGTGTCCTCCTCTAATGAATTTGGTGGAGCACGACATCCTTTCGGATCACAACCTCCGTATATCATTTCGACATCTGACCGTGGTATAAATCTCGGACTCTGTGCAGGATAGCAAAATGGCATAGGCACTTCTTCCTGAGACATATAACGGTCCTCGTTAAGATAGGACTTCCATCCTTCATCCATGTCTGAGGAATCCTCCTCATTGATAGCATGGATTGCCTGAGGCACTGGGTGAAGGAACCCCCACCGTGGAAGAAGTCCTGAATGGGATGAAGACTTTCATCGCTGGCAGCTGTCTGAGTACAGGTTGCAGAAAAACCAAGACCCTTCTTTGCTTTATTGTCAGTAGGAATGACAAGCTACCCCCATCCTGTTGTATCGGTACTCTCGACTGCTTTAATAGCATCTTTGTATGAGGAAATCGAAGTTCCTTTTTCCAATTGGTAGTCCTTGTGTAACGAAAGCGCTTGGAACTGAGTTCCGATTATCCCTTCTGGTTCCACACAAGTGGATGACGATAAATTGCTAGCGAGCAAGGCCTGTTCCCCACAGACTGTGATGAGTTGGCCGCTCTGGACGAACTTTAGCTTTTGGTGGAGGGTTGAAGTGACCGCTCCAGCCTGATGTATCCAAGATCTTCCTAATAAACAACTGTACGTTGCCTGGATGTCTATGACCTGGAAAGTGACTTGGAAAGTGTGAGGACCAATAGTTATGAGAAGGTCGACTTCGCCAATAACTGTTTTTCTGGATCCGTCGAATGCTTTGACGACGGCCTCACTAGTTCTCATCGGGGGTCCTTTGAAGGATAACTGCGTCAAGGTGGACTTCGGCATAACATTCAGGGCTGACCCTGTGTCTACCAGTACGCTGGCTAAAGCATCATCCTAGCAGTTGACTGTAATATTGAGCGCCATGTTATGACGATGACCCTCTTCAGGTAATTCCTCATCACTAAATCTCAAATTATTGCAAGAAGTGATGTTAGAGACAATACTGTCGAACTGTCTGATTGTTACATCCTGTTCCAAAAAGGCTTGCTCCAAGATTTTCTGTAGAGCCTCCCTGTGCGCTTCTGAACTGAGTATCTGTGATAATACCGAGATCTTTGAGGGAGTCTGTAACAGTTAATCGACAATGTTGTATTCACTCCTTTGGATGATCTTTAGTATCTCATCATCATTTTTCGAAAGGTCAGGATTACTGGACTGACCGACTGATGGATCGGGAGCTTCTGTCTGAAGTTCCTTTTCTTTATTAGACTCTCCAACTCCTCTGTTGAAGATTCTACCACTCAGTGTTACACGACTGATGTCTGCAATATTCACAATGGAGGGTAATGGAATTTCCTTTCCATTTTCAATTATCGTTGCATCGTATTTGTAAGGGATTGCCTTAGCTGATTCATACGGTAGTGGTCCTGGCAGATAGATGACTATGGGAACCTTCTGGTTTTTCTGACCATCGTACATAATCTCGATCCGTTCCTGGTTGGGAATTCTTGATTTGTCAAGTAGAGGGATAATGGATAAAACATTCCTGGTCCTCTAATGATCAGAGATGACGACAACGTCCTCAATTTGATTGGCAAGGTAGTCCGGCGACCCATTGATGGGTCCGGAACCTGGATATGGACGGATCTGTCAACGATCCACCAGCCCCTGGAGAGCTGCTCGCACAAGGTAGCACCCTTTGTTTCTTTTCGAACAGACTCCACAACGTTCATAATTGTGTGGTGGCACTTGGCCACACCCACTTTGAATACAATGTAACCTCATTAGGTTAGCTTCCACGAGTCGGACATCCTGACTTTGACGCCGAGTGGGGTTTCTGTTATTGATACTAATTTGTTGAGTATCTTCATCCATGTAGATTGGCATCCACTAATGATTTAACAAGTGTTGAAGTGCCTCCTAGACAAGGGTTCATCCCTAATCGTTTTCGCAACCCGCTTTACAGATATGATAATTATGTGATATTAGGAATCAGAGTCGGACCTGCTCAACATGCAGCTCTACCAAGTTGGTATTCATCAAGCGAATGTCGAAGATTTGAACCATATTAATCTGATAGGGATTCCTATCATGGTAGTCCTGGATCCATCAAAGATCCATCTGATGCTGGAGGGCCTCCTGTATGAAAGAGCATCCCTGTTTATTTACCGAGCAAGTCAGACAAGAACTATAATCGTGCCGCGGCAGATTATGATCCTGGCTTTGCCTTAAATGCATTGCCACCAGGTTGACATTCATCGCACGGATGTCGTGGTTCTGAATGACGTTGGAATTCATGTAAACCATGTTAACTCCACGAACTCGGTGCTCTTGGATCCATCCAAGATCCATCTGTTTCTATAGAGCTGATTGCACTACAGAACATCCTTGATTGTTTTTAGAGCAGACATCACACTGGTGATAATTATGAGGTGGCACATGGCCGTACCCATTCTGTCTACAATGCATCTTGACCAGATTGGTCCTCAACAAGAGTACATCGTGAATTTGATAGATATTATTAAATTCTTTCTCAATTAGGTTGACTACAGCTTTCTCATGTTGAGGCAGCGGGTTTGTGAGAACATTGGGATTCGTATCTTTGAAAGATAAGAGCCCGCTCCTAACAAACCTTTGCACATCAGATTTGAAATTGAGACAGTTCTCTATGTTATGCCCCTGACCTCCTTGATGATAAGGGCATGTCTGATCCGCTTTAAACCAAAAAGGCAGATTTTCCGACACTGTAAGAGGAGACTTATTCTGGATGTGCCCCTTAGCTAATAGTAACGGGAATAGTTCTGCGTACAACATGGGTATAGGATCAAACCCTGGTGGCCGCGTTGTACGTTGTTACTATATGGAGGACGAGTCTGCTGAAGAGGTTGTTGTGTCCTTTGCTGATTAGGTTGGCTCTGCGCAACCTGAGGTTGATACGTAGGAATAGGCGCAGGGCTGATAGCAGGAGTTACAGCTGCTACTGGTTGGTACCGTCGCCTTTGCTTTCCGAGAGAGATATTCCCAATATCTTGCTCTTTTTTCTTAGGGAGAGCACTACCGTATCATTTTGTACTACTCGATGATCCAGCGTCTTTTACCAAACGTCCTTCCCGGATGGCTTCCTCAAGACAAACTCCCATGCCCACCTATCTCGGTGAAATCACTGGACGCACTGGCAACCATTCTGTCATAGTAAAATGAGTTTAAGGTCTTTAAGAAGATCTTTGTCATCTCTTTTTCCTCAAGAGGTGGACAAATTTGAGCGGCAATTTCGCGCCATCTTTGAGCGTACTCCTTAAAGGTTTCCTTGTCCTTTTGTGACATTGATCTGAGTTGATCTCTTTCCGGTGCCATGTCCAAATTGTATTTGTATTGTTGGACGAAGGCAGTACCAAGATCTCTGAATGTACTAATTGTAGTACGGTTTAAACCCATGTACCATTTGAGTGCGGCACCCATTAAACTATCCTGAAAGTAGTGAATCAGTAGGTCCTAATTCTCCGTCTGAGCTGACATTCGCCGAGCGTACATCACTAAGTGACTTTGAGGGCAAGAGTTACCCTTGTATTTTTCAAAGTCGGGCACTTGAAATTTGTGCGGAACTTTCACATTGGGGACCAGACAGAGGTCTGCGGCGTCCTTTCCAAATAGATCCTGATCGCGGATGGCTTGCAGTTCTTTCTACATTTCCAGGAACTGTTCCTGGAATTCATCCATTCTATCGAACATAGTTTCCTTCTTACCAGAAGGTATCGGCGGAATCTGTCCTTTCGGGATAGTATACACCACGGGGGGTGGTACCGTGACTACGACAGTGAATCTTGGCGTTTCCCGAAGTTTGTAACCTTCAGGAGTCTTCAGTATGCCCCTGGCATCTTCGCTTTCCTGAAGTTTGTAACCTTCAGGCCCAGCGGCTTCTGTTATGATTCCCTGATATTCAGTGATCGGCGAAACATATCCTTCTGGGATATAGTTGACAGGCATGCCCCAAGGACGATCTTTCGAAATTTGATACCTAGGATCATACTTCTCCATTATGGGCGTTGAGGTGATCTCTGAGATCACAGTCCTTCGTAGCTGAGCTTCTGCCATGGCTTGCATGTCGTTACGAAGCTTTCTCATATCCTCTCTCAGAGCGTCAATCTCTTCTTTTAACTCTCTGTTTTCTTCCTCAAGATCATCCATCTTTTTCTGACGATTGGCCCGAGTATTGTACGAATGAGACAGTTTGACTCTAGAACCGAGACACAAACGTGAGATTCGTAGGTAAGAAGAATACGCGATGTAAGAATGATGAATGCAATGATTATATTAATTGTTTTTTTGGTTTAATCAAAATAAACTTCGACAATTAGATTGAAAATATCAAACAGCGGGGAAACCCCTTTTTATTGAATTCAAAGGATTATAGAAATGGAAATACAGTATATTACAAGGTGCAGAAACAGAAACCTAAGCTAATGGGTCTCGAGTCCTCTCTGAAGAGAAATCGGCTGCTGACTCTGGTACTTTCCTTTTCTTTGACCGGGGCTCTTGGGCCGTTGTCGGGTTGTCATTCCTTTGCCAGGTGAAAGGAGTGAGCAAATTCCTTTGGTCATCTTGATTCTCTACAACATGTTGCTCCAAAATTTCAATCAGAGCATCCTTTTCTTTCAACAGTTGCTGTATTTTGATGCACTCCACGTTGAGGGTGCGGTACTTGTTCTTCCAAGACCTCCTCTCCCGTTGAACTTTGTTAAGGGTAACCTGAAGCTTTTCAGTCTCAGTCATGAAGTACATGACAGACTCCCTCGGTGGAAGAACTCCATGACGAGGATAAGGCATCTTTAGCTTGAGAGCTCTAGTTTATACCCAGTGGAGATAAGGCTCCACCGAGACACAGTCCGGTTTTCTTAGAGACTCTCGTCCTTTCTTATGAACATGTTTCCAAGCATGCACTATTTCTGTCTCTAGTGCTCTGTCACTTTCTCCTTCCTTGAAGAGAAGACCTTCCAGATGAACACCCAGTGGGACGTGTCTCATCGGGTATCCAAATTGACGACGAATGAGAACTGGATAGTAATTGATTCCTCCCTTAGTTCCTATAAGGGGTACGTTGGGGAAGTCTCCACAACGGTCAATGATCCTGATCCCTTCATAAATCCTATTACACCAATCAATGTCAGAGTTGGTGAGAGACATGATTTTCTGCGACCAACGTAAGGCACTCTTGTGATCCCAAAAAGCAGCAGACTTAGGCAAATGGGAGATAAACCATTTATAAAGCAGAGGTACACAACATGTGATCTCCCCTCCGCTGTACAAATTCCCTAAGTGTACAGAATTATACGCATCCGCGACCAAAGTCGGCACAGGGTTTCCAATGAGAAAAACCTTAATGGAGTTGATATCGACGAAATTATTAATGTTGGGCAACAGAAATAACCCGTAGGTGAGTAAAACAAAGATGCTTTCAAAAGCAGTCACGTTCCCAATACTGGCGAAGTACAGGGCTTTCTTTGTCAAAAACTGGGCTGGCAAACCTTGAATGCCACCCTTAGTGGTCATGTGAGTCCTGACCTCAAACTTGTCCAAATGAATTGCTCTTGCAATGGTCTGATTCTTTGGAATTTCTTCCAGTCCAGAAAATGGAGCTTTATCTGTAATGTGTAGATCAGTCAGGTGAGAGTACTCCTCCAGCGTTGGTGCTAGCTGGTAATCTGGGAATGTGAAACAATGATAGACCGGATCGTAGAACTGAATGAGCGCATCCATGATTCCCTCAATCACATGGACTCTTAGCAGAGATAGCAAACCTCCGTACTTGGCTCTAAAAGCCTCTTGGTTTGTGATCATCCTCGGCAAACCTCTTAAATCCTCTAGTTTTGGAATCCTGAAGGTGTACTTATGAGTTCTCCTTCTACCAAAATCCATTAGCGCAATCCTTTTCTCTGATATTTGCAATCACAGTCTTAGTTTATTTTGAAAAGACAGAGAGACTAGAAGAGAAATTTTTTGAATGTTTTAATGTTTTTTTAATGAATGCATGAATGCAGCACACAAAAACATAGAAAAAACATGGGGTCAAAGGGTCGTTGTCATGAAGTCAAGGCTCTACCCATCCCCAAAGGTTTATACTAGGGTGATTTTTGTACCTGTACTCAAAATCATCAGCTCCTCCCAGGATAACAAACAGCAAGCAGATCGCCAGCGAGCTGTATGAAATCTTAGAGTAAATGCTATTCACAGAGAATAGATCATACGCCTCAAATGAGGGTAGTATCGCGTGACAACTATTTCCGATAGTTTCCGCACTACAAAAGGGTTGGCTCCTCAGCTTCTTAGACGTCACAATCGGCCCATTGCCTATGAGAGGGAATGGGTTGCATTGGGAAGCCTCCACTGAGGTTGATGGTCGACCTCGTCGTCATCACTTATCTTAAGTGTATACTCAATCTTTCCACATGCGGCATCACACGCATTCCCATCAGCAGAAAAATAAACACAGATATCAATTAGGAAAAGCAGTATATGTATTTGTCCTAATGTCCTAGACTTTTTTTTTAAACTATGAATCTTATGTTCCTGACAGAAAATGGCTCCTTGGCGGAGACGCCATTCTGTGGTTCCTTCCTCACTTAAAGGTTTTGACCTAAGATCCTAATGAAGTCAATAAAAAGGCCCACCCCAGAAAAGAAAGAAAGAAAGACCGAATTTTAAAGGTTTCTACCTAAGAGATGTGAAGAGAACAAGATCTCGTTCTCCCCAGCAGAGTCGCCATTCTTCTGTAGCGCGAATTTTTGGACGTGGTTGCGAAGCACTTATCGCTTTGGGGTACTACAGCTCGATTCATTTTTTATCCTATTGAAGCTGATGAAGGAAGGGAAATAGATGTCTCCAATTAACCCTACTTGCAAACTGAGTTTGAATAGATGACTGTTGATTTACAGATGCTACAAAGATTGTGGGTCTCTCTTAGGTTATTTTGTTAAAAATAGTGTTCGGTCGATTGGTGGGAGGTTAGGACTGATGCTTTTCGATTGAGATGGAAAGATGTGGGATTTTGGTTTTTTGGATTAGTGTGCTCGCTAAGATTTTTCTTGCAATCTTATGCTTACGTATTCCCATTTTCCGAAACAAGGAAATTAGAGCGTTCGTAGTTCCTCCTATTCTATGGGAGGAAATGATGTTTTAGTGTCTTGTTCAAAGCCCAAGACGTGAAGCGAAAGGTGATTTA
The DNA here is from genome assembly GCA_022829125.1 of Lathyrus tuberosus. Classification (NCBI taxonomy): domain Eukaryota; kingdom Viridiplantae; phylum Streptophyta; class Magnoliopsida; order Fabales; family Fabaceae; genus Lathyrus; species Lathyrus tuberosus. The sequence goes on along the minus strand of JALAZF010000041.1, from coordinate 2,895,507 downwards.
TATCTTGTTCAAAGCCCAAGATGTGAAGCTAAAAGGGTGTTGACTTTAGAGAGAATTTGTCATCTCTAAAGAGGGGTTTGTTTGTCACAACTGTTGGGTGCCTGGTTTATAAAGGAGGATTACTTTAACTGGGATATTAGAATCTAGCAATGCCATAATTTCCTTTATAGGGGATTTCCAACTTGAAGGAGAAGACTTTAACTAAGTTTAGAGCAATGCCATCTTTCCTTAGGAATTTATCATGCTAAAGGAGGGACAGTGGCATGGATGTCGATGATCCAGAGGCTTGCCGCTTACAGCGATTAGATGAAGGGAAAGGAGTTGTTGATGTTTGTGTACTGTGAACGAGGCACAGATTTGATGCTAAAAGGTTAATTGGATCAACCAGTGGTTTTTTTATACAAAGCCTAAGAGAAGGCTATTGGCCCAACAAGAGGGTGTTTTTTATGTGTCTCGTACGAAGCCCGATAAAGAGGCTAAAAGGAGTTTGACTCAACAAGGGAGTGATTTGTGTCTTGTACAAAGCCCAAGACGGAGGCTAAAAGGAGTTGACTCAACAAGAGAGTCTTTTGTATCTCGTACGAAGCCCGAGATGGAGGCTAAAAAAGGATTGACTCCGCTGAGGAGAATCATTGTATAAAGCCCAAGAGCAGGCTAGGGTGTTGTTTCAGTTTGAATGATAGGTCCAGTATATTGGTTTTAAAGAGAAAATCAGTTCTTATATGAGTAATGTTGTACTCAAGGATTTTGATTCGAGGATCATGGATATTTTCTTTTTCTTTGAGGAATTGGGAAATCCGAAGGGTATTGAGACTGTCCGAGTCTACGGGGTTCCTTCCTATTCTTGAAGGGTGCTTGAGAATGTCTTTGAGACTTAAGGAAATTAGACTGTCCAAGTCTAGAGTTTCATCTTTTGTACTATGCTTTGAGAAACAGTAGTAGACTCTTGGAAAGACTGTTCTATTAAGATGACTGATTTTTGTTCATATACCTTTAGGAGGTCGTCGGGATAATTTGTACGAAGCCCAAGAGGAGGCAGGAAACTTTTAAGAAGCCGAGGGACAATTTGTACTAAGCTCTAGAGGAGGCTATCATTCTCGGAGGAAGAAATCATTTATACGAAGCCTAAAAGGAGGATGTGATTACTTCTAAGAAGCCGACGGGTCCTTGTACAACGCCCAAGAGAAGGCGGGGATGCTTTTAGGAAGCCTGTGGGTCCCCAAACCCCGAGAAGTTCAAGACAGGCTATTCACAGAGAATAGATCAAGCTAGGAAAGTTTGAGAATTTGGAAGAAACTCAAGAGATACAATTCACGGAGGATAGATCATCTCTGGGGAGTAGAGTTTCTTTGCTTTTAAGAAGCCTGTGGGTCCCCAAACCCCGAGAAGTTCAAGACAGGCTATTCACAGAGAATAGATCAAGCCAGGAAAGTTCGAGAATTTGGAAGAAACTTAAGAGATGCAATTCACGGAGAAGAGATCATCTATGGGGAGTAGAGTTTCTTTGACAACTTCTACGAGTGACAGTCTGAGAAAGGGTTCAAAAAGAATCTGCCTTTCACATCTCCATATTGTTTAACCCCAAGAGGAGGGAAGACTGTGTCTGGTAATCCTATGGGGATCTAGTTTTGACTATTTAAGAGTGATCAGCGGGCTTAATGCTAGACGTAGTTGCCAGGGAAACTCTAAATATCTATACTATTATTACACAGTTGATATGAGTTTATGAAAGAAGACTTACAGTGAAACAACCCCGCAATACAGTTATATGTATATGAAAGCGGTAAATGAAAGCGGATAAACACTTACTTGGTTGTAGAGCTTCCATGTTGTTTGGTTAGTTGTTCAACAAAGAAAGATTGAAAACAACAATATATTTCAAAATCAAAGGAGAAAGTGCTTTGAAAAGAAAGATTTGGGGCTTACAGCTCAAGGAGAGGCCAAGGGTTTTACCAGTGATCGCACTGTTGAATTTGTACAGGGACTTATACAAGTAACTAAGGCCCAAAAAAAGGTTTTCTGTACAAAGGGGTTTAGGTCTTACACTCTCTCAAGAGGCCCAAAAGGTTTAAAGAAAAAGAGTGGGGCTTATAACACGAGGATAGGCCTAGATGATTTTTCATTTAAAATGGCAATCTCGCCGAGATTTTCTTTTAACGGAAAGGGGCTTATACAACATCTGAGGCCCAAAGTTGTTTTGGTTAAAAGGGGATTGGGTCTTATACTCTAATAGAGGCCCAAAAGTTTTGAATGGGTCTTATAGCTCGGGGAGAGGCCCAGTTGATTTTTTAAAAAGGCGGCGATCGTGCCGTTTACTTGTACAGAGGGACTTATACAATAAGTGAGGCCCAAAATGGTTTGTACAAGGGGGTTTGGGTCTTACATTCTATTAAGAGGCCCAAAGCGTTTTAAAGAAAAGAAATGGGTCTTACTACTCGAGGGTAGGCCCAAGGTTTGTTTTTCAACGGATGATGATCGCGTCGAACTTTTTAAAATACAACGGGACTTATACAATAAGTGAGGCCCAAAATAGGTTGTATTTACAAAGGGTTGGGTCTTACACTCTATTAGAGGCCCAAAGAGTTTTGAAAATGATTTATGAGAGTTGAATTAATCAAAAACCCTAATTTGTTTTCAAAATGTGTTTTAATTGAATAAAATATTCAATTAAAATGATCAAAATTGTTTAACATGTGTGTCGCTCCCGAAAGATTTGCATCCAACGGTACAAACGCAAGAGTGGCGCGGAAAAACACAGAGTCGCCAGCAATGTGTATTTATCCCAAGAGAGGGAAAGGAAACACTGCATAAACCTGAGGAGAAAGGAAAGAACATGGTCTCACGACCAAGAGAAATGGGTACGGGAGTCGGTTATGCGAAGGGAAGGTGTTAGCACCCAACACGTCCATCATACTCGATGGGATCCACGCTTGTTGTCTGCATCAAAGGGTGTCATCGTCTGGAACTCCACTGCTACTAGACCGGAGAAGAAATGAGAACGGAAAGAGCGGAGAAACGAAGAAGAAAAGGAAAAAAAGAAGTGACTCGATAGGACGTTATCGTTGTCCTAGGCCTACGTACTCCCTCAGTGCAATGGGAAAGTTAGAGTCAACGTAGTTCGGACGGGAACTATGGGGGAAGGTTGTTCGCCAAGACAATCGTTGTCTTGTGCCTACATATCCTCAATCGGACGAGAGAGAGGAATCATAGCTAATGTAGTTCGTGGGTACGACCACGAATGGGTAAGTGTTTTTTACGTGAGCGACGAGCTCTTTTCTGAAAATGAAGTTTGAAACCCAACAATCCCGAAGGATAAAAAGATTTGAATTTGTTTGGTGTTTTTTAAGACAGAAGTGTTTTAAGTTAGTTCGTAACTTACATTGAACCAAAGTCTGCCATGCGGGAACGAGTGAATCGCATAGTCGCCCCCAAATGGGACGTATGCTAAACACTCTAGAAGAGGAGGGGAGACCCCTCGTTCTTCATTTCCTACACTTAAGGCTCGAGCGCAATATATGTTATATTTTATTAAGTGTTTTCAAGAAGTTTTGAGATGAGAAGAGAGAAGACCCAAAAGGAAACTCTAAAGGGAAACTAAGAGTCATAATGTTATCATGTACGGATGACCTATAGTTAGTGAGGCTTAGGAGAGACAACTACCTAAAACCTAATGCTAATCCTTCACCAAGCTTAATCAAAAATTAAGTTGAACTAGGTAGCTCTAAAGGGAGAGAATCCAAGACTTAAACAAGTCTTGAGATTCGTGGGAGGAAGAGAGTGAAAGAGAAGAAAGAGAAAGTGAAGGAGAATATGAGATACAATAAATGGCAGCAAGCACATCACATCATAAATGTCCAACTCAATTCATCAAAATGTTTCAAAGATCAATGCAAAACAATCTCAAGTAAGCATGCAAACATGAAAAAAGACAAGCATACTTGTATGGATTGCACAATTAAGCATACATGGACTTCATATCAAATGAAATGAGAAAGATAAGATGAAGATGAAAGCAAGTCAGAACCAAGATCATATTATCATCAATAATTCACATATTCAAAAGTGATTCATATCATGAAGCATTATGATCCAAAGAAGTTACAAAGCAAATGGTAATGATGTTTATCATACAATTCAAACCAAATGCATTTAACTATGCTCAAGTGAAATGAAAACCAAGTAAGGAGCTCAAGAGGCAGTAGCATATGCATCAATATCATACCAAACCAAACTTAAGTCATACAAGGTTAATTATCAAGCAACACCTTCAACACATGCACCAAAGTAATCCACAAATGGAAACTCAAAGTCCAAACACTTAGCACATGCCAAACATAAGTCATAAATTGCAAAAATAAGTCTCAAAGGACCTCAACCAGGGGTAAACATCATACCAAAATCTCATGCAAAGAATCACAAAGGAACTCAATCAATTAGGCATGGCAAATCAACTTGTGTAAAGAGGTGTCAAGATATAGTTGTGCATAAGTCCTTTAAGCACAAATAAGCAAACATATATCAAATGACATTCAAAAATTGTGAAATTAAAACTCAAATGACCTAAGTCAGAAGCCAATCACATGTCAAAATTTCTCTCAAAAATTCAAAGTTTAAGTACCTCAAACAATTAAGCAAAGACCACATAGGAACCATAAACCAATATGCAAAGGAGAGGGACTAAAATGCAATATGAAAAGAGTTTAAAAATATGAGAAAAATATTTTTAGGAACCTCAACATGTCCTATAACAAATTCAAAAAGAATGAGACGCAAATCATGTATAGATGATGAGAACAAAAATCAACAAGGCAGGGTGTGCATATATGAAACAATCCAAAAAGAAATTAATTAAACAATTAATTCAGAGGCGTAAAATAAAATAAAGATGGAAAATAAAATTTGACAAAATTTTATAAAACCCTAAGGATGAATCATGATTTTTTTGGTGATTTTTAGATGCATAAAACTATTTTTAAAAAATAAAAATCAAAATGCAACAATTAAATAAAATAAAATGAAAATAAAATGAAGCAAGGGGTACAACAAGCAACAATCCATGTTGAAAACATCAAATGGGCTGAAGGAGGGGGTGGGGAAAGCAAGCCCAGTCCAAATGAATAGTCAGCGCATACCAAACAAAAAACAAAACCCAGTCAACTCACACTAGCCACAAGATTGATCATATGCATGATATTCAGTCAACCAAAATCAAAGTAATCATGATTAACGCATCAGATCACAAGGCACACAATAATAAATGTACACGCGCACACATCCACACCATCATAAATTAAAATAAATCACGTGGGAAGCACATGATATTTTTAATGTGTTGGCATAATCCAAACCATCAGATTAAATCAATGCACCAGATCAAGTCAATCTAACATAAAAGCATGCAAGATCAAAGGTCAGATCTGAATGTGCACAATAACAAACATGGATCAACAACACGCAAGCAATAAAATAAAAACAAGTTTTAAAAGACGTGGCAGAACGTGGACCCTCAGATCTGGACCACCAACGATCCAGATTTCATCTTCTCCAATGAATTCACCACCGGCCTGAAACATAACCAGATGCTGGAGCCCTAGCTCCGGTCGTCTTCTCCGGTGACCTGCACATCAAAAATCTCCAGAAATTGCAAACAAGTATACTATCTTGACCAGAATTCAACAAGGATCTCATATATGCAATTACTTTTCACAAACAACCAACACACAAGCCAAATCGAACAGAAGAAGTTTAGATCCAAAACTTTCAAACTCAAAATACACACATGTTACACGTCCAAACTCAAAACAAAATACATCAGCATGCTCACTACACACCACAAATCATTATGCACACAATAAAATCAAGTTCTATAATGGTGAAAAGTAAGCTTACCTGAAAGTTGCAGAGCTCGAATTACACCAAGAACTCCTTCCAAAAGCTGCAGATCTTCCTCTTTTGAGCTCTATTTGCAAAATAAATGCAAATAGAGACTTAAATCTGGCTAGATCTAGGATTTTGAACTTGAACCCTCTTGAAATCAACTTGATGAAAACCTTGCTCAGAGCTTCAAATGATGGATGATTCTTGTTCTATGGAGTGTGCTGATCACAAATATGGGAAGAAATCTCACTGAAACCCTAGGAGAAAGGAGTTTCGAAGGAGAGAAAGTTTGGAGTGAAGAATGAATTCTGAGCAGAAATGAGTGCATGACCTAATTGTGAAGGCATGAGTAAGCTTATATACATCCCATTAGAGCTCTGATCACAATTAAAACTTGATTAATCCCTTGGTTAATGAAATTGGATGGTTTATGCCAAAATGCACTTTGTGATGCCACCACTAATCCACACGTGCAAAGGCCATGAAATAAGCATGATTCACTCACATTTCTTCTGCTGATCACAAATGAATTGTACTTGGGCTTTGTGGATGCTTGGCTTGTGAGTTTTGATCCATCTTGCAAAAATGCATTTTATGAAATAAGTGAGAAACATGGCACGACTTCACTTGGTTCAAGGGTAAAAAATGATCCTCATGAGGTGTACTTGAATGTTATAATGTGACATGAACCAATAAAATTCATTACAAGTCAATTGGGACCAAAATGCAAATGGTGGAAAAATTGGTACATATGAAGAACCCTAAAAACACCTTGCCTTGCCGTAGCCATAACTTGAGAACCACAAATGGTATGGAGACAATCTAGTACTTTTTGGAAATGGGAGAGAAAGATATTCAACTTTCATGTTGGAGGAAAATTCATTTGAAGCTTTCTCGATGATTAAAAGTCAAGTTGAATGTAGTGGAAAAACTGCCAAAAATGGAAAGTTCTCATTATAGGTCATTTTCCAAATTTAGCAACTTTTGCACAAACTCTTGATTCTTGAAGAATGATGTCATCCATGCTATTCCTTGACCAAATAAAGGTACATGGACTTGGGAAACATGATTTGGACCCTTGAAAACCCATGGTTGACTTTCCTCCTTACAGTTGACTTTTGCTTACTTCACGAGTAACTGATCCACTGAACATCTTCCACAATGAACCACTAGCCAAGCCTTCCTCTAGGAGCACTTGTGAGCATATGAAACCCATGAGAGCATGCTTGAATCCACAAGGTTCAACAAGAAGCCCTTTTGAAACCAAGACCCTAATTTGGACCATCTGATTAGGAGAGAAAGATTCACTTGAAATCTCTTGCCATTCTTGATCTTATGATGATATGATGAACCCCTCAAACCAACTTGAGGCTTAAGACTCCTTTGAGATGAACCAAGTACCTTGATCCCATGCTAAGAACCAATGCTATGCACAAATGCTAATGCAAGAAATGCAAAGAAACATAAGCCAGTTAGCTAAAAGCAAGAAGGCAAATTTTGGTGTGTTACAGCTGCCCCTATTTAATCGACTTGAACCTGAAGGGATGATAGCAACGGCTGTCATGCGTTCAAAGGATTCACGGAGATTGAATACCAAAAGAAACCTAAAATTTGCAATCCTCAAAGGAGGGACGACTCCACTGGGGAACAAGCAATAAATACTGCACTGTCACAACACGTACGAGTGTTGGAAACCAATACAAACAATGTATTGAAATGTCATGAAATAAACACAAATGAGTGTTAGCTATCCTGGGAATAAACACTGACGGGTGTCAAGGAATCAAAGATATCAGATACGGACGGGTATCGAAAAGATACACGGATGGGTGTAAAAGGGTTTCAATATGGACGGGTATCGAAAAGGTACACGGACGGGTGTAAAAGGTTTCAATACGGACGGGTGTAAAGAGGCTCAATACGGACGGGTATCAGAAAGGTACACGGACAGGTGTAAAAAAGGTTTCAATACGGATGGGTACTAAAAAGGTACACGGACGGGTGCAAAAAGGTTTCAATACGGACGGGTATCGGAAAGGTACACGGACGAGTGTAAAAAGTTTCAATACGGACGGGTACTGAAAAGGTACACGGACGGGTGCAAAAAGGTTTCAATACGGACGGGTATCGAAAAGGTACACGGATGGGTGTAAAAAGGTTCAATACGGACGGGTATTGAAAAGGTACACGGATGGGTGTAAAAGGTTTCAATACGGACGGGTATCGAAAAGATACACGGACGGGTGTAAAAAAGGTTTCAATACGGACGGGTATCGAAAAGGTACACGGACGGGTGTAAAAAGGTTCAATACAGACGAGTATTGAAATGGTACACGGGCGGGTGTAAAAGGTTCAATACGGATGGGTATTAAAAAGGTACACGGACGGGTGTAAAAGGTTTCAATACGGACGGGTATCGGAAAGGTACACGGACGGGTGTAAAAAGGTTCAATACGGACAGGTACTGAAAAGGTACACGGACGGGTGCAAAAAGGTTTCAATACGGACGGGTATCGAAAAGGTACACGGACGGGTGTAAAAAGGTTTAATACGGACGGATATTGAAAAGGTACACGACGAGTGTAAAAGGTTTCAATACGGATGAGTATCGAAAAGATACACGGACGGGTGTAAAAAAGGTTTCAATACGGACGGGTATCGAAAAGGTACACGGACGGGTGTAAAAAGGTTCAATACGGACGGGTATTGAAAAGGTACATGAACGGGTGTAAAAGGTTTCAATACGGACGGGTATCGAAAAGATACATGGACGGGTGTAAAAAAGCTCAATACGGACGGGTATCGGAAAGGTACATGGACGGGTGTAAAAAGGTTCAATACGGACGGGTATTGAAAAGGTACACGGACGGGTGTAAAGCAACCTCTATCGGGGATTAATCTCACTGGGTAATGGAAGGAAACACAGACGAATGTCATCAAAAGGTCAATACGGATGGGTATTGAAATCAAAGGTTCAGACACGGACGAGTGCTGAACGAAACACGGACGAGTGTCATCAAAAGGTCAATATAGACCGGTATTGAAACAAAAATGTTCAAACACGGACGGGTGCCGAAGGAAACACAGACGAGTGTCTGACGGTAAAAACCTTGAGGGAATAAACCAAAGGACCACCTGAACGAAGGGGTAAAAAGTGATCACGGGTTCACGATCCTGGCAAACAACTCTGCAAGGGAATGTCAAATATTTCTTTGAATGACTAATCCCAATACTTATGGAGTAAAGTTGAATGATAGCTCCTGAAATCCGATTTTCCTGACGAAGGAAAACCCAACCTGGTTTATGCTTCAGATGCATATGTTTGAATTTTGCCGTAATGCTCCACACGAAGTGGAAATGCTACGCATTTAGGAGGATGCCATGCGAAAAATGCTTATGCAATGCAAAAAGGCCGTCTCAGCGAAACAAATGCTGAGAACAGAAGCAGCTCCATCGAGGACGACAAACTACATTGTCATCAAACCAAAGAACAATGCTGAGGAAAAGTTCACCCTGCTAGGGAAGATCACAATCACCAATTCTGCTGGAGATGGACGAAACTCCGATAGAATACCCACTCTGTTGGGGAATATCAAGATCAACAACTCTGCTGGAGATGGACGAAACTCCGAGAGAATACCCACTCAGCTGGGGAGGGAGATGAATACTGAAGATGGAAACTCCTCCGCTGGGGATCACCAAATACTTCAGAACTTGGTTTTGACGCTTGCCAAAAACGATTGGACATAAGACCTGCTGGGGATACCAATCACCACCAGACTCTGCTTGGGGATACGAGCATCTTTATCCTGCTAAAGAGTACTGATCATCATCAGCACATCTGCTTGGAAAATAGTAGTTGTCAACATCCACTCTGCTAGGGGATAAACACATGCTTCCTGATTAGCCGAGGAAAAAAAACAACTGCCCCATATTCTGTGGGAAACACCATCTTTGATCAAAGAAGATGTTCCATCAATCTCTTGCAGAAGAGGCCGTAAAAATAACAACTTCCGGCTACCTGCTGAGGAAAGATGAGCCAAATCACAACTCTGGCTGGGGGTAAACCTCTTATATCCTGCTGAGGGAGACAATCCTCAACGACTCCGCTTGGGGAATTATCTCTTTATACTCTGTTGAGGAAGACAATCCTCGCTACTCTGATGGGGAAGAGTAATAAACTGCTGAGGACAATCAGACTTCAAAGTTGGGGAGAGCAGCTCTACTGGAGAGGTACCAATGAAGATTAGACTTTGAATTACTTGAGATGACTAGATCTGACCGTTGAGGAAGAGAACACTCTGACTCCTCATCGTCTTTTTGACGATATTCTATCGTCTTACCTTGCTGAGAGTAAGGATTCTATCTGTACCGCTAGAGATAAGAAACCTTCATAAAAGCCCTTTTCGAACATAGGACAATTCTTTGCTTGAGGAAGAATAACAATTCCCACACCTTGCTGGAAAAAGATACACTCTGGCTCTTTGCTGTAGGGAAAAGACTCCAAAAGTCCCACACTGGGAACAACTCAGTGCTGATTGTTAAAAGCGAAACACAATTCTTTTAACTCTCCACCATGCCCTAGACCACAGGGTCTACTTGAAGCAATCATTTTAAGAGGATTTTACAGAAAACCTGGCGTTCAACAATGCCCTAGGGTTTTCAAACTCTTAGAGATGTATTCGGTCTGGACATAACTGTCCCATACTTCATGATTCATGAAGTAAACCACCTCGAGACGGTTCGTAATGACCTGAAATGTTCTGCCACAGTATTCTGAACCTTGCAGAGGTGCTATTGATTGACTGTGTTTTGAAGGGAAAAACTTCTCGCGCCCTTGAAGTGACCTGCCCCAGTACAAGCCTTGCAGTACATTTGTCTCTGACCGACTAGTCTTCGAGAGATTTACCGAATCTCGATGTGATTGCCCCAGTTTACACGCTTGTGAAGAGATTTATCGGATCTCGACATAATTGCCCCAGTTCGAAGAAATTTTCTCAACATGAATGCCCCATGGTTGATTGTACTCTGAAATGACCTTCTCAACTTGAATGCCCCAGCTTGGCTACATTTTGAAGAGATTTCCCGGTGTGATTGTCCCAGATTGGTTACATCTCAACACAAATGGCTGGGAACGCCTTTTTCCCACATAATCTTTCAGCAACAAGTCTTCTGGAGTCTCAGGCACCTCAACTTGGCCAGTTTAAGCTTCTCGACTGATGTTCATCGTGTAAGCTTCTTTGATGTCAAACAAATGTATGTAAGCAAAAAAAATTTATTCTGAGAATGATTATTAAAATGCAACACATATGTTAATCTTGAAGTCCTTATTGAAAATAGGTCACACAACCGAGTTACGACACTTATTTTTGAAAGGAAAGCAATACGCACATGCAACACCAACAAAAATCTTATCAGCACAACTCATGGGAGTCAGGAACGCTATCTCGTTGAAGTATGCCTTCAGACTAAACCCTGTTTCAATTAGGACTTTTAAGGGTTGTAGCGTGGCCTGGTTCGCTGTTTGAGAAAAAAGGATTTATGGATCAAAGTTTATTGGTACCCACCCACTCTTCGTGATATTCTCCAGTCATATGTTCAGCTAATTTGACACAAGCACTCGTCTCTCAAAAGGTTTCCCGATTTCTAGGGAATCTATGCCACAGGTGATTCGACACCTGACGAGATTTTGGACTAACAGTCGCCCCTTTTTGTCTTTTGTTTCTATAGTCACACGACTTTGTTCTTATCGAGGATTTTCTTTGTAATCCTTTTGGCTTTTCGCTTTCTCATTCTTTTGCTTTTTGTTCCCTAATCTTTGCCTGGACTGACTCTTTTGAGTTTTCAATTTTGATGTCCAGCGGGATGCCTTAACTTTTGCCTAAGTCACTTGCTTTCAAGTTTTTCGACTTAGCAGGCTTTTTCTTTTTCTCTTTTTTCTCCTTTTTTTTTTGAACAAGTCGTGTGACACCGTTTTGCCTGACTTGTTTAAAAGGGTTGTGACTGTTTCACTCTTCGGTTGGTGAGGAGTAACCATTGTGGTTCTACACCTCTTAACCTCTTGATAGTGGAATGGAAGGTAATGAATCTTCAGATGTAAATTCCTTCTGAAAGTTGAGCACTTGGTCAAACTAACTGACGCCTACCCTGCCCCTAGGTTAAAATTGAGGATTTTTCGTTTTCAGAAAGAACTCTTACTACTATGCTCAAAGGGGTTGACAAAGGTCTATCTTCTTATCTCTCCAGTGTTTGTGAATTGGAAACAATGCCTATGCATCCTTAACAGGGTTTTATCCAAAAGCGTACCATTAGAAATCTGCATTCTTATTTCGTCATCCTCCCTCCAAGAGTCTAGGCTAGAAAGATAGTATTGCAGTGCATATAAAGATGACATGAGTGTATAAAAATAAGATACTTCAGGAACAACACATCATTGCATTAAAACCCACATTCAAACACAAACAAGTTTTTACATGCAGACGATGTTTAAACAAACAAAGGAAAGCTACATATGAAAATGCAGTAAAGGAAGCTGATGATTGCCATTGTTGAGGAGACTTGACTCCGTCTGGGCTTATTTCTTCTGATGACGCTCTTGCAATCTGTTGCTTACTCTAACAAAGAAGCTTCAATCCAAAGGGGTACCATCTGGCGTGATGACCTTTGAGTCGATCAAGTCTTGCACCTTGTGCTGGAATGCATTGCAATTATCAATTGTATGCCCAAACATTCCCGAATGGAACTCACAGCTAGCGTTCATGTCAAAGTCCGGAGGAATAGGGTATGGCACTGGCATGGCATTCCTCAGCTGGATCAGTGAGCTCTTAAGCAAGCGAGAAAATAACTGACTATAAGGAATAGGAATAGGATCAAATATCCTCTTGGGCCTTCTTGGTCTGAATTGCCTCTGCTGCTGATAATTCTGCTGCTGCTGATTCAGGCACCCAAACTACCCCTGTACTTTCCTTTCCATATTCGGCTGAGGCACAAACAAAGGTTGCTGACGTAGAGCTTCTGTAGCAAAAGGTTGTGGAGAAATTCCATGACATGAGGTGGATCATGCGGACAGGGAAGGAGTCTCTACTTCCTTTGCAACAATTGGGGTAAAATCACCTTGTATGCTCACGCCGCCCGACGTGAATTTAATTGCCCCTGCATCAATCAAATCCTGGACTTGGTGCTGAAAGGCCCTACATTTCTCCACAGTATGCCCTGGTGCCCCAGAATGGAAATCACAATGGGCTCTTGCATTGTAGCCTAGTGGGGGATTACCAGTAAGAGGACCCAAAGTCCTTTTATGTACCAGTTGCAACTGAAGGAGATGCTGCAATAGCTGAGAATATGGCATAGGGAGCGGATGAAAAACTCTTTCAGACTGCTTCGGTCTCTGTGCACACTTTTTATTCTTAGACTTATCTTGGGAGACAAGACCTGGTTGCTGTTGGGAAGGTTCTGGAACCTGGGGTTGCGAAGGGGATTCACGAGGAAATCCATGATCTAGCGAAGACCCCAAAGAGATGGGAGGATTAAGGACTTCTGTTGCGGAAGTGAGCACATGACTGTTTTCCTTTTTTAACACTATTTTCAAAATTTCCATGACCAAACCCATCTGAGACTTCATTTGATTGACTTCCTCTCTTAGCAATTTCTGGTCTTGCATGAGAGTTTGCATATTCCTCATAAACTACCCCATCTGGCCTCATATTTCCCTCAACTCAACTTGAATTTTCTCCATGATCAACTCTTGAATGGCCTGAGGAGTTAAGTCTGAAATTCTGAAGAAAACCAGATTAGAACAAGAATAACCAGCCTTGAACACCTGTTATGCACATGAGTATGGAACTGCGATGCAAATTCCATGCTCAAATATTTCCAGGGAATCATTCTGTTTTAATTCGAGACTTTTCAGAAGAACCACAAGGAATAAATGGAAATGCTCAACAGTGAGCCTCAACAATGATATCCTTTGGAAATACAAGAACATGTATGCAAGAATGATGATGCATATGCAACGGACATGGGATCAAGGTATCCATGATGCTCAAAACTGCTGTTGTTCTGCTGACTGAATAAGACCCTAAATACCAGAAACCCAGAAATCCAGAATAACGGCCCAATCAAACTGCCAGAATATCAGGATAATGATAGTACACTGATGAGAAATCCAGAAAACCGGGTAGGTTGAAGGTTTCGGTTACCTGCAAACCTGCAAACACCCATCCCTTCTCACATATGGGTTCTAGAAAGCCAAGGATCCTCAATATCATGGGCTCTCAGGTCGATAAATGATGATACGTTCACCATTTCTGGTTTGGCATCATCACCAATCGAGGAGACCTCAACTGATTCCCCTAAAAAATAAGGTCATCCTATAGTAAGTTCCCAGCATTGGGTCCTCGGATCGAGAATGTGCAATGGGTTTGCCACAGAACGTGGTCTGCCACTGTCAAATCTCGGGATGAGAGGCGTTGCTGAGTCCTCGGGAGGCGGTCGCCAGAGTCGACAGTTTTCCAGGTTATATTCCATCCTCTGTCCCAAATGAGCAGGATAGAACATTACCAAGGAAACCTCATATGGATGTGGAGTTTTCATGTATACTAAGTCTGGCCAAATGCCAAACAAGTCACACTACTTTCCACGCTTATCATAGGTGTATGCTCAAGCCTGGGTATTGGGCTTTTCTCCCATGAATCCAACCCACCCTACAAACAGAAAATCCAGCAGCAGAACACAGCAATATCCAGTATGACAGTAATAAAATGAAATGCAATGCAATAAAAGCTGTAAATATAGTAAAACAAATAAAACAGCAATACAGTAATATACAGCAAAATAAAGCACCATAATAAACACCCAATAAAATACAAACAGACAAGCGCTAGGATAGACTCGCTAAAGGGGATGGACCAGCAAGAGGTCAACCAGAGTCCCCAGCTGTCGCTCACGAAAGATTCGCATCCAACGGTACAAACGCTAGAGTGGCGCGAAAAAACACAGAGTCGCCAGCAATGTGTATTTATCCCGAGAGAGGGAAAGGAAACACTGCATAAACCTGAGGAGAAAGGAAAGAACATGGTCTCACGACCAAGAGAAACGGGTACGGGAGTCGGTTATACGAAGGGAAGGTGTTAGTACCCGACACGTCCATCGTACTCGATGGGATCCACGCTTGTTGTCTGCATCAAAGGGTGTCGTCGTCTGGAACTACACTGCTACTGGACCGGAGAAGAAACGAGAACAGAAAGAGCGGAGAAACGAGAAGAAAAGGAAAAAAAGAAGTGACTCGATAGGACGTTATCGTTGTCCTAGGCCTACATACTCCCTCAGTGCAATGGGAAAGTCAGAGTCAACGTAGTTCGGACGGGAACTGTGGGGGAAGGTTGCTCGCCAAGACAATCGTTCTCTTGTGCCTACATATCCTCAATCGGACGAGAGAGAGGAATCAGAGCTAATGTAGTTCGTGGGTACGACCACGAATGGGTAAGTGTTTTTTACGTGAGCGACGAGCTCTTTTCTAAAAATGAAGTTTGAAACCCAACAATCCCGAAGGATAAAAAGATTTAAATTTGTTTGGTGTTTTTTAAGACAGAAGTGTTTTAAGTAAGTTCGTAACTTACATTGAACCAAAGTCTACCATGCAGGAACGAGTGAATCGCATGGTCGCCCCCAAATGGGATGTATGCTAAACACTCTAGAAGAGGAGGGGAGACCCATCGTTCTTCATTTCCTACACTTAAGGCTCGAGCGCAATATACGTTATATTTTATTGTGTTTTCGAGAAGTTTTGAGATGAGAATAGAGAAGACCCAAAAGGAAACTCTAAAGGGAAACTAAGAGTCCTAATGTTATCATGTACGGATGACCTATAGTTAGTGAGGCTTAGGAGAGACAACTACCTAAAACCTAATGCTAATCCTACTCCAAGCTTAATCAAAAATTAAGTTGGACTAGGTAACTCTAAAGGGAGAGAATCCAAGAATTAAACAAGTCTTGAGATTCATAGGAGGAAGAGAGTGAAAGAGAAGAAAGAGAAAGAGAAGGAGAAGCTGAGATACAATAAATGGAAGCAAGCACATCACATCATAAATGTCCAACTCAATTCATCAAAATGTTTCAAAGATCAATGCAAAACAATCTCAAGTAAGCATGCAAACATGAAAAAAGACAAGCATACTTGTATGGAATGCACAATTAAGCATACATGGACTTCATATCAAAATGAAATGAGAAAGATAAGATGAAGATGAAAGCAAGTCAGAACCAAGATTATATTATCATCAACAATTCACATATTCAAAAGTGATTCATATCATGAAGCATTATGATCCAAAGAAGTTACAAAGCAAATGGTAATGATGTTTATCATACAATTCAAACCAAATGCATTTAACTATGCTCAAGTGAAATGAAAACCAAGTAAGGAGCTCAAGAGGCAGTAGCATATGCATCAATATCATACCAAACCAAACTTAAGTCATACAAGGTTAATTATCAAGCAACACCTTCAAGACATGCACCAAAGTAATCCACAAATGGAAACTCAAAGTCCAAACACTTAGCACATGCCAAACATGATTCATAAATTGCAAAAATAAGTCTCAAAGGACCTCAACCAGCGGTAAACATCATACCAAAAGCACATGCAAAGAATCACAAAGGAACTCAATCAATTAGGCATGGCAAATCAACTTGTGTAAAGATGTGTCAAGATATAGTCGTGCATAAGTCCTTTAAGCACAAATAAGCAAACATATATCAAATGACATTCAAAAATTTTGAAATTAAAAATCAAATGACCTAAGTCAGAAGCCAATCACATGTCTAAAGATATCTCAAAAATTCAAAGCTTAAGTACCTCAAACAATTAAGCAAAGACCACATAGGAACCATAAACCAATATGCAAAGGAGAGGGACTAAAATGCAATATGCAAAGAGTTTAAAAATATGAGAAAAATACTTTTAGGAACCTTAACATGTCCCCTAACAAATGCAAATATAATGAAATGCAAATCATGTATAGATGATGAGAACAAAAATCAACAAGGCAGGGTGTGCATATATGAAACAATCCAAAAAGAAATTAATTAAACAATTAATTCAGAGGCGCAAAATAAAATTAAAATGGAAAATAAAATTTGAAAAATTTTTATAAAACCCTAAGGATGAATCATGATTTTTTTGGTGATTTATAGATGCATAAAACTATTTTTAAAAAATAAAAATCAAAATGCAACAATTAAATAAAATAAAATGAAAATAAAATGAAGCTATGGGTGCAACAAGCAACAATCCACGTTGAAAACATCAAATGGGCTGAAGGAGGGGGTGGGGAAAGCAAACCCAGACCAAATGAATAGTCAGCGCATACCAAACAAAAAACAAAACCCAGTCAACTCACACCAGCCACAAGATTGATCATACGCATGATATTCAGTCAACCAAAATCAAAGTAATCATGATTAACGCATCAGATCACAAGGCACACAATAATAAATGTACACGCGCACACATCCACACCATCAAAAATTAAAATAAATCACGCGGGAAGCACATGATATTTTTAATGTGTTGGCATAATCCAAACCATCAGATTAAATCAATGCACCAGATCAAGTCAATCAAACATAAAAGCATGCAAGATCAAAGGTCAGATCTAAATGTGCACAATAACAAACATGGATCAACAACACGCAAGCAATAAAATAAAAACAAGTTTCAAAAGACGTGGCTGAACGTGGACCCTCAGATCTGGACCACCAACGGTCCAGATTTCATCTTCTCCAATGAAACCACCACCGGCCTAAAACATAACCAGACGCCAGACCCTAGCTCCGGTCGTCTTCTCCTGTGACCTGTATATCAAAAATCTCCAGAAATTGCAAACAAGTTTACTATCTTGACCATAATTCAACAAGGATCTCATATATGCAATTATTTTTCACAAACAACCAACACACAAGCCAAATCGAAGAGAAGAAGTTTAGATCCAAAACTTTCAAACTCAAAATACACACATGTTACACGTCCAAACTCAAAACAAAATACATCAGTATGCTCAATACACACCATAGATCATTATGCACACAATAAAATCAAGTTCTATAATGGTGAAAAGTAAGCTTACCTGAAAGTTGCAGAGCTCGAATTACACCAAGAACTCCTTCCAAAAGCTGCAGATCTTCCTCTTTTGAGCTCTATTTGCAAAATAAATGCAAATAGAGACTTGAATCTGGCTAGATCTAGGATTTTGAACTTGAACCCTCTTGAAATCAACTTGGTGAAAACCTTGCTCAGAGCTTCAAATGATGGATGATTCTTATTCTATGGAGTGTGCTGATCACAAATATGGGAAGAAATCTCACTGAAACCCTAGGAGAAAGGAGTTTTGAAGGAGAGAAAGTTTGGAGTGAAGAATGAATTCTGAGCAGAAATGAGTGCATGACCTAATTGTGAAGGCATGAGTAAGCTTATATACATCCCATTAGAGCTTTGATCACAATTAAAACTTGATTAATCCCTTGGTTAATGAAATTGGATGGTTTATGCCAAAATGCACTTTGTGATGCCACCACTAATTCACACGTGCAAAGGCCACGAAATAAGCATGATTCACTCACATTTCTTCTTCTGATCACAAATGAATTGTACTTGGGCTTTGTGGATGCTTGGCTTGTGAGTTTTGATCCATCTTGCCAAAATGCATTTTAAGAAATAAGTGAGAAACATGGCACGATTTCACTTGGTTCAAGGGTCAAAAATGATCCTCATGAGGTGTACTTGAATGTTATAATGTGACATGAACCAATAAAAGTCATTACAAGTCAATTGGAACCAAAATGCAAATGGTGGAAAAATTGGTACATATGAAGAACCATAAAAACACCTTGCCTTGCCTTAGCCATAACTTGAGAACCACGAATGGTATGGAGACAATCTAGTACTTTTTGGAAATGGGAGAGAAAGATCTTCAACTTTCATGTTGGAGGAAAATTCATTTGAAGCTTCCTTGATGATGAAAAGTCAAGTTGAATGTAGTGGAAAAACTGCCAAAAATGGAAAGTTCTCATTATAGGTCATTTTCCAAATTTAGCAACTTTTGCACAAACTCTTGATTCTTGAAGAATGATGTCATCCATGCTATTCCTTGACCAAATAAAGGTACATGGACTTGGGAAACATGATTTGGACCCTTGAAAATCCATGGTTGACTTTCCTCCTTATAGTTGACTTTTGCTTACTTCACAAGTAACTGATCCACTGAACATCTTCCACAATGAACCACTAGCCAAGCCTTCCTCTATGAGCACTTGTGTGCATATGAAACCCATGAGAGCATGCTTGAATCCACAAGGTTCAACAAGAAGCCCTTTTGAAACCAAAACCCTAATTTGGACCATCTGATTAGGAGAGAAAGATTCACTTGAAATCTCTTGCCATTCTTGATCTTATGAGGATATGATGAACCCCTCAAACCAACTTGAGGCTTGAGACTCCTTTGAGATGAACCAAGTACCTTGATCCCATGCTAAGAACCAATGCTATGCACAAATGCTAATGCAAGAAATGCAAAGAAACATAAGCCAGTTAGCTAAAAGCAAGAAGGCAAATTTTGGTGTGTTACAATGTGGAAAACAAATTGTGATCTTGGATTAATGCTTCATAAATCAAGTTTTGCCCTACAAAATGATTAGAAGTCATTAAAATCTGAAAAATCAAGAAGGAAAAAATATTTTAAATGTCAAAAACAATTAAAACATTAATTCTTTGTAAAAATATCAATTATATGAAATAAATAATATTTTTGGGATTTTTCCATAAAATAAAATATTTTAACATTTTTGTGAATTATTAAAAAAAGAATCAACTCAAAATCATTAAAACTCGGAGAGAAATTAATTTTTGAACCAATTAAATAAAATCACAAAATTCAAATATTTGAATTTGAGAGAAATGGTGCCAAGAACAGCTGAAGAACACACGTGTTTTTCAGCTTTGCCCAGATTTGCATTTTCTATCCAATCTCACTGAATACTTGATTATATCATGCAATCCACATATCAATCTGCTTGTTTTCACCTCACAATCATGTTTATGACAATTAATTTCATTTAAATTAAGCATAAAACAAGAAATCACGACAAATCCTCAAGAACCCTAAATTTTGCATGAAAGCTGGGATTTTTTATACATGATTCAAACAAAGCAATTACTTGAGGGGAAACATTCCATGCATGATTATGAACATTTGGCAAAAGTATTGTGCGAGGAAATATGCATAGATTGAGAGATGACCAAGTTTAGGCTTACCTCTAGGTCGTGGCAGCAAGAGCAAATTGATTTCAGAGTTGGAGGTGTTACAGATGAATTGTGATGATCTGAACAGCTTCCCTACACCTTATGGAGTGTGTTTGAATGCTTGGACTTGATGGAGATTGGCTGGATCACTTCATGGCATCTCAACTACAACTTGGTTAAAACCTTGAGCAATTGACTGGTGATTCTAAGAAATCAGTGTTCCAGATGTTGTTTGAGTGTTTGATCAGCTCCCATATGATGTATGTGAGGTGTGTGTGTGTGTGATTGGTTTGAGTGGAATTGCTCTCTAATGAAAAACCCGATAGTGACTTGCTAAGAAAGGCATTTTTGAGAGTGAGAAGTGGATTTTGAGAAAGGAAAGTGTTGTAGGCCTTTGGTGTACTTAAACTGATCACAATTGAGCTCTATTTATAGTAGAGCAAGTTTGTTTTGTAAGGAATTGTGAATGGCAACTGCTGAGTAGGGTTGGCCAATGTTGGCAAATGAAAATCCAAGTCTCCTCTAGCCATTGACTAGAGGTTAGGGCACAGGCTGCTGGTCCCCTTGGTCTTGGATAAGTCTTGACTGAATTCAGTTGCTAATAGCTCAGTCCATGCCACCTTGGTGCTTCCATTGAATGCTCCAATCCAAAATTGGAGTCTTGTCCCTATTTTGGGAAATTCTAGGTTTATCATGTTATTTCTTGTTCCAAGGACTTTGGAGGCTTGGCTCAGTGATTGTCCCCTTTAGATTCAATCCTCAGATGTGTCCAAAGTGATGACAAGGCTTGGAATTGGCTGATTTTGGCAAATCGAGCAAAAGTGCAAAAATATGCCTTGCCTTGGCAGATTTCAGCAAGGCAACTTGCCAATGTTATATCTCATGGCTTAAGTTGAGTTTGGTGATGTTCTTGGCCATTTTGGAAAGCTCTTATATGATACAACAACTGTTTAATCATATTTGGTTTTGATACCTTTTGGATCCAAGTGAAAAATCCCCCTACATTTGGAAAAAAGTAAGGCAAATTCTGACTTAGTGAAATTTTCACTAAGTGTTGGAACAAAGTGTCTTTTCTTGATTTTGATCACTCCATAACTCAAAATCCATGAGGAATTTGGACATAGGTCAGTATGAAGCTTTTGTAGAGGGCAATGAGATCTACAAATCAAGCTTTGGATGGAAAAAAATGGCTTTGTGGTTTAGGAGTTATGATCCTCCAAAGTTGGTACCTTTGTCACTTTATTTCATAACTTAGAAAATTTTCTAAGTTTTTATGGTTACCCCTTTTACAAGTTATCCCACTTTCTTTGATTTTTCTTGATGAATGATGATTCAAATCATACATTAACATCATTTTAGGGTTAAAAAATCATTTTTGTGAAAAATCTCAAAAAGTCAAAGTTGACTTTTATGCACAGTTGACTTTTTATCAGATGAATTCCAAATTGTGCAATCCTTTAGGAAATCATTTCCTTGACCTAAATCAAACTTGATGGGCATATTAAATGGGTGTTATAGGGTATATTGAATCATGTATTAGGGTTTGGGAGCATGTCTTGGTCAAAAGTCAAAGCTACAGTTGACTTTTATCACAAAACCCTAAATGTGGTTCAGATGAAATTGAAACTTGTTGCTCAAGCTTCTTGGATCAATCCATTGTTCCAAATGGATCAATATGGTATATTAGAGACCCTCAAATCATGTCTTGAGGTCTTGGTTCATGATTTGTCCCAAAAGTCAACTTAGGGGTGAATTAGGTTAAGAAACCCTAATTCCTGATTTTTTATGTATGCATCCCTTGAGGTCAAATTGACTTGATGGCTGGGTCCATGAGGTTCCATGGAGTATATTAGGATATGCTTTGAAGCATTGGCTCATGCCCAGAGGAAAATTTCCAACTGGAAGCCCTGGTCGACCAAAACCCTAATTTGGTGACACTGGCGATCTTGAAGCTTGATCCATCTAGAAGGGAGCAACCTTGTGCTTAATCCTTGATGTGGGAGTCCTCTTGATCCATTGTGGATGTTTGAGAGGTTAGACATGTTGAAGATCATGTCATTCCTTGATTGATCCTTTGTCTAAGAACTCTGAGAGGGCTTGAAACCCTAATTTTGATAGTAGTGAATGCTCACCCATCTTTGGGGAGACTGATGGTTCATAATGATACACCCATATTGTGATGATGATTTGCACAATGATGGGAAATCTTAGTGGTCAAAATTTGGGGTATGACAAAACCTAGTAAAATAAGTTACAAAATAAATTACATAAAATATAAATAAAAATATAAATAACTTAAAGCTTGTAACTCAGAAGCTGTTAATGCAGAATGTTCAGGTTCTGATGCTTTTCTCTTCTTAAATACTCTATGAACTTTCTCCCCCCTTTGTTATTATCAAAAAGATTTTAAAAGAAAGAGAAAAACAATAAAACTGAACATTTTAAAAAACATAAAATTTAAAAAACAGTTTAAATGCACAGAATTTTGAAGCGTTTAAAACGCGATAGAATTTTGAAACACATAAAAACCAATTTAAATGTTTAAAACAATTTGATACCAAGTTGAAAACAAGTAAAAAACATTTTAACCAAAGAAATTCTTTACTTCTAATGGTAAATCACTAACGTTTCAGTTTCCAAGAAGTAATTATGATTTAGAATGACATGCTTAATTAGTGATTGGCTTTGAGAATTTCAAAGATCAGAAACTGAAACACGCAGAGTGTTTGAACTTCCAAAAATTTTGTTATAAAAGCACACAACTTTGTTTGAGCCAAATCACAAATTCATATTCACTTCAAAATACTTCTAAATCAAGATGAATACACCTTCTGAGCAATCTACAACTATTGTTGTTTCAGAAGCTCCTGCAGTCTCTGGGGCAACTTCTGATCAGGGGATCATACCATCTGAAGAAATTCCTTCAACATCGCTTCCTCAAGCACTAAAGCCACAGAAGAAGATTAAGAATAAGAAGAAGTCCAAGAGAACAAGATTCAAGGGAGTTATTCATTTCGTTTCTGAAGAAGAAGAAGTGAATTTAGAATGGGAAACTTCTTTCCATGCTAGGAAATCTCTGAATGATTAAGATTAATGTTATAAACATTGTTTTGTAATAATTCCTTTAAGTCAATGAAGTTCTTTTTCCCATTTTAATTTGCATACCATCCTTTTAATCATAATTATTTCTTTTATGTCAACTGATCAAGAAGTTCATAATCAAAACAAAAACAGTGCTTTAATCTTGACATTTATTTTTCATTAGATTTATTTGATACATCCATTTAACCATAGTAATTTCTTTGGTTATACAATCCGAGGCTAAGATTGAATACATAAATATACACTAAGAGCCAGAATGTGTTATAATATACATTCATTGATTGAAAATTCTTTACAAGTCTTACAATCCAAAATAGAAAAGAATATTATACACATCAAATCTCAAAATATAAACAAAAAAACACAAAAGTTATGCACAAAAGAGAAAAGAAAAGAGGGAGAAAGCTAAGGCAGGTTCTGAAAAATTGCCAGAGCTTGAGAAGAGGAAGAAAGATATCGATTGTCCTTATGAAACAACACAATCTTCACCCGCAACTCTTTAAACCAAAGTTAAATGAAACTTCATCTAGAGTTACATATCCAAGAGAACTAACCTCTTTCAATCAAAATTCTCACTTGAATAACTTAGCGTAAAACTTCGTCTCTTTTCAACACTTGTAATTCAAATCTCAAACACTCTACTTGTTCTTCCTCTGAGTTTATAACAGATCCGAATATCCTCAATTAAAGCTATTACGAACTTATCCAATTAAATATGGAAGATATAATTCATCTACTCCATAAACATTACAGACGCATTACTAACACCAAATACCATCACTGTACGTTGTAATTCCCAACCAAAATCCAAAAGATATAAATTCTTAAAGCTTTTGCAAAACTTTTTACTGGGTAACTGGTTACTCACATACAAGCTTAACTAAGTAAATAACATCCTATCCCGATGATAACAAACATAACCAGTCACAACTGACGGCCCATCACTGTGACTTTCCTGCCAATTTCTAGAACACTACCATCACAGACAAAACACACATCTTAGTCCCATCTACCAAGAGTTTCCTACTTACTTAGCAGATATAAACCTCAACTATTCACTGTTGTCTGATTAAGTTCAATCTCTATTCTCTGAGAAGCAGCCCTAAATAAAACCCAATCATTCTCCCTCAATGATTTCCCAACTGAACCAACATACCAAAACCTCTAATCCGCCTCATCTTCCGATATAAGAATCTTCATCAACTCATCAAAACAATCTGTAACCATTTCCTTAAATTCCAAACAATTCATTGAACACACCATCAAAGCCGGAAAGACACGTCTATTCCATCCAACATAATTCCCGTCTTCTATCAACAAGAGATTAAGGGTGATCAGTTCCTCAATTTGTCAATAGACAACCGACAATCATGACGGGGCATAAACCGTCTTTACCAAACTATAATAACATTCCTTACATCCTGTGCACAAAACTACCTAAGGCACAAATCCTTAGTTGACATAAGCCTTACCACCGCATCCCTTCTAGAACCGGGAACCACACTGTCCAAACAACACTTACAACCTTGCAATTCACAACACACTGAGCCAGCGCTCCACACCTGAAGCAACATGGAGAAGTACCAGCTTCTCCCCCACTTATCTCATTCTAACTCTTGCAGACAACGGAATAGAAAAACCAGAAAGTACTGACAGTGTTTCACACATATATCACGTACTAAGGGACAAACAACAATGACAATATTCAACTGTCACACCATCTGACTCAACAACTTGGTCGGACGGACCGACCTGCTCTGATACCACTAATGTAACACCCCAATTCCCATCGCAAATAAATAATGCATAAATAAATCAGAGTAGATAAAAATTTATTTTTCCGACAGAAACAAGGATGCCACTCCAATGGAAAGAAAACACAATCCCTGCTCATATATTTTTGATACATAACACAGACAATTGAATACCCTCAAGGGGAAACTTTTCCCATATAAAAGGAAAGGTCAATTATGGAATAAAGCGGAAGATCCATAACCAACTTGTTTTACAAAATAAATTGTTTTATAACGTCAAAGTACACATACAAAAGTAATACAAAATATATTCAACAATTATATACATATATAACATAATCATTCCCCGACTCCCGTGCTACGTATCAGAGCAGACAGGCGACAAAGGATGGAGGACTAATCTCCACAAAAGCCTCCAAGACACTAATCTGCAATTGCCTCATAGAGAAATAAACCACAGCAGAAGGGTGAGAAATAACAACTAAATAAAGATTGCATAATAATATGCAAACACATAAAAATTCACATGCATAGTTATTCTCACCACATCATCGCATATTAACACATATATCATGCCACATATACATAACATAAACCAATTATACTAACATAATCACATATTCACACATAAGGCACACCATAGTCATAACATATAGAAACACACCACCACATCACATAGCACATGCCTACACATAAGACATATTATCCACAACCAATGCATTTATCGCACATGCACATCAATTCACCAATTCAAACATAAATCTCAACACATAATCAATTAATTCACAATTTACACACATAATCAATCCATTTATGATTTTCCACACAAAATGCATCCATTCACAATGCTCACACATAATCAAATCATTCATGATTTATGCAAATGCACAGAGACCGACACAACGACTTTATGCAATGCATATGCGGTACCATCCATCCATTATCTCAACACTAGTTCACTCAGGAACTATTGGAACCATCGCTCGTTACTTAATGTAACTCCCCGTCGGGCATATGATGTTCCCCGTCGCTTTCGGTCCTCTTTGTATAAGGCTCACGACATTTATGGATCGCTTTCGGTCCTCTTTGTATAAGGCTCACGATCCGATCGCTCACACCCCACACGGGCACACGATCGTCTATAACCATTGCTTTCGGTCCTCTTATTTTTAAGGCTCACGATCCAATCAGATCGCTTTCAGTCCTCTTATTTTTAAGGCTCACGATGTTATAGCGGATTCCCTCTGGAATCAATCTGTCACTCAGGACGTCACAAGAATGCATATCATGATGCTCAGCATACAATGACTCATGACATTCAAATGCACACATATATGCAACCATCTCACTTAACATAAATCATGCTTTGCCATTCAAGCCCAAAACAATGCATTTATACCAAACAACAGCACGCAAATCATACCATATCCATATCAACAACACATTGCATGATACACACCAATTACACACAATTAAAACGACAACAGTCGACAAAACGAAACTATTCCAAATTCCCGACATAATTAAATCGGCTAACAATCTCAAAATTATTATAATAAGAAAGTACAGTTCAATAGCTACTCAACGATACCAAGACTGTTAAAAACGGATAAACGGAACACAAGTTACGGACTAAACAAGAAAAGACATCGCAAAAAAACCCCATTTTGCAATTCCCTTGGCCATACGCGTATTGCCTTGAGCCATACGCGTATTGCCCTACTCACTCGCCCATCCATACGCGTATTGCCTTGAGCCATACGCGTATTGCCCTGCTCACTCGCCCATCCATACTCGTATTGCCCAAGGTCGTATGCGTATGGGCAGAGACCCATTTTTCCCCAAAATTCACATTAAAAATCCAATACGCGTAGTGCCCTACACCATACGCGTATTGCCCTAAAGTCTTACGCGTACCATTACGCAAATGGGCAGATGGCCGGGAAAATGAAGCTCCATACGCGTATTGCCCAGTTTTCTTCAATGCCATACGCGTATTTCCTTGACCAATACGCGTATTGCCTTGAGTGATACGCGTATGGGCAGTGCTAAATCCAGAAAATTCTGCAGAACTTTGTTCTGCGTTTTCCAACCCAAAAATCCCATTTTTCATCCCCAAATCAATTTTTAACAGCAAAACAAGTACCAACAATTGTTCCTAAACACAGTGTAATCATACAACGCGATTTATATCGATTTCTACCAATTATTCATCAATTTATCAATAAGGAAAACATTGTAAAAACAACCAAAACATATACACATACAACACATATACATATACAAGCAAGATATAATTGAAACTTCTCACCCTTACCCGATTAATCGCGCTTGAAACAGAGCTATTCTCGATTTTCCTCTTCCCCCTTTCTTTCTTCTTCTTTTCCTTCTTTCCTTTCTCTTTTCTCTCTTTTTCTTTCAAAGTTTCTATTTTATGAAAAATATAACCAAGCAAAAGAACAAAATACCCCTCAGCTCAAATATCTCGCAAACGCTCTCAAAATGCGATAAAACATAACAACAATGATGAAATATATTTCAGGAAATAAAAGTTGGAAAGAAATTATAATTTAATGCAAATATTTTATCTATCAGAGAAATTAACCAATTAACTCAATTAGCAGGTAAAATACAATAAATCCACACATTTCACAAACTTCACATAATTGAAATAATTAAATACAATTAAACAAATCAGGGCGTTACAACTCTCCCCCACTTAGACATTTTTGTCCTCAAAAATATACTGAGACGAACAACTCCGGACACGACTCTCGCATCCGACCAATAAACTAACATGCCTACCAGAGGCACACCACGAATAACACAAACTGACAACCCAACGTGCTAACAGCAACCACAACAACGACACGACAACGACGACAACTACAACGACAAGATGCAAAGCCCATACAATGCACTTGACGAACAACCTACGACGCAAAGACAACCACGTTACGAACACACACAGGAATTAGCTACTCACACTCGAACCAAAACGAGGGAAACGAGACAACAACACAAACAAGAACATAAAGTTCCACGACCCAACAACGCTCAACAACCTCTACGTAACCATAATACCAACATCCTTGTCACACAACATTATTACAACAATTATACGATTCCCCAATCCACCATATAACCAAGACATCCATCTACATAGTAGCCCATGAATAATAGCTAAACCTTTCACCTATCACTTCCATTCTGAAACGTCCAATGGTCTCATCATTCCTACATGTTTCCAACGTTCAACCTACGAACTCTTACAAGTCACACACTCATATATGAATTATGCCACCTCACGCTTCCGTTGCGCACTCTGATTACTCGTAACCATAAAAACTACCAATCTCACGACCAAAGTCTAACTCTTCCTCATATTCTCCAAAAATCACTGTTCACTGTTAATATACCCAACCTCACACTCTACTGTGTTACCTCACACACCAGACACAAGTCTCAGAACTGCTCAAATCATTTCAATTCTCTGACCAACAAAACAGACATGCATAACAACTTTCGACTTAACTTTTCAGGCACAACCTTAGCTTTTCCCGAAGGGTAATCCAAGCCAAATTCATAACTCGTCATGAATTCCAACCTTCCTCGTTGTCTCATACTCTATTCCTTCATACCAAACAAGCACTCTAAACTCTTGTGATTACCAAACACTTCGAACCTAGAACCTTAAAGATAATACCTCCAAATTTTCCAACACAATACAACCGCGACTAATTCCAAATCCTGAATAGTATAGATCCTTTTATGAATCCTCAATTGTCGTAAACATAAGCCACGAATTAACCATCTTGCATTAACACACTGACTAAACTCATCAAAGACGAATCCCAATACCTCACAAACGGTTTATCGGGATCACGCAGTATCAAAACTGAAGTCATAGACAACTTCTACTTTAACTCACCAAAACTTACTCACAACAAACATCCAAAACAAACGACTCACCCTTTGCAAGTCAACTGAGATAACAGAAGCACTAACTTAGCAAAATCTTCCATAACCTGCAGTAACAACCAGCTAAGCCCAAAAGTTTCTAATCTCCCTAACCAACTTAGGAGCCTCTCATTGTAGAACTACATCTACTTCTGATGGATCCATAACTATACCTCATCCGAAATAACATATCCAAGAGAACTAACCTCTTTCAATCAAAATTCTCACTTGAATAACTTAGCATAAAACTTCGTCTCTTTTCAACACTTGTAATTTAAATCTCAAACACTCTACTTGTTCTTCCTCTGAGTTTATAACAGATCCGAATATCCTTAATCAAAGCCATTACGAACTTATCTAATTAAATATGGAAGATACAATTCATCTACTCCATAAACATTACAGACGCATTACTAACACCAAATACCATCACTGTACGTTGTAATTCCCAACCAAAATCCAAAAGATATAAATTCTTAAAGCTTTTGCAAAACTTTTCACTGGGTAACTGGTTACTCACATACAAGCTTAACCGAGTAAATAACATCCTATCCCAATGATAACAAACATAACCAGTCACAACTGACGGCCCATCACTGTGACTTTCCTGCCAATTTCCATAACACTACCATCACAGACAAAACACACATCTTAGTCCCATCTACCAAGAGTTTCCTACTTACTTAGCAGATATAAACCTCAACTATTCACTATTGTCTGATTAAGTTCAATCTCTATTCTCTGAGAAGCAGCCCTAAATAAAACCCAATCATTCTCCCTCAATGATTTCCCAACTGAACCAACATACCAAAACCTCTAATCCGCCTCATCTTCCGATATAAGAATCTTCATCAACTCATCAAAACAATCTGCAACCATTTCCTTAAATTCCAAACAATTCATTGAACACACCATCAAAGCCGGAAAGACACGTCTATTCCATCCAACATAATTCTCGTCTGCTATCAACAAGAGATTAAGGGTGATCAGTTCCTCAATTTGTCAATAGACAGCCGACAATCATGATGGGGCATAAAACGTCTTTACCAAACTATAATAGCATTCCTTACATCATGTGCACAAAACTATCTAAGGCACAAATCCTTAGTTGACATAAGCCCTACCTCCGCATCCATTCTAGAACAGGGAACCACACTGTCCAAACAACACTTACAACCTTGCAATTC
The DNA here is from genome assembly GCA_022829125.1 of Lathyrus tuberosus. Taxonomy (NCBI): domain Eukaryota; kingdom Viridiplantae; phylum Streptophyta; class Magnoliopsida; order Fabales; family Fabaceae; genus Lathyrus; species Lathyrus tuberosus. Next base: position 2,865,331 of record JALAZF010000041.1, on the reverse strand, counting down.
ACAACACACTAAGCCAACGCTCCACACCTGAAGCAACATGGAGAAGTACCAGCTTCTCCCCCACTTATATCATTCTAACTCTTGCATATAACGGAATAGAAAAACCAGAAAGTACTGCCAGTGTTTCACACACATATCACGTACTAAGGGACAAACAACAACGACAGTATTCAACTGTCACACCATCTGACTCAACAACTTGGCCGAACGGACCAACCTGCTCTGATACCACTAATGTAACACCCCAATTCCCATCGCGAATAAATAATGCATAAATAAATCAGAGTAGATAAAAATTTATTTTTCTGACAGAAACAAGGATGCCACACCAATGGAAAGAAAACACAATCCCTGCTCATATATTTTTGATACATAACACAGACAATTGAATACCCTCAAGGGGAAACTTTTCCCATATAAAAGGAAAGGTCAATTATGGAATAAAGCGGAAGATCCATAACCGACTTGTTTTACAAAATAAATTGTTTTATAACGTCAAAGTACACATACAAAAGTAATACAAAATATATTCAACAATTATATACATATATAACATAATCGTTCCCCGACTCCCGTGCTACGTATCAGAGCAGACAGACGACAAAGGATGGAGGACTAATCTCCACAAAAGCCTCCAAGACACTAATCTGCAATTGCCTCATAGAGCAATAAACCACAGCAGAAGGGTGAGAAATAACAACTAAATCAAGATTGCATAATAATATGCAAACACATAAAAATTCACATGCATAGTTATTCTCACCACATCATCGCATATTAACACATATATCATGCCACATATACATAACATAAACCAATTATACTAACATAATCACATATTCACACATAAGACACACCATAGTCATAAGATATAGAAACACACCACCACATCACATAGCACATGCCTACACATAAGACATATTATCCACAACCAATGCATTTATCGTACATGCACATCAATTCACCAATTCAAACATAAATCTCAACACATAATCAATTAATTCACAATTTCCACACATAATCAATCCATTTATGATTTTCCACATAAAATGCATCCATTCACAATGCTCAAACATAATCAAATCATTCATGATTTATGCAAATGCACAGAGACCGGCACAACGACTCTATGCAATGCATATGTGGTACCATCCATCCATCATCTCAACACTAGTTCACTCAAGAACTATTGGAACCATCGCTCGTTACTTAATGTAACTCCCCGTCGGGCATACAATGTTCCCCGTTGCTTTCGGTCCTCTTTGTATAAGGCTCACGGCGTTTATGGATCACTTTCGGTCCTCTTTGTATAAGGCTCACGATCCGATTGCTTACACCCCACACGGGCACACGATCGTCTATAACCATTGCTTTCGGTCCTCTTATTTTTAAGGCTCACGATCCAATCAGATCGCTTTCAGTCCTCTTATTTTTAAGGCTCACGATGTTATTGCGGATTCCCTCTGGAATCAATCCGTCACTCAGGACGTCACAAGAATGCATATCATGATGCTCAGCATACAATGACTCATGACATTCAAATGCACACATATATGCAACCATCTCACTTAACATAAATCATGCTTTACAATTCAAGCCCAAAACAATGCATTTATACCAAACAACAGCATGCAAATCATACCATATCCATATCAACAGCACATTGCATGATACACACCAATTACACACAATTAAAACGACAACAGTCGACAAAATGACACTATTCCAAATTCCCGACATAATTAAATAAGCTAACAATCTCAAAATTACTATAATAAGAAAGTACAGTTTAATAGCTACTCAACGATACCAAGACTGTTAAAAACAGATAAATGGAACACAAGTTACGGACTAAACAAGAAAAGACATCGCGAAAAAACCCCATTTTGCAATTCCCCTGGCCATTCGCGTATTGCCTTGAGCCATACGCGTATTGCCCTGCTCACTCGCCCATCCACACGCGTATTGCCCAAGGTCGTACGCGTATGGGCAGAGACCCATTTTTCCCCAAAATTCACATTAAAAATCCAATACGCGTAGTGCCCTACACCATACGCGTATTGCCCTAAAGTCTTACGCGTACCATTACGCAAATGGGCAGATGGCCGGGAAAATGAAGCTCCATACGCGTATTGCCCAGTTTTCTTCAATGCCATACGCGTATTGCCTTGACCAATACATGTATTGCCTTGAGTGATACGCGTATGGGCAGTGGAAAATCCAGAAAATTCTGCAAAACTTTGTTCTGCATTTTCCAACCCAAAAATCCCATTTTTCATCCCCAAATCAATTTTTAACAGCAAAACAAGTACCAACAATTGTTCCTAAACACAGTGTACTCATACAACGCGATTTATATCGATTTCTACCAATTATTCATCAATTTATCAATAAGGAAAACATTGTAAAAACAACCAAAACATATACACAAACAACACATATACATATACAAGCAAGATATAATTGAAACTTCTCACCCTTACCCGATTAATCGCGCTTGAAACGGAGCTATTCTCGATTTTCCTCTTTTTTCCTCTTCCCCCTTTCTTTCTTCTTCTTTTCCTTCTTTCCTTTCTCTTTTCTCTCTTTTTCTCTCAGTTTCTATTTTATGAAAAATATAACCAAGCAAAAGACCAAAATACCCGTCAGCTCAAATATCTCGCAAACGCTCTCAAAATGCGATAAAACATAACAACAATGATGAAATATATTTTAGGAAATAAAAGTTGAAAAGAAATTATAATTTAATGCAAATATTTTATCTATCATAGAAATTAACCAATTAACTCAATTAGCAGGTAAAATACAATAAATCCACACATTTCACAAACTTCACATAATTGAAATAATTAAATACAATTAAACAAATCGGGGCATTACAATTTGTACGCCTGAGTGAAGGAGAACAAGAAGATAGAGTCAGAGGCTCCCAATTCTTCAAGGAAGACTAGCCTTTCATTGATGCTCTCCAGTTGGTTTTTCACGCCAAGGTTTGAGCTAGAGGTCGTCTCAGGTTAGGACGAGAACTAGAGATAAGAGCTTTTGAGAAACCAGATCAAGGTTATACAATTGTGTCAACCAGGTTTGAGAAACAAGTATCAAAACCCTAGACTGAGATAAACCAGTTTAAATAGGAAATAAAAAGGTTTAACCAAGACAAATCTCAGAAAATGTTTTGGAAAACCAACAAATAAGATAAACAAGTACAAAGAAAAAGGTAGGACATGACAAAAGAGAGAGAGAGAGAGAGAGAGAGAGAGAGAGAGAGAGAGAGAGAGAGAGAGAAAGAAAGAGAGAGTCCATAAAGTATCCAGAGGATGAAGCATCATTACTCCATAGGTTTTACACAATACACCTGTATGAAGGTGCAAAAAACACAAGAAAATGGGGGGTTTGAATTGGGTTTTAAAACAAAAACTTATTACCAACTCAAAAACTCAACATAATAAAAAGATCAAAGTGAGAAAGGCACAAGGATTTTTATCCTTGTTCGATTGAAATCAAAGCTACTCCAGTCCATTTGCCAAGGTGATTTCGCCTTGTACACAAGGACTTGTAGCGCGATTTTTGTGGTTTCGAAGCACTATCACTTGGGTACTACAGTTTGATTCATTTTTATCCTATTAAAACTGATGAAGGAAGGGAAATAGATGTCTCCAATTAACCCTACTTGCAAACTGAGTTTAACTAGTCAAAACTGTTGATTTACAGATGCTATCAAAATAGGGGGTTCGCCCTTTGGGGTTATTTTGTTGAAAACAGTGTCTGGGTAGGGAGTTGGGACAGATGCTCTTCGGTTGATATATGGGATTTTGGGTTTTTGATTAGTGTACTCGCTAAGATTTTTCAATCTTATGCCTACGTATTCTCGGGATAGGGAAATCAGAGTGATCGTAGTTCCTCCCTTGGAGGAAAAACGTGTTTTGGTGTCTTGTTCAAAGCCCAAGACGTGAAGCTGAATGTTTGTTTGTATCTTGTTCGAAGCCCAAGATGTGAAGCTGAAGGGTCTATTTGTATCTTGTTTGAAGCCCAAGATGTGAAGCTAAAAGGTCTTGACTTAGAGGGAATTTGTTATCTCTAAGGAGGAGTTGTTGATGTTTGTGTGTTGTGAGCAAGGCATGATTTGATGCTAAAAGGTTGATTGTCTCAACCGGGGTTTCCTTATACAAAGCCTAATAAGAGGCTAAAAGACTGACTTTTTCGGGGAAAATGTTCTTTCTGTTTTGTACAAAGTCCAAGATTGAGGCTAAAAGGGTTTGACTCAACAAGAGAGTCTTTTTGTGTGTCTTGTACGAAGCCCAAGACGGTAGCAAAAGGGGTTTGACTCAACAAGAGAGTCTTTTATACTCAACAAGAGAGTGATTTGGTGTCTCGTATGAAGCCCGAGACGGAGGCTAAAAGTTGTTTGACTCAACAAGAGAGTCTTTTATACTCAACAAGAGAGTGTTTTGTGTCTTGTACGATGCCCAAGACGGAGGCTGAAGGATGGATGACTCAACAAGAGAGTCTTTTATACTCAACAAGAGAGTGTTTTTGTATCTCGTACGAAGCCCGAGATGGAGGGTAAAGAGGTTTATTTGACTCAACAAGAGAGTCTTTTATACTCAACAAGAGAGTGACTTGTATCTCGTACGAAGCCCGAGATGGAGGCTAAATGTGTTTGTTTTAGTTGAGTGACAGGTTCAGTATGTTGGTTTAAAAGAGAAAATCAGTTCTTAAATGAGCAATGTTGTACTCACTGATTGGATCCGAGGATCGGGATTATTTCCTGTTCTCTAAGGAAATGGGGAATCCACAGGGTTTTTGAGACTGTCCAAGTCCATGGGTGTTCTTCCCATTCTTGAAAGGGGCTTGAGAATGTCTTTGAGACTCAAGGGTCTTAGACTGTCCAAGTCTAGAGTTTTATCTTTTGTATTATCCTTAAGATAAATTAAGAGGCAGTACATTTGCGGTAAAGAAATCTAGACTCTTTGAAAGACTGTTCTATTAAGATGACTAACTTATGTTCCTATACCTCTAGGAGGTCGTCGGGATAATTTGTACGAAGCCCAAGAGGAGGCTGGAAACTTTTAAGAAGCCGACGGACAATTTGTATGAAGCCCAAGAGGAGGTTATCTTCCCGGAGGAAGAATCATTATACGAAGCCTAAGAGGAGGCTGTGAAAACTTCTAAGAAGCCGACGGGTCCTTGTACAACGCCCAAGAGGAGGCGGGGATGCTTTTAGGTAAGCCCAAGAGGAGGCTGATGAACAGTTCCAGAAGGGGTTTCACTTGGAACATTGGCCTTCTATATATGAACTGGTCAAGGGGAAATTTCTTAGATCTAGTTATCTAAAATTGTTGTAAAAGAAAATGGTTTAGGTTATGTAGAAATATCCGGAAGAACGTCGGATGTAAGGAGACGAGGCTTTGTCTAGTTCTAGACGTAGTTGCCGGGGAAACTCTAAATATCTATACTATTATTACACAGTTGATATGAGTTTATGAAAGAAGACTTACAATGAAACAACCCCACAGTACAGTTATATACATATGAAAGCGGGTAAACACTTACTCGGTTGTAGGGCTTCCATGCTGTTTGGTTTGTTGTTCAACAAAGAAAAGTTGAAAACAGTATATTACAAAATCAAAGGAGAAAGTGCTTTTGTAAGGAAAATTGGGGCTTACAGCTCAAGGAGAGGCCCAGGGTTTTATCAGTGATTGCACTGTCGTTTTGTACAGGGACTTATACAAGTGACTGAGGCCCAGGAAAAGTTTTCTGTACAAAGAGGATGGGTCTTACACTCTCTCAAGAGGCCCAAAGAGTTTTAAAGAGAAGAAATGGGGCTTATAACACGAGGGTAGGCCCAGATGATTTGATTTTTGAACTGGCGATCGCGCCGAGATTTTCTTTTAACGCAGAGGGACTTATACAATATCTGAGGCCCAAAAAGGTTTTGGTTAAAAGGGGATTGGGTCTTACACTCTAATAGAGGCCCAAAATGATTTTGAATGGGTCTTATAGCTCGAGGAGAGGCCCAGGTGGTTTGCTTTAAACGGGCGATAATCGCACCGAACTTTTTGAAACACAACGGGACTTATACAATAAGTGAGGCCCAAAAATAGGTTTGTATTTACAAAGGATTGGGTCGTACACTCTATTAGAGGCCCATGAGTGTTTATAAATGTTTGATAGGGTGAAAATCAGTAAAAACCCTAATTCCATCATTTTAAAATAATTATTCAAAGAAAATTAATTAAAATGATACAAATTCCAAATAAGTTTGAATAAACAACTTGTGATTTTGGTTTTAGGTTTGAAAAAATGAGGTTTTAATCACAAGATGAATTAAAACCTATTTGGTGTTGATTTTCCAACATGAATATCTATTTTTAAAAGGTTTAAAAACAATAAAAATGAATTTATTCACAAAAATACTAATTATATTAAATAAATAATATAAATCTAATTTTTTTGTGGAATAAAATATTTCAACATTTTTGTGATTTTTTGCAAAAAGTACCAATAAAAAATAATTAAAATTGAAGGAGTTATTAATTTTTCAAATCATTTAAAATAAATATGAAAATAACAAAAATAAGAAAAAGTGGTAAAAAAGAGATCTGGGGCGAGGGGGATTCGAACCCCAGACCTTTCGCTTGCCAATACACACAAAACCAGCTGATCAACCACTGGGGCACAATGCCAATTCAAATATATTATGGCAAATGAAAAATATATAGAGAACTTGGTTGGAAAACCTGAAGAATGGCGCCATGGCCATCTTCTTCCTCGAGCTCGTGCATAAAGCACCCTATCTCACTCATCTCTTAACCATTTGACATGATTCAAACACCAAACTCGTGTGTTTTTCAACAAGGAACAAGATGGCAATACTTGATTTTATTTATTTTCAATGTATAGCAAATTATATCATCATGACCGTATGAACCCTACTTTTGCAAAAGCAGACGTGCAGACATGGTTATGAGGGCTATGATCAACTTTCTTAAGGGGAAACACTCAACATATGATGGCAAGCAAATGGAAAAAATATCATGCGAGGAAATATGCATGGATCATGAAGATGGAGTTTTGAGACTTACCTTGATGCAAGCTGAAATGGGGCTCTGCATAGATGGTGTTACAAATGCAATTTGATGATCCCTACAGCTTCAATGGATGTTGTGGAGTGTGTTGCAAGATTTGGAATACTCTGAAAACTTCTGGATCAAGTTGGAGAACTCCAACTGCATAATTGAGGCATAATGGCTTGGTTGAAGAGTGATTTTGAGCTAGGGGTGTTACAGTTGGTGTTTAAGTGTTTGGACACCTCAAATACATCATATGTGATGTGTCTGAGCAATTGGAATGGATTACTTAGGGCTGTAACTCAAAACCCGATGGTGGTTAATCAAAAACAAAGAAAATTGGCACTTAAGAGAGAATGAGAGAAAGCAGTGTTATAAAGTGCTTTGGTGTGCCTTGAATGATCCATTGGAACCTCTATTTATAGGTGATCAACTCTTATCTTGGAGGAATAGTGAATGGCTGCTAGATCAGATCACCTTCAAAGGGATTGGTTGGACATAAATGCCTCTTGCATTAGGTGTAACAGCTGCTCCAAATAGATCAGCTATGCCTTGACTGAAATCACATTCCTCAGTCACTTTAATTGTTGTTTAATCAGAGAACTTGACTGAGGAGAGTAAGAATCTTGACAATGCACTATTCCACATTAATGCCCTTTGAATTCAAGGAAAAATGTGACAAAATGCATGAACTTCAAGTTGGAAGATTCCTTGGCTTTATGACTCAGCTTTGTAGGTTGGATCAGATGCATTGTGATTGGTTTGAGTACATGTGGCATAATGATCCTTGGTTTTGATTCAGAAATCGTGTGTGGCAGGCAAACATGCAAACTGATTTTTCCAAAACAGCTTGCAGCAACATGACTTTGGGCATGGATTCCTCTTGGCTCAAGTTGAATCAATTCATGCTGAGAGGCTCTTTGGATTCTTAGAAACATATGCAACAACATTGATGTTTACCTTTGTGTCGCTACTCGAAAAATAGTCGACCAGAGGCGAAAGAAGAAGAAACACACGAGTTGCCATCGAACTTTATTTATCCCATAAAGGGAAGGGAAAACATCGAGAAAACCCAAAGAAGAAAGGATAAGATGGTCTCGCAACCAAGTTACGGGTTCGGAAGCCGGTTATGTGAGGGGAAGGTATTAGCACCCCTCACATCCATCGTACTCGATGGGAACCATTCGCTTGTCTATGTGTAAGGATGTTTGCTAAGGACATTGCTTTCTAAGTGTGTTCTAAAGAGGGAGAGAGAAGGGGTAAAGAACAAAGAATGTGCAAGAAAATAAAATGAAAGAGAATGGTGGAAACAAAAAAAAAAGAGAAGAAAGAGAAGGAGACTCGACAGGACTTCGTGATCCTATGCCTACGTATTCCCTCGTGCAATGGGAAAGTCAGAGTCAACGTAGTTCGGAGGACTACGGGTGAAGAAAATGGAAGGGGGTGGAAAACGGAAGATGGATAGAAGGTGGCTCGCCAAGATCATCACAATCTTGTGCCTACGTATCTTACATTCGGACGAGAATGAAGAATCAGAGCAATCGTAGTTCGACCGACCACGGTTTGTTGGTGTTTTTTATGGACGATGCTAACGTGCGAGTTCTAGCAGTTAGGTGTATTGCGGCTCGCTTGTGGAGTCTTATGCGTTACCTGTTTGCGGTAGAACGGACGCAACATGTCCTTTTTGAAAAGGTTGATTTTCGCCATCAAGGCAAGATGTCTCATTTGATTTGTGAGGGTTGGTTTTAAGGGTGAAATAAGTCCTCGGATAGGAACCCCTTCGGTTAGTACCAAATTCTTTATCTCAAAAGGTTTGTTATGAAAATTGTGTGGCAAATATAGTCACGTCTTCGTATTGAAAGACGAGTATCGAGACCACACACTCTAAAGTGAGCATCCTAATACTCGAAGAGGAAGAGGTCTTCACCCAATCCCCTCTCTTTAGTTCAATACAAAGAGAACTTTATTCTCTTATTAAAGGTGTTTTGAGTTAGATGGTAAGTGCTTTACGACAGTGAACCCTAAAGGTAATGTCAAGCACTCAGGATAGGAGAAGGCCTTCGCCTAACCACTCCACGACCATCTAAGTTTATTAAGAAAAGGTTTGAAAATGCACTTGGTACTAGACCAAGGTTTTTAGACACAAGGAGATGAAATAAAGAGAGAAAAAGGTTTTTGAAAGAATGGGTGATGAATATAGTCATATCTTCGTATTGAAAGACGAGTATCAAGACCACACACTCTAAATTGAGCATCCTAATACTCGAAGAGGAAGAGGTCTTCACCCAATCCCCTCTCTTTAGTTCAATACAAAAGAGAACTTTATTCTCTTATTAAGGAAGTGTTTTTGGTTTAAAAAGAGAATGAAAAAGAAAAATGAAATAGAAACCGAAATAAAATCGAAATGGAAATCATGGTAGAATTGAAAAGTAAATCAAGACATAAAATCTAAATAATAAGTAAACTTGAAATTAACCAAAACCTAATTAAATTCTAGAAATAAAATATTTTGTTTTTTAATATTTAGCATTTTTTGGTTATTTTTTATTAAAAAAAGAAAAGTTTAAATAAAAATCTCTAATCATAGAAAATTAATAAACCTAAAAACTAATCTTAAAATTGGACTTTATGTGGTTACGGGTTTGAAGGAAATTGAAGAATAGAGGGACTGTTGTGGAAATTTTTGGAAGTGTGTGTTGTTTGATTTTTTGCAGGTTATGTAGTTTTTCTTGAAATGTTTATAGTGTGGTCACGGATGGCTTTGTTCATGGTTCGAGGGAGTTCGGTGGCTAACGGTATCGAAAGCAGAAATGAAGAGATGATGAAATGGATAGGGTAGACCGGTAGAGGTATATGAAGAAGACGATGAACAGGGCCCTTGAAGGAATGAAACTCAGGTCCCCAAAACAAGAGGCTCCTTTGTTTTTGAGGTATGTTGTATGGTTCTCCCCCTCTTAATTCTCTACCTCCCTTTTTAAAATCAACAGAGCTTTTTTATTTTTGGATCTTGTCTGTTGTGCTGTTGTTATGTCATTGTTGCTTGCAGGTCTGATATTGTAACGTTGTTGTTAGTTGTTGTTATGTCGCAGGACTGTACGGCTGATGCAGAACTTTTGTCTTGGGGATATCAAAGGTTTTGTCTTGGAGTAGGGTCTTGTCATTTTCAACAATGCAGATTTTGCAGGGTGTTGGGCTTGTTATCTTTTGCGCAGGCTGGGAGTGTTTTGTGGGGTAGCAGTTTGTGAATCGTTTGGCAAGGGTGTGCAGAGTACAGCTGGTGTATTGTTTGTTTCATGAACTTTATTTTTTTTTAATTGTTGTAACAATGTAAATGGAAAAAGAAATGGCAAGATGGATTGAATAATTGGACAAAATGAAAAATGGACTTAAATGGATTTTTTTCTGGATTAAAATGGATAAAATATAAAATAGAAATGGATATTCATGAAATGAATTGAAAATGGGTATTTATATTGGATAATGAAATTACAATGGATATGGAAGTGGTTTAAAATGAATATTTGGATAGAATTTGGATTCAAAAGTGGTTTATTCATTGAATATGGATTGGATTAAGAAAAATTATCTAAGGAAAGGTTATGGAAAAATGGGTTTAATATGGATTATGGATAATGGGTATTTGGTTAGAAAAAGGTTTATACAAAAAAATGGATATGGTTTATGAATGTGAGATTGGTTAGAAAAATGGATAATGGAAGGAAATGGACTAGAATGGACTATGAACTCAGTTTAAAGAATGAACAACCAAATGAGCCCAAAACCTATTTCAAACTTTCCACAAACATCCAATTAAAGGTACACAGCTACCACTGAATAACTTGCAACAGAAACAACAACCATCTGAGTCAATTTGAAACCTTACGGTGATTATTGAATCCACTCTGAGGAAAATAATTCAGCAGATGAACCACCAATGAACTGATGAACCTGATGAATGAACCAAACTCCACATGAATTAAAATTTGGTGACCTGATGACCTCCACACCACATAACTCAACCTTGGGTACACACCGGCTGAGAAATAGTCCACTGTATCTGTGAATGCACACTGATACTCCTCTGAATACGGAAGACTCGACCCATAGGAAAACGCCTTGATCCCATGTCATAAAAGCTTATGCAAATGGATGAATGCAAAGATGTGTTGATGACCTCATGGAGATGCAGAGATGATAGAAATGCTATGAAATGCAAGGCTAGGGTGAAAATGAAGGTGTGACAGATGCCCCTATTTAATCTTCTTGGACTTGAAGGTGTGAGTGACAGAGGTTTTCTTACAGTCAAGGTACAAGGAGATTAAATATAAGAATACCCGGAATTTTCAGCTGGAAAAGGAATGGAATGAAAGGGATGAATAATTGGGATGGCTTGAAAAAAGGCATCTGTCATTGGGAAAAAGGCAGTTGGTTATGAGGGATATGATGATATGCTTGAGATGCGATGAGGAGCGAATATGAGTGCTTTGTCAGTCTTGAAAGGGGGCATCCCTGTAGTACCTTAAGGACGTATAAAAGGTCATGAGATATTCCTTCTACAAAGGGCAGAGCGGACTCAAGAAATAAAAATGAGATATTCCTCCTACGAAAGGTAAAGAGGACTCAAGAATAAAGGATAGAAATTGGTTCTCCTCTTGTAAAAGGCAAAGAGGACCCCTGAACGAAAGGTTAGGAGAAAAAATAAATTCCTACTACAACAAGTAGAGGAGACTCCCTTGGGAGAAGACGATCGTATTATTTTCTGCATAAGCAGAAACGACTCCAGAACACAAGGTTTGGAGAATAATTCCTCCTACAAAAGGTATAGAGGACTCCAGAACAAAAGGCTTGGAGATAAATTCCTTCTACAAAAGGTAGAGAGGACCCCAGAACAAAAGGTTAGGAGACAATTTCCTTTCTATGAAAGGTAGAAAAGACCCCAAAACAAAAAGTTTGGAGACAATTTCCTTCTACGAAAGGTAGAGAGGACCCCAGAACAAAAGGTTTGGAGAAATAACATAACTCCCTTGGGAGAAGACGATCGTACTTACTTCTGCGAATAGCAGAAATGACTCCGGAACAAAAGGTTTGGAGACAAATTCCTTTCTACAAAAGGTAGGAAGGAGACTTACAAAAGGTAAGCTGGGAAGAAATTGTACAAAAGGCACGGGAAGGCTCTTACTAAAGGTAAGTTGGACACATTGCAAAAGGCAAAGGGGAGACACATCGTGAAAAACGACATGAAGGACTCATAAAAGGTAAGTTGGGGCAATAACCATCTTCCTGCATAAGGCAGAGGCAACTTGCTTCGGGTATCAGAATATCATAGACCTCACAAGCACAACGGCAATGAAGACATTCTCTGAGTAGCGACCATTCAGTTCTTGGCCACATAGGCATCAAGCGTCCAAATTGATCGAAGATACCTAATACAAATTTTTGTCGCGTGCGTAAGGCAGCGAGAACGCTTACGAAAAGAAAGCGAATAAGTAAGATTTCACTCGTAAGGAGGTGAAATCCATTAGAAAGGTAAGGAGACACGGAATGGGTTGGAAGTAGCAAGTGATGGGAGAGACGAAGCCCACAGGAATTCCCTACCCTCAACAGGAACTGGCTAAACAAGCGTGTAAATGATGTAGAAATGTATGCAAAATGCTGGGGATATGAAAGTCTGGAGTGACGGTCGTGCCAAACGTGGTTGGGCTTTGGTTAAGGTGCCAAGGAATGGTTGGGCTTTGGTTAAGGTGCCAAGGAATAGTTGGGCTTTTTAAGGTGCCAAGACATGGTTAGGGTTGCTGGGGAAAAGGAGATAGGTAAGGTGAAGGGTACCAGTCAAAGGTGGATTTTGGTCTCGGGGGTGCCAACGAAAGTTGGGCTTTGGTTGAATGGGGAACGAACTTAACTTCTCGACACTTGAAATCTGACGACGCAACCATACTATGGAGCTGCTAGGGCCCCATGTTGCTTTATGCTAGGTCATCCCAGGATGGATGGCTCTTGCCTGGGCCAGGTCATTTTGTGGTTTTAATGGTATTTCTGCATGTTACTCAGGGATCATGGTTATCCTACAGACACCTTAAGAGAAAGAGTAATCCCGCATTTTCTTTCCATCACCGAAATTATTATCCCCAAGAATTCAAATGCAATACTTATCATAAATAAAACAAGTTTTGCAATCACGGAGCAAAAATTAAAAGAGAAAACTTTTTGATGAAAATAGTATTTTATTGATGAAGACCCTTAAAAGAGCGAATTACAAGAGGAGGCAATTCCTATAAGAGGTAATTGCTTTAAAAGTAAATGGATAAAAAAAGCAAAGGCAATGTTGAAACCGGTTTCCATCGAGTTTCAATTATGCTATGACCCGTATATCTCTGAAGACCCTTTGAGTCTTGCTTCTGAGCGCAACGATTGTATTGGTCCTTCCCATTCGGAGTTTCGCGATCAAGGAGGAAAATTCACCAGTTTTTACAGAATGCAGTTTTTGCCTTTTTAATCCCTAATTTTTGCCTAGACTGCCCTTTTTGGGTTTTCAGCCTACCGGGATACCCTTTTTTTGCCTAAGTTACCCTTGCAGGTTTTTAACTTAGCGGGTCATTTCTTTCGTTTTGTCCCTAATTTTTCCTGGACTTTCTTCTTTTTACATGGTCCACCAGGACACCCATTTTTGCGTGGATTTTCTTTTTGGTCCACCGAGTCTATCTTTTAGGCATAATATTTTTTAACTGCATCTGAATTCACAGGGGATTGGAGGTCATCGCCGTCCATAGTGGAGAGAATCAAGGCTACTCCAGAGAAAACCTTTCTGACCACGTATGGACCTTCATAGTTTGGTGCCCACTTGCCCCTTGGGTCGGTGTGAATTGGTCGAATTTTCCTCAAAACCAGATCTCCTACTTCGATATGTCGAGGGCGAACTTTCTTGTCAAAAACTCTCTTCAACCGCTTCTGATATAGCTGACCGTGACAGATGGCCGTCATACGCTTTTCATCAATGAGATTGAGCTGGTCGAGTCTTACTTGCACCCATTCAGTTTCGTCAAGCTTGACGTCTGTTAAAATCCTCAAGGAAGGAATCTCTACTTCGATAGGCAGTACCGCGTCCATGCCATACACAAGAGAAAAGGGGGTTGCCCCAGTAGAAGTGCGCACTGATGTACGGTAGCCGTGCAGAGCAAAAGGTAACATCTCATGCCAGTCTTTGTATGTCTTCACCATCTTCTGAACAATCTTTTTGATGTTTTTGTTGGCCGCCTCGACAGCTCCATTCATCTTCGGACGGTACGGAGTTGAATTGTGGTGCTCGATTTTAAAGCTTTCGCATAAATCCTTCATCAATTTATTGTTGAGGTTCGAACCATTGTCGGTAATGATTTTATTTGGAACCCCATATCTACAAATAATCTCTTTCTTGATGAAGCGAGCCACCACTTGCTTAGTGACATTGGCATAAGATGCGGCTTCCACCCATTTAGTGAAGTAGTCAATGGCAACTAAGATGAAATGGTGTCCATTTGAAGCAGTGGGCTCGATACGTCCGATCACGTCTATACCCCACATGGCGAATGGCCAAGGAGATGTCAACACATTTAGAGGAAGTGGTGAAACATGGATCTTATCTGCGTAGATTTGGCACTTGTGGCAGGTTTGCACGTGGTGGTAACAATCAGTTTCCATTGTCATCCAATAGTATCCCGCCCTCAAGATCTTCTTAACCATGGTGTGTCCGCTGGCATGCGTTCCGAAAGACCCTTCATGAACTTCATTTATGATTCGGTCTGCTTAGTGTCTATCCATGCATCTGAGCAGGACCGAGTCATAGTTCCTCTTATAGAGTACATCCCCACTCAGGAAGAATTTTGATGAAAGCTTCCTCAGGTATTTCTTGTCAGTGATGGTGATGTTCTCTGGATACTCTTGTGTTTCTAGATACCGCTTGATATCATAGAACCAAGGATGATCATCAACTTCAGGCTATGTGGCCTCATTCGTCAAACAGTAGGCAGGCTCATCAAGGTACTCAAGACGAATGGCAGGCGCTTCGTTCTTCCATTTGACCTTAAACATGGATGCTAGCGTGGCTAGGGCATCTGCCAATTGATTACTTTCTCTTGGAATGTGGTTGAAAGTAATCTCATCAAAGTATGGGATCAACTTGAAGACATGGTCTCTGTATGGGATAAGCTTGCTATCGCGAGCCATATAATCTCCTTTAATTTGACTGATGACCAACGCGGAGTCCCCATAGACTTCTAGAATTTTGATCCTGTGGTCAATAGCAGCTTCTATTTCAAAGATGCAAGCTTCGTATTCGGCCATGTTGTTAGTACATTTGAAGCACAACCTGGCAGTGAAAGGGATATGAAATCCAGTGGGTGATGTAATTATTGCCCCAATTCCACTGCCTTGGGCATTTGCTGCACCATCGAACACGAGCGTCCATCGCGATCCTGGTTTGGGTCCGTCATCTGGGCTGGCATTTCATAATCTCTGGCGAACATAACATCTTCATCGGGAAAATCGAGAAGCATGGCCTGGTAGTCTTCCACAGGCTGGTGGGATAGATAATCAGACAACACGCTTCCTTTGATGGCTTTTTGTGTGATATATTGAATGTCGTACTCTGTTAACACCATCTGCCAGCGGGCAACTCGTTCGGTGAGTGCAGGTTTCTCAAAGATGTATTTGATAGGATCCATTTTTGAGATCAAGAGAGTCGTATGGGTGAGCATGTATTGCCTTAGGCGTTTGGCAGCCCAAGCCAATGCACAGCAAGTCTTCTTGAGCATCGAGTATCTCGTTTCGCAATCATTGAACTTCTTGCTCAGGTAGTATATAACATGCTCCTTCCTACCTGTTTCATCTTGTTGCCCTAGTACGCATCCCATGGATCTATCTAACACAGTTAAGTACATTATGAGAGGCTTCCCTGGCATAGGAGGTATCAAGATCGGTGGTTCTTGTAGATATTCTTTTATCTTCTCGAAAGCTTTCTGACAATGTCATTCCACACGACTACTTGATCCTTTCGCAGCAGCTTGAATATGGGCTCACAGGTGTCCGTTAGATGGGATATGAATCAAGAAATATAGTTCAATCTTCCAAGGAAACCACGAACTTCCTTCTCAGTCTTCGGTACAGGCATATCTTGGATAGCTTTGACTTTGTCTGGGTCTACTTCTATCCCTCTTTGACTTACAATGAAACCTAACAATTTGCCAGACCTCACACCAAAGGTACACTTGTTGGGATTTAGTCGTAATCTGAACTTCCTCAATCTTGTAAACAGCTTCTCGAGATGAACGGGATGCTCTTCCTCATTTTTCGACTTCACAATCATATCGTCAACATAACATTCAATCTCTTTATGAATCATGTCATGGAAGAGTGTTACCATCGCTCATTGGTATGTCGCTCCTGCATTCTTTAGTCCAAATGGCATAACCTTATAACAAAAGGTTCCCCAAGAGGTGATAAAGGTAGTCTTTTCCATATCCTCCGGAGCCATCTTAATCTAATTGTATCCAGAAAACCCATCCATAAAAGAAAAGACGGAAAATTGGGCCGTATTGTCCACTAGTACATCTATATGTGGCAAAGGAAAATCGTCTTTGGGATTGGCCTTGTTGAGATCTCTATAGTCTACACATATCCATACCTTCCCATCTTTGTTGGGTACGGGAACGATGTTCGCGACCCATCGTGGATAGTTGGATACAGCCAGGAATCCTGCATCTAGCTGCTTTTGGACTTCTTCTTTAATTTTGATAGCCATTTCAGGTCAGGTTCTTCTCATCTTCTGCTTCACCGGCGAGCATCCTTGCTTGAGAGGTAGTCTGTGCATTACAATGCCTTCATCCAGCCCGGGCATATCTTGGTAAGACCAAGCGAACACGTCCTTGTACTGGTGTAACAACTCGACCAATCTTCTCTTTACATCTTCCTCTATAGCAGAGCCTACCTTGACTTCCTTCCTGTCATCTTCGGTCCCAAGATTGATGATATCTACTGACTCCTGGTGCGGTTGGATGACCTTTGACTCTTGCTTCAGTAGTCTGTCTAACTCCTCTGGGAGCTCACAAGTTTCCTCGTAGTCTTCATCAGCGTGGTAAATTAGGTTATCAAAATCATATCCGACCATAGCAGAATCATTATCAATGGAAACCGGGGTGGATCTGCATGATGATGATTTCATGCTTTATTTTGAGAAGTTGAAGAAAGAAAAATGCAAGAAAAACATTGCCATTTTATTTATGCAAAATTAAAAAAGAAAGACAGTGAACACAATTGAATGCAAAAAGTTCATTTCATTCATGATAAATATTGATTGAAAACATGGGGGCCCTACAAAATAATCCATATGCCTTGGGCAGAGCATAGGATTGGAAAGCAACACAAGGAAAATTACTCTTCGACAAAGGTGACTTCAGGCATCTCCACGACAGTCCAATTGTTGAGTTGTTGATTTGGTGCTCTTGGATACACCATGCAGACTTCTTTGGGCACACCATCTTCAACTTCCACACAAGTAACTTGGTCGTCAACAAGATGTCCAGCACTAGTGAAAACAGGAGGAGGAACAGGTCTTTTTCCTTTGTCGGAGGTTGTCTTCTTTAGATGACTTGGGAATCCCAAGCCAGCCTTGTTCCTGTTAACTGGTAGCTCAACGCTCTTCCCCAACTTTCAAGGTGACCAGCTTCAATCACAGTCTTCGCGTCCTTCCAAGTAATCATCGGGGACCCAGTATTTTCTGACTTCTTCTTCTCCTTCTCGGCAGGAATCATCTCCACATTTATAACCTCGAAAGCTTGGAAAGGGGTCTCATGAACTTCCCCTCCTACTTCAACGTAACGGAATGAGGTTAAGTGGCTAACCAGAATATCCTCTTCCCCATTGAAATTCTGGTACAGATGTGTGATGTCTTATGCAATGTCACAACATCGCAATCTGCTGAACAAGGCAATAATAGAAACAGTAAATGAACACAATCAATTGTTCACCCAGTTCGGTTCAACCAACCTACATCTGGGGGCATACCAAGCCAGGAAGGAAGTCCACTATTAGTAGTATCAAATTACAGACTCAACACACCAGTTGACAATCTACCTAATTCAATCACTACCCAATGACCCTTCTACCTAAGTCCTCCCTAGGTAAGAGACTCCATCTCACTTCCAATCATCTCGATGATGTCTAGCAGTCAACTACACCGTCACTGCATCAACAGCTTGACTCCTTAAACTTTTCTATTACATAGACTTTGGAAGACACACTTCCATGACAATACCTAGACATGACCCTCATGACTAAGACCAATACTTAGAGTTGCTTAACAGCTTCCTCCAAGAACAATACATCTCTTACCTACAGGCTTTGAGATAAACACGATGACCATCCCACAAACCGGGTGGTTCATCAACCAACACAGCCCTTATAATCTACATGATGGCTGGCTTACCAAAACTAGGTTACAATGCTTCTATTTATAACCTATTTCCCAACTGGATTTGGGCCTTCAAATCATATCAAATCTTCTGTTCCAAATCTCCAACAGATTCTGCTATTAATTGGATCTTCAATTTAAATCTTCAATAATTAACTCTAAATATTCTCCATATCTTTATGCATTAAATTCAGCTCCACATGATATTTCCAGGATATTATGTATCTTTTAAATCTTCTCTTTAAATCAGCTGCAAGATCTTCTCCACACAAATAGGAACAATTCTCCATGTCTATTTGCACAAAAATAGTAACAAACTATTCTCCACAAGATATGCAGAATTAATTGTATCAGAATAAATCTTCTCCAATAAATTTGCATCCAATCTAACTAACAGATCTCCTCAAATCAAACTAATGCGTGCAGCCCTAAAAACATCACAACCTGATGTTTTAATGTTCTGGTATAGTGATGTCAAGACATCGCATATGACATCACTCTTCAGCACTTTAACTCTTCTACACCTTAACATTCTGCAATACAAAAACCACAACAGATGGTTTTCTGATGTTCTGTCAACTGATGTCAAGACATTATGTATAACATCAGACCACAAAACTGCTACCCTGCAACAACTAATGATACGAACCAATGTTATGACAACAACATTGTTCAGATTTGTTTTACCAAAATTCCAGCCAATACAAGAACTAACACCGATCAATTACAATAATCTGGTTGTTGATCATGAACTTTAGTTTTTGATGGAGTGTGGATGTTACTGCGCCAGCAGTATAGATCTAGGGGCGCCCTAGGAGGCAACTGTAGGCTGGATAAATATCCATCACATAGAATGTGATGATGAAAGTGTGAGGCCCTATTTTGATAGGGAGGTCAACCTCACCTATCACAGTTCTCCTAGCCCCATCAAAAGCCTTGACTATCATTGAACTCGGCTTCATCATCAACCCTTCAATGGTAAGCTTGGACAAAGAATTCTTAGGAAAAACATTCAGCGATGACCCAGTGTCCACCAAAACTCTTGACAAAACAACATCAACGCACTCAATGGATATATGCAGAGCTTTATTGTGGTTCTTCCCCTCTGGGGGAAATTCTTCATCACTGAAGCTCAAAACATGTTTGGATGCAATGTTTGACACCACCCCTTCAAAATCGACAACGGAAATCTCTTGAGGAACGTGGGCAGCCTTTAAAAACTTCAACAATGCCTCATGATGGGCTGGCGAACACATTAGCAATGACAACATCGAAATTTTGGAAGGTGTTTGGTTGAGCTGATCAACCACTTTATATTCACTTTTTCGGATAATATGCAAAAACTCTTCCGCTTCATCATTAGGACCTTCCTTCTGAGTAGAGGATTGCCCTTGTTCAACTGTTGTCTGCCTTTCATTTGTCTTTCCTACAGCTCCAGAATTGTTGCTTGGTGGTGGTACAGGTGCGAAAATCCTTCCACTCCTTGTCACACCTCTGGTTCCAGCGAGATTTTCCACAGAATCTTTAATTATTACTGGTTCCTCTTCCACTTTCTGTCCATTGATGTATACAGCTGAATCATAATTCCAAGGCACAACCTTGGTGCTCTCAAAAGGGAATGGAGAAGGCACAGTTATTGTCAATGGAGCTAATGAAGGTGGTGACACTGGAACGTCAATCGAATCATAGGGGATTCCCAGAGGCACGCTTACTGGATTACCAGGGATTTGAGCAGGATACCAATCATAATCACACGGGATCTCCAACGATACATGGGGTTGATTATACGGCACTTCCCATGACACATCATTATCGTAGAGAATTTCAATTGGATCATAAGGGATGTCCAAAGTTGCCACCTCTTCAGCAGGGGATATCTGTTCTACCAATAGAACGCCTTGGTCTAGCAATTTTTGAATTCCCATCTTCAAGTCATCACAGCTTTGGGGATCTGCCAAACAATATTGGCAATCCACAGAACATCCTGGGAAGATGTCTTGTATCCGTAGTTGTTCCTTGACAGTTGCAAAAGATGTCTTCATTTTGCCAACCTTCGACACCAACTTCTTTCCTCTGGACTCTTCAATCATATTCGTGGCATGGTTATGATTCGGTATTGGGTTATTGATAACATTGGGAGTATTTCTGGTGAAATTGATGGCCTTCGAGTCGATGAGATCTTGAACTATGTATTTCAGGGCCTTACAATTTTCGATGTTGTGCCCGGGAGCTCCAGAGTGGAATTCACAGTGAGCAGTCGCATCGTAACCAGGAGGCAAAACAGCAGGCGGGGGCTTCATGTCTCTCAATTGTACCAATGAACCCTTAAGCAAAAGTGGAAGCAATCTGGCATAAGTTGTGGGAATAGGGTCAAACTTTTTCTCGGGTCTCCTCTGTCTGGGCTGACCTTGGTAGTAGTTTTGGCATTGAGGCGCTTGTTGCTGAACAGCAGGCTGGCTTGCGGGGATAGTCAAAGGTTGATGATACTGATTCGGGGTGACAGCAGCCACGTGACGATATTCCTGATATGCTCTACCTTTTCCCATATTCCCGAAAGTAGCGCTTGCCTCACCCTCTTTCTTCTTCGAAAAACCTTGATGGGGCATTTTAGCTCCACTGGAAGATTCAGCAGCATTCTGAATTTTTCCTAACTTTATCATGCTCTCAATCCTTTCTCCAGCCATTACCAAGTCAGAAAATACAGAGGATGTACTTCCTGCCAAGCGCTCCAAGATGGGTCCTTGGAGAGTTCCCATGAACATGTCATTGAGTTCTTTGTCAAGGAGAGGTGGTTGTACTCTTGAAGCTAAGTCCCTCCACCTCTGAGCATAATCCTTAAATGCCTCGCCAGACTTCTGAGTCAGACCTTGGAGTTGTGTGCGGTTAGGCGTCATGTCTGAGTTGTACTGGTAATGCTTTAAGAAGGCTCCAGCTAATTCATTCCATGTCCTGATGTAGGCGCGCTCCAATTGCATATACCATTCAAGGGAAGCCCCACTGAGGCTATCTTGGAAGAAATGCATAAACAATTTCTCGTCATCTGAATGAGCAACCATTCTTCTACAGTATGATCGAATGTGTGTCCTCGGACAACTGGTTCCCTTGTATATCTCAAAGACAGGGAGTTTGAATTTAGGAGGGATCCTGACACCAGGCACCAAGCACATATCGGCAGCATCTAAACCAAACGTATTGGGTCCTTGCAATCCTTTCACAGTCTCTTGTAGGGCATGCACCTTCTTCGCCAAGTCATCATTTGGCGGCCCAAAAGCATCTACGACCGAGTCACCTTGAGGGCCATAAAAATCTTCATGCTCATCATACTAGACGGGTGTCGGGATCGCCCTAGCAGCCGCTGAGATGCCTCCGCCTATAGGGATCGGAACTCCCGCACCATCAAGGATTGGAACACCTCCACCAACAGGAATTGGAACACCTCCACCAACAGGAGTTGGAATGGCTCCACCAATAGGAGTTGGAATGGCGCCATTTCTTTCGGCAGCTTGCCTCATCTCTTCTTATCCTCTGGCCATGTTTTGAATGACCTCCATCAGGTGGCCCATCTGCGTCTTCATAGTGAGCATCTCTTCTCTAAGAGCGGCTTGGTTCTGCTCAATTTGATCCATGATCCTCTTCCGATTGCTCCTAGTGTTGTAAGGATGCCGGGAAGTCAGCTTGTTCCTACTGCAGCAGGCCAAGTGGTTGGTGAGTTTCGGGGTTTGATGAATATGCAATATGATATATGAATGCGTATGCAATGCTAGAATGATGTTCAAGGAAACCCTCGAGACTCGTGGTTATCCTAGGCATTATAGAAGTGAACAGATAAGAAAATTTGCACAACTTTAAGAACAAAAGAAGTTTTTCATTAATTCACTAGAAGATTGAGTACACAAGATTAAGCATGTTCATTAAATGAGTACATAAGTTTTGAAATAAGACATAAGAATACAAAACAATAATCAAATGGTCTTCTTTCGGATGCGTTCTTCAAGCTTCTTCGACTTGAACAGGAATCTTCCTACCATCTGCTCACAAAGGTGAATGAAGTCGTTAACCGAGGGAGGGGCGTTGTTGCCATCCAAGTCTTGTATTGCGCTCTCTAACCTCCAAGGTACATTGCTAATCATGAGATTACAGTATTCTACAAGGACATTGTACCTAGCACGGTACATATCCAAAGTGGGCTGACAAATGTTCAGAGACTCTACATGAGTGTTGAGCAACTGATTGAGGTTCTTTTCCCTTTTGACCCATTGGGAGCTATCTTTCTTCAAATCCTCGAAACGACTCTTCCAATGCTCCACTAGCCCTTTGGAAGCTTCCAACTCCTTACACTTGTCGTTCCACATTTCAGGAGTATAGCGTGCCGACCTCATGGCTTCCTCTTTGAGGTGACGCTCATCTTTGACCAAAGTCAGAGCATTTCTGAATCGTCCTTCGAGCTCATCAATGTTAGCTTTGAGCTTTTCTCTAGTTTCCTTCTTAGCAGCAGAAACCTCTTCATATAGGCGCCAAGCCCTACCACAAGAGTCTTTGGCCTCTTCCAAACGTTTTCGGAGAGCTTTCACTGATGCATCAGCCCCTTCAAAGCCATTTTGATACAGGACCCTCAGATTACTTTCGATCTTCAACTTCTTGCTAGTTTCAACCACTTGATCATGCTCAAACTCAAACTTCCTCTTAAATTGGCTAGTCTCTAAACCAGCTTGGTGGATTTGTGCTTGTAGCTCTTCGTTTTCTTTAGTCAATTTCTCCATTAATAACTTCAGCTTGTTATACTCCTCCATAGGAACATGTGTGGGTACAGGAGGCTTAGTATGCATGGGAGCCTCATAAGGGTATGGTAACGGCCTTTCCGCAACCCTTGCCAATAACCACCTGTTGTATGGTTCTTTGGCCACATAGTTCTTTGCCTTTAATTCCTTTCTCCCACTTGAATGAACCTTATTCCACGCTCTTGAGATCCTTCTTACAAATTCAAGGTCATCCGCTCCGCTTTATTGGCTAGGAAGAAACTTTGGATCTTTTCTGCCTCAGGCTCATCCTTCATTGCGTAGCCAAGTTGGCGCAATGCCATGATCGGATTATAGTTAATACAGCCTGCTCTCCCAATCAGAGGTACATTACGGAACTCTCCACAACTGAAGATGATTTCTGTATCATAATACTCATGAGAGTACCATGCAATGTCATCAGCTACTAAAGACATGATACGGTTGGACCATTCAGCTTCTGCTTGTTCTCCACAAAAGGGCCATCCTTAGGCAAATGAGAGGTGTACCACTTGTATAGCATGTGGGAACAACATTGGACCATCCCTGTCTTCTTCTCACTCCTCCAATGAATGGAATGGTAGGTGTCGACAAGGAGCGTGGGAACCGGGTTCTTCTGAATGAAGAGAGTAATGGCAACAATGTCTATGAAATTATCTATATTTGGGAAGAGGATAATTCCATAGATGATCAGAGCAAGAAAGATTCCAAATCTCTCCCAATCCTTATCGGCCTTATACTGAGCAACTTTGTCGAGAAGAAATTTCAGAGGGAACCCATGAGTACCTCCCTTATGGACTAAACCAGCATCAACCTCTTCTTTGGTGATGTGAAGTGCATGAGCAATGGATGGAGGTCGTAGTTCTTCTTCTAAACCGGTGTAAATGGGCTGACTCTTGATCTTAATATTCAGTAGATGAGAGTATTCCTCAAGAGTAGGAGCCAACTGGTAATTTTGAAAGGTGAAGCATCGGAGCGGGGGATCATAGAATTGAGCCAAAGCGTATAAAGCCCAAGTATCTAATCTAGTATCCAGGAGATCAAGCAGTTTCCCATGTTGCCCTTGGAAATTGATCTTCATTACTTTCGACACATCTAGCAGAATATCTCGGATTGCACCCAACTTCGGCTCTCTGAACTTTAGTGAATTGGTGCTTATCTTCTTAGGACCATCCATTCTTTCCGCAATACCTGAGATAACCATAGTCTTTTAAGTCTCTTGATATGCAAAAATGGTATGCAATGTCATGAATGCAATGCTTCGGAACGGGTTCACATCACAAGGGCCAAGATCACAGATTCTGCATGACAGCACCACAAGATAACCTTCACCTCGGGTAGTCAATCTATTGGGTTACAACAGGGCATTCCAAAGGTTTTCAAACAAGGTCCCATGCACTAACCCTCAAAAGTTTCCCATCATAACGACGATTCGTAAGACGGTAATCCCTTCAAAGGATGAGCACAGCGTTATGCCTTAGTAACCTTTGGAATAGGGTTCTAAAAGTCCTCAGAATCACGGACTCCCAGGTCAGAAATAAAGACGCCATTACGACTAATCGTAAGATAATCATTCCCAAAGGGGCCTCATATGAGTAACGACTAATCGACCAGAGGCGAAAGAGGAAGAAACACAAGTGTTGCCATCGAACTTTAGTTATCCCATAAAGGGAAGGGAAAACATCGAGAAAACCCAAAGAAGAAAGGATAAGATGGTCTCGCAACCAAGTTACGGGTTCGGAAGCCGGTTATGCAAGGGAAAGGTATTAGTACCCCTCACATCCATCGTACTCGATGGGAACCATTCGCTTGTCTATGTGTAAGGATGTTTGCTAAGGACATTGCTTTCTAAGTGTGTTCTAAAGAGGGAGAGATAAGGGGTAAAGAACAAAGAATGTGCAAGAAAATAAAATGAAAGAGAATGGTGGAAACAAAAAAAAAGAGAAGAAAGAGAAGGAGACTCGATAGGACTTTGCGATCCTATGCTTACGTATTCCCTCGTGCAATGGGAAAGTCAGAGTCAATGTAGTTCGGAGGACTACGGGTGAAGAAAATGGAAGGGGTGGAAAACGGAAGATGGATAGAAGGTGGCTCGCCAAGATCATCACAATCTTGTGCCTACGTATCTTACATTCGGACGAGAATGAAGAATCAGAGCAATCGTAGTTCGACCGACCACAGTTTATTGGTGTTTTTTATGGACGATGCTAACGTGCGAGTTCTAGCAGTTAGGTGTATTGCGGCTCGCTCGTGGAGTCTTATGCATTACCTGTTTGCGGTAGAACGGATGCAACATGTCCTTTTTGAAAAGGTTAATTTTTGCCATCAAGGCAAGATGTCTCATTTGATTTGTGAGGGTTGGTTTTAAGGGTGAAATAAGTCCTCGGATAGGAACCCCTTCGGGTAGTACCCAATTATTTATCTCAAAATGTTTGTTATGAAAATTGTGTGGCGAATATAGTCACGTCTTCGTATTGAAAGACGAGTATCAAGACCACACACTCTAAAGTGAGCATCCTAATACTCGAAGAGGAAGAGGTCTTCACCCAATCCCCTCTCTTTAGTTCAATACAAAGAGAACTTTTTTCTCTTATTAAAGGTGTTTTGAGTTAGATGGTAAGTGCTTTACTACAGTGAACCCTAAAGGTAATGTCAAGCGCTCGGGATAGGAGAAGGCCTTCGCCTAACCACTCCACGACCATCTAAGTTTATTAAGAAAAGGTTTGAAAATGCACTTGGTACAATACCAAGGTTTTTAGACACAAGGAGATGAAATAAAGAGAGAAAAAGGTTTTTGAAAGAATGGGTGATGAATATAGTCACGTCTTCGTATTGAAAGACGAGTATCAAGACCACACACTGTAAAGTGAGCATCCTAATACTCGAAGAGGAAGAGGTCTTCACCCAATCCCCTCTCTTTAGTTCAATACAAAAGATAACTTTATTCTCTTATTAAGGAAGTGTTTTTGGTTTAAAAAGAGAATAAAAAAGAAAAATGAAATAGAAACCGAAATAAAATCGAAATGGAAATCAAGGTAGAATTGAAAAGTAAATCAAGACATAAAATCTAAATAATAAGTAAACTTGAAATTAACCAAAACCTAATTAAATTCTAGAAATAAAATATTTTATTTTTTTAATATTTATCATTTTTTGGTTATTTTTTATTAAAAAAAGAAAAGTTTAAATAAAAATCTCTAATCATAGAAAATTAATAAACCTAAAAACTAATCTTAAAATTGGACTTAAAATTAATCTTAACATTAAAGTAACAAAACCTTAAATATTTCTAACCATCAATTAAAATTACAAAAAAAACAAATTTGAAGGGCCTACATCTTCCTAACGATGGCCCAAGTAATTGTCAGGAAGACAAAAAGTTTGACCTATTCAAAACCTAAAATTTAATTCAGGAAATGCTTTAAGATCACACCTCATTTTTTTGTATCGTAAGAAAATCAATCTCAACATTATAATGTTCTACAACAAACACAGTTAATTTTTAACAATACTTCTCAAGTAAATCAAAAGGAAAGTCCAGCCATAGAGTTTTCAAGGATCAAAATCCAACATTCCTAAATCAAAACAAGAATCGAGATTACCGCGACGGATGATTTGTGAATCGGTGATTGAGCTTGGCGCGTTGAAGAGGGTGCTCCATCGAAGGTGACGACGAGATCTGAGGGGATGTGGTTTCTCTTTCAATTTCTTTCGCCCTTGCTTCTATCTTTCTCGCCGCGGATCTCAGAAAATAAACACCGCCGCGATTCCCTTTTACTCGTGACGGTTCTCCCCAGATTCTTTCTCCGTTTCATCTGCGGCGGCGTAATCGCTCTTTCTTGCGACGCTTTCTTTTTTGCCGTGTGTTGTTTTCAGTTCGCTTCTCTTGCGGCGGTTATGGTGGTGAAGGTCAGCGATTGCGGCGAGGTAAGTAGCTTGGTTATTCTTGGAACCCTCTTTTTCGAGTAGGCGAGCGTGGTCGGCTTTGGATTTGGATTTGTCAGTTATAAAATGGTGGCTGTTGTTGAAGGTACGGTGGAGTTGATGAGTCGATAGAGAAGGTGATGATTGGTGGTGGCGCGATTGTGTTCGTCGGGTTTGTTGTTTGGATGCGGAGGAGTTTGATGTGGTTACGGGTTTGAAGGAAATTGAAGAATAGAGGGACTGTTGAGGAAATTTTTGGAAGTGTGTGTTGTTTGATGTTTTACAGGTTATGTAGTTTTTCTTGAAATGTTTATAGTGTGCTCACGGATGGCTTTGTTCATGGTTCGAGGGAGTTCGGTGGCTAACGGTATCGAAAGCAAAAATGAAGAGATGATGAAATGGATAGGGTAGACAGGTAGAGGTATATGAAGAAGACGATGAACAGGGCCCTTGAAGGAATGAAACTCAGGTCCCCAAAACAAGAAGCTCCTTTTTTTTTTAGGTATGTTGTATGGTTCTCCCCCTCTTAATTCTCTACCTCCATTTTTAAAATCAACAGAGCTTTTTTATTTTTGAATCTTGTCTGTTGTGCTATTGTTATGTCATTGTTGCTTGCAGGTCTGATATTGTAACGTTGTTGTTAGTTGTTGTTATGTCGCAGGACCGTACGGATGATGCAGAACTTTTGTCTTGGGGATTTCAGAGGTTTTGTCTTGGAGCAGGGTCTTGTCGTTTTCAACAATGCAGATTTTGCAGGGTGTTGGGCTTGTTATCTTTTGCGCAGGCTGGGAGTGTTTTGTGGGGTAGCAGTTTGTGAATCGTTTGGCAAGGGTGTGCAGAATACAGCTGGTGTATTGTTTGTTTAATGAACTTTATTTTTATTTTTTTAATTGTTGTAACAATGTAAATGGAAAAAGAAATGGCAAGATGGATTGAATAATTGAACAAAATGAAAAATGGACTTAAATGGATTTTTTTCTGGATTAAAATGGATAAAATATAAAATAGAAATGGATATTCATGAAATGAATTGAAAATGGGTATTTATATTGGATAATGAAATTACAATGGATATGGAAGTGGTTCAAAATGAATATTTGGATAGAATTTGGATTCAAAAGTGGTTTATTCATTGAATATGGATTGGATTAAAAAAAATTATCTAAGGAAAGGTTATGGAAAAATGGGTTTAATATGGATTATGGATAATGGGTATTTGGTTAGAAAAAGGTTTATACAAAAAAATGGATATGGTTTATGAATGTGAGATTGGTTAGAAAAATGGATAATGGAAGGAAATGGACTAGAATGGACTATGAACTCAATTTAAAGAATGAACAACCAAATGAGCCCAAAACCTATTTCAAACTTTCCACAAACATCCAATTAAAGGTACACAGCTACCACTGAATAACTTGCAACAGAAACAACAGCCATCTGAGTCAATTTGAAACCTTACGGTGATTATTGAATCCACTCTGAGGAAAATAATTCAGCAGATGAACCACCAATGAACTGATGAACTTGATGAATGAACCAAACTCCACATGAATTAAAATTTGGTGACCTGATGACCTCCACACCACATAACTCAACCTTGGGTACACACCGGCTGAGAAATAGTCCACTGTATTTGTGAATGCACACTGATACTCCTCTGAATACGGAAGACTCGAACCATAGGAAAACCCCTTGATCCCATGTCATAAAAGCTTATGCAAATGGATGAATGCAAAGATGTGTTGATGACCTCATGGAGATGCAGAGATGATAGAAATGCTATGAAATGCAAGGCTAGGGTGAAAATGAGGGTGTGACACTTTGGACTTGATTCAGCTTGCAACTATGTGAAAAGATCTCACAAGTTTTGGTGTTTCAACAAAATCTGCCTTGGCCATAATTTTTCTAAGTGTTGGAAAATGATGTATTTTCATGTTTTAGTCATTTTGGGCCAATCATAACTCAGAATCCACAATGAATTGGAGTGAGATGTAGTTGAAGCTTTTGTAGAGGGTAATGAGAGCTACAAATCCAGCTTTGGATGGGGAAGAATGGCCTTGTGGTTTAGGAGTTATGATCCTCCAAAGTTGGTACCCTAGCCACTTTGTTCCATAACATAGAAAATTTTCTAAAGTTTTTTATGGTTACCCCTTTTACAAGTTATCCCACTTTTCTTGATTTTTCTTGATGAATGATGATACCAATCACACATTAACATCATTTTAGGGTTAAAAAACCATTTTTGTGAAAAATCTCAAAAAGTCAAAGTTGACTTTTGTGCACAGTTGACTTTTTATCAGATGAATTCCAAAATGTACAATCCTCTATGAAATCATGTCCTTGACCTAAATCAAACTTGATGGATTGATTTCATAGGTGTTATAGGGTGTATTGAATCATGTCCTAAGGTTAGGGAGCATGTCCTGGTCAAGAGTCAAAGCTACAGTTGACATTTCCCGCAAAACCCTAATTGTGGTCCAGATGAGATTGAAACTTGTGAGCTCAAGTTTCTTGGATCAATCCATTGTTACAAATGGATCAATGTGGTGTATTAGAGACCCTCAAATCATCTCTTGAGGTCTTGGCTCTTGTTTTGCCCCCAAAGTTAACTTAGGGGTGAATTAGGTCAAGAAACCCTAATTCCTGAAATTTTTAATGAGTGCATCCCCTGAGGTTAAATTGACTTGATGATTTGATTTATGATGTCCCTTGGAGCATCTTAGGTTATGCTTTAAAGCATTGGCTCATGCCCAGAGGAAAAATTCCATCTGGAGGCCATGGTCAACCAAAATCCTAATTTGGTGACACTGGCGATCTTGAGGCTTTATCCACCTAGAAGGGAGCAGCCTTGTGCTTAATCCTTGAAGTGGGAGTCCTCTTAATCCATTGTATGTTGGAGAGGTTAGACAAGTTAAATATCATGTCATTCCTTGATTGATCCTTTGTCTAAAAGCTCTTAGAGGGCTTGAAACCCTAATTTTGATTGTAGTGAATGCCCACCCCTCTTTGGGGAGACTAATGAGGTATGATGATACACCCATATTGTGATGATGATTTGCACAATGATGGGAAAAATTTAGTGGTCAAAATTTGAGGTATGACAGATGCCCCTATTTAGTCTTCTTGGACCCGAAGGTGTGAATGACGAAGGTATTCGGGCATTCGGGGTGCAAGAGGATTAAATATCAGAATACACGAAATTTTGATGGTGACTAAGAATGGTAGTTCACGCATCCTTCTTCTTTTTGCTAAGCAATGATGCTCAGAAAAGGTAAAAACTTCCCCTCGATCCTGGTTTCCTACCAAGGAACCGGTCTTAGTTTCTGATATAAACTTCCCCTCGATCCTGGTTTCCTACCAAGGAACTGGTCTTAGTTTCTGAAATAAACTTCCCCTCGACCCTGGTTTCCTACCAAGGAACTGGTCTTAGTTTCTGATATAAACTTCCCCTCGATCCTGGTTTCCTACCAAGGAACTGGTCTTAGTTTCTGAAATAAACTTCCCCTCGACCATGGTTTCCTACCAAGGATCTGGTCTTAGTTTCTTTTATCAATAAACTTTATTGACAAGGGACGCTATTTATAGCGGTTTTTCCTCAAACTTCTCGCCAAATTTTCCTGGGGAGATGCCATTTGAAGGAAAATATTTTTGATGTCAGAGTTGCTGGGGAACCCAGTCGTCTGAGTTATAGAGGTGTACAAACTTCTCTGTTGGAGATGCCATTTGTCGGTTCTATCGGGGAAAATGAATCTCTGGAGAGACTGCTTTCGTTTGGGGACATTACATCATAGTTTTCTCGGAGATCTTCTCGGAGAAATGCCATATGATGCGATCCAATTTTGAGGTGCCGATGACCTTGTTGACATCGACTCTCCGGAAAGAAAAATCAATGCGTTGCTGGAAGTCTTTAGTTGGGAGGCTTTCTCTGGGGATTCTCCTTAATCTGGGAAAGCGACGATATCATCTTCAATGGCGAAGAGTGACATTTGTCAAATGTTTTCTCTGGTCTTTCAGAGGCTCAAGTTATCAAAGTGGTCAAGGGCCGACTTCATCCAAGAAATAAACTGGAGGAGAAATGTAGGGCAGGCGCACCATTTCCTGACGAGGAAAGAACCGACAACTCGATTGTGAAGACTTTTATCTCTATAGGATAAGACTGACTAGAGTGATAGTGATGTAATATGAATGCGAATGTAAATCAATAATGCATGATGTATGTATGTTTATGCTGACAAAACTGATGCGACATACAGACTAATAGATGAACACGACTGGATACTCGACCACGGTGGGAGACGAAAAGTATCACTGGTTCACGATAGCAATTCTGCTTTGCTAAGGAGAAATAGTCCCTGCGGGGAACAACCGTTGGTTAGGCTTAGGAGGTAAGAACTCTGTCAGGGTGTGTCAGACGAAATAAGGTCTCTAACATAGTTGATCCTTCGTTCAGGCGTACTGGTTTAGAAGGAGTACTTTGATTCTGCACTTTGAGGTTCGATTACTTCTGGAGAAGCGATCGATGTTCTTTTGATGTTCAACAGTCAAAAGAAATTGCCATCCTTGTTTTAAAAGCAGAAAAAGTTTTACAAGTAAATTTATTTTGTTTCATTTCAAGAATCATTAATCATATTAAAATGTCATTCTGTAAAGCTAAAACAAATGAGAATTGCAAACAAAAGCACAAGGGCTCAAATTTTATTGATAGGATGGAAATCAGCCAAGCGCGTGATTCCATAGAGTATTTACAAAGTTAGATAATGGTAATTTACAGGTAAAAGGGCTACGTTGAAACATAACGACCACTATCCTTCTACCAACTTTAAATTCTGGACATCCTGAGCTTCTGTCGAAGATGACCTTGACTGGAGTTTTCTGATGGATGACGTAACTGCTGCTGAGGGACTCGCCTCTGTTGGACATAGTTACTTGACATTATCCGTAATTTTTTCCTGGATTGTACTTTGAGGTTTCCAATCCCCCGGGATGATTTTTTTTTTTATTTTGTCTCTAACTTTTGCCTGGACCTCCCTTTCAGGTTTTCAATCCACCGAGACGTTTTTTTTTTAGTTTAGGCGAAGTATTTCTTGACTACATCAACATTCGTGGGATCTCTACTTCTATGGGAAGCACTGCTTCCATGCCATAAACTAGAGAGAAAGGGGTTGCCCCTGTTGAAGTGCGGACAGATGTACGATAACCATGAAGAGCAAAGGGTAGCATCTCGTGCCAATCCTTGTAGGTTACAACCATCTTTTGAACGATCTTTTTGATGTTCTTATTAGCTGCTTCTACCACGCCGTTCATCTTAGGTCAGTAGGGAGATGAGTTATGGTGTTCTATCTTGAACTCTGCGCACAACTCCTTCATCATCTTATTGTTCAAGTTAGATCCATTATCAGTAATGATCTGGCTCGAAACACCATAACGGCAGATGATATTGTTTTTGATAAATCGGACCACCACTTGTCGGGTTACATTGGCGTATGACGCTGCTTCGACCCACTTGGTGAAATAGTCAATGGTTACCAGGATGAACTGATGTTCGTTCGAAGCTTTAGGTTTAATCATGCCAATCATGTCAATTCCCCATATGGAAAAAGGCCACGGGGAAGAAAGAACTTTGAGATGCATTGGCGGTACATGCATTTTGTCTGAGTATATCGGACACTTGTGACACTTCCTCATGTACTTGTAGCATTCGGATTCCATGGTCAACTAGTAGTACCTACTCTTAGAATTTTTCTCGCCATTGTGTGTCCGTTGGCATGAGTGCTAAAGGATCCTTCATGAATTTCTTTTATCAGCATGTTTGCTTCTGGTCCGTCTACACATCGGAGCAAGACCATGTCAAAGTTTCTCTTATAGAGTGTACCACTGCTCAGAAAGAAACTGCTTGCCAAACTTCGGAGGGTCTTTCGTTCTTTTCTTAATGTCCCAGGTGGGTACTCTTGTTTCTGAAGGAAGCACTTGATATCGTGATACCAAGGTTTATCGTCTATGACTGCTTCAATCGTGAAGATCTAAGCAGGCCGTTTAAGGCGCATAATGTCGATCTTAGGTAGGTCGTTCCATTGACCTACACTAATCATGGAAAAGAGAGTGGCTAAAGCATCAGCCATGTGATTCTCATCACGAGGGATGTGATGAAACTCGATTCTGTTGAAGAAGGGTAACAACCTTCTCGCATAATCTTTGTAAGGAATCAATCCTGATTGGTATGTGTTCCAATCTCCTTTGATCTGATTGATAACCAGGGCTGAGTCGCCATATACGTCCTAGTTTTTGATCCTTAAGTCGATCGCTTCTTCGAGACCCATGATGCAAGCTTCGTATTCGACCTCGTTGTTTGTACACTTGAATGTAAGTCTGGTGGTGAAAGGAATGTGGGTACCCTGAGGGGTAACTATGATTGTCCCAATTCCGTTTCCATACTGATTGACAGCTCCGTCAAAGATTAGTCCCCATTGGGAACGTGGTTCTGGCCCTTCACTGGGTAGCGGTTCATCGCAATCTTTCATTTTTAGATACATGACATCTTCATTTGGGAAGTCAAACTCGATTGATTCTTGATCGTTAATCGGTTGATGAGCCAAATGATCAGCTAAAATACTTCCCTTAACAACTTTCTGAGCATGGTATTCTATGTCATATTCTGATAACAACATCTGCCAACGGGCAATTCTTCCTGTGAGAGCAGGCTTTTCAAAGACATGCTTGATTGGATCCATTTTAGAGATTAACCAAGTAGTGTGACGAATCATATACTGGCAAAGACGTCTGTATGGCCATGCCAAAGCGCATCAAGTTTTCTCAAGCATAGTGTATCGAGTTTCACACTCAATGAATTTCTTGCTCAGATAGTAGATGGCAGACTCTTTCCTTTTGGTTTCATCTTGTTGGCCAAGCACACAACCCATTGAGTCCTCTAGGACTGTGAGGTAGATGATCAGTGGTCTTCCTTCCACTGGAGGTGATAGAATCAGTGGGTTCAACAGGTATTCCTTAATACTGTTGAAGGCAGTTTGGCAATCCTCTGTCCAAATGCAGTCCTGGTTCTTTTTGAGTAATTTAAAAATCGGCGCACATGTCGCGGTCATGAGGAATATGAATCTGGATATGTAGTTCAAACGTCCCAGGAATCCTCTGACTTGTTTTTCAGTTTTCGGAGAAGGCATTTCTTGAATGGCCTTGACCATGTCAGGATCAACCTCAATTCCTTTCTAGCTGAAAATGAACCCTAAGAGTTTCCCTGAACGGACATCAAATGTGCACTTGTTGGGATTCAAGCGGGGTTTGTACTTTCTCAGCCGCTCGAATAGCTTTGACAGGTGGGTCACATGCTCCTCTTCTGTCTTAGATTTTGCAATCATATCATCGACATATACCTCGATTTCTTTCTGTATCATGTCATGAAAGAGAGTAGTCATGGATCTTTGATAGGTTGCTCCGGCGTTTTTCAAACCGAACGACATTAACTTGTAACAAAAGGTACCCCATGGGGTAATGAACGAAGTTTTCTCCATGTCTTTCGGCGCCATTTTGATCTGATTATAGCCCAAGAATCCATCCATGAAGGAGAAAACTTTGAATTTTGTTGTACTGTCTACCAGCATATCAATATGTGGTAAAGGAAAGTCATCCTTTAGACTATCCTTGTTTAGATCCCTGTAGTCTACACACATTCTGACCTTTCCGTCCTTTTTTGGAACAGGTACGATGTTGGCTAACCATTGAGGATATTCTGACGTGGCGAGGAAGCCCGCGCCAATCTGTTTCTGTACCTCCTCTTTGATTTTGATGGCCATGTCCGGGTGAGTCCGTCTCAACCTCTGTTTTACTGGCAGAAATTCTGATCTTAACGGTAGATGATGTTCCACGATGCTGGTATCCAACCCTAGCATATCCTGATAGGACCAAGCGAACACATCGGGAAATTCTTTGAGAAGCTTTGTCAAACTCTCTTTGGCAGTTGGACTGAGCAGCGCCCCAATCCTGATTTCTTTTCTCTCTTTTTCCGAACCCAAGTTTATCGTTTCCAATGGCTCTTTATGAGGTTCAATGGACCTTTCCTCTTGTCTGAGTAGTCGGGAGATCTCCTCTGGAATTTCGTCGTCATCTTCTTCTTCAGCCTAAAATACCGGGAACTCAAAGTTGGGAGAAGGCATCGGATCGTATGTTTCAACGGGGTTTAAAACAAGCAATCTGCATGACGTGATGATTTGTGTTTAGAAGAGATAGAGAGAATGTAAGAGTGTGTGCAGTGTATTTCTTTGAAAAACTGCTTGTTTTTTATTATTGAGTTGTTTTTTAGGATTACCATTTTCTGGAAAAGCAAAAAGAGAAAACAACAATAAGTGTGGAAATTATAGAACGACGTTATTTTATTTATGATCAGGTCGATTCTTGAAACTACAGCCCTATAAAACAAAACTCTGTCGCTTTGGGCGAAGCGAAGAGGGAAATCTACAGAAAGAGAGCCCTATCAAAACATTCGTTTCACCTGGGCAGGGTGAAAGGTTAAGATAAAGGCGACAATTACTTTGACTTATGAACGATCTTAGGAACATCGACAACAACCCATTGGCGGCGAACTCCTCGGTGAATCACAAAGTCTAGTTCCTTCCTTGGTTTGTCTTCAAAAATGACGCTGATTTTTGGCGGAGCAGGATCATTGGAATCGGTCTCCCAGGAGGAGTTGTCGTAGGAGGATTCCTCAGTTGTATTTTGCATAGCATTTGTACTCTCTGCTGTATCTCCCCATCCAGTTGGCTGGATGTCTTCGAGCCTGATACGAGAGCTTTTAGGAGAGGTGTACTTGACCAAGTAGTCGTATTTTCCACTCGGTTGTCCCAGGGTATCCCACTACTTTTATGAACTGGAGGAGTCATCCCTCTCGATGACGTTGACCTCGGGAAAAGCATAGTTAATGACTTCTAGTCCTGAAAACGTTGCGAATTCATCGTTGTGCTGGGTATTTTCAGGATAACTTGGGTGTTGATCCCATGACATGGTGGGGACGCATGTATTCTTTCCAATGATGCCCAGCTGATTTTCATTGTTCGACTGGCTCTCTTGCCCCAAGTCTCCTGGGTAAGGCTGCCACATTGGCAGGCCATTCATCGGGCCATAGTAGCTGCGGTCAAAGTTGTCTTTCATCAGAGTGTCTTCCTCTAATGAGTTTGGCGGAGCACGACATCCTTTCGGATCACAATCTCCGTATATCATTTCGGCATCTGGCCAGGGTATACATCTCAGACTCTGTGCGGGATAGCAAAAGGGAATCTGTGTTTCGTCCTGAGATGTATAACCATCCTCGTTGAGATAGGACTTCCATTCTTCCTTCGTATCGAAGAAATCACCTTTATCGATGGTATGCACTTCTTGAGTCACCGGTCGAAGGAATCCTCCACTGTGGAAGAAGTTCTGAATGGGATGAAAACTTTTATGGTTAGCAGTTGTCTGGGTACAGGTCGCAGAAAAACTAAGACCCTTCTTTGTTTTATTGTCAGTAGGAATGACAAGCTGCCCCATCCTGTTGTATTGGCACTCTCGACCGCTTTGATAGCATCTTTGAACGAGGAAATCGAAGTTCCCCCTTCGGATTGATTGTCATTGTGAAGCGAAAGCGCTTGGAACTGAGTTCCGATTACCCCCACCGGCTCTACATAAGTGGATGACGATAAGTTGCTTACGAGCAAGGCCTGTTCTCCACAGACTGCGATGAGTTGGTCGTTCTGGATGAACTTTAACTTTTAGTGGAGGGTCGAAGTGACCGCCCCAGCCTGATGTAACCAAGGTCTTCCTAATAAACAATTGTATGTTTCCTGGATTTTCATGACCTGGAAAGTGACTTGGAAAGTGTGAGGAACGATAGTTATGGGGAGGTCGACTTCGCCGATAACCGTTTTTCTGGATCCGTCAAATGCTTTGACGACGACCTCGCTGGTTCTCATCGGAGAGCCTTTGAATGATAATTTCATCAAAGTGGATTTCGGCATAACATTCAGGGTTGACCCTGTGTCTACCAGTACGCTGGCTAAAGCATCGTCCTGGCAGTTGACTGTAATGTTGAGCGCCATGTTATGACGGCGACCTTTTTCAGGTAATTCCTCATCATTAAATCCCAAGTTATTGCAGGAAGTGATGTTAGACACAATGCTATCGAACTGTCTAATTGTTACATCTTGTTCCACAAAGGCTTGCTCCAAGACTTTCTGTAGAGCCTTCCTGTGCGCTTCTGAACTAAGTAACAATGATAATACCGAGATCTTTGAAGGAGTCTGTAAAAGTTTGTCAACAATGTTGTATTCACTCCTTTGGATGAGTTTCAGCATCTCATCATTATTTTTTGAAAGGTTGGGATTACTGGATTGACCGACCGGTGGATTGGGAACTTTTGTCTAAGGTTCCTTTTCTTTGCTGGGTTCTCCAACTCCTCTGTTGAAGATTCTACCACTCCGTGTTACTCGACTGATGTCTGCAATATTCACGATGGAGGGTAACGGAATTTCCTTTCCATTCTCAATTTTTGTTGCACCGTACTTGTAAGGGATAACCTTAGTTGATTCATACGGTAGTGGTCCCGGTAGATAGATGACTATAGGAGCCTTCTGATTTTTCTGACCATCGTAAGTAATTTCGATCCATTCCTGGTTGGGAACTCCTGATTCGTCAAGTAGAGGGATGATGGCACAAACTTCCCTAGCCCTCTGATGATCAGAGATTACGACAACGTCCTCGATTTGATCAGCGAGGCAGTCGACTGATCCAGAACTTAAGCATGGTTGAATCTCTTTACGGTCCAACTGACTTTGAAGGGCTGCTTGCACGAAGTAGCATCCTTGAATATCCACCGAGCAAACTCCACACTGTTGCTCCCGAAAGATTCGCATCCAACCGTACAAACGCAAGAGTGGCACGGAAAAACACAGAGTCGCCAGCAATGTGTATTTATCCCAAAAGAGGGAAAGGAAACACTGCATAAACCTGAGGGAAGGGAAAGAACATGGTCTCGCGACCAAGAGAAAAGGGTACGGGAGTCGGTTACGCGAAGGGAAGGTGTTAGCACCCAACACGTCCATCATACTCGATGGGATCCACAATTGTTGTCTGCATCAAGGGGTGTCATCGTCTGGAACTCCACTGCTACTGGACCGGAGAAGAAACGAGAACGGAAAGAATGGAGAAACAAAGAAGAAAAGAAGAAAAGAAAGTGACTCGATAGGACGTTATCATTGTCCTAGGCCTACGTACTCCCTCAGTGCAATGGGAAAGTCAGAGTCAACATAGTTTGGACGGGAACTGTGGGGGAAGGTTGCTCGCCAAGACAATCGCTGTCTTGTGCCTACATATCCTCAATCAGACGAGAGAGAGGAATCAGAGCTGATGTAGTTCGCGGGTACGACCACGAATGGGTAAGTGTTTTTTATGTGAGCGACGAGCTCTTTTCTGAAAAATGAAGTTTGAAACCCAACAATCCCGAAGGATAAAAAGATTTGAATTTGTTTGGTGTTTTTTCGACAGAAGTGTTTTTTAAGTTGTTTCGTAACTTGCATTGAACCCAAGTCTTAAATATCGGAACGAATACTTCGCGCATCGTCCCCAACAGGACGTACACTAGGTATCCTAGAAGAATGAGGGGAAGCCCCTCACTCCCCACTTCCCACATGGAAGGCTCAAGCGCAATACACGTTAACTTTTATTACGTGTTTTCAAGAAGTTTTGAGATGAGAAGAGAAACGACCCAAAGGAAACTCTAAAGGGAAACTAAGCGTCCTAATGTTATCATGCATGGATGACCTATGATTAGTGAGGCATAGGAGAGACGACTACCTAAGACCTAATGCTAATCCTACTCCAAGCTTAATCAAAAATTAAGTTGGACTAGGTAGCTCTAAGGGGAAAAGAATCCAAGACTTAATCAAGTCTCGAGATTCAAAGGGAAGAGATGAGTAAAAAGAGAAGGCAGCACCTACAACAGTACATTTGCTTCAAAACAGCAATGAAATCATGTACAAACACCAATCAGCATTTCACAACATACAATCCAGCATGAAAACAGGTGTAAAAAGGTCAAACAACATACATGTACACATGGACAGCACATATGACAGCACTTTATGCAAAACTCAGATGTGAAATCAGGACAGCATGCACCATATTTGAATACGAATCAAGCATGGCAAAGCAAATGCGCATCAAACATCATGCATTATGATTGCAAACACATCATATACCATGGTAAACAACACTTGGAGGTAACATGAAAGAATACACCACATCATGAACGGATGCACAACATCAAGCATATGAGCAAAGTTGAAAACCAGCATGTATCTCATGAAATTAAATGCACGCAATCAAGTTCAAACAAACAACTCCAGCAACATCAACAACGCGTCACAATCAACATGCTCAAGAAGTGCGTGTTATGTGTTCATCGTATCAATTAATCAACAACGCAAACATAAACATTTATCGACGAAAACCAATACTCGCGTGTCGAATAATCGTGTTCATGCCATAGTGTGAGGTGCAACAACTCAAGAATAATCCACAAATCAATGACATATTAATCCATGAAGTTTAAGCATGCATCGGATCACAAACTACCAAGAAAATGCAAAAAATATCACTCTGCAGCAGTGGTAATCGATTACTCACTTTAAGTAATCGATTACTCAGTGTAAAATTTCCTGAAAATGTGAAAATTGAGCAGAGTAATCGATTACTCTGTTAGGGTAATCGATTACCACTGTAACAGAGTAAAAAAAATCAACTTAGAAAAGCACATTTCAGCAATCAATCACTTATGCAAACTTCCAAATGATCATGTAATCAATTAATCACGAAATTCACATCAAATATCAGTAATCAAACACCAATTAGATTCAACAATCATCAATATCACAAATCAAATCAATCAAAACAGATCAAAATCATAAACAACCAAAGATCTACATTGCATAAGTTGTGATCAAGCAAAATCAATTATAGATATAAGGAAAACCAACCTACAAGGCTGAGGTTTGCCTTGGTGAATGTTGAAAACGAAAATTGATGATCCAAGCAAGAAAACCAAAGATCTATGTGATGAAATCCAAGATCCAAACAAGTACAATCAAGATCCAAGCTAACAACCCAAATAATCAAAAGCTGCTCCAAAAGTGATTCCAAGCTCCAAAACAGTAGCAAATCAAAGATCCCTTCAAGAATTGATGGATGGATGATGGTTTAGTTCCAAGATCAACAAATTTCAAGGTGAAATTTGATGAACTTTGATGATGGAACTTTGAGTGAGGGTTTGGAAAATGAGAGAAAAGTTTGAGAGAAAATGTGGAATGTGATGTAGAAAATTCAGAAAATGAATCCAAGTTTTTTGTGGTTTGGAGTGAATTCACTTAAATAGGAGCAAGGTAAGGAATTCAAATGTGGTTTGGAGTGTGGGTTAATGAGTGGAATGGAGATTAAGAGAGAAAATGGGAGAAAAAGTGTGGAATTGGAGTGAAAGAATTATGGAGAGAATTTTAATTTGGGTAGAAAATGATGAAATCTAGATCCTTCCAACATGCACATGGGAATCACATCACATTTTAATTCAAATTTTGCCAAATGCTGAAAATTGCCATATTTTTGGAAATTCGCACAGAGTAATCGATTGCCCTGTTGGAGTAATCGATTACTCAGTTCAGAAATTCAAAAATTTTGGCGCCATAAGGAGGGAAAGGAGCGGAACTTCCTGTTTTCACCCATTCTGAGTCATGCTTAACCTCTGGAACTCAAAACTTGATATTATCACTGAATAATGTCTGAAATGTACTATGAAATATTTTCTGCGCTCTGATTAAACCGTTGACAACAACTGTCTGGTATGACATAACTGATCAAACTTTGGCTGCTGAAGCTTCTGATCATCCAAAACAAACTTAATGAACAAAATAAATGCTCAGAAAGGCTTGGAAAGCTGTCTGCTTGGCTTTGATTATCCTTGCAAATAAAACTAAGAGCAATGAAACTGTGAGCTGCTGGAAAGTACCTTGATCCCATGCTCAAAGAAACATGCAAATGCAGAAATGCTAATGCGAATGAAACGAAACACAAGCTAGTTAGCGCTAAGAATAAGAGGGCTAATTTTGGGGTGTTACAACTGCCCCTATTCAATCAACTTGGTCCTGAAGGTATGATTGCAACGGCTTTCATGCCTTCAAAGGATTCAAGGAGATTGAATACCAAAAGAAACCTGAAAATTTGCAACCTGCAAAGGAGAGACGACTCCACTGGGGAACAAGATAATAAATGTTGCACCATCACAACACATACGAGTGTTGGAAACCAATACGGTTGATGTATTGAAAATGTCTTGAAATAAACACAGACGAGTGTCAACTATGCTGGGGATAAACCCGGACGGGTGTCAAGAGTTCAATACGGACGAGTATCGAAAAGGTACACGGACGGGTGTAAAAAGGAATCAATACGAACGGGTATCGAAAAGGTACACAGACGGGTGTAAAAAGGAATCAATACGGACGGTTACTGAAGGAAACACGGACGGGTGTCAAAAGGAATCAATACAGACGGGTACTGAAGGAAACACGGACGGGTGTCACAAGTCAATACGGACGGGCATTGGCTTAAAAGGTTCAAACACAGACGGGTGCTGAAAGAATACGGACGGGTGCCAAATGTCAATGCGGACGGGCATTGAAACAAAAGTTCAAACACGGACGGGTGCTGAAAGAACACGGACGGGTGCCAAATGTCAATGCGGACGGGCATTGAAACAAAAGTTCAAACACAGACGAGTGCTGAAAGAACACGGACAGGTGCCAAATGTCAATGCGGGCGGGCATTGAAACAAAAGTTCAAACACGGACGGGTGCTGAAAGAACACGGACGGGTGCCAAATGTCAATGCGGACGGGCATTGAAACAAAAGTTCAAACACGGACGAGTGTTGAAAGAACACGGATGGGTGCCAAATGTCAATGCGGACGGGCATTGAAACAAAAGTTCAAACACGGACGGGTGCTGAAAGAACACGGACGGGTGCCAAATGTCAATGTGGACGGGCATTGAAACAAAAGTTCAAACACGGACGGGTGCTGAAAGAACACGGACGGGTGCCAAATGTCAATGCGGACGGGCATTGAAACAAAAGTTCAAACACGGACGGGTGCTGAAAGAACACAGACGGGTGTCAAAAGTCAATACGGACGGGCATTGGCTTAAAAGGTTCAAACACGGACGGGTGCTGAAAGAACACAGACGGGTGCCAAATGTCAATGCGGGCGGGCATTGAAGAAAAAGTTCAAACACGGATGGGTGCTGAAAGAACACGGATGGGTGTCAAAAGTCAATACAGACGGGCATTGGCTTAAAAGGTTCAAACACGGACGGGTGCTGAAAGAACACAGACGAGTGTAAAGAGGTTCAATACGGACGGGTACTGAAAAGATACACGGACGTGTGTAAAGAGGTTCAATACGGACGGGTACTGAAAAGATACACGGACGTGTGTAAAGAGGTTCAATACGGACGGTACTGAAAAGATACACGGACGGGTGTAAAGAGGTTTAATACGGATGGGTACTGAAAAGATTGTAAAGCAACTTTTATCGGGGATTAATCTCGCTGGGGAATGGAAGGCAACACGGACGAGTGTCATCAAAAGGTCAATACGGACGGGTATTGAAATCAAAGGTTCAAACACGGACGGGTGCTGAAGGAAACACGGACGAGTGTCTGACAGTAAAAAACCTGGAGGGGATAAACCAAAGGACCACCTGGACGAAGGGGTAAAAAATGAAATCATGGATTAACAATCCTGGCAAATAACTCTGCAAGGGAATGTCAAATATTGCTTTGAATGACCAAACCCAACACCTGTGGAGTAAAGTCAAAAGTTATCTCCTGAAATTTGGCTTTTGCTGACGAAGGAAAACTCAAACCTGGCTTATGCTTTGGATGCATATGTTTGAATTTTGCCGTAATGCTCCACACGAAGTTGAAATGCTACACATTTAGGAGGATGCCATGCAAAACAAATGCTTATGCAATGCAAAAAGACCGTCCCAGCGAAATAAACGCTGAGAACAGAAGCAGCTCCACCGAGGATGACAATCTACATTGTCATCAAACCAAAGAACAATGCTAAGGAAAACTTCACCCTACTAGGAAAGATCACAATCACCAATTCTGCTAGAGATGGACGAAACTCTGAGAGAATACCCACTCTGTTGGGGAACATCAAGATCAACAACTCTACTGGAGATAAACGAAACTTCGAGAGAATACCCACTCAGCTGGAGAGGGAGATGAATACTGAAGATGGAAACTCCTCCATTGGGGATGACCAACTGTTTCAGAACTTGGATTTGACGCCTGCCAAAAACGATTGGACTTAAGACCCGCTGGGAATACCACTCACTACCAGACTCTGCTTGGGGATGTCAGCTTAATCCGCTGCTAGGGAAATAACTTTACCCTCACCCTGCTGGGGATTAGATCAAACCATTGTCGTTGAGACTATACTTTCTGACCAACTGAGGAAAGTAGACACCAGGACTCTATGGGGATGATAACATCTTTGTCCACGAACTTCCTATTGGAGATACAACAACACCCACCTTAGAGCAATTAACTTCTGAACATTTGTTGTGGAATAGTAATCCAAACACAACTTCGGCTGGGTATACAATCCTCTGTAATCCTGCTGAGGGGGACGATCCTCATCGACATATCTGCTTGGAAAAAAGTAATTGTCAACATCCACTCTGCTAGGGGGTAAACACATGTTTCCTGACTAGCTGAGGAAAAAAATGACTGCCCCATACTCTATGGGGAAACACCATCTTTGATTAAAGAAGATGCTCCATCAATCTCTTGCAGGAAGGGCTATAAAAATAACAACTTCCGACTACCTGTTGAGGAAAGATGAGCCAAATCACGACTCTGACTGGGGTGAACCTCTTATATCCTGCTGAGGGGGACGATCCTCAACGACTCCGCTTGGGGAATTACCTCTTTATACTCTGTTGAGGAAGACGACCCTCGATGCTCTGATGGGGAAGAGTAATAAACTGCTGAGGACGATCAGACTTCAAAGTTGGGGAGAGCAGCTCTACTGGGAGGTACCAATGAAGATTGGACTTTGAATTACTTGAGATGACTAGATATGACCGTTGAGGAAGAGAACACTCTGACTCCTCATCATTTTCTTGACGATATTCTATCGTCTTACCTTGCTGAGAGTAAGGATTCCATCTGTACTTCTAGAGATAAGAAACCTTCATAAAAGCCCCTTTTCGAACATAGGGAAATTCCCT
The DNA here is from genome assembly GCA_022829125.1 of Lathyrus tuberosus. Classification (NCBI taxonomy): domain Eukaryota; kingdom Viridiplantae; phylum Streptophyta; class Magnoliopsida; order Fabales; family Fabaceae; genus Lathyrus; species Lathyrus tuberosus. The sequence continues at coordinate 2,820,796 of JALAZF010000041.1, read as the reverse complement.
GCTTGAGGAAGAATAACAATTCCCACACCTCGCTGGAAAAATATACCCTCTGGCTCTTTGCTGGAGGGAAAAGACTCCAAAAGTCCCACACTGGGAATAACTCAGTTCTTCAAGTTTCTGCATATTGATTGTCAAGAGCGAAACACAGTTCCTTTAACTTTCCACCTTGCCCCAGACCACAGGGTCTACTTGAAGCAATCATCTTAAGAGGATTTTACAGAAGACCTGGCATTCAACAATGCCCCAATGTCTTCAAACTCTTAGAGATGTATCCGGTCTGGACATAACTGTCCCATACCAACTCGAGAGGGTTCGTAATGACCTGAAATGTTCTGCCACAGTATTCTGAACCTTGCGGAGGTGCTATTGATTGACTGTGTTCTGAAGGAAAAAACTTCTCGCGCCCTTGAAGTGACCTGCCCCAGTACAAGCCTTGCAGTACATTTGTCTCTGACCGACTAGTCTTCGAGAGATTTATCGAATCTCGACGTGATTGCCCCAATTTACGCGCTTGTGGGGAGATTTATCGGATCTCGACATAATTGCCCCAGTTTGAAGCAATTTTCTCAACATGAATGCCCCAGCTTGGCTACATTTTGAAGAGATTTCCCGGTGTGATTGTCCCAGATTGGTTACATCTCAACACAAATGGCTGGGAACGCCTTTTTTCCCACATAATCTTTCAGCAACATATCCTCTGGAGTCTCAGGCACCTCAACTTGGCCAGTTTAAGCTTCTCGAGTGATGTTCATCGTGTAAGCTTCTTTGATGTCAAACAAATGTATGCAAGAAAATATTTATTCTGAGAATGATTATTCAAATGCAACATATATGTTAATCTTGAAGTCCTTATTGAAAATATGTCACACAAACGAGTTACGACACTTATTTTTGAAAGGAAAGCAATACGCACATGCAACACCAACAAAAAATCTTATTAGCACAACTTATGGGAGTCAGGAACGCTATCTCGTTGAAGTACGCCTTCAGACTAAACCCTGTTTCAATTAGGACTTTTAAGGGTTGTAGCGTGGCCTGGTTCACTGTTTGAGAAAAAAGGATTTATGGCTCAAAGTTTATTGGTACCCACCCACTCTTCGTGATATTCTCCAGTCCTATGTTCAGCTAATTTGACACAAGCACTCGTCTCTCAAAAGGTTCCCCGATTTCTAGGGAATCTATGCAACTGGTGATTCGACACCTGACGAGGTTTTGGACTAACAGTCGGCCCTTTTTGTCTTTTGTGTCTATAGTCACACGACTTTGTTCTTATCCCTTTGGCTTTTTGCTTTCTCATTCTTTTGCTTTTTGTTCCCTAATTTTTGCCTGGACTGACTCTTTTGAGTTTTCAATTTTGAAGTCCAGCGGGATGCCTTAACTTTTGCCTAAGTCACTTGCTTTCAAGTTTTTTTCGACTTAGCAGGCTTTTTCTTTTTCTCTTTTTTCTCTTTTTATTATTATTATTATTTTTGAACAAGTCGTGTGACACCGTTTTTCCTGACTTGTTTGAAAGGGTTGTGACTGTTTCACTCTTTGGTTGGTGAGGAGTAACCATTGTGGTTCTACACCTCTTAACCTCTTGATAGTGGAATGGAAGGTAATGGATCCTCAGATGTACACTCCTTCTGAAAGTTGAACACTTGGTCAAACTAACTGACGCCTACCCTGCCCTTGGGTTAAAATTGAGGGTTTTTCGTTTTCAGAAAGAATTCCTACTACTAGGCTCAAAGGGGATGACAAAGGTCTATCTCCTTATTTCTCCAGTGTTTGTGAATTGGAAACAATTCCTGTACATCCTTAACAGGGTTTTATCCAAAAGCGTACCATTAGAAAACTGCGTTCTTATTTTGTCATCCTCCCTCCAAGAGTCTAGACAAGAAAGGTTGGTGTTGCAGTGCATATAAACATGACATGAGTGCATAAAAGTAAGATACTTCAGGAACAACACATCATTGCATTAAAATCCACATTCAAACACAAACAAGTTTTTACATGCAGACAATGTTTAAACAAACAAAGGAAAGCTACATGTGAAAATGCAGTAAAGGAAGCTGATGATTGCCATTGTTGAGGAGACTTGACTCCGTTTGGACTTATTGTTCCTGATGACGCTCTTGCAATCTGGTGCTTACTCTGACAAAGAAACTTCAATCCAAAGGGGTACCATTTGGCGTGATGACCTTTGAGTCGATCAAGTCTTGCACCTTGTGCTAGAACGCATTACAGTTATCAAGGGTATGCCCAAATGTTCCCGAGTGGAACTCACAGCTGGCGTTCATGTCAAAGTCCGGAGGAATAGGGTATGGCACTGGCGTGGTACTCCTCATTTGAATTAGAGAGTTCTTGAGCAGACGAGCAAACAACTGACTATAAGGGATAGGAATAGTATTAAATATCCTCTTGGGCCTTCTTGGTCTCGGTTGCCCCTGCTGTTGAAAATTCTGCTGCCTATGCTGATTCGGGCACCCAAGCTGCCCCTGTACTTTCCTTTCCACATTCGTCTAAGGCACAAACAAAGGTTGCTAACATAGAGCTTCTGCAGCAAAAGGTTGTGGAGAAAGTCCATGACATGAGGTGGATCCTGCGGACAGGGAAGAAGTCTCTACTTCCTTTGCAACAATTGGGGTAAAATCACCTTGTATGCTCACGCTGCCCGACGTGAATTCAATTGCCCCTACATCAATCAAATCCTGGACTTGGTGTTGAAAGGCCCTACATTTCTCCACAGTATGCCCTGGTGCCCCAGAATGGAAATCACAATGGGCTCTTGCATTGTAGCCTGGTGAGGGATTACCAGTAAGAGGAGCCAAAATCCTTTTCTGTACCAGTTGCAACTGAAGGAGATGCTGCAATAGCTGAGAATATGGCATAGGGAGCGGATGAAAAACTCTTTCAGACTGCTTCGGTCTCTGTGCACACTTTTTATTCTTAGACTTATCTTGGGAGACAAGACCTGGTTGCTGTTGGGAAGGTTCTGGAACCTTGGGTTGTGGAGGGGATTCACGAGGAAATCCATGATCTAGCGAAGACCCCAAAGAGATGAGAGGATTAAGGACTTCTGTTGAGGAAGTGAGCACATGACTGTTTTCCTTCTTTAACACTGTTTTCAAAATTTCCATGACCAAACCCATCTGAGTCTTCATCTGATTGACTTCCTCTCTTAGCAATTTCTGGTCTTACATGAGAGTTTGCATATTCCCTATAAACTGCCCCATCTGGCCTCGCATTTCCCTCAACTCAGCTTGAATTTGCTCCATGATCAACTCTTGAATGGCCTGAGGAGTTAAGTCTACAATTCTGAAGAAAACCAAATCAAAACAAGAATAACCAGCCTTGAACACCTGTTATGCACATGAGTATGGAACTGCGATGCAAATGCCATGTTCAAATATTTCCAAGGAATCATTATGTTTTAATTTCAAGACTTTTCAGAAGAATAACAAGGAATAAATGGAAATGCTCAACAGTGAGCCTCAACAATGATATCCTTGGAAATACAAGAACATGTATGCAAGAATGATGATGCATGTGCAACGGACATGGGATCAAGGTATCAAGCATCTATGCTGAACTGGCTGGACAATCTTGAGGCTCTGTACAAACTCTTGAGTCAAGCCGGGATAACAGAATAACCACACTGATACGGCTGTAGAGACAAAGAATCCAAGAACAACGGGTAGGTAGAAAGTCACGGTTACCTGCAAACCTGTAAACAAACCCGCCCCTCTCACATGTGGGTACTAGGATCCTCAGTATCCCGGGCTCTCAGGTTGAGAAATGATGATACATTCACCACTTCTGGTTTGGCATCATCACCAATCGAGGAGGCCTCAACTGATTCATAAAAACGAAAGATCCTCAGCTTCAGAGGTTTGAGAAGCAATATCACATTCAGCCCGAAGGATACAATGCTACCGCCAATCAAAGAGGTCGTCCGCTGATTCACCTCAAAAGGAGAACCTATAGCAAGTTCCCAGCATTGGGTCCTCGGATCGAGAATGTGCAATGGGTTTGCCACAGAAGATGGTTTGCCACTGTCACATCCCGGGAGGAGTGCCGCAACTGAGTCCTCGGGAATGGTCTCCAGAGTCGACAATCCCTCAAGAGAATACCTACTGGCCTGTACCAACGCACAGTAACATGTAGCTCCTGATAGAACCTCGTCTGGTTGTGGGTCTCATGAACGACAATACATGGCCACCCCCATGCAAGCGTCACGACTATCCACTCTAAAACCTGTGTGTATGCTTAAGCCTGGGTAGTGGGCTTATCTCTCAGAACATCCCAACCCGCCAAACAGAAAACCAGCCAGCATAGCACAGTAATATCCAGTATGACAGTAATAAAATGATGTGCAATGCAATAAAAGCTGTAAATACAGTAAAACAAATTAAACAGCAATACAGTAATATACAACAAAACAAAGCACCACAAAAACACCCAATCAAATGAAACAGACAAGCGCTAGGATTGACTTGCTAAGGGGGATGGACCAGCAAGAGGTCAACCAGAGTCCCCAGTAGAGTCGCCAGTTGTCGCTCCCAAAAGATTCGCATCCAACGGTACAAACGCGAGAGTGGCGCGGAAAAACACAGAGTCGCCAGCAATGTGTATTTATCCTGAAAGAGGGAAAGGAAACACTGCATAAACCTGATGGAATGGAAAGAACATGGTCTCGCGACCAAGAGAAACGGGTACGGGAGTCGGTTACGCGAAGAGAAGGTGTTAGCACCCAACACGTCCATCGTACTCAATGGGATCCACGCTTGTTGTCTGCATCAAGGGGTGTCATCGTCTGGAACTCCACTGCTACTGGACCGGAGAAGAAACGAGAACGGAAAGAACAGAGAAATGAAGAAGAAAAGAAGAAAAGAAAGTGACTTGATAGGACGTTATCGTTGTCCTAGGCCTACGTACTCCCTCAGTGCAATGGGAAAGTCAGAGTCAACGTAGTTCGGACGGGAACTGTGGGGGAAGGTTGCTCGCCAAGACAATCGCTGTCTTGTGCCTACATATCCTTAATCGGACGAGAGAGAGGAATCAGAGCTGCTGTAGTTCGCGGGTTCGACCACGAATGGGTAAGTGTTTTTTACGTGAGCGACGAGCTCTTTTCTGAAAAATGAAGTTTGAAACCCAACAATCCCGAAGGATAAAAAGATTTGAATTTGTTTGGTATTTTTTAGATAGAAGTGTTTTTTAAGTTGTTTCGTAACTTGCATTGAACCCAAGTCTTAAATATAGGAACGAATACTTCGTGCATCGTCCCCAACAGGACGTACACTAGGTATCCTAGAAGAATGAGGGGAAGCCCCTCACTCCCCACTTCCCACATGGAAGGCTCAAGCGCAATACACGTTAACTTTTATTACGTGTTTTCAAGAAGTTTTGAGATGAGAAGAGAAACGACCCAAAGGAAACTCTAAAGGGAAACTAAGAGTCCTAATGTTATCATGCATGGATGACCTATGGTTAGTGAGGCTAAGGAAAAACGACTACCTAAGACCTAATGCTAATCCTACTCCAAGCTTAATCAAAAATTAAGTTGGACTAGGTAGCTCTAAGGGGAAAAGAATCCAAGACTTAATCAAGTCTCGAGATTCAAAGGGAAGAGATGAGTAAAAAGAGAAGGCAGCACCTACAACAGTACATTTGCTTCAGAACAGCAATGAAATCATGGACAAACACCAATCAGCATTTCACAACATATAATCCAGCATGAAAACAGGTGTAAAAAGGTCAAACAGCGTACATGTACACATGGACAGCACATATGACAACACTTTATGCAAAACTCAGATGTGAAATCAGGACAACATGCACCACATTTGAATACGAATCAAGCATGGCAAAGTAAATGGGCATCAAACATCATGCATTATGATTGCAAACACATCATATACCATGGTAAACAACACTTGGAGGTAACATGAAAGAATGCACCACATCATGAACGGATGCACAACATCAAGCATATGAGCAAAGTTGAAAACCAGCATGCATCTCATGAAATTAAATGCACGCAATCAAGTTCAAACAAACAACTCCAGCAATATCAACAACGCGTCACAATCAACATGCTCAAGAAGTGTGTGTTATGTGTTCATCGCATCAATTAATCAACAACGCAAACATAAACATTTATCGACGAAAACCAATACTCACGCGTCGAATAATCGTGTTCATGCCATAGTGTGAGGTGCAACAGCTCAAGAATAATCCACAAATCAATGACATATTAATCCATGAAGTTTAAGCATGCATCGGATCTCAAACAACCAAGAAAATGCAAAAAATATCACTCTGCAGCAGTGGTAATCGATTACTCACTTTGAGTAATCGATTACTCAGTGTAAAATTGCCTGAAAACGTGAAAATTGAGCAGAGTAATCGATTACTCTGTTAGGGTAATCGATTACTACTGTAACAGAGTCAAAAAAATCAACTTAGAAAAGCACTTTTCAGCAATCAATCACTTATACAAACTTCCAAATGATCATGTAATCAATTAATCACGAAATTCACATCAAATATCAGTAATCAAACACCAATTAGATTCAACAATCATCAAGATCACAAATCAAATCAATCAAAACGGATCAAAAGCATAAACAACCAAAGATCTACATTGCATAAGTTGTGATCAAGCAAAATCAATTATAGATCTAAGGAAAACCAACCTACAAGGCTGAGGTTTGCCTTGGTGAATGTTGAAAACGAAAATTGATGATCCAAGCAAGAAAACCAAAGATCTATGTGATGAAATCCAAGATCCAAACAAGAACAATCAAGATCCAAGCTAGAACAACCCAAATAATCAAAAGCTGCTCCAAAAGTGATTCCAAGCTCCAAAACAATAGCAAATCAAAGATCCCTTCAAGAATTGATGGATGGATGATGGTTTAGTTCCAAGATCAACAAATTTCAAGGTGAAATTTGATGAACTTTGATGATGGAACTTTGAGTGAGGGTTTGGAAAATGAGAGAAAAGTTTGAGAGAAAATGTGGAATGTGATGTAGAAAATTCAGAAAATGAATCCAAGTTTTTTGTGGTTTGGAGTGAATTCACTTAAATAGGAGCAAGGTAAGGAATTCAAATGTGGTTTGGAGTGTGGGTTAATGAGTGGAATGGAGATTAAGAGACAAAATGGGAGAAAAAGTATGGAATTGGAGTGAAAGAATTATGGAGAGAATTTGAATTTGGGTAGAAAATGATGGAATCTAGATCCTTCCAACATGCACATGGGAATCACATGATCACATTTTAATTCAAATTCTGCCAAATGCTGAAAATTGCCATATTTTTGGAAATTCGCACAGAGTAATCGATTACCCTATTGGAGTAATCGATTACTCAGTTCAGAAATTCAAAAATTTTGGCGCCATAAGGAGGGAAAAGAGCGGAACATCCTGTTTTCACCCATTCTGAGTCATGCTTAACCTCTGGAACTCAAAACTTGATATTATCACTGAATAATTTCTGAAATGTACTATGAAATATTTTCTGCGCTCTGATTAAACCGTTGACAACAACTGTCTGGTATGGCATAACTGATCAAACTTTGGCTGCTGAAGCTTCTGATCATCCAAAACAAACTTAATGAACAAAATAAATGCTCAGAAAGGCTTGGAAAGCTGTCTGCTTGGCTTTGATTATCCTTGCAAATAAAACTGAGAGCAATGACACTGTGAGCTGCTGGAAAGTACCTTGATCACATGCTCAAAGAAACATGCAAATGCAGAAATGCTAATGCGAATGAAACAAAACACAAGCCAGTTAGCGATAAGAATAAGAGGGCAAATTTTGGGGTGTTACACACACCGCTCATAGTTGTGTAGTGGCACCTGGCCACGTCCTCTTTGAATACAGTGTAACCTTACGAGGTCTGTTTCCATCGACCGAACATCCTGACTTTGATATCTAGTAGGATTCCCGTTAGTGATACTAATTTGTTGGGTGTCTTCATCCATATAGATTGGAAGCCACCAATGGTTCAACAAGTGCTGAAGTGTTTCCTAGACAAGGGAACAACCTTGATCATTTTCTCAACCCGCTTTGTAGCTCTGATAATCATGTGATACCAGGAACCCGAGCCGGACCTGCTTAGCATGTAATTCCACCAAGCTGGTATTTATCAAGCGAACATCGAAGATTTGAATCATGTTAATTTGATAATGATTCCCATGATGGTAGTCTTGGATCCATCCAAGATCCATCTGACGCTGGAGGGCCTCTTGTACAAAAGAGAATCCCTGTTTGTTTACCGAGCAAGTCAGACAGGAATTGTACTCATGCCGCGGAAGATTATGATACTGGCTTTGCCTTGAGTGCATCGCCACTAAGTTGGCATTCATTGCATGGATGTCGTGGTTCTGAATGATGTTGGAATTCGTATAAACCATGTTAACTCCACGAACTCGGTGTTGTTGGATCCATCCGAGATCCAATTGTTCCTGTAGAGCTGATTGCACCACGGAACATCCTTGATTACTTTTAGAGCAGATATCACACTGGTATTAATTATGAGGTGGCACATGGCCATATCCACTATGTCTACAATGCATCTTAACCAAGTTAGCCCTTAATGAGAGTACATCGTGAATTTGATAGACGTTGTCAGACTCTCCTTCTATCAGATTGACTGTAGCTTTCTTGTGTTGAGGCAGCGGGTTCATGAGAACATTCAGATTCATATCTTTGAAAGATAAGACCTCGCTCCTAACAAGATTTTGCACATCGGATTTAAAACTGAGACAGTTCTCTATGTTATTCCCTGGTCCTCCTTGATGGTAAGGGCAATCTGATCCACCTTAAACCAAAAAGGTAGATTTTCCGATACTGTAAGAGGAGACTTAGTCTGGACATGCCCCTTGGCTAGCAGTAACGGAAACAGTTATGCGTATGATACAGGTATAGGATCAAATCCTGGTGGCCGCGTTTAACGGTTGTTGTTGTACTGAGGACGAGCCTGCTGAAGAGGTTGTTGTGTCCTTTGCTGCGAAAGTGGTTGGCTTTGAGCAATCTGAGGTTGATATGTAGAAATAGGCGCAGGGTTGATAGCATGAGTTACAGCTGCTACTGATCGGTACCGTCGCCTTTGCTTTTCGAGAGAGATATTCCCAATATCTTGCTCTTTTTTCTTAGGGAGAGCACTACCGTATTTCTTAGTACCGCTTATCGATCCAGTGTCTTTGACTAGACGTCCTTCTCGAACGGCTTCCTCGAGACGCACTCCCATACCGACCATTTCGGTGAAGTCACTGGGCGCACTGGTAACCATTCTGTCGTAGTAAAATGAGCTTAAGGTCTTTAAGAAAATTATTGTCATCTCTTTTTCCTCAAGAGGTGGACAAATTTGAGCGGCAATTTCACGTAATCTCTGAGCGTATTCCTTAAAGGTTTCCTTGTCCTTTTGTGACATTGATCTGAGTTGATCTCTGTCTGGTGCCATGTCCAGGTTGTATTTATATTGTTGGACGAAGGAAGTGCCAAGATCTCTGAAAGTGCTGATCGTGGCGCGGTTCAAACCCATGTACCATTTTAATGCGGCACCGGTTAAACTATCCTGAAAGTAGTGAATCAGTAGATCCTGATTCTCTGTCTAAGCTGACATTCGCCGAGCGTACATCACTAAATGGCTTTGAGGGCAAGAGTTACCCTTGTACTTTTCAATATCGGGCACCTAGAACTTGTGTGGGACTTTCACATTGGGGACCAAGCAAAGATCTGCGGCGTCCATCCCAAATAAATCCTGACCGCGAATAGCTTGCAGTTCCTTCTGCATTTCCAAGAACTGCTCCTGGAATTCATCCATTCTGTCAAACATAGTTTCCTTTCTACCAGAAGGTATCTGTGGAATTTTTCATTCCGGGACAGTGTGCACTATAGGGGGTGGTACCGTTACTATGGCAGTGAATCTTGGCGTTTCCCAAAGTTTGTAACCTTCAGGAGTTGTTGGTATGCCCCTGGCATCTTCCTTTTCCCGAAGTTTGTAACCTTCAGTCCCAGCGGCTCCTGCTAAAGTTTCCGGATCTCTAGTGATCGGCAGAATATATCCTTCCGGGATATAGTTGGGTGGCATGCCCCAAGGACGATCTTTCGGCATTTTGTACCTAGGATCAAACTTCTCCACTATGGGTGTTAAGGTGATCTCTGAGATCACAGTTCTTTGTAGCTGAGCTTCTGCCATGGCTTGCATGTCGTTACGAAGCTTTCTCATATCCTCTCTCAGAGCGTCGATCTCTTCTTTCAACTCTCTGTTCTCTTCCTCGAGATCATCCATCTTTTTCTGACGATTGGCCCGAGTATTGTACGAATGAGACAGTTTGACTCTAGAACCGAGACACAAACGTGAGATTCGTATGGAAGAAGAATACGTGACATGAAAATGATGAACGCAATGATTATATTAATTGTTTTTTGGTTTAATCAAAATAAACTTTGACAATTATATTGCAAATATCAAACAGTGGGGAAATCCCGTTTTATTAAATTCAAAGGATTGCGGAAACTAAAATACAGTAAATTACAAGGTTCGAAAACAGAAACCTAAGCAAATGGGTCCCGAGTCCTCTCTGAGGAGAACTCAGGTGCTGATACTGGTACTTTCCTCTTCTTGGACCGGGGTTCTTGGGTCGTTGTTGGGTTGTCATTCCTTTGCCAAGTGAAAGGAGTGAGCAAATTCCTTTGGTCATCCTGATTTTCTACAGCATGCTGCTCCAAAATCTCAATCAGAGCATCCTTATCCTTCAGCAGTTGCTGTATTTTGGTACACTCCACATTGAGAATGCGGTACTTGTTCTTCCAAGACCTCCTCTCCTGTTGAACTTTGTTGAGAGTAACCTGAAGTTTTTCCATTTCAGTCATGAAGTACATGACAGATTCCCTTGGCGGAAGAACTCTGTGACGAGGATAAGGCATCTTTAGCTTGAGAGCTCTAGTTTGTACCTAGTGGAGATAAGGCTCCACCAAGACACAGTCCAGTTTTCCTAGAGACTCTCGTCCTTTCTTATGAACATGTTTCCAAGCGTGCATTATTTCCATCTTTAGTGCCCTGTCATTTTCTCCTTCCTTGAAGAAAAGACCTTCCAGATGAGCATTACGCAGGACATGCCTTATCGGGTATCCAAATTGACGACGAACTAAAACTAGATGGTAATTGATTCCTGCTTTAGTTCCTATAAGGGGTACGTTGGGGAAGTTTCCACAACGGTCAATGATCCTGATCCCATCATAAATCCTACTGCACCAATCTATGTCAGAGTTGGTAAGAGACATGATCTTCTGCGACCAACGTAAGGCACTCTTATGATCCCAAAAAGCGGCAGACTTAGGCAAATGGGAGATAAACCATTTATATAGCAGGGGTACATAGCATGTGATCATCCCTCCGCTGTGTAAATTACCTAAGTGTACAGAATGATACGCATCTGCGAGCAAGGTTGGTATAGCGTTTCCAATGAGAAAAACCTTAATGGCGTTGATATTGATGAAGTTATCAATGTTGGGAAACAGAAATAACCCATAGGTGAGTAAAACAAAGATGCTTTCAAAAGCAGTTACGTTCCCTATACTAGCAAAGTACAGAGCCTTCTTTACCAGAAACTTGGCTGGTAAACCTGGGAGCCCACCCTTAGTGGTCATGTGAGTCTTGACTTCTGACTCATCCAAATAGATTGCTCTTGCAATGATTTGATCCTTTGGAATTTATTCCAGTCCAGAAAATGGAGCTCGATCAGTGATATGTAAATCAGTCAAATGAGAATACTCCTCCAGCATTGGTGCGAGCTGGTAATCCAGGAATGTGAAACAGTGATAGACCGGATCGTAAAACTGAATGAGTGCCTCCAGGATTCCTTCAATTATATGGACCCTTAATAGAGGTAGCAAACCTCCGTACTTGGCTCTGAAAGCGTCAGGGTTGGTGATCATCCTTGCTAATCCTCTCAAATCCTCTAGTTTTGGAACCTTGAAGGTATACTTGTGAGTTTTCCTTCTACCGAAATCCATTAGTGCAATCCTCTTTCTCTGACATTTGCAATCATTGTATTAGTTTAATTTGAAAAAGAGAGACTAGAAGAGAAAATTTTCTTTGTTTAATGCTTTTAAAATGGATGCATGAATGCAGCACACAAAAACATAGAAAAAACATGGGGTCAAAGGGTCGGTGTCATGAAGTCAAGGCTCTACCCCCCCCCCCCCCCCCAAAGGTTTACACTAGTGATTTTTGTACCTGTCTCTCAAAATCATTAATTCTTGTTGAGATCACATCAGCGGGCCGGGAACCATGCTAGGTACTGTAATTTGAAGAATCTCAGAAGAGGGTAGTATCGCGTAATAACTATTTCCGATAGCTTCCGCACTACTAAAAGAGGTTTTTCCTATGTGTATACTCAATCTTTCCACATGCGGCATCACACGCATTCCCATTAGCAGAAAAATAAACACAGATATCAATTAGGAAAAGCAGTATATATATTTGTCCTAATGTCCTAGACTTTTCAAGAGATATGAATCCTATGATCCAAACAGAAAATGGCTCCCCGGCGGAGGCGCCATTCTGTGGTACCTTCCCCATTTTAAAGGTTTTGACCTAAGATCCTAGTGAAGGCCGATCCTAACAATAACATTGGTCCCCAGTGACATCACCATGCCTGTGACACCTTGAATTCAGGATTTTCATCCTTGGGGAAACAAGAAAGATTGTCTCCCACTGTGGTCGCCATTCTTCTGTAGCGCGATTTTTGTGGTTTCGAAGCATTATCACTTGGGTACTACAGTTCAATTCATTTTTTATCCTATTAAAGTTGATGAAGGAAGGGAAATAGATGTCTCCAATTAACCCTGCTTGCAAACTGAGTTTAAACAGTCAAAACTGTTGATTTACATATGCTATCAAAATAGGGGGTTCGCCCTTCGGGGTTATTTTGTTGAAAACAGTGTCTGGGTAGGGAGTTGGGACGGATGCTCTTCGGCTGATATATGGGATTTTGGGTTTTTGATTAGTATGCTCGCTAAAATTTTTCAATCTTATGCCTACGTATTCCCAGGATAGGGAAATCAGAGCGATCGTAGTTCCTCCTATTCTATGGGAGGAAAAAGGTGTTTTGGTATCTTGTTCAAAGCCCAAGACGTGAAGTTGAATGTTTGTTTGTGTCTTGTTCGAAGACCAAGATGTGAAGCTGAAGGGTCTATTTGTATCTTGTTTGAAGCCCAAGATGTGAAGCTAAAAGGTCTTGACTTAGAGGGAATTTGTTATCTCTAAGGAGGAGTTGTTGATGTTTGTGTGTTGTGAGCAAGGCATGATTTGATGCTAAAAGGTTGATTGTCTCAACCGGGGTTTCCTTATACAAAGCCTAAGAGGAGGCTAAAAGGCTGACTTTTCCGGGGAAAATGTTCTTTCTGTTTTTGACAAAGTCCAAGATTGAAGCTAAAAGGGTTTGACTCAACAAGAGAGCCTTTTTGTGTGTCTTGTACGAAGCCCAGGACGGAAGCTAAAGGGGTTTGACTCAACAAAAGAGTCTTTTATACTCAACAAGAGAGTGATTTGGTGTCTCGTATGAAGCCCGAGACGGAGGATAAAAGTTTTTTGACTCAACAAGAAAGTCTTTTATACTCAACAAGAGAGTGTTTTGTGTCTTGTACGATGCCCAAGATGGAGGCTGAAGGATGGATGACTCAACAAGAGAGTCTTTTATACTTAACAAGAGAGTGTTTTTGTATCTCGTACGAAGCCCGAGATGGAGGCTAAAGAGGTTTATTTGACTCAACAAGAGAGTCTTTTATACTCAACAAGAGAGTGACTTGTATCTCGTACGAAGCCCGAGATGGAGGCTAAATGTGACTGTTTCAGTTGAGTGACAGGTTCAGTATGTTGGTTTAAAAGAGAAAATCAGTTCTTAAATGAGCAATGTTGTACTCACTGATTGGATCTGAGGATCAGGATTATTTCCTGTTCTCTAAGGAAATGGGGAATCCACAGGGTTTTTGAGACTGTCCAAGTCCATGGGTGTTCTTCCCATTCTTGAAAGGGGCTTGAGAATGTCTTTGAGACTCAAGGGTCTTAGACTGTCTAAGTCTAGAGTTTTATCTTTTGTACTATCCTTAAGAGAAATTAAGAGGCAATACATTTGCGGTAAAGAGATCTAGACTCTTTGAAAGACTGTTCTATTAAGATGACTAACTTTTGTTCCTATACCTCTAGGAGGTCGTCGGGACAATTTGTACGAAGCCCAAGAGGAGGCTGGAAACTTTTAAGAAGCCGAGGGACAATTTGTACGAAGCCCAAGAGGAGGCTATCTTCCTGGAGGAAGAATCATTATACGAAGCCTAAGAGGAGGCTGTGAAAACTTCTAAGAAGCCGACGGGTCCTTGTACAACGCCCAAGAGGAGGCGAGGATGCTTTTAGGAAGCCTGTGGGTCCTTGCACTAAGCCCAAGAGGAGGCTGATGAACAGTTCCAGAAAGGATTTCACTTGGAACATTGGCCTTCTGTATATGAACTGCTCAAGGGGAAATTTCTTAGATCTAGTTATCTAAAATTGTTGTAAAAGAAAATGGTTTAGGTTATGTTGAAATATCCGGAAGAACGTCGGATGTAAGGAGCTGAGGCTTTGTCTAGTTCTAGACATAGTTGCCGGGGAAACTCTAAATATCTATACTATTATTACACAGTTGATATGAGTTTATGAAAGAAGACTTACAGTGAAACAGCCCCACAGTATAGTTATATACATATGAAAGCAGTAAATGAAAGCGGGTAAACACTTACTCGGTTGTAGAGCTTCCATGCTGTTTGGTTAGTTGTTCAACAAAGAAAAGTTGAAAATAGTATATTACAAAATCAAAGGAGAAAGTGCTTTTGAAAGGAAAATTGGGGTTTACAGCTCAAGGAGAGGCCCAGGGTTTTATCAGTGATCGCACTGTCGTTTTGTACAGGGACTAATACAAGTGACTGAGGCCCAGGAAAAGTTTTCTGTACAAAGAGGATGGGTCTTACACTCTCTCAAGAGGCCCAAAGAGTTTTAAAGAGAAGAAATGGGGCTTATAACACGAGGGTAGGCCCAGATGATTTGATTTTTGAACTGGCGATCGCGCCGAGATTTTCTTTTAACGCAGAGGGACTTATACAATATCTGAGGCCCAAAAAGGTTTTGGTTAAAAGGGGATTGGGTCTTACACTCTAATAGAGGCCCAAAATGATTTTGAATGGGTCTTATAGCTCGAGGAGAGGCCCAGGTGGTTTGCTTTAAACGGGCGATAATCGCACCGAACTTTTTGAAATACAATATCCTTCTTCATTCTTTCCTTCATGTGAGCGAGAACTGATGCATATAGCATACTTCCATAGGAATCTTCCAAGTCTTGTGTAGCTCCAAATTCCATCAGTATGTTAATCAATTTGCATTGATAGAAAAGTTTAGAAAGCAGCCTCGCATAAGGAATTGTTCTTTTGAACTTCTTAGTGGAGTCCTTGATGGATTCACATACACTACTACAAAACGCGCAAACAACAACGCCAGGCTTACAACGGATTGCCTATACACCGTTGTAATAGATGCGTGCTTTTTTTTTAATCTCGTTAAAAGGGTTTTAATGATGGTTAATATTCAAACCGTGGTGAAATGTGAGGCCTTTCAAGACGGGTATGTTTTCAACAGTCATTATAGGTAGCGCATGGTCATGGGTTCAATTCCCAGCACCAACATTTATGGTTTTTTACATATTATTTCAAAATACCCACATCCTTTCACCACTCGTATGTTTTCAACCGTCATTATAGCCAATAATTTAGTTTTAGGTTTTGCACTTCAAAAAATTGGTTTTAGGGAAACTCGTCTCCTTTTTTAGATATGTTTCGTGCATCTGAAGCAGAAAAATCGTGCGGTCATTAGTCCCGTACTCTAGAAGAGTTATGGGACTTCACCCTCAAAACCCCAAATTCATCTTTTTTCTATTTTTAATGAATTTTTTACTGTTTTCATAGTCTAAAAAAATTCTTAAAAAATTCTCAAAATTCTTATTTTACCTAATTAGATTAAATTTCGTGTTTCAAGATTTTTCTGAATTTATTTTAATCATTTTTTCCTATTTTTTCAAAATGCTGACAGACCTTTCACAACGGGTATTTAAACCAACCGTTGTAATAGGTATCTTTTTTTACTTATTTTTTCAAAATGATGACAAACCTTTCACAACGGTTAATTTAAACCAACTGTCATTAAATGTAGCTTCTTGTCATGGGTTCATGTCCCAACACCAGTATTTTTGGTTTTTTACTTATTTTTTCAATTCTCATTACCAATATTATAGGTGGCGCGCATATTGAGTTTATTCACTATTCTTAAACAAATCTTGGCCGTCCATTGAAACCTAAAACTTAGACGAACTACATCTTCTACCTCCAAACATCATCTTTCAGTTACGATACTCTATTTCTCCACTAAACCAAATTTCAGAACAAATTTCAGAACTCGAGTTAGCAATTTTAGTTATTGGTGTTCTTTTTTAATTATTTTTGTTCTTGTTATTCTTTTTTATTATTGTTGTTCTTGTTGTTATTATTGTTATTATTGTTGTTGTTTTTGTTGATGTTGTTGTTCATGTTGTTATTATTGTTATTATTGTTGTTGTTGTTGTTGTTGTTGTTCTTCTTCTTCTTCTTCTTCTTCTTGTTCTGATTCTTTTTCTTGTTCATGTTCTTGTTGTTGTTGTTGTTCTTCTTCTTCTTCTTCTTCTTCTTCTTCTTCTTATTGTTGTTGTTCTTGATGTTCTTATTATTGTTCTTGTTCTTATTGTTGTTCTTGATGTTCTTGCTGTTGTTCTTGTTCTAATGCTGCAATTTTTTTTTATTTTATTAAAAGACATACTACAACAGTTTTTTTAAAATAACCGTCATTATAGGTAGTGCTAATGCTATATTTTTTTTATTTTATTAAAAGACATACAACAACGGGTATTTAAAATAACCGTCATTATAGGTAGCGTATTTTCCATTTTTTTACAACGGTTACTGGGCCGTCATTGTACGTAACGCATATACAACAACACTCTACATAACAACGCCTTCGCCCGCGTCATTATATGTCATTTCCAACCGTTGATAAATGGGTTTTTTGTAGTAGTGATAGATGATGAAAAATTTAACCAGGAAGATTTAAACATTGATCATTAGACAGATACCAAAGGAACATCTTATGATCCCACGAAATTTGATCTGAACTTCCTTCTTAGGGAATTAAACAACCGATAAGAATTTTGAACATCAACTTTTGCTTGAGATGCAAGTTCTTCACTTTTCCATAGTCATCTTTATTTTCAAAGAGAACCTTCTTAATATCCCTGACATAATCTCCTCAATCCTTTTTGTTGATTATCACCATTCCTTTATTTTCAGCCCCAATTAGCTAAGCAATGTTCTCTTGAGTTACGGTGATTTCCAGACCCATTACAATATATCTTATTTCCACTCCTTTGAACTCATTCAGACCCATTTCTTCTCTTGATTTTCCTTTCAGACTTCTATATTTTTCTACAACATTTCTTTCTTCATCTTCTATAGAGTACTCATCATACACTTTTGCTCTAACCCGAAAATCTATTACCAGAGTTTGGTAAGTTGGTCCATTCAGAATATAAAAGTAGTTCATCCAACATTGGAACTCAAAATAACTCTTCAGTAGACAACCATTTGCAGCAAAACTATTAAAATCAACCACTTGCTCAATGAGAAACTTTAATTCATCTTTGTCGAGCAAAATAGTATTCAGTTTGATCTTAAGCTTTTGCATGGAATCAATATTTAAAAGATTGGTTGATGAGGATGATATTGATAAGGTTTTAGGTTTTTTTCTAGGGTTTGCAGATAAAACACAAACGAAGAACAGTGGTAAAGGTTGTGTGTGTTGAAAAGGTGTTGAGAAAAATAAATGACAATTAAGAGACTTAAACACTAAAGTACTTAAAACAAATTCATTCCCCTTCAAATTCAAAACACAATTAATTTCAAGTGTGCTGAAGACATTTCAGATAGGTTTAAAAAGTAGGACAGGTGTCAAAAAGATTTTCTACTTCTGTGCATGTCGGAATATTTCTCCATACAAGTTTCAGAAACAAAGATTTTTCAAAATTCTATTTCATATCAAGAGTTTGTTACCCACGCTTTTGACTGAGACGTCATCTGATAAATATCTAATTCGATTTCTTCATTCAGAATTAAGCATAAATTACTATGTTCAAAATTTTTATCACCCTTTTAACTCTATTAGAATTACGAGTTAGTTCTCTGAAGAACATAAGACATACTAAATTCTCCTAAATAGTAGTAAGAGAGCTTGATTCAAGAATGTTTGAAGAGATTTCTTTGATTCAATATAGCACTTGATATTATCATAAACATTGAGAATACCAATAACACCAATCTGAAAGTTCTTAAATTAATATCCTCCAAAGTATCTGAGTGTAAAAATATACACACAAGAATACCTTGTACAGAATATTATACTTGAAATTAAATAACAGAACTTACCTAAATAGAGTTTATGATTCTAAATTCCTAGCATGTTTTGATGAAACTTCTCTGACTTGTTCTGAAGATAAGATATGGAACTATATTTTCCAAAAGGATAACACCATTGGGAAGGAGATTAGTTACTTTCAATAGATGTCTTCATCTTTGACTCCCTTCTTTTCATTACGAAGATGAAAATATATTTTCCTCACTAAATCTTTGTTTGCACCACTGTTAAGTGTTATGCACAAACCAAGCTCAGATGCCAACTGAAGGTGAGGAAAATACCCAAGAAGGGGGGTTGAATTATGTTCTCGAAATTCGTTACTACTTCTGAACAGATTTCAAATTCTAAACAAAGGTTCAGAACCTGATAACAGGTGCAGCGTATATCAACATAAGTAAATAAACAGATAAAGAACACAACAGATTTATCCTGGTTCCTGCCAAACTTATAGTAGTCCAGTCCCCTTGCAGCGCAAGAGATTTTTCACTATAATCAAAACATGATTACAATCTCTTATGCACTTAAGCATAAGACTTTTCTTGCTCAGACCCTCAGCCCAAGACTTCCTGCTTAAACCCCTCAGGTCCAAGACTTCTTGCTTAGATTCCTCGAATCCAAGATTTTCTTGCTCAAGCCCCTCAAGCTCTAGACTTTCTTGCTCAGACTCTCAAGTCCAAGACTTCTTTGCTCAGGTTCCACGAACCCAAGACTTCCTGCTTAAGTCCCTCAGGCTCAGGACTTCCTTGCTTAGACCGCAACCTAAGACTTCCTTGTCGAGGTTCCATGAACCCAAGACTTTTGCTAATACCCTTAAGTACAAGACTTCTGCTTAGACTCATAATCCAAGACTTCCTTGCTTAATCAACATTTGATTAAGACTTTTAATGCTCTAGCACATAGAAGGAGACTTACTTGGCTCAAGCTTCTTATCAAGAGACTTTAATGCTCAAGCACATAGCAAGAGACTTTATCTAAACTACTAAACAACATGTTTAGCAGAATAGAAACAAGGTGTACTTGATAAAAAATCAGAGGTACAAGGTAATCACCAAAACAAAGACCTTAAGCACTTAAGATTTCTAAGATATTCAATGTTTAAGAAATCTTAAGGCTTTATACAATTTACAACCTATAACAGAATTTCTGCATACTCGATTGTTTTGCTTATTGTTGATCTTGTTATTCCTCCATCCAGATAGAAGTATAAAACACTCTTATCTAAAGTACGCCAAAACTTGCCCTCTTATTTATTGCCTAATAACAGTGGCTTTTGTTTCGCATTCATCTGCATATCCATTAGGTCAACTCATATTCATTCATTCGCAATTCATTGGGATCTTGAGACATGGGATCAAAACATATTTCTTGAGATCTCTGGTTTTCCCTATCTCAAGGTATCAAGTGTATCTCCTTCAAGTTTTTTTTCTCAAGAGTATCAGGTCATTTATCCTTCATGGTGCACTTAAAGCAAGTGGTTCAGCTTTTGTATTTGTTGTGCGAATTGGTTGATATTCATCAATTGAAGATGGTGGTTAAAGTTCATGGCGAAGGCATATTGGTATTCATGGTTCAAGAGATCAAGTTAAGGATTCATATTATGGTTAAGGCTTGTTTCTTGTTACATGTAATGCAAGCTAGCATGGATTTGAGATTGAGGTTAGGAGATTCACTGATAATGCGAGGTTGATTTGTCAAGAGTTGATATATAGATTTCTGGAAAGCTGAGGTATGAGTTCACTAAGCCAAGTCCAATTGACCATCTACATATATCCCCCTCTATGTCGTTATCCATTTCAATATCCATTCATCCCATTTCTATGTCATCCTTGTATGCACTTTTAACTAACCAATTCAAAAACCATCTCATTTACTAATCCACATCTATTCTTGTTTTTTCAGTTTAAACCCATTTCTTGGTATCCATTTTAAAACCAAAATTATATTACCATTGTCCAAAATTCAATTCCAACCAAAATCCACATCCATTTCTATAATCATTCTTTCATCCACATTAAACCCATTTTCCAAGTTCATATCCTTTTTGATCCAAGATCTATGTTTAAACCAATGTTAATGTTGTCGAGCTTGGGGTGTTTACCATTGACCATACACTAGAGGTAACTTTCAGAGCAAGAGAGTTAAGTAAGACGTATGGTGCGTTGGCTGATGCAAATGGCATTGAGTTTATCAAATACTTGCAAGGATTTCACGTGTATGTGGAGTTGGATTTTCAAAATGTGGTGGACCACCAGCCCGATTGACTACTCCACCTCCTCGTCTTGCTGACTTTAACCATTCTAGTGAAATGTTTGAAAAAGACATGGATTTGTGGCAACATCGAGTTAGTAATTATTGGAAGCTGCTAGGCAATAAAATAAAGCCAGACACAGTTCGTAATGTGATGGTGTAGTGAGCGATTTTGGACGCGGTTCTTAAGCGCTGGTTGCTCTCTGCGGTTTGAGCTTTGACTACAGGTCGATTCATTTTTTATCCTATTGTGAGCTGAATAAGGAAGGGAAATATATGTCTCCAATTAACCCTGCTTTGCATACTGAGTTTAAACAGCGGTCTGTTAGGTTACGGATGCTATCAATGTGGGGGGCCTTTGTACTGGTTATTTGTATTTTCGCCAATACTGTTTTCTTTCTTTTTTTACCTGGGCAGAAGGTTTCTGGAGGGGAACAAGGATTAGGATGTTAGGACTGATGCTTTTGGATTACTGCTTTTGATTGATGGAGATATGGGATTTGGGTTTTTTGATGATCGTGCTCGCTAAGATCTTTTCTTTCGATCTTATGCCTACGTATTCCCGTTTACCGAAACAGGGAAATCAGAGCGTTCGTAGTTCCTCCTATTCTATGGGAGGAAATTGGTTTTTTTGGTGTCTTGTTCAAAGCCCAAGACGTGAAACGAAAGGTGATTTGTATCTTGTTCAAAGCCCAAGATGTGAAGCTGAAAGGTGGTTTGTATCTTGTTCGAAGCCCAAGATGTGAAGCTGAAAGGTCTATTTGTGTCTTATTCAAAGCCCAAGATGTGAAGCTGAAAGACCTCGGCTTTAGAGAGAATTTGTCATCTCTAAAGAGGGGAGAAGGAGAGTTACTTTAACTGGGATACGCGGATCCGAGCAATGCCATAATTTCCGAAGAAAGGGTTTTAACCTGAAGGAGAAGACTTTAACTCAGTGTAGAGCAATGCCATCTTTCCTTAGGAATTTCTCATGCTAAAAGAGGGACAGTGGCGTGGATATAGATGATCCAGAGGCTTGCCGCTTACAGAGATTAGATGAAGGGAAAGGAGTTGTTGATGTTTGTGTACTGTGAACGAGGCACAGCTTTGATGCTAAAAGGTTGATTGGATCAACCAGTGGTTTTCTTATACAAAGCCTAAGAGGAGGCTAATTTCCGCTAGGAAAATCATTATACAAAGCCTAAGAGGAGGCTATTTTGTGTCCCGTACAAAGCCCGAGAGAGAGGCTAAAAGTTTTTGACCCGACGATGGAGTCGTTTGGTATCTCGTATAAAGCCCGAGGTGAAGGCTATTTGACTCAACAAGAGAGTTTTTTGTATCTCGTACGAAGCCCGAGATGGAGGCTATTGTTTGTTTGGCTCAATAAGAACCTTTTTGTATCTCGTATAAAGCCCGAGATGGAGGCGAAAGGGGTGATTGACTCAACGAGGGAGTCTTTTATGTGTCTCGTACAAAGCCCGAGAGAGAGGCTAAATGTTGTTTGACTCCGCTGGGGAGAATCATTGTACAAAGCCCAAGAGGAGGCTAGCTTCACTGAAGAAGGATCATTATACAAAGCCTAAGAGGAGGCTATGGTTACTGTTTCAGTTGAGTGACAGGTCCTATATACTGATTTTAAAGAGAAAATCAGTTCTTATATGAGCAACACTGTACTCAAGGATTTGATTCGAGGATCAGGGATATTTCCTGTTCTTCAAGGAAGCGGGAAATCCGAAGGGTATTGAGACTGTCCGAGTCTGCGGGTTTCCTTCCTATTTAACGAAGGGGTCACTTGAGAATGTCTTTGAGACTCAAGGAAGTTAGACTGTCCAAGTCTAGAGTTTTATCTTTTGTACTATGCTTTGAGAAATAGTAGTAGACTCTATGAAAGGACTGTTCTATGAGGATGACTAGGTTCTGTTCCTATACCTCTAGGAGGTCGTCGGGACAATTTGTACGAAGCCCAAGAGGAGGCTGGAAACTTTTAAGAAGCTGACGGGTCCTTGTACGAAGCCCGAGAGGAGGCTATCATTCCCGGAGGAAGAGATCATTATACGAAGCCTAAGAGGAGGCTGTGAATACTTCTAAAAGGCCGTAGTGTCCTTGTACAAAGCCCAAGAGGAGGCGGGGTTGCTTTTAGGAAGCCTGTGGGTCCTTGAACAATGCCCAAGAGGAGGCCGATGCTTTTAAGAAACCCGTGGGTCTATCATCTCCTTCCCATTAGGAGAGATAACTTTTTTAAAGATAAAAACCACTGGTAAACGTGCGAGGTTTCCTATCCAGCGACTTTTATCTTTTAAAGAGGGTTCCTTAGTTAAGGTCCAAGATTATGACCGTAGTGGGTACCCAAACCCCGAGACATTCAAGACAAGCTATCCACAAGGAATAGATCAAGTCAGGAAAGTTCGAGAATTTGGAAGAAACTCAAAGATGCCATTCACGGAGAATACATTCATCTTGGGGAGTAGAGCTTCTTGACGATTCCTAAGGAGGATAGCCGAAGAGAAGACTGTATCTGGTGCTCCTATTGGGGATCTAGGCGTCTATTTCTACGAATAAATGAAACGGCGTCACCTAGTTCTAGACATAGTTGCCGGGGAAACTCGAAATATCTATAATATTATTACACAGTAGATATGAGTTTATGAAAGGAGACTTACAGTGAGCAGCCCCACAATACAGTTTATAATATGAAAGCAGTAAACGAAAGCGATAACACTTACTCGGTTGGAGTGCTTCCATGCTGTTTGGTTAGTTGTTCAACAAAGAAAGATTGAAAACAACAGTATATTCAAAATCAAAGGAGAAGGTGCTTTGAAAAAGAAAGATTTGGGGCTTACAGCTCAAGGAGAGGCCCAGGGTTTTATCAGTGAGCGCACTGTTTGACTTTGTACAGCGGGACTTATACAAGTGACTGGGGCCCAAAATGGTTTTCTGTACAAAGGGATGGGTCTTACACTCTCTCAAGAGGCCCAAAAAGGTTTAAAGAAAAAAGAGTGGGGCTTATAACACGAGGGTAGGCCCAAATGATTTTTCGTTTAAAAATGGCGATCGCGCCGAGGTTTTCTTTTAACGCGGAGGGACTTTTACAATAAGTGAGGCCCAAGATGTTTTGGTTAAAAGGGGGATTGGGTCTTACACTCTAATAGAGGCCCAAAGTGTTTTGAATGGGTCTTATAGCTCAAGGAGAGGCCCAGGTGTTTTTTGTTTTTAAACGGGCGACGATCGCGCCGTTTACTTGTACAGAGGGACTTATACAATGAGTGAGGCCCAAAAAGTTTTTGTACAAGGGGGGATGGGTCTTACACTCTCTCAAGAGGCCCAAAGTGTTTTTAAAGAAAAGAAATGGGTCTTACTACTCGAGGGTAGGCCCAGATGATTTTTGAAAAGGCGACGATCGCGCCGTTTGTTTTTTGACGGTATCGGGACTTATACAATAAGTGAGGCCCAAAAAGTTTTGGTCAAAAAAAGGATTGGGTCTTACACTCTAATAGAGGCCCAAAAAGGTTTGAAAATGATTTATGAGGGTTGAATTAATCCAAAAACCCTAATTTGTTTTCAAAATGTATTTAATTGAATAAAAATTCAATTAAAAATGATCAAAAATTGTTTAACACTTGGAAAACAAAATGTGATCTTGGATTAATGCTTCAAAAATTAAGTATTGACCTACAAAATAATTAGAAAGCATTAAAAGTTGCAAAATCAATGTAGAAAAAATATTTAAAATGCCAAAAACAATCAAAATATTAATTCTTTACAAAAATATCAATTATATGAAATAAATAATATTTTTGGGATTTTTTGGGAAAATAAAATATTTTAACATTTTTGTGAATTATTAAAAAAAGAATCAACTCAAAATCATTAAAACTCAGAGAGAAATTAATTTTTGAATCAATTAAACAAAATCACAAAATTCAAATATTCAAATATATGAAAATTGGCGCCAAGAACAGCTGAAGAACACGCGCGTGTTCTTGGTTTCTCAGATTTCCATTTTCTATCCAATCTCCATGAATACGTAATCATATCATGCAATCCACATATCATTATGCTCGTCTCAACCTCACGATCATGTCTATGTACTTTAATTTCATTTAAATTAAACATACAACAAGAAATCACGAAGAGACCTCAAGAACCCTAATTTCTGCATGAAGGCTAGGATTTTTGATACACGATTCAAACAATGCAATTAATTGAGGGAAAACATTCCATGCATGATTATGAACATATGGCCAAATTATTGTGCGAGGAAATATGCATAGATTGAGAGATGACCAAGCATGTGCTTACCTCCAAGTCGTGACAGCAAGTGCAATGTGATTTTTGATTTGGAGGTGTTACAGATGAGTGGTGATGATCTGAACAGCTTCCCTACACCCTATGGATTGTGTTTGGATGGTTGGACTTGATTGAAATTGGCTGGATCACTTTGTGGTACCTCAGCTGCACTTTGGTTAAAACCTTGAGCAACCAGCTGGTGATTTTGTGAAATTGATGTTTCAGAAGTGATCTAAGTGTTTGATCAGCTCATATGTGATGTATGTGAGGTGTGTGAGTGATTGGTTTGATTGGAATTGCTCTCAAACTCAAAACCCGATAGTGACTTGCCTTAGAAGGCAAAATTGGAGTGAAAGAAGAGATTTTGAGGAAAACATCTGTTAGATGGCTTTGGTGTACTCAAACTGACCACAATTGAGCTCTATTTATAGTAGAGCGAGTTTGTTTTGCAAGGAATAGTGCATGGCAGCTGGTAAGTAGGTTTGGCCAATGTTGGCAAATGAAAATCCAAGTCTCCTCTAGCCATTGACTAGAGGTTAGGGCACAGAGCTTTGGTTCCCTTGGTCTCAGATAAGTCTTGACTGATTTCAGATGAGAATGGCTCAGTCCATGCCACCTTGATGGTTCCATTGAATGCCTCATTCCAAATTTGAAGTCTTGTCCCTATTTTGGCCATTCTAGGTTCAACATGCTATTTCTTGTTCCATGGACTTTGGAGGCTTGGCTCAGTGATTGTCCCCTTTAGATTCAATCATCTGAGGTGACCAAGTGGATAGGAGCAATTGAATTTGGCTGATTTTGGCAAATCGACCAAAGTTGCAAATTCTGCCTTGCCTTGACAGATTTCAGCAAGGCAACTTAGCAATGTTGTATCTCATGGTGTAGGTTGAATTTGGCAATGTTCTTGGCCATTTTGGAAAGCTCTTACATGATACAACAACTGTTTGAACAAGTTTGGTTTTGATCTCTTTTGATTCCAAGTGAAAAATCCCCCTACATTTGGCAAAAAGTGAGGCAGAATCTGACTTAGTGAAAATTTCACTAAGTGTTGGAAAAAGTGACATTTTCACTTTTCAGCCACTTTGATCACTCCATAACTCAAAATCCTTAATGAATTGGAATGACTTGTAGTTGAAGTTTTTGTAGGTGATAATGAGGGCTACAAATCCATCTTTGGATGAGAAAAAATGGCCTTGTGGTTTAGGAGTTATGGTCCTCCAAAGTTGGTACCCTTGCCACTTTATTTTTAACTTAGAAAAATTTCTAAGTTTTATGGTTACCCCTTTTACAAGTTATCTCACTTTTTTTATTTTTCTTGATGAATGATGATTCAAATCATACATTAACATCATTTTAGGGTTAAAAATCCATTTTGGTGAAAAATCTCAAAAAGTCAAAGTTGACTTTTGTGCACAGTTGACTTTTTATCAGATGAATTCCAAACTGTGCAATTCTTCAGGAAATCATGTCCTTGACCAAAATCAAACTTGATGGACATGTTCCATGGGTGTCATGGGGTATATTGAGGTATGTCCTAGGGCTTGGGAGCATGTCCTGGTCAAAAGTCAAAGTTACAGTTGACTTTTCTCTTAAAACCCTAATTGTGGTGCAGATGAAATTGAGACTTGTTGCTCAAGCTTCTTAGATTAATCCATTGTTCCAAATGGATCAATATAGTTCATTAGAGACCCTCAAACCCTCTCTTGAGTCCTTGGTTCATGATTTGTCCCAAAAGTCAACTTAGGGGTGAATTAGGTCAAGAAACCCTAATTCCTGATTTTTGATGTATGCATCCCCTGAGGCAAAATTGACTTGATGATTGGGTCCATGAGGTTCCATGGAGTATATTAGGTTATGTTTTGGATCAATGGCTTGTGCCTAGATGAAATTTTTCATCTGGAGGCCCTGGTCGACCAAAACCCTAATTTGGTGACCCTGTCGATCTGGAGACTTGATCCACCTAGAAGGGAGCAGCTTTGTGCTTAATCCTTGAAGTAGGAGTCCTTTTGATCCTTAGAGGATGTTTGAGAGATTAGACAAGTTGAAAATCAAGTCATTTCTTGATTGAGCCTTTGTCTAAAGCTCAGAGAGGGCTTGAAACCCTAATTTTGATTGT
This sequence comes from Lathyrus tuberosus, assembly GCA_022829125.1. NCBI lineage: Eukaryota > Viridiplantae > Streptophyta > Magnoliopsida > Fabales > Fabaceae > Lathyrus > Lathyrus tuberosus. The sequence goes on along the minus strand of JALAZF010000041.1, from coordinate 2,793,655 downwards.
AGTGGATGCTCACCCATCTTTGGGGAGACTGATGAAGCATAAAAGTACATCCATATTGTGGTGATGATTTGCACAATGATGGGAAACTTTAGTGGTCAAAATTTGGGGTATGACAGATGCCCCTATTTAATCTTCTTGGACCCGAAGGTGTGAATGACGAAGGGATTCGGGCATTCGGGGTGCAAGAGGATTAAATATCGGAATACCCGAAATTTTGATGGTGTCTATGAATGGCGGATCGCATTCATCTTCTTTTGCTGAGCAATGATGCTTAGAAAAGGTAAACTTCCCCTCGATCCTGGTTTCCTACTCAGTCTCTGATATAAACTTCCCCTCGATCCTGGTTTCCTACCAAGGAACTGGTCTTAGTTTCTTTTGTCAACTTCCCCTCGATCCTGGTTTCCTACCAAGGAACTGGTCTTAGTTTCTTTTGTAAACTTCCCCTCGATCCTGGTTTCCTACCAAGAACTGGTCTCAGTCTCTTTTGTAAACTTCCCCTCGATCCTGGTTTTCTACCAAGGAACTGGTCTTAGTTTCTTTTGTCAATAAACTTTATTGACAAGGGACGCTATTAGTAGCGGTTTTCCTTCAAAATTCTCGCCGAATTTTCCTGGGGAGACGCCATTTGAGTGGGAAAAGATTTGAGGTCAGACTTGCTGGGGAACCCATTCGTCTGAATTGTAGAGGTACACAAACTTCTCCGTTGGAGACGCCATTTGTTTCTACTGGGGAAAGCGAGTCTCTTGAGAGACTGTTTTCGTTTGGGGTTACATCATACTTTTCTCGGGATCTTCCCGGAGAAATGCCATATGATGGGATCCAATTTTGAGGTGCCAATGACCTTCTCATCAGTGGTTTTTCAGAGCAAAACTGGCGTGCTGCCGAATCTCTGATCACGAGGCTTTCTCTGTGGATTTTCCTTAATCCGGGAAAGCAAGGATATCATCTTCAATGGTGAAGAGTGATGTTTATTGAAAGTTTTCTCTGGCTTTTCAGAGGTTCAAGTTATCAAAGTGGCCAAGTGCCGACTCTGATCTAAAGATACACTGGTGGCGAGATTGTGCAGACGCAACACTTCCTGACGAGGAAAGAACTGACAAACTCGATTGAGAAAACTGTTTATCACTAGGGGACAAGACCGGCTAGAGTGATAACGATGCAATATGAAATGTAAATGCAAATCAAAAATGCATGAAGTACGTATGTATATGCTGACAAAACAGACGCGACATACAGACTAATGGATGAACACAATTGGATACTCGGCCATCGCGGGGAGAAGAAGTACTGTTGATTCAAAATAGCAATTCCACCTTGTTTAGGAGAGATAGTCCCGTTGGGAGCTATGTTGATCGGGCTTAGGAGATGAGAACTCGACCGAGGATGTCAGACGAAACTTGGTCTCTGACATTATTGATCCTTCATTCAGGAGTACTGGTCTAGAATGAGTACTTTGATTCTGCACTTTGAAGTTCGCTTACTTCGGGAGAAGCGATCGATGTTCTTCTGATGTTCAACAGTCAAAAGAAATGCCATCTTTAATTTTAAAAGCAGAGAAAGTTTAACAAGTAAATTTATTTTTGTTTTATTTCAAGAATCGCTGATTAAGTTTAAACAACGTCGTTCTGTAAAGCTAAAACAAGTAAAGAATTACAAACAAAAGCACAAGGGCTCAAATTTTATTGATAAGATGGAGATCAGCCAAACGCGTGATTCCAAAGAGTATATTCAAAGTTAGAAAACGGTAATTTACAGGGAAAAGGGCTACGTTGAAACATAACGACCACTATCCTTCTACCAACTTTGAGTTCGGGACATCCTGAGCTTCCGTCGAAGATGACCTTTGACTGGAGATTTCCTCCGATAGATGATGCAACTGTTGTTGCTACTGAGGGACTTGCCTCTGTTGAACATAGTTACTTGCCATTATCCCTAACTTTTTCCTGGATTGTACTATGAGATTTCCAATCCATCGGGATGATTTTTTTTCATGTCTCTAACTTTTGCCTGGACCGCCCTGTCGGGTTTTCAATCCACCGAGACGTTTTTTTTTAGTTTTAGGCGAAGTATTTCTTGACTACATCAACATTCGTGGGGTAGGCAAATTGCTCTCCGTCCATGGTTGCAAGTCTCAAGGCGCCGCCTGAGAAAGCTTTCGTGACCACATAGGGACCATCATAATTTGGGGTCCATTTGCCCCGAGAATCAGTGAGAAATGATTGTATCTTCTTGAGCACAAGGTCTCCTTTTCTGAAGATACGAGGTCAGACCTTTTTGTCGAACGCCCTTTTCATTCTTTGTTGATACAACTGACCGTGGCATAGCGCCATGATCCGCTTCTCTTCGATCAGGTTCAGTTCGTCGTGTCGACTTTGACACCATTCAGCTTCGGTGAGCTTAGCTTCCATCAATACCCGGATTGATGGGATCTCTACTTCTATGGGGAGCACTGCTTCCATGCCATATACTAGAGAGAAAGGGGTTGCCCCTGTTGAAGTGCGGACAGATGTTTGATAACCGTGAAGAGCAAAGGGTAGCATTTCGTGTCAATCTTTATAGGTTACAACCATCTTTTGAACGATCTTCTTGATGTTCTTGTTAGCCGCTTCTACCGCTCCGTTCATCTTGGGTCGGTAGGGAGATGAGTTATGGTGTTCGATCTTGAACTTTGCACACAACTCTTTCATCATCTTATTGTTCAAGTTAGATCCATTATCAGTAATGATCTCGCTTGGAACACCATAACGGCAGATGAATTGTTTTTGATAAATCGGACCACCACTTGTCGGGTTACATTGGCGTATGACGCTGCTTCGACCCACTTGGTGAAATAATCAATGGCTACAAGGATGAACCGATGTCCGTTTGAAGCCTTGGGCTCAATCATACCAATCATGTCGATTCCCCATATGGAAAAAAGGCCACGGGGAAGAAAGAACTTTGAGATGTGATGGCGGTACATGAATTTTGTCGGAGTATATCTGACACTTGTGACACCTCCTCATGTACTTGTAGCAGTCGGATTCCATGGTCAACCAATAATACCCGGCCCTGAGAATTTTTCTCGCCATTGTGTGTCCGTTGGCATGAGTGCCAAAGGATCCTTCATGAATTTCTTTCATGAGCATGTCTGCTTCTGGTCTGTCGACGCATCGGAGCAAGACCATGTCAAAATTTCTCTTATAAAGAGTGTCACCGCTCAGGAAGAAGTTTCCAGCCAATCTTCTGAGGGTTTTCCTGTCTTTTCTAAGTGCCCCAGATGGGTACTCTTGTTTCTTAAGGAAGTATTTGATATCGTGATACCAAGGTCTGTCGTCTATGACTGCTTCAATCGCGAAGATGTAAGCGGGCCGTTCAAGGCGCATGATGTCGATCTTAGGTATGTCGTTCCATCGACCTACACTAATCATGGAAGAGAGAGTGGCTAATGCATCAGCCATGTGATTCTCATCACGAGGAATGTGATGAAAGTCGACTCTATTGAAGAAGGGTAACAACCTCCTTGCATAGTCTTTGTAAGGAATCAATCCTGATTGGTATGTGTTCCAATCTCCTTTTATCTGGTTAATAACCAAGGCTGAATCGCCGTATACGTCCAAGTTTTTGATCCTTAAATCAATCGCTTCTTCGAGACCCATGATACATGCTTCGTATTCGGCCTCGTTGTTCGTACATTTGAACGTAAGTCTGGCAGTGAAAGGAATGTGGGAACCCTGAGGGGTAACAATGATTGCCCCAATTCCGTTTCCATAATGATTGACTGCTCCGTCAAAGATAAATCCCCACTGGGAACCTGGTTCTGGCCCTTCACTGGGTAGCGGTTCATCGCAATCTTTCATCTTTAGATACATGACATCTTCGTCTGGGAAGTCAAACCCGATTGATTCTTGATCGTCAATCGGTTGATGAGCCAAATGATCGGCTAAAATACTTCCTTTAACGGCTTTCTGAGCATGGTACTCTATGTCATATTCTGATAGTAACATCTGCCAACGGGAAATCCTTCCTGTGAGAGCAGGTTTTTCGAAAACGTACTTGATTGGATCCATTTCGGAGACCAACCAAGTAGTATGACGAATCATGTACTGGCGAAGACGTTTGGCTGCCCAAGCCAAAGCGCAACAAGTTTTCTCAAGCATTATGTACCGAGTCTCGTAGTCGGTGAATTTCTTGCTTAGATAGTAAATGGCAGACTCTTTCCGTTTAGTTTCGTCTTGTTGGCCAAGTACACATCTCATCGAGTCCTCTAGGACTGTGAGGTAAATGATCAGTGGTCTTCCTTCCACTGGAGGTGATAGAATCGGAGGATTCAACAGATATTCCTTGATACTGTCGAAGGCGGTTTGGCAATCTTCTGACCAAACGCAATCCTGGTTCTTTTTGAGTAATTTGAAAATCGGCGCACACGTCGCGGTCATAAGGAATATGAATCTGGAGATGTAGTTCGAACGTCCCAGGAATCCTCTGACTTGTTTTTCAGTTTTTGGAGAAGGCATTTCTTGAATGGCCTTGACCTTGTCAGGATCAACTTCAATTCCTTTCTGGTTGACGATGAACCCTAGTAGTTTCCCTGAACAGACACCGAAGGTGCACTTGTTGGGATTCAAGCGGAGCTTGAATTTTCTTAGACGTTCGAACAATTTTGACAGATGTTCAACGTGCTCATCCTCTGTTCTTGATTTTGCAATCAAATTATCGACATATACCTCGATTTCTTTGTGTATCATGTCATGAAACAGAGTAGTCATGGCCCTTTGATAGGTTGCCCCGGCATTCTTCAAACCGAACGACATTACCTTGTAACAAAAGGTACCCCATGGGGTAATGAACGAAGTTTTCTCCATGTCTTTCGGCACCATTTTGATCTGGTTATAGCCCGAGAATCCATCCATGAAGGAGAAAACTTTGAACTTTGCTGTGCTGTCAACCAGCATGTCAATGTGTGGTAAAGGAAAGTCGTCCTTTGGACTTGCCTTGTTCAGATCTCTGTAATCAACACACATTCTAACCCTTCCGTCCTTTTTGGGAACGGGTACGATGTTAGCTAACCATTTAGGATATTCAGATGTAGCAAGGAAACTCGCGTCAATCTGTTTCTGTACCTCCTCTTTGATTTTGATGGCCATGTCCGGGTGAGTGCGTCTCAACCTTTGCTTTACTGGCGGACATTCTGATCTCAACGGTAAGTGATGTTCCACGATGCTGGTATCCAACCCTGGCATATCCTGATAGGACCAAGCGAATACATCGGAGAATTCTTTGAGAAGCTTTATCAGATCTTCTCTGGCAGTTGGACTGAGCAGTGCTCCGATCCTGATTTCTTTTCTCTCTTTTTCTGAACCCAAGTTTACCATTTCCAATGGCTCTTTGTGAGGTTCAATGGACCTTTCCTCTTGTCTGAGTAGTCGAGAGATCTCTTCTGGAATTTCGTTGTCAACTTCTTCTTCAGCCTCGAATACCGGGAACTCAAAGTTGGGAGAAGGCATTGGATCGTATGTTTCAACAGGGTTTAAAACAAGCAATCTGCATGACTTGATGATTCGTGTTTAGAAGAGATAGAGAAAATGTAAGTGTGTGCAGTGTTTTGATTTTACTGCTTGTTTTTATTATTGAATGTTTTTTAGGATTACCATTTTCTGAAAAAGCAAAAAGAGAAAACAGCAATTAATGCGGAAATTACAGAACGACGTTATTTTATTAATGAACAAGTTGAATCTTGAAACTACAGCCCTATAAAACAAAACTCTGTCGCTTTGGGCAAAGCGAAGAGGGAAATTTACAGAAAATGAGCCCTATTAAAACATCTGTTTCACCTGGGCAGGGTGAAAGGTTAAAGATGGCAATTACTTTGACTGATGAACGACCTTCGGAACCTCGACAGCAACCCATTGGCGGCGAACTCCTCGGTGAATCACAAAGTCTGGCACCTTCCTTGATTTGTCTTCAGAAATGACGCTGATTTCTGGTGGAGCAGGATCATTGGAATCTGTTTCCCATGCAGAATTATCGTAGGGGGATTCCTCTGTTGCATTTTGCATAGCATTGGTGCTCTCAGCTGTATCTCCCCATCCAGTTGACTGGATATCTTCGAGCCTGATACGAGAGCTTTCGGGAGCAGTGTACTTGACCATAAAGTTGTATTTTCCACTTGGTTGTCCCAGGGTGTCCCAAACTTCTTTGGAACTGGAGGAGTCATCTCTCTCAATGACGTTGACCTCGGGAAAAGCATAGTTGATGAATTCTAGTCCTGCAAACGTTGCGAATTCATCTTCATGTTGAGTAGTTTTTGAATGACCTGAGTGTTGATCCCATGACATGGCGGGGACACAGGTATTCTGTTCAATGATGCTCAGCTGAGTTTCATTACTCGGCTGACTTTCTTGCCCCAAGTTTCCTGGTTAAGGCTGCCACATTGGCAGGCCATCCATTGGGCCATAGTAATTGTGGTCAAAGTTGTCTTTCATCGGAGTGTCTTCCTCTAATGAATTTGGCGGAGCACGGCATCCTTCCGGATCACAATCTCCGTAGATCATTTCGACATCTGATCTTGGTATAAATCTCGGACTTTCTGTAGGAAAGCAAAAAGGCATAGGCACCTCTTCCTGAGACATATATCCGTCCTTGTTAAGATAGGACTTCCATTCTTCATCTGTGTCAGAGGGATCTTCCTCATTGATAGCATGAACTGCTTGAGACACTGGGTGAAGAAAACCTCCACTGTGGAAGAAGTTTTGAAGGGGATGAAAACTTTCATCGTTGGCGGCTGTCTGGATACAGGTCGCAGAAAAACCAAGACCCTTCTTTGTTTTATTGTCAACAGGAATGACAAGCCGTCCCCATCCTTTTGTATCGGTACTCTCGACTGCTTTGATAGCATCTTTGTATGAAGAAATTGAAGTTCCTTCTTTGAACTGATTGTCCTTGCTCACCGATAGTGCTTGGAACTGAGTTCCAATAACCTCCTCGGGTTCCACACAAGTAGATGATGATAGGTTACTCACAAGCAAGGCTTGTTCCTCACAAACCGTGACAAGTTGATCGTTCTTGACGAACTTTAGCTTTTGGTGGAGGGTTGAAGTAACCGCTCCAGCCTGATGTATCCAAGGTCTTCCTAATAAACAACTGTATGTTGCCCGGATGTCCATGACCTGGAAAGTGATTTGGAAAGTGTGAGGACCAATAGTTATGGGAATATCAACTTCGCCGATAACCGTTTTTCTAGATCCGTCGAATGCTTTGACGACGACCTCGCTGACTCTCATCGGAGGGCCTTTGAATGATAATTGCATCAAGGTGGACTTCGGCATAACATTCAGGGCTGACCTTGTGTCTACCAGTACGTTGGCTAAAGCATCGCCCTGGCAGTTAACTGTGATATTGAGCGCCATGTTATGACGGCGACCCTCTTCGGGTAATTCCTCATCACTAAATCCCAAATTATTGCAGGAAGTGATGTTAGAGACAATGCTATCGAATTGTCTGATTGTTACATCCTGTTCCATAAACGCTTGCTCCAAGACTTTCTGTAGAGCCTCTCTGTGTGCTTCTGAACTGAGTAACAGTAATAATACTGAGATCTTTGAAGGAGCCTGTAACAGTTGATCAACAATGTTATATTCACTCCTTTGGATGAGCTTTAGCATCTCATCTTTGTCTTTTGAAAAGTCGGGATTATCAGATTGACCGACTGGTGGATCAGGAATTTCTGCCTAAAGTTCCTTTTCTTTGTTGGATTCTCCAACCCCTCGGTTTAAGATTCGACCGCTCCGTGTTACACGACTGATGTCTGCAATATTCACGACGGAGGGTAATGGAATTTCCTTTCCATTCTTAATTATTGTTGCACCGTATTTGTAAGGGATTGCCTTAGCTGATTCATACGGTAATGGTCCCGGTAGATAGATGATTACGGGAACCTTCTGATTTTTCTGACCATCATAAGTAACCTTGATCCGTTCCCGGTTGGGAACTCTAGATTCGTCAAGTAGAGGGATGATGGCAAAAACATCCCTGGTCCTGTGATGACCAGAGATCGTGACAACATCCTCAACTTGCTCGGATAGGTAGTTCGGCGACCAAATGATGGGTCCTGAACCTGGATATGGACGAATTTCTCCATGATCAACCTGACCCTGAAGAGCTGCTCTCACAAGGTAACACCCTTGGTTACTTTCTGCACAGACGCTACAATTGTCATAGTTGTGTGGTGGCACCTGGCCACGCCCACTTTGAATACAATGTAACCTCACTAGGTTACCTTCCATTGATCGGACATCCTGACTTTGACGATGAGTAGGATTCCTGTTATTGATACTAATCTGCTGAGTATCTTCGTCCATATAGATTGGCATCCGCCAGTGATTTAACAAGTGCTGAAGTGCCTCCTGGACAAGGGTACAACCTCGATCGTTTTCGTAACCCGCTTTACAATTTTGATAGTCATGTGATATTAAGAATCCAAGTCGGACCTGCTCAGCATGTAACTCTACCAGGTTGGTATTCATTACGCGGATGTCGAAGATCTGAACCATGTTGATTTGATAGGAGTTCCTATCATGGTAGTCTTGGATCCATCCAAGATCCATCTGACGCTGGAGGGCCTCTTGTATGAAAGAGCATCCCTGTTTGTTTACCGAGCAAATCAGACAAGAACTGTAATAGTGCCGCGGCAGATTATGATACTGGCTTTGCCTTGAGTGCATCGCCACCAAGTTGACATTCATCGCACAGATGTCGTGGTTTTGAATGACGTTGGAATTCGTGTAAATCATGTTAACTCCACAAACTCGGTGCTCTTGGATCCATCCAAGATCCATTTGTTCCTGTAGAGTTGCTTGCACCACAGAACATCCCTGGTTGTCTTTAGAGCAGATATCACACTGGTGATAATTATGAGGTGGCACATGGCCATATCCACTCTGTCTACAATGCATCTTGACCAGATTGGTCCCCAATAAGAGTACATCATGAATTTGATAGACATTGTTAGTCTCTTTCTCAATCAGATTGATTGCAGCTTTCTCGTGTTGAGGCAGCGGGTTCGTGAGAACATTGGGATTCGTATCTTTGAAGGATAAGACCCCACTCCTAACAATTTTTGCACGTCGGACTTGAAATTGAGGCAAGTCTCAATGTTATGCGCTGAACCTCCTTGATGATAAGGGCATGTTTGATCCGGTTTAAACCAAAAAGGTGGATTTTCCGGAACTGAAAGGGGAGACTTAGTCTGAATGTGCCCCTTAGCCAGCAGTAACGGAAACAGCTCTGCGTACGTTACGGGTATAGGATCAAATCCTGGTGGCCGTGTTATACGGTTGTTGTTATATGGAGGACGAGCCTGCTGAAGAGGCTGTTGTGTCCTTTGTTGGTCAGGTTGGCTCTGCGCAACCTGAGGTTGATACATAGGAACAGGCGCGGGACCGATAGCAGGAGTAACAGCTGCTACTGGCTGATAACGTCGCCTTTGCTTTCCGAGAGAGATATTCCCAATATCTTGCTCTTTTTTCTTAGGGAGAGCACTACCGTATTTTTTAGTACCGCTCGCCGATCCAGTGTCTTTTACCAAACGTCCTTCTCGGACGGCTTCCTCAAGACGTACGCCCATGCCGACCATTTCGGTGAAATCACTGGGCGCACTGGCAACCATTCGGTCATAGTAAAATGAGCTTAAGGTCTTTAAGAAGATTTTTGTCATCTCTTTTTCCTCAAGAGGTGGACAAATTTGAGCGGCAATTTCACGCCACCTTTAAGCGTACTCCTTAAAGGTTTCCTTGTCCTTTTGTGACATTGATCTGAGTTGATCTCTGTCGGGGGCCATGTCCAAATTGTACTTGTATTGTTGGACGAAGGCAGTACCAAGATCTCTGAATGTACTGATCATAGTACGGTTTAAACCCATGTACCATTTGAGTGCGGCACCGGTTAAACTATCCTGGAAGTAGTGAATCAGCAGGTCCTGATTCTCCGTCTGAGCTGACATCCGCCGAGCGTACATCACCAGATGGCTTTGAGGGCAAGAGTTACCCTTGTATTTTTCAAAGTCGGGCACTTGAAATTTGTGCGGGACTTTCACATTGGGGACCAAGCAGAGGTCTGCGGCATCCTTTCCGAATAGATCCTGACCGCGAATAGCTTGCAATTCTTTCTGCATTTCCAAGAACTGCTCCTGGAATTCATCCATTCTGTCAAACATAGTTTCCTTCTTACCAGAAGGTGTCTGTGGAATCTTCCCTTCCGGGACAGTGTGCACCACAGGGGGTGGTACCGTGACTACGGCAGTAAGTCTTGGCGCCTCCCGAAGTTTGTAACCTTCAGGAGTCTTGAGTATGCCCCTGGCATCTTCGCTTTCCCGAAGTTTGTAACCTTCAGGCCCAGCGGCTTCTGTTGCGATTCCCTGATCTTTAGTGATCGGCAAAACATATCCTTCCGGGATATAGTTAACAGGCATGCCCCAAGGACGATCTTTCGGTATCTGATACCTAGGATCATTCTTCTCCACTATGGGCGTTGAGGTGATCTCTGAGATCACAGTTCTTTGTAGCTGAGCTTCTGCCATGGCTTGCATGTCGTTACGAAGCTTTCTCATATCCTCTCTCAGAGCGTCGATCTCTTCTTTCAACTCTCTGTTTTCTTCCTCAAGATCATCCATCTTTTTCTGACGATTGGTCCGAGTATTATATGAATGAGACAGTTTGACTCTAGAATCGAGACACAAACGTGAGATTCGTAGGTAAGGAGAATACGCGATGTGAGAATGATGAATGGAATGATTATATTAATTGTTGTTTTTTTTTGTTTAATCAAAATAAACTTCGACAATTAGATTGCAAATATCAAAATGTGGGGAAACCCCTTTTTATTGAATTCCAAAGGATTACAGAAATGGAAATACAATAGATTACAAAGTGCAGAAACAGAAACCTAAACTAATGGGTCCCGAGTCCTCTTCTTTGACCGGGGCGCTTGGGCCGTTGTCGGGTTGTCATTCCTTTGCCAGGTGAAAGGAGCGAGCAAATTCCTTTGGTCATCTTGATTCTCCACAGCATGCTGCTCCAACATTTCAATCAGAGCATCTATCTCTTTTAGTAGTTGTTGTATTTTGATACACTCTACGTCGAGGGTGCGGTACTTGTTCTTCCAATATCTTCTTTCCTTTTGAACTTTGTTGAGAGTAACCTGAAGCTTTTCAGTTTTTGTCATGAAGTACATGACAGTTTCCCTCGGTGGAAGAATTCCGTAACGAGGATAAGGCATCTTTAGCTTGAGAGCTCTAGTTTGTACCCAATGGAGATAAGGCTCCACCGAGACACAGTCCGGTTTTCCCAGAGACTCTCGTCCTTTCTTATGAACCTGTTTCCAAGCTTGCACTATTTCCATCTTTAGTGCTCTGTCATTTTCTCCTTCTTTTAAGAAAAGACCTTCCAGATGAACACCCAGTGGGATGTGTCTCATCGGGTATCCAAATTGACGAAGAACTAATATCGGATGATAGTTGATTCCTCCTTTAGTTCCTATGAGGGGTACGTTGGGGAAGTTTCCACAACGGTCAATGATTCTGATTCCCTCATAAATCCTATTACACCAATCTATATCAGAGTTGGTGAGAGACATGATCTTCTGCGACCAACGTAAGACACTCTTGCAATCCCAAAAAGCAGCAGACTTGGGCAAGTGAGATATAAACCATTTGTAGAGCAAAGGTACACAACATGTGATCTCCCCTCCGCTGTACAAATTTCCCAAGTGTACAGAATGATACGCATCTGTAAGCAAAGTCGGCACAGGGTTTCCAATGAGAAAAACCTTAATAGCGTTGATATCGACGAAGTTATTGATGTTGGGAAACAAAAAATAACCCGTAGGTGAGCAAGACAAAGATGCTTTCAAAAGCAGTCCCATTCCCTATACTAGCGAAGTATAGAGCCTTTTTTGTCAAGAACTGGGCTGGCAAACCTTGGATGCCACCCTTAGTGGTCATGTGAGTCCTGACCTCAGACTCGTCCAAATGAATTGCTATTGCAATAGTCTGATTCTTTGGAATTTCTTCCATTCCAGAAAATGGAGCTCGATCAGTGATATGTAAATCAGTCAGATGAGAATACTCCTCCAGCGTTGGTGATAGCTGGTAATCCGGGAATGTGAAACAGTGATAAACCAGATCGTAGAACTGAATGAGCGCGTCCATGATCCCCTTAATCACATGGACTCTTAACAGTGGTAGCAAACCACCGTGCTTGGCTCTGAAAGCCTCTGGGTTAACGATTATTCTCGCTAACTTTCTCAAATCCTCTAGCTTTGGAACCTTGAAGGTATACTGGCGAGTTCTCCTTCTACCGAAATCCATTAATGCAATCTTTTTTTCTGATATTTGCAATCACAGTCTTAGTTTAATTTGGAAAACAGAGAGACTAGAAGAGAAGTTTTTTGAATGTTTTAATGTTTTATTAAATGGATGCATGAATGCAGCACACAAAAACATAGAAAAAACATGGGGTCAAAGGGTCGTGGTCATGAAGTCAAGGCTCTACCCATCCCCAAAGGTTTATACTAGGGTGATTTTTGTACCTATACTCATTATCATCAGCTCCTCCCAGGAAAGCAAAACAACAAGCGGATCGCCAGCGAGTTGTAGAGCAATCTTAGAGTAAGTGCCATTCACCGAGAATAGATCACCAGCCTCAAATGAGGGTAGTATCGCGTAACAACTATTTCCGATAGTTTCCGCACTACAAAAGGGTTTGGCTCCTCAGCTTCTCAGACTTAACAACCGGCCCATTGGCTAGAAGAGTGAATGGGTTGCGTTGGTCAGCCTCCACTGAGGTTGATGGTCGACCCCGTCGCCATCACTTATCTTAAGTGTATACTCATTCTCACCACATGCGGCATCACACGCATTCCCATTAGCAGAAAAATAAACACGTATAGCAATTAGGAAAAGCAGTATATATATTTGTCCTAATCATCCTAGACCTATAAAGCTATGATTCCTAAGTTCCTGACAGAAATGGGTTCCCCGGCGGAAGCCCCAATCTGTGGTATTCACACAAGTGAAGAGAAAAAAGGTTTGTCCAAGGTTTTCACCTTAAACGTTTAAGAAAGAATTTTAGGCCCCACGGTGGGCGCCACTTTTCTGTAGCGAGCGATTTTGGACGCGGTTCTTAAGCGCTGGTCGCTCTCTGCAGTTTGAGCTTTGACTACAGGTCGATTCATTTTTTATCCTATTGTGAGCTGAATAAGGAAGGGGAATAGATGTCTCTAATTAACCCTGCTTTGCATACTGAGTTTAAACAGCGGTCTGTTAGGCTACGGATGCTATCAATGTGGGGGGCCTTTGTACTGGTTATTTGTATTTTCGCCAATACTGTTTTCTTTCTTTTTTACCTGGGCAGAAGGTTTCTGGCGGGGAACAAGGATTAGGATGTTAGGACTGATGCTTTTGGATTACTGCTTTTGATTGATGGAGATATGGGATTTGGGTTTTTTGATGATCGTGCTCGCTAAGATCTTTTCTTTCGATCTTATGCCTACGTATTCCCGTTTATCGAAACAGGGAAATCAGAGCGTTCGTAGTTCCTCCTATTCTATGGGAGGAAATTGGTTTTTTTGGTGTCTTGTTCAAAGCCTAAGACGTGAAACGAAAGGTGATTTGTATCTTGTTCAAAGCCCAAGATGTGAAGCTAAAAGGTGGTTTGTATCTGGTTCGAAGCCCAAGATGTGAAGCTGAAAGGTCTATTTGTGTCTTGTTCAAAGCCCAAGACGTGAAGCTGAAAGACCTCGGCTTTAGAGAGAATTTGTCATCTCTAAAGAGGGGAGAAGGAGAATTACTTTAACTGGGGTACGCGGATCCGAGCAATGCCATAATTTCCGAAGAAAGGGTTTTAACCTGAAGGAGAAGACTTTAACTCAGTGTAGAGCAATGCCATCTTTCCTTAGGAATTTCTCATGCTAAAAGAGGGACAGTGGCGTGGATATAGATGATCCAGAGGCTTGCCTCTTACAGCGATTAGATGAAGGGAAAGGAGTTGTTGATGTTTATGTACTGTGAACGAGGCACAACTTTGATGCTAAAAGGTTGATTGGACCAACCCGTGGTTTTCTTATACAAAGCCTAAGAGGAGGCTAATTTCCTCTAAGAAAATCATTATACAAAGCCTAAGAGGAGGCTAATTTCCGCTAGGAAAATCATTATACAAAGCCCGAGAGAGAGGCTAAAAGTTTTTGACCCGATGATGGAGTCGTTTGGTATCTCGTATAAAGCCCGAGGTGAAGGCTATTTGACTCAACAAGAGAGTTTTTTGTATCTCGTACGAAGCCCGAGATGGAGGCTATTGTTTGTTTGGCTCAATAAGAACCTTTTTGTATCTCGTATAAAGCCCGAGATGGAGGCGAAAGGGGTGATTGACTCAACGAGGGAGTCTCTTATGTGTCTCGTACAAAGCCCGAGAGAGAGGCTAAATGTTGTTTGACTCCGCTGGGGAGAATCATTGTACAAAGCCCAAGAGGAGGCTAGCTTCACTGAAGAAGGATCATTATACAAAGCCTAAGAGGAGGCTATGGTTACTGTTTCAGTTGAGTGACAGGTCCTGTATACTGATTTTAAAGAGAAAATCAGTTCTTATATGAACAACACTGTACTCAAGGATTTGATTCGAGGATCAGGGATATTTCCTGTTCTTCAAGGAAGCGGGAAATCCGAAGGGTATTGAGACTGTCCGAGTCTGCGGGTTTCCTTCCTATTTAACGAAGGGGTCACTTGAGAATGTCTTTGAGACTCAAGGAAGTTAGACTGTCCAAGTCTAGAGTTTTATCTTTTGTACTATGCTTTGAGAAACAGTAGTAGACTCTATGAAAGGACTGTTCTATGAGGATGACTAGGTTCTGTTCCTATACCTCTAGGAGGTCGTCGGGACAATTTGTACGAAGCCCAAGAGGAGGCTGGAAACTTTTAAGAAGCCGACGGGTCCTTGTACGAAGCCCAAGAGGAGGCTATCATTCCCGGAGGAAGAGATCATTATACGAAGCCTAAGAGGAGGCTGTGAATACTTCTAAGAAGCCGTAGTGTCCTTGTACTAAGCCCAAGAGGAGGCGGGGTTGCTTTTAGGAAGCCTGTGGGTCCTTGAACAATGCCCAATAGGAGGCCGGTGCTTTTAAGAAGCTCGTAGGTCTATCATCTCCTTTCCATTAGGAGAGATAACTCTTTTAAAGATAAAAACCAGTGGTAAACGTGCGAGGTTTACTATCCAGCGACTTTTAGCTTTTAAAGAGGGTTCCTTAGTTAAGGTCCAAGATTATGACCGTAGTGGGTGCCCAAACCCCGAGACATTCAAGACAAGCTATCCACAAGGAATAGATCAAGTCAGGAAAGTTCGAGAATTTGGAAGAAACTCAAAGATGCCATTCACGGAGAATACATTCATCTTGGGGAGTAGAGCTTCTTGACGATTCCTAAGGAGGACAGCCGAAGAGAAGACTGTATCTGGTGCTCCTATTGGGGATCTAGGCGTCTATTTCTACGAATAAATGAAACGGCGTCACCTAGTTCTAGACGTAGTTGCCAGGGAAACTCGAAATATCTATACTATTATTACACAGTAGATATGAGTTTATGAAAGGAGACTTACAGTGAGCAGCCCCACAATACAGTTTATAATATGAAAGCAGTAAACGAAAGCGATAACCACTTACTCGGTTGGAGTGCTTCCATGTTGTTTGGTTAGTTGTTCAACAAAGAAAGATTGAAAACAACAGTACATTCAAAATCAAAGGAGAAGGTGCTTTGAAAAAGAAAGATTTGGGGCTTACAGCTCAAGGAGAGGCCCAGGGTTTTATCAGTGAGCGCACTATTTGACTTTGTACAGCGGGACTTATACAAGTGACTGGGGCCCCAAATGGTTTTCTGTACAAAGGGATGGGTCTTACACTCTCTCAAGAGGCCCAAAAAGGTTTAAAGAAAAAAGAGTGGGGCTTATAACACGAGGGTAGGCCCAAATGATTTTTCGTTTAAAAATGGCGATCGCGCCGAGGTTTTCTTTTAACGTGGAGGGACTTATACAATAAGTGAGGCCCAAGATATTTTGGTTAAAAGGGGGATTGGGTCTTACACTCTAATAGAGGCCCAAAGTGTTTTGAATGGGTCTTATAGCTCAAGGAGAGGCCCAGGTGTTTTTTGTTTTTAAACGGGCGACGATCGCGCCGTTTACTTGTACAGAGGGACTTATACAATGAGTGAGGCCCAAAAAGTTTTTGTACAAGGGGGGATGGGTCTTACACTCTCTCAAGAGGCCCAAAGTGTTTTTAAAGAAAAGAAATGGGTCTTACTACTCGAGGGTAGGCCCAGATGATTTTTGAAAAGGCGACGATCGCGCCGTTTGTTTTTTGACGGTATCGGGACTTATACAATAAGTGAGGCCCAAAAAGTTTTGGTCAAAAAAAGGATTGGGTCTTACACTCTAATAGAGGCCCAAAAAGGTTTGAAAATGATTTATGAGGGTTGAATTAATCCAAAAACCCTAATTTGTTTTCAAAATGTATTTAATTGAATAAAAATTCAATTAAAAATGATCAAAAATTGTTTAACACTTGGAAAACAAAATGTGATCTTGGATTAATGCTTCAAAAATTAAGTATTGACCTACAAAATAATTAGAAAGCATTAAAAGTTGCAAAATCAATGTAGAAAAAATATTTAAAATGCCAAAAACAATCAAAATATTAATTCTTTACAAAAATATCAATTATATGAAATAAATAATATTTTTGGGATTTTTTGGGAAAATAAAATATTTTAACATTTTTGTGAATTATTAAAAAAAGAATCAACTCAAAATCATTAAAACTCAGAGAGAAATTAATTTTTGAATCAATTAAACAAAATCACAAAATTCAAATATTCAAATATATGAAAAATGGCGCCAAGAACAGCTGAAGAACACGCGCGTGTTCTTGGTTACTCAGATTTGCATTTTCTATCCAATCTCCATGAATACGTAATCATATCATGCAATCCACATATCATTATGCTCGTCTCAACCTCACGATCATGTCTATGTACTTTAATTTCATTTAAATTAAACATACAACAAGAAATCACGAAGAGACCTCAAGAACCCTAATTTCTGCATGAAGGCTAGGATTTTTGATACACGATTCAAACAATGCAATTAATTAAGGGAAAACATTCCATGCATGATTATGAACATATGGCCAAATTATTGTGCGAGGAAATATGCATAGATTGAGAGATGACCAAGCATGTGCTTACCTCCAAGTCGTGATAGCAAGTGCAATGTGATTTTTGATTTGGAGGTGTTACAGATGAGTGGTGATGATCTGAACAGCTTCCCTACACCCTATGGATTGTGTTTGGATGGTTGGACTTGATTGAAATTGGCTGGATCACTTTGTGGTACCTCAGCTGCACTTTGGTTAAAACCTTGAGCAACCAGCTGGTATTTTGTGAAATTGATGTTTCGGAAGTGATCTAAGTGTTTGATCAGCTCATATGTGATGTATGTGAGGTGTGTGAGTGATTGGTTTGATTGGAATTGCTCTCAAACTCAAAACCTGATAGTGACTTGCCTTAGAAGGAAAAATTGGAGTGAAAGAAGAGATTTTGAGGAAAGCATCTGTTAGATGGCTTTGGTGTACTGAAACTGACCACAATTGAGCTCTATTTATAGTAGAGCAAGTTTGTTTTGCAAGGAATAGTGCATGGCAGCTGGTAAGTAGGTTTGGCCAATGTTGGCAAATGAAAATCCAAGTCTCCTCTAGCCATTGACTAGAGGTTAGGGCACAGAGCTTTAGTTCCCTTGGTCTTAGATAAGTCTTAACTGATTTCAAATGAGAATGGCTCAGTCCATGCCACCTTGATGGTTCCATTGAATGCCTCATTCCAAATTTGAAGTCTTGTCCCTATTTTGGCCATTCTAGGTTCAACATGTTATTTCTTGTTCCATGGACTTTGGAGGCTTGGCTCAGTGATTGTCCCCTTTAGATTCAATCCTCTGAGGTGTCCAAGTGGATAGGAGCAATTGAATTTGGCTGATTTTGGCAAATCGACCAAAGTTGCAAAGTCTGCCTTGCCTTGACAGATTTCAGCAAGGCAACTTGGCAATGTTGTATCTCATGGTGTAGGTTGAATTTGGCAATGTTCTTGGCCATTTTGGAAAGCTCTTACATGATACAACAACTGTTTGAACAAGTTTGGTTTTGATATCTTTTGATTCCAAGTGAAATATCCCCCTACATTTGGCAAAAAGTGAGGCAGAATCTGACTTAGTGAAAATTTCACTAACTGTTGGAAAAAGTGACATTTTCACTTTTCAGCCACTTTGATCACTCCATAACTCAAAATCCTTAATGAATTGGAATGACTTGTAGTTGAAGTTTTTGTAGGTGATAATGAGGGCTACAAATCCATCTTTGGATGAGAAAAAATGGCCTTGTGGTTTAGGAGTTATGGTCCTCCAAAGTTGGTACCCTTGCCACTTTATTTTTAACTTAGAAAAATTTCTAAGTTTTATGGTTACCCCTTTTACAAGTTATCTCACTTTTCTTGATTTTTCTTGATGAATGATGATTCAAATCATACATTAACATCATTTTAGGGTTAAAAATCCATTTTGGTGAAAAATCTCAAAAAGTCAAAGTTGACTTTTGTGCACAGTTGACTTTTTATCAGATGAATTCCAAACTGTGCAATTCTTCAGGAAATCATGTCCTTGACCTAAATAAAACTTAATGGACATGTTCCATGGGTGTCATGGGGTATATTGAGGTATGTCCTAGGGCTTGGGAGCATGTCCTGGTCAAAAGTCAAAGTTACAGTTGACTTTTCTCTTAAAACCCTAATTGTGGTGCAGATGAAATTGAGACTTGTTGCTCAAGCTTCTTGGATTAATCCATTGTTCCAAATGGATCAATATAGTTCATTAGAGGCCCTAAAACCCTCTCTTGAGGTCTTGGTTCATGATTTGTCCCAAAAGTCAACTTAGGGGTGAATTAGGTCAAGAAACCCTAATTCCTGATTTTTGATGTATGCATCCCCTGAGGCAAAATTGACTTGATGATTGGGTCCATGAGGTTCCATGGAGTATATTAGGTTATGTTTTGGATCAATGGCTTGTGCCCAGATGAAATTTTTCATCTGGAGGCCCTGGTCGACCAAAACCCTAATTTGGTGACCCTGTCGATCTGGAGACTTGATCCACCTAGAAGGGAGCAGCTTTGTGCTTAATCCTTGAAGTAGGAGTCCTTTTGATCCTTAGAGGATGTTTGAGAGATTAGACAAGTTGAAAATCAAGTCATTTCTTGATTGAGCCTTTGTCTAAAGCTCAGAGAGGGCTTGAAACCCTAATTTTGATTGTAGTGGATGCTCACCCATCTTTGGGGAGACTGATGAAGCATAAAAGTACATCCATATTGTGGTGATGATTTGCACAATGATGGGAAACTTTACTGGTCAAAATTTGGGGTATGACAGATGGACATGAAGGCGAGTTTAGGTTCTTTCACAGCTGCTTTGAAGGACAGAGATGTTTGGGTTATGAATGTAGTACCTGAAAATGGGCCAAACACACTCAAGATTTACATATGACAGAGGGCTTTTGGGAACAGTTCACAACTGGTGTGAAGCATTTTCAACACACCCTCGCACTTATGATCTACTCCATGCATGGACTATATTTTCTGACATTGTTGAGAAAGAATGCAGTATCGAGGATTTATTGATTGTGATGGATAGAATACTGAGGCCAAAAGATTTCATAATTATTCGTGATAAGCAATCAGTAAGGAAGCAAAAAGAAAATTAACAGAATAATTTTTAGCAGAAAAACTTCCTTAACATTTTTCTAACAAAACTCTAACTTCCATAACAGAAAATGAATCCCAGCCAACCTAAACTTCCTAACCGAAAATTCACAAGGGGATAACCGAATTCATAAGGGAATCATAACAGAAAACTTCTAATAGATTCCTAACCAAATTTCAATCACAAAACTCTCAACAGAAAACTCCAACGGAATTCTAACGGAAAAAAATCTAATAGTTTCTAACCGAATTCATAAGGGAACCATAACAGAAAACTTCTAACAGATTCCTAACCAAATTTCAATAACAAAACTCTCAACAGAAAACTCCAACGGAATTCTAACGGAAACAAATCTAAAAGTTTCTAACGGAAGTTTTCTTCACTTCTAACAAGTCATAGCAGTGAAACAAAAAACTCCTAAAAAAAAGAACTCCAAGAGAAATCGTAACCAGTTTTGGGGAAGTCGTCTTCATCGACTACAGAGGCTCCATCAATCTTCTCATCATCGTCATTCATTTCCAGAAAGCAACGTCAGAATTTCATCCTTGCACCTAGTTCTCTGCAGAATTTTCTTCCATCTCTGATCCGTCAAGCTTCAACCGATTCTGCCGCATTCCTAACCTTCTTCTTCACACGGCCAGCTTCAACGAGCTTCTCCCAACCTTTCCACTTCGTCTTTAACGCATCGCCAAGGGACCATCAAGGAATCAGTAACCTGTAAAATCAGCGTTCAACACACAACGAACAATCGTCTTCTTCAACTTATCAATTAGACAAATCTTGACATTTTCATCAAGAAATTGCAACAACTAATTCAAGACCAGAAAGAAGAGGAAGAAATTAGTAAATTGAAAGAAGAACGAGTTCACGACACCAATTTAGAAACGCGTAGAAGAATTGAAGAAGAAGAAGTAAGAAAAGGAGAAGTGACATACCGAGCGTATCGCCGTCAGTATCGTCATCAAGGTACACACATTCTTATCCCTTCTTGCAGCTGTGGGTTTGAACTTAGATTTCATCGTGGTTTATCTTGGCTGGATTTCATTTGATTCCTATTTTTTTATGTTCTCGATCCTGTGGTTTGAGGAGTTTTTTTGAGAAAATCGTCCCCTGATTTAGAACGAGGGTAAGATTTCAAGGGGGGTTCATGTAGAAAGTTTGGGGTTTGGCGGTGGTTGACCAAAGGAGGACGGCGGCAGCCACCGCGCGCCACCGCATTCTCCAGAGAGATTAGGGTTCTTGTAATTTAAATTGCAGAGAGAAGAATGGCGTGAGAGAGATAGGTTAGTGAGAAATAATTCACGTTGCTTGTTTTATAGGATTTTTCCACCGTGTGTGTTTTAGATGAGAGGATAAGGTGGTGATTATACCCATTCCGGCGATGACATGTGGTGCCTCAGGGGACACTTGTCATTGTTCGGTGATTCCCCTCCATTTTATCACGCGTGCTCTCCCACAGTTGTTACCGTGTACCCACGCATCCGGTCCCTTGGATTGATTCCCTAAGATAGATCAGAGGGCTCAGAGTAATTGCTAGATAGTGAGGGATCACCGTGTGCCCTCAGGCCTTGAGTTTTGGGCCTAATTGCCAGTATTATGCGCACCCCCTTGACTGTGGCCCAAGGGGAGATTTAAACTGGCTTTTTACTAATTGTGCACCCCCTCCTGACTTCATTTCTTGCATTTTAACTTCTTTTTTTACATGCTCAAAAATCATTTTATTAAAAATAGTTTTGAGTGCCTAAAAATTTCCAATTAATTCATGAGACTCTATGCATGTGTCAAATAATTGTTTACATTTTTTATCTTCACTTTTGATCTATTTTGATATATTTTCACTAATTTTCTTTTAAACATGTTCATTTGTTCATACCCTTTGCAATATGCCCCATAAAAGATTTTCTACAACCTGTTTTAAATTTAATTTTTGCACACAAATTGAAACTTAGGTTTGACACATGTTAATGGACTTTACCTAATTTTTTGGGATTTTTTAAGCCATTTTTTATTGTGTTTTTGGTGCCATTTTATGAATGCATGTTAGGTGACTAAGTGAATTGTTAGGTTTGGTTTGGGCATGATAAAAAACAAATTTTGAGCCTATCCTTTGGCTATGCATAACCACTGACTTCATGATTAGCTTTACTTGTTTCCCCTAATTTTTTAGAACTTCTAATCCCATTTTTTGTTTTCTTAATACTACTTTGATTGGTTGATTGTTGATGCCTTTTCCTAAGGAGCTTTTATGATGTAGTCATGTTATTTCTTAATGACTTTTTAAGGAAACTTCACCCACTTTTGTTGGCACAATTATAGGTCTTTATGTCATATTTATAGGTCCCTAATTGGTAAATGTTGATTGACTTGTAATGTGTTTTAATTGAACATGAATTGCTTCTTTGATTTGCTTCCCCTTCTTAGGTCTCTTGAGGACATTCTTTTACTAACTTTTATAGAACTTGAAAATCAAATTGAATGTGTTTTAGCTACTGACTTATAACATCTTTGATCATTCCCATTTGACTTCTAATCCCTTCTCATTTGTTGGAAGTTGTATGAGTTATAAATGTTGCACCAATGTTAAAATTTGTGTTCATTTGTGTGTTTGTCTAATATGCCATGACATGATGCATCTAACCCACATCTCAATACATCTTACATGACTTCTAATACTGACCTTAACTTGCATAAGGCATAATGACGCATAATTGCATTCCATGTTTCATAAAATACAACTTGACTTACATATCTCAATTGAACTTTGTTTGCTTAGTTGTCTAACTCTTTCATGTTCCATATTTTCCCAACTCTTGTAGGCTTTGGACATGACCTATTAGGGGTCATTAGGTACTGACCTTAGCTCACTCAACATGTGTATGCACCCTTCACACTTCTCTTTTATTTGTGTCACAAGTAGCTAACTTCTAGGACTTACTTGAACATTGTTTTGGGTTTGCCTTGCTATAGCTTATGAAACTTGAAATGTTGTGAACTTCTATGTTGATTGAGAGTTGTTTTATGCATCCTTAACATGACATCACTTCTGACTTTATACCATACCATAGATGCATTCATCCTCACATGTCTTTTGCATAAGCACCAATTGTATGTTGCATCCTAGTTGACTATACTTGTGCACAACTTGCTCAACTATTGTGAATGCTTTAATACATGACTCCCATGTTAACCCAATGACATTTACACACATCAATACACCTTATTCACTTCTGACTTTGAGGAATACTCATGTTTTACTCCACTCTTCTCCCTTAGTTTGTGAACAATTTGAAATTGTGTGGTGTTTTAGTGCTTAGGTTGACCTAGTTTGATTTCTTGTGACATGTTAACATAAGTAGAAGTTAATTAGAGATACTTACTAACCTATGCATGTTACTTCACTCTTAGAACTCATCTCGCATTGTTTATAGTTGTATGTTGCATCTAGCACAAGTATAGGACACCTAGTCTTAGTTTAGGAACTTAATGCATAACTTTTTAATTAATTGGTAACTAGTGCTTTTGATTTACCTTCTTTTAATCAAGGTTGCTTAGCTTGGCTTATGAGGTAAGGTACTTGAGTACATGATTACTCAACTCTTCTTTCATCTTTTTCATTTGCTTTCTCTCATTCTTTCATTTGTGGATTGTGTGATATAATGCTTGTTTGTATAACTCTTTCACACCCCTTTGGGATCTTAGCTTAACCTTAATTTTTTATTAAGGTTAAGGTAGGATGAGCATTAGGTAATGCAATCCCTACTTGTCCGTCTAGGTAGAAGTTACTTCTTTCCTCTTCTTAACTCAACCCCTAGGACCAACAAATGCATGCTAAGATTAGGACTACAATTAGTCTCCCCTTAGATTTTCTTTTCAACTTGAGTCTCTTCTCTCATCTCAAAACAAAATCAAAAACACGTAATAAAGACAACAAGTATTGTACGCCATGAGCCTTAAGTACATGGGAAATGAAAGGAGGAGGGCCTCTCTTCGCCTTTCTAGAGTGCTTAGCATACGTCCTGTTGGGGACGACCATGCGACGCATTCGTTCCTATGTCATAGACTTTAGTGCAATATGAGTTACAAACAATAAATCAAAACACTTGTTTCTAAAAAAACAAAAATAAACAACCGTCTTCCTTCAGGATTCTCTTCTCATCTCCCTCACTCTATTCGTAAAGGATGCGTCATTTTCGTTCTACCACAAATAGGTAAATGCGTAAGACTCCACAACAAGCGGCAACACCTAAACTGCTAGAACGCGAACGTTGGCGTATTCCACTAAAAAACACAAACAAAGCAGGGTCACCCTTAGTGAGGGAAACTACGTCACTCTGATTCTCCATTGGTTAATGGAGATACGTAGGCAGGAGATCGTGCAAGATCTCTTCGAGCACAACCTTATTTATCAACCTCTTTGTTTCTCCTTTCTTTTCTACCAATTCTGACAGGTAGTAAGAGCACCCTTCCTTTTATCGTAAGTCCGCCTTCGGCCCGTGATCCTTTTGTCTCCCTTTAGCAACCCGTAGTAGTTCGAACTACTATTGCTCTGATTTCCTCTCTCTGGTTAGATTGAGGATACGTAGCCACGAGACGTCGATGTCTTGGCGAGCAAACTTCCCCCACAATCCCGTAGTCCTCCGAACTACGTTGACTCTGACTTTCCCGCTCCCGAGGGAATACGTAGGCCTAGGACGGCGATGTCCTAACGAGTCACTTCTTTTCTTTTCCCTTTCCTTCCATTTCCCGTTCCAGTTAACAGTTGAGCTTCATATAACCTACACCCTTTGATCGATAACAACAAGCGTGGATCCCATCGAGTACGATGGACGCGAGGGGGTGTTAATACCTTCCTCTCGCGTAACCGACTCCCGAACCTAGGCTATGGTTGTGATGACCATTCCTTTCCATTTGTTGAGGTTTTCTTCGATCGTTTCCTTTCCATGTGTCGGGATAAATAACGTTCGGTGGCGACTCTTCTGTTCTTTTCCGCCGGTTAATTTTCACAGATGCGACAGCTGGCGACTCTGCTGGGGACTGCTGATACCTGGCTTGTTAGGACTCCCCAGCAAGCTGGCGACTCTGCTGGGGACTTTCCCATCCCTAAGCGAGTTAATCCTAGCGCTTGCCTGTTTTCGATTTTAGGGTATTTATCTGTTTACTTTACTCACTTTATTTATGGCATTGTTACGTGTTTACTGTTTTATTATATATTATATGCTAGACTGTGCTGGATGTTTCTGTTTGGTGGGCAGGGTGATCTTAGAGATAAGCCCACTACCCAGGCATGAGTATACACATAGGATTTAGAGTGGATAGTCATGTCACTTGCGTGGTGGTGACCACGTGTAGTGTTCACGAGACCCACAGCCAGACGAGGTTCTTCTAGGAGATATCTGATACTGCATGTTGATGCAGGCCATTGGATATTCCCTTGATGAGCTGTCGACTCTGGTGACCATTTCCCAAGAACTCAGCGTAGGCACTCCTTCAGGGAGCGATAATGGCAGACCAGAAATGGAAAACCCATTACGTATCCTGCCGAGGACCCGAAACTAGGAACTTGCTATAGGATGACCTTATTTTTGAGGGAATCAGTGGACGACCTATTTGTTTGGTGATAATGTTGTACCCATCAGGATGAACGTATTATTTGCTTCTCAAATCGAGGATCCGAAACTGAGGATCCCGCGTTTTAGAACCCACATGTGAGAGGGGATGGGTGTTTACAGGTTTGCAGGTAACTTTGACCTTCCACATACCCGATTCTATGGTTTTCTTATTGAAACAGTTGATCTTATCGTATCCAGCCTGGTGTTACTAAAACAGCTCAGCACAGACACCTATTATTCACACAGTTCAGCACAGCAGTTATCCAGATTATGTGGCAGCTTTCATCTCATGTCTTTGCATACATGACATCATATCAGTTCAACATACATGTTCTGTTATTCCCGAGGATCTTAGCTTTGAGAATTGTTGTTGAGCATTCCATTTAGTTCTTGTGGTTTATTTTCTTTAAACTTGAACCGAAGCAGAAAGATTCCTTGGAAATAACCGAACATGTCATTTGCATACATCCATGCATACATGCATTCATAACAGGTGCTCAGAGGCAGATTCCTCATTCTGATTTGGTCTTCTATTCAGAATTGCCAACTTTAATTCTTCCCACTACTCAACTTCTGACGATCAGAGTTCAGTTATGGAACAGATCTGTGTAGAGTTGGCTGAGATGAAAGTTCATATTAGGCATTTTATGGTGGACGTGCAGGCATTATCTCAAGGTCAACAACTATTGAGAGAGGAAGTCAATCATATGAAGACTCGGATGAGCCTGGTTAAGGAAATCTTGAATGTGATGTTAAGGAAGGAAAGCAATCATGTGCCCGTTTCCATAATAGAAATTTTCACTCCTCCCATCTCTTTGGAATCTCCTTCAAACCATGAAGCACTTTGTGGATCTCTTCCACAACCTTGCGGTTTCTGGAATTTCTTGTCAGCGGCTAGTTCCCATTCATCAAGTGAATTCAAGGGGTAACTCATGATTATCATTCGCAACCTGTACTTCTAAGGGCTTCTTCCCAACAACCGTTGTCTGTTCCAGGTAATGATAATCAGATGTTCAATCAGAATCGGTATCATCTGAATGCTCATGCAGGTCATCAGAAGCATAGGAAACCAACAAGGGAGGTCGAAACAGTTCATGTGCCTCATATCCAGTTGTCCCCTCAATTGCTCGAGCTTTCATTGGGGGAAACCAAGCGATTAGTTCCGATTATTTCTCCTTATCCTGTGGGGATTGATCCTGATGCCTACTATGACTACAATTCTGGGGAACCTGGGCATTTAATTGAAGATTGTAAGTCATTCAGAGACAAGGGTAAAGACAAGGTCCAGGATCTGATTGACTCCAAGACTATTGTGTTCACACCAGAAAAAGGTGGGAATCAGGCACCAACCTAGTAATAGAATGAACATCCAGACTGCTGACTGCTGAAAGTCCCCAAGATCAAAAAGTCCAGACGGAGCCAAGTCTCCTCAACGATGGCAAGTTCATGTTTCTTTACTGCATCTTCATATGTAGCTTTCATTTGTTTGTTTAAACATTGTTTGCATGTAAGAACTTGTTCGTTTTTTAAATGACAATCATAATACAATGAACACGTTTTTCTTGAAGTAATCCATTCATGATCATTCTTAAATGTTTATGTGCTTTGCAATACTGACTTTCTTGCTTAAACTCTTTGAGGGAGGATGATGATTTGAAAATGCAAAAATCTCCAGGGGTGTGCTTTTGAATAGAATTATGTTGAGGATGTACATGCATTGTTTCAAATCCCCAAACACTGGAGATATAAGGGAGATAGACCCTCGTTAACCCCTTTAAGCCTTGAAGTAGGAGTTTCTTTTCGTACGAAAAAACCCTCACACTTAACCCAGGGGCAGGGTAGGCGTCAGTTAGTTTGATCGAGCATTCAAATCTCAAAAGGAGTGTGCATCTGAGGATCCATTACTTTTTATTCCACCATCAAGAGGTCAAGAGATGTGAAACTATAATGGTTATCCATCAGCAATCAAGGAGTGAGGCAGTCACAACCATTTCAAACAAGTCAGACAAAACAGTGTCACACTATTTGCTCAAAAAAGAAGAATCAAAAGAAAAAGAAAAGAAAGAAAGCCTGCTAAGTCAAAACTTGAAAACAAGAGACTTAGGCAAAAGTTAGGGAATCCCGCTAGACTTCAAAATCTAAAGATTCAAAAGAATCAGTCCAGGTAAAAATTAGGGATCAAAAAATTAAAGAATGAGAAAGTGAAAAACAAAAGGATTACAAAAGAAAAATCCTCGAGCAAGAACAAAGTCGTGTGACTACGAACAAAAGACAAAAGGGGTGACTGTCACTCCAAAACCTCATTAGGTTTCAAACCATCAGTTGCATGGGTTTCTTAAAGATCATAACATCTTTTTGAGAGATGAGTGCTTGTGCCAGATTAGCTGAACGTAGGAATGGAGAACATCACGAAGAGTGGGTGGGCACCGATAAACTTTGAGCCTATGAATCCTTTTTTTTCTAAAATCCGTGAACCAGGCCACGTTACAACCCTCAAAAGTCCTAATGGAAACAGGGTTCATTCTGAAGGCGTACTCTGATGAGATAGCATTCCTGACTCCCATGAGTGATGCTAAAAGATCTTGTTGGTATTGCATGTGGATGTTTTCTTTCATTCAAAAAATCAATGTCGTATTCTAAGTAGTGATTCGCTCACGTAGCTTTGCGACATATTTTCAATAAAGAACTTCAAGATTAACATGTGTGTTGCATTTGAATGATCATTCTCAGAATAAATATTTTCTGCTTCCATACATTTGTGTGACATCAAAGAAGCTTACAAGATGAACATCAGTCGAGAAGCTTGATCATGCCAAGTTGAGATGCTTGAGACTCCAGAGGACATGTTGCTGAAAGACTATGTGGGGGCAAAGGCATTCCCAGCCAGTTGTGTTGAGATGTAACCAATCCGGGGCAATCACATCGAGAAATGTCTTTGAGGTTCAGCCAATCAGGGACAATCACGTCGAGATTCGATAAATCTCTCCAAAAGCAGTGTAATCAAGGGCAGTCACGCCGAGAAATCTCTTCAAAGTGTAGCCAAGCTGGGGCAGTCAAGTTGAGAAGGTCTTTTCAGAGAGCGGGCAATCATGGGCAGTCACGTCGAGAAGTATCTTCAAAGTTTAGCCAAACTGGAGGCAACCGCGTTGAGATCCGTTGAATCTCTCCAAAAGCATTTAATATGGGGAAATCAGGTCGATTTGGAAAATCTCTCTAAGATCGGTTAGGGGCAAAGTTTCTTCAAGACTCGAGGCAGACCACCTCAAGAGTACGAGAAGTTGTCCTTTCCAAAAGATGACTAGTCAGAAGCACCTCTCAAAGAGTTTGAAGAGGCTGGGGCATTTTGAATGCTACGTCTTCTGTAAAATCCTCTCGAGGCGAAATTCTTTCATAGAACTTGCAGTCTGGGGCAAATGGAGAATTAAATGAATCATTGTTCACTCATGACGATCAATGGGCAGTTGATCAACTCAGAAGCTTGAAACAGAGGTCATTTCCAGCATGAGGTGTGTTTGATCTCTTTTCTCCAGCAGAATTCAGTATGTTATCTCTTCCCAACAGAGTATCAGGATGTCTCTCCTCTAGCAAGACATCTGGAAGTTTGACTTCCCCAGTGCAGTCCATGGTCATGGCTCTCCCCAAGCAGAAGTGGGTCCCTCAACATGAAAGTTCTTCCTAGAGGTTGTCATCCCCAGCAGTATAGAAGAATTCCTCACTCCCAATAATGTAAAATGATGGAATGTTCCCAAGTAGTTATAAAAAGGGTGGAAAGTCAGAGCATTCTCCTCCTCCAGCATGTCAGATCAATGTGTTGCCTACAATTAAAGTCCAGTGGTTATTGGCAATCCAGATTTATCTTCTTATCTCATGATCAGTATGAAGTTCAGAGGTCATCCCCAGTAGAAGGTGCTTGATCTCAATCTCCACAACAGGTTGTTTCTTCCTCAACAAGAGTTCGCTTGATCTCAACTCCTTAGCAGCCAGGCCAGAAGGTTTTCATTTCCCCAGCGAAGTTCTATGGTTATAGTCCTTCCCCCAGCAAGATCATCATCCCTTACAGTAATCCTCAGCAAGTTTGGCAGTGCAGATCCTAGATTGTGTCAACATTATCCCTAGTTGTGTTGATATTTTCCCACAGAAAGTCGGAAGATCAGATCGATGGTTGTTTCCTCAGCAGAGTTGCTATTGTTATCCCAAGCGGAGTTGCCTTCATGTCCTCACCATTTATTTTGCTGAGGAGCCTCCTTGCATCTTGCATATAGTGATCATTGCATTGCATCCTCTAAAACGCGTAGCATTTCCATTGATATGGAGCATTACGCCATGGAAAATTTAAACATGTGCATACGAAGCATAAGCAATTGGTACTTTATTCGAATACCCAAAAAGGGTTCTATTAGATTGTGTACCCCTAGAGTGAAGGCATAGCCAGTTCCCCAGCAGTGACTTCAGACAAACCTGAGGGTCGTAGAACTGTTGCTCTTAGCCTTCGTTATTTGTTATCCCCAGTAGAGTTATCCTGTATGGTATATTCCCTACCTATTTGTTAGGCCACCTTCGGCTGGTCTTTCCTTTCGAGTCTGCCTTCGGCCGTTCTCATTTTCTTTGATTGTTAGTCCGCCTTCAGCCGGTCTTTCCTTTTGAGTTCGCCTTCAGCCGTCCTCGTATCCTTTATTTGAGAGTCCACCTTCGGCTTGGTCTTTCGTGTCAAGTTAGACTTCGGCCATCCTCGTCTACTCTATATGTTAGTCCGCCTTCGGCCGGTCTTTCCTTTCAAGTTCGCCTTCGGCCGTCCTCGTATCCTTTATGTGTTAGCCCACCTTCGGCTTGGTCTTTCGTTTCGAGTTCGCCTTCGGCCGTCCTCGTACCTCTTGTTGTTAATCCACCTTCGGCCAGTCTTTTCTTTCGAGTTCGCCTTCAGTCGTCCTCGTATCCTTTATGTGTTAGCCGACCTTCGGCTGGTCTTTCCTTTCGAGTCCGCCTTCGGCCGTTCTCATTTTCTTTGATTGTTAGTCCGTCTTCGTCCGATCTTTCCTTTCGAGTTCGCCTTCGCCCGTCCTCGTATCCTTTGTTTGAGAGTCCACCTTCGGCTTGGTCTTTCATTTCGAGTTCGCCTTCATTCGTCCTCGTCTACTCTATATGTTAGTCCGCCTTCGGCCGGTCTTTCCTTTCGAGTTCGCCTTCGGCCGTCCTCGTATCCTTTATGTGTTAGCCCACCTTCGGCTGGTCTTTCCTTTTGAGTCCGCCTTCAGCCGTTCTCGTTTTCTTTGAGAGTCCACCTTCGGCTTGGTCTTTTTCGAGTTCGCCTTCGGCCGTCCTCGTCTACTCTATATGTCAATCCACCTTCAGCTGGTCTTTCCTTTCGAGTCCGCCTTCGGTCGTTCTCATTTTCTTTGGGAGTCCACCTTCGGTTTGGTCTTTCGTTTTGAGTTCGCCTTCGGCCGTCATCGTCTACTCTATCTGTCAATCCACCTTTGGCTGGTCTTTCCTTTTGAGTCCACCTTTGGCCGTTCTCGTTTTCTCTATATGTTAGTCCACCTTCGGCTTGGTCTTTCTTTTAGAGTTCGCCTTCGGCCGTCCTCGTATCCTTTATGTGTTAGCCCACCTTCAGCTGGTCTTTCCTTTCGAGTCTGCCTTCGGCCGTTCTTGTTTTCTTTGATTGTTAGTCAGCCTTCGGCCGGTCTTTCTTTTCGAGTCCGCCTTCGGCCATTCTCGTTTTCTTTGAGAGTCCACCTTCAGCTTAGTCTTTTGTTTCGATTTCCCCTTCGGTTGTCCTCGTCTACTCTATATGTCAATCCACCTTCAGCTGGTCTTTCCTTTCGAGTCCTCCTTCGGCCGTTCTCGTTTTCTCTATATGTTAGTCCACCTTCGACTTGATCTTTCTTTTCGAGTTCGCCTTCGGCCATCCTCGTATCCTTTATGTGTTAGCCCACCTTCGGCTGGTCTTTCCTTTCGAGTCCACCTTCGGCCGTTCTCGTTTTCTTTGAGTGTTAGTCCGCCTTTCACCGGTCTTTCTTTTCGAGTCCGCCTTCGGCTATTCTCGTATCCTTTGCTTGATCCAACTTGGGTTGATAGCCAATTATCCGCAGAGACCACCTTCGGTTGACATCTGCCCAGAATTAAAAACATATTACCACACATTTTCTTCTACCCACAGAGCGTAAATTTTCTGGTTCTTCCGGTATTCAATCCCTAATCACCTTAAATGTT
The DNA here is from genome assembly GCA_022829125.1 of Lathyrus tuberosus. Taxonomy (NCBI): domain Eukaryota; kingdom Viridiplantae; phylum Streptophyta; class Magnoliopsida; order Fabales; family Fabaceae; genus Lathyrus; species Lathyrus tuberosus. The sequence continues at coordinate 2,762,026 of JALAZF010000041.1, read as the reverse complement.
TGACAGCCGCTGCTCTCATCCCTTCAGGTCCATAGTTGATTGAATAGGGGAAGCTGTAGTACCCCAAAATTTGTCGTCTTATTTATTACCTAATAACAATGGCTTTTGTTTCGCATTCATCTGCATATCCATTAGGTCAACTCATATTCATTCATTTGCATTTCATTGGGATCTTGAGACATGGGATCAAAGCATATTTCTTGAGATCTATGGTTTTCCCTATCTCAAGGCATCAAGTGTATCTCCTTCAAGTTTTTTTTTTCTCAAGAGTATCAGGTCACTTATCCTTCATGGTTCACTTAAAGCAAGTGGTTCAGGTTTTGTATCTTTTGTGCGAATTGGTTGATATTCATCAATTGAAGATGGTGGTTAGAGTTCATGGCGAAGGCATATTGGTATTCATGGTGCAAGAGATCAAGTTAAGGATTCATATTATGGTCAAGGCTTGTTTCTTGTTACTTGTAATGCAAGCTAGCATGGATTTGAGATTGAGGTTGGGAGATTCACTGATAATGCGAGGTTGATTTGTCAAGAGTTGATATATAGATTTCTGGAAAGCTGAGGTACGAGTTCACTAAGCCAAGTCCAATTGACCATCTACATATACCCCCCTCTATGTCGTTATTCATTTCAATATCCATTCATCCCATTTCTATGTCATCCTTGTATGTACTTTTAACTAACCAATTCAAAAACCATCTCATTTACTAATCCACATCTATTCTTGTTGATTCAGTTTAAACCCATTTCTTGGTATCCATTTTAAAACCAAAATTATATTACCATTGTCCAAAATTCAATTCCAACCAAAATCCACATCCATTTCTATAATCATTCTTTCATCCATATTAAACCCATTTTCCAAGTTCATATCCTTTTTGATCCAAGTTCTATGTTTAAACCAATGTTAATGTTGTCGAGCATGGGGTTTTTACCATTGACCATACACTAGAGGTAACTTTTAGAGCAAGAGAGTTAAGTAAGATGCATGGTGCGTTGGCTGATGCAAATGGCATTGAGTTTATCAAATACTTGCAAGGATTTCACGTGTATGTGGAGTTGGATTTTCAAAATGTGGTGGACCACTAGCCCGATTGACTACTCCACCTCCTCGTCTTGCTGACTTTAACCATTCTAGTGAAATGTTTGAAAAAGACATGGATGTGTGGCAACAACGAGTTAGTAATTATTGGAAGCTGCTAGGCAATAAAATAAAGCCAGACACAGTTTGTAATGTGATGGACATGAAGGCGAGTTTAAGTTCTTTCGCAGCTGCTTTGAAGGACAGAGATGTTTGGGTTATGAATGTAGTACCTGAAAATGGGCCAAACATACTCAAGATTACATGACATAGGGCTTTTGGGAATAGTTCACAACTGGTGTAAAGCATTTTCAACACACCCTCGCACTTATGATCTACTCCATGCATGGACTATATTTTCTGACATCTTTGAGAAAGAATGCAGTGTCGAGGATTTATTGATTGTGATGGATAGAATGCTGAGACCAAAAGATTTCATAATTATTCGTGATAAGCAATCAGTAAGGAAGCAAAAAGAAAATTAACAGAATATTTTTTAGCAGAAAAACTTCCTTAACATTTTTCTAACAAAACTCTAACTTCCATAACAGAAAATGAGTCCCAGCTAACCTAAACGTCCTAACCGAAAATTCACAAGGGGATAACCGAATTCATAACTGAATTCATAAGGGAATCATAACAGAAAACTTCTAACAGATTCCTAACCAAATTTCAATAACAAAACTCTCAACAGAAAACTCCAACGGAATTCTAACGGAAAAAAATCTAAAAGTTTCTAACAGAAGTTTTCTTCGCTTCTAACAAGTCATAGCAGTGAAACAAAAAACTCCTAAAAAAAAAGAACTCCCAAGAGAAATCGTAACCAGTTTTGGGGAAGTCGTCTTCATCAACTACAGAGGCTCCATCAATCTTCTCATCATCGTCATTCCTTTTCAGAAAGCAACGTCAGAATTTCATCCTTGCACCTGGTTCTCTGCAGAATTTTCTTCCATCTCCGATCCATCAAGCTTCAATCGATTCTGCCGCATTCCTAACCTTCGTCTTCACACGGCCAGCTTCAACGAGCTTCTCCCAACCTTTCCACTCCGTCTTTAACGCATCGCCAAGGGACCATCAAGGAATCGGTAACCTGTAAAATCAGTGTTTAACACACAACGAACAATCGTCTTCTTCAATTCATCAATTGGACAACTCTTGACATCTTCATCTAGAGATTAAAACAACTAATTCAAGACCAGAAAGAAGAGGAAGAAATTAGCAAATTGAAAGAAGAACGAGTTCACGACACTAATTCAGAAACGCGTAGAAGAATTGAAGAAGAAGAAGTAAGAAAAGGAGAAGTGACATACCGAGCGTATCGCCGTCAGTATCGTCATCAAGGTACGCACATTCTTATCCCTTCTTGTAGTTGTGGCTTTGAACTTAGAGTTCATCGTGGTTTATCTTGGCCGAATTTCATTTAATTCCTCTTCTTTTATGTTCTCGATCCCGTGGTTTGAGGAGTTTTTTTGAGAAAATCGTCCACAGATTTAGAACGAGGGTAAGATTTCAATGGGGGTTCATGTAGAAAGTTTGAGGTTTGGCGGTGGTTGACCGGAGGAGGACGGCAGAAGCCACCGCCTTCTTCGGCGAGATTAGGGTTCTTGTAACTTAAATTGCAGAGAGAGGAATGGCGTGAGAGAGATAGGTTAGTGAGAAATAATTCATGTTGCTTGTTTTATAGGATTTTTCCACCGTGTGTGTTTTAGATGAGAGGATAAGGTGGTGATTATACCCATTCCGGCGATGACATGTGGTGCCTCAGGGGACACTTGTCATCGTCTGGTGATTCCCCTCCATTTTATCACGCGTGCTCCCCCATGGTTGTTATCGTGTACCCACGCATCCAGTCATTTGGATTGATTCCCTAAGATAGATCAGAGGGATCAGAGTAATTGCTAGATAGTGAAGGATCACTGTGTCCCCTCCGCCCTTGAGTTTTGGGCCTAATTACCAGTGTTATACGCAACCCCTTGACTGTGGGCCAAGGGGAGATTTGAACTGGCTTTTTACTAATTGTGCACCCCCGACTTCATTTCTTGCATTTTAACTTCTTTTTTTACATGCTCAAAATTCATTTTATTAAAAATAGTCTTGAGTGCGTAAAAATTCCCAATTAATTCATGAGACTTTATGCATGTGTCAAATAATTTTTGACATTCTTTATTTTCACTTTGGATCTATTTTGATATTTTTTCAGTAATTTTATTTTGAACATGTTCATTTGTTTATACCCTTTGCTATATGCCCCATAAAATATTTTCTACAACCTGTTTTAAATTGAATTTTTCCACACAAATTGAAACTTAGGTTTGAAACATGTTAAGGGACTTTACCTAATTTTTTAGGATTTTTTAACCCACTTTTGTTTGTTTTTTTGGTGTCATTTTGTGAATACATGTTAGGTGACTAAGTGAATTGTTAGGTTTGGTTTGGGCATGATAAAAAACAAATTTTGAGCCTATCTTTTGGCTATGCATAACCACTGACTTCATGATTAGCTTTAATTGTTTGCCCTAATTTTTTAGGACTTCTAATCCCATTTTTTGTTTGCTTAATACTACTTTGATTAGTTGATTGTTGATGCCTTTTCCTAAGGAGCTTTTATGATGTAGCCATGTTATTTCTTAATGACTTTTTAAGGAAACTTCACCCACTTGTGTTGGCACAATTATAGGTCTTTAGATCACATTTATAGGTCCCTAATTGGTAAATGTTGATTGACTTGTAATGTGTTTGAATTGAACATGAATTGCTTCTTTGATTTGCTTCCCCTTCTTAGGTCTCTTGAGGACATTCTTTTACTAACTTTTATAGAACTTGAAAATCAAATTGAATGTGTTGTAGCTACTGACTTATAACATCTTTGATCATTCCCATTTGACCTCTAATCCCTTCTCATTTGTTGGAAGTTGTATGACTTATAAATGTTGCACCAATGTTAAAACTTGTGTTCATTTGTGTGTTTGTCTAATATGCCATGACATGATGCATCTAACCCATATCTCAATACATCATACATGACTTCTAATAATGACCTTAACTTGCATAAAGCATAATGACTCATAATTGCATTCCATGTTTCATAAAATACAACTTGACTTACATCTCTCAATTGAACTTTGTTTGCTTAGTTGTCTAACTCTTTCATGTTCCATCTTTTCCCAACTCTTGTAGGCTTTGGACATGGCCTATTAGGGGTCATTAGGTACTGACCTTAGCTGACTCAACATGTGTATGCACCCTTCACACTTCTCTTTTACTTGTGTCACAAGTAGCTAACTTCTAGGACTTACTTGAACATTATTTTGGGTTTGCCTTGCTATAGCTTATGAAACTTGAAATGACATTTACACACATCAATACACCTTATTCACTTCTGACTTTGAGGAATACTTATGTTTTACTCCACTCCTCTCCCTTAGTTTGTGAACAATTTGAAATTGTGTGGTGTTTTAGTGCGTAGTTTGACCTAGTTTGATTTCTTGTGACATGTTAACATAAGTAGAAGTTAATTAGAGATACTTACTGACCTATGCATGTTACTTCACTCTTAGAACACATCTCGCATTGTTTATAGTTGTATGTTGCATCTAACACAAGTATAGGACACCTAGTCTTAGTTTAGGAACTTAATGCATAACTTTTTAATTAATTGGTAACTAGTGCTTGTGATTTGCCTTCTTTTAATCAAGGTTGCTTAGCTTGGTTTATGAGGTAAGGTGCTTGAGTACATGATTACTGAACTCTTCTTTCATCTTTTTCATTTGCTTTCACTTATTCTTTCATTTGTGGATTGTGTGATATAATGCTTGTTTGTATAACTCTGTCACACCCCTTTTGGATCTTAGCATAACCTTAATTTTTAATTAAGGTTAAGGTAAGATGAGCATTAGGTAATGCAATCCCTACTTTCCGTCTAGGTAGAAGTTCCTTCTTTCCTCTTCTTAACTCAACCCCTAGGACCAACAAATGCATGCTAAGATTAGGACTACAATTAGTCTCCCCTTAGATTTTCTTTTCAACTTAAGTCTTTTCTCTCATCTCAAAACAAAATCAAAAACATGTAATAAAGACAACAAGTATTATACGCCATGAGCCTTAAGTACATGGGAAGTGAAAGGGGGAGGGCCTCCCTTCGTCTTTCTAGAGTGTTTAGCATACGTCCTGTTGGGGATGACCATGCGACGCATTCGTTCCTATGTCATAGACTTTAATGCAATATGAGTTAAAAATAATAAATCAAAACACTTCTTTCTAAAAAACAAAAACAAACAACCGATTTCCTTCGGGATTTTCTTCTCATCTCCCTCACTTTATTCGTAAAGGATGCGTCATTTCTGTTCTACCGCAAACAGGTAAATGCGTAAGACTCCACAATGAGCGGCAACACCTAAACTGATAGAACGCTAACGTTGGCGTATTCCACTAAAAAACACAAACAAAGCAGGGTCACCCTTAGTGAGGGGAACTACGTTGCTATGATTCTTCATTGGTTAATGGAGATATGTAGGCAGGAGATCATGCGAGATCTCTGTGAGCACAACCTTATTTATCAACCTCTTTATTTCTCCTTTCTTTTCTACCGATTCTGAAAGGTAGTAAGAGCACCCTTCCTTTTGTCGTAAGTCCGCCTTCGGCCGGAGATCCTTTTGTCTCCCTTTAGCAACCCGTAGTAGGTCAAACTACGATTGCTCTGATTTCCTCTCTCTAGTTAGATTGAGGATACGTAGGCACGAGACGGCGATGTCTTGGCGAGCAAACTTCCCCCACAATCCCGTAGTCCTCCGGACTATGTTGACTATGACTTTCCCGCTCCCGAGGGAATACGTAGGCCTAGGACGGCGATGTCCTATCGATTCATTTCTTTTCTTTTCCCTTTCCTTCCGTTTCCCGTTCCAGTTATCAGTTGAGCTTCAGATAACCTACACCCTTTGATCGATAACAACAAGCATGGATCCCATCGAGTACGATGGACGCGAGGGGGTGCTAATAACTTCCTCTCGCGTAACCGACTCCCGAACCCAGGCAATGGTTGTGATGACCATCCCTTTTTCTTTGTTGAGGTTTTCTTCGATCGTTTCCTTTCCCTACGTCGGGATAAATAACGTTTGGTGGCGACTCTTCCGTTCTTTTCTGCCGATTGATTTTCGCAGATGCGACACTATCCTTCTTGGCATTCCTTCTCTATTTGCTCCTTATTCCTTGTTGAAGATTAGTTTGAATCTCCAACAACTTATATAGCAGTTGTAGAAGACTAGCCGTTGGAAGAGATAACTTGTACAAGTTGTAACACCCCAAATTTTTCTCGTAGATGTTTTGATGTTTTATTTGTTGAATATTCCTTTTTATGATGTTCAATTGTTGTATGTTGGTGGGGTATGTGTCCTTAAGTGAGGAGTAAAAGAAATATTGGAGGGGAATTAATTAATTAGCCTATATGGGGGAATTGATAATTTAATTGGAATTAAAATAGTAAACAGAATAATAGTTTCATATAATTATTTAATTAAATGAAAGAAAGAGATGTGTAGAGAAAATAAGGACAAAGTGGTATTATCAAGGTTGAGTTGAGGGCATTATAGGAAAAGCCTGATTGGGAGAATATTTCTTATAGAAAAGAGGAAAAGTGAGAATAGAGAACTAGTTTCAATTGTACGTGAAAAGTTTGGAGAAAAAGGAGAAAAGGCTAGGGCAAGGAGAAAGCAAGAGAGCATCCATCCATAGACTTTGAAGAAAGCAATTTCTAGAATAATTCTAAGGTAAGGGTGGGTAATGGTTTTCAATTGTGATTGGAATGAGAGAAAAATAGAGTAGCGTTTTAGTTTTCTTTTGATTGATGATGAATCTTATGAAATATTTGATGATGAATGTTGAGAAATAATTGATGATGATTTTGTGATGAAATTTGTGTGTCTTTCATGTATGCATAAATTTTGTTTTGATGTGGTTAATGATAATATGCCATTGATTGATGTTTAAAAGTTGTGACCTTAAGTGTGTTAATGGTGATTTAGAGATGATGAATTGATGTTGTAATGTGTTTATTTCCCTTGATTTATGTGTCATATGATATCATATGTTTTGGAATTGTTGGAGGTGAAAACTTGGTGTTTAGGGTCTGTTGAAAGGCTAAAAAATAAGAGAGATCGCACAAATTTGCGTGGAAAAAGTGGTTTTCTGGGCTTTATTTCTGGGCCCATTGTGAATTCCACTCTGGAGCGCCTGGACATAACATCGAAAATTTCAAGGCTCTCAAATACATAGTACAATATTTAATTGATTCAAAAGCCATCAATTTTACTCGGACTACTCCCAATGTGACTAACAATCCCATGTCGGTTCACACCAATAACCCTTCTGTGAGTATGATTGAGGAATCAAAAGGTAAGAAGTTAGTATCAAATGTGGACAAGATGAAGACTTCTTTTGCAATTGTCAAAGAAAAATTAATGATGAAAGATATTTTCCCTGGATGTACTGCGGATTGTCAATATTGTTTGGAAGATCCCCAAGGTTGTGATAATTTAAAGATGGGTATTCAGAAGTTGTTAGATCAAGGTATCATAGTGGTGGAACAAGTATCGACCGCATAAGAAGTTACCACCTTGGAAATTCCCTATGGTCCAGTGCCACTAGAAATCCCATATGATCAAGTCCGAGTACCACTGGAAATTTCTCTATGATCCGGCGCCATTGGAAATCCCCTGTGATAAGGTCAGCGTGCCTTTGGAAATTCCTTGTGACCAATTTCGCGTGCTGTTGGAGATCTCTTGTGATTATGGTTGGTGTCCTATTGAGATCCCTTGTGGACAGATCCAAACCCCTCGAGAAATTCCTTACGACCAAGTCTTGGTCCCATCATCACTGCCTTCGATTGCTCCTTTGGTAATAACTATGCCCACTCTTTTCCCTTCCGAGAGCACTAAGGCGTTCTCGTGGAATTATGATTCAGCTGTTTACATCCATTGACAAAAGGTAGAAGAAGAGCCTATAAAAGTCAAGAATTTTGTGGAGAATATTGTTGGAACTGGAGGAATAACCCGAAGTGGGAGGGTGTTTGCACCTATACCACCACCAAACAATGACTCAGGAGCTATGGACAAGTCGAAGGGGAAGCAAACAACACTCGAGCAAGGGAAATCCTCTACTCAGAGAGCAAACTCTGGTAATGAAGTTGAAGAATTTCTCCGTATTATCAGAAAAAGCGACTATAAGGTGGTTGATCAGCTCAACCAAACTCAATTCAAGATTTTAATGTTGTCATTACTAATGTGTTCTTCAGCTCATCATGAGGCATTAGTAAAGCTTTTGAAGGCTGTCCATGTTTAACAATAGATCTCTATTATTCAGTTCGAAGGAGTTGTGTCAAACATTACGTCTGGGCATATCTTGAGTTTTAATGATGAAGAAATGCCCCAGAGGGGAAGAACCACAACAAGGCATTACACATATCCGTTGAATGTATTAATGTCATTTTGTCAAGGGTATTGGTAGATATCAAAGAATCCTTTGTCTAAACTAACTATTGAGGGATTGATGATGAAGTCGAGCTCGCTGATAGTAAAGGATTTTGTCATCACATTTTATGTGATGGACATATACCCATCCTACAACTGTCTTCTGGGTCGTCCCTGGATCCATGCTGCTGGAGCTGTGACATCCACCCTCCATCAGAAATTAAAGTTCATGATCAACAACAAGCTTCTTGTCATTGATGGAAAGGAGAATATATTGGCGAGTCATTTGACCTCGTTCCATTATGTTGAAGTGGGGGGGGGGGGGGAGGAGGTACATGAAATCCCTTTTCAAGCTTTCGAGGTAGTAAACGTGGAGATGATCCATGTTGAGAATGAAGAGAAGAAATCAGGAAAGGCTGGATCCCCTATGGTCACATGGAAAGACGCGAAAACTGTGATTGAGGCTGGGCACCCCGAAGGCTGGGGCAGGGTGTTGGAATTGCCCATAAATAAGAACAGAGCTGGTTTGGGATACCCAAACAACCAGGCAGCACAATAGAAGCCAACCTTTGGCAAAGGCAAAGGACACGTTCCTCCACTTGTTTTCACTAGTGGCGGACACCTTGTGGATGGCCATGTCACCTTTGTGGAAGCAGAAGACCACACATCAAGTGGAGTTTGCATGGTGTTTCCAAGGGCTCCAAATCAACAACTCAGCAATTGGATTGTCGTGGAGATACCAGAAGTCACCCTAGAAGAAGAGTAATTTTCCGTGTTTTGTTTTCAAGTCCTATGCTCTGCCCAAGGTATAAGGATTAAGCTTGTACGACCCCCTTTGTTTTCAATCTATGTTTATCATGAATGAAATGAACCTTTTGTATTCAATTGTGTTCCCTATCTTTCGTTTTATATTTTTGTATAAACAAAATGGTAATGTTTTCTTGCATTCTCCTTTTTCATCTTCTTAAAATAAAAGCATAAAAATCATCAATCATGCAGATCCTCTTCGAATTCCATTGATAACGATATTGCTATCTTCCGATATGACTTTGATAATCCAATCTACCACGCTGATGAGGACTGTGAGGAAGATTGTGAGCTCCCTGAGGAGTTGGCCAGATTATTGAAGCAAGAGTCAAAGGTCATCCAACCGCATCAGGAAGCAATAGAAGTCATCAACCTTGGAACTGAGACTGACAGAAAGGAAGTCAAGATAGGCATTACTCTAGAGGAAGTTGTGAAGAGAAGACTGATCGAGTTGCTACAACACTATAAGGACGTGTTTGCTTGGCCTTACCAAGACATGCCTGGACTAGATGAAGACATTGTAGTACACAGGCTGCCTCTCAAAGAAGAATGCCCGCCGGTGAAACAAAAGTTGAGGAGGACTAGACCTGACATGGCGTTTAAAATTAAAGAAGAAGTACAGAGGCAGCTAAACGAAGGCTTCCTGGCAGTATCCAACTACCCCTAATGGGTTGCGAACATCATACCCGTACCTAAGAAAGATGGTAAGTGTAGCTTGGTTTTAGTGACGCGACCACTACTACTTTTAGTGCTACTTTCTAATTTTTATATTTATCCTATGAAGCTTAAAAGGAAGGGGAAATATCTCAAACTAACCCTGCGTGCAAATGTCTTCCTTAACAAATGAAAAGAGATCGGGGATCGGGGGTTGGTTATACAAATGGAAGTTGTTAACACCCAGAGTATCTATAGTAATATATAGGAACCTTTATTTGCATATGTTTCTACTGTTGAATTGCTTGGTTGCTTAAATCCATTTGCTGTTGAATAGGGAAAGTTTCTCCTTTGTGAAAGTTAAGGAAATGTTTTTGTCGTTTTAGGATTTTCTATTGTTTTTTGGGAAGGTGCTAGACCTAAGATTTTTGATTAGTGTGCTAGCTAAGATTTTGCAATCTTATGCCTACGTATTCCCGTAAAGAGATCTGGGGAAATCAAAGCGTTCGTAGTTCCTCCTATTCTATGGCGTCTGTACTTTTGTTTAAAGCCCAAGATTGAAGCTAAAAGAGTGTTTGTGTCTTGTTCAAAGCATAAGATTGAAGCTGAAAGTGTGTTTGTGTCTTGTTCAAAGCCCAAGATTGAAGCTAAAAGTTTGACTGAGAGAATTTGTCATCTCTAAAGGGAGATATATCACCTATTCATCATAAACATTGAAGAATTGATTTATAAAGGGAAGTTGCTTTAACTGGGATGTGTGGAATCCAACAATGCCATATCTTTCTTTATAAGTCTTTACATGCTAAGAGAGGGACATTGACTTGGATGTGTAGAATCCAGAAGTTTGCCACTTACATCACTTAGATGAAAGATAAATTTTAGCCATGATAAAGGAGGGACTCCAGCTTGAATTTTGAATCAACAAGTGTGCCAATTACATCAATTATCTGAAAAAAAAGGTTTAATTGTTTGTTTTGACATGTGATGTATAGAGGAAATTTCCTCCTACAGAGAGTACTCATGGTCTCATCTGTTGGGATGTTCAATTTTGTGCCTTGATCAAAGTCCAAGGTTGAAGCTGACAAAGAGTTGAAAACTGACTCAACTGGGGAAGTATTATATCTGTCTTGTACAAAGCCTAAGATTGAGGCAGACTGGGAAAATCATCATATGAAGCCTAAGAGGAGGCTGACTCTTGCTGAGGATTTATTCAAATCCAAGAGAAGGTCTAAACTATTTTGAGGAATCAAAAGGGAAACTAACTCTTGCTGGAGATTAGAAAAGAGTTAAATTATTAAATTCCATAAGGGTTTTGATTCTTTTGGGGATTTGTTGATAGTAACATGGTTCTGGCTAAGGATTTTAAAGATGAAAGCCAAACCTTGTTGAGGATCAGAAGAGGTTTTAAAGGATAAGCTTGAATGTTTTAGTGGTTTTGACTCTCCTTGTATGAAGCCCAAGAGGAGGCCGGGGATGCTTCTAGGAAGCCTATGGGTCCTTGTATGAAGCCCAAGAGGAGGCTGAGAATTGAAACTTTCCAAGTCTAGGAAGAGTTCAAGAAAGGTTTCACTGGGAAATAATCCTTTCTTTGTTGAACTGTTCTAGGGTTAAAGGGGTTAAAGAAGAGGTTTCATCGGGAAATAATCCTCTCTTTATTGAACTGTTTCAAGGTTGAATAAATTGAACAAAGCCCAAGAGAAGGCTGACTGTATTGGGGAGAAGAATTCCTTTGTACAGGAGGGAACTAGTTGTTTGAACTAACTTATACTGATTGAAAGAATATTATTGTTTGAACTAGTCTAAACTAAGGATGATTTGAATGCTAAGATAAATTTAACAAAATATGTACAAGTATATATATACAGACATGTGAACAAGTATATAAACAAGTATGAATTGAATTGGGAAAAATGGTGGGTCTTATTCTCTGGATAGAGGCCCAGGTGTATTGTGGTTGATTAGATATCTTCTTCAAGATTAGATTAGTATTTTGAAGAAATTGAAGAAAGTTTTTAATTTGAATATGCCTTGATCTCAAGTAAGAGAGAAGCAGAGGTTTTGGATCTTACACTCTAAATAGAGGCCCAGATGATTGTTTGTATCTTGTATAAAGCCCGGGATGAATGAGGCTAAAAGATTTCCTATTTACAAAGGGAGGTGTTGGGTCTTACACTCTATCAGAGGCCCAAGATGTTTGTCTTGTCTTAAAAGACAGAGGATAGTTTTGAAAGAGAAAGGTTTATTTATGTACAAAAGATGAGACTTACACTCTATTAGAGGCCCAAATGATTGTTGTGAAAACAGTGATCGCTCCGTAATTTTGAAAAGTGCGATGGGACTTATACTATAGCAGAGGCCCAAGAAGTGGTTTATTTACAAAGAGGGTTGGGTCTTACACTCTAATAGAGGCCCATGAGTGCTGAAATGAAGTTTGAAAGATTGAATCAAAACAAAACCCTAATTTCATTTTTTAAGATATTTTTCAAAGAAAAATCAATTAAAAAATGTATTATTTATCAAATGAATCCATTAATCATGTTATAAACAATGATTAAGGTTTATGAAAAAGGTATTTTATCCACATGAATATTTAAAACCATTTTGGTTTAAGAAAAGTCAAGAAAAAGAAATCATTTTAAAACATTTAAAACAATTTAAAATAATATTTTTAAATATATTAAAAATATATCAAATAAAAATTACTTTTGTGATTTTTTTGGTGAATAAAATATTTAAAGATGTTAGTGATTTATGTGAAAAAATTCATTTTAAAATAATTAAAATTGATTTATAAAATAATTATTTGAAAATAAAAATAGAAAATATGAAAAATATGAAAAATATGAAAAAAGAGAGAGAAGGATCAAAAAATGGCATGGGTGGGTGTTGAACCCAAGCCCTAGCACACACAAACACACTTAACACGCAGGCATAAACCATTGGGGTGGTGATACATCTTTGTGTCAAACCACCCCCATAAATACATAAGGGTGAAAATGACCTAGGCCTGGCAAGACAAAGGCGCCATGACCTAGTTCTTGCCCAAGGGAGGCCAGATTTTGGGGTATTTGCAAGAAGGTCATAACTTCTTCATTTCTCCATGAAAATGGATGAAATAAAGATGGATCCTACCAAGAATTTCATGAGGAATCCCACAGTGGTCTTAGATTTTTCTAAAAGTTCCTACATTTTAAAAACCCGATAGTGGTTTCAACATAGGCCATAGTTGCAAGTTTTATGCTACATGTTCATACAACCAACAATAATGCTCAATTTTAGTTCAAACACAACAAATATGATATGTATGACATGTTCATGATCAATGTACATCAAAGCAAAGCATAGTTAGACAAGTTCAAGTTTTGAGGAAACTTACCTCTTGAAGTAAATTGAGATCTTTCAAGATAGTTGTTACAGATGTGTCTTAATGCTTTAGACACCTTCAATACACCTTATAGAAGCTAATTGGATGCTTGGAATCAAGGAGAAACCTCTAGATCAGAGTTTGGCCTCTTCTTGCAAAATGAACCAAAGTGGTCAAAATGGTAACTCCCTCAATTGGTGTTACAGTTGAGGAACACTTGTTGGAACAACTTAGGGATGTTATTTGGAGAGTGTTTGAAGTGTTGTTTGGCTTTGAGAGGGACTGAATCAAGACATGTCTTGAAAAATGCAGAAAAGTCAAAATATGAGGTTTTGATGGTTGACTTTCTGCTTTTGGTGATTTGAGATGAAGGTGGGGGTTTGGACACCTCCAATGGATGATTTGTGATGTGTTTGGATGGTTATTTGAGTGGCTTAGGCTCTGGTTTTGAGAATTCCAAGTTTTCTCCTTGGAACTTTGAAACTAGAAGCAAAAGAGGGAGAATAAGAAAACAAGGCTTTGGTATTATTTTGGTGTCATTCAAATGATCATAAATGACTCCTATTTATAGGAGAGCATTTTTTTTTTGGAGGAATAGTGTTGGATGAGGACTCACTCTATTATCCAATGGATTTTGTCATGTAGCCTTTTCTTAAATGCCAAGGTACCAAAGTCTTATCTTGTCTTGACTTCAACCAAATTTGCAGGTTTGAATACTCATGTTTCTTGACTCATCTGGACTGGTTTGTGCCTGATTCATGCCACCTCTATGCATCACTTTAATGCAACTTAACAAAATTGAAATTCAAGGCTTTTGGTAATGATGAATTTGCACATGCTAAGTTGGATTTTTGACTCAATGGTCCAAAGTTGAAAACAACAAGTGATTCATCAAGATTCCTTCTGATCTTGGAAGAGGACAAAGCTTGTAAGATGACAAAATTGAAGATTAAAATCGTGTGGCACAAGTAATGCACAAAATCTGTCTTGAAAAATCAGCTTGATCATGTCATGTTATGAGGCTCAAAACTTCTTGCTCAAGTTGAATCAATGGATGTTCGTGTACTCTTTGGAAAGCTTGTATATCATACTTCAACTTTGATGTTTACATTTGGTCTTGATTCATCTTGGATCATAATGGAAAATGACTCCAAAGTTGGACAAAACATGAGGCAGATTCTGCCTAAAAAAATTGTAAGTGTCAAAGTTCAAAATCTTATGAAACCCTAACTTCAATGCTTCATATCTTAAAATCTATGCATTTTTTTGGGGTACTTCTGCTTTTCAATCTTGTTGTATGTAAGAAGATCTATCATTTGAGCTTTGGGTGGGAAAATGGTTGCTTGGATCACAAGTTATGGTCTTGCAAAGTTAGGTAAAAACCATGTTCCTTCCATAACTTAGTGAAATTTTAAGTTTCTCAAGGTTGCCCTTTTTTCAAGTAACCTCACTTTTCTTGATTTTTCTTGATTGGCCGTGATCTAAATCACAAGTTAACATTGTTCTTGACTTAAAGAGGCCATGTTTACCAAAAAAATCCCGAAAGTCAAACTTGGTTTTGATCACAGTTGACTTTTTATATTAGATGAAACTTAAACTTTGTGATCCTTTATGAAATCAAGTCCTTGGGCTAAATTGAACCTAATGGATGTATTCCAAAGGTGTTTTTGAGTGTCTTGAATCATGTCCCAAAGTTTGAGATCATGCTTTGTTCAAAAGTCAAAGGTATGGTTGACTTTTTCTCAGAAACCCTAGTTTGTGGTCCAGGTGAATTTGAATCCTTGTATTGCTTATGACTTAAGTTCTTTGAATCAATCTAATCTTGTGAATAGATCAATATGATGTATTTTGAGGTCCTTAAAGCATATCTCAAGGTCTTGGATCATTCCTTACTCCAAAAGTCAACTTAGGGACTGAATTAGGTCAAAACCCTAATTCCTAATTTTTGATGGATGCATCCCCTGAGGCTATTTTTAACATATGAATGGACTAATGAGGTTCTTTTGAGCTTTTTGAATCATATATTGAAGTATTGGCTCATGCCCAGATGAAAATTTCTCTTTGGAGGCCTTGGTCGGCTAAAACCCTAATTTGGTGACACTGATGATCTTGAGGCTTAATCAACTTGAAATGTTGCAATCTTGTGCTTGATTCTTGGTGAAGGAAACCTCTTGATCCTTCATGGATGTTTGAGAGGCTTGACAAGTTGAAGATCATGTCAATTCTTGATTGATCATTTTCCTGAATGCTTTGAGAGGGCTTGAATTCCTAATTCTTGGCTAGAGTGAACACTCAACAATCTTTGAGAGGATTCGTGAGGTATGAAAGTACATCCCTATTGTGGTGATGATTTGCACAATGATGTGAAGTATTAGGGTCAAAATTTAGGGTATGACAGATGCCCCTTTTTAATCTTATTGGATCTGAAGGTATGAATGGCGAAGATATTTATACGTTCATGGTAAGAGAGGAGTAAATATCAGAATACCCGAAATTTTGATTGTGGACGTGAATGGTAGCTATTTTTGCTCGTCCATATTTTTTTACTAAGTAATGCTACCTAGGAAATGGTGAAACTTCCCCTCGATCCTGGTCTTCAGCCACAGACCTGGTCTCAATTTCTTTTGAAATAAACCTCCCCTCGATCCTGCTCTTCAGCCATGGAACTGGTCTCAGTTTCTTCTTGTCGAGTTCTTCTCTTGACAAGGAATGCTATTTGGCGATGTAATTTGATTTTGAGGTGTTGATGACTTTCTTGATAGTAGGACAAACTTCTCGAGGAGAGGCTGCCATTTGTCAACTTATCGGGAATTTATGGGGCAAAGACAGACTTCATTGTTTGCCGATTGGTATAGATTTCTTGGGGAATATGATGTCCATATTGCTAAGAGTCTTTTGTTGAGAAGCTTCTGCAGGGGATTTTTCTGAATCTGGGAAAGCAAAATGTTATCTTCAATGGTGAAGAGTGGAGTTCCAAAGGTTTATAACCAAATGTCTTCTTGCCTTTCAGAGGTTCAAGTTATCAAAGGGGTCGAGGACCAATTTCAATCCAGGAATAAACTGGAGAGAGATTGTTTAGACGGGACAATTCCCGATGAGGAAAGAACTCAAACTGGGATTTTATCCTCTCTAAGTGTAGAAAGGAAAACTGAAGGAAAATCTTACATGAGGATCAAACTCAGTGGGGATTTAGAAAGAATATATCCTTTCTTCCTAAGGCTGACAACTCTAATAGAGAGAGGACATTTATCCCTTGGGGATAAACAAAATGAAAGGGATTGAAATATGAGATGCAAAATGAATATGAATATGAACTAATTATGCATGATGTATGTATGAAATGCTTATGCTGACAAAACAGACATGACATACGGACTGGTGTAGTGTGCGATTTAAGTCGGTGACGCGACCACCTTACCGCATTGGTTGGAATTGGGTGCTACTTTTTTATTTCTTATTTATCCTATGAAGCTGGAAAGGAAAGGGAATCTATCTAAAACTAACCTTGCATGCAAATGTTTTCTTTAACAAATGCTGAGAGATTGGGGGGTCCGGGGTCAGGTTATACAAAGGGGAGTTGTTAATTACCCAGTGTATATATGGTTATCCATAGACTTTCTTTGGCGGGTTTAAATACTTTCTGGTGTTTACTGTTATGGGTTGGGAAAATTTTCCTTTGGGAATGTTGAGAGAGTGTTTTTGTTGTTTTTGGTTTTTCTGTTGTTTTTAGTAAGGTACTGGACCTAAAGTTTTTTATTTGTGTGCTCGCTAAGATTTCACAATCTTATGCCTACGTATTCCCGTAAAGATAACAAGGAAATCAGAGCAATCGTAGTTCCTCTTATTCTATGGGAGGAAAGATGTTTGGTGTCTTGTTCAAAGCCCAAGATTGACGCTAGATGAGTATTTGTGTCTTGTTCAAAGCCCAAGATTGAAGCTAAAGGGGTATTTGTGTCTTGTTTAAAGCCCAATATTGAAGCTAAGGGGGGGGGATTGAGAGAGAGAATTTGCCATCTCTAAAGGGAGGTATCTCACCTGTTCATCACAAATTATTGGGAAACTGATTATAAGGGAGAATTACTTTAGCTGGGATATGAGAATCCAGCAATGCCATAATTTCCTTTATAAGGGAGGTGTCCTGAAGGAAGGAACTTTAACTCAGTGTAGAGCAATGCCATTTTTCCTTAGGAATCTTTAATGCTAAGAGAGGGACGTGGGCTTGGATGTAAATAATCCAGAGGCTTGCCACTTACTGCTGTTAGATGAAAGAGGAAGTTTACCAGGATAAAAGAGGGGCCACAACTTGGATTTTTGAATCAACAAGTGTTCCACTTACAGCAGTTATCTGGAATTAGGGTTTTTTTATTATCTGTTTTGATGTGTGATGTACAGAGAAATGTCTTCCTATAGAGAGAACTCTTGATTTTCTCTGAGTGGATGTTGATTTTTGTGTGCCTTGATCAAAGCTCAAGGTTGAAGCTAAAAGGTTGGCTCTACTAGGGGAGTTTTATATTTGTCTTGTACAAAGGCCAAGATTGAGGCTGAAAAAGAATTGACTCTTCCGGCGAAAGTTTTGTCTGTCTTGTACAAAGCCCAAGATTGAGGCTAAAAGAATTGACTCCACTGGGGAGAGGTTTTATCTATCTTGTACAAAGCCCAAGATTGAGGCTAAAAGAATTGATTGAATCAACTGGATAATATGATTTGTCTTGTACAAAGCCCAAGATTGAGGCTAAATCTGCTGAGGAAAGATCATTATACAAAGCCTAAGAGGAGGCTGGTTGGGGAACTTCTTATATGAAGCCTAAGAGGAGGCTAGCTTCTGCTGAGGATTGTTGAAATCCAGAGACAAGTCTAAATTGGGGTATCAACTTTTGCTGAGGATTGAAGAAGAGTTGAAATATCAGATGCCTTGAGGTTCTGATTTTTCTGAGGGTTTATCGGTGGTAATTTGACCCTAGCTAGGGAATTTAGAATGAAAGTTTAAAGATTGAGTTTTAAAACCTATGGAGGTTTCAAACTCTGCTGTTGATTGATGAAGTGATCTAGGTTTTTCCTGTGCTTTTAGGAAACCTGAGGGTTCCTTTGAGATTCAAGAGGAGATGAGACTTTCCAAGTCTACTGGTATGAAGTGGTTGACACTTAGTTAGAGAATGATCTTTGTATGATGCCCAAGAGGAGGCTGATGTTTTAAGGGATGAGAATTAACCCTAAACTGGTCTGATGTTTTGGAATTCTAACTTTCCAGAGGATTGAACTAGTAGAGATGACTAAGTTATGTCCTATACCTGTAAGAGGTCTTTAGGTCCTTATACTAAGCCCAATAGGAGGCTGAGAACTTCTAAGAAGCCTGAGGGGTCCTTGTAAAAAGCCCAAGAGGAGGTTGGGGATGCTTTTAGAAAGCCCGTGGGTCCAAGCCTAAGAAAAGTTCAAGAAAGGTTTCACCGGGAATAATCCTTTCTTTAGTGAACAGTCTAGGGTTTGAAGAAATTCAAAAGAGGTTTCCCCGGGAATAATCCTCTTTGAGGAAATGAATTTCTTGTACACACATTTTTAAGTTGTGACAGTCTTGAGAAATGTTTCACCGGGAATAATGTCTTTCTCTGTTCCATATTGTATAAGCCCAAGAGGAGGCAAGACTGTATCTGGAATTTCCTATGGGGAACTAGTTTTGACTGTGTTGAAAGAGTAACCACCAGTTTGATCTAAACCTAGACCTAGTTGCTGGGGAAAACTCTAAGCAAGTATATAAAGGCATACATATATACATATGAAATATATAAACCAATATGTATAGAAGAAAAAGCAGAACTTACAGTTGTGCAAGCTCCGGCATTGTAACCACAGCTGTATGGTTAGTTATTTAAGAAATTGAAGAAAGTTTTGATAACACTTTGAAATTGAATCTAAATCAAAAAAGAAAGTTGTTTTAAAAGGAAGTTTGGGGCTTATACTCAAGGAGAGGCCCAGATAATTTCTTTTGAAAAGGCGACGACCGCGTTGTAGTTTTGAAAACCACAGAGGGACTTATACAATGTCTGAGGCCCAAATTATTGTATTTACAAAAAGGATTCGGTCTTACACTCTATTAGAGGCCTAAAAGTGTTTGAAAAAGAAGAAAAATGGGGCTTACAACACAAGGGAGGCCCAGATGAAAATTGTTTGAAAATGGCAATCGCGCCGAGATTTTTAAATCGTATCGGGACTTATACAATGCCTGATGCCCAAAAATGGTTTATTTACAAAGGGATGGGTCTTACACTCTACTAAGAGGCCCAAAAGTGTTTTGAAAAAGATTTGTAAGGGTGAAAATAATCAAAACCCTAATTTGATTTTAAAAAAAGTATTTTAATTTAAATAAAATTCAATTAAAATGTTCAAAATTATCAAACATGTGTGAAAAACAAGTTGTGATCTTGGATTAATGTTTGAAAAATCATGTTTTATCCATAGAATGATTTGAAAATCATTTGAATTTGAAAAAATCAAGAGAAAGAAATATTTTTTAATGTTTAAAAACAAATAAAAATTAATTCTTTACAAAAATATCAAATATATAAAATAAATAATATTTTTGTGAAATTTTTTAAGAATAAAATATTTTAACATTTTTGTGAATTTTGAAAAAAAGAATCAATTCAAAAACATTAAAATTCAGAGAGAAATTAATTTTTGAATCAATTAAATAAAATATCAAAAATTCAAATATTCAATTTTTTGAAAAAGGGCACCAAGAAAACATGTTCTTGGTCGCGCGTGTTCTTCCTCCCCAGATTTGCAAAATCCTCCATAACTCTCTGATTACTCAATGAAAACAACTTTTGTAAACATGAAATCCTAAATTTTGCAAGAACACTATGAAATCCTAAACACGATTCATACATAGCAATTGATTGAGGGTTATCAATCTATATACATTCAGAAACAAGATGGTAACACAAAAACACATTTATGATGCATGTAGTATGGAGTTTGAAGGCTTCATGCTTACCTATTGCAGCTGGTGATCGAGCTTGATGATGGAGATGTTACAGATGTGTTGTAAGGACTTGGACAACTTCACAATATCGTATGGAGTTTGTTGAGATGCCTGGCTTTGATTGGAGATGCTTGGATCACCTTGTGGTACCTCAACTGCAACCTTGCCAAAAAGCTTGAGCAAATGAATGGTGACTTTGTGATTCTGATGTTCCAGATGAGTTTTCAGGTCATGGATCACTCATATATGATATATGTGAGGTGTTAGCATGATTGGTTTTGATAGATTTGCTCTCAATTTGAAAACTCGATAGTGACTTCAAGAAGAAGCAAAATCTGGTTTTTGAAATGTGATTTTGAGGAAAGCATCAGTTGCGGTGCTTTGGTGTGCTTAAACTGATCACAAATGAGCTCTATTTATAGTAGAGCAAGTTTGTTTTGCAAGGAATAGTGAATGGCAGCTGGTACAGCTCATTGTGCAATGGTTGCAAAAAGGAATCTCAAGTCTCCTCCAGCCATTGACTTGGGTCAGAGCAGCAGGCCTATGGTCCTCTGCTACTTGAGTTTATCTTGACTCATTTGGTTAATCATGGATGATACATGCCGGCTCTATGCACTCCTTGATTGCTTCATGAAAATTTGAAAGTTTTGGATTTGCAACATTGAATTTCACATGCCTACATGATTATCTTTTTTCTTGGGAGGCTTATGGCTCAAAGATATTTTGCTTTAATCTAATCTCCAATGTTTCTAGAAGGATTACAAGACTTGTAATTGCACAAATTAGCCAATTCGAGCAAATGACCTATAATCTGTCTTGGGAAGAAACTAGTCTTTGATGCCATGTTCCAAGGGTTGTAACTCCCTACTCAAATTGAATTTGGAGATGATCTGGTACTTGTTGGAAAGCTCTCATGACATAATATAACTTTGATGTCCACCAATGGACCTGGTTCAGCTTGGATCAAGGTGAAAAATGACCTCAAAGTTGGTAAAAAATGAAACAGATTCTGACTTTTTGAAAATTTCACTAAGTGTTGGAAAAAGTGGTCATTTTCACTTTTTGTGATTTTGATCAATCCATAACTCAAAATCCATGAGGATTTTGAATGTAATGTAGTTGACACTTTTGAAGTATGTCATGTGAACTTTCATTTGAGCTTTGGATGGAAGAAAAAGGCCTTGGGGTTTGGGAGTTATGACCTTGGAAAGTTAGTACCAAATCCATTTTGTTCCATAACTTAGAAAATTTTTAGTTTCTTATGGTTGCCCCTTTTACAAGAAACCTCACTTTTCTTGATTTTTCTTGATGAATGATGATCAAAACCATACATTAACATTGTTTTTGACTTAGGGGAGCCATATTTGTGAAAAAATTCAAAAAGTCAAACTTGATTTTGGGCACAATTGACTTTTTGTCAAATGAATTCCAAACTGTGTGTTCCTCCATGCAATCAAGTTCTTGACCTAATTCAAACCTAATGGATGGATTCTATAGGTATTTTAGGGTGTCTTGAATCATGCCCCAAGGTTTGGGAGCATGTCTTGGTCCAAAGTCAAAGGTATAGTTGACTTTTTCATCAAAACCCTAATTATGGTCCAAATGAATTTGAAACTTATGAATCAAGCTTCTTGGATCAATCCAGTGTTGTAAATGGATCAATGTGGTGTGTTTGAGGCCCTCAAATCATGTCTTGAGGTCTTGGCTCATGTCTTGCCTCAAAAGTCAACTTAGGGGTGAATTAGGTCAAGAAACCCTAATTCCTGATTTTTGATGAATGCTTCCCCTGATGCAAACTTGACTTGATGATTGGATCCAAGAGGTCCCTTGGAGCATTTTGGATCATGTTTTGAGGTAATGGCTCATGCCCAGATGAAAATTTTCATCTGGAGGCCTTGGTCGACCAAAACCCTAATTTGGTGACACTGGCGATCTTGAGGCTTGACCCACTTGGAATGTTGTAGCCTTGTGCTTGATTCTTGATGTGGGAGACCTCTTGAGCCTTTAT
The DNA here is from genome assembly GCA_022829125.1 of Lathyrus tuberosus. NCBI lineage: Eukaryota > Viridiplantae > Streptophyta > Magnoliopsida > Fabales > Fabaceae > Lathyrus > Lathyrus tuberosus. The sequence continues at coordinate 2,739,673 of JALAZF010000041.1, read as the reverse complement.
GGGTGTTTGAGAGCCTAGAAAAGTTGAAGATCATGTCATTTCTTGATTGATCCTTTGTCCAAGTGCTCTGAGAGGGCTTAAAACCCTAATCTTGATTGTATTGAATGCTCAACAATCCTTGAGGAGATTGAAGAGGTATAATGGTACATCCATATTGTGGAAATGATCCTCACAATGATGGGAAAACTTGTGGTCAAGATTTGGGGTATGACAGATGCCCTTACTTAATCTTCTTGGACCCGAATGTGTGAATGGCGAAGATATTCGGACATTCAGGGTGCAAGAGGATTAAATATCGAAATACCCAAAATTTTGACTGTGGTTACGAATGGCAGTTTGCTTATCCATCTTCTTTTGCTAAGCCATGTTACTTATAAAAAGGGTAAAACTTCCCCTCGATCCTGTTCTTCAGCCACGAAACTGGTCTCAGTTTCTTTTGAAATAAACTTCCCCTCGATCCTGGTCTTCAGCCACGGAACTGGTCTCAGTTTCTTTTGAAATAAACTTCCTCTCGATCCTGGTCTTCAGCCACGGAACTGGTCTCAGTTTCTTCTTGTCGAGTTTCTTTCTTGACAAGGAATGCTATTTGTAGCGGTGTTCATCAAACTTCTCGCCGAGCTATATTAGGGAGACACCATTTTGATGGAAAAAATTTTGAGGTCATACTTGTTGGGGAAACCCATTTGTCTAAGCTGTAGAGGTGCGCAAACTTCTTTGTTGGAGATGCCATTTGTCGACCTACTGGGGAAAAACGAGTCTCTTAAAAGACTGCTTTTTGCTTGGTGAGGTTACATCGTACTTTTCTTCGAGACCTTTTCAGAGAAATGCAATGTGACGTAATCCAATTTTGAGCTGCTGATGACTTCATTGAAAGCAAACTTTTCGGGGAGAAAACCGCCGTATTGCCTAGAGTCTTTGGTTGAGAGGCTTTCTCTGCGGATTTTCTTTAATCCGGGAAAGTGAAAATATCATCTTCAATGGTGAAGAGTGATGTTCTAGAGGTGTCAATCGAATGTATTCTTGCCTTTCAGAGGTTCAAGTTATCAAAGTGGTCGAGGACATGCTCCCATCCAGAAATAAACTGGGGAGAAATTGCTCAGACGATACATTTCCGGATGAGGAAAGAACTGACAACCTTATTGGCGGGAGGATGTTATCACTTGGGGATAAGACTGACCAGAGTGATATTAATGCAACATATGTATGAATATGAATCAATTATGCATGATGTATGTATGTTTATGCTGACAAAACAAACGTGACATACGGACTAGTGAATGAACACGACTGGATACTCGACCAATGCGGGGGATGAAAAGTACCATCGGTTCAAGATAGCAATCATGTCTTGCTTATGAGGGGTGGACCCTACTAGGGGTGAAAGAACCATCAATTGGTCTTAACAGGTAAGAAATCTGTCGGGGATATCAGATGGGACATTACATCTGAAATAGTTGATCCTTCATTCAGGTATACTGGTTTAGAAGGAGTACTTTGATTCTGCATTTTGAGGTTTGATCACTCCCGGAGAAGCCATCAATGTTCCTTTTTGTGTTCAGTTAGTCAAAAAGAATTGCCATCTTTATTTTAAAAGCAGAAGAAAATTTGAAAATTAAATTCATTTTTTTCTTCAAGAATCGTTGATCATGTTAAAAATGTCATTCTGTAAAGTAAAATAAATGAGAATTGCAAACAAAAGCACTAGGGCTCAAATTTTATTTATAGAATGGTAATCAGCTGAATGCGTGATCCCATAGAGCATTTACAAAGTTTAGAAAATGGTAATTTACGGGAAAAGGGCAATATTGAAACATAACGACCGTTATCCTTCTACCAACTTTGAATTCTGGACATCCTGAGCTTCTGTCGAAGATGACCTTGACTGAAGTCTTTTGATGAATGGTGTTACCGCTGGGGATTTAACCTTGTTGGACGTAGTTACTTGCCATGAATCCCTAACTTTTGCCTGGATTGTCTTTTGAGGTTTCCAATCCATCAGGATAATTTTTTTCTTATGTCTCTAATTTTTTCCTGGACCGCCCTTTCGGGTTTTCAATCTATCGAGACGTTTTTTTATTTGTTTAGGCGAAGTATTTCTTGACTACATCAACATTTGTGGGGTAGGTAAACTCCTCTCCATCCATGGTCGCGAGTCTCAAGGCACCGCCTGAGAAGTCTTTCTTGACAACATAGGGGCCGTCATAATTCAGAGTCCATTTTCCCCAGGAATCAGTGAGAAATTATTGTATCTTCTTGAGCACGAGGTCTCCTTTTCTGAAGACACGGGGTCGGACTTTTTTGTCAAACGCTTTCTTCATTCTTTATGGATACAACTGACCATGACATAAAGTTGTCATTCTCTCTTCTTCGATTATGTTCAGTTCATTGTGCCTGCTTTGACACCGTTCAGCTTCTGTTAGCTTAGCTTCCATCAACACCCAGATTAATGGGATCTCTACTTCTATGGGGAGCACTGCTTCCATGCCATATACTAGAGAGAAAGGGGTTGCCCCTGTTGAGGTGCGAACATATGTGCGATAACCGTAAAGAGCAAAGGGTAGTATCTCGTGCCAATCTTTGTAGGTTACAACCATCTTCTGAATGATCTTTTTAATATTTTTGTTAGTTGCTTCTACCGCTCCATTCATCTTAGGCCGGTAGGGAGATGAGTTATGGTGTTCAACTTTGAACTCAACACAAAACTTTTTCATCATCTTGTTGTTCAGGTTAGATCCATTATCCGTAATGATCTGGCTTGGAATACCATAACGGCAGATGAGATTGTTCTTAATAAATCGGACCACCACTTGTCTGGTCACATTGGCGTATGACACTACTTCGACCCACTTGGTGAAGTAGTCAATGGCTACCAAGATGAACTGATGTCCATTTGACGCCTTGGGTTCAATGATGCCAATCATGTCGATTCCCCATATAGAAAAAGGCCATGGAGAAGAAAGAATTTTAAGATGTGTTAGCGGTACATGAATTTTGTCTGCATATATCTGACACTTATGACACTTCCTCATGTACTTGTAGCAATCGGATTCCACTGTCAACCAATTATATCCTGCTCTCAGAATTTTTCTTGCCATTGTGTGTATGTTGGCATGAGTGCCAAAGGATCCTTCGTGAACATCTTTCATCAACATGTTCACTTCTTGTCTGTCTACGCATCTGAGCAAGACCATGTTGAAGTTTCTCTTATAGAGTGTATCACCGTTCAGGAAGAAGTTTCCAGCCAGTCTTCTGAGAGTCTTCCTGTCTTTTCTTGATGCCCCAGGCGGGTATTCTTGTCGTTGAAGGAAGCACTTGATATAGTGATACCAGGGTTTGTTATCCATGACTGCTTCAATTGTGAAGATGTAAGCGGGCCTTTCAAGGCACATAATGTCAATCTTAGGCATGTCGTTCTATTGACTTACACTATCATGGAGGATAGGGTGGCTAATGCATCAGCTATGTGATTTTCTTCACGAGGGATATGATGAAGCTCAATTCTGTTGAAGAATGGTAACAACCTTCCCGCGTAATCTTTGTAGGGAATCAATCCCGATTGGTATGTGTTCCACTCTTCTTTGATCTGATTGATAACTAGGTCTGAGTCTCCATACACATCCAAGTTCTTTATCCTTAAGTCGATAGCTTCTTCGAGACCCATGATACAAGCTTCGTATTCGGCCTCGTTGTTTGTGCATTTGAATGTTAATCTGATAGTGAAAGGAATATGGGTACCCTGAGGTGTTACGATGATTTCCCCAATTCTGTTTCCATAATTGTTGATAGCTCCTTCGAATATTAGTCCCTATTGGGAACCTGGTTCTGGCCCTTCATTGGGTAGCGGTTCATCGCAATCTTTCATTTTCAAGTACATCACATCTTCGTCTGGGAAGTCAAATCCAACTGATTCCTGATTGTCAATCGGTTGATGAGCCAAATGATCGGCTAGAATACTTCCTTTGACGGCTTTCTGAGCATGATACTCGATGTCGTATTCCGATAATAACATCTGCCAACGTGCAATCCTTCCCGTGAGAGCCGGTTTTTCAAAGACGTACTTGATTGGATCCATTTTGGAGATTAACCAAGTAGTGTGACAAATCATGTACTGGCGAAGACGTTTGGCTGCCCAAGCCAGAGCACAATAAGCTTTCTCGAGCATAGTGTATCGAGTTTCACAGTCAGTGAACTTCTTGCTTAAGTAGTAAATGGCAAACTCTTTTCTTTTAATTTCGTCTTGTTGGCCAAGTACACAACCCATGGAGTCTTCCAAGACTGTTAGGTAGATGTTCAGTGGTCTTCCTTCCACTGGAGGAGACAGAATAGGTAGATTCAACAAATATTCCTTGATACTGTCGAAAGCTTTTTGGCAGTCTTCTGTCCATACACAGTTTTGATTCTTTCTGAGTAGTTTGAAGATTGACGCGCTTGTCACGGTCATAAGGGATATGAACCTTGAGATGTAATTCAGACGTCCCAAAAATCCTCTGACCTATTTTTTAGTCTTTGGAGAAGGCATTTCTTGAATAGCCTTGACCTTGTCGGGATCAACCTCAATTCCTTTTTGGCTCACGATGAATACCAAAAGTTTCCCTGAGCAGACACCAAATGTGCACCTATTGGGATTTAAGCGGAGTTTATACTTTCTCAGATGCTCGAATAGCTTTGATAGGTGTTCTACATGATCTTCTTCTGTTTTAGATTTGGCAATCATGTCATCGACGTACACTTCGATCTCTTTGTGCATCATGTCGTGAAACAGAGTTGTCATGTCCCTTTGATAGGTTGCCCCCGTGTTCTTTAGACCGAACGACATTACCTTGTAGCAAAAGGTGCCCCATGGGGTGATGAATGAAGTTTTCTCCATATCTTCCGGCGCCATATTGATTTGATTATAGCCCGAGAATCCATCCATGAAGGAGAAGACTTTGAATTTTGCTGTACTATCTACCAGCATGTCAATATGTGGCAAAGGGAAGTCGTCCTTTGGACTTGCTCTGTTTAGATTCCTATAGTCTACGCATATTCTGACTTTTCCATCCTTTTTCGGAATTGGCACTATGTTGGCTAGCCATTGAGGATACTCTGCGGTGGCAAGGAAACCTGCGTTGATCTGTTTCTGCACTTCCTCTTTAATCTTGATGGCCATATCAGGACGAGTCCTTCTCAGTCTTTGTTTTACTGACAGACATTCTGTTTTCAACGGTAAGTGATGTTCCACGATGCTGGTATCAAACCCTGGCATGTCTTGATAGGACCAAGCAAATACATCTGGAAACTCTTTGAGAAGTTTTATTAAGTCTTCTCTGACAGTTGGACTGAGCAGTGCCCCAATCTTAACTTCTTTCTTTTCGTCTCCTGAACCTAAATTGACTGTTTCCAACGGCTCTCTGTGAGGTTTAATAGACCTTTCCTCTTGCTTGAGTAGTCGGGAGATCTCTTCTAGAATTACTTTGTCCTCTTCTTCTTCAGCCTCAAACAACAGGAATTCAAAGTTGGGATAAGGCTTTGGATCGTACGTTTCAACGGGGTTTAAAACAAGCAACCTGCATGACGTGATGCTTCGTTTTTTAGCAAAGACGGAGAGAATGTAAGAGTCTCTGCAGTGTATTTTCTGAAAAAATGCTTGTTTTTTATTTTGGGTTGTTTTAGGATTACCATTTTCTGAAAAACGAAAAGTGAAAACAACAATAAACGCGGGAATGACATAATGACATTATTTATTTATGATTTGTCGATTCTTGAAACACAGCCCTATAAAACAAAACTCTGTCGCTTTGGGCGAAGCGAAGAGGGACATTTACAGAAAAGTAAACCCTATAAAACATCCACTTCACTCGGGCAAGGTGAAAGGTTAAAACAAAGATGGCAATTACTTAGACTTATGAACGATTTTTGGGGCATCGAAGAGCCGAAGACGTGGATTGAGAGAGTTTTTCTGTAACTGATTCTGTTAGAGTCCCCTTTCTGCTATCTCTGAAATTCCGTTATTGAGTTCTCCTTCTCGAAAAAAATTTGTTAGCTTATGTTCCCTTGATTTTCGAAAAACTGTTAGAGAAAATGTTAGGAAGTTAAAGGATGGAAAGGTTTTTTGAGAGAAATTGAAGATGGTGAATTCGGGTGGAAGGAAAAATGGAGCGGGAGAAGAGAGAATCGGTTTAGGGATTCTGTTAGAGGTTGTGTTAGGTTTTACCGTTGGGTGAGGTTGAAGTTAGGATCTGTTAGTATATGTTAGAATGAATTAGGAGGAGTTTTTGGAGGGAATTGTAACTGTCATGGAAATTCTGGTTTGGAATTGTTATTGAATTTTCTCATTTTTCTGTTGCGAAATCTGTTATCAGTTGGCTTCTATTATTGGTTTTTGTTAAAAGTTTGTTTTTTCAAATTTTCTCCCTTTTTCCTTAGATGAATATGATTTTGGACATTAGACTTGAGAAACGGTTGTTGGTTTGAACTTGGATTTGATAATGGATCTACAAAATGGATTTTGACTTAATTTAGATTTTGGATATATGTGGACATAAAAGGATGGATTTGGAAATGGACAATTTGACATGTTTAAGGAATTTTGGATAAAGAAATGGATTTAGTTAAAAAAGGGTAACAAAGACAAAAATGGTTAAAATGAAATCGAAAATGGGTTAAAGAAAAATGAATGAATCTTTATAGTTTTAGATGTGGACTTGAAAATGGTTATGGATTTTGAATATTAAAAATGACTAAAAAGGAATGGATAATGGTTTAGGGTGGCTTTGTATCTCGAATTCCATGTGGCCCACATGATTAATCTTGACATTGCCTAATTCCAATCAAACTTCCCATGAATAAGAATATGATCCTCCTTAATATGTACACTGATGAAATGTCTTGAAGAAGATGACCTGATACTCTTGAGAAAGCCTAAAGAAGATACACTTGATGAGAATTCAACCCTGAATGAAGATGAGAGTCTCACAACAAGAGAGAACCCTGAGCTTGCACATAATACCTTGATCCCACGCCTTAGGGGCCCAATGCAAATGTATGAATATGAGTATGACCTAATAGATATGCAAATGAGAGCGAAGCAAAAGCCAGAAAAAGTTAGAAAATATTAGGGCAAATTTTGGGGTGATACAACTGCCCTTATTCAATCAACTTGGATCTGAAGGTATGATAGCAACGACTTTCAAACATTCAATGATACACGGAAATTGAATACCAAAAGAACCCTGAAATTTGCAAACTGTGGGGATACTGAAGTGGAGTATTTGCCAGCCGAAGGCACTCTACTCAACAAAATAATACGAGGAAGGCCGAAGACGAACTCGAAAAGGAAGACCGGCCAAAGGCGCTCTGCCCAACAAAATAATACGAGGATGGCCGAAGACGAACTCGAAAAGGAAGACCGATCGAATGCGCTCTACCCAACAAAATAATACAAGGACGGCCGAAGATGAACTCGAAAAGGAAGATCAAGCCGAATGTGGACTTCGCTGGGGATAAAGTGAAACAAACTCTTCTGAGTTATGCCATCTCTGCTGAGAAAGAGAACTAGGTTTCACGAAATAAGTCAGACGAGAACTGACTACCAGGCGAGAACTGAATTTCACAAGAGATGTCAGGAGAGAACTGACTACCAGGCGAGAACTGTATTTCAAGAATAAGTCAGACGAGAACTGACTACCAGGCAAGAACTGGATTTCACGAAATAAGTCAGACGAGAACTGACTACTAGGCAAGAACTGGATTTCACAAAATAAGTCAGACGAGAACTGACTACCAGGTGAGAACTGGATTCACAAAATAAGTCAGACGAGAACTGACTACCAGGCGAGAACTGGATTTCACAAAAGAGATTGGCCAATCAAAGGCAAACTCCTAGCAAAGATACGGTCGTGAACCGAAAGGGTGAGAGGTAAAATCAACGGACTTACAACCCACAGATAAGATGACTCCGTTGGGGAAGTCTAAATAAAAGACTCTGTCGGGGAGCCCAGGTAAGATGAACACATCCCTCGGCGATCTCACCGAGGATAAACCAAAATCTCCTGAGTTATGCCATCTCTGCTGAGGAAGAGAACTGGCAAACAAAATCTCCTGAGTGATGCCATCTCTGCTGAGGAAGAGAACTGGCAAACAAAATCTCCTGAGTTATGCCATCTCTGCTGAGAAAGAGAACTGGCAAACAAAATCTCTTGAGTTATGCCGTCTCTGTTGAGAAAGAGAACTGGCAAACAAAATCTCCTGAGTTATGCCATCTCTGCTGAAAAAGAGAACTGACAAAGAAAGTATCAAACCTGGCTTATGCTTCGAATGCATATGTTTTAATTTTTCTATGGTGTAATGCTCCATACAAAATGGAAATGCTACGCGTTTGGGAGGATGCCATGCAAGAATTCTTATGCAAGGCAAAAGAAGAACGCTCCAGCAAAATAAATGCTGAAAACGAAGGCAGCTCCACCGGGGATGACAAAATAAATTGTCCTCTGAGCCCAAGAACTCTGCTGAGAAGGATCACGTTGAATAACTCCTTTGATCAACAACTTCTGCTGGAGATGAAATCCCAAAAGAACATCCACTCTACTGGGGGATTATATATAACTCTTTGAAAAAGGAAATCAAGACCTGAATCAGAAGAGTGCCAAATATCCCTTGGACTTAAAACCTGCTGGGGATGTCAACCATCGCTGATCAAACCTGCTGCAAAGACTACCACCAAACTCTACTCGGGGAGACACATCACAAGTACTAGACCTGCTGGGGACACCATTGAACTTAACCCGCTGCTGGGGAAATGACTTCGCCCTTATCCTACTGTTGCTGGTGAAAACAAGTTTCTTGACTGGCCGAGGGGAGTAGACACCAATACTCTGCGGGGAAGACAACATCTTTGTCTCGGGAATATGTTCCACAAATATCCTGTGGTAACAAAACAACATCCATCCTAATGCAATCCACTTTAGATGCTGGCTGAGGAACAATCTTTTGTACTCTGACTGGGGAGAGTGACAGTCTGATGAGGATGATGAAACCTCAGTGCTAGGGAGAATAACCCTGCTGGGGAGGAAAGTCAACGAAACCTGCCGAGGGATATCATTGAGCTTAACCTGTTGTTGGAGGAAAGATTTTACCCTACTGGGGATTAGAGCGTGTCGTTGCTGACGGAATTACACTTCCTGACCTGCTGAGGAAAGTGAGTACCAGACTCTGTGGGGAAAATAAAGTCTTTTCAAAGACATCCAACACATCTCCTGCCTGAGATACAACCACATTCACCTCGGAGCAATCCACTTCAAACTGCTTGCTGGGGAATAATAAACCAACCATATCTTCGGCTGGGGAACACAATCCTCTGTACTCTTGCTGGGGAGAATAAGTTCTGCTAAGGACGACGACCTTTCAGTGCTGGGAAGAGTAACGCTACTGGGGAAAACAAACTTGTTACCCAGCCTGACCTGTGTCTATGGTCATAAACGGCCCTTTGAACTCTCCACTTGCCCCAGACCACCAGGTCTAAAGGAAGAAATCATCTTAAGAGGATTTTATAGAAGGTCGGGCATTCACACTGCCCCAGGGTCTTCAAGCTCTTTGAGAGATTTATCAGATCTCGACGCAACTGCCCCAGACTTCATAATCCATGAAGTAAATTACCTCGAAAGGATTTGTAATGACGTGAAAATACTCTGCCCCAGTATCCTGAACTTTGAAGAGGTGCTTTCAATTAACCGTCTTCAGGAGTGGACAACTTTTCACGCTCTAGAGGTGGCCTGCCCCAAGTCTTGAAGAAACTTTGCCCCTGACTGATCTTACAGAGATTTGTCAAATCGACCTGATTACCCCATATTAAGCGCTTGTGGAGAGATTTATTGAATCTCGACATAATTGCCCCAGTTTGGATGCTTCTTATCACCATTTATCGGGAACGCCCAGGCTACGCACAGTCTCTTGGCCACATACCCCTTGACATGACTGTCCTTCGGAGTTTTCACCATCTCAACTTGGTGTGATCGGGCTTCTCAACTGATGTTCATCATGTAAGCTTCTTTGATATCAAACACATGCAAGCAGAAAATGTTTAATATGAGAATGACAATTTTAATACAACACTCGTGTTAACCTGAAGTTTTATTGAAAATGTGTCGCCAAGCCTTGTGAACGAATCACTAGCTGGGATGCGACATTGATTTTTGAATGGAAAACAATACGCACATGCAATACCAACAAAAAATCTTATTAGCATAACCCATAGGAGTCAAGAACGCTATCTCGTTGAAGTACGCCTTCAGAATAACCCTGTTTCAATTAGGACTTTTGAGGGTTGTAACGTGGCCTGGTTCACGGTTTTGAGGAAAAAGGATTTATGGCTCAAAATTTTGTTTGTGCCCACCCACTCTTCGTGATGTTCTCCAGTCCTACGTTCAGCTAATCTGACTAAGCGCTCATCTCTCAAAAGGATTTATGATCTTTAAGGAACCCATGCAATTGATGGTTTTACACCTAATGAGGTTTTAGAGCAACAGTCACTCCTTTTTGTCTTTTGTGTCTGTAATCACACGAATTTGTTCTTGTTTGAGGATTTTTCTTTTGTAATCCTTTTCGCTTTTCGCTTTTCATTCTTTTGCTTTTTGATCCCTAATTTTTGCCTGGACTGATTCTTTTTGAGTTTTTCGATTTTGAAGTCCATCGGGATGCCCTAACTTTTGCCTAAGTCGCTTGTTTTTAAGTTTCGACTTAGCGGGCTTTCTTTCTTTTCTCCTTTTTTTTTTTGAACAAATCGTGTGACACTGTTTTGTCTGACTTGCTTGAAAGGGTTGTGACTGCCTCACTCCTTGATTGTCGATGGATAACCATTGTGGTTTCACATCTCTTGACCTCTTGACGGTGGAATAGAATGTAATGGATCCTCAGATGCACACTCCTTTTAAAATTTGAGCACTCGGTCAAACTAACTAACGCCTACCCTGCCCCTGGGTTAAGTGTGAGGGTTTTTTCGTACGAAAGAAACTCCTACTTCAAGGATCAAAAGGGGTTAACGAGGGTCTATCTCCCTTATATATCCAGTGTTAAGGGATTTGAAAGAATGTCTGTACATCCTCAACAGGGTTTTATCCAAAAGCACACAACCATAGATTTTGCGTTTTTCACTTCATCATCCTCCCTAAGAGTTTAAAGCAAGAAAGTTGGTATTGCAGTGCATATAAACATGATATGAGTGCATAAAAGTAAAGTACTTCAGGAACAACACATTTATTGCATTAGAATCAACATTCAAAACACAAACAAGTTTTTTACATGCAGACAGTAATTAAACAAACAAATGAAAGCTACATATGAAAATGCAGTAAAGAATCTGAAGATTGCCATTGTTGAGAAGACTTGACTCCTCCTGGACTACTGGCTTTAGAAGATGACCCTTGAAAATTTCAAACAGATGAGAGGTCGACATGCATAACCAAGTCTCCTTCTGGAAAGGATATGTACCCTTTGTCAATCATTTGTTGCACTTTGGCCTGGAATGCTTTGCAATCTTTATTTGAGGGCCCCATAGATCCTCCATGATATCCACATTGCACATGGGGATTGTACCCTAGAGGGTATGGTTATGGAACAGGCTTCAAAGTCTTAGGCTCCACCAATGAATTTTGAACTAGGTGTGGCAAGAGTTGACTGTACGACATGGGAACTGGATGAAAAGGAGCATTCCTTCTTTCCAGGTTGTTGCGAGGCCTATGCTGATTCTGACGCCGATAGTTCTGTTGTTGAGGAGCATAAGGTTGTTGGTACTGAACGACATTAGTCTCTCCTTCTTCCCCCTTTAACGTTTCTTTGCATTTTCAGAATAACCGGGAGCAACTTGAATCTTTCCCATTTTGATACCGCTTTCGACCATTTCTCCAACTAAGATCAAGTCAGCAAACTTTCTGGGCATACAAGGTACCAGCTTTTCATAATAATGGCCTTGCAGGGTAGCCATAAACATACTTATCATCTTCCGCTATAACATGGGAGGCTGTACCCTTGCTGCCAATTCCCGCCACCTCTGGGAGTACTCCTTAAAGCTTTCGTTATTCTTCTGCGACACGTTTTGCAACTGTGTCCTATTTGGAGCCATATTAGTATTGTACTGATAATGCTTAACAAAAGCTTCTACCAACTCCCTCCAGTTTCAGACATGGGACCTCTCCAACTGTATGTACCATTCCAAAGATGCCCCAGTCAAGCTATCTTGGAAGAAATGCATCAATAACTTTTCGTCATTAGAATATGCAGCCATTTTCCTCGCATAGGCCCGGACGTGAGTCTTTGGGCAAGTAGCACCATTATATTTCTCGAAAGTAGGCGCCTAAAACTTGTGCGGAATCTTAACACCAGGGACCAGTCCCAAATCATCCAAATCCATGCCCAAGGAATTCTGATTCACAACCCCTTTTAACTGCTCTTTAATTATTCTGATTCTTTGATCATTATCAAGTCGGGGGTTAGCATCCCCACCTGGAAGAGAAAACACATCATCATGTTGAGCATCATAGCGATGGCCATGTACTGCAAAGATACTATTTCCTCCTCCCATAATAGAAGGAATCACAACATTCTCTCCTCCGCCCAGAGGGATAACAATAGAAGAAGCGGGAATACCTCCGCCCGGAGGACCAGTATGGACACCATTACCGTTAACACCTCCCCCGGAGTAATAACACCAGTATGAACACCTCCATACATAACCACATCCTCATTAACTCTAGCAATCAGAGGCTGGACCAGAGTCCTTAACTGCTCTTGACCTTGAGCAACGCCTTGCATTAACTCCATAAACTGAGCCATACGAGTCCGCATCTCAATCAACTCGACTTGCATCTGATCCATGACTTTCTTCTGATTTTGCTTAAGTAGGACATGGCTGAAAAAGACTGAATCTGCAACCATAAAGAACACCTGATCGGGATCAAAAGACCAACCTCAAACACATGCCATGCATATGAGTATGGAAATGCAATGCAAATGCCATGTTCGCATATTTCCAAGAAATCATTCTGCTTTGATTCAAAAAAAATTTCACAGCAAAACCATAAGAAATGGATGGAAATGTTCAACAGCGAGTCTCAAATTTAATATCCCTTGGAAATACAAGAACATGTATGCAAAAATGATGATGCAGATACAACAGACATGGGATCAAGGCTTCCATAAAGCTCTGTACTGCTGTACTGCTGAATGGATAAGTTCAAAGGTCTGCTCTGAAGAGAATACCAAAACCATAATATCTGAATAACTAGAATACTAGCATAACCAGAATACCGGGCTGATAAGTTCACACTGATAGGAAAACCAGAATACCAGGTAGGATGAAAGTCAAGGTTACCTGCAAACCTGTAAACGCCCGCCCATCTCACATGCGGGTACTAGAAAACCGAGGATCCTCAATATCACGGGCTCTCAGGTCGAGAAATGATGATACGTTCACCATTTCTGGTTTGGCATCATCATCAATCGAGGAGGCCTCAACTGATTCCCCTCAAAAAGGATATCCTATAGCAAGTTCCCAACATTAGGTCCTCGGATCGAGAAGTGTAATGGGTTTACCATTTCTGGTCTGCCATTATCACATCTCGGGAGGAGTGCCATTACTGAGTCCTCGGGAATGGTCACCAGAGTCGACAGTTCCTCAAGAGAATATCCACTGGCCTGTATCAACATACAGTAGCAGATAGCTCCTGATAGAACCTCGTCTGGCTGTGGGTCTCGTGAAAAACAATATGTGGTCACCACCACGCAAGTGTCACGACTATCTACTCTAATACCTATGTGTATGCTCAAGCCTGGGTAGTGGGCTTATCTCTCAGAAATCCCAACCTGCCAAATAGAAAACCAGTACACCACAGCACAGTCCAGCATAATAATGAAATGCAAAATGCGATAAATGTGGTAAATACAATAAAATAGTAAAACAGTAATACAGCAAAATAAAGCACAACAAAAACACCCACTGAAAACAAACAACCAAGCGCTAGGATTGACTCGCAAAGGGGATGGACCAGCAAAAGGTCAACCTATCCCCAGCAGAGTCGCCAGCTGTCGTTCCCGGGATTTTCATCCAAGTACAAACGTGAAAGTGGCACGGAAACAGAGTCGCCAACAATGTGTATTTATCCCAAAAGAGGGAAAGGAAACACTGCGTAAACTTGAGGGAAGGGAAAGAGCATGGTCTCGCGACCAAGATAAATGGGTAAGGGAGTCGGTTACACAAGGGGAAGGTATTAGGACCCCCACGCGTCCATCGTACTTGATGGGATCCACGTTTGTTGTCTCGATCAAAGGGTGTCGTCGTCTGGAGCTCCACTGTTACTGGAAAGGAAAAGGAATGGGAATGGAGGAGAATGAAGAAACGAGGAAGAAAAGAAAAAAAGAAATGACTCGATAGGACATCGCTCGTCCTATGCATACGTATTCCCTCGTGCAATGGGAAAGTCAGAGTCAACGTAGATTGGACACGAACTAAGGGGGGAAAGTTGTTCGCCAAGACATCTCCGTCTTGTGCCTACGTATCCTCAATCTAACCAGAGAGAGGAAATCAGAGCAGTCGTAGTTCGACCTAACGAGGTCGGTTGTTTTTATGAGCGACGTTAAGTTCGCGTCCGACAGTTAGGGTCGATGCCTGTTTGTGACAAGGCAGAAGTAACGTGCCCTTTTTCAAAAATGATTTGAAACTGAACAAGTCCCGAAGGATGAAAAAGGTTTGAGTTTGTTTTGTGTTTTTTAGACAAGAAGTGGATTGAAGTTAGTTTGTAACTTGCATTGCACCCAAGTCTACAACATAGGAACGAATACGTCGCGTATCGTCCCCAACAGGACGTACACTAAGCATCCTAGAAAAATGAAGGGAAACCCCTCATTTCTCACTTCCCATATATAAGGCTCATGTGCAATACACTTTAACCTTTATTAAGTGTTTTAGAAAGGTTATAAGATGAGAAGAGAAGACTCAAAGGAAAAGAAAACACTAAGGGGAATTCTATCCTAATGTTGTCATGCATTATTGGCCCTAAAGTTGAGTTTAGAAGGGGGATGCTACCTATGTTAGCATGCATGGATTGCTATCCTAATGTCTCTCCTACCTCCGACTTAATAAAAAATTAAGCGGAGCGAGGAATCCTATGGGATCATGTCATCAGACAAGTAAACACATGATAAATCAATCACAAAATGAACTAAAGGCAACGAAAGGGTAAACAGTGTCAATCAACAATAATGTCACATAATCAAAGTAAAAGGGGAGCTTTAGCCAAGGGGTCATATCAACCAAGGCAAACAAGCTAGCTGTGAGAAATAGGGGTGCTCATCCAATGGTATCGAGAACCATGGAGAGCAGAGTAAGGAAGAAAGATGTGAATCAGATCACATAAGCATCAGCATTGGTCAATGGGAGCTATAGACAAGGCGTGGGGGTTTGATTGCTAAACCCTCATTCCACTTGACCGACTCGATAACACGAGTAAGTGATGTTCAAAGCTTCAATCATGTAATGAGAGCTAAGAATGACTCAACTAGAATAACGGGGGTCGGTTGCGAACCCTAACTTCCGTCAATTGCCTTCTTGGAGGTCTTACAAAGGGATCTGGGAATGGGATGCCTCTTGGAGGTCTTAGGCACAAAGTAAACAAACACAAGCATGGCCTCCTTTGAGAGATTTAAAACAGTAAACAGAATTGCCCACCTAAAGTAGGGACTCCCAGTCATGCATCTCTATTCCTACTTCTCATAGCATCGAAAACGGCAAAGTGCGAGGAATATAAAGAGACAAGATGTCCTACCAAACGGATATAGACCCGTAGCAAAGCAACGTAAGTAAAAACAATGTAAGCACCTGTTAATGTTAATGAGCAAACAAGTTAGAAATGAGCATTTACAAAGTAAACAAACTATGCCATTCTTGGAGATTTCCTTGAAGCACCTTGCACAAATCAGCAAATGAGTTAGAAATCACAAGGAAAAAGCAACAATGAAACAATCAAAGGAACAAGGCCTTAGCTGGTAAACACCTTTGGTTAAACCCTATCCACGCTAATGGACCAAAAGAAATCAAACAATTACAAACAATAGAAAAAGCTAAAGTCTACTTCAAAGTCAATTGTAAACTACAAAAGAAAGCCATTATAAGTTAGGTAAATTGAATTAAAACGTGAAAATGGACCAAGGTCAGAAGTGAAACACCTTATACGCATGTTTAAAACCAATCTCAAAGTGTCACAAAGGTTTGCATTAAACTCTCTGCAAAGTCAATTCATTCCATGAGCAAAATCACATTTAAACTTCTCATACAAGTATGTAAAATTGTCACTCAAGTAAGGCAAATGAAATGACATGGTAAGGCAATGTTAAAGCTCACACACAAGAGGAAAATGACCTATAAAATGTCCTAATTAAATCCCAAAAACAATCATGCCATTGTACATTTAATTGGTGTCAAAGACGTAGGCAAAGTGGATGCATCGTTCGAGTTTCGTACACACAAAGTAAGCATCATTTAAGGCATGTGAAATGATCAAATGCAATACTCAAGCATGTCTCAATTGTGCATCAAAATACACTTAATAATGTGCTAAAACTCATATTCAAAGTTGGCTCAAAGTGCCATCATACGAGTCTTAAACATATCCTATCTCTATGCATGCTTACACATAATATGCTGACATTGGAAAATTTGTGAAGAATAGAAAAATGCATTTAAAAATTATGGGTAATCAACCAAGTCATTCCAAGTCCAGTAGGTAATCACATCCAAAATATAGGGTTCATATCACGCACTAAAATCCCTCAAATAATTGCAAACATAGCACAACCGTCAATGGTGATCATACGAATTACGACTCAAAAGATTAACTTCAAAAGTATCCCAAAACTCAAGTACAATGCACCAATCAATTACCATGATGTTAAAAACTCAAATTCCTAAATGTACACCAAAATTTAAGTCCAAATTGTCAAGGGAGGATCACATTCTATGACCTACATCACCAGACATACCAAAATGAACACACTCCTCTCCAAAATCCAAGGAAAATATCAAACAGCCCCCAAAATGGAATTAAAAATATCAAAAAATTAATTAACACCTCCAAGAATATACATGAACTTTATGGGAATTTTCCGATGAAGTTTGCTATTTTTAATAAACACATTTGAAACGAGTAAAAAGAATGGAAGAGGAACACATGAAATTAGACAGGGGGTGCAAGGTTAACAAATATTCAGTTCATTTCTTTATTGGGCCAAAATGTGGAGTGCGAATAGCATCAGGAAACTAGGCCTAAAGAAGGCCAAGCCTGGAGGTGTATGGTAGGCTCTCATGCTCTAGCAACTAATCTGAGCTGTTGGATCAAGATCCTTGAAACTATCCAAGGGCCTAACGGAAGGGGTGCATGGTAACATGCGTGTGGATGCATGCAAGATATTAAGGAGAGGGTGTACCGGACGGTGAAAAGTGTCCACTATGGTGACACTTGTCACCGCCAGAGCCGTTGATGGCAACCTTATCCTTATCTCCATCTCTCAAATAAAGGTGAAGAGGAGAGAAACAAATCAATCCAAACTCTTCTTTTTCGCTCAGACCTCTCTCTATCTTATTCTCCCTCTGCTATTTTTTTTTGTTCATCGAAAACCTAAAATCCCGCCGGAGAAGGCGGTGGCGCGTGGTGGTCGCCTCCGTCCTCCTCCGGCCAACCACCTTTAAACCCAAAACGATCCACACAAACCCTTATCCAAATTTAATTCTCATTATGAATCCAGAGTCAATTTTCTCAAAAACACAACCAAGCAACGGGATCGGAGCATAGAAATCAAAGAAACAAAATCTAACAAAACTCAAAGCATAAATACTAACTCACAACGGAATGTAAATCTGAGGCCACAGCTACCAAGATTGAAAGCGAATGCATACCTTGATAATGACGACGCTAACGGTAAACTCGATACTTCGTCTCTCTTTTCTTTCTCCTTTATTCTCTGTGCGATTTCTTCTTTCTACACGATTCTGCATTGTTGAATTTCGCTTCTTCTTAAATGGTTGTTGCAGGCGTGTCAATATGATGAAGATGGAGCAGAGAATTTGATGAATTACACCATGATCGACGCGAACTTGTGGATTGGTGATGGTGAAGAATTGATGATGAGGTGAGTTCAAGAAGGTTGTTGGAGAGGTTTTAGAATGAAGAGGAATGTATGCGGATGGAGGAACTTGAGTCTCCACCGAAGAGCCGAAGACGTGGATTGAGAGAGAGTTTTTCTGTAACTGATTCAGTTAGAGTCCCCTTTCTGCTATCTCTGAAATTCCGTTATTGAGTTCTCCTTCTCGAAAATTTTTTGTTAGCTTCTGTTCCCTTGATTTTTGAAAAGCTGTTAGAGAAAATGTTAGGAAGTTAAAGGATGGAAAGTTTTTTTGAGAGAAATTGAAGATGGTGAATTCGGGTGGAAGAAAAAATGGAGCGGGAGAAGAGAGAATCGGTTTAGGGATTCTGTTAGAGGTTGTGTTAGGTTTTACCGTTGGATGAGGTTGAAGTTAGGATCTGTTAGTATATGTTAGAATGAATTAGGAGGAGTTTTTGGAGGGAATTGTAACTGTCATGGAAATTCTGGTTTGGAATTGTTATTGAATTTTCTCATTTTTCTATTGCGAAATCTGTTATCAGTTGGCTTCTATTATTGGTTTTTGTTAAATGTTTCTTTTTTCAATTTTTCTCCCTTTTTCCTTAGATGAATATGATTTTGGACATTAGACTTGAGAAACGGTTGTTGGTTTGAACTTGGATTTGATAATGGATCTACAAAATGGATTTTGACTTAATTTGGATTTTGGATATATGTGGACATAAAAGGATGGATTTGGAAATGGAAAATTCGACGTGTTTAAGGAATTTTGGATAAAGAAATGGATTTAGTTAAAAAAGGGTAACCAAGACAAAAATGTTTAAAATGAAATCGAAAATGGGTTAAAGAAAAATGAATGAATCTTTATAGTTTTAGATGTGGACTTGAAAATGGTTATGGATTTTGAATATTAAAAATGACTAAAAAGGAATGGATAATGGTTTAGGGTGGCTTTGTATCTCGAATTCCATGTGGCCCTCATGATTAATCTTGACATTGCCTAATTCCAATCAAACTCCCCATGAATAAGAATCTGATCCTCCTTGATATGTACACTGATGAAATGTCTTGAAGAAGATGACCTGGTATTCTTGAGAAAGCCTGAAGAAGATACACTTGATGAGAATACAACCCTGAATGAAGATGAGAGTCTCACAATAAGAGAGAACCTTGAGCTTGCACATGATACCTTGATCCCACGCCTTAGGGGCCCAATGCAAATGTATGAATATGAGTATGACCTAATGGATATGCAAATGAGAGCGAAGCAAAAGCCAGAAAAAGTTAGAAAACATTAGGTCAAATTTTGGGGTGCTACACCCATGTACCATTTGAGTGCGGCACCGGTTAAACTGTCTTGGAAGTAATGGATCAGTAGCTGTTGATTTTCTGTCTGAGTTGACATTTTTCGAGAGTACATCCCCAGATGGCTTTGAGGGCAAGAGTTGCCTTTGTATTTTCAAAGTCAGGCACCTTGAATTTGTGCGATATCTTTACATTAGGGACCAAACAGAGGTTTCCGGCGCTTTTTCGAATAAGTCTTGACCACGAATGGCATGCAGTTCCTTCTTCATTTCCAAGAATTACTCTTGGAATTCATTCATCCTTTCCTACATGTCTTTATTTCCACCAGAAATTGCTTGCGGAATTTGTCCTTCTGGGACGGTGTGTACCACTGGTTGTGGTATAGACATTATAGTGGTGACCCTTGGCGCTTCAGTGCCCTGAAGTTTGTATCCTTCAAGAGTTACTGCTGGAACCCTTGCATCTTGACTTTCCCGAAGTTTGTAACCTTCAGGTCCAGCGGTTCCTGCTACGGCTTCTGGGTCTTCAGTGACCGGTGGGATATATCCTTCAGGTATAAAGTTGAAAGGCATGTCCCAGGGCCGACCCTTAGGCATGTTGTACCGAGGATGGTTCTCATGTGTCTCCAATATGGGTGTTGATGTAATCTCTGAGATCACAGTCCTTTGATGTTGTTGCTCCTAAGCTGCGGCCAGGGTTTGCAGGCTGCTGTGAAGTTTTTCCAAACTATCCTTTAGAGCGTCGATTTCTTCTCTCAGATCTTTGTTCTCTTCCTAGAGATCGTCCATTTTCTCTTATCGATTGGCCCGAGTATTGTATGAGTGAGACAGTTTGACTCTAGAATTGTGACACATGGGTGAGACTCAAGGAGAAGAAAAATGTGTTATGTGAGAATGATGAATGATATGCAAATACATATTTTTAGTTTTTGTTTTATTCAAAAATAAACTTCAACAAATAGATTGCAAATATCACACAGTGGGGGGAAGACCCCTTTTATTGAATTCGAAAGATTGCAGTATTTTACAAGGAAAAGTACAGTATTTTACAAAGTGCTGTAAGGAAACGTCTAAGATCATGGATCCTGAGTCCTCTCTAAAGAGAGATCAGATGCCAGTTCCAGTATTTTTCTTTTCTTTGATCGGGGTTCTTCAGCCATTATCAGGTTGTCATTCCTTTGCCAAGTGAAAGGAGCGAACAAATTTCTTCGGTCTTCCTGACTTTCTATAGCATGCTGTTCTAATATCTCAATCAGAGCATCCTTCTCCTTTAACGGTTCCTAAATCTTGGTACATTCGAAATTAAGGATATGGTATTTATTTTTCCAAGAGCTCTTCTCACGTTGAACTTATATGAGAGCGACCTAGAGTTTTTCCGCATCAGACATGAAATAAAGGACAAATTCTTTTAAGGGAAAAACTTCTTGGCGAGGGTAAGGCATCCTCAGCTTGAGGGCTCTAGTTTGTACCTAGTGGAGATAAGGTTCCATAGAAGTACAGTTTGGTCTTCCCAGAGACTCTCTACCTTTCCTGTGAATATGTTGCTAGGCATGCACTATTTCTTTCTTTAGTGCCATGTCATTTTCCCCTTCCTTGATGAAAAGACCTTCTAGATGAACTTTATGCGGGATATTCTTCATCGGGTATCTGAGTTGACGGCGAGCTAAAATTGGATGATAATTGATTCTTCCTTTAGTTCCAATGAGGGGTACGTTAGGGAAATTTCCACATCTGTCAATGAACTCTATCCCTTCATAAATCTTATTGTACCAATCTATGTCAGAGTTGGTAAGGGACATAATCCTTTGTGACCAACGTAGAGTACTCTTGTGATCCTAAAAAGCAGCAGACTTGGGCAAGTGGGAAATGAACAATTTGTAGAGTAAGGGTACACAACATGTGATCATTCCTCCGCTGTAAAAATTCCTTAAGTGTACAGAATGATAAGCATATGCGAGCAAGGTTGGTACGAGGTTTCCTATTAAGAATATCTTAACAGTATTGGTATCGACGAAGTTGTCGATGTTGGGAAAAAGGAATAACCCATATATGAGCAGAACAAAGACGTCTTCAAAGGCAGTTATGTTTCCTATACTAGCAAAGTATAGAGCTTTCTCCATCAGGAATTTAGCCAGTAAACCCTGGATTCCTCTTTTGGTGGTTATGTGAGTCCTGACTTCTGACTTATCCAAAGAGATTGCTCTTGCAATGGCCTGATCCTTTGGAATTTCTTCCAGTCCAGAAAATGGAGCTTGATCAATGATAGATAAATCAATCAGGTGGGAGTACTCTTCAAGTATTGGTGCCAGTTGGTAATCTGGGAAAATGAAGTAGTGGTAAACCAGATTGTAGAACTGTAATAGTGTAGACAGGATTACTTCAACCACGTTGACCCTTAATAGAGACAACAGTCCTCCGTGCTTAGCTCTGAAAGCCTCGGAATTGGTAATCATCCTTCCCAATTTCCTTAAGTCTTCTAATTTCGGAGCCTTGAAGGTGTACTTGTGCGTTTTTCTTCTGCCGAAATCCATAACGCAACCTCTGATATTTGTAACTATTGTTTTAGTTTATTTTTTTTGAAAAAAAAAGATTTTTTTATTGTTTGAAAAGAGTTTTTTAAATGAATGCATGAATGCAGCACACAAAAACATTTGAAAACATGGATTCAAAGGTTCAACGTCACGGGCATGGAGTCATGGCTCTACCCATCCCCAAAGGTTGTACTATTTTGGTCAATTTTTGTACATGTAGAACAGGTTCTAAGGTTCCCAAAGTCATTGACCCCTCCTAGGGATATTAACAGCAAGCTGATTCACTCGAGCGAGCTGTAACATCCTAGGGTGAATCTCAGTTGAGTGTAGTATCGCGTATAAACTATTCTTGATAGTTACCGCACTACCAAATGGCCATATGGTTAATGTCTACTAAATCCTTAGGGTCATGGGTACCGCACTGGGAAAGATAATGCTTTCACGACAATCGGTTATTTAACATCGATACTTCCGCACGGGTACCTCGACTGATTCGGTGGACTGCCAAGTTAGCCTGGTCGGGATTCCCTCCCTATAAGGGTTTCCTGGATATGCCAACACTTATCTAAATTTTCTCCCTAACTTTCCACATGCGTATTAATCGCATTCCCAATTAACAGAAAAATTAAACACGGGTATCAAGTATTATAATAGTAAATGATATATATATATATATATATATATATATATATATATATATATATATATATTTATATATATATAGTAGGAAGTATAGAAAATGCCAAACAAAACATAGACCTCTTAGGAACTCTAATCCTAGGACTCCCCAACTGAGTCACCATTTTTCTGTAGCGTGCGATTTTTGTCGGTGACGGGACCACCTTACCGCATTGGTTGGAATTCGGTGCTACTTTCTGATTTCTTATTTATCCTATGAAGCTGGAAAGGAAAGGGAAGCTATTTAAAACTAACCTTACACGCAAATATTTTCTATAACAAATGCTAAGAGATTGGGGGGTCCGGGGTCAGGTTATACAAAGGGGAGTTGTTAATTACCTAGTGTATATATGGTTATCCATAAACTTTCTTTGGCAGGTTTAAATACTTTCTAGTGCTTACAGTTATGGATTGGGAAAATTTTCCTTTGGGAGTGTTTTTGTTGTTTTTGGGAAGATACTGGACCTAAAGTTTTTGATTTGTGTGCTCGCTAAGATTTCGCAATATTATGCCTACGTATTCCCGTAAAGATAACAGGGAAATCAGAGTAATCATAGTTTCTCCTATTCTATGGGAGGAAAGATGTTTGTTGTCTTATTCAAAGCCCAAGATTGACGCTAGATGAGTATTTGTCTCTTGTTCAAAGCCCAAGATTGAAGCTAAAGGGGTATTTGTGTCTTGTTTAAAGCCCAAGATTGAAGCTAAATGAGGGATTGAGAGAGAGAGAGATTTTGTCATCTCTAAAGGGAGATATCTCACCTGTTCATCGCAAGTTATTGGGAAACTGATTATAAGGGATAATTACTTTAACTGGGATATGAGAATCCAGCAATGCCATAATTTCCTTTATAAAGGAGGTGTCCTGAAGGAAGAAACTTTAACTCAGTGTAGAGCAATGCCATTTTTCCTTAGGAATCTTTCATGCTAAGAGAGGGACATGGGCTTGGATGTAAATAATCCAGTGGCTTGACACTTACAGTTGTTAGATGAAAGAGGAAGTTTACCAGGATAAAAGAGGGACCACAACTTGGATTTTTGAATCAACAAGTGTGCCACTTACAACAGTTATCTGAAATTAGGGTTTTTTTATTATCTATTTTGATATGTCATTGTAGCGTGCGATTTTTGTCGGTGACGCGACCACCTTATCGCCGTTGGGTTTCTCCACCGCAATGGTAGGAGTGGGGTGCTACTTTCTGGTTTCTTATTTATCCCGTGAAGCTGGAAGGGAAAGGGAAGCTATCTAAAACTAACCTTGCACGCGAATGTTTAACTGAACAAACGCTGAAAGAGATTCGGGGAGTTCGGGGTCAGGTTATACAATGGGGAGTTGTCAATTGCCCATCCTATATGTGGTTATCCACAGGTTGTTAGCAATAGGTTCTGCTTTTATACTTGATGGTGTTTATCTGTTGATGGGTTGGGAAAGTTTGGGAATGTTGAGAGAGAGAGAGAATTTTTGATGATTTTGATGAGGTACTGGACCTCAGTTTTGATTGGTGTGAAGGTACTGGACCTAGAGTTTTTAATTGGTATGCTCGCTAAGATTTCGCAATCTTATGCCTACGTATTCTCATTTAAAGAAATAGGGAAATCAGAGCAATCGTAGTTCCTCCAATTCTATGGGAGGAAAAATATGTTTTGGTGTCTTGTTCAAAGCCCAAGATTGAAGCTAAAAGGTTTAACTGAGAGAGAATTTGTCATCTCTAAAGGGAGACATCTCGTATGTTTATCACAACTGTTGGGTGACTGATTATAAAGGAGAATTACTTTAACTGGAATATGTGAATCCAGTAATGCCATAATTTCCTTTATAGGGGATTTGTCCTGAAGGGGAAAACTTTAACTCAGTGTTGAGCAATGCCATTTTTCCTTATGAGTCTTTCATGCTAAGAGGGGGACAGTGGCGTGGATGTAAATAATCCAGAGGCTTTCCACTTAGAGCAATTAGATGAAAGAGGAAGTTTACCAGGATAAGAGATGGACGATAGCTTGGATTTTTGAATCAACAAGTGTGCCACTTACAACAATTATCTGGGATTAGGGTTTATTTGATTTGTTTATTTTGATGTGTGATAACACAGAGAAATATCTTCCTACAGAGAGATTTTGATTTCCTCTAAGGGTATGTTGATTTTTGTGTGCCTTGATCAAAACCCAAGGTTGAATCTAAGAGATTGATTGACTCCACTGGGGAAGTCCTTATACAAACCCTAAGAGGAGGCTGGAAAAGGCTGACTCAACAGGAGAGTGTTTATATATGTCTTGTATAAAGCCCAAGATTGAGGCTAAAAAAAGAGACTGACTCTTTTAGGAGTATCATTATACAAAGCCTAAGAGGAGGCTAAAAGTTAACTTTCCGGGGGAATATTTTGTATGTCTTGTACAAAGCCCAAGATTAAGGCTAAAAGGGGAAATTAACTCTATGGTTGAGAGGTTTTATCTGTCTTGTACAAAGCCCAAGATTTTGGTTAAAAGAAGTTTGACTCTGCTAGAGAGATTTATACGGTGTCTTGTACAAAGCCCAAGATTGAGGCTAAAAAGAAACTAACTCTGTGGGAAAGAAATCTTTATCTGTCTTGTACAAAGCCCAAGATTGAGGCTAAAATGAGACTGACTCAACAAGAGAGTGTTTTATTTGGTGTCTTGTACAAAGCCCAAGATTGAGGCTAAAAGAAGTTTACTGACCCAACTGAGGATTGTTAGGTGTCTTGTACAAAGCCCAAGATTGAGGCTGGCCTTACTGGAAAAATCATTATACAAAGCCTAAGAGGAGGCTGGCTTCTGTTGAGGATTATTGAGATCTAGAGGCAGGTCCAAAATGGGGAATCAACTCTTGCCGAGGGTTCCAGAAGAGTTGAGGTATCAGATGCCTTGAGGTTATGATTTGGGATAGTGTTATACTA
This sequence comes from Lathyrus tuberosus, assembly GCA_022829125.1. Lineage (NCBI taxonomy): Eukaryota > Viridiplantae > Streptophyta > Magnoliopsida > Fabales > Fabaceae > Lathyrus > Lathyrus tuberosus. The sequence continues at coordinate 2,714,131 of JALAZF010000041.1, read as the reverse complement.
ATGGTAAGCTAACCCTAGCTAGAATTTTAAGAGAAAGACTGGGTTTTAGAACCCATGGGTTTTAACTCTACTGAAGATTGATTAAAATGACCAGGGTTTCTTCTATGTTTGTAGGGAACTTGAGAATGTCTTTGAGATCCAAGAGGAGATTAGACTGTCCAAGTCTACTGGTATGGAAGATTTTATCTTTGCATGATGCCCAAGAGGAGGCAGGTGTAGAGGTTTTGACTCTTTGGAAAGACTGCTCTAACAAAGGATGACTAAGTTATGTCTTATACCTTTAAGAGGTCTTCAGGGTCCTTGTATTAAGCCCAAGAGAAGGCATGAGATCTTCTAAGAAGTCGGAGGGTCCTTGTACAAAGCCCAGGAGGAGGCGGGGATGCTTTTAGGAAGCCTGTGGGTCCAAACTTAAGAAAAGTTTGAGAAAAGTTTCACCGAGAATAATCTTTTCTTTTATTGAACAGTTCTAGGGTTTGAAGAAATTCAAGAGAGGATTCACCAGGAATTAATCCTCTATGGAGAAATGAACTTCTTTGACAATTTCTAATAGTGACAGTCTGAGAAAAATTTTACCGGGAATAATGCCTTTATTTTTGTTCCATATTGTTTAAGCCCAAGAGAAGGCAAGACTGTATCTGGAAATTCTTATGGGGAGCTAGTTTTGACTGTATTTAAGAGTGACCAATTGGCTTTACCTATTTCTAGACCTAGTTGTCGGGGAAAACTCTAAGAAGATATACGAGTATATATACAGTTGATATATGACAAGTATTTAAAAGGATATGAAAGAAGGACTTACAGGTGAGTAAGCTTTCAGCAATACAGTTATATATATATGACAAGTATTTAAAAGAATGAAAGAAGGACTTACAGGTGAACAAGCTTCCAGCAATACAGTTATATATATATATGACATGTAAAAGAAAGTTGTTTAAAACTTACAGGAGAGCAAGCTTCCATTGTAACAACTGTATGGTTAGTTGTTCAAGAAATTAAAGAAAGTTTTGATAACAACTATGAATTTGGACCTAAATCAAAAGGGAAGTTGTTTTTGAACATATTGTTGGGGCTTATACTCAAGGGGAGGCACAGATGAAAAACAGTAATCGTACCGTTGATCTGGAAATTGTATCAGGACTTATACAATGACTGAGGCCCAAAAAAGGTTTTCTGTACAAAGGGATGGGTCTTACAACTCAAGGAGAGACCCAAAGGTTTGAAAAAGAAAAGAAATGGGACTTACAACACAAGGGTAGGCCCAGATGAAAATGTTTTGAAAAGCGACGATCACGCCGGGATTTTGAAAACACAGTGGGTCTTATACAATGACTGGGGCCCAAAAAAGGTTTTGGTTAAAAAGGGATTGGGTCTTACACTCTAATAGAGGCCCAAAGATGTTTGAAAAGATTTGTTAGGGTGATAGTGATCAAAACCCTAATTTTTGGTTTTAAAATGTAATTTAATTGAATAAAAATTCAATTAAAATAATCAAACATGTGAAAAAAGGTTGTGATCTTGGATTTATATTTGGAAAATCATGTTTCATTCATGGGATGATTTAAAAATCATTTGAATTTTGCAAAACCAAGAGAAAGAAATATTTTTAATGTTTAAAAACAAATAAAAAATATAATTCTTTACAAAAATATCAAATATATGAAATAAATAATATTTTTGTGAAATTTTCATGGAATAAAATATTTTAATATTTTTGTGAATTTTCAAAAAAAGAATAAATAAAAAATAATTAAAATTGGGGGAGAAATTAATTTTTCAATTAGCTAACAAAAACATAAGAATATTAAAAAATAAAAAAAATGAGAGAATAGCAAAAAAGGTCTGGGTGGGGTTTAAACCCACAACCTCATACACAAACACACATGCGCGCTACCACTAGGGTGGTTATACATCCGTGTATCAAAACCACCCCATTAATACATAAGGGGTGCCAAGTTTTCAGGCCTGGCCAAGGCAAAGCAAGGCAAGTTTTGGCAATTTACGTGAAGCCTCTAACTTTCTCATTTTTCCATGGATTTAGACAAAATTTAGGTGCATCTGGCCTAGAATTTTACAAGGAATCCAATGGTGCTTTTGGAATTTTCAGAAAGTGCCCCTATTTTAAAACCCGATAGTGGTTTCAAAATAGGCCTAGATTAGCATGTTCTATGCTATCTCACTAGACAACCAACAATAGCAGGGCAAATTGGTTCAAACACAACATATACAACATGTATGAGATGTTTATGATCAATGGACATCAAAGGAATGCATAATTCAAAGAGTTCAAGTTGTCATGCACTTACCTCTTGGAGCTTCTTGTGCTAACTGTCAAGATCCTTGTGCCAGAAGTAGTCCAATGCTTTGGACACTATTGATTGATCCCTTAGAAGCTTTTAGGATGATCAAAACCAGCTGGAATCCTCAGGAACAAGTTTTAACACTTTTTTGCAAAAGGGGCAAAAGTGACCAATATGGCAACTCTTTCAAATGGTGTTCCAGATAAGGGGAACCAATTGGCACAGTTTGAGGATGATATTTGGAGTGTGTTAAAGGTCTTGTTTGGTTTTGGAAGTGACTGAATCAAGGCATGGCTTAAAAAATGCAGAAAAGTCCAATTTTGAGGTTTTGGAAGTGGATTTTCTGATTTTGGTGTTTCAGGTCACAAGTGAGTGTTTGGACAGCTTAGATATGATATATTGGATGTGTTTGGATCATGAGCTGTGGTGGAATTGCTCTCTAACTCAAAAACTCAGAGATGACTTACAAAAGAAGGCATTTTGGCCTAAAGAGAGAGATTTTGAGGAAAGCATCAGTTTTAGTGCTTTGGTGTACTCAAACTAAGCACAAATGAGCTCTATTTATAGTAGAGAAAGTTTGTTTTGCAAGCAATAGTGAATGGCAGCTGGTACAGGCCTTTGGCCAATGTTGATCCAAGAGAATCTTTAGTCTCCTATAGCCATTGACTTGAGGTTAGGGCACATGCCTATGGTTCTTTGATTCAGTGCTGATTCTTGACTCATTCAGTTAGGAATGTGTCAGTCCATGCCACCTTGGTGCATCCATTGAATGCTTGGAAACAAAATTGGAGTCTTGGCACCTTTTTAGCCTTTTTAGATTTGTTATGGCTATGTGTAGATTTTTGGACTTTGGAGGCTTAGGGATCAGATTATTCTCCTTTTGTTTTATCCTCAAATGTGTATAAATGGATAACAAGGCCTGGAGTTGTCCAAATTTGTCAAATCAAGCAAAACACCAAATTCTGCCTTGCTTAGGACAGTTGGAAATGGTGATTTTGAGGGATTCATATCTCCCTGCTCAGGTTGAGTTATGGGAGGCTCTTGTGATTTTTAGAAAGCCCTCATATTATACAAAACATGTGTGATTATATTTTGTTTTGAAACTATTTGGATCCCATTGAAAAATCCTCATGAACAACGATGTTCAAGGCTGGTAACTTAGGCAGATTTTCACTAAGTGTTGGAAAAAGTGTCATTTTCATGTTTTTGTTATTTTGATCACTCCATAACTCAAAATCCATTAGGAATTGGAGTCTAAGGTAGTTGAAGCTTTTGTAGAGTGTAGAAAGACCTACAAATCCAGCTTTGGATCACCCAAAATGGTTGCTTGGATCTCAAGTTATGATTCTTGGAAGTTGGTACCAAAATCACTTTTGTTCCATAACTTAGACAAATTTTGGTTTCTTATGGTTGCCCCTTTTGCAAGAAACCTCACTTTTCTTGATTTTTCTTAATGAATGATGATCAATACCATACATTAACATTATTTTTGACTTAGGGGAACCATATTTGTGAAAAATTCCAAAAAGTCAAACTTGATTTAGTGCACAGTTGACTTTTTATCGGATGAAATCCAAACGGTGCGATCCTTTGTGAAGTCAAGTCCTTGATCTAGATCAAACCTAATGGATGGATTCCATAGGTGTTATAGGGTGTATTGAATCATGTTCCAAGGTTTGGGAGCATGTATTTGTCAAAAGTCAAAGATACCATTGACTTTTTCTTCAAAACCCTAATTGTGGTCCAGATGAAATTGAAATTTGTGAATCAAGCTTCTTGGATCAATTCATTGTTAAAAATGGATCAATATGGTGTATTTGAGGCCCTCAAATCATGTCTTGAGGTCTTGGCTCATGCTTTGTCCCAAAAGTCAATTTAGGGGTGAATTAGGTCAAGAAGCCCTAATTCCCGATTTTTGGTGAATGCATCCCCCGAGGTTAAATTGACTTGATGATTGGGTCCATGAGGTCCCTTGGAGTATCTTGGGTTGTGATTTGAAGCATTGGCTCATGCTTAGAGGAAAAACTCCATCTGGAGGCCTTGGTCGACCAAAACCCTAATTTGGTGACACTGGCGATCTTGAGGCTTAATCCACTTGGGATGTTGCAACCTTGTGCTTGATTCTTGATGTGGGAGTCCTCTTGATCTTTTATAGGTGTTTGAGAGGTTAGACAAGTTGAAGATCATGTCATTTCTTGATTGATCCTTTGTCTAAGTGCTCTGAGAGGGCTCAAAAACCCTAGTTCTTGATTGTGGTGAATGCTCAATCATCTTTGAGGAGATTGATGAGGCATGAAGGTACATCCATATTGTGATGATGATTTTCACAATGATGGGAAATCTTTATGGTCAAAATTTGGGGTATGACAGATGCCCCTATTTAATTTTTTTGGACCCGAAGGTGTGAATGGCGAAGGTATTCGGGCATTCGGGGTGCAAGAAGATTAAATATCAGAATACCCGAAATTTTGATGATGGTTATGAATGGAAGTTTGCGCATACATCTTTTTTTGCTAAGCAATGATGCTTAGAAAAGGGTAAAACTTCCCCTCGATCCCGGTTTTTACCTACGGAACTGGTCTCAGTTTCTGAAATAAACTTCCCCTCGATCCTGGTCTTCAACCACGGAACTGGTCTAAGTCTCTTCTTTAAACAAACTTCCCCTTGATCCTGGTGTTCATCCAAGGAACTGGTCTCAGTTTCTTTTGTGAATTAATTTCCCCTCGATCTAGGTCTTCAGCCAAGGAACTGGTCTCAGTGTTTTTCGTCAAGTTATTTCCTTGACAAAGGACGCTATGTGTAGCGGTTTTCATCAAACTTCTTGCCAAATTTTCCTAGGGACTTGCCATTTGATGGGAAAAAGTTTCAGCGTTAGACTCGCTGGGGAAACCCATTTGTCTGAGCTGTAGATGTGTTCAAACTTCTCTGTTGGAGATGCCATTTGTTGACTCTACTGGGGAAAACGAGTCTCTTGAGAGGCTGTTTCCTGCTTGGGGATATTACATCATATTTTTCTTCGAGATCTTCTCGGAGAAATGCCACGTGATGTGATCCAATTTTGAGGTGCTGATGACTTCATTAACATTGACTTTTTAGAGAGAAAAACCAATGTGTTGCTGAGAGTTTTTAGTTGCGAGGCTTTCCCTGGGGATTTTCCTTAATCCGGGAAAGCGAAAATATCATTTTCAATAGTAAAGAGTGACGTATGTCGAATGTCTTCTTGTTTCTCAGAGGTTCAAGTTATCAAAGTCGTCGAGGACCGTCTCCAATCCAGAAATAAACTGGGGAGAAACTGCTCAGACGTTGTATTTCCTAACAAGTAAAGGACTGATAACTCGATTGAGAGGACTTTATCACTTGGGAACTAGACCGACTAGAGTGATAGTGATGCAATATGAATATGAGTATGAATCAATAATGCATGATGTATGTATGTTTATGCTGACAAAACTGGTGCGACATAAAGACTAGTGGATGAACACGATTAGATACTCGGCCACTACGGGTGATGAAAAGTATCACTGGTTCAAAATAGCAATCCTGCCTTGCTTAGGAAAGACGGTCCCTGTAGGGAGAAATAATTGTTCAATCGGTCTTAAGAGGTACAAACTCTGCCAGGGATGTCAGATGAAACATGGCCTCTGACATATTTGATCCTTCATTCAGGCGTACTGGTTTAGAAGGAGTACTTTGATTCTGCACTTTGAGGTTCAACCACCTTCGGAGAAGCGATCGATGTTCTTTCGATGTTCAACAGTCAAAAGAATTGCCATCTTTATTTTAAAAGCAGAAAAATTTGTGACAAGTGAATTCATTTTTTTGTTTTATTTCAAGAATCATTGATCTTGTTAAAGATGTAGTTCTGTAAAGCTAAAACAAATAAGAATTACAAACAAAAGCACTAGGGCTCAAATTTTATTGATAGGGTGGAAATTAGCCAAGCGCGTGATCCCATGGAGTATTTACAAAGTTAGAAAATGGTAATTTAAGGGAAAAGGGCTACATTGAAATATAACGACCGCTATCCTTCTACCAAATTTGAATTCTAGACATCCTGAGCTTCTGTCGAAGATGACCTTGACTAGAGTTTTCCTGATGGATGGAATTACTGCTGGGGATTTAACCTCGTCGGACGTAGTCACTTGCCATTAATCCCTAACTTTTGCCTGGATTGCACTTTGAGATTTCCAATCCACTGGGATTTTTTTTGGTTTGTGTCTCTAATTTTTGCCTGGACCGCGCTTTCAGGGTTTCAATCCACCAAGACGTTTTTTTTGTTTAGGCGAAGTATTTCTTGACTACGTCAACATTCGTGGGGTAGGCAAATTCCTCTCCATCCATGGTTGCGAGTCTCAAGGCGCCACCTGAGAAGGATTTCTTGACCACATAGGGGCCATCGTAATTCGGAGTCCATTTGCCCCGGGAATTAGTGAGGAATGATTGTATCTTTTTTAGCACGAGGTCTCCTTTCCTGAAGACACGAGTTCAAAATTTTTTTGTCGAATGCCTTCTTCACTCTTTGTTGATACAACTGACCATGGCATAGTGCCGTTATTCGTTTTTCTTCAATCAGGTTTAATTCGTCGTGTCGACTTTGACACCATTCAGCCTCTATTAGCTTAGCTTCCATCAATACCCTGATCGATGGTATCTCTACTTCTATAGGGAGGACTGCTTCCATGCCATATACTAGAGAGAAATGGGTTACCCCTGTTGAAGTGCGGACAGACATGCGATAACCGTGAAGAGAAAAGGGTAGCATCTTGTGCCAGTCTTTGTAGGTTACAACCATCTTTTGAACGATCTTCTTGATGTTCTTGTTAGCCACTTCTACCGTTCTGTTCATCTTAGGCCGGTAGGGAGATGAGTTATGGTGTTTAATCTTGAACTCAACACACAACTCTTTCATCATCTTGTTGTTCAAGTTAGATCCATTATCAGTAATGATCTGGCTTAGAACACCATAACGACAGATGATATTGTTTTTGATAAATCGGACCACCACTTGCCGGGTTACATTGGTGTATGATGCTGATTCGACCCACTTGGTGATGTAGTCAATGGCTACCAGGATAAACCGATGTCCGTTTGAAGCCTTGGGTTCGATCATGCCAATCATGTCGATTCCCCATATAGAAAAAGGCCATGGAGAAGAAAGAACTTTGAGATGCGTTGACGGTACATGAATTTTGTCTGAGTATATCTGACACTTGTGACATCTCCTCATGTACTTGTAGCAATTGGATTCCATTGTCAGCCAATAGTACCCTGCTCTCAGAATTTTTCTCGCCATTGTGTGTCCGTTGGCATGAGTGCTAAAGTATCCTTCGTGAACTTCTTTTATTAGCATGTTTGCTTCTGGTCTGTCTATGTATCGGAGCAAGATCATGTCAAAGTTTCTCTTATAGAGTGTATCACCGCTCAGGAAGAAGCTGCCATCCAGTCTCCTGAGAGTCTTCTTGTCTTTTCTGGATGCCCCAGGCGGGTACTCTTGTTTCTGAAGGAAGCACTTGATATCGTGATACCAAGGTTTGTCATCGATGACTGCTTTGATTGTGAAAATGTAAGCAGGCCTTTCTAGGTGCATTATGTCAAACTTAGGTATGTCATTCCATTGACCTACACTAATCATAGCGGAGAGAGTGGCCAATGCATCAGCCATATGATTCTCTTCACGAGGGATGTGATGAAACTCGATTCTGTTGAAGAATGGTAACAACCTTCTAGCGTAGTATTTGTAAGGAATCAGTCCTGATTGGTATGTATTCCAATCTCCTTTGATCTGATTGATAACCAGGGCTGAGTCTCCATACACATCCAAGTTCTTTATCCTTAAGTCAATTGCTTCTTCGAGACCCATGATACAAGCTTCATATTCGGCCTTGTTGTTTGTGCATTTGAAAGTCAGTCGGGCGGTGAAAGGAATGTGGGTACCCTGAGGTGTAATGAGGATTGCCCCAATTCCGTTTCCGTAATTGTTGACGGCTCCATCAAAGATTAGTCCCCATTGGGAACCTGGTTCTGGCCCTTCACTAGGTAGTGGTTCATCGCAATCTTTCATTTTCAAGTACATGACATCTTCATCTGGGAAGTCAAACCTGACTGATTCTTGATCATCAATCGGTTGATGAGCCTAATGATCAGCTAAAATACTTTCTTTGATGACTTTCTGAGCATGGTACTCGATGTCATATTCTGATAACAACATCTGCCAATGGGCAATCCTTCCCGTGAGTGCAGGCTTTTCAAAGACATACTTGATCAGATCTATTTCGGATATTAACCAAGTAGTTTGACAAATCATGTACTGGCGAAGACGTTTGACTGCCCAAGCCAGAGTGCAGCAAGTTTTCTCGAGCATAGTGTAATGAGTTTCACAGTCCGTGAACTTCTTGCTTAAGTAGTAGATGGCAGACTCTCTTCTTTTTGTTTCGTCTTGTTGACCAAGCACACATCCCATGGAATCTTCCAAAACTCTTAGGTAGATGATCAACGGTCTTCCCTCTACTGGAGGTGATAGAATTGGTGGGTTCAACAGGCATTCCTTGATACTGTTGATGGCGGTTTGGCAGTCTTCTGTCAATACACAGTCCTGATTCTTTTTGAGTAATTTGAAGATTGGCGCGCATGTCACAGTCATGAGGAATATAAATCCGAAAATGTAATTCAAACGTCTCAGGAATCCTCTGACTTGTTTTTCAGTCTTTGGAGAAGGAATTTCTTGAATGGCCTTAACTTTGTCAGGATCAACCTCAATTCCTTTCTGGCTGACGATGAACCCTAGCAGTTTTCCTGAGCGGACACCGAATGTGCATTTGTTAGGATTCAAGCAGAGTTTGTACTTTCTCAGGCGCTCGAATAACTTTGACAGGTGAGTCACATGCTCCTCTTCTATTTTAGATTTGGCAATCATATCATCGATATACACTTCAATTTCTTTGTGTATCATGTCATGAAACAGAGTAGTCATGGCCCTTTGATAGGATCCCCTGGCGTTCTTCAAACCGAACGACATTACCTTGTAACAAAAGGTGCCCCAAGGGGTGATGAAGGAAGTTTTCTCCATGTCTTCCGACGCCATTTTGATTTGATTATAGCCCGAGAATCCATCCATGAAGGAGAATACTTTTAACTTTGTTGTACTGTCTACCAGCATGTCTATGTGCGGTAGGGGAAAGTCATCCTTTGGACTGGCTTTGTTCAGATCCCTGTAGTCTACACACATTCTGACTTTTCTGTCCTTTTTCGGAACTAGTACTATGTTGGCTAGCCATTGAGGATATTCTGAGGTGACGAGGAAACCCGCGTCAATCTGTTTCTGTACTTCCTCTTTGATTTTGATGGCCATGTCTGGATGAGTCCGTCTTAGTCTTTGTTTTACCGGTGGACATTCTGATCTTAACGGTAAATGATGTTCCACGATGCTGGTATCCAACCCTGGCATGTCCTGATAGGACCAAGTAAAAACATCTGGAAACTCTTTGAGAAGTTTTATCAAATCTTCTTTGACAGTCGGACTGAGCAGTGCCCCAATCTTGACTTCTTTTCTCTCTTCTTCTGAACCCAAGTCGACCGTTTCCAACGGCTCTTTGTGAGGTTCGATGGACCTTTCCTCTTGTCTGATTAATCGGGAGATCTCCTCTAGAATTTCTCCGTCTTCTTCTTCTTCAGCTTCAAATACCGGGAATTCAAAGTTGGGAGAAGGCATTGGATCGTATGTTTCAATGGGGTTTAAAACAAGAAATCTGCCTGACGTTATGATTTATTTTTAGAAGAGATAGAGAGAATGCAAGAGTGTGTGCAGTGTATTCTCCAAAAAATGCTATTTTTTTTATTTTGAGTTGTTTTTAGGATTACCATTTTCTGAAAAACGAAAAGTGAAAACAGCAACAAATGCGGAAATTACAGAACGACGTTATTTATTTATGATTTTGTCGATTCTTGAAACTACAGACCTATAAAACAAAACTTTGTCGCTTCAGGCGAAGCGAAGAGGGACATTTACAAAAAGTGAGCCCTATAAAAACATCTGTTTCATCTGGGCAGGGTGAAAGGTTAAAATAAAGATGGCAATTACTTAGACTTATGGACAACTTTCGGGACATCGACAACAACCCATTGGCGGCGAACTACTTGGTAAATCACAAAGTCTGGTAGCTTCTTTCTTGGTTTGTCCTCAGAAATGACGTTGATTTTTGGTGGAGCAGGGTCGTTGGAGTCTTTCTCCCAGGAAGAGTTGTCGTAGATGAACTCTTCTATTGTATCTTGCACAGTGTTTTCATTTTCAGGTGGATCTTCCCATCCAGTTGGCTGGATGTCTTCGATCCTGATATGAGATCTTTCAGGAGCCGTTTACTTGACCAAGAAGTCGTATTTGCCACTCGGTTATCCTAAGGTGTCCCACACTTCAGTGGAACTAGAGGAGTCATCTCTCTCGATGACGTTGACCTCGGGAAAAACATAGTTGATGAAATTTTGCTCTGTAATCTTTGCAGATTCATTGTTGTGCTGAATATCTTCGAAATGTCCTGAGTAATGATCCTATGATTTGGTGGGGACGTAGGTATTCTTTTCAATAATGCTCAGCTGATATGCATCGTTTGGCTGATTCTTTTGCCCTAAGCCTTCTGGGTACGGCTGCCAGATAGGCAAGTCATCCAGTGGGTCTTAATAGTCATAGTCGAAGTTGTCTTTCATCAGAGTGTCCTCCTCTAATGATTTGGGTGGAGCACGACATCCTTCCGGATCACAATCTCCGTACATCATCTTGACATCTGATCTCGATATATATCTCGGACTTTGCGTGGGATAGCAAAATGGCGTATGCGTTTCTTCCTGAGACATATACCATTTCTCGTTGAGATAGGACTTCCATTCTTCATCTGTATCAGAGGAGTCACCCTCATTGATGGTATGTACTTCTTGAGACACTGGGTGGAGGAAGCCTCCACTGTGGAAGAAGTCTTGAATGGGATGAAAAATTTCATTTTTAGTAGCCTGGGTACAGGATGAAGAAAAACCAAGACCTTTCTTTATCTTGTTATCCGCAGGAATGACAAGCTATCCCCACCCTTTTACGTCGCTACTTTTGATTACTTTGAGAGCATCTTTGTATGAGTAAATCGACGCCCCCTTTTCAGGTCGATTCTCATTGCTTACCGAGAGTGCTTGGAATTGAGTCCCAATAACCTCTTCTGGTTCTACACAGGAGGACGATGATAAGTTGCTCATGATTAAGGCCTGTTCTCCACAGACTGTGACTATCTTGTCATTCTTGACGAACTCCAGCTTCTGGTGAAGTGTCGAAGTTACTGCGCCAGCCTCATGTATCCAAGGTCTTCCTAATAAATAGCTGTAAGCTGCCTGGATGTCCATGACCTGGAAAGTGACTTGGAAAGTGTGAGGACCAATAGTTATGGGAAGGTCGACTTCACCGATAACTATTTTTATGGATCCATCGAAGGCTTTGACGATGACCTCGCTGCCTCTCATCGAAGATCCTTGGAATGATAGTCGCATCAGAGTAGATTTTGGCATAACATTTAGAGCTGATCTGACATCTACCAGTACACTGGCTAAATCACCATCCTAACAGTTGACTGTAATGTTAAGCGCCATGTTGTGATTTTTGCCTTCTTCCGAAAGTTCTTCATCACTGAATCCTAAATTGTTGCAGGAAGTGATGTTGGAGATGATGCTGTCAAATTGTCTTATTGTCACATTTTGTTCCACAAAGGCCTGCTCTAAGACTTTATGTAGAGCTTCCCTGTGAGCTTCGGAACTGAATAAAAGAGATAGCACATAGATTCTCAAAATCCTATTGTACCAATCTATATCAGAGTTGGTAAGGGACATAATCCTTTGTGACCAACGTAGAGTACTCTTGTGATCCCAAAAAGCAGCAGACTTGGGCAAATGGGAAATGAACCATTTGTAGAGTAAGGGTACACAACATGTGATCATTCCTTCATTGTACAAATTCCTAAAGTGTAAAGAATGATAATCATCGGCGAGCAAGGTTGGTACGGGGTTCCCAATCAGAAATATCTTAACAACATTGGTATCGACGAAGTTATCGATGTTGGGAAAAAGGAATAACCTGTATGTGAGCAGAACAAAGACGTCTTCAAAGGCAGTTATGTTTCCTATACTAGCAAAGTATAGAGCTTTCTCCATCAGGAATTTAGCCGGTAAACCCTGGATTCCTCCTTTAATGGTCATGTGAGTCCTAACTTCTAACTCGTCCAAAGAGATTGCTCTTGCAATGGCCTGATCCTTTAGAATTTCTTCTAGTCTAGAAAATGGAGCTTGATCAGTGATAGGTAAATCAATCAGGTGGAGTACTCTTCTAGCGTTGGTACCAGTTGGTAATCCGGAAATTAAAGCAATGATAAACCAGATCGTAGAACTGAATCAGCGTAGACAATATTCCTTCAACTACATGGACCGTTAACAGAGACAACAACCCTCCGTGCTTAGCTCTAAAAGCCTCGGGATTGGTAATCATCCTTGCCAATTTCCTTAAGTCTTCTAGTTTCGGAGCTTTGAAGGTGAACTTGCGTGTCTTTCTTCTACCGAAATCCATAACGCAACCTCTGATATTTGCAATTATTGTTTTAGTTTATTTTGAAAAAAGATTTTTCTTTCTTATTTAAAAAGAGTTTTTTAGATGAATGCATGAATGCAACACACAAAAACATTTGAAATCATGGGTTCAAGGGTTCAACGTCACGAGCATGAAGTCAAGGCTCTACCCATCCCCAAAGGTTGTACTATTTTGGTCAATTTTTGTACCTGTAGAAGGGATTCTAAGGTTCCCAAAGTCATTGACCCCCCTAGGGATATAAACAACAAGCTGATTCACTCGAGCGAGCTATAATATCCTAGGATGAATCTCATTTGAGTTGAGTATCGTGTATCAACTATTCTCGATAGTCACCGCACTACCAAATGGTAATATGGTTAATGTCTACTAAATACTCAGGGTCATGTGTACCACACTGTGAACACTACGCTTTCACGACAATCGGTCGTTCGACATTAGAGAATCCACACGGGTACCTCGCCTGATTCGGTGGTCTGCCAGGTCAGCTTGGTCGACATTCACATCCTATAAGCTTTTCCTAGAGACACCACCACTTATCTTAATGTTCTCTCAAACTTTCCACATGCGTATCAATCACATTCCCATTGACAAAAAAATTAAACACGGATATCAAGTAGGAATAACAGTAAATATATATTATATAGTATATAGTACATAGAAAATGCTAAATAACCTAGACCTCTTAGGAACTTTGATCCTAAAGACTCCCCAGCAGAGTTGCCAATTTTCTGTAGCGTGCAATTTTTGTCGGTGACGCGACCACCTTACCGCAATTGGTTGGAATTGGATGCTACTTTCTGATTTCTTATTTATGCTATGAAGCAGGAAAGGAAAGGGAAGCTATCTAAAGCTAACCTTGCATGCAAATATTTTCTTTAACAAATGCTAATAGATTGGGGGGTCCGAGGTCAGGTTATACCATGGGGAGTGAAGATGGCTGGTTTATACCTGAGTGAATCGCACACTCAAAGATACAACAAAGTCGCCACCGAACTTTATTTAGTCCCAAAGGACAGGGAAAATATCGATAAAGCCCAAGGGGAAGAGAAACGGGAACGGGGGTCGGTTATGCGAAATGAAGGTACTAGCACCTAACGCATCCGGCGTACTCGACGGGAACCATTTTGCTTGCTTCTAGGCTTGGATGGGTTATCTATCTAAAAGTTTCTAGCTAAAGAGTAGGAGGAGAGAGAGAGAGAGAGAGAGAGAGAGAGAGAGAGAGAGAGAG